>JARGCV010000021.1:2735000-4230000 GCA_034064705.1 Bothrops alternatus | reverse complement strand
TGTGCCACATTGTAATTCATTGAAAATTGACAATACAGATCATTCTTTTAACAATTGACAATATAGATTATTCTTTTAATAAAGGCTATTCAGAACATTTGCTCAGTTCTTAGTTTCCATTCTTTTTCTATTGCTCTTTTTGCTAATATATTACAAAAATCAGCATCCCTAAAGATAGCAAAATTGTGCTATGTGTCAACCCCTCTCATCCTATTAGCTCAGGCTTCATACTAAATAAAATTGACATACTCAGAATCTGCACATTATGTGTGATTGTATCATAACTCTAAGGCTTTCTTAATTTTTTATTCTTACCTGAATAACTATTGGTCTTAAGCTTGGTAATGAAAACCACTAGAAGACCTCCAGACTCCTCTGGTTTCTATTAGCTTGCAGGCAAGGACACTCTCAGATACAAATACTAGTATGCATAGGTATCATCAGAATGGCTGAGCTTTTAAATACTGCATTTTCCAAAGTCAACCACAGAAATAACTAGATAATCAGAGTTTATGCAAGATTGGGTTTTCCTGAACTAAGGTAAAATAACTGGGATTTCCATGTACTATTTGTTTTGCAACTTTTCTAAATATTTTTCTTTTTGATTGGTATAATCAAAACATATTTGTAAACCCATCGCCTCGCAGCCCCCCTTTTTGTAATGATTCCAGGGCAGGATAGGAAAGCCAATGCTCGGATATTGAATATAGCAGTGTTTTTCAAACTTGGCAACTTTTAACATGTTACTGGCAAATGCTGGGAGCTGAAGTCCACACATCTTAAACTTATAAAGTTTGAAAAACATTGCCATTTAGTCTCCAGCACCTAAAATGCTCTGGATTTTTACCATAGTTTCTAAAAATCAGTAGCATAATTTTCTGAATTTTGAATTGGAAAAGACAAAAGACGTAGTGTGAACTTGCTTCTAAATGTTGTCTAGTCTCTGGCCACTATAACAATGACCTTTGCTGACTCGTTAAGTTATTTTATTCTCCCAAATGAATTATCATAAAAAAGATCATGCATTCAACAGTATATAAAGCACACTCAAATTAATAATTATAATAATATTTAAAAATTAAATAGACATAACTCAAAGATTAGGCAGAAAACTCCAGAAATACTGACTTCGTTTTACAAAAATCTTCTTCCTTCCTTCCTGTCAAACCCAAATCCTAACAAATACACAAACCATGTAAAGCAAATGGGTTTAGTATACTATGCATTTGGTCAGTAATGTATGGATCTGTACTGATTAATCAGAGCAGAAACCAGTGGTGTGATTCAGCCGGTTCACACCACTTCAGCAGAACCGGTAGCTAATTTTTTGTTGCCCAGGCCCAGAATGGATTTCCAGAAGCAGCATCCACACAGAGAACTGGTTGTTCACCTATTTGAATCCCAACACTGACAGAAACTGATTGTGACAACAACAGAACACTTACAGTGCAATTGGTATTTGTGTTCCATGTTCTGAGATGAATCTCCAGTAACAAAATCATTGCAACTAACTCTTACTCGGCATTCTGTGAACTGTTCAATATGCATGAAACATTCTGTTATTGTACCTATACTAATTTCAACTGAAGATCATTGGAAGTGTTTTGTATTATTTAAAAGAACTCTGCATGGTTTATGGGATAGGGTTAGAAGATCATGATTCAGAGATCATATAAATAATTAATATAAATTCCATCAAGTTCTTGTAATGAATAGATAATTCATCTTTATCTTCCAACTACCATGGAAATTCAGAATAGTAATAGATAAGCCAAAATAAAGTTATTAATAACATATGCTTCAGTTCAATTCAGTTCAACCGCCATGAGCATTGATTTGAAAATTCTGAAAAAGGATTAAAAACAGTTTCCTCAGAACTGAGTTGATTCAAAATAATGAAATGAAAAACTTGGTTTATTCCCCAAATAGATTTACCCACTATTTTAAAAAAAAGGATCATCCCTAATGAGATTGTATGATTTTCCATGGGTAAAACATGGAACTATCTCAGAGAGTAGATTAGCAATATAGATGGAGACATAGATGGTAGATTCAGACATTATATGAAAAAGGTATTAATGAAATGACATCAGGAATATAAATATTATTAATTCATTTATAATAAATGCATTATTATTTATAATATATTTATTATTATAACATAATTTATTATTCACATATAAATCATATGGTGTCCCCACCCCAATTCCCTGCTAAATTTAGAGAATTTGCCCCTAAATCTAAATTAGCACTGATGGATTCCTGGAATTATTAGGAATATAGTATTTTTTCTTTTACTGAATTGTGCAAAACTATGAGGCTTAAGACATATACAGTCATGAAATGTCTGCTTTATCCATTCCAGGAATAATCTGGGGGCTGAAAAACCACACTAGTTTTATGTGTTATGTTTGAGAACTATCTATAATCTATAGCAGGGCTTTTCAACCTTTTCACCCATTGTACCACTTTTAGGATATGGCAACATCCAAGTACCACCAGTCACCTAGCAAGGTGTCAAAAACTTGATGACCAAAAAAAAAAAAAAAGGAAAAAAGTGATGAAGTACAGGTAGTCCTCAACTTACAACAGTTCGCATAGTGACTGTTTGAAGTTACAATGGCACTGAAAAAGTGCCCCCCAAACCACAGCCAAGCAAGACACCTGCCTGCCCATCCAGCCACACTCTTTCTCCTGTCCGAGGTTTTTATTGTTGTGAGCATTTCTGTTGAGGATTGGCAGTGGGGGTGGGGTGGGGGGGTGTTTGGTTTTTATTCTCCCCATCTGCTGGGTGGTTGCAGCAGGTTTTGGTCACTTCACATGACCCTGGGACACTGTGACCATCATAAATATGAATCAGTTGCCAAGCATGTGAATGTAAATCACAAGACCCTGGAGATGCTGCAACATTCCAGCTGATCAGCGCTTCTTCTGGGCTCAGCAGAAGTGCCAGGATCAGCGCCAAGCTCCAACCGGAACCTGGCGCTTATCCTGGCGCTTCCACTGAGCCCTGACAGCCCCAAAGAAACGCAGATCAGCTAGAAAGCGGCACTGATCCTGGCACTTCTGCTGAGCCCTGACAGCCCCGAAGAAGCATCGATCAGCTGGAAAGCGACACTGATCCTGGTGATTCCGCTGAGCCCTGACAGCCCTGCAGCTCCAGCCATCTCTCACTCAGGCTTGTGCAGTGCTGCCATGGATTCAGTTCATTCCCCTCCCCCGCTACCACTTTTCTAGGATGGTCGCGAACCACCTGCCAGGTGCCAATGTACCACAGATGGTACCCATACCACTGGTTGAAAAGCCCTGATCTATAAGAAGCTATGTTACATGGTTGCAGTTATACCCAAAGCCTTTGGTTTGCTTTTGGTTTGATGATCACCAGGATACCTCCCCAACTTTACATATGTTCAAACCAGTCAAACCAGGAAAAATGTATTTGGGTCATAACAGTCAACCAAATCAACCAATAGCTGATTTGGTATGTGATAGCTGTGAAAAGGGCAAACTCAATGCTAGAAATCATTAGAAAAGGGACTGGAAATAAAACTGCTCACATTGTAATGGTTTGAAATGAATTGATGCCTGCATCTGACATATATGTACATTTTGAATTATCATGATTGGAAAAAGATAGAAATTATCAGAAAAAATGTAGAAGAGTGGTTTGTAATACTTAGTTTGTAACTAAAATGCTTGAATACTTGCTGTACTGAGGGGGGGATCTACAACTTTGGGGATTATGGGAAAAAAAGGCAAATGAGAGTCAAAATAATTGCAGTGTATAAAATCATGTTATATTGTTGTATTGGACTACAACTCTATTATTTCTAGCAAGTATGGCTCTTGGTGGAATTGTAGTCCAACATATCTGGAGAGGACAAGATCAGTGACATTTGTTCAAGAGGCTTTGCTTAACCAGTCACCCCAAAAATTATCCTAGCTTAATTTAATTTCTTTGGGAAGATTTTAAGAAATGTTATTACTATTTGATTAATTACTAAAAATATTTAATAGTACATTTTGGAAAAAAATATATTTTATGTACATTTTTATTTCTTATTTTTAATACAGGCAGTACACCTCACAAGTCTTTTTCATTGCTGCCCTGTGGGGGTCATGGTGTAAGTAGCTTTTCCTTCTATTTTCTAGTTAAGTATGTATGTATGTACATGTGTGTGTGTGTGTGTGTGTGTGTGTATGTATATACACACACAAATATATAAAATTGTGAGTATATTTAATGATTGAACATAATTAAGGATGAGCATTAGCAATATAACCATATGTGTGACCATTCAGAGATTAGTTCCTATGTAAATGTACTTTGCAAACAAGGAAATAAATTAAAAACCTCATGAATCATATGGGCTCTGAAGGTAGATGTAAAGGAAAGACAGAGATTGCATCAAAAATCAATTCTGAATAACGTTATCAATACTATATAAGTAATGGTAAAAAATCCAATGCCATCAGCAAAATATATATGAGATAAGTCTTACATGTACAGCAAATTTATTTTGAGGAAATCATTGTTTTGTAGTTGTTTAAACAAATATTGGACATAAATAAATAACAAAAATGTTGCTTTATGTAAAATCAGTTTCTAGGTTAAGAGGCCTGTGACTTTGGAATCATTTATAACTTGGAAGTGTATCTGCCCTCAAATTCCTTGGATACATCTCAAAAATTGATAACTGTCTACTTCTTTTATGGCTCAGAGGAAGCAACACGAATCACATCAATATTGGCAGCCAATATGAATTTTGACATGCTGTAAAAAGCATAAAAGGGCTTAAGGCATTTGTTTAGTTGAGGAATGGGCTCTCCAGCTGTGTCAGAGCTAAGTTTGGGTTTTGGTCCTGGTACCCAAGGGACCATGCTGCAGACAAAAGAGAATTCCACATTTATCTTATAAAATAAGGCAGCTGTCCAATTCAAAGTTTGTTAAAAAAAATAAAATAAAGGAAAAAAAAACAAGCGGGAACAGAAAGGTCAATGCACAGTGTCAGGTCTTTAAAATTGAATGAGGTTGTGCTGGGGAAAAATGAATGTAACACCTTGTAGGAATCCCGGTATGTTATACAGAAGTGTTAAATTAGTATTAACTTTGTTTCCTTTGGTTGGATTGGTTATTCTTGGCGCAAAGAAAGATGATATTGGTATACTTGAATATAACTCTGAATAGTGTATTACTGAAAGGCAGAATTAATTTCATTTTTAAAAAGACTTGGCAGCATATCATACAGGTGATGCCCATGAGTCAGAAAACCAATTTATTTTGTATAGTTTAGTTACATGTAATTAACATTAACTAAGTAGGCTACCAATGAACATAATGGATGTCAGCAACAGCTATCAAATATTTTCAACACCCCTTAGGAAGACTTTGCCATTTCTGAAGAAAAGTAGATAACAATAATAACAACTTTGTATTTTTATATGCTTCTTTTATAATTTTTGTTATAATTTTATTTTATAGTCTTTCTTACACAAATGGGTCCAATAGCCACTCCTGAGTCTGAAAGAACTTCACAACCAGGATGATCCTCCAGTTCATTGTTTGGATAGTTCTTCACATGTTTCTAGGGATATTCTCAATCACTCAAGTAATGATTGTCCTACAGGTGTTTTTCAAAAGGCAACTGGACTTTCTTGTTGTTGTTGTTTTAATTTGAAAACATTTCATTTCTAATGCAAGAAGCTTCTTCAGTTCCTCTCATGTCATGAATGGGAAGATTCACAATACAATTGTTACTGGAGGAACAGGTTGCCATTGAGATAGAAAGAAGGAAGCAGTTTCATGGTGAAAAATTGTTTTATTCCATGACTTGCTACACAGCAAGATTATTTACTATTTCTGTCCATTATATTTTTCATTTTTGAGCAGGCTGATAAAACAGAAACTGCAACATTGTGGGTGAGGCAGGACTGTGAAAACAGAATTAATGATGGCCAAATGCAGAGATGCCATAACTCCTTAATGAACAAAAAAAATGACTACCTTGTTTGATAAGCAAAATGTAATGTCAAAAAATCCCCACTGTCCAAAATATTTCCTCTCCCATATATCCAACTTATCTTTCTATATGAAATTTAAAGAGGAACCTCCTGCCAGAATAACAGTAGTTTTGAAAATAAAAATGGAAAAAGAGTAAGTATCCAATTCATATTAGTTGCCTTTAATCTTCCAACCATAGGTATCCTAAATTGGCTGCACATACTTTGCACATCAGCCCTTGGAAACCATGATTACCCCAACTTTAATAATCTGATACACTGTAAACATGTCCATTTGGCTAGAAATTATAATTGTTCCTGTTTTTGCTGTTCTTCCATTCATGTACCATTTCATGATATGATTTTGCTACAACAAAAAACATGAAATATTCATCTTTCATCAGACGGATAGTCCCAGATATTGTGGGACAAAGACTAGTAAACTTATTGAGACCTGATATTCCACCAAAAGAGCAGTTAACAAACATATTGATTTAAATCTAACATACCAATATGTAAGAAACCAGACCATTCGAAGTGCCAGTCAACAAGATAACCAATCAGCTGCTCAGAATTCAAATATAACTCCAAACAACTGACCACACTGGCACACAAGATGCTTATGAGCTAAAGAGAATAGGACAAGAAAATCCTGCTGATGATGTTACCTAGTTTGGTAACGAAACAGTCAGGAATTATATTAAAACAAGCTTGGAGAACAAACCACAGCCAAAAGACTAGTGTTTCCAAATAAGTAAAGGAAGTTTTAAACCTCTCCAAGGCAATTAAAAGGTTTTGCATTCTAAGCAAAAGATTCTGGGAGGACAGTGAAGTTAAGATTGCTGTAAATCATCCCCTTTGGTTTGTAAGAATCTTCCTAATCACAGGATCTTCTGAACCTTTTGGAAAGTATCAGCAATCTTTCTGACTCAGACAATAATTTTGATGTCCTTCCATTTTGCTTCTTTTCTTTTTTAAAAAAGCTTGAATTTTGTGAGATTTTGGCTATTTAATCTGAAACTCATCCAAGAATGCCAAATCTCTTTTCACTGGTCTTTAAATTGAAGGAAGTACGGGCCGTCTTTTAGACTGAAATGGATGCCTTAAAACTGCTTTCCCATAAAATTAATTCATGAAGTGGAGAAACTGGATTGTGCCCATTGGCTCATCTTCAAAAAAGCTCAAATTCAGATCCAATGTATGTTCAACAGAGTGTCCAAAGGATGTGCCTAAATTCTCACTGCTGTTTTTCTAGATTCTTCTTTGTATCACTCCACTGAATGTATACACATTCCTTCCCCTACCTGATGCCCTTAAAGTTATTTGATTACTTGTTCCCACAGTCAGCATGAAGACTATATATTTTGTCTGTCTGTCTGTCTGTCTGTCTGTCTGTCTATCATCTTTCATCTGTTTATCTATTACTAAAACTGTCATTCCCATAACTTTTAAGTGGCTGCAGCAGAGTATTGTATGATAATTTTTGAACCAAAATATCTCAAGTAGATTAAGTTACAGAATGTGTCAAAAATCTGGGACCTTGACTACCAGTGGAATTGAAATTTGACAAACTTTATAAAATATTTTATGGTCTAAAATCCATCATAAAACAGTTTATGACATAATACAAGATGTTGTAAAACATTTTCTGTGCTGATGTCAGTATCAACATGGGCTGTTTTCAAGGCAAATACATTTCTGAATCCCACCTTTTCTAATTTAGGCCATACTTTAGAAGTTCTGTTGTTGAAGGCATTGAGGAATTTATAAGGAAATATCTCTGAGAAGAGGCTATATAGTGTTGGTAAGAATGATGGGCACTGTAGAACGACATATCTGGAAAAGACTAATATTTAAAACTTCTATTTGGACCTTTATCCAAGCTCCTCTACTATTCACTGCTGTATTTTTGAGAGGTATGAGAGAGAAAAAAGTTACTCTCAGAACATATTAGATGAGCTTTTTTTATTTCCATAGGGAAAAACAGAAAACTTTTTGCATGCTGTAGGTAAAAATCCAGTAGCTTCCACAAAGAATAAATGCAAATTATTTTTTATTTAAGCCATGCAATCTGTTTAAATAACTCCACATACACTTCAGGGACAGGTAGTTTAATTTCTATCATCTGTGACTTTATTAAGGTATAGTTTTGCTACACATGTCAGTGATTGAGCTATGTTGGAAGTATTTGCAAAAGCTTGCAAGTGCTATGTTCATTCAGGAAACTCTGAATGAAGTAAATCCATATGTGCCTTAAAAGTCTTAGACTTCAGAGTGGGATTGCACATTCTGGCTTGTAACATTGTCATGAATGATTCTGACTGTTTAAAGTGTTACTAAAACCTGAACAAGCTTGATGTCTCAACTGAGTGCACTTATATTTCAAAACTTTCTGCTTTTAAAAAGCCTGTTGATGTTAATTATTTCATGGTTATTTATAGTATATATTATCTACTACACCATGTATATGTAATACTGATGAAGCTTCAAAAACCTCTCAGAGACAGAACAGGGGTAGTGTCAACAGGTACATTTTCAGACAGTTACTAATGGCCAACAATTATTAACATTATTGCTTGAGGGATACGTGACACTGGAATTTCTTACGAAGTCCAGACTTTATCAAGCAAATTAAAACTTTAAATCTGGAGTCCCTCACTCAGTCACTCAAGCCCCGGTCAGCTCATGTTTGGACTACTGCAATATACTCTACATGTGGCTGTCCTTGAAGAGTATTCAGAAACTACAACTGGTGCAGAGTACAGTGGGTGGGTAATTTTTAGGGTCCCTGGAGTGGCTCATGTTATTTCATTGATCTATGAGCTGTACTGACTGCCAGTTTGTTTCTGGGTGCAATTCAAGGTGTTGGTCATTACCTTTAAAGCTCTGCATGGTATGGGTTCCTTGCGCCTCACCTCAATGGGCCTAGCCCACCCCACTTGCTGGCAGAGGAAGCATCTGTGGGTCCTGTTGGTCAATGAAGTTAAGATGGCAAGATACAGAAGAAAAGCCTTCTCTGACATGGCTTGGGCCTTTTGGAACTTCTGATCCCTAAGATGAGATTGGGTTCTACCCTTCTGACCTACCATAATGACCTGAAAATCTGATTCTGCCAGTTGACTTGGGGCCCAAACAGGGAAGTATCATGCTGCAGGTGGTTAATGGATTAAAAGAAAATCCCACCTCCCTCCCCACCCTAGGCATCCTGCTGCCTCCTCATCTTTTAACTGCAATCTTACCTTTGAGTGTAATTTTATTGTTATTGTTTTAGAAATATTTATCTTTTATGATTTTATTGCTTTTAATGCTGTAAGCCAGCATTAAAACAAATTTAATAATAATAAATGAAGTCCAAGACTCTAGTTGCTCCTGAACTCTTGATCCTAACTACATCAGAAGAAGCTTTGTATCAAAGATACAGGATATTATTTTTCCTCTCCATTCTTCAGAGGTAAGACTACACCTGGCATATCGGGTATGATTCTGAGTTGAAGATATTGACAGAGAAGGTTCAAAGGAAGGCAACAAAGATGATGAAGAGACTTGAGGACATTTAACATTAAGGTTTCATCAAAGGCTAATAACATCCTTATGGGGCAATCAGTGATTTCTAATCAAGCCAGAGAATTTTTTCTCAGTATTTCATCAGGAAGAGAAAGGGTTAATTCCTGTCTGACAGCAAACCAAAACATTATAATTACCATCTCTCTATTGAGCTATTTGCATTTTTAAAAAATGCATTTAACCTCACATCCAATTTCCCTCCAACTATTCTGGTCAGTGCAACTTTTTAAGTTCAGCAATGTGCAGTTTAAAAGAATATTTGCCTTAAGATCAAACAGTCTTCTTCACATGCCCTATAGTTTTCTCCAAAAGCATGAAGAAAAATATACCGTGCAGATTTCTTCCCTCATTTCATAGCATTGGCCAATAAAAAATTGCTTTAGAAATACTTTTCAAAGGAAAAAAAATCTTGGTGGCATTTCACAAGTAGAATATGATTTTTTTGCATTAGTTCATGCATTCACTGTATATTTCCTGCTTTCCCCCAAGATCTTATGAAAGAATACAGCATTCATTTCTACAATGTTATGTACAGAATGCAGAGAAGAGCAACAAAGATGATTAAGTGGGGGGGGGGTAAAGCATACAAAGAATGGTTGCAAGAACTGGGTATAATGACTGGGGACCACATGATAACAGTGTTTCAATATTTGAATGGCTGCCACAAAGAAGAGGAGGTGAACCTATTTTCCAAAGCACCACAAGGCAAAAAGACAAGAAGCAATGGATGGAAACTAATCAAGGAGAGAATCAACCTAGAACTGAGGAGAAATTTCCTGATAGTGAGAACAGTTAACCAGCGGTTAACAAGCCTCTAGAAATTGTGGGTGCTCCATCATTGGAGGCTTTTAAGAAGAGACTGGCCAGCCATTTGTCTGAAATGGTATAGGGTTTCCTACTTGAGCAGGGGGTTGGACTAGAAGACCTCAAGTTCTCTTCCCTTTATTTTATCATCCAACAGTAAGAGCTGTGTAGTAGATCTGGCTGAGAGCAGGGAAAATCCAGGAGGGTAAGAAAAAGTCGACGATATTATTGAAGCCATTACCTTTATTTCAAAGTGTTCAGGGTGTGATGCATGTTTAAAATGATGGGACCTCAGTTATATGGTTATGGTCACTATTTTGATACTTTTGGTTTCTTTTTGATAACACTAGTTTTGATATTGGGAATGGCTAGTTACTTGATGATTTTGATGGCTGAATTCTAGTCTTTCTGTTTTGGTCTAGCTTCTTAAGCACTGAACTATAATAACCTTCAAATTATTACAAGGAGGCTATGATATACACATGTGCATATGTGAATGTCCTGCATTTCATTGTACCATCATTTTCTCAATGATTTGTAGCATTCCTATCTTCCCATGCTTTTATTCAATGCAAAAAACCCACAGCAACACTATAATGGGCCTTTTTCAGATTGCAGAATATAGCCATCCTGGGAAGCTTGTAATATGAAACTGCAGTGCCAATAACAAGGTCCTCCATCACTTCCGCCAGTAAAGCAAGTTCAAAAACAGTACAAAGGGTAATGCAAAGATAATCTTAAATAGCTTTCTAAAAATAAGGAAAAAGAATGGAAGTACCTTTTTCAGAGCTACCGTAATTTGACTATGAAAATCCAGATGACCACAAGATTTAGTGTTTCCAGTGTGCCATGGTTTAAATTTTGTAAGCTAGATAGAGTAGCTTGTGTCATGTGAGGTGCAGGATAATATGCAAGCAGATTTTGAAGAGCACTGTTTACACCACACAAGCAAGAGCAGATATTAGTTAGACTATTAATTCTGAATAACTAATAGAGGACAGTGAAGAAATGCAATTTCTTAATGATTCTAATGGTTATCTAGGTTTGTCCAGGTCTTTTAGCTTTATCACTGGCCATTTTTTGATATGTGGATGACATAAAATTTCAGATGAAATGAAATGAAACTGTGTTTATTTGGTGAATGACCAGTAATATTTGAAATTATACAAAATTATACAAAAATAAATCAGGTAGGTGAAATATTAGTGTCATGGTTCCAATAGATGAAACCATCAAAAGAACTTTGAAGCAAAATTCTTTCTTAAAGAACATTTATTCAGGAAACAAAGTATAGGCACTACATAGTTGAGCCAAAACTAAATTCCCTTCCCCCAGAAAAAAAGTAACAAAGTATAATTCCCACCCTCAATAAACTGTCATAAAGCACATTCCCCAATTAGTTTAAAGTGTGGGCTTTCTCCTCAGCTCCTCAGCCCGCCAAAACGTTATCAGCTTGTCCTTGGGTTCCCACAGCAGCATTATTATTATGGCTAGCTGAGCTTACATCCACCCACCCCCCAGCTGCACCTGATTTCTAAAAGCAAGAAAAAGCATATTAAAGGAGAAGAGAAAATAGTTACATTTTCATTGCTTGTCAGAGCAGGAACATCCAATGTTAGCAGTGTTGACATCCGGGCCCCCTTACAAAAAGGACAAATCCTGCAGTTCAAACAAAATCATAGGTTAGGGGTTGCCCCTTGGTTTGTTAAGGTGTTTCTCATATAATTTATTAAAGAGTCTGTCAGCTTTTACATCACTAGATTTTACCCATGTGGCTTCAGATAATGGATATCCTTTCCATTGCACTAAGTACTGTAACTTTCCCTTAAAACGTCTAGAATCAAGAATATGCTTCACTTCATAATAAGTCTGTCCGGCTACCATGAGAGGTCCAAATGCCTTCTTAGGGGGAAGTCATAAGGTGGAACCCCAAAAAGGTTTCAATAGGCTACAATAAAACACAGGATGGACTTTCCCTAGGAGTCTGGGAAGCTTTTATTCTACCGTGACTGGGTTAATGATTCTTACTATGGGCAATGGACTCATGTACTTCAGTTCTAACTTCTTACTAGGCAACCTAAGTCATAACTATTTTGTGGATAAATAAACTTTTTCCCCAACTTGGAATGATCTTTGGAGAGCCCTCTTTTTATCTGCTTGCTTTTCTACATGTCTCAAAAGCCTTTTTCAGAGCGATTTTTGTGTTTTTCCATACCTTCTCCCACCCCCTTACCCACTGGTCAAGCGCTTGGCAAGTAGAAGGTCCCTGAGGATATTCGGGTATTGAGTGGAACTGTTGCAACTTTAAAAGGTATAAAACCAGTGTTGCTGTGAACAGAGTTATTGTAAGCCACCTTTGCAAAAGGGAGAGGTCAGTCCAGTTCATTTGCTGATAGTCCACATCACATCTGAGATACTGCTCCACCACTGAGTTCACTGATTCGGCTGCTCCATTTGTAGAAAGGTGAAAAGCTGATGACAGTCCTTGTGATAAACCAATTACCTTGAGGAAAATCCTCCAGAACTTGGCCATAAATTGCACTCCTCGGTCTGAGATTATTCATTTTGGATTTCATCGTGCAATCTGTAGATGTACTTCAAAAATATCTTGGTTAATCTTTGGGCTGATGGGAGTCCTTTGCGGGCAATGAAATGAGCCTATTTTGAAAATAGATCTATCACAGTCCAAATCACCATATTCCCCCTACTTTCAGGTAATTCCAATATAAAATCTATAGCAATTTCTTCCCATGGTTGGGAAGGGTCTGCAACCAGTTGTAATAGTCCAAGGGATTTTTCCAGAATTCTTTTCATGGCACATACAGCACAGCTCTTGATATAGTTCTCTATGTCCCATTTCAAACCCGGCCACCAAAATTGCCGATGAACCAGATGCAGTGTTTTTAAATCTCCAAAGTGTCCAGCTTGTTTCCCATCATGACCACGCCAGAGAGCGTTAAGATGGAAGGTTTCAGGCAAATACAACTTCCCCCCTTTGTAAGCCAAACCATCCCTACACGTCAAGGAGGTTTGATTTTCCTTGAACCATCGATCATTGAGGAGTTCCTGTTTTAATTTCCTCACCCCAGGGTCATCAGGGTTTGGGACTTTCAAAGATGGGGCTCTTTGTGGCGTTAGTTCAAAAGCAGCTTACAGTGTAGATATAATTGCTTCATTAATTTCTTCAGGCTGGCTCTTTTATTGAGGTAATCTGGATAAAACATCAGCTAAAAAGTTTTTTTCCCCTGTTATGTATTTCAGGTTGAAGTTAAATTGGTTAAAGTATTGTGCCCACCATACGTGTCTTGGGAACAGCTTGCAGGGAGTTTTCAGTGCCTCTAGGTTTTTGTGATCAGTCCATATCTCAAAAGGTAGTGTTGCCAGTTTAATAGAGCCCAACAAATTGTGAAGGCTTCCTTCTCCCACACTGCCCACCTTTTCTCACAATCGGTGAACTTTTTTGAGGTGTAGGGACAGGGCTGTAAGACTGCATCATGGTTCTTTTGCAATAGTACAGCTCCGACAGACACATCACTGGCATCAGCTTGAATCACAAAGGGTTTCCCCAGACAAGGATGTTTTAGGACTGGCTCAACCACAAATAGTCTTTTCAAATTCTGAAAAGCAGTTTCACAGTTCATAGTCCATGTTAGCGGCTGGCCTGGTCGCAGCTTTCCCCCCTCTTTGCCTGTTTTCAATAAGTCCATAAGGGGTAAAGCATTTCAGCAAAGGAGGGGATGAACTGTCGGTAAATGTTGGTGAATCCCAGAAAGCTCTGAAGCTGTTTGCAAGTCTTTGGGGTTGCCATTCGATAATGGCTTAGCATGATCCATTTCAATGACATCAATGGAAATTCTATAGCCTAGGTAATCCAGTCAGGTCTGATGGAACTCACACTTCGATAGTTTAACATATAGTTTGGCATTCAACTATTTCTTTAATACTTCTCGCACTAGTTTTGCATGGTCAGCCATATTTGTGCTGTATATCAGGATATCAACAGGATACACCAAAACTCCTTTTATATAAATGATCATGTAGTACCTGATTGATCAGCTGCATGAAGACAGGGAACCCCCTGTAGTCCAAAAGGCATGACTTTAAATTGATAGCTCCCCATGGGGCAGTTCTTCTCTTATCCTTACTCGGTAATATGCCTCTCTTAGATCCAATTTAGATCAGCCTCTCTGGGTCACCATCAAAAGTCACTCTAAGAGGAGGTGCCATCCTGGTCTGCTGCTCCCCCAGTGTGGCTGCATTCCCAGCGGTTGTTGGCCTCCCAGCTGTGGCTGCTGCACCGCCAACAGCTGCTGATCTCCCAATGATGGCTGCAGTATCCCCATTTGCTGCAGGCCCCCCAGCAGTTGTTGTACATTCAGGGGCTGTTGCCACCCCCACTGCTGTTGTGCTCCCAATTGTTGCTGATCTCCTGGCAGCTGTGGCATCCCCAGTTGTTGCAGGCCCCCACTGGTCCTAGTGCTGGCCGCTGTGGCATCCCCAGTTGCTGCAGGCCCCCAAGTGGTTGCTGCACATTCAGGGGCTGTTGCCAACCCCACTGCTGCTGCGCTCTCACCTGTTGCTAATCTCCTGGCGGCAGTTGCTGTGGCATCCCCAGTTGCTGTAGGCCCCCCCACCGGTTGTTGCACATTCAGGGACTGGTGCCAGCCCCATTGCTGCTGCACTCTCACCTGTTGCTGACCTCCCAGTGATGGTGGCTGCGGCATTCCCAATTGATGCAGGAGCCCCAATGGTTGCAGTGCTCCCACCTATTGCTGCCCGACCAACAGATCGCATTATACCTTGTTGAACACTCACATATGAGTCTCCCTCCTGCATAAGCCTCAAGCTTAGGTGGCGCCAGCGGGGATGCACAGGACTATGTGACCGGTAATTGCAACAGCCAGGGCTTTCATGGTACCTGTGGTGATCTGGACTTTGGCTGCCCTGACGGTGGTTCAGGCTTTTGGGTTGTAAACGGCTCTTTGGAGTTCTGAAGGAGCGACGACGTCTTGGACTGCCATGTTCAGAGTAGTGGCTGGGACTGTCCCTCCTCGCACGACTGGAGGTTAGTGTTGGCGGCTTCAAGGGCGGGGAAGCCACTTGCATCCATAGGTGGGGCTGAGACTTCTTTTAGGCATGGATTGGCATCTAATCTGCCAATCACTTGCATGTGAAGAGTGGGAGGGTTGCTCCCCACTCTAGCCCCTCGAATCTCTCCACCAACTTCTCCACTGATTGGCTACGAACTGTGGACAGGTACTTCCACTCTCCGGAGTTCTCAGTAGTTGCCAATTTCTTGACTCTCCAATGGTCCGGGGAACAGGATTCTTGAGAGATTCCTCCTTGCAAATTGACTTCAGCCACTTCCAAAGAACTTGCTTTTGGCAGGGTTGCCTTGAGGTGCTTGGAGTCTGTACCAAGCAGGGTCCATTCTGATGACCAGATCAAGTCTCGGGCCTTGGGTCTTGCCCCCAGCTGTAAGGTTTGAAAAGATTCTTTCTCCACCAGTGCACTGGCTTGCACTCCCTCCGCTGAGGCGGCAGCCATGGCTGGGGTGCTGGTTTCAGATGCTTCTTCCTTCTCCATGTTGAGATCTTCCCCAAGTCTTTCTCAGACTATCCCTCGACTTAGGGATGGCAACTAGAGTTCAGGACCCCAAGGTGGTTAAGGTAGAAAGAATGTAATTTTGGGGTTAATGTCATGGTTCCAATAGATGAAACCCACCAAAAGAACTTTGAGGCAAAATTCTTCCTTAAAGAACATTTATTCAGGAAATAAAGTATCAGTACTACATAGTTGAACCCAAAAACTAAATTCCCTTCCCTCAGATACAAAGTAACAAAGTACAATTCCCATCCACAATAAATTGTCATAAAGCACATTCCTCAATTAGTTTAAAGCGCAGGCTTTCTCCTCAACTCCTCAGCCTGCCAAAACGTTATCAGCTTGTCCTTGGGTTCCTACAGCAGCATTATTATTATGGCTAGCTGAGTTTACATCCCAACCCCCTGCACGCTGCACCTGATTTCTAAATGCAAGAAAAAGCATGTTAAAGAAGAAGAGAAAATGTCTGCATTGTCATCAGTTGTCAGGGCGGGAACATCCAATGTTAGCAGCGTTGACATCTAACATAACAAGGATCTCAGTAATAACAATGTAACATAAGCTACTATAATGGTATGTTATAGTACCATAACATACTTCCATACTATGAAAGTATAATAAAATATTACAATCTATGAACTAAAAATACATGCTACCTAAAGCAAGATAGTTAATTTTTAATAAATTGAAAGTGATGAATAAAATTAAAGTGATTATACCTGTGACCACATGCTTTACTTTCATTTTGGTAACACAGAATTTGGATACTGAATAATAGATAAGGAATTTAGAATGTTTTAAAAGATGGTTCACATAAAAATTGTCTGCCCTTCATGGAAATTTACATATTAAGGGCAGAATGTAAGCGGACCTAATATCCCTCTAGAATTATAACATAGCAATACTTATGAAATGGATTTCATCTCCTTATTACCATGTGGGCAGATATGCTCGGTTAAGGGGGTTTGGGAATATTTGCCTTGGAGCAATGGAGATAGTAAAATGTCTAGCTTTGAAAAAAAAAAGTATCCTCAGTTTGGGGGATGTTAGATTTTGTAGGTACCTTATTGGCCCCCTAATGCCCTAATTTATCAAATATTTGCCATCCTAAGGAAAGCTATTTTGGTCTAAAATTCCATATCATTTATGTTTCGGTGAGCAGTTGTTTGGCTTGGTAATACTCTAAAAGTACAACCATATAATGCCAATATTTGTCTATGACTTGTTTCCAAGGAGAAGGTAAATTATCTATTCAAACTAGAGAAGCCAGGTCAACTGGAAAGAATTGCATTTTTAGCTAGTAGTTTATCTTCCTCCTTCAAGCCTTGATCTGGATTGCAGGCATTTCTTTTTCAAGCCATTTTTCCATTAGGGGCAATGAAGACTGAGCCACAAAATTTTGTCTGCACTTATTCCAGGTTATCTTGCTTCACATAAATTCCTTTTTATGCTCTGTAAAAAGTTTTAAATGCTGCAGGGTTTAGATGAAATTCAACACTGGTATATATTAGATTTTATTTAGTTCAGATGAAATGTTATGCCCCCTTGTTACTATAAAATAAAAAAGGTCTGAACATACGAAACTTTACAGTATATTTGTTATACTGTTATTTGTTATTTGATATTTGTCAAATTTTATGTCAATCAATTTTGAACAATGATTTTGGTTTGCCTTTGTAGCTAGAGTTTTGCATTATTGATCTTGGACAATAAATTCCTTGTCATTTCCAGGTTCAACATTCCCTGCTTATTTCCCACTTATAACTCCTTTATGCCAACAGTTCTCAACAAACCTAGTTTTAGTTTGTGAAGAACATTTCTTATGTTCATATCTGTCCTCTTTCATCTAAATCATAATATTCAGGATTGAAAGCAGTGTGTGTTTTATTGGGGCCATGGTTGAGTCTGAACTGTTACCCTTGTTCCTTTCGACTCTTCCCATTGGTGGTTGAATCCAGGAGAAAGAAGGGTTCATTCAGGTTTGGAGTCTGCCTTTCTGCTTCATGCAAGAATCCATATTAAACATCCTGGCAGATAATTCTCTAAGCCATGATTGATTACATCCAGTGACGGTTTATTTCTGTGGCAACAAAATGAAAGGCCTTTAACGTGATGCAGAAAGGTACTCATATATTTTTGGTACATTGTATTTCAATATTATGTATGCTTTGCCCCATGCATGACATACTACACAGAGGTGTAGATTGAAGTCAATTAGAATCAAAAGTAAAAAAAAAACTCTAGACAATAGCTGCAGTTTCATGTTTGTACCTGCTATTTTGACTTTTTTGACCACAACCCATTTTTCAACTTTTTAAAATATTATATTATATTATGATATGATATGATATGATTTATTATTACTTTTTATTTAGTCAGGCATTGCAATTGTTTGAATTTGTTAATTTTTTTATCTTAATTGTGACACATTTTCATTATGTTATTTAAATGTTTAATAATATTGGTGTACTTCCCTGGTATGGATAACAATATAAGATGGTTTTAAAAAGTTTAAATATAATCAATCAACAAATCTTTTGTGTCATATTTAGTTTTAGGTATTTTCTTTCCAGTAATAAGTATTTTTGTGCATGTACTCTTCATCACATCTTTTATCAAAGAATAATAAAAGGAGATATTCATAGACACACAGATGCATATATGAACAAAGAAAAGACATAAAAGGAAAAATGTATTTGTTAGCAACATTAATAGTTGCCAGAAAACTGCACACCAGTTTTGTTTTGCCTCTGGCTCTGTTTTGATGTATGCTGGTTATATGCTGGTTTCTTATATGTTTTTAGTTCAATGCTGGATTTTTCACCAGATTTTATGGTCCTATTTCATAATGATCATGTATTAAGTTGCTGTTTAAACATTGCCTTCAGCAATTAAGATAAGATTCTATTTTTTAAAAAAAGAAAAAACATGCTTGTTCAGGAATTGAAAGTAGCCTTTTTCTTTTTCTTCTCATTTCTTTTCTTTTTTGTTAATAAACACAGTAGAGTAATAAACTGAAAAATTTATATCATGAACTACAATAGAAAATGTAAATGTTTTCCATAAAATTGAATGAAATGTAGATTCAATTTGAAAATTTAATACTTAATATTTCAGGAATTATTTTATCTCTGAATATTTTTTCTACATAAGACCATTTAAAAAATCAGTATCATTTGAACTTGCCAATAATTACCTCTGAAAGCATTGTAGGAAAGTTTCATAAGACAATTTCAGAAGCCATATCCCAATTCCAGAAAATGCATATTTTAGAATGTTTGCAATAGATTAATGAGAATATTGAGAGTATTTACTCAAGAATCAAATGTTCTTTCAAAATTCAAACAATGGGAAAAAGATTACAGGGACATTAAGCTTTTATCATAACAAAAGGAATGGGTAAATATTTGTTTATGTTAATGCAAAATAAAGGTTGCCAGAAGCAACACAGGGACATGTAACATTGCTGGTGGCATCCCTAGGTTCTCAAAAATCAAATTAACATTCATTTAGTAAAAGTGGCTGAAATTTCAGATCCCCATATCCCATGATTTGATGTTCTAGCATGAAAGGCTAGAAGAGTTTGCTCTAGAATGGCAAGAACTTGTTAGATGTTTAATAGTAATTGTAAAATAAGCTTAAATGGTATAATTTCAGGAGACTTTAGCCATTTGTTTTTGTTTTTTGTTGTTGTGAAAAATTGCAAGTAGTACATGGTCTCCATAAAAGTTGCCAACGTCTGGTTCTAAGTCAACATTTGGACTAACCTAGAATAACCATTGTACTGCATTTAGGACTACATAACAATAGTATCACAGTGTTTCCTTTACCCCATAATTTTTAATAAGTGACTCAGAATCATATACTAATAATATATTACATATATTCAAAAATATGTTAGTAAATGTATAGGTCATGTTCATATAGTGTTGCTTCAGAAGAACAGGTACGAATATAGGAATGATAATTCAAACAATTTATCATTAGTGCTTACAGAATAATAATATTTTAATGATTTTTAGCTAATATCCTGAGGAAGGTAACGCCCAATTTCTCTTCTTATTGCATAATTGCCTTATTGTCCAAAGACACATTAATTACCTGCATTAGCTGATCATGCAGTTCAATAGAATATATTTGCCTTACCCTGGATTTTCCCAAGTGTTAAACTGCTGAACATTGTTTTTATATTGGATTAAAAATATCTCTTATTTCAGGATCATACTTTATATTTGCTTCTCCTCCCTTTAAAAAAAAAACCTTATTCTGTAATGATCTTTTTGACAGCCTATAAATTACACTGTTCTGCCCTTTGCAAGACCTTCAAAGGACAGACCCGGTATGAATATGAATATAAATATGAATACACATATTCCCATACAAGCATGCACACATATATATTGCATCTCTGACTAAGGCCTAATATCTTCTAGCGAATTCATATAACTAAACCAGATCTGGCCTATGTAATACCGTTTGTAATGAGAAATCTAAACAGGGAATGGCAGTGAGGCATGACAGGAATGTGTTTCCATTGGAGAACTCAGTATAGAGAAAAAGTATAAGCAAGCCCATGTCCAGAAGGCCTTTTCAGCTGGCCAAGACGGAAGACTAATGTTATTGTACATTTGTTGTCACTGTGCCAGCTCTCCCTCACTGATTTGTTTTCTCTTATTTTTCTTTCTTTCTTTCTTTCTTTCTTTCTTTCTTTCTTTCTTTCTTTCTTTCTTTTTCTTTCTTTTTTTTCTTCTCTCTCTCTCTCTCTCTCTCTCTCTCTCTCTCTCTCTCTCTCTCTCTCTCTCTCTCTCTCTCTCTCTCTTTCTCTTCATCCCCCCTTCTGCTAACTGTTTGCTCAGGTGGACAGTGACACCATTTGGAATGAGCTACATTCGTCCGGTGCTGCACGCATGGCTGTTGGCTGTGTCATCGAATTGGCTTCCAAAGTAGTCTCAGGAGAGCTGAAGGTGAGGTCTGGGTTGCATTGTGTGTGGGAAAACTAGGAGAGAAGCTGAAAGCAATGTTGTTCTGAGATTAGGGGGAGGAAAAGGAGAAAGAAGGATGGGGGAATATAGAAGGTCACTAAAGAGAGATGATCAAAATGGCCCTGCTTGTTTTATTACTTCATCAAGGAGAGTAGATTTTACTATATCAACTTCATCCTTATCATCAATATTATTATTTGTTATCATACCACATAATTGTTTACACAATTATTGTCCAAGTGAAAATGACTCAGAGGATATACAGATCTGGCATGCAATTCCACAATTCCCTTTTGAACCTTTTTCTTTTAATCTTACAGAGTTCTTTTAATCTTATAGCTTCAAAATGCCACCCAAAGTGAATAAAAGTAAATAATGTCTTGTAGGCTTTGAAGAAAGAATGATATTGTTGATTAAATGGTTAATGGTGCAAAGTATGTCTTTGATAGAAGGGGTCTCAGAGCTCAATTTCTGAGCTTCTTTTCACATGATTTGAAAAGAATGAGGTATAAATTCTGACTTATTGCCAGTCTAAACAATTTAGAAAATCTACCTTTTTGACAGATATTAGCTTATTATCTGATATTTTAGAAAATCTATTTATCTATGTTTGACTGTACAGGTGTATAGACTGAATACTCAGATGCACCAAGCACTACTTGATGGCAACATAATGGTTTACAAACCTTTAAGCCAGTGAGTTTGGATTTCTCATAGTAACCATATTCAAGAAACAAGGTTTACAGCTTCCTCAGAGTACATAGTTTAGCTGGAAGGTTTTCCACACAGTATTAGGAGATTTTTTAAAATAGATCTGGTTCAATTTTGACCATAAGAAGATGTCACAGGAGAGGTATAACTGCAACCAAAATAGCATTCTCTACTTCATGTGAAATGTCTATTAGTTCCATTAACCTGTTGTAAATGTTGATGCTTCTATGATGAACATGTCTAGATGATTATGGACATTCACACTGCTATGACTATATCACTTTCTATTGCCTCCCACTGTCTAATGTGACCTAGGTACCCTTCAGATTTGTAGACTTCAACTTCCAAGATGGCTCCAGTAATGGGGAATGTTGAAGTTCACACTTGTGAAAGGTATCCAAGTTTGAAAAAAAAAATGCTTACCATTCCAGGAGGATAGAAAATGAAAAAGTAAAATAGCATCCATAGTTGCCAACCATGACATCATTTTACAGTCTAAGGTGAACATATTTAAAATTATTGTAAACTCAAATAGTTTGTGCCTATAATTAAATTTCTGCATGATGGAAATTCTGAATATATGTAAAACTAAGAGCCATGGTTGAATTGAAGCAATGCTAGTCCTAGAGAAACCCTGGGCCTATTGGTGTCACAGATTTGGGCACCATCCAGCACAACCTGAACTATATTAAGTATTTACTTAAATCTTTGTGATTTCAAAAAGACAAGCATAACTAGATTTTTCTCAGTAGTGACTGTCCTGACCTTGAGTGAATCATAATATTTCACATTCAATGCACCATTTTTAAAGGACATAGTTATGTCATATTGCAAAGTAAGAAAATAAAGTGCATAACACAATAAAATATATCATGCTGTAAATAAACAAGTTATGGAAAGCATGTAAAACATAGGTTTTTGCTATTCTTTTCAATCTATATGGAAATTGTCATGATGGCTGGGGAATTCTGTGAATTGAAATACATACATCTTAAAGTTTACAAGTTTGAAATATATTGCTCTAAGTAATATAATCAAGAAGAAGGATAAGATGGCTTAAAAGAAGGGATGTGGTTGCATTCAGTTTGGAAGACTTTAAATGGAATGTTCTTCTCTGCACCCCCTATCTAATCCAACCTATTTTTAAAATCATTGTTCAAACAACTTCTCCCCATCCTTCCCCTCTTGCCAGTTTTTGGTCCTACTCTGCTTCATTCTTTTAAAGTTAACCTGTTGGCAATCAGACATAGAGACAGAGAGAATTCCTTTATGTCACGTTTCCCACTTTATGTTTTGTAAATAGTAAAAAATACACTGTAAATATCTACTGTGCATTTTCATATTTTAACCATTACGCAACCAACTAACTCTGGACAATTTCATCTGAATATTTGCACATACCTTGTTTCTCCAAAAGTAAGATCAGGTTGTTGGTTTTTTGGCCTCCAAAAGAGGCACCAGAGTTTATTTTTGGGGGATGTCTTACTCACCTTCGGCACTGATAACCCCATCCAGCAGGTCCACTTCTTCTGCAGCCGAAGAGCAGCTTCATTCTGCAGTTGCATTCTGGCCTGCATTTTGCAGTCAGCCTTTTCCTGGATTCAATCCATAGCTCGGTGCTCGATTGCATAGGCCTTCCCGAAAGGCCTATGACTGAGAAATGCAGGCCTGGCTGCAGAAGACGCCTCAGAAGAAGTGGACTGGAGAGGAGAGGCCTGGCTGCAAGGTAAGCTTGTGTGGGGCACGTGGGGTAGATACATACCCCTACCCTAGCTTGATTTTTAGATGTGTGCCTTGCCCCAAAACTAGGGCTTATTTTGGGGGTACAGTTTATATTAGGCCTACCCCCAAATATCAAGCTAGGGCTTATTTTTGGGGTAGGCCTTACTTTTGGGGAAACACGGTATATTATAAATTGTGTTTCTGTGGCTCTTAAAGAATTGCTTCCAAAGTTAAGTTTCACTTATATTGGAAATTTGCTGTATGTACCCTGAGCTATCATAGTTGCCAAGTTTTCCTCAGAAGTCTGGGGCACAGATCCTTGACCTTATCAAAAGTTATGTTCAGTGTGATAGGCTACACCTAAGGCAATTGGTTTCATCTCTTTTAGTTTAAATTAAAAGTGTAGGTAAATGAATATTCTGTTTTTTGTTTTGACATTTCCCATTTCTTGGATCTTTCCATTTTGTGGAGTGCAGCATTGGCAAGGGCGCTTAGAGGCAAAATGTAGACCAAGATGAAGAAAAAATTGTACTAAATTAAAAAATAAACACCTGAACTAAATAGTACCTAGTTACTGTTACCGCAATATTTGTTTTTCAAGTTCTTCAGTGGCTGCAGGAAACCATCATTTAATTGGAAGCCACACAGATACTGAAGACTTTAAGATAGATCTGGGGGAAAAGATGTTTCTCTTCCAGGGGACATGTATATGCCTTTCTCTTCCCTTTAGCCATCAAGTTACTATGAAATCACTTTTTAAAGTTTATATGCCTACCACAAACGCTTATTTATTCAGAGATTGTATCTCCTGTGTTTTAATGGGGTAGTGCTTTTCTGAAAATGAAATTAAATAAATGAAAAAGAAAATATAATATTGAAATATAAAAGGCAAAATAAAATCAATATAACAGGATTACTTTAAAATGAAGTTAAGTCATGCCAGGGATAAATTAATTCTATTAGTTGGCAATAAAGGCCAGCTTTTTATTTAGACACTTAAAGTTTTGACTGGATCCTTATCAACTGCTTAAAAGTAGTAGAAGGAAAAGACAGATAAAAAAAAATTGGTAGCTATAACCAACCCTGGGAATTCTATTATCAGGACACCAAAAGGATGTCCTGATAAAACCATTCCAAAAATCTTTGAAAATCTTACCTGTCTGAATTACATGAATCAAAACATTTGCCAATCTGATCCATGCTGTTTAAAAAATAGAGGCCCACAAATACAGTATTATTTAAAGTTTTTCCTAGAACCACAAAAGAATCATATGCTTTGGTTGAATAATCCTGTCAAAAATTTGGTTGAGTATTTGATATAATATGCAGAATGCTTATTAGTTTAACTTATTTACAAGGCTTAAAAGAAAGATTTCACATTTCCATATTTTTTAAAAAAATAGATTGAAGTTGGGAAAATGAGCATTGCCTGTCCTTACCTGTAACTACTACACCTTTCCTGATGTAACATAATATGAAAGTGCAATTAGATAACAATTATTAGACATACTTTATGTGCAGTTGACACAGCCAGGATTTTCTGCCTTTAGTGCTTATCTTGGTAGATTTATGGTGCCTTCTTGTTGTGCTTTACTCTGTGTAATGAAAGCTTTAAAAAAAACAAAGTTGTCAGTCATTCTACTTTTGTATGGATGCTTGAAGTAGCTGCAATAAAATAACATATATAGCATGAATGGTGGAACTGTCTTCATCCATATTTATTTGCAATCTGTTTGATGAAAATCTAAGAATGCTATGTAAAACATTGTGTAGAATTTAATTTTGTGGATGTTGGTAAAAGATTCTTTTCAGTCTTATAGACTGCATTATCACATTAGGCTGCATTGTCACTTATTCAATATTTATGCATGTATCTAGGTACTTGCTACCAGTGCTTTTTTTCTAAAAAAAAAAAAAAAGTGCCGGAACTCACACACGTCATACAACCCGCCTTGCTTATCCTACAAGGTTCTATCCCAGAAAGGTGCCGGAATTCCATTCTGGGCATTCTATGAGATAAAAAGTCCTGCTTGCTATCATATATATTTCATATATGTTCTTCTTTCTCATCTGCTTTCTTTGTTTTTCATTCTTTTCCCTCTTTTCAAATTTGAGCAGGTCACTAGCAGTAAAGTAAGAACTGAGAAACAACTTCTTTGAGGAAAAAGATATAATTTCTTCAAGCAATTTTAGCAGTATGAGTAAGAGAGGGAAACTTTAGTCTTTTTCCTGAAACTTTTCACTTTTTCGCTGAGTGAAACGGTGAAATGTCTGTTGAAAACTTGATCATTACGAATATATTGCTTTCTAGACATTCCAACTATTAAGAATGTATAGCAAACCTGAGCTATTTCTATTCTAATAAATATAATAAATGTACAGTGGTACCTTAGTACTGAACTGCTTTGAAACTTATTAAATTTGATGCATTTTGATGCAAAAATGTTGATTTGGTACTCATAGTTTGTTTGGTACTCAATACACAAGCTAGAACTTGTCGATGATGACTATTTGTGAGTCACTACATTATTCCTTATGGGAAAAATGTGTTTGGTACTCATTATTTTTGATAGTCATTGTGCCTCCTGAAGATGAGTACCAACTGAAGATGAGTACCAAGATACCACTGTATGAAGATGCAAATTATCTAGATTCCTTATAGATGTGTTGGAATAGAGATAGCTCATATTTACTATATATATTCAATAGTTGCGCTGTCTAGTTTTTAGGAATGCAATATATTCATAATGATCAAGTTTTCAAAAAACCATATTCCAGTGAGATCTGGGAATTCAAAATTTTCTTCTTTGTTTCTTAACTTTTAAAATGATCATAAAAGAATGCATACTAATTTCCTGATTTTGTTTTAAAGAAATATTGAACATGAAAAAGGGGTATTGAAAAAACAAAACATGTCATTTTAAAAAAAAATAGCAATTAATAGTCTTGTAAATATTAGATATACTCCAAAGTAATATTAATCTGATAACTGATAAATACTCCACTAGAAATTGATTGCAATGAGATTTATATTTAGAGTTTAAGACTGCAGCTAGATGTTGGGTAGCTGATTGGTTAGTTTGAACATAGATTTTCTTGCAAATCCATTTAGGTTTTTAATTATGAATCTAACTACGCTGCCCTTCTATATACAGTTATAAGTTATCTACCAATAATTTTACAGTCTACAGTTAACATAGCTGTTCATTACAGGGCATGGGAAGATTTAGCTGTGGTCACAAAAGGATGGCACAACTGAAAAAAGGATTGACTAAATTTTGAGCTGTGTCTTCTACTAGACATTCTGTAAAGCTATGTCATAATCCATAAAATGACTGGAAAATAGATTATTTTTAAAAAAATCAATTCATGAGTATACTCCTGCCAATTTATATAAATATCAATATAGCAACCAACTTGATAACTGATTCTAAAATATGCAAATATGATTGAAATACTGAATCTGTAGCTATAATAAAATATCTTTTCTTTCCATCTGGAATCTCTTGTGAACTCTTCAGTCTTTTTATTGTTCCTGGCTAATGGACAAAATACCAGCTGTGAAATTGTAAAACAATATAGCCTACTTGAATCTCACTTTAAAAAGAGCTAGCAATTACTTATTTTTGTAACAAAAATGTCATCTCCATTTGAGCATAAACATGGACAAAATGATCAGTCAAAGCTAAGGCTTTTCTCTTGTTTAGTAAAGGAAGTGAGCAGATCTTTAGCATAAAAAGGACATTTAAGGAAGACATTAGATCATAGGGCAGAAATGGCTGTGAAAAGTGGTAAAATATTTAATGGGGTTGTTTTATCTTCATTTTAACTTCAGATTCTCTAGTCAACATAAGTTTATTTCAGGTGATTTGCAATGATGCTGTAAATAATTTAATTCTGCATTACCACTGATGTTTGTATTTACATGGGAATTTCTGAGTTCAGTTATTAAGTATTAATATTTGATGTTCTTGCAAAAATATGGGTTTTTCAAATTTCTTATTATTTTGTCCTGAATACTTATCCTCTTCTCAATTTTGTATAAAATTCTAAGTGCTGAAAGATTTGGAAGAGCTAAAAAATTATTTCACTATTTTGTGACATTTTGGTTGGCTCTAGTAATAGTATTTCTTGACATATTTTAGACATTCTGGGCAGCAAAGCCAATCAGTTAAAATAAAATCCCCTAAGTTAACTCAGTATTTTTTTATTTTTCCAAAGTCACATTTCCTGTAATTTTGGAAAAACCAAAGCTGTTAATAAAAGAGAAGAAGAAAAGATATATTGCTACAGAGTTCAGTGAAAGGAAAATTGAGAAGAGAATTGTTCATGCAGATCACCATGTAACTTCCCCAGATTTTTATCTGCAGGTATGATTTAATCAATAAAAATAAAACATCTCCTTTATCTTCCCGTTGATGAGGTTAATAATCAGTATTATGAGTGAAGACTTCAGGCAGAAGATGAAATGGTTATAGTAAAATTAATCATATATGTTTTTACTACATAGGCATTTACTATATAGGTTCATTCTTTAGAATACAGAATAATATGTTTTATTTTGGTTTTATTGATGTACAGACTAAAATTTTCAAAAAGTTACATTTAACACGACATTATGCACATGCATGCATGCATACAAATATATATCTAGTAATATTTTACTAAATGACAAACAATAACAGTTTTGAACAGAATTTGGTGGCCATGCTGTAGATCTCAAATGATCTGTCAGCTAAGAGAAGAATATTTTACTTCTCTGGGTAACAGATTACTAAGGACATTATTATATCCAGCTGTAGAAAAAGGTCAAACACAAGATAAGTAAAATTCACTCTTGCATGAAAAGATGGAGGACAATATATATTGATCCTTTTCTTCTGTGAAAATAAATAAGGATTTCAGTGCATTAAGGGATTGTAAGATTGTTCCACAATAACATCTAAAATTTAACAAAATCGATATGTGATGAACCTCGAGTCATGAAGATTCTACACCTCCTACTGAAAGGTTGATAGTTCAATCTTAGGTAGCAACATATGTTTCTCCAGCGTGATGGATGGAGAATCCACCAATGGGGTGTTTCAGTTCTCCTGCCCAATCAGACTAAGTTATCAAAGTTGTCACACCAGTCCTGGCCTGGGACCTCCCAGTTTCAACTTAGTCTGTTCGCCCAGAAGGACATGTTAACTTTGACTCCCAAATTCTTTCTTCTAGCAGGTTTGACTTAGAAAAAAAATTCCCCTTTTTCTACCCATTAGTGGATTCTCCTTGGCAGGAAGGTTAGAGGTTTTATAGCCTCTGATCATTCCCGCTACAGAGGACTCTGTCCTCTGTAATCTGGGGCTTTCCTTTTTGTCAGGAGTTCAGGTTGTCATTGGGTTTTTTTTCCCCTTTATCAGAAGCTTGTTTACTGAGGCTTTTCCCTTCTGTAAGGAGCTCAGCTCGTGAAGGTTTTCCCCTCAGTCAGGAGCTCAGCTCAGCACGCGGTCGCCATTTTGGAGCCGCTCATCTGTCAAGTTCCTTGCTGTACCCTAGCCTCATTACAATCTAGCTACAGCTGATAGACTTAGAATCAGCATGTTTTTCAGTGTTCGCTGCTGTTGTCTGTAGCCTCTCTTCATACTTACCAGGCAGTCCCTTTGTTTTCTGTCAGCTGTCTCTCTGCCATGGAGTCCCCGCTGCTGCTGGGAGGAGCTGCGCCCGCCGCTGGCACCGCACCTCTCAACTGTTTGGCGCGGGCCGTGAAGTGAATTTTTTTTGTCAGGATTGCGCTCAAGGCACAGAGAGCTCTGTTAGCCCAAGCCAGAGGAATTTATTCAAGTGCGTCTCTCCCCAGTCTGCGGCAGGCAATTTGACTGCCTCAGAGTCACGCTCCCCCAACAATTTCCTCTTTCCCTGCAGCGCGGCCACCATTTTGAGGTGCCGCAAAACATTTTGCAAGGGAGATTCTCTCCTCAAGGATTGGAGGGTTGGAAGAGACTGAGGCTGGTGCGCCTCTCGCCCAGTCATCAGATGGCACTTTAATTACAGCCACTCTCCCTCTCCTCAGTTGTGGACGCCATTTTGGGCGATCTCGCAGGACAGCTTATTACTTTAGCTTCGTTGCAGCGGACACCATTTTGGATTTCCTCATGACAGCCTCAACCCTTAAAGGCCTACACATATTAAGGGACTGTAGGATCATTAGATGCAAGGACTCACTAACAATAGACAACAGGCACCTGAATTTGACCAGATAGACCCAAATTACAGGTAGTTTCCAAATAGGTGTCCACATAGGACCATCCTTTTTGCCTAGCAGTCTCTTTTCAATTCTCTCTTATCATCACCGGCCTTTGCCACTTAGACCTCCTTCACCTTAGCCAATCTGCCGCTCTGCATCTAGTGGTTGCTCTCTAGACCATCGCCACTATGTGAGAAACATGAGATTTAGTCACTCAATGAGACATCCCAGTGACAAGCGCCCTAATGCGTTTGGCATGAATTCGGTTTGGCCAGCGGGCTGGACCACGCTGATCCATGTGCAAGTCAGTCCCATCGCGGTGGGCAACTGGCATTCTCTTGCAGTTCGAGATTGTTTTCAGTGATTAATTGGAATCTTTCTCATTAACATGGCAGACAACACTGAGTCACAGGCTTCTGTGTTGATCAGGCAACTTAAGCACAAGTCCCCTTGCCAAGAAGCTGCGGCTAAGGTAAATGCTAATTCTAAGTCTAAATCCAGCAATAAGCCCAGTAAGTCTGCTGAAAAGCAGGCCAGCCGAGCACATCGTGCCTTGGAGAAGCAGTTCTCTCAGGCACAAAGGCTGGCAGTAGGGGAAGCGGACAAACCACTGCTTTCCCCACTTGCGGCTCCCACCATTGACTCACAATTTCTTGCCCCAACACGGGCATGATCCCTGGAGCAGGACCCTGAGCAGGTCACTATGCAGACCTTTGGTCAGGAAGGCCCACCCCTTTTTGGGGAGGAACATGTGCCACAGGGCTCACCTATGGAACCTACAGCAACATTTACCCCGACGGCAGCAGGGCTTCGCCCTTCACAAGACCCTTCAATTGTGGATCAGCTGTAGGCCATGATATCGCATGCGGTTCAGCAAGCGATGGCTTCCTCTGGGCATCAACAATCTTCATCCATCCCGAAACATTCATCGGTTCCAACTGTTTCAGCACAATCTTCAGGGTGCGACTGTCCACACTCGATCTCGCCTCCTCATTCCCCGGGAAGTGACACATCCAGCTCCAGCTCTGATTATGACTGTACTGCAGATCAATGGTTGGATTGCGAGAAGCCTGCACAAGAGCCTCATCCCATGGTGGAGCTCTTTAACTCCACACTCTTCCCTTCTTTTCTTCGCAGGGCATGTGCAGTGGGTAAGATCGGTCCAGACCCTATCCCTACCCTGGAGCCTTCCTCTACTCAGGAACTTGATCCATTGTTTTCAGAATTGGTGGTCAGACGTCAACAAATCCCCTGCCCCCCTTTGTTCCTCAAGAATATTCAGGGACAATGGGAATCCCCAGGAACTCAACCCTCCCAGGGGGGAACAGAGCGCAAGTTAGTGGATATGGTCCCGATTATAACAGATTTGTTGGAGGTACCTAAAGTGGACGAATCCATAGCTCCGCTTTTCTCCTCCTCCACATTACCAGGAGATGTCTCTGATGCCCTAAAGGCAGAGGATAAAAAATCTGAGCTCTCCTTACGTAAGGTACACCAAGCATCAGCATGGGCAGCAAAGGCGGCAACCTCCACCTCTTTTTTGCCAGAGTCTCACTCATCTGGCTCAGGCAACTTCAAGCGAGGATTCCCTTAGAGGAGGTCAGGGTTCACCAAGATCTCACCAAACTGGTGGCGACCTCCGAGTACATGGTGGAGGTATCTTGTACGCTGCCAGACATTCTGCCTGAGCAATGGCTTCTAGCGTTGTCACGCGACGACTGCTTTGGCATAAGAACTGGAGGGCTGAAAGTAAACATGAATGGCGCATTGCCACTGCTCCATTTATTTTTTATTTTTATTTTTTATTTTTTAAACCAACAAAAACAAAACAAAACATAATACACATACACACACAGTATATACTCCTCCCCTTTTTTAACAGCGATTTTGTAACGGTAATCTATTATTTACATTTTCCCCCCTTATTCTTCTTTAGAATATTTGTCCTTGTTGCCCCATTGTTTCTTATTTTCATTTTTCTTCCTTCATACTATACTTCATACTAAGAATAATACATATTATTATTATTATACACACATTTTCCACTTTTGACCTTTCCACATTTATTCTCCTCTATTATTTCTAGTCTCCAACGAGTCATACCATTTGTTCCATATTAGATAGTACTTTGTGTCTTCCTTTTCTTTTATCTCTTTTGTTAATTTGTCCATCTCAGCACAGTCCAGGATTTTTCTTATCACTTCTTCCTCTGATGGTATATTCTCATTTTTCCAGAACTGTGCGTATGCTATTCTTGCTGCCGTGCCACTGCTCCATTTAAAGGGTGTCGGTTATTTGGTGAGGCGCTAATGCCCTACCTAGTGGAGAACAAACAGAAACAGAAGGTAATCTCCCATCTTATTAGAAGATCAAATAAACGGTTCTTTGTTGTAATGCACTCGCCATTACGCTTGGAACAAAGGGACAAAGAGACTGTGCCATGTGGCTTGGAACAAAGGACAAAGGCCATGCGGCCTTGGAACAGGAAATGAGGGTGGGGCCAAGAGGTGGATGGATGTTGTACCAAGATTTGAATCCATTTCTGGCTTTGCCAGTGTAGCCTTGTCATTGGCTGCTGGTATAACATTGGCTGTTTGTAACCATGTGATGCATTGTGTAACCGCCCACTGTAACAGGTAATAAAAGGGGAGGCAGCCTTTTGTCTGTTGTTGCTTCACCCAGAGAAATGTGCTTGGCTGCATGTCTCTCCTTTATTCGGCTATCGTGAAGGACCCGCCATTGATTGGGGCACAATGAGGTGCCTCAAATCAGAATTGAAGAGGCCTGCACAGGGCTTACTTCAACTGGTGACCCCGACGTGATGCAAAGTCACGTCCTTCTGACATCTCACTGCTTACTTCGTCTGGAATAGGCTATTGTGCACGTACTCACAATACTCAGCCCAATTTTTGCATAGCTTCTGTCTCATACTTACGTAAAGCGTGCACAATAGCCTATTCCAGATGAAGTAAGCAGTGAGGTGTCAGAAGGACGTGAGGGTCTGTCCCTGGAGTTCATAACCAGACCCATAGATCATTTCGTCTCTTGTCCAACCTTAAGAAACCTAATAAAAAGGGGTCTCATGACAGATGCCATTCGACATTTACTAAGTATCAGGGCCATAGAGGAGGTCCCAGCGGACCAGATAGAAAAGGGATATTACTCCATCCTGTTTGTAGTCCCAAAATCCTCAGGGGGATGGAGGGCAATCCTTAACCTCAAGGGCCTGAACTACCATCTCCAGTATCAGAAGTTCAAGATGCAGACACTCCATTCCATTTTGGACAGCGTCAGGTGAGGGGATTTCATGACCTCAATTGATCTCACAGAGGCATATCTACACATCCCCATCCTCCCAGATCATCACCAGTTTCTGTGATTTTGTCATCTCAACCGCCACTTCCAATACAGGGCCCTACCATTCAGTCTCTTGTCTGCCCCAAGGGTCTTCACCAAGATCCTGGCGGTCCTGGCGGCACACTTAAGATTGGCACCGGTATATGTCCAGTGTTACCTGGACGACATCCTGATCCAATCAACCTCCATCTCGACCGCCCAGTCGGATCTGGCCCTTACAATCAGGACTCTCCAGGGCCACGGGTTCTCAATAAACTTTCAGAAAAGCCAGAAGGTCCCCTCAACCCGCCTCTTACACCTGGGTGTGGTAATAGACACAGACTCTTGTCGTGTGTTCTTGTCAGAAAACTGTCAAAACAGCATCCGAGACCTGGTCCTCAGGGTCTGCAGGGAGCAGGTAGTGACACTAGCTTTGCTTTCCCAGCTACTGGGGAAATTAATATCTTGCATAGCGATAGTACCTTGGGACACTATCTTGGACTCTCCAATGGTTCTGCTCCCATTCCAGAGACTACACACCACTTCATCCAACCAACTGGTAAGGGTTCCCCGTCCTCCACTCCCTCGACTGGTGGACATCCTCAGCCATGCGCAAGGGGACTCTCTTCAAAGATCCTCACCAAATCCTTCTGAACATGAATGCAAGTCTCTTCATCTGGGGGGCGCAACTCCAATCTCAGATGGCTCAGGGTCAATGGTTGAGGTTGGACCTGAAGCACAACATCAATTTGTTGGAGCTCAGGGCGATCCATCTGGCTCTCCACCACTTTCGCATCGAGGTTGGGGGGCAACATGTGCTGGTCATCACGGACAATGTATCTGCAAAGGCTCATGTGAACCAGCAAGGGGACTCATTCCAGGTCTCACATGACGGAGGCTCGGTTGTTGGGTTCCTGGGCAGAGACCAACCTGCTTTCCATCAGGGCCGAGCACATTTCGAGAGAGGCAAACCGACAGGCGGACTTCCTCAGCAGGTCAATAGTGGACCATTCGGAGTGGCGGTTGCACCCGGATCTCTTCACAGAGATCACAGACAGGTTTGGCCATCCGATTGTAGACCTGTTTGCCTCGTCGGAGAACGCCCAACTTCCCAGGTTCTTTTCACGCTTCCCCTCTCGGGGGGCAGAGGGGACGGACTTGCTACGCAGCCCATGGTTACAGGGCCTATTGTACACCTTTCCTTCTCTCTCTCTGATCCCAGCAGTCATCAGGAAGATCCTAGAGGAACAGGCAGAGTTAATATTCATTGCACCTCACTGGCCAAGACGACCGTGGTTCGCAGACCTAATGAGCCTCTCCACAACTTTTCCATGGCAGATTCCAGACACTCACATACGTTTAACACAAAGGGCTCTACAACATCCAGACCCCCCAATGGCTCCAATTGGCTGCCTAGCACTTGAACACCACACCCTGATTCAAGAGTCATACTCGTCAGGAGTAATTGACATGATTCAGGCTGCCAGGAGACCAGCAACTAATCGCATTTACGATCACACTTGGCGGAATTTCTGCCCCTGGTGTGACAAGAACCACTTGAGTCTCTCCAAAGTGACCATTCCGAAGGTCTTAGACTACTTGTTGGAGGGCATCAATAAGGGGTTGTCACCCAACACCATTCGCAAGGAGTTACGAATAACAGACCGCCCCTGGTTCACAGGTATGCCTCCTGGGAGTTACCCCAAGTTCTGCAGGCCCTAACTGCCTTACCCTTTGAACCAATTAGAACCGGTTCCTTGAGATCCTTGTCACTCAAGGTTGCCTTCCTGATTGCCATTACCTCCACCAGACGCATCTCGGAGCTGGCCGCTTTATCTGTCAGAAAGACCTGTGCACGTTTCACGAGGACAGGGTGGTTCTCAGGTTGGATCCTTCCTTTATCCCTAAGATAAACACAATGTTTCATAGGGCACAGGAGATTATTCTCCCAAACTTTTGCCCCCATCCATAACATGACCTGGAATGGCAATGGCACACATTGGACATGCGCAGGGCCTTGCGCTGTTACATCAAGCATATGATCGCCTTTCGTAAATCAGAAGCCGTTTTTGTCTCGTTTCAACCTTCTTCCATGGGACAGAAGGTATCCGCCTCTACCTTAGGCAGGTGGATCAGGGTGTGCATAGGGGCGTATGTGTTGCTTTCCCTGCCAGTTCCAAGTCATGTGATGGCACATTCCACTCGCAGTGCTGCCACATCTGTGCCATGGGCAACACAAGCATCTATAGAAGATATTTGTAGGGCGGTGACATGGTCTTCGCCTTCCCCTTTTATTAGGCATTACCGACTGGACAAATTTGCATCAGCTGAGGCTTTCTTTGGTCGATGAATACTGCAACAGGTAGTGACAGGACCAGGGACACAGGTCCCAACAGACTCCCTCCCATAGGTACAGTGGGGGCTTTGATAAGTCCCATTGGTGGATTCTCCATCCATCACACTGGAGAAGGAGTGTTGGCTTACCTGAACGCCTCTTCTCAGCGTGATGATGGAGAATCCACGCCCTCCCCTTTAGAGGTCAGTTAGGCCCTGTGTTGTTCCCTTTTTTCTTCTTTTGGGAGTCATCACGTTGGACTATCGTCATTGGCTCCACCATCATTGAAACTGGGAGGTCCCAGGCCAGGACGGGCATGACAACTTTGACAACTTAGTCTGATAGGGCAGGAGGACTGAAATAACCCATTGGTGGATTCTCCATCATCACGCTGAGAAGAGGCATTCAGGTAAGCCAACGCTCCTTTCTCTCTCAGGGCACAAAGAAAAAATATCTGCTGAGAATTCTGGGTGATATCAGAAAAGGCATCCAGCCAGTAAATGGTCAGCTCCATCCACTTGCCCCAACTTTACCACGAATAGGGACTGCAGAGTTCTAAAAAGAAAAAAATGAGATGAATGTCCTCAATGTCATTATATCTGCCAAGTTTGCAATGTCTGATGTCTCCCAAAAAGACAAATCATACTTAGTAATGAGCTATATGTTTTGCCTGAGGTTCCAGCTTCCATGTTCAGCATCTGTAAAATCACCAGTAGTGATACTGAAAAGTCCTGATAAGCTAGATTTTAAGGTACAGAGATGATTGTTCTTGTTGCTGACATAAGAAATCACTTAAGAATTTGAACTACTGTCTAAGTGAAATGAGTATAATTTATTGCCAGGCATGTTAGATTGTTTTTCCAAACTAAAATAAAGTAGGCACCATTCAATTATGAGGACAAGTTTCCTGTGTATTATTTAAGCTTCCTGATATCACTGGCAAGTAAATTCAAATAACTTCACCTGAACTTTCTTTTATGTTTGATTATTTTATAAGAAATACCTGTGTGGAAGACAGCTGCATACTTGTAGTAGGTCTCATAAAGATACTGTGCTGGAAACAAAGATGCAAAGTTTGCCTGTTCCTTTTTTGCATCTTGGCTCATTTTCAGCCTTGTTTCTCAACCCTGTACTATTTAAAGTCTTCTCATGAAAGCTTACAATATATCAGCACAGATAATATTTTGGAAATATTATTTGAATTAAAATATATGTGAGAGAAAGGTGTTCTGTTTGAAAATTCCAAATTTTTCAGGTTATAAAATTTTATTAACTGATGGCCAAATAAAGATTGAGAAGGGAATAAAATCATTCCCAGGACAATAGATTCTGACATTAACAGGAAGATCTATTTGTGCTGAACCAAAACAAGCATAAATTTCTTCAAATCCCCTCTTCAAAATGATATGAATGAGGTTGCCTTTTTGGAAGACAGGGTTAATTTAACTAAATTAAAATTGTTCAAAATGAATATCCTTGAAAACTAAAACTGTAAGCTTTCCTGGGATGGTTCCTTTTGATATGTCAGGACTGATCAAAATCAACATGGTTTTTTTTTTACTGAATCCAGTCATTGTTATTCTGATATTTGCTATTTCAAGGAGCCATGAATGTAACATACATTTGCTTTTTTGAAATACACTTATCCATCTGAGTCAGTGAAAGCTTCAGAATAAGAGTCAAGTACCCAGAACAGATCATCCAAAATATCAATTGATCTTAAAAACATCCAAAATGAGCAGGTGAGAGGGTTTTTCCCCAGATTTTATATATATAATATTACTTTGCTTTGAACAATTGTTCCATGATGCCAGAATAAAGACTTTTATTTATATACAAATGCTAATTATACTGAAGTAGCTAAAGAAAAGATTCAGACAAACTAGTCCTCTGTTTATAATCCTCACTTTTTCTGGAAGAAAACATGAAGTAATAGACTTTTTAGTTGGCAGTTCTGTGATTGTATGATGCCCCAAGTTGCAAAGTTGCAGGTAGCTTTAGTCTCTTCTATATGACTTCAGAGGATCTCTGAATCTTTTGCTGAAAACTGGTATAATTGTTCACCAATTTTAAACTAGGAAGTACATGAAAATGCTGGTGTAAGTTCATAGTAGGCTTAATATTTGAAAATAAAGAATCCTCCTACAAATCAAAGAAAGACCTGACCCAGCCATTTTTTAGTATTGCCCCATTTTATTTTGGAGTTCTAGTAGCTCAAAAAGGGTTAAATGCAGCTTCTGTAATCAAAAGTCACTGCCCAAGTTCTAGAGACTATCCATCTGTAAAAGCAAAGACAAAAATGCAACTTTTTAATGACTTTATTTTACTAGCAGATTATAAGTAGAAGATATAGCCTGCTATCCACCCAAAGTTTGACTTGCCATGACATTAACCTATTGCTTGTTCCATAGTGATCCTGACCAATCTTTTAAATATTTTAATTAGTTGGCTGAAGTGATTGTAAATCTCCAGAGTTGTGAAGCATATCTCATGGATTCTTTGTTAATTATCTGGACATTCTTGAACTTCATACAAAAGAGGGAAAGCAAGATGATATTTAAAATTCATATTCTTGGAAAAATAAACAATATGTCATGTATTCAGCACATATCTAAATGATACTTTATAAATGAGCTCTTATTGTTTCTTCCAATAGGCCAGTGATATGACATAAAATAATTCCTTTTCCTGAAGAATGAAGTCTTTGATAAAGCATTAATGTACCACTTTTTTCTTTAAGCATCATTTAGATATTTTTGAAGCATTTCTTTTCAATCTTGAGATTTAGAGCATACAAATTCAGACTTCTAATATAATGACAGAGTCATGGATGTTTCCTCTAATGTGCATTATTGTCAGCTGCTTTAAAGTATCTTGGTATCTGTATCTTAGTATAAACAAGTGTCTGTGCAAAAATGCTTTGAATTTATATTTGTTGGCTAGATTTTCAATATATTCCTTGGTGTTAGACAAACTATCTCTTGGGTATATTTTTGTTTCTTTGTCTGACCTTCACCCAGTGTTCTGAGATCATTGTCTGGTATTTCCTATTGCCCAAATATTCATTACCTCTGATTAAGATAGGACAACTTTGCATTAAATTTGGTAGGCATGGAAAATGCTAGACTTTGTTAAGAAATGATTGGCGCACATGTTTAAAATTTGTTGAAGGTGGAAATACCAGGCTCTAAAAATAATTATGTACTGGAGTTGTATTGCATCACTCTGTGTCCCACATTCTGACCTAGCAATTGCCAAATATTTTAGAAGATTAGTCAACAAACAAAATGCAGTGAGTGTTCTATTGTAGACTTTAACGTCATCTCAGAAAGACGTTAAAAAAGAGGGACCATTTTAAGTAGGGTTTATTTAACTATGTCCAAACCAATAGGAGACTAACAGTGGACATGCAAATAAGTCCAATAAAAATAACTTGCCTATTAACTTGCCTAATTTGCTAATTAACAATAATAATTATTCAAAAATTTTGCTGATACTCATCTAATCTTAATACTCTAATGAATAAAGAACAAAGCCAATTGCCCAAACTTGAATCATAAAATGTAGGCATTGTAAGAACCTTGATCTTCTAGTCCATTACTCTTCCAGTGCAGGAATCCACTACAATGCTGGAATCCACCCTACTAGAATACCACATTCCTGACTATCCAGCTTGTTTCAGTGCTTCTAGCAACTGAGGCTCCACCACTTCCCAAGTCAGTCTTTCATTGCTGAGCAGCTTCTACAGTTTAAATTGTTTTTTTTATGTCCGACTGATACAACTGTCATGTTTCAGATATCTTCATTATAATCATGTAGTAATTGCCATTTTTTACCCTGTCATCTGCAGACACCTCTGCTCTAGCCTCTAAAATCCAATATTTTAATTGTTCCAATCTTCACAAGTTTTTCTTCCAAAGGTACAGGTCTAGACTGAATGACATATTCTAGATATGATCTGACTAATGCAGAACAAGAGGAATCATAATTGGCTCCCTTGGTGAAAGGAAAATAATAAGCTTTTGGGGAGTAAGTCTTGTCTTCAAAGAATATTTTAAGATTCAGTGCCTAATGAATTGTAACACTATGAAAAGATGTGTTTGAGAGGGATGAAAATAAAGGACAAGGAAGAGTTAAGACAAGAAAGAACAACTGAGAGATGGTGAACAAAAGCTGCTGCTGGTCTTTGCTACTCAGAACTGTAATCCAACCTGACTCCCCCAACCCTTTATAGAGATCTGGCTTTGAAACAATTATCTTCCCTGGCAGGAAATGAAGATGTTGCTCAAACTGGAATGCCAGGTAGAGAGTAAAGGAACTTCTTTTTGCAAGAAGAAAGGACTATTTAAACTTCTTCAGCTGAGACTTGTATTCCAGATTTGCTTATGGGGATAGGATAGAGCCAAAGGACATAAAGCACTACTGCCAAAATGGTTTATCTCCGTAGTTGGATTTTATCCCTTGATTTTATGGTTTAAAGGACTGAAGCTTTAAAGGCTACTACATTTCCCTTAAGGCTCCTTCCATGAGCACTTAAAAGGGGCAGGTGTAAACAAATTAACCTGTCTCCCTACTTTTTGATATGTCCAGTTCGCTCCTGATACTTGTCTCTGTCCTCTCCTCATCTCATTGCTATGTTCTTGATCTTAACATCCGACATCTCTTGATGAAGCCTAGGATTGCATTGGCTTTTTTTAAAGTTGCTTTGCAGTTCATCTTCAGTTTGTGATTTGGCAGAGCCAAATCTGTCCTTTTTTTATATTTACTGATACCCCATCATTTTATAGAGATTTTTGAGAATCTTCAGTTCAAAATGTTTGTACTCTTGGAAATCCTCCTCCTAATATGTGCCCAATGTTCCAGCTTGATAAGATACTGAACCTTGACATTGTCACCTAAGGCATTTATCATTCATTTGTACATATTTGATAATTATGTTTTCTAATCTTTCATCCAAATAATGTATAAGCATGGCAAATTATGCAGTGTCGTGTCTACATTGGAGGCTATTGAACCTATTCCCCTTGAAATAAAGCCACAGATCTGCACTCCTTGGGATAAAATTGTTCAATCAAGTCTCATAGTCAATCCAAGATGATGTATTCTTGTTTGATAGAATCTCATGGGAAACTTTACTGAATATTTTGCTGAAATCAAGATATAACTACATTCCCCCTTCCCGCTGTCAATTCTATCTAAATGGAAATTGTCTTTTGATGAATATTCCTAGTCAACTATACTTTAAATGTAGTGTATAATGCACATATATATACATATAATAGTAAGCTGAATTTATGTATATGCTAGTTCAAAACACAACAGAAACTTTTTAAAAATATTACTTTTATTTTCCAGAGACTTATACTCCTCACAAAACTTGTGGACTATTTAGAAATTGGAAGATGAAATTCTTCTGCTTGAGTGATTGGAAAACTTGTGAAATGGTATGCTGCTAAATTTCAAAATAGCAACCAGTATTTAAAAGGCACATATTATAACTATTGTGCTATTACAGAATTCATGGTAAAAATAGTTTTAAAATGTAACAGACACTATGATAAACAGCAGCTCAGTTGAAGAGCCATACCTACCTCTGTGAAGTAGCCAATTAATAGTTAGAGTTAACCTGCAAAGAATTGAATTATGCTATGCTAAATGGACAGGGATATTCATAGAAATATAACATGGACAATTTTGCTTGGGAATTGGGAATAGCTAAACAAGCTAGCAGGTTGCTTTGAGTGTAAATGAAGGATTAATAGAGGGTGATGTGTTTCTGCCTGCCAAAAATGGTAGTTAGACTGTTCTTGTAATGGGCCAACCAGGCAGAATGAATAAATCTTCATTAAGGACAATAGGAAATGTTAAGTTGCCCATCAATAGTAGCCCTACCTTCGCAGAATAAATGTGGAACCTATGAACTATTCTGTGTATTTAAAAATCACAGTATATTAATGTTATGCATGCTTTGGAAATGTTTAGGAAGCATTGCTTTTGAATTTATACAAATGAAAGTATAGCACCTCTTTGATATCTTTAAAGCAAACTTCTATTTTTTATGATTCGATTAAGCTTGGAAAAAGGTGATGCTGCCTTAAGAGTTTCCTTGTGGAGGTTCCCCCGAAAGTCTACAAAAAAGTGTGGCTGTTTTAAAGAGTAGCAAAAAACTTCTGTGAGGTTTGGACCATATTTTCTGAACAATTTTCAAAGTATACAGTCTCCTAATAATTATCCACATATACAAATTATACGTATAAAGAATATGTGCAAGTTTATGTAGGTCAACATTTTATTCTTGTTCTTGCTGATGCAATATCTCTATTTTTATTGGTATAATAGCAAAAAGTGAGAAGAAAAATCTAGACAGCTCAGTTTCATTTACTCTCTGAACATATTTAAGCATTTACCTAATCTGTAAGCACTTAGATCTGTATAAATAATGACATTTTCTGTATCACTATACTCCTTACTTACCCATGAATTTTTTCACAACTCCTGGATCAAGGCTTGGAGGATGGAGACAGGCAGTTTTAAAATCCTGAAGTGAGTAATAATGTTTATATAATTCTAATGATGGACATCACCATCATTAGGATTATACAAAAATCAAAGAATACCAATTGAAGTTAAGTGACATCCTCTGAAAGTGGTTAAATTGGATGGCATGCACACAGTAGTATATATATTTGTTTATAACAATTTTAATAAAGTTTTAATAGATATAGTAAAAATAAATAAAAATTAAATTAAAATATAAAACAAATAAATTTAGAGAGAGAGAAAGAATAAAAAGAAAAAAGAGATTAAAAGAGAAAAAAAGGAAAAAGAAAGGCAATAATAAAGAAGTGGCTTCTAACCTTCATCACATTGAGTATACTGTAATCTAACATCATGACTCTTCAACCTCTCTTAAAATTAAAAACAAACTCTTCTTCCCATAACTTAACTCATATCTATACACAGTGCAGAAATCATCTTTTCAGTGTTGATTAGAAGCTACCAGAAATGTCAAATTAATAATACTCCAGCTTCCACACACTTTCCTTTTGTGCTTCACAATTTTCATCTTTAATTTATTCCACTGGTATCTCAGTATTTGGTCTTTCAGCAATCTTTGGCACTCCAAAAATTTTCAACTCAGTATATATTTCAGTCTCATTTAACACAAGATATTATTCCCTGAATAATATTTATACATAGAATCAGTGAATTGTTAACACTACATTTCTTATCAGCAAAGAGTGTACATCTTTACTCTAAACCCTGAATTTCTGGTCATCATTTAGGAGTGATTGAACTGTCCTTTGCTGCATAGCATGCTGGGAGGGAATGGACAGCTATGAGTGGTGTATTACAGAAATTGTTTATGGTATTTGTAGAAAATCAGATTTTTTTTCATGACTACTCTGAATGAAAACATACAAAATGTCCACCATGTGTATTATAATCTATCTTTAAAAAGTCCAATAAAGTTGCAAGTTTTGGCAGGCTTCTAAGTTAGATTTATAGAGTAGTGAAATATGGAATTTCCATCATTCTTTTTTCTAATCTCCCCAATGACTTTTTTCTATGTAAGAGTTTATTTTCATGCAAAGGAAAATTCTTATTTTTGTGCAGCTGAATGTAAACAAAGAAACCTACACACAAAACAAAGGAACAAAGTTTTGAATTTATTTAAAGATCTAATGTTCACATATCCTTGATTTCTTGTCCTTTACCTTTATATGGACACATTGGATCTATATATGATGTAGTCTTGATTAGGTAAACTGTACATTTTTCTGGGGTTTTATTATGGATATAACTGACAATTTGCATAGTTCCAGAATTTCCATACTTACAGTGTGAGTGGATTAAAAAAAATCTCAGCAGTCAGTATGGGAGTTAGAGTCCATATTATCTTAAATTGCTTAGTGTGAAAAATATGGGTTAAGAGTACAATAACCTGCACATAGATTAAAAACTCCACATGATCATTACAAATAATTCATGTTTACTCAAAAACAGATCCTAGGAAATATATAGGATTGCAATCTGAGACTCTCTTGTGACCCTTTCCCTGGGTTGTGTAGCTAAGTATTATATTTTACGTAATAGTTGTGTTTTTTTATATAGTCTTACTTAGTCAGTGCTTTACTAGGGAACTCTGGCACGCACACATGCATGTGCATACAAATATTATTCCTATGATTTCCCCCCTTGTGTTTACACTTGAAATAAATATTCTTGTATTCTGGCACTATTAAACATGGATACCATAAAATAAGAACACAGAATTAATGGGAATAGAAACATAAAGTGCTCTAATCCAGAGGTCACCAACCTTTTGGGCACCAGGGACCAGTTCCGTGGAGAGAGGTTTTTCTGCAGATCAGAGGGGGCAAGGTTTTGTGTGCTGCCTGCATCTCAAGGATGGGGGTTTGTTTGTTTGTGTGGACCAGTTGCTGGCATGCTGCAGCCTGGTACTGGTCCACGGACCTGGGGTTGGGGACCCCTTCTCTAATCTGCAAAGAAGTAAAAATGCATGGAATTGCCATAGGAATATTTTAATACTGACATAGAAGGTCAACAAATATAGCAATGTTGATTTCTAGGAGCTTAAATTAAAGATCTAAGGTCACTTCAAATTTCAAGCATTTCTATTCTCAACAATGTTGCCAAAATAATAGATATGCAATGTACATATTATGATTTTACCTGCTATTAGGAAAAAAAATTGCAAAACTGTGCTTGCACATTGGCACTGGGGATTGCAGATAATAAATAATAATTATGTCAAAAGGTATAAGCCACAATAACTAGAGAAAAGCCCCATATTCAGGCCATTACTTTCATGCTCTGTTTCAGACCTTATGATTGTCACGCCTTTTGCATGAAACTTGGAAGACATCTAACTGGATTGCTACTAAAAACAAAGTTGAACTAGAAAGATTTTTTTATTTGTTACTTTAGTATCAGTGTCTATATATACTACCGTCCAAGGGTGAAGAATGTATATCTCTCAAGATATAGATTGCTTCATTCCCAGCTAGCATGGTCTATAGGTAGGAGCAGGATAGCAGATTATTTTACTATCTGGAAAGACGAAAAAGGACAACAGTCTCACCCCATATGCAAAAGGAATGGAACTGGCAACTAATTTGTTCTGTCACACCAATGAAATAGAATGTCCATCACTTTATTTTGAGAGTATTACATTAATTTCAGCATGGCCTGGTGTGACACGTTTATTTTCTGCAGCAACCTGTAATATTTATTTCCTGAAATGCCTAAAAGATGATAGAATGATGGTTGAATGGCATTTGAAACACCACATGTTTTCCCTTCATCTTATATGAAAGATTAACATTGGAAAGTGAAGGTATTGCTTCAACATATTCTATGAAAGGTTAACAAAGACAGGAAAAGATGCTTAGAAGTCTTAGCACAGTATAAAGAAACAAAAGCAGTTTGCTTTCTGATTTTTGCTCCATAGAAATACAGGAGAATTTCTCTGCAGCCACCCCTATCTTACTGCCTTATTCTTTTAAAATCTGGTAATTGAAAACCATCTTGTTCTTACAGAACGGTTTTGCTATTGTGAGGCCCCCAGGCCATCATGCTGAAGAATCAACAGCCATGTAAGTACCAGGGAATATTGCCCATCTTGGAGTGCTAGGGTTACTGGCAATCACCTGTACTGTGGGTGTCTCAGAGGACCTCTAATTGTTAGCAGATGACTGAAAAGGCTTTTGAGGGATCCCAGAAGAAGATTTATGATCTCAGAGATCATATAGCTTTTTTATAACTTACATACATACACACATACACACACACACACACACACACACACACACACAAATGCTCCTAAACATTATTTATACATGTTTCCTGACCAATGTGCTTTATAAAATTTCTGTTCTTCTCTATTCCACAGGGGGTTCTGCTTTTTTAATTCGGTTGCAATTACAGCCAAATACTTGCGAGACAAGCTAAATATAGGCAAGATATTGATTGTAGATCTGGTATGTATTCTTGACGAGCATCATCATTTTAGTGCAATGGGGGGAAGAGATGAAGGGAGGAAGAACAAAAATGTTGCATTTTCTTCTATACATTAGTCTTTTCTGCTTTTACTACTTAGAAGCAATGAAGGTATGCGTTTTTCCTTTGAATTTGAGAACCCATTAAATTCAGGATTTCAGGACTGAAACCATAAACATGTATGTTTCACTCTAATGGTGTTAGCCGCAATTTTAAAGAGAAAATGAGTAGATCACAATGACATTTATGGTTCTTAAATGAACTGATTCTTCCCCTATTGAAATGACCCAACAAGTACCCAATTTACTTTTCCACACAGCATATAAATTTGAAATAATTTAATTTAAGTGCATGTTTTTGAATAGTAGCTATTTTGATTTTCTCCCTTAAACTGACAATAATTTGGCATGTTTTGCAACAGTCATATACTTGAAACAGAATACTATTTTTCCCTAAAAATTTCCAAATCATGTTTACCAATACATGACAGCTTTTAGGCAGAAATATACTATTACATGGCATTTATAGTTTAAAAAGGCAATCATTTTGAATTAGTTTTATCTATTAATAAATAGTCAAGTTCCAAACAAATAGTTAAGTGAAATACAGTTGTCATGTGGCATCTTCTTTATAAACTCTATTCATTAATAATGAATTGAGTTTTGCCTTCTACTTAAGCACCAACTTTATCCACAGTCTAACGGAAAATCCAGATTGATTTATATACACCATTTTTGTTTTGCCTTCCCTTCAGGAGGAGCAATGCAAAGTATAGGCAGGAAATAAATCTTGGCAACCAACTCTAACCTGTTACATTTAATCAATTTTTGCAGGTAATAAAAATTTAAATACAGTATATGAAAACTACGAGGTCGCAAAACCTAAATCTTACTGCTATCAGAACTCACAAATAATTATTATTATAAACTCATGGATCTAATATGTAATAATCCAAATGCAATTTGCACAGTTAAAGACAATACAAGAGAACTCAGACTAACATTTAATTTTAAAGCTGTAACATGAGCATTTGAATTATGCACAGGAGTTCTATTTCAACCATCAGTAACAAATCAGCAAATAATGAGAATGAATTGAATGAATTGAAATTGATCAGTTAGTTTCCAAATAGTATAGTCATCTTCTTCCCATGAGTACTTCCTTCCTCTTTGTCCCATAGATTTTCTTCTTCCTGCTCTCAGAAATAATGCCAGTTTCAAGCACCAGTATTGTTTTGGGGGGCTTCAAAGAACTACTAAGCACAAGGTTCATAAAATCATCAGAAAGAGCCAAAAGTGATCTGGGAAGAACACTAAAGTCCACTAAGAAAATAAAAGAACTTTCCACAAAAGAGCAGCAGCATGCACCAGATGGTCTGCGAAGAGTGACTCCAGCAGTTGAGTGAATTGATGCTAAAAAGAATAAGGCCAGCTCTTGGAGAAAGCTTTGTGAAGTCAGTCAGATCCACCAGAATCAAGTAACTAGAAGAACTGAAGTCACCGTAATTATTATGTAAACAATTTAATTGTTAAAAATCCAGTCTAATCATTTGAAATCCTGACTGTAAAATAAGGCCAACCAAAGCTTATTGTGCAAAAGGTTTATGTGTGTACCCAGGTCTTTCCATGGCAAATACTTGAAACAACAAATAATAGGATCATAAATATTAAGGGATACCTGTAATTAAACATACATTAATAAGCAAAGCAAAAATATTAAATAACTGACAGCACCTTTACTAGCAGCCCCTGTGTCACAGCTAACAAATTAATATTGATTTATTGAAATATATTTCACATTTATTATTTCTAATAGCTCAATATGGTGAACATATCCAACACACCTTACTTCTCCTATTTTCCATACAACAACAACCCAGTGAGGTGGGTTGGCCTAAGAAAGAGTGACTGGCCCAAAGTCACCCAGCTGGCTTTCATGGCTAAGACGGGGCTTGAACTCATGGTTTTCCGCTTTCTAGCCTGTTGTCTTAACCACCAGATAACCTGGCTATATTATTTAATATATTATATAAACTGGCTCTTTATATAATATATATATCCTGTATATATTCTGTAGTAGACATAGCACTATGATAATAAATGTAAAAACCAAACCCAATGCAGTATAATCAACATATATGTTCATAGCAATAACTATCAATAATTCATCTATCTAGAAATTCTTTGCCACCAACATACAATAGGCAAGCACATTCAGAATGGAAAAACTAGTGAACAAGCTCATGTGGTCATACAGCCAAGTAGCACTCTTTGCTGCCCGTAGCACACAACAAAATTGTAATAAAGAAACCACAGAATTCTTCATGCAGATCATGAATCAAGAAAGCACTGACACTGCTAGGAGTTAACTTCCATTTGACAGATTCTTGGATCTATTATCCTTACAAAATAGACAGCTTGAATACTATCACTCTTGCTTAGTGATCAAATGCAGAAATTCAATTTTTGAACCCGTTTTGTTGACCAACAAAATAAATGTGTGCATGGATAATACAAGTAAAAATTTTTAAATCCCATAGTGGAAACTTGGTATTATTTTTCATGTTGTACAGTTCAATCAGCAGTGTATGTAACTGCAAGGAAAAACAGAAACTGCAACAAGAAAATTAGAAGGCATAGCAAAAGACTAAGTAGGAAAGAAGCATACAGGAGAGAATGGGTCCAAATCTTATTATTTGATGATTAATAAAATGTTACTTCTGGAATCTGATAAATCATCATTGCTTTAGAAATAAAGGTATGTAAAATGAATTAAAAGGAGCTACACTTCTTTTTTTAAAAAAATATATTTTATTAGATTTTATATGGGTAGGGAAAAGGTGGGGTCGGGGCGGGTACAGGGAAATCGGGATAAAGGGGACAGGGTGTGGATAACTACAGTAAGTACGTAATTCAGCGAACAAGCTGTTGTCCGGGTCTTCATATTGAGTATTATTGTTTATATAATACTAGACATTTATAAGAATAAATCAGTATAGTTACAACTGACATTTGGTAAAACAGTAATATTCCTTTAAATAATTAACATAGTTAATAGCATAACAACTATTTCCAATCATCAAGCTTAATACTTAATATAATAAAGCTCTAAAATCTCTTCTTATTCTAACGTGTTTCAACCCACTGATAAAAATTTTCCCAGGTTTTATAGAATATTGAATCCTCTTTCTCCTTCATCTCTAACGTTAATCTGTCCATTTCTGCACAATCTAGGATTTTCAAAATTTTAATCTGGTCTGATGGTAGGTTTTCATTTTTCCAAAATTGGGCGAATACTATTCTTGCAGCTGTCAATACATGTAATATTAAATAATCATTTTCTTTGCCATAGTTAGGTCTTAATATACCTAACAGGAACAGTTCTGGTTTAAATTCTATCTGGATTTTCATCATCTTTTCTAACCATCTATGAATCTTAGACCAATATTTTTTTACAATAGACCATGTCCACCAGGCATGATAATAAGTACCCGGTTTTTGCTTACATTTCCAACATGTATCTGATAAATTTTTAAACATTTTCGCTAAGCGAACTGGTGTCATATGCTATCTATAAAACATTTTATATTAGTTTTTTTTATGTTACTGCTTTTGTAAGTTTGATATTTTTATCCCACAGTTTTTGCCAGTCTTCTAATTCTATAGAATATCCAAAGTTCTTCGCCCATACTATCATTAGGAGCTACACTTCTAATTCCACATAGTAATTACCTCACTCTCACTTATGGGAGATGGTTGAGTGGAAAAGTAATGGGGCATGCCATCTTTCTTGCTTGCTATGTGAGGCACTTTTCAAATTTGGAGAAAGATGACTTCAGAGAACCCTGACAGACAACTGCTTTATCTCTTTATTGCAGATGCTGTTAGATCTTTAATAGTAAACTATTAAAACAGTTTGGGGGCACAAAGTTCAGAATGTGTTATGAACACAGCTTTTATTTCTGCTTTTTATTTCATGAGCAGTTGAATAGCAGTTCAGCAGGTAGATAGACTTGTAGCTGGCCAATATTTACTACCGGTAGTATCAATTGCAATGAGCAACTCTCCAGACAGATCACTATAGCTATAGGCTTCAGAGATTGTAGGCTACTCAAGACATATAGTTCACTTTCACTCATGGAATAAATATTATGGTGTAAATGTCAATATATTGTGGGAGACAATCCAGTGGAACCACAAAAACTTGGTATTGTATACAAATGATTCCAAATTCTATTCTTATCAAACCAAAGAGCTATGAATGCAAACATATATCCCTACATACTATGAAGTATATAATCATAATTTCTTGGCTTCAACTTCCATACGATCTGCATAATACCCCACATAATAATGTGCCATTCCATTATTGATTGAAGAATCAATGTGAATCCAATCTTCCAGTTTCACTAGGAAAAGAAAACACAAAGTCAATATGCAGTAATAGGATTCTTTTGTTGTACAATAAGTTCTCGATTTCATGGATTTTGGTTTAATAAACTTCAGATTTAAAAGCCCTAGCTGAATGAGATTTGCCTGAATTTTAGAAAATAATGGATTTAGTTCAGACAATTTTTTTTCCAAAACCATATTCACTACTAGTAGTAGAGAAAGGTTTCTTCTGACAATTGTGCTTTTCTGCTGAAAAATTACCATTTATTGAATATTAGGCTTTAATGGATATCCATCCCCTTGTTCCTTGTTAATCCATTCAATCAAGGATTAACTCAAATTTAGATTTGAATTCCTGCTTTATTTTTAATTAGACAATTCCATTATTCTTTGGATCATCTTCAATGAAATACTCTGAATGTGTTTTAAGTCTCAAAAAATGATGCAAAATAAAGAGCAACCCAATAGGTTATTGATTTTAGAAAGCTATAATTATATAACTATAGATATACATTGTCCATTTTTAAACAATACAATGGTTGGGAGATATGCTGCATAATTTTTTTTCAGAATTATTTTATTTTTATTTCATATGCCAACACGTATGAAATATTTGGGTTAGCCTTGAAAATTCTTTATCTTTCACAGTTTGTGATTATGAGCACAGGAAATGAATAGCATAGATTACCTCACTTTATTTTCCCCTTTTGATCTTTTGGGATGGGAAATCCATGGCCCTTCATATCTTCTTGGATGTTAATTGTTTAAGGCACAGCCAGTAAGGCCAATGGTCATGGATGACTCAAATTATGATCCAACAACAGCTGGGAAGCCGTAGGTTCTTCACTTCATTTGAATTTTTACCTATTTCTTTAAAGATTGAAAGTAAGATTAAACTTTGAATAATAAATACCAGAAAGAACTAAGGCATTCTTATATTATAGGCTTCTTCATCTTAGTGTTTCTAGACTAATTGGGCTATAACTTGTTATTAACAGCTATGGGCTACTGGAATTGGTAATCCAATAGTCAATTATTACTAGAGGATAATCTAGTGGTGACAATTTGTGGATATTATAATCAATAACCTCTAGAAGGTACCAGGTTACAAAGAAATGACACATCAATTTTGAGTGTTAAAAAAAGCCAAATTACGGCAGAACTTCATCTGATCTAGTTCTATTATTATCAATATTTTTCAGCTTTGGAATACAATCAAATTTATTGAAAACCACAAGTCTTATCCTCAGTCTTTAACTGTGATTTTTAAAAATCTTGTAGGTAGGGTTTCTTGAATTAGGGAATATATTTCCTGTCATTTACTTATTTAAACAAATATATTTATATAGTTATCCTTCTTATCATTTTAACCAGGTAGCTTACAAATAAAATTAAAACTAAAAGAAAACTCAATTTAAATAATATAGAGAAGAAACCATAATATGCTGTGTGCCTGTGATTGAAATGAAAAAAAAGTGTTCCATTGTAATCATTAAGACAATTACTAACAACCAACCAACAAGGATCACTCAAACCCTGGCCTAAGTGGCTATGAGATAATCCAAGCCATTTCCAATTTATGGACCAACAGGGTTGGGGCCCACCATATTTCCAGGAGAGTACTATTCCACAGGGCAGCTACAGTGGCAGAGACAGCCATGGTAAATCTGTCTGTAATAGTTATATCCCTATTATGGCTATAAATCGTTATGTTTAGCAGAATTCTGAAATGACACATTGGATTTGCAAATCCATCTTTTCTGTATCAGCTACCTTAATGTTTCTGAACAAAATGGATGTATCAGTATAAAAGCAATATTAGAAATGTGAAAAACTGTCTTACTTTTTGATATGAATTTATTTAATTTTATAAGTCAATATGTGAAGTGAAATCTAGATATAGTTTTCAAATTAAAAAAGAAATAAAATGTACACATAATGCATGCACGGAAATGATATGCAAAATTGTAATGAAACAATATGTAATTTTAATTAAGATTTTTTTTGCAGAATACACATATAACAAAATGATGTATTAAAATTTTATTTTTCAAAAATAAACATGGTAAATATATGGCTTAAACCAAATTTATCTCTAGGAAAAATAAAAAAAATTAAAAATGACAGCTTTATTAATCTGTACAAGAATGCAATAAATTTCTACATAATTGCATGTTCCGAATATAGCTCTAATTAAAGTATAATCCAATTTAGTGTCATCATTCCATAATAAATTAGTAGATTTTATCCACACAAAGTGAAATCTACAGGAATAATACTCTCATATCCTGGTACACATGACCTGTATGGCAGTGTCATCCGCTATGGGAAGATCTATTAATCTTTTCACACTGGGATAGCATTTAGAGAATGCTAACCTTGGACATAATTTACTATCTGTACACAAAGCATGAAATCACAGTGAGGGACTTCTTGAACCAGTATTGCTCTCTGATGCTAAGAGAGTCTCTGCATTAAATACTTCCATATAAAAATATGAAGACTGGAAGCCAATACAATGTCTTATGATAATAATAGATCACAATAGGAAACTTAGTAGAAGAACAAACTACTTTTTAGAATTAGTTTCATATCATCTTGATAATACCTTGTAATAGTAGAGTATAGCAAATTCCAACAAATCCTTATTAGATTAATTGTTGACAATTTTCCTGAAAACAGTATAATTTTCAGTAACATTGCCTATACCTCAGATATGTCATTATTCTTCTGCATTTAATGGAAATATAGATGCAAATAGGGTGGAATTTATAATAGAGCATAAATGAAGTATTCTGAACATAACTATAAATCAGGATCCAATGATTTGATATAATACAATAAAAAATTGGTTGTTTCTGAGTCACCAAAATAATACAAAGTGCAGGAAATCACAATTCTTTCTTTGGATGAAACTGAAGAAGCATTCCAAAAATTCATTCACTATGTCAAACAATAGAAATTTGTACTTTCCCAAAACTGTCTGTCCACTATAGTGGCTATGGCTTATAGAAATGCAGTCCAGTTTATCTGAAATAGTGCAAGTTGCAAAGACTACATTATATGTAACCTCCTATATTGGGTTAGATGAGTGATAGTGATTTTTAAATTAATAAAAGAACAAATTGAATGAATATTATGTATATTAACTGAAGCAGAAGATGTTCTTATGAAATCAAATACTGTAATATTTGTGAGTATTTTTACTATTAGCAGGTCCCAGGAAAGCTCCATAGTATCTTACAACGAGCACCCAGAAAGTACATTTGTATCTATATCCATCTCTCTGTGAAGTAGATGGGTGGTTCAAAAATGTGATACATAAGTAAGTAATATTCTGCAAGATGGCCTTTTGGTCAGGACTCTATTTAATTATTTGGAGTGATTTCTGCCTTTGTCATAAATCTTTGATGGCCCATTTTGATTAGAAGTTGAAAGAACTCAGATTTTAAAGATTAGAAGGTCCACAAAATCACACCAAAGATATAGTCAGACTCCATTTGTCTTCCTTACATTTGAAAATCTTAAAACAATAAACCATAATGATGATGTTACTGAACACATGCAGCATTAATGGTTGCAGTTTCTGAGGATCAAGTTCCCTGAATTAGCTAATAACATCTTAATAAATTTTACGATTAAAATGTATTTTACTTTTTTACTTTCACATGAGTTGTTTTCCTAGAAATCACACAATCAAACATTAGCATTAATATAAATTTATCTATAATAGCATTATACATTCTTGAAACATCCCACAGGATTATTGAGTAGCTCCACTTTTTCCCTATTAATTTCTGAATTTAAATATTGGCTTGGGCTATCAGTAGAAAAATAGCATATGATAGCATATTCATATTTCATTATTTGGAAAACCCATATCCCCACTAGAATAGAAGTTATTTAATTATATCAAGATAAAGACTAAAGAATTATAGGTCACTTATTTTTTTTCCCCCTTGGTGTGTGGCCTTCTAAAATCTAAACAGTCATATGTAAAAGAAAAATGTTCTTGTTCTATAAACTGATTAATTAAGGTTCCAGACTTTCAGCTTTGAAAAAATGGATTTTGTTTTGCTGCCATTATAGACTGTGGCTTAGTTTATATTACTCAAATCTAGAAACAATCAATATTTAGTTGAACAGCTGTTACCGGAGATCAATAACTATGACTAACAGAACCAGTTTGGTGTAATGGTTGAGGTACTGGCCTAGAAAGCAGGAGACTGTAATCCCGCTTTAGGCATGAAAGCCAGCCGGGTGTCTTTGGGCCAGTCACTTTCTATCAGTGTTATAGTTGTGGGGAAATAGGAAGAGGAAAAAGTATTAGATATGTTTACAGCCTTTAGTTACTTGTAATGTAATAAAAATGGAATAAAATCTAATAAATTAATTTGATTTCTTTTCTTATTATAAAAATAAAACTTAATAGTTTAAGTTTCAGTAACTATTAGTCTTACAAGAAACAACCATCTCCCCATATTTTTGTATGTATACACAAAGAGACATACACATATACATATATGTCTGAAAATGCAAGTTACCACCCATCCCCTAATAAATGCCAGAATCATAACTAAAATAAAGAAATATTGTGTCATTTGTGGTACATTCCCTAGTGAATTCCTTAATTATTAGTATTTAATCATACTGAGTATATTGTGCAAATATAGAAGCAGGAATAAAAACCTTCTAAAATGCTATTTGTAAATAATAATTATTATAGTTTAAACTTTTGAGATTCTTTTCCTTAATCTTTAAATTAGCTGTCTTTCAAATGTTATTGTGTACAACTATCTAGTATATTAAATTACCAGTCCTAATCATAAATTACTATTCTAACTCAAAATCAGTCTACTATTTAAAGCAACCCAGAAAAAAAATCATACAAACCATACAGTTGATGACAGGGCAATAATATTGCAGGAATGCAATAGACCTCAGTGAAGCTTCTTAGCAGAAACAACCCTGTTCATGATTTTCTTAATCTATAAATGGAATTATAGTATCTCAAAGTGAATGAATATAGGTCTTTGGATAGATGGATGGATGGATGGATGGATGGATGGATGGATGGATGGATGGATGGATGGATTGGGCAATAATATTGCAGGAATGCAATAGACCTCAGTGAAGCTTCTTAGCAGAAACAACCCTGTTCATGATTTTCTTAATCTATAAATGGAATTATAGTATCTCAAAGTGAATGAATATAGGTCTTTGGATAGATGGATGGATGGATGGATGGATGGATGGATGGATGGATGGCTAGTAGATGGATGGAGAAATCCCTATATATCTCTTTATTTATATTTATTTACACAAAAAGACACCTACATACACATTTAGGCAGGAATGAAAATATGAGTTTGGTAAAATGGCATAAAGTCTTACAGGTGTTTATTCGAGTTTTATAGAAAAGTTTAATTTGATTTTGGCAGATTTCAGAAACAGTTCTGTACTCGTTTAATTACATAGTTGCCTAAGAGCGCTGCTCTCCATGTTGCACCACTCATTTCATTGATATGTTTGGAACTCATATATTTAGAAGATGTGTTCATTCCACTTTCTATTTACTTACATATGAGCCAGACTGACTTTAAAACTCTTCTGAGAAAGTCTTCTCTGAGTGCCTTTATCATGGGCCTAAAAGGAATGAATGCAAAAGAAAGTCTTGTTGATAACTTCATTCAGAATTCCATCAGCAAGCAAAAAATGTATTCATTCATAATAGGTTTGGGGTATTTTAGCTGAATTATAACTAACTTTCCATTTCCTGAGAGCCCTTATTTATTGCTTTGAAGTGTTTTAATCTATTGAGTGTTTAAGAGCATGACATTGTAATGTTTTAGTTTTACTTTTATTGCATTATAATTTAGTCATCTGGAATGTAAATTTTGTAGAAAAGCAAGATATACAATTAATAAGTAAAAGCAACAAAAAATAAGAATAACAATAGACTTTGTCTAGCGTAGTAAGAAATTACATGGCAGGGACAAAACAAATCTGTGAAACAAATTCATGACAATTAACTGCTCTGACCAAAAGAATGGTCCAAACTTGATCTTCACCATTCTTACTGAACAATCGTTTTTGATCAGGCAGCTCTCAGATTTTTTTTGTTTATTTATTTTTTATTGCTTCAGTGTTGTGATAAATATTTACTAACGTTATACAAAGTACCATTCCTCAAAGTTTTGAAGCAACATGTACTCTATTCTTGAATGAGCATGTACCAATAACACTTGTGGAAAGGTGATGGGCTATGCATGCAATCTGTGCAGGGATGAGAAGAACTCTAGAAGAATCATGCTAAACATTTTGGAGATAATGATAGTCTCAGTGCTTTGAGGAGGAGAGCTGCTTATGCAAATTGCAATATTAATATTGATACAAGTAGTTTTATGTCCTCTACTTTACGGTAAATTTGAGTCCTTCAAGTTGGAAGTGGCAGAGTCTTAATATGTCGTTGACAATATTGTTGCCCAGATTTCCTTCAAATCAGGTAGCATATAGTTTCTGGTGGCATCATTTCCAAAACTATTACCTTAAAAAGAGTTGTGGATGTTCTGTGCTTTACTTTTGTACACTTCCCTTAAGAGAGTCACACACTTTTCCAATGAAAATTAATTTAAGGAAACATGATAAGCCTTACTATTTAAAAATGCTAAAGAAATTATTGCTGAAAATATTTAGGACTCATGTAATAGCTGTACAGAAAAGCATAAAGAAGGTTAGGTATAATTCTTGGTTAGAATATTAGCAAATTTAGTCATTCATCAAGTGTCCTGCCAGCTCATATTATACAAAACGAATGACATTTGTAGCCTTTGGAAGCTCAGTTTGCTTGAAACTAATGAGATCATATTCTTACACATCAACTGCATGTCAGGATTTTATGAAATAAAATATAAAGTCTTTTCTGCATCTGGGTTCCCTTTTGATGTGGATCTTGCTGCTGAGGGACTGCTAACTGAACTGAATGTTTCAAGGAAACCAATTTACTCAGCTGGTTGCAAACCCTTTGACCTCAGTAGTAGAATTTGGAAAATCAATGAATGCATGAACATTTTAGTGTTTGTCAAAAATTGCAAAAAAACAAAGACTGCTTGAATTCTATAGTCCATAGATCCTTTGTAAAATATTAGTTTGTATTTTCAAGCTTTGCCTATCCTTTTTTTAAAAGCCAATGAGACCAAGTTAATTAAGCCTGAGGGGTTATGAACTGTTGGCAGTTAATAAGTCATAAAATTCCTCTATAAAACAGGATGCTAGATTCCATCACTGAGACAAGGAGTACAAAGGGCCGGTGTATAATATCTAATTGTACAAAAGGACTGGGATTTCTCAATGACTGCTCATCTGGAGTCTCAAGGGCATGCTCACTGTGATTTCCTGATTTTTAGAAGCCAGTTTAAAAAATGAGTGTATTAAAGAGTAATTTGCCTGAAAGTTCAGGAAGTTTGGAGTGGTGAAGGGCGGGTGGAAAGGGGAGAAAAAAAAGGGAAGGAAAGAATAAAGGAAGGAGGGAGAAAGACCAAGACTGAGAGACAGGAGAAAGAGACGAAGAGAAAGCAAAGAATTCTCACCACATTGGCTTGGACATGATTGCATTTGTCATCTGTTTTCTTTTCCCTTTAGGATGTTCACCATGGCAACGGTACACAGCAGGCTTTTTATTCTGACCCCAGCATCCTGTATGTCTCTCTGCATCGCTATGATGAAGGCAACTTCTTCCCTGGCAGCGGAGCCCCAAATGAGGTTAGGTTTATTTCTTTACAACCCCATTTTTTATTTGTATCTTTTCAGGTAATTGCATTGCATGATTACCCCTAATTTTCTCATCCTACATTGGTGCTCTAAATTACATTAGATTACCAAATGGTCCACTGGGAGTGGGGACAGAGTGGAACAAGTGTATAACCCAGAACAGTCCTTGTCAAGTGGGGCCAGGTTGATTTGACATGCTGTTTGAAGTTGGTTTCAAAAGGACATTTTTGTGCATTTTCTTATTTTGATTCACTCTCTGCCTTTCCTCTCCATTTTCCCTCTGGCATTTCCCCCTCCTTCCCCCTCCTCCTCTTAGGTTGGAAGTGGCCCTGGTGAAGGTTATAATATAAATATTGCTTGGACAGGTGGCCTAGATCCCCCCATGGGAGATGTGGAGTACCTCACAGCATTCAGGTTGGTTCCTGTTTCTTTTTCAAAGTGCCAAATAGAAGTAATAGGCTGGAATCTACCAGTGTTAGAATACAGCAGCCTTGACAATCAGAAAAATGACCCATGGTAGAACTAGCTTAAAGTAAACATCTCTTATTATATAGTATCTGGAGACCTCTTTTACTTTACATTTTTTTTAAAAAAAATCAGTGTTAATATGCTGGCCACCCACAAAATAGAATATGTTTATTTGTTGCCCAAAACAGATTGCTAGAGAAGCGTTGTCTTTTTTCTTTTTCCTATAAACTGATTAATAAGCTTTTTTCAAAGCCAAGGAATGAATAGACCCACAGAAAAACAGACAGAGAGAATCCATCAGTGCAAATATATTTTATTGTAGATTCTGGTAATTTTCCAGCAATTTACTTCATTATTACCGCATTTGGAAATCTTTCATAGCAATATTATTACCAACCAACGAATTCAGGGTAGCTTCATAACCAGCAGCATGCATGTTTCCTGGCAAAAGTGAAGAAATATTGTTGCTGTGGGGTGGGAGTTCATATTTTTTTTAATAAATAAATGAAAGGAATAGTTTGTCACTACAGTCTTCTGGGATATTTTTGACCTTCAAATCTAACCTGCAACATTCCTATTTCTGCAGTCTTCAATCCTAATACTAAACAGGTTTTATATTGCTCAGGTTCCCAATCCAGATTAGATCAGCTGCCACTTGTTGAGTACTAAGGAAAGGCATATGGAAGCAAATCTCTTTGATTCGCATCGACTCTTTTATTTAAGATGCAAGGATTTGAAAAGAAATAGATATAAAGATATAGAATGAAGAGATAATAGGCTTTACTGATTGACTATCAGGTGTAAGTGAAACATTGGCAGGAAAATTCTGCTTGTCCATAACATATTTGGAAAACTTTATGGAAAATGTCCACATAGTGAATTTGGTCACAAATAAATTGTTCCTCTGCATATTGATCTGTTTTTGTTACCTTATTTTACATCTTAGGGTTCGCAGCATTGAAGCAACACACACTCACGTTGTAACCAAGTTCTTCTTTATTCATTCCATGTAATCACTCAGTAACCCAACAGGCTTGCACGCTTTTTATAGTTTCCCAAACAGCCTATCATAAATCTCCTTTGTTCGTGCCTTGCGCCTGCGGGCAAGGCTGACACCAGGCAGCTTTTCGGTTGCCCAGGACCATTTGCAACATTACTGGGCCTGCTGAGCTGCCTCATCAGGCCCAGGACACAACACCCCTCCCCCCTAGAAGACACACACAATTACATTTGTTTCCTGGCAGAAAAAAAAAATTCCTCCTGCCCCACACACAGGCAGAATATCTTTATAAAATAATAAAGTTACCTTAAACAAACCGCTCTCCAAAACTGTAATTAGTGTATTTATGCTCTACCAAGTGTAGATCCCCATCACCCAGTTATAGACCAGCAAGATTGCTTTGTGATGACAGAAACCTCACATAGTCTCCCGGATGCTTGGGAGGGGTCTTAGCCTTTTTCGACCTACGCAAGGTCAGGGAGGGTGCCTGGCCTGTCAGCTCGCCTGCCTGGCTAGGCAAACCAGGACTTTTACTTAATGGTGCCTGGCCTACCAGCCCATCTGGTGGGCTCGATAGACCAGGACTTTGATGCTCATAATTGACAGGTGACCCGCGTTGTGGCGGACTGGCTGAGTCTTCTGGACTCCAGCCAGGTTCCCTTGGAGAGGAGAAAATCCCCAAGGCCAATGGTAGAGCGGAGGTCTCCCCTTCCACCATGGACTGCTCCTGGGAACTTAGTCCCTTGAGCCCGCAACCAGTCTCGGACATGACTTGTGTTGCAGCTGTGCCCCAATAGTTCCAGTCCCCTGTGTAGGTGGCCAAGGTGCCAGAGTCAGGAGCCGCCTCTACTGCAAACCCCCTCTCAGGGGAATTCCTGTTTGGCGCTCTTGCGGATACACAGGCCACCCCCCCTGGGATGACTTCCTGTTCAGAGCACTTGCTAATGTGCAGGCCACCCCTCCGGGTGACTCCCTGTTCGGAGCAATAGCTGAATCATGAGGATGACCTTGTTCCTCCACTGGGAGCTCAACAGCACCCTGCGGGAATTCCCAGGAACCGTAAGACTGGTTCCCAGGATTTTGACTCGAAGTGTGACCTTGTTCCTGGGCCCCCACCCCCCCGAGAGCAGAGCCAGGAGTGGAAACATCATGGGATAACTGCCAGAACAGTTGGTCAATATGACGCCGAAGGACACGGCCATCTCCCAAGGTCACTTCATATGATAGCGGCCCCGAGATCTTGCAGATGACAGCAGAGACCCAGAGATGTCCAGGACCATAGTTCCTTGCCCAGACCGGATCGCCCACCTGAAGTCTCCTAAGTGCCCGTGGTTGTGACACCTGTGAAGCTACCCAGTCTGGGTGCAGTCTGTCCAACTTCATGATGAGGCAGCGACCCCAGTGGAGTTCAGCTGGGCTCTTTCCAGTAGCAGTGCATTGTGTAGTGCAGTGTGCAAGAAGGAAATCTGCTAACCTGTGATGCTAGCTACCTTGCGTGATTCTTTTGAGTGCGTATTTGATGGTGTGCACCATCCATTTAGCTTGCCCGTTGGTATAAGGGTAGAAAGGAGCTGACGTTGCATGCCGGATCTAGTTGGCCTGAAGGAAAGCTTGGAACTCAAAAGAAGTAAATTGAGGACCATTGTCAGAAACGAGGACATCTGGGAGGCCATGGGTAGTGAAGATTCCTCTCAACACCTGGATAGTCCTGGCAGTAGTAGTGGAGGAGACAGGTACAACCTCTGGCCACTTGGAATGGCTATCCATCAGGATAAGGAAGAATTGCCTCTGAAATGGCCCAGCATAATCGAAATGTACCCTTGACCAAGGGGTATGTGTCTCCTCCCACCTGTGTACAGGGGTCTGAAGCATTTCAGGCCATGATTGTTGGCACACCTGGCACCCATGCACCTGGGCCTCAATAGTTTTATCAAGCCCCAGCCACCAAAGATGGCTGCGTGCAAGCGCTTTCATGCGCACAATGCCGGGATGTCCCTCATGCAGAGAGGACAAGACTCTAGACCTCAGTGAGGCTGGGATAACTACTCTACTACCCCATAACAGATACAGTTCATGTCTTCTTTGCCAGAAGGTTTGAAATGCAGCATCTGGACATATGTCAGGCCATCCTGACAAGACCCATGTCAGCACGCATGTGAGCATGTGATCTGTGGCAGTTTCTGCAGCCACGTCCCTAGCATTGAGGGGAGATTCAGGCAACTCCTGAATGGACAGTATATTAATAGCAGGAGCAGGATATGCCTCTATTTGTTTGAGAGCTAATCTGCTGAGGCTGTCTGCGTGACCCATCTCTTTTCCTGGTTTGTGGATGAGTGTATAATCATATGCTGACAGGAAAATTGATCATCTCAGCATACGTGGGGAAATAATGTGTGGAGTCTGTTTGTTGGTAGTAAACAACCCCAGCAGAGGCTTATGGTCTGTGTAGACAGCGATTAGAGAAGTGGCGGCCATATAAAAAATCATGGAATTTCTTTATGCCAGCCACTATGGCCAATGCTTCTCTGTCAATCTGAGTGTAATTCCGCTCTGCAGATGACAGAGTCCTTGAATAATAGGCTACAGGGACTTGTGTCCCATCAGCCTTCAGGTGACTAAGTACTACTCCCACCTCATAAGGAGATGCATCGCATGCGATGCATACAGGCAGTTACTCATTGAAATGCACTAATACAGCATTTGAAGAGAGCAAGGCCTTAACCTCATTGAAACTTCTTTCATGGACTTTAGCCCACTGCCATGGAGCCTGCTTGTCTAAGAGCTGACACTGCCACTGCAGCCTTATGTGGGAGAAATGCATGGTAAAAATTTAAGAGCCCCAAGAAAGCTTGTAGCTCACTCTTGGATGTGGGCCTTGGGGCCTGCTGAATCGCTTGAAGCTTAGATTCAGCAGGATGGATGCCTTGAGCATCAATCCTGAAGCCTAAGAAGTCAGTGGAAGCAACTTCTATTTTGCATTTGTCTTGCTTTAATTTAAAGCCTGCCTGGTGGAAATGCAACAAGACAGCCCTTAATCTTTCTGCTAGATTTTGAGATGACTCCCCAGCTATGAGGACATCATCGAAGTAGGGACAGACCCCAGGAATACCACAAAGTATGTGTTCCATGATACTTTGAAATATGCCAGGGGCTACATTAACCCCAAACTGCAGTCTTTTAACCTTAAAGGCCCCTCTATGTGTTACAATTGTTTGGGCCTCTGCAGTTGCCTCATCAACAGATAGCAGTTGATAGGCCTGTGCCAAATCAAATTTTGCAAAAAGGCACCCCCCTTTGAGGGAAGCCAGAATGTGACTCACTACAGGCACTGGATATGCATGCTGTTGCAACGCTTTATTCTGTGTACACTTGTAGTCTACGCAAATGCGGACTTCTCCATTAGCCTTTAAAGGCCTAACGATGGGGGTTTCCCAGGGACTAGAGTCCACAGATTCTAAGATGCCCTGCTGGAGCAGCTTGCCGAGCTCTGCATCTATCTTGCTTTTGAGGGCAAAAGGCACCCTTCTGGGCTTGATCCTGATGGGCGTGATAGTTGGGTCTAAATGTAATGCAATGGGAGGCCCCTTGTAGGAGCCAAGCTCTGAGCTAAACACATCAACAAACTCCTTGCAGACTTCTGCAAGGTCCAACGTTTGCATGCTGTGCAGCCCAGTCACTTGAATTCCAAGGGCCTCAAACCAATCGAGTCCAACAAGATTAGTGTGTTCACCCCCAACTAGGAAACCCTCAAAAGCCTTACACTGCACTTTGAATGTAGCCTCCCCTTTCACACTGACTTTGGAATTCTGGAAGTCAGTGAGGATTAAATTCGAGGGCCTGAGTTTGACTCGAAGGCCACTACTGCTGCAAATCCTTTTGAAAGTGTCAAATGAAATGATTGACAGAGCAGACCCTGTGTCCAACTCCATCGATAGGGGAACCCCTTGCAACTTCACGTCAATGTGAAGTTTTTTCTTAAGGGGCTTGTGTGTCCCTGTCCTCAGAATACTCCTGTGCAATGTGCAGAAACCCACCCTGTGTTGCTGGGGACCCTGGTACCTTTCTGAAGCAATTCTTCCCAAGGTTGGACCTTCTGGAGACCTAAACAGACAGAGGCAATGTGGCCTTGCCTTCCACATGCCCTGCAGATTGCGGAGAGGAATCTGCAGTCAGCTCGCTTGTGACGTCCTCTGCACCCGAGACACTGAGGAGATGCTGGGGCCTTGTCTGGACGCCCCTTCAGCCTTCTTTCTGCTGGCTGGTAAAGTCTGTCCACTTCCTCTTCAGGATCCGCTTCTGAATCTTCTCGAGCATCCTCTTGATGGACGGACACTACTGCAGTAGCACTTTTGGCGAGTAGCGAGGCCTTCACAGCACCGCCTGCTGCTTCTTCAGCTGCAACTTCACGCAAGACATCTTGGAAGGTAATTTCAGCTTTAGCAAATATCTTTTGTTGCAGCTCTCTACTTCTAAGGCCGCAGACAAAATGATTTCGTAAGCATTCTTCCAGGTCCTTGAACTCACAAGGCCTGGCTGCTTGTCTCAATGAAGCAATGAATTCCGCAGCAGACTCACCAAGCTTCTGGTCCCTTTGCTCAAACGTGTGCCTCCACACGATCACAAATAGCTTTGGATGAAAATGGTCCTTCAATATATTCTTCAAGTCTGTGTACATTACAGACTCAAGCGACGCAGGAGCTACTAAGGTTTGGACTACGTTGAAAGTGTCCTCGCCGCAGACGCACAGCAAGGTCGCTGCCTTCAAGCCATCTTCTCGAACCTGGTTAACTTGCAGATAGTTTTCCACCTGGGCCACGTAAGAGTTCCAACGCTCCAGGTTAGACACGTCGAATTCAGACAGCCGGCCAATCTTCGACATTGCTAGCTTCTCTTAGTCTTGCTGCAACTTCAGCGGGGAAGAGGCCCATTTGCCAAGCCCACCTCCAACGTTTGCGTACTGGCAGGTGAATGCAGATCTGGGCACTGACTTCCCGGCTTCCAGCTCTTTTTTAGAGGCTAGGTTCTTTGGTTGTCTTTTTCTTTGCAGCAATCCCACCTTTGTCACCACTTTTACGTCTTGGGGTTCACGGCATTGAAGCGACACACACGTTGTAACCAAGTTCTTCTTTATTCATTCCACATAACCACCTAGTAACCCAACAGGCTTGTAGGCCTTTTATAGTTTCCCAAACAACCTATCATAAATCTCCTTTGTTCGCACCTTGCACCTGTGCGCAAGGCCAGCGCCAACCAGTCTGGTCCCGGGCAGCTTTTGGGTTGGCCGGAACCATTTGCAACATTACTGGGCCGGCTAAGCTGCCTCATCAGGCCCAGGACACAGCACCTTACATAGGCAAAAGTCTCATTAAAAACTATACATTTCGTAAATAGCATTTTGTTATTACTATTGTATCTTAACCTAACCACTGCACTAAAATTAGGGAATAACTCATACAGACTTTCCTGTTAATCACAAAAAGTGGGTCACAAGTGTGCCTTGCATGATAATCTGACAAGTGACTACAGTATAAAAGATACTGCTCCTTCCATATCTGTATACAATAGTTTAATTGACTTTTATATAGATCCTTTCATATCTTTAATATAGTAAATTGACTTCTACATAGGTTCTTCACTTTGATCTCCATGATTGAAACACATATGCATTATATATTGGGGACTATTTGTAGTCTTTTAGCCATGGATGCCCAAAACATGAAGGTGGAGGATAGATGACCTTTGTATGATCACAGAGGGGTCCAGGTTCATTGTAACCCCACTTCTTACCTCACTTTTTCAACAAAACTGTTAGAATAGATAGGGATCCAATAAATTTCATAAATAGAGGAGTGGTGTGTGTGTGCGTGAATGTACGTGCTGTTACATTACTATGAATTTTCTTAGCAGAAGTAGCCCTTTTTACTAAGCAGAAACTAAAAGTAGTTGTTAGCTGATTGGCAGCTAATTTCTAGAAATTTCAATCATCTTTGGTCCATCTACTGGCTAATCAGTACTAGAATCAAGGGCCATAATAATGATAATGATAACAATGATGGCTTATACCCTAGATTAGGATACAGAAGTTGTATACTGGAGCAAGTTTTACATTTAACCACTTCTTCTACTTGTACTTCTCTGAATTTCTCCTACTATCCCAACCATAGGTTAGCAGCATCTTCCAATGCAGCATTTATATTGCTCTGTGATTAAGACCTCTTCTTGGTGGAATCCTCTTATCCAAACAATAGTTTCAAGCCTTCAGATGGCATTTTCAACCACAACATATATTTTCCACCTACTTAGTTTGTTTACTAGCTGTATAAGTCTCTATGCCTAATACATAAAGGGGCTTATAAAGCAGGTAGGTTTTGTCTATTGTTCTCCACTCTTAACATAATACCATGCTAACCTTCCAGTTATCTGTCAGAAAGCATTTTCATTTTGCAGGAAATGACAATTAGGGGCCACATTCATAGTTTTTGATGTATTTTACTAACTCTAAGAATAGAATAGAATAGAATAGAATAGAATAGAATAGAATAGAATAGAATAGAATAGAATAGAATAGAATAGAATAGAATAGAACTGGAAGGAACCTTGGAGGTCTTCTAGTCCAGCCCTCCGCTCAAGCAGGAGAAGCTATACCATCTCAGACAAGTGACTGTCCAGTCTCTTCTTCAAAACATCCAGTGATGGAGTGCCCACAATTTCTGAATGTTAATTGTCTTCAATGTTAGGAATTTTCTCCTTAGTTCCAGGTTACTTCTCTCTTTTGTTTCTTGTCCTGCCCTCTGGTGCTTTGGACAACAACAACAATAAGTTGGAAGGGACCTTGGAGGTCATCTAATCCAACCCCCTGCTCAGGCAGGAAACCCTATACCATTTCAGACAAGTGGCTGTCCAGTCTCTTCTTAAAAACTTCCAATGTTGGAGCATTCACTGCTTCTGGAGGCAGGTTGTTCCACTGGATATTTGTTCTAACTGTCAGGAAGTTTCTCCTTAGTTCTAGGTTGCTTCTCTCTTGATTAGTTTCTATCCGTTGCTTCTTGTCCAGCCTTCAGGTGCTTTGGAGAATAGCTTGACTCCCTCTTCTTTGTGGCATCCCCTGAGATATTGGAACACTGCTATCGTGTCCCCCTTCATCCTTCTCTTCATTAAACTAGACATACCCAATTCCAGCAACCGTTCCTTATATGTTTTAGCCTCCAATCCTCTAATCATCTTTGTTGTTCTTCTCTGTACTCTTTCTAGAGTCTCAACATCTTTTTTACATTGTGGTGACCAAAACTGGATGCAGTATTCGAAGTGTGGCCTTATCAAGGCATTGTAAAGTGGTATTAATACTTCACCTGATCTTGATTCTATCCCTCTGTTAATGCAGCCTAACACTATGTTGGCTTTTTTGGCAGCTGCAGCACACTGCTGGCTCATATCTAAGTGATTGTCCACTAGGACACCGAGGTCCCTCTCACAGTTGCTACTATTGAGCAAAGTACCACCTATGCCATATCTGTACATTTGGTTTTTCTTGCCTAAATATAGAACTTTACTTTTTTCACCATTGAATTTCATTTTGTTAGATAGCAGCCAGTGTCCAAGTCTGTCCAGATTCTCCTGTATCTTAAGCCTATCTTCTGGAGTGTTGGCTATTCCTGCCAGCTTGGTGTTGTCTACAAATTTAATGAGTTTCCCATCTATCCCCTCATCCAAATAGTTGATGAAGATGTTGAAGAGCACTGGGCCTAGAACAGAGCTCCACTACACATTTCTCTCCATGTAGATGCAGTTCCATTGAGGACCACATGCCGAGTACGGCCAGTCAGCCAGCTACGAATCCATCTGGTGATGATGTTGTCTAACCCATGCTGTCTAACCCACTTTTTTCTATCTTATCAAGTAATAGGTTGTGATCTACTTTATCAAATCGCTTACTGAAGTCCAAATAAATTATATCCACATCATTCCTCTGGTCCACTAATTTTGTCACCTGTTCAAAGAATGCAATAAGATTTGTCTGGCATGATCTGTTTTTGACAAACCCATGTTGGGTTTTAGTAATGTCTTTGTTTGCCTAGGTGTTCGCTGATTAGTTATTTGATTATATTTTCTAGAATCTTCCCAGGTATTGAGGTCAGGCTGATAGCTCTGTAGTTTCCTGGATCTATTTTTTTCCCTTTTTTGAAGATGGGAACTACATCAGCTCTTTTCCAGTCCTCTGGTAGTTCTCCAGTGCTCCATGATCTTTGAAAAATATAGTTCCGTGGTTCTGAGATCACATCTGCCAGTTCCTTGAGAACCTTGGGGTGTAATCCATCTGGTCCTGGTGATTTGGACTCATCTAAGCTGGACAGGTGCTCACTTACTATTTTCTTGCCTATCTTAACTTGTGTTTCTAATCTGTTTTTTATGGTACTGTTTTTGATAGGTTGGTTTGTTTTTTCCCCTTTGTGTAAGGACAGATGCAAAAAATGAGTTAAATAGTTCTGCTTTCTCCCTGTTGCTTATCACTTTCTTGCCACTTTCCCCCACTAATGGACCAATCATTTCCTTAACTTTTTTCTTGTTTTTTACATGTTGAAAGATTTTTTTTGTTATTTTTGACTTTGGTTGCAAACCTTAGTAATTTAATCCTCTCTTCTTTGGGGCAGCCTCAAATGCTGGAATACTGCTATCATGTCACCCTTATTTCTTCTTTTCTTTAGACTAGCCAAACCCAAGTCCTGCAGCCGTTTTTCGTATGTTTTAGTCTCCAGGCCTTTAATCATCTTAGTTGCTCTTCTCTGAACTTTTTCCAAGATCTCAACATCTTTTTTGTAGTATGGTGACCAAAATTGGTTGCATTATTCCAGGTATGATCTCACTAGGGTTTTATAAAGTGGTACTAATACTTTTTGTGATCTTGATTCTATGCCTCTGTTTATAGAACCCAGGATTGTATTAGCTTTTTTGGCTAGCTGCTGCACACTGTTGGCTCATAGTCAAGTGATCATCCACTAAGACTTCAAGGTCCCTCTCACAATTACTATTTTTGAGCCAGGTCTCACCTAATCTGTACTTATACCCTTGATTTTTCCTGCCTAAATATATGACTTTGCTTTTCTCCACATTAAATTTCATTTTGTTGGATAGAGCCCATTGTTCAAGTTTGTCAAGATCTTTTGGATCCTGAGCTTGTCTTCTGGGGTTTTGGCTATTCCTGCCAGTTTAGTGTCATCTGTAAATTTGATAAGTTCCCCATTGATAAAGATATTAAAGAATATTGGGCCTAAGACGGAGCCTTGTGGTACCCCATTGCTTACTTCTCTCCATGTAGATGTAGTACCATTGAGGACTACTTGTTGAGTATGGTGTGTCAACCCACTACAGATCCATGGTGGTGATGTTATCTATTGCACCTTTTTCTAGCTTACTAAGCATCAGGTTGTGGTGTACTTTATCAAATGCCTTACTGAAATCTAAATATACTATGTCAACAGCATTTCGTTGATCTACTAATTTAGCACTTTTATCAAAGAATGAAATAAGATTGGTTTGGCATGATCTGTTTTTAACAAACCCATGCTGGCTACTGCTTCTAGTTGTTCACAGATGTTTTTTGATTATCTTTTCCAGGATCTTCCCAGGTATTGATGTTAGACTGATTGGTCTGTAGTTTCCTGGGTCTGTTAAGCAGGTGTTTTCTCCCTAATGCTTGTTATTTCCTTGTCATCTTCTCTCTTTAGTGAACCAACAGTTTTATTGACTTTTTTCTTGTTATTAATATGTTGAAAGAAACTTTTTTATTATCCTTGATTTCTGTTGCAAGTCTTTGTTCATTCTGAGCCTTTGCTTTCCTGACTTCATCTTTGCATGTTCTGGCTGTCTACTGATAATCAGCCTTAGTTATGTGTCCCTCTTTTCATTTTTTTTGTCCTTGTTGTCTTTCAGTTTGTCTGAAAGATCTTTGTGCAGCCATGATGGTTTCTTTTTTATTTTCTTTTTTCTTTTTCACTGGTATTGTGCTGGATTGGGCTTTTATGATAGCATTTTTCAGAGTTTCCCATGCTTCTTGAGTTGTTTTCCCCTTTAGGATTTTCATCCATGGAATTTTTCCTTGGTTCTCTCTGAGTTTGTTAAAATCAGCTCTTTTGAAGTTTAAGACTTTGGTTGAATTATTTTCTATTGCTAGCGTTTGCATTATACTAAATTCCAGTATGACGTGATCACTTTTCCCCAAGGTTATGGCAATTTCAACTTCCTCTACTACTTCTCTATTAGTAAGAATTAGGCCCAGTATAGCTTTACTTCTAGTTTCTTCCTCTACCTTTTGGATGGCAAAGTTGCTGGCTAGATTGGTTAGGAATCTGTTTGATCTCCTGCTCTCTGCAGTTTGTCTCCCAGCTAATATCTGGGTAGTTGAAGTCTCCCATTACTACTGTGGTATGCTTCCTACATACATTTGTTAACTGGTTGGCAAAGAGTCCATCTATTTCCTCTGATTGGTTGGGTCATCTGTAGTATATCCCTATGGCAATGTCACTTTTTTCCCCTTTTATATTGACACATATAGATTATGGAGGGCTTTTATCTTTGATCATGTGCATTTCTGTAGATATATAGTATTCTTTTACATATAGTGCAACTCCCCCTCTTCTTTTTGTAGATCTGTTTCTTTTGAACAATTTGTATCCATCCATAAATCCATTCCAGTCATGGGTTTCATCCCACCTGGTTTCTGTAATGCCAACTATGTCATACCCATGCTCGTGTACTATTGCTGCTAGTTCACCCTATTTGTTCCCTAAGCTTTGAGCATTAGTATATAAGCATTTAAGACGTTTATGTCTGTGACTTTTATGAATGATGGCCATAGACTTACAAGCTATCTTTGTTAGCATCAATTCTTACAGAAATCTCTCTAAAATAGTTTCTATTATCCTCCTTTGCTTACAGTGAGGAATATTCTTTTCATCTGCTGATTAATTAATGGCTTACTTTTATATAGTAGAAGTAATTATCAATATCCATTTCTCACTTTATAAGGTATGAATTCATTTTAGTCATGGTAGGTCAGGTTTGATCATATGATATTGCACATGTCTGAACAAGATACTGTTTTCTTCATCTATCTGCACAAGGGTCCCCTTTGGTGGTTATCTAGTTTCAACTTTTGTGCCATATTTCACGTGATCCAAGGTTCTGAGACAACTATAATAATTGTTTTCTTATCCCTTCACTTATTATTCAGTTCACAGGAATGACAATAGTTCGATCATCTTTTCATTTCAGCATTTCATATTGCAAGATCTCTCCCATGTGGTTTTTGTACAATAGTGAATCTTTAACAGTGCTGGCAGCCACAACTTCTGTCTAATTTGCTTTCATCTAAATGAGCCTCTTAGAGACATCATATTTCCACACTGTTTGACCAAGTTCAAATTATACAAAGCTGTACAACTGTATTCCCCCCCACCCACCAATAATATCAGTGACTATCTCCATTGGTGACTGGCTATAAGCAACTTGGGAAACTCAATACTCCTCTAAGAGATGTTGTATTGTTTTCAGAAATTAAAGGGGAATAATGGAACTGCAACTAATCCTGATGCCCACATGAGATGAGAGTATAATAAAGAATCCACTGGAGTTGGAAGGCTAATAAATTTAAATAGATAAATAGGAAAATAAGAAATTCTTAGGCCCTAGAGCAGAGTTCCCCCAACCTTTTGGGTTTAGCAGTCCTGAATGAGGGGAGGGGGGAAAGAAAGAATGGTTCAGCACATGCACGTACATGTGCATGAACACCCACTGCTCATTGTGGGTGGGGCAGTGAGTGCTTGTGCAAGTGGACCCCGGTGGCCAATAGGACCCCCTGCCCTATCGGATTCTGAAGATGTATGTAGATACATATAATCCATGCATGTTAATTCAACACATAGGAAATCACCAAATTGTGGAAAGTTTGCTTTAAACATTTCCTGTTTGCAAGTCTCATCCCACTCCCAATTCCACATTCAAGTAAACAAATGCAATTTCTTCTCTTCTGCCCAGTTTTCTTACGGTACAACAATACATGTCAGCTTTTGACTGATGCAAATCAAGATTCTTGTTGCAGTCATATTATTCAAAGCTGGTCAAGATGGTCAGCTTTGGTTAGGAATCTCAAGTTAAATTAGCAACAGTTAACTTTTCAACTTTTCCAACTAACAGTGAAACTCACAATTTTGGCTCTAACCACTGTCATAACTTATAGCTTCAAATGTTATATCTAATGCATACCTTCCTGGCATTACAAATATACCACAAAATCTATAAACGCTGCTTTCTCTCTCTCTCATCTCAACACTCTTGGGTGGTCTTTGAATATAGTATTGAGATGGTTTTGCATTCAGACATAACACACCTGAAATTGACACTTAACGCCAAACATGGGGTTGGGAAAGGAAGCATGAAGTCACAGCCTTGCACTGTTTCTGTGAAATGGGTTTTGATCTCATATATGTCATTTGCCTATCATGACAAACACCTAGTCAAAGATTCAATTACTTAAAACTATGCTGTCAAAACTGGTAAACCTCAAATGTAAAACTCTAATACTTCCATTTATCCTTTGCCAAGATATTTGTATAGTTTTCAAAAGCAGTATTTCAATGGCTTGGTGCTATTATTCAGGTTCTCTCACCTCTGATTTTTTTTAGTTTAAATCAGTTTCAGATATTGAATAAAGGTATAATATTAAACATATTTGACTGAGTAAACATATAATCATACCACTATCAGAAAAGTACTCACAGTACTGATGGCATATTACTTTAAGGAAGCAGAATTATATTTTGAGGTAATTTAACACAAGCTATGAATAATTTCTAATGCAGCCTGAATCTTATTAATCTAGGAATGCTTAAATGTTTGAGTATATTGTTATTTGAGGTTAGCTTATATTTCATCTTTTTTTCCAAAACCTCAAGGGGCCATATAAAGTAGATAAGAATGTTACATGTCACACAGTGTCACACAATGACTGAAAGAAGATTTCAGAGAATGGAAATGGAGTCTCTCTGCTATAACCAACACTATAGCCACTCTACCACATTGGCTTTTGAATTGTGTACTATTATTCTTCACCCAACACCTCTGTACAAAAGGACATTCAGAACCGTTCCTATTCGTTAAAAAGAAAATTAGGAGAACACAAATTAATCATATATGAATTCTAGGGGTGGAAAAAATACTCCATCTATTTCTTCAAGTCTTCTACTTTTTCTAAAAAGAGTTTATCTACTTCGTTGCTATGCCTGATTGCAGCATCATGATTCCCACAATATCCACATTGAATGTCCTTCCATGACAATGGAGAATATTCTTAGAAAAATCAGTGGTCGTTCTCTGTGGGGGGAAAAAATCTCATTTTTTCTGATATATATACATTTCTCTCTTAAATTCCATTCTGTCTACTGACAAATAGACAGTTCATGTGCATTTATGAAGATAGGGTTATTCTATTTGGAGAGAAGTCCTACTTGCTATTCTAGCATCTCTGTATGTCCTTATTCTTTCCTCCTCTCTCTCTCCTCAGAATTGCAGCATCCAAAATGAAACAACTTCAAAGACTTTTGCAGAGACTTTGAAAATGGTTTCTGACATCAGAATGTTCTAAAGAGGTGTTATTCAAACTGCTCTCAAACAAGGAGATTAAATGTATCTGGTGGCCCTAGCATGTCATTAGAAATCAGCCTCTTTCGTTGATAGTTTGAATCAAATGTTTTTGGAAGCATGTAAAAGAATAATCCTACACCGGGTCAGTTATAATTTACCTTACTTAGTCCATTTTGGCTAAAGTGACTGCAGTTTTTTTTTTCTCTTTCATTTTAAGCCAATTATAGTCTCCCAAAATTGGAAAAAATACCTCAAATTTCTTAGAGAGTACCGGGCAAACAAGAGTAAATGATCAAAGATTATAGGTATGGTTGAAATATATATAAAATCCAAATAATCCATTGCAAGAGGAAGTGCTCTTCACTGAAAATTATGGACCCTACTTTACTATGCTGGTCCACTGGCAAATCTGTTTTTTTTTTTTACTTTTTAATATAGGGCTGAGGAAGAATTAGTGGCCAAAGTAGCCCAGATAACTTCCAGCAGGGAATACTAGAGCCTATATCTCTCTACTAGCACCTTAACATAGTACCATATTGGGTCTTATATGTGGAAACAGGAAATGGAGGTGCAGAGGAATGGTTGAAACTAGTTTTAGTTTTGGCTAGATAAATGAGCATATTGTCCTGTTTAGGTCAGTATCCAGGAATGCCTGCCCAAAAGATAGCTTTGTTAAAGAAGAAGAGTGTGATAATAAATTAGTAGAAAATAATCAAAAGCTGAGCTGTCTTTTCAAGTTTCCCTCAATTTTATAAAGGGATAACTCTTGTTATTTTTGGTTTCATATCAGAAATAATAGAAATATGTTATCTTGAAATATATTTTCATTTTGATTATTAAACTCTTCCAGACTGAATGTTTTAAAAAAGAAAAGTCTTATACTGAATTCCATTACTACTATTGATGTACTTGCATAATTTACTACTACTTTTGATATGTTGTGTTAACACATCAACACATTTCAAACCAGCAAGAACTATTAAATCAGTTTAAAACTATATGCACCCTCCTTCTCTTCCTGTTCTCTTTTATATAATGTTTGGAAGTTTCTAAACCTGACTAAAACCATAATTTTGCAACCTATCAAATGCCAACAAACCATGTGAAATAATAATAAATTATTGTCTATTGAAAAAAATGCACTGGAAAATTATGAAGATGGGATACAATATAGTAAAGAGGGGAAAACAGAGGGGAAAGAAATTCACGAGCTCAGAATTCATGCTTTTTTTAATATTTCACCTAGAAATTGATCTCTTGCTTGAAGTGCTAATGTTTAGGGAAAAGAAAAAGTGTTGGAGAAACAAGTTTATAAATCTGAGCTCCTGTCTGCAAATTCTTATAAAACTATGTCATGAGTTTAAGTTTATATCAGTATAACCTTAGTGAAAAAATAATTGTACTGGAATATCTGTGAGTCTGAATTTGAAAAAACAATTGAAAATATAGTAAAGATTGGAATTTGGCTTTGGGCAATGAATCTTCTGCATAAATCTGGGGAGGCAGGAAAACACAATTATCAATGGAATTTTTTAATGAGCTTCACACATTCCTAATTTTAACCTTTTAATAAAAAAAACAAAATTATGATTATTACTTTACACATACTTAGAAAAAAGAAATAAGAAACAAACTAAGAAAAATTCATACAGGCAAAATTATAGGAGTAGCAAACTTTAGATTTAAGAAGCTACTTTGTTCCTGCAGAAAAACAATTCAAGAGATCCAGGCAGAAAAGAGATTTGTGCAACACAAACACAGCTAATATGGCAATTAACAATTCAGAGGAACTCATAATTTCAGCCACTTACATGCCATTCTGATTTGGGAAGGATAGATATGCTAATTTTAATAATTATCAATGTCTCATTTTTGATACTGTCTACCTGAATTCACTGAACTTAAAGTCTTTTGTTTTAAAGTTCTCAATAAATGCTTTAAGATAAATTTCCCAAGCAATTTTTGTGGTTCTTTTTCTAATATAAAACTTCTGTTATTTTCCCTCATATAATGCATTTTTGCACATAATTTTTAAACTTAACAAAACTGGCTAATGCGTTGCAAAATTTGTAACAACTTAGATATTGAGTAACTGAATTTCTTTCAAGATATGACTTCAAAATGCACAATAAAAGAACTTCATATTCCAAAGAAAATAAAATTACTGTACCTCCCAAATTTAATAAAGTTTCATAAGTATCCCACCTAAAAAAAGTCACAACATTTTAAAAGGCATCATCTACATCTTATAGAATGCTATTTCCACATCAGGCTTCCAGACTTGGTTTCCATCTTTTAGAGTATGTGCATACCTTTTCTTCCTTTTAGACCCAAAGCTAAATTTATAACTTTGGAACTAGCACTGAGAAATGGGAACTAGCTTCTTTAAGGGCATCTCACAAATACAAGAAACACAAACATTTTTGTTCAAAGGTAATTAATTGTGAGGGCTTGAATTTACAGGCTGCCCTAGAAATAACATGGTAGCCAAATTTTGGCATTAAATAAGACTTTCTTAAAATAAAATAATTATATATGTGGAAGGCATAAAAACACTTATAGTAATATACTGATAATGTTACCTAATTGGGTAATAAAATATCTGCAAGCAAACAACCAACCTCAGAAACTTCAAGAAGTCCACAGTACAGGTAGTCCTTGACTTATGAATAGTTTGGATCAGAATTTTCACTACTAGGCAAGCAGTTGTTAACTAAGCCATGCTTGATTTTATGACCTTTTTTGTCATAGTTGTTTAGCAAATCACTAAAGCTATTAAGTGAATCATCTGCTAATTAAAGAAATCTGACTTCCCTCATTGACTGCTCATCAGAAGCTTCCTGGGAAGGTCACAAATGGTGATCACATGATCCTGGGATGCTGCAACCATTGTAAATACATGACAGTTGCCAAGAACTTGAATTTTGATCATATAATCATGGGGATGTTTTGATGGTCATAAGTGTGAGGACTAGTCATGATACATGTCAGTGTTGTAATTGGGTTCAATTTGATATTGAAAACTTATCAAAATTGGCAACTTTCTTAAGCTGAAGGAAATTGAAGAATGTGAAAATAAGGCTAATAGATGTGCCCATGCATGCATCCTTTGTATGATTAATTCTTCCAAGCCTAGATTTCAGTACAAACAGAGAAGAGGCATCTATGTGAGTGTGGCATATGTATAGAGTGGCGTTAAAAAGACAAAAGATAGATATATGGTTGGAGCCATACCCATTTTTAAATGCACAACAGTACCGTTTGCCACAAAGAGGAGGGGGGTAACTTATTTACCAAAGCACCTGGATGAAAAATAATCAAGGAGAGAAGCAACCTGAAACTAAGGAGAAATTTCCTAACAGTGAAGACAATTAATCAGTGGAACAGCTTGTCATCAGAAGTTGTAGGTGCTACATCACTGGAAGTTTTTAAGAAAGTTTTCAGTCATTTATCTGACATGGTATAGGGTCTCCTGCTTGAGCAAGGGTTTGGATTAGAAGACCCCAGGTCCCTTCCAGCTCTATTCTGATTGATTCATTTTCCTGCTGCTCAAGCAAGAGACCCTATACCATTTCTGGCAAGTGGCTGTCCAGTCTTTCTTGAAAGCCTCCAGAGATGAAGCACCCACAGCTCCTGAAGGCAATCTGTTCCATTGGTTGATTGTTCTAACTGTCAGAAAAAAAATCTCCTTATTTCTAGGTTGAATCTCTTTTATCAATTTCCATCCATTATTCCTTGTCTGGCCTTCAGGTGCTTCAGAAAATAGGTTGCCCCCCTCCTCTCTATGACAGCCCTTGAAATATTGGAACACTTCTATCCTGTCACCCCTGGTCCTTATCTTCAATAGACTAGCCATGTCTAATCCTTGCAACCGTTCTTCATATGTTTTAGCTTCCAGGATAAAAAGATGTTGAGACTCTAGAAAGAGTGCAGAGAAGAATAACAAAGATGTTTAAGCCTGTTTTTAATAATGTGGTAACCAAAATTGGATGCAATATTCTAGGTGTAGCCTTACTAAAGCTTTATAGAGCAGTACTAGTACCTTAATTCCTCTGTTGATGAGATTTAGGATTGTATTGGCTTTTTTGGCTGCTCCCACACACTGCTGGCTCATATTTAGTTGATTGTCCATTAGGACTTCAAGATTTCTCTCACAGTTACTGCTATTAAGCCAGGTTTCACCTAATCTGTATGTGTATTTTTGATTTTTCTTGCCAGTGTAAGACTTTACTTTTTTCTATGTTGAATTTGATTTTGTCAAGATCCATCTGGATCTAGGGTATTGGCTATTCCTGCCAGCTTAGTATCATCTGCAAATTTGATAAGTTCCTCTTCTATTCTCATTTATGAAGATATTGATATACATTTTTATATATGTATATGAACTACATATAGATGTCTGAACTATATCTACACAACTAAATCATTATATAGAACAGGTATAAGGGGGGATTTTGTTAAAAATATGTGCAAAGGTTTTTGTCAGAGAAAAGGTTATATAATTAGAGAAAAAATGTTTGTCAGACTCAGCCATCTCTAGGAAGGATAAATAAATAAATAACACTCAGCAGATTTAGTGGTGTTTAAATGAATCAGCAAATAAAGAAACACATGCAAACAAAAATACTAATCAGTTTGCTCTTTATCCTAGTTTTTTGTCAGAATATTTCTATTTTATATTTAACATGATTACTATTGATTACCAGAAAGCCATGGTTCCACAGAGGTTAAAATGCAGTATCACAGACTAACTCTGCTGACTGCCAGCAGTTCAGTTCTCACGGCTCAAGATTGACTCAGCCTTCCATCCCTCCAAGGTCGATAAAATGAAGACCCAGATTTATTTATTTATTTATTTATTTATTTATTTATTTATTTATTTATTTATTTATTTATTTATTTGACTTGTATACCGCTCCTCTCCGGAGACTCAGAGCGGCTTACAACATATACAAATCATCAAGAATCTAAGTCCAATCAAAATATTAAAAATAGACACCCAACACACGTACAACTTTCGAACAACAACCCACAATCATCCCCAGGCCTGCCGACAAAGATAAGTTTTAAGGTTCTTTCGGAAGGCCGGGAGAGTGGGAGAAATGCGGACTTCAAGGGGCAGTTGGTTCCAGAGGGTGAGCACCACAACAGAGAAGGCCCTCCCCCTAGGACCCGCCAAACGACATTGTTTCGCTGACGGGACCCGGAGGAGGCCGACCCTGTGCACTCTCACCGGTCATAGGGAAGTATGTGGCAGAAGACGGTCCCGTAAGTATCCTGGTCCAGAGCCATATAGGGCTTTATAGGTAATGACCAGCACTTTGAATTGTGCTCGGAGACCAATAGGCAACCAATGCAGCGTGCGGAGGGTTGGCAAAACGTGGGCACAATGTGGAAGGCCCACAATTGCTCGCGCAGCTGCATTTTGCACTAATTGTAGTCTCCGAACACTCTTCAAGGGCAGCCCCATGTAGAGAGCGTTGCAGTAGTCGATCCTCGAGGTGACAAGAGCATGTGTGACTGTGAGGAGAGACTCCCGATCCAAATAAGGACGCAACTGGTGCACCAGGCGAACCTGGGCAAATGCCCCCCTCGCCACAGCCGATAAATGATGTTCCAATGTCAGCTGTGGATTAAGGAGGACTCCCAAGTTGCGAACCTTCTCCAAGGGGTTTATAGATTCACCCCCCCCCAGGATAATGGAAGGACAGATTGAAGCGTCCTTGGGAGACATAACCCACAGCCACTCTGTCTTGTCAGGGTTGAGCCTTAATCTGTTAACACCCATCCAGACCCTCACAGCCTCCAGACACCGGCACATCACCTCAACCGCTTCACTGGTTTGGCCAGGAGTGGAAATGTACAGCTGAGTATTATCAGCGTACTGATGGTATCTCACTCCATGCCGATGGATGATCTCTCCCAGTGGCTTCATGTAAATGTTAAAAAGGGGGGAGGGAACCGACCCCTGAGGCACCCCACACGGGAGTAACCTAGAGGTGGACCTCTGACCCCCCACAAACACTGACTGTGACCGACCAGAGAGATAGGAGGAGAACCACCGTAACACGGTGCCCCCCCACTCCCAATCCCTCCAGCCGGCGCAGAAGGATACCATGGTCGATGGTATCGAACGCCACTGAGAGGTCAAGAAGCACCAGGAAAGAGGACTGGCCTCTATCCCGGGCCCGCCAGAGATCATCCATCAGAGCAACCAAAGCAGTTTCGGTGCTATAGCCGGGCCTGAACCCAGACTGCAGAGGCCCCAGATAATTGGCTTCCTCCAGAGACCACTGGAGCTGGAGTGCCACCACCTTCTCAACAACCTTCCCCACAAAGATTGTTGGGGGCAATAGGCTGACTCTGTAAACCACTTAGAGAGAGCTATAAATCACTGTGAAGTGGAATGTAAGTCTAAGTACTATTGCTATTGTAATAATAACTCTTTGCAATAACAATATATTTTTCCCAATTAGGACATTTTTATTTTTATTATTTATGTTTATATTTTATATACTTCACCCTTCAACCACAATTTCACAGGGTGGCAATTACCTCTGCCATAAGGAAATGACAATTCTGAAGAATAATTTGAAATAATTGTTTCCATTTTTAACTTTTAACTTTTTTAATTTTTATTTATTTATTTAATTTTAGACAAATTTATATCAGAATAATCAATCCTGATGTTTCCCAGTTTCACAACTTCTAATTATTTGACTTCAACTCCCACAATTTCCAATCATGGTTTTCACTATAGGGAATTATAAAAGCTGAAGTTTACATCTGGTGTTTGCCAAAGCTGGAAGAAAAAAATGGTTTACCACTCCACTTCAGCATTAGTATCTGTTCTTTCCCATTGCCCAAGGGAACAATCTCCTGAACATTAAGTGAAGTCAGTTCATTTTTTCTCCAAAATATGCTCCAAAAGGATATGAAGCTTCTGATTAGTCATATATAATCCTAATCTCCTTTTTTAAAAAAAAATATGCCATAATTCACTCTGTTGATTTTTTATTTCTTTCTAGGAATAAATTCATCTTGATAAGAGCTTACATAAGAGGCCATTTTCTTGCATGTATTACAAAAAATACAAAAATAGTCAACCTTTGATCAGGTTGCTGGTGGAAGAAGCAGAAAGCAAATTGCTGGTGGAAGAAGCAGAAAGCTAATTTTGCAAACATGATTGCCTTCTGTGTGAAATAAAATAACCCAAGCTGTTAGCTCACAGTCCATTAGGAACACATAAATAATGGCTTCAGCAGAAGAAACCTAATGATTATGGGTCTGCTCCTGGTTTTTTGCTTGCAGCTTACTAATTAAAACTCTTGCATTGTGAAATAAGACATCAATTATCTATTAGCTATTTTTAAAGCTTATCTACTTACATATTCATGGCACAAAAAACTTGCTCAATGTCTAATAATTCAGTGCAGTTCAGGCCTTTGCATTCTAATTCTTGCTTATTAATTCTTTCCTACTTCCTGAATTTTTCTAATGGATATGTTCCTGGAAATGCAAGTTCCTCATTTTACTCATTTTAAACTCTGTTTTCATATCTTTGTGATAGCAATGGACTTGTTCAAACATGTGAAACTTGCATCATTCCCTACAATTAAAATCCTATTGGCGTCATGAGAATAGGCAATAAATAATTTAAGTCTTCTTCATATCTTTGTCATCTTACAGATAGTAACTTTTCCATATATAAAGGCCTATCAGCTAAATCTATTGCTAGTTCCATAATGACTCATCTCAATCCATTAATGATCAGCAAATATAAAAAATGTTGCATGTTTTAAGGAAATTATTGTGGTTTTTTTTTTTTTCTGTTTTCTACCAGTGGAGGAAAAAGGTGCTCTGGAAAATTTTAAAAAGGAATTGGAGAATTTTAAGAAACAGAATATCTTGGGTCTACATAGCAAGAGTGACAATTGTAAGCCAGAAGAACTTTGTGAAACACAGGATACTGTGTTTGAAAATGAACAGAAGGCAGCAATTGCCAGAATATATTTCCCAGAGCTCCAGAGTCATCAGAATCTCTCCAAATTTCTCCTGGCTTCCAAGTCTGTTCTCATTTGGTAAAATCTGGATGGAAGAGTGATGAGGAGATAAACTTACAATTTATGGGCTTGCTTGCTTTGCATTTCAATTTCTTTTACTTGTGTGATTTAAAAACAGATTTTATAGCACTGTTTATTTTCTAAATATGCCTTGCAAATAGTTGATGCTATTAAAGTCAATAGTATGCTGGAGTTGCCTTGCAATAACTCACCAGATCTAATTGTTACATTTTCAGGAATTTGGGGAGCTGGTTGAGAGCAGACCTGAACCATAATACCTAATTCACCAACCAGTTTTTGTGGGCTAGTGACTTAGCATGGCAGAGCAAAGGAGCTGGCAGAGCCAGTTGTTAAACTTTTCCAACACACCCCTACCTAAGGTCATAAATGAGAGGCACATTGCTGAAAAATTATCTCTTGCATTTTTTCACTTTAGAGCACCATCAATTCCAGTGACTTGTCTGAAGCCATGAAAAGCTCCAGCTGCTTTATAGTAGCCAGTAAGAAACTCTGAAAGAGAGCTTTAAGAAAAAGAAAAACTTGCCCCAGAAAAATAGGATTTATGTAGCACTTCCATGATAACAATTGGTTTATTTAATTCAGCTGAGCAGGAGTATCTATCTCTTTGAATATTTTGGCAGCACAAGCTGCTACATGCTATCAATGCATGTCTTAATTTTGGACATCTTTTATAACAGTGTCTGAGGGATTAAAGATATTTCGGTTTGGAGGAAAAATCTAAAGTGGGGATGGAGAGGAAAACTTTATTCAGAATGCAACAACTAATAATGTTCTGAATGGCTCCTTATATTCAATATTTACAAGCGAATTAACCAGCAACTCTTTTATATGTGTGTGACACAAACCTGTTCTTCCTTTTCTTATGTATTTGGAAACTCAAACTTTTTCTTACCAAAAAAAAAAAAAAAACCCCACAGACCTTAAATTCTTTTTCTTGCTTCTCTAAAATTATTACTTTAAAACAGCACTTGAAAATTATTTAATTTCCTCTAAGATAAAATATTTTCTTTATAGAAATTAGTGTGCACCAGATTCTCTCAGATGTACCATTTCTTTTATTGACATGGCTGCAGACAGGCAAAAGAGAGGACAATAAACAGATCACTTACCTACTTTAGATAAGTTAAAAGCAGTTTGATTAAACTCCTATCACCAGGATCCCTGAAAAAACAACTGACTTTATCACTGTCTTCCTAATCCTTATAAAGTTGGCAAATGGAAATTTTCAGAGAAACAGATGATATATTTTCTTTCTTCAAACATTTTATAACTCACAATGAGACAGGAAATTTACCTGCAATAATGCTGGAACAAAAAAAATTCTGATTTGTTTATGTAAATCTATTTTCTATAAAATGTGTTGTATAGACACATCTGATATCATATATTTTGTTGTTATGTCTTGGTAAGTCAATATCTAAGGTGACCTGCAAACTATTCCACACAATAGTATAAAGTAGATGGAGGCTTATGGAATTATGTATTTGGGCACGTTGGATTTCAATTTCCATAATCCCCAGCCACCATGCTGTCTTTGAAGCCCAACACACATAGAGGGAACAAAGTTAGGAAAGACTCATATCTGGTTTAAAGAAATACAAATGATGGAAACATTCTAGGTTTTGCCTATGCTGAATTTAGATATATTGACCAAGGACAAGGATGCAAAATGTGCACTTTTTTTTTTTTGCAGACTGCTTAGAATACCTGAGAATGGGTGGAGCCAGCACTACTGCTGAATATATCACATATTTGTGCAGAATTCTAATTAGTGACTTGCCGATTTTTTTTTAATATTCAACATATTGTATCTTCTCTTTCTTGGGCTATATTTATTTCCAAACAGTGCTGCTTCTCATGCAATATCCTTGTGTTGCATCCAATTTGCACACCAGGTTGTGGTGGGTCTAGATGGAGCCAAAATTTTTCCCATTTTGTAATATATTCTGTAATTTGTAGGATGTTTTGATTGCATTGAATTTACATATAGTGATTCAGAACAAGAATGCAAGAGGCTGCCCCCTTGTTTGCATAAAATCATTGATCCCTGCAAATGATTCCCTCCCCCACACTTTTATAGCACGATGTTGAAGATACTAACAAAGCACAAAATGAATAGAAATTGTAGCAAGGCACTTCTATAGTTAAAGAATTAAAGCAGAAATAGCTTCCAGGTGCACGCTGGTTTCTAAAAGTTGCTTTTTAAATTTAGTGGCATATTACTTTACTATGTCAAGTTTTTAAATAGGTTTTCTGATACTACTACTAATGTAGTTTAAACATAGGGTATTGCTATATATTAAGTACTTATGTAATTTTATAAATTGTAAAATCTAATAAGAGAGCAAGAAATTAAGATTATCCAAGGAATTTAGTGATGCATGCCCAACTCAAAATGTTGTGAATGTCAGGAATGGGTAAATATAAATACAATAAATAAATAAATAATTCAATTATTTTGGTAGTTAATGGTTGTGAACTGAAGCTGTATTTATTTCATAAATATATTCATTTATACTTATTGTAATTGCTCATTTCAAATAATAAAAATACTTCCTTAATTAGAAGTATAATATAAATAGGAATTCTAACAAATGTTACACAGCAGGGTAATATTGTTCTCTTTTGTACTCAGCATATTTTTCAACAAATATTTCCAGATATTCCATTCTGCCTCTACCTCATTTTTCAAAAATCAAACATTAACCTAGGATTTTGGGGCCGACTCTACTTACATATTTACAAATCTTTGAGAGTTAATGTCATGTGTGTATAAGACATAGAATTGGATCAAGCTTCCCTTTTGTGCACTGTGAGTATTTTGTTTCCTTTAAAATCCATTTATAATCTATGATTTGAAATTTGTTTTAGTTTTAGTTATACTGTTTAATTGTTATGTTTGGTCACTGTTCATTTTAATTGCTCTGAACATCTTAAGTGGTAGATCAACAGAAAGACAAGCTACACATTTAAATAATAATAATAAAATTTTGCCTTGCAAAACTTTTTGTTCTTTAAGCTATTGTATTAAAATGATAGACATCTGAAGCATTTATTAGAAAATGCAATGTATTTGGTGTGTTGAGACATTTTGATTTCTATTCCCCATATATATATATTTTTCCAAAAAAGTGATATGAATGTCCTTATCAAAGATGAACTGCTGAAATGCAAATTATGCTTTCAAATAAAATTGTCCATTTGGGCAATGATTTGGGGGAAGTTTTTGGTCATTATATTTTATATTTTTATTTTGCTCAAATTTCAGATCTCTTCAAATTAAGCTGGCCAATGTATTCTACCTTAAAAAGTTCCAAGATTTTTGCAGCTAAGCTTCATACAATCCATTACAATTTGGAGGGATAATGGATGGATAACTGTAATATGCAACTCATCATTTCAAACAAAAATAGAACTTAATACAAGAAATGTACTGAATGTCATTCTCTCAATGTTTCCCCTCCATTTCTCTTGTAGCCTTCTTTCTCACACTATTTTCCAACACACCGAATAAATTGACGTATGTATTGGACCTTTGCGGCTTGGGGCAAAGAATGGAAAAATTATTTACAAAAGCTTGAAAATATTTAATCACAAGAGGCAGGGGGCAACAATGTTTTAATTATCAGAACCTTAGGCATTGGCTGACTGGAGGCTTTCTCAAACAACCAAATGCACCGAATAGCTGTTTGCCAGCCTTAGGGTCAGGCTGAGATGAAACAGATAAGATAATTGGCTCTAATGAAATCCAGAAGGCCTTGGCTTTCTTCTTTGAGCTTGGATTTGAAAAGTGCTGTGGAAGTGAGCCTTAATTCAAACCAGTCCTGAACTAGCCCCATTTCTCAATGACTTTGATATTGTTTGAAGTTCTAAAAGTGTTCGCCACACCACTGGCCTGCTGGGCCGGGCCTCCCCGGTCACCTTAATTACTAAGCTTTATTGCTGACTTTACTACACAGGAAAGGAGCCATTATATGTTCCATCAACATCAGCTCTCTTCAGATTGGAGGAAAGGGCAGGGTGAAAGGCCATTGTAGGAAGGCAAAAACTTCACTTTGAGGTAGTCAGATCATTTACCAGTGTTAAATTTCACTGGGCTATGTGTGGACATTCCTAACAACACAGAAGTCAAATTTCTATTATTTTTTTTAGGTGATTACATTTCAAAACATTTTGTTTGCCTGTGATTTGTGAATAAAGTCTTTGTTTTTAAAGGTGGATCCCAACAAATAGCTAATTATTCAGATACCACATGTTAAAGTGTATTAAAACAGAAATTTCTATCAATATTTCTTCTGAATAGGAAATTAAGACAACATCATGGCCCGGGGAGCCCTCCCTTAACCCCAAATCAATTCTCTTATATCTACCATGACATCTTTAAGTATAATAGGAGTAAAAGCAGCATTTTCTGTGAAAACATAATTCTGTAGTACATATACACTACAACTGTAGTACATTATATCTACCAACATTTACAAAATGGATTACTGTATAAAGTCTATCAACAACAATGCTCATGTTTTAATTCCAGACTCATTCTTTTATAATCTTGCAAACCTTTTAGTTATTACTTCAATCTCTAGAGCTAATTTAATAAAGGGTTTAAAAATAGAAGCATGGAGAAACCTCAAAGTAAAACAAGAAACAATGCAGTTCCTGTCATTTTGAGGGTGGGGGGAATGGAGGCTGCATCCAGATTTTGTTGTTCTGCTACAGGTTGTATACCGAATTAGTAACTCTAGTTCCAGTTCTGGAATTCAAACTTTAGGAAGGCAAAGGAAAACTTCTTCTCCTGTTTCCACTCCGAAATACTGTGTTTTTCTTTAAATTTGTTTAATAGCATAATAGTAAAGGAAGAATAGAAGAAAAAGATAATGTAGTTTTTCCTGACTGCCCCTCCCTTGGCTGCAATTCAAAGGCAGGGGGTGGGGGGAAGGAGAGGAAATGGATATTACAGCAATGTTCTCATATTTTTAAAGGGTTTGGGTTAAAGTGATTGTGTTGATTTCCAGAAGTAGCAATACAGTAGAGAAAGAAATTTGTGTAAACCCCATCCAGTTAAAAATGGCATTAAAGAGGTTTTTGTGATTGAATAGTAATTCCATTTTGTTTAATCTCTGAATTTGGAGAGTGAGGGTTGAAGAGAATAGATGAAAAAGCAAGGCGTGGGAGGAAAATGTCTTATTTATATTTCCCTGTAAAAATGGAGGAAACCAAAGGTTGCTGTATCATAGTCATTCCTAGAGTAGAGGTATCCTAAAATTGGTGCTATGAATGATGGAAATCTTTGAGATGGTTTGCTTTATAAATCAATCAATCAGTTTCTAACTGCTTTTATAGGTAGATTTCATTGTGCAGCTACTTTTTCTTGTTCGTAAAAAAATTATAAAGAGTGTAAACATAAATGTTTTCAAAAGGTATTCATCTTTCCAACCCCACCCCACCCCAAGAAATCCATTAAGAGGACAATGGAATAGCTGATAACAGTATTATGTACTGTTCCTTCCCAAAACCTGATTTATTTATTCTGAGGGGGAAAAGAAGGGACTTAATTAGAAATATGTTTGCTTCAGCTGTACTGCAATTTGTGCTGATTTGTTCCATGAGGAAGGAGCAAGTTTAAGAAATGTGCCTCTCTTTCTCATTAATAAAAGCTTAATTTATTCAGGGCATATCCAGGTCTCAGAAGAAGACTAAGCAGGGCTAAGTCACCTGTGCTATTTGGCTGTATGCATCTCTAGCATTTTCAGTGCCTGCAGGACCTTGAGATCATGTAATCAATACTTTGTGGCAAAATGTCCAAATTTTAAAGGGGTGTTTCAAAAATGATAAATGAAAGATGAGAATGGAAGCCTAAGACCTGTTCCAATTCTTATCCTTGACCTCCCCACAAGGGAGTCATTTATAATCCATTGGCAGATTGGGAAGTTGAGCTATGACCTCCAACTCATTGAGAAATTGCTAATCATGAACTAAAATATTATTTTATTTTATATGCTAAAATAGAAATATGACCAAACAACCTTAAGGATTGTGGTTAAGTCAAGTGATGTAGAAATATATAATTATAGGACATTTTCATTGTTAGGAATTTACTGTATCAGAGTTTAACTGCAATGCACACAAAATAGCAAAGAATATAGATGGTAATTTCATTTTAGGATAACAACCCAAGGCTTTAAGATGAAGACATCATTATTTCTTTTGTGACAATAATTTTGGTACTGCTAATTAGAGATCAGGGTGTTGTGATCCAAAGTAAGATACTAGATTGGGGGAGACTTTTGATAATATTTTACAAAGCAATTTCTATGCTTTGTAAAATATGCTTAACTGCTGTTATACTAAACTACAATATCAGTTGATCACTTTTGGTTTAGTACATTGTGTGTAAATTATTATAAATGATTTGTTGAATACTGTTAGGTGTGAATCCAAACAACTCTGATAAATTAAACCATTGTTTAGAACTATATTAGAATTCCAATTTTTTAGCTTAATTCAGTCATTTTCAGCTCTGAAATTCATTTATTAATACAGATTCTAAAATATGAGCAGAGGAAATACTAATAAAAATATATTTCAAAATACCTTAGCTTTCTTTTTCAGATCATATATGTACTTTCAAAGATTACTTTATCTGAGTGAGAGCTCTAGCTGTCTGTCTGTCTATCTATTGTTTACTGCAATGAACATGAAATAATAAGAGGTAATGCAGACACTGCTTACAAAACAAATGGTAGCTAATGTAGCTTAAAGGTACAACAAGTAATAAAACCAGAACTGGCATTAGCACATGTTTTTATTCATTTGACTTTCTGTGTGAAGAGTCACACATACTTGCTAATATGGACAAAACTAGCATTAAGAACTTAAGAAGAACTACGGTATCTCAACAACATATCTTGCTTTTTATTGGGACATCATTCCTATGAACTTGCCTGTTCTGATTGGAATAACATGAACATTACTTCAACGACAAGGGTAAAAGAAAGCACAGGGGAAAGAGCCTAAAATAAAAAATTGGCTTGGGAAGTAACTTCCAAAAGTAAATATAAAATAAAATAAAATATTGTTTGGGAAAGAACTAACTCTTTCTATTTGCATCTCTAATATAACTAATAAAAATAAATTTTAAAAAAAACAATAACCAAGTAAAATGTCTTCAATGTACTTTTCTATAGTCCATTAAAAAATGGAAAAACTAAAGTTGAATTTATCTATTTTTGGCAGATTCACATTGGTAGGGCAACTAAGAAAGCATTTATCATATTATTTGAACAGAAATCTACTATACCTTTTGTCTTGCAGGGACAGTGAATTAACTTTTGCTCATCCTTTTATTTCTTTATATTCTGTATATTTTAATTGAAGTTGGACTTCAATTAAAGTGGGAAAATTTATAAATATAAAATGTCTTCAAAACAGAAAAAGTGTCCTTTAACAGCTTTTCACTGGACAAGAATGCATAACATTGGGACCTGAGGGCATGGTGATAGGTTCCATAAGCAATGGTTTGGGCCACTATAATGAAGACTGGATCAGAACAAAAATGGAATTTGATTTAATTTACATTTAAACTGAATGTAATCTATTTTAAATATATGAAAAACTTTAGTTTTGTGAACTATTTATTAAATGAAAGAGTCCTAACAGCGCTGTTAGCTGGTTCAAACCTTCATTACTCCTTTTTGGCTGATTTCTAAAATCTGGTTCCGCAAAGTGCTTTTAAAGATAGCTGTAACCTGTTGAAATATTGAATATGAACATGTTTTTTAAATTGTTTATACAGGATTAAGAATGATGAATCATAACAGAGACAGGAGATATTTTTATACATGTGGAGATAACAAATTTTCCACTGAGAAAACTCAATACTACAGAATATTGGATTCTAACTGGATATTATAGAATGCTGGATTTTAACAGAATTTTGTTTTATGTAACAGGAGCACTTTTATATTCTTATGATCTCACTTGGGATTTCTGATATAGCTATTTCGAGTTTCTTAACTCTCTTCAGTCAGAACTCACCCTTCCGGGATTCGAACCTGGGCAGTCTGCATGCTAAGCAGATGCTTTAACCTATTGAGCCACAAGTTCTCTCCCGCTTTGTCAGTAGTCAGGGAGTAAGGATATGTGTCAAGTGTTTATTTTTTAGATTGCACCCTGTAAACCCAAATATGGGAGGAAGGAATCATTCTTTCCTTTTGCTTGTTTCAGCTCAACCCAGAGCCATCCTGCAAGCACAAATATATATATGTTGTTTAAAATTGTTGACAAAGAAATAAGGGATTTCTGATATAGCTATTTCGAGTTTCTTAACTCTCTTCAGTCAGAACTCACCCTTCCGGGATTCGAACCTGGGCAGTCTGCAAAAAATAAACACTTGACACATATCCTTACTCCCTGACTACTGACAAAGCGGGAGAGAACTTGTGGCTCAATAGGTTAAAGCATCTGCTTAGCATGCAGACTGCCCAGGTTCGAATCCCGGAAGGGTGAGTTCTGACTGAAGAGAGTTAAGAAACTCGAAATAGCTATATCAGAAATCCCTTATTTCTTTGTCAACAATTTTAAACAACATATATATATTTGTGCTTGCAGGATGGCTCTGGGTTGAGCTGAAACAAGCAAAAGGAAAGAATGATTCCTTCCTCCCATATTTGGGTTTACAGGGTGCAATCTAAAAAATAAACACTTGACACATATCCTTACTCCCTGACTACTGACAAAGCGGGAGAGAACTTGTGGCTCAATAGGTTAAAGCATCTGCTTAGCATGCAGACTGCCCAGGTTCGAATCCCGGAAGGGTGAGTTCTGACTGAAGAGAGTTAAGAAACTCGAAATAGCTATATCAGAAATCCCTTATTTCTTTGTCAACAATTTTAAACAACATATATATATTTGTGCTTGCAAGATGGCTCTGGGTTGAGCTGAAACAAGCAAAAGGAAAGAATGATTCCTTCCTCCCATATTTGGGTTTACAGGGTGCAATCTAAAAAATAAACACTTGACATATATATATATATATGTGTGTGTGTGTGTGTGTGTGTGTGTGTGTGTGTGTGTGTGTATGTGTATATATGTATATGTGTATATATGTATATATGTATATATGTATATATATATATATGTGTGTGTGTGTGTGTGTGTGTGTGTGTGTGTGTGTGTGTGTTTGTTTTCTGAGGTTTTCGCGGGTGTTTGTATATAGGTCTTTGGTTATTTGGGTTTTCTCCCACGTAAAATTGGAAGTGTCTTGGTGACGTTTCGACAAAGTCCCATTCGTCATCTTCAGGCTGGTGTTTACGGCTTCAAGTGCTTCTAGGAGCAATGTGTGATCGTAGCTGTTTCTTCCTTTTAACTGCCAGTGGGGATATGAACTGATTGGGTGGCCAGACCACAGCTGCATCATTAGCCACTTTAAACCCCTCCAATATATACATGAAGCAAACTGACACCCACCATGAAGATGAGGCATGACCACGAACGCGAAGCCAAACAACAGCAATGCAGTTCACCATCTCAAATCCCCCTGCAACTCAGACTAACCTGAGCACAACAAAGCCCCCACCCAAACAGAACACTCCCCCAGCCAATCTCAGCACAGCCAAACCCCCCTTCCAATCAAAGCATAGCCAAGCCCCTAACCAATCAGAACACACCTCCACCCAATCAGAACACAGCCAAGTTCCCAGCCAATCAGTTCATACCCCCACTGGCAGTTAAAACCTAGAAGCACGAAGCTGAAAGCACCAGCCTGAAGATGACGAATTGGACTTTGTCGAAACGTCTCCAAGACACCTCAGATTCTATGTGGGAGAAAACCCGAACAACCAAAGACCTACATATATATATAGGTCTTTGGTTGTTCGGGTTTTCTCCCACGTAGAATCTGAGGTGTCTTGGCGACAAAGTATATTATATATATATATATATATAATATATATATATATATTATATATAATATATATATATAAAACCCGAAGAACCAAAGACCTATATATATATATATATATATATATATATATATATATATATATATATATATATATATATATATATATATATATATATATATATATATATATATATATATATATATATATATATATATATATATATATATATATATATATATATAATCTATCTGCAGTATTTATTTACCTATCTATCACCATCATCAAACTTCTCTATCTCTCTCTATCTATCTATCTATCTATCTATCTATCTTCTCTCTGTCTCTCTCTCTATCTATCTGTCTATCTATCTACACACACACGTACACACAAACACATATATACACACACATATATATATATATCCTCTATTTTTAGTGTTTTAACAATCCCCAAACAATTTTTTCATTACAAATATTGAGCAATCTTATAAATACAGAGTGATGTACAGTTATCATATAGAGGTTGTACTTATAATTGAAAACACATTTAATAACTATATTTAACTGTTCCATTAATGAAGGCAAAGACTGGGAGTGGGAGCTTATCATTGAGAGTTGTGCACTTCATTTCCAAAATGTTCATGTCTGCAATCACTATTGTATTTCTTTACATTTGCCCTGAAGAATTTAGCACTTTAGTTCTATTGGCACTTGGAGTACAGCATTTTGTCATCTTGGTCTGTTTTGGGCTAATGCATTGTGCCTTGATGGCTTTTTAAACTGGTTCCTTTTGGGAAAAAAATAATGTTTTTATTTTCAGAAAAATGTGTCATTGTTTCACAGAGATATTTGTAATAACACTGAGATTCAGGAAGGGCAATATTGCTGGATGTGGCAGCCTTGTATAATCTTTATAGTGTCAACATGTTCCTGCTCTAGATTCCTTTGTATGTGGAAATAAATGTCTATGTTATTATTTTCTGCTTTTTTTTTTCATTTTATTTTCTTTTGCCTTACATAGAAGAAAACAAAATCTACAATCATCAATTCTTCTTAGAAGCTATGAGTTCTAAAGAATCAATCTATGACACAACTTCCAAATTCTTTCCATGTGAAAAAAAGAGCAAGAAGGATGAACTATCTAATATAGTTATGAAATAGTAAAACCAAAAAATTTCAAAAACTAGCCAGATGAAAGTATATGTCATTATCCTCTCTGTCATGGTCAGATCATACCCTGGTTGCTATGAGATTTTCCAGTTCAGCAAGGAGGTAGGATCTATTCAAATGGTCTATCCTTGGTGACTAATGGACCCCCTTGAGTTTTATAAGGAGCTGGGGATAACCCCTATGGAGGCTTTGGCTACAGTCTGGAATCAGAAAGCTGCCAAGGCCTTAAACAAGATAATACCTGTGCACCTTGCCATCAGTCCTGAAACTCCCCACGGTTTAGAGAGGACCTGAGGTGCTGAAAAGGACCAAAAATAGCAAGAGCACTGTTGGAGAAAAAATAAGAACGAATTCAACTGGACAAGGATCAGAGTCATAATTAAGGCCTACCTCATTACAAAAAGAGTGGTGAATCATCACTATTTCTCCAATCTTCTTGAATCTGTAGAATGTTGCCCAACAGCTCTGTTCAAGATCACTTTCCCTTCTTGGGAAAGCAGGCCAGTATAAGAGGCCTGCTATGGATCCCATTTATTAAGGAATTCCAGCAGGTGGGTTCAAGAAGTGTATTTTCCGCTGTGGCCCCATCCCCGTGGAACACTCAAACACTGGAAATGAGAACATCTTCCACCCTTTTAGGCACATAGCTTTCCCAAACTGCATAGTCTGAATTCTACATGCATGTACTGGTTTATTCTATTTGTCTTTCCTGCATCTTCCTCACTGAAAATAAATATAATGTATATGCTTTACATAAATTGGGTCTTTGGCAATCTGAGCAATTTTTAAACAGTATTTTTATAATGGCCTCTTTAGTAGTGGAATTCCTTCACCAAAGAAATTCTTCATACATAATTATTCACTTTATCACTTTTAACAAGTGCTGCAAAATTAGGAAAAGTTTAAATCCAAGAAGTTTGGAGAATATAAACTAACCTTGAAATTATCTAATCAGTATTGAGACTCAACCCACCAGCCTAACTGGCATTTGCTCAATAAATCTGCAGCCCAGCAAAAATAAGGCTCAGTTCAATCAATAAGGTGGTTAAAGGATCCATTTAAAAGATAAAAAGTGAAACTCATTATATATCTTGGAAAGGAGGCTGATTTTATATTGATATATTTTATCACAATTTAAACTTCCTGGAAAGCCATCCTTTGTGTGTGTATGTGTGTGTGTGTGTGTGTGCATGTGCATACACGTATGCGTGTGCCGGCATATGTAGAATAAGTGTAGTTACAGTATTTGAAGTGTCAGACTAGTTTTAGAAGTCGTTTATAAACCAAACAAGTGCTTGATGCAAATCACTGGCTTTCAGCCTAATCTACTTAGTAATGGGTTGAAATTCTCTCTTAAATATAATTTGACAAGAATAAATCTTGAAGAAATAAAAGTCTGCAATAGGAATGAAACACTATTATGAATAAATTAATAAATGTTGCTTTTTTAAAAAAGTCTCACATGGATACCATTTAGAGAAAATATATGCTTGATATTTTCACAGTGACTGGAAACCATCCCATAACTATTTTCTAGATAACATTCCCTAGACTACACTTCATATTCATTGGAGAGGTTGTCTCTGCCTCTCTCTGTGTGTCTCGCTCTGTGTGTGTGTGAGTGTGTGTGTGTGTGTGTGTGTGTGTGTGTGTTTATGTGTCCTTCCCTCCCTCCTTCCCTTCCTTCCTTTCTCTTCCCCCCTCTCTCTGTGTGAGTGTGTATGTCTGTGAATGTCTGTGTGTCTTATCAGATTCCCAAGAACATGCTAGAGGGTTATTAATTTATTTGCTTTGAAAGAAGGAAGCAGTTCCAGAATAGCTTTGATGAAGTAAAATAAAAGCTATTAGATGGATGGGTAAGATAAGGTGTTCCTGTTCATAATTTTAAAAGAGTAAAAATGTAGAAAAACATAATATATATCAGGTCAAAGAACTTTAAAATAGATTAATTGCAACTACACCTACACACACACACAAATTTTATATAAACACCCACACACATATAAAGCAAATGGTAATAAATGACTTACATGTTCTTCTTCCTGTTGTCAAAGTTTTAAGAAGCAAATTCTCAATGTCTTCTACAAATAAGAAAAAATATTAAAACATTTATAGCAAATCCAAGTCATTCTTTAAAATAGCATGAAATTAAACCCCAATGAAAATTCAATACACAACAAAACCCTATTATTTTAAAGGCACTTTTTGAGATATTAGATATTCTGCTTGTAGAGGATAGAAGCTGAACAGAGATAAATAAAGAGTATCATATCCAGCCCTTAATATAAAAAACTACTGGAAAGGGAAGAGTTAATATATCCACTGAATGTAGAAAGCATCAAAATGTCTTCCTAAAGCCAGCAGGGGGTGTTGTTCCTGGGTTATGGTTGTCAAATTCCTGCAAGGCATGACCTTGGAAAAATTCTGACAATCTTGACTGGCTTTGATTACATGATTTTAGGTTCTCTCCTTTTCTTTTTTCTTTCCTTACCAAGAGAGTCACCCTCTGCTTCAGAAAAAATGAAGAACAGAGGGGAGAAACTTGAAATGCAAACATTCCCTCCACCCCGCAAGAATTTTATAGTTCCAATTTACACCACGTTCGCACTACCTGGAGCAATCTTGATTTCCACTAAGACTTCAGAGTTCTCCTTGTAATCCATTAGTCACTTCCCTTAAGAATCAATCTTTATAGCCAATGGGGTAAAATAGGCCCAGATGTGTATGTAATGTTAGATGCTCTGACATATACCTAGAAATCATACTTTTTCTCTTTTAAAAATTCTTAGAAAGTATAGAATGAGTGTGTGTGTGTGTGTGTGAGAGAGAGAGAGAGAGAGAAAGAGAGAGAGAGAGAGAGAGAGAGAGAGAGAGAACCTTGATCATAGAAATGGTTATATAACGTGTAGCTAATGTATAATTGTGGTATCATTCTAATTGGTATTTTCAATAAAATAACCTAACTGCTTGTTTGTTTTATCTTTAGGACAGTGATTATGCCAATCACTTCTGAGTTCAACCCTGACTTTGTATTAGTATCAGCTGGCTTTGACGCTGTGGTAGGACATGAACCTCCTCTGGGCGGGTACAAAGTGACAGCTCAATGTATGTATTCATTTTTCTTTTTTTTAAAAAAAAATCCCTGTGCACTGACATTATTTTAGGCAGATTCATGTAGTCCTTTCTTATTTTGACCAGATTGCTGTCATACGTCTGAATTCAACAAGCCAAACTAAGCCAATTTGAGAAAACCTGTTCCACTGTTTTACCTTGTGTGTGTATGTGTGTGTGTGTGTGTGTGTGTGTGTGTGTGTTCTGAAGTTTTCATGGATGTTTGTATGTAGGTCATGAAATTGACTTTAAAAAGACCAGAACTATCGCCAAAACTGAATACTTTAATAACAGAATAATCAGAGAAGCCATCGAGATAGAAAAACGCGCACAGAGCATGAATAAACAAGATGATACCTCCCACCTACCAGCCATTTGGAAACCCGCCCTTATTGACAAACGAGTCCCTAACACAAAGAATGACACCAGAACCACACTCATGAAAACCACACAGGATGTCACCAACACACATCCACGCAAAAAGCAAACCCAAACCCACATCAATGATGAGGCACGAGCACAAACCAGATGCCAGACCACAGCTGCATCATTAGCCACTTTAAACCCCTCCAATCCATACATGAAGCAAACTGACACTCACCATGAAGACGAGACATGACCACGAATGCGAAGCCAAACAACAGCAACGCAGCTCACCATCTCAAATCTCCCTGCAACTCAGACTAACCCGAGCACAACAAAGCCCCCACCCAAATAGAACATTCCCCCATCCAATCAGAGCACAGCCAACCCCCCATCCAATCAGAGCACAGCCAAGCCCCTAACCAATCAGAACACACCTCCACCCAATCAGAACACAGCCAAGCTCCCACCCAATCAGTTCATACCCCCACTGACAGTTAAAAGGAAAAAACAGCTACAATCACACATTGCTCCTAGAAGCACGAAGCCGAAAACATCAGCCTGAAGATGATGAATGGGATTACATCGAAACATCGCCAAGACACTTCCAATTTTACGTGGGAGAAAACCCGAATAACCAAAGTATATGTAGATCTCTGGTAATTCGGGTTTTCTCCTGTGTAAAATTTGAAGTGTCTTGGCGACATTTCGACGAAGTCCCATTCATCATCTTCAGGCTGGTGCTACGATCACACATTGCTCCTAGAAGCTGAAAGCACCAGCCTGAAGATGACGAATGGGACTTCGTTGAAACATTGCCAAGACACTTCAAATTTTACGCAGGAGAAAACCCTAATTACCAGAGACCTACATACAAACACCCGCAAAAACCTCAGAAAACAAATATATATATATATATATCAACAGTTATATATATCAACAGTTAATTTCTATTTTCCCCGAAGATTCCTTCCTCTACAAAATAGGTTTTGTTTTTCCGTCTCATTTAAATGTTGTTGTTATCAGTGATATTTTATTAATACTGAAAGTGTTTTTGGTACAAATGCACCTCCTATACAAACAGCATTTTTCTTAGGTTTTGTATCCAAGCACCATGGAAACTTACCAAGTTGTCTTCTCTTGCATTGCAGTTGAAGTGTGAGAAACTAAAAAGGTTTCTGACAGCTGAAAATATAATTGCATAATGGAAAACAAGATGTTCATGCACACACTTAATATCAGTTTTTTGTTAGTAGTAGGAGTGCAGAGAATGAAAACAGGCAAATGCCACTTAAAAGCAAATGTAGAAAATGACAGGCCAGATTAGTATCACAGAGAGAAACATGAGAAAATAGCATGCTTCATCTTAACCCAAGAGAAATATCAATTTGGGAATCAGTTTCAAAAGTCAGAGAGTATCAACTTTATTATAATTTTTAAAGTATATATATTTAGTTCCGCAATATTTAGTTCTAGCTATCTGTTTCAGGTCTCTGGGAGATTTTACCAAATTCAACCCTGCTTTGGGGGATTCTGACATGTGACAGAATAAAAAAAAATGGATGAGTTTCGATCATATCATCGTGGCGATTATCTTTTGACCACACCTTAGAGATCCCCTGGAAGGGGTCCAAATTGTGTCACTTGAATTTAACACTTAACTGTGCTTCAGCCATAACATATTGACAGAACCTTATATGAACCTTTAGTTGTCCTTCAGATGTTGTGCCAGAATTGTCAAAAGTAGTAAGCAGAGCAAAACCTAAATTGATTTGATTTTACATTTGATTATATATAAATGTATTTAGTATTAATTCTTTGGTGATATATTTAATAACATCCCCCTGCTATCCTAGTAAACTTTTCAATTTGGTATAGGGGGTATTTTTGAGCACTATACCAAAAATTTATGTGTGGCCCTGGGCATCAGATTGTACGCCACTCAGGTAAGGCTGATTTACTTAGGATGGAACCACTGAGAGGAAATTTTTGGCACTGTTAGAGTTGCAAGCATGCACATATCATTTTTTCAATAGCCTGCCATTTGTTAAACAAATATGTAAACAATAAAGTAATCTTGATCTATTTTTTATCATGATTTCCCAATTGTTTTCTTTTTGTTACCTCATTGAACATAGCAGAGAACGTTTAAAATACCTTAATCTCTCTAGTTGTCTTATCCTTGCTTAGACCTCTCATTCATTTGGCAGAATTAATTGGTGAGAGATTTTTATTGTTGTTGTTCCTCAATGCCCTACCTTATAGCACTCTCTTCATTTGAATCTGACTCATAAATCTTATTCCAGGATTAGAATACTTTTGTTTTTTATTGACTCACACTGTCATCTTGCTGCCAGAAAGATCCTTCTTTCTATTGATTTTAAAAATGCCCTTTTAATTTGAAAAAGAGCTGACCGAATCCACAGCATGGTTCAATATTTTCTTCCAACTACAAGACAAAAAAAAATGCAGAAAAATACAGAAGAAATGTTTGGCATGATGTTATGTGGAAGAAAAACTACACCAAAAGTACTAAAACAGCAATGAAAAGAAGAAAACAGTCATTAGAAACAAACTTCAGTTATAAAGCCGAACACACAATTCTTCAGGACCCACAAAAGAAGTGTGACAGTGTTATGAAATCAGATAAACAGATTTCATAAGATTAACATCTAACTAACCATTGCCATTTTATTTCAGTAAACTGCATCATATGCACTGCAACAGATATTACCCTTGAAAAGAGTTGCTAAGTTTCTGGATTAGACTCAAAGTAGTTTTTATTTCCATACACAGCAATAGTTGATGTCAGTGGGAATGTTGTTTAGAGTCATGGCCCGCAGTTCTTTTTTTTTTCACATTATATTCTTTATCCAGTACTAATTAGAACATTTCCTTTCTACTGCCAGATATTATTATTTTCTTCGCTGTTCAGTTTTTTTAAAACAAAAACAAAGGAGTGATGTTCAGAATGATGTGAAGTACCATGTCATTTGAGAAGGAAGATGTTCTATTATTCATACAGTTTAATGCATCCCATCGCATATGTAGATTCTTGGCTGTGGAAATGAAAGAGAGGTTTGGCACAGGGAATATGTGTTTGGCACATTCTATATTTCTTTTTACAATTTTGTTTCCAATATTTCTGATCACCTATATTCTTATGTCACAAAACCATTTGAACGATTCATTTATTTTCAGACAGAATTTTTAACATTGCATAATTGGTTTGTCTCTGTCCCTACTTAGTTTTTTCTTCTTTGTGTTTTATTCTTATCACTTCTCATTCATATTGTTTTATTTCTATTTATGTTATTGTATTTATTTATTTCTATTTATGTTATTGTATTTATTACTATTACAATTTTTAATTCTAAAAAATATTTTTGTTTGTACTTCTAGATCCTTTCCCTATTATGCAAATGCTTTAAGAGATAATGAATATATTCTAAGCTAAAACAATAATATTTAACATAGAAAACAGTAGGTATAAAATAAAATATTATTTTATAGTTTTCCAGGTTTATAAGCTGATGGAAAAAAGTATAGAAAAAATTAAAAAATTAAAGAAATATTACTAATAATACTAACAGTGAAAAATAGTTTTATGTCCATCTATTCATTGGTTTTTACGAAAAGCATACAGGAACAAAAATGCAAAGTGAAGCTGTTTTCTGGGGCAACATATCTGAATAAATTTAAGATGAATATGCAGCACATCTTTTTTTATGACAGAAGAGCAGAATTGCTTCTAGCAGTTTCTGCCTCAGATGCCAAAATAACTATCACTTGGACAAAATGTTGAAGACATCATTTGCTGCTATGGATAGGGAGAAAGTGTTTAATTTAAATGTTAATCTAAACATGAAAAATATGCTTTCAAACCAAAATGCAGCTGTATTTTAAATGTAAATTTCAGGTGAAGATGAGGGCAACAGTATGCATATTAGAGACAGTATGACATTAAAATGCTTTACGTTACTGGAAATTCCATGAGGAGTGTATATTAAGTGAAATTATGTTAAAAAAATAATGCTTTAAGAAACTTGTATACAAAGAATTGAATAAATTTTAAAGCAAAGTTTAACTGATATAAAAATGAGACAAACTAAAATTAAGATTTGGACAGAGAGTTGTGAAAATAGCACAAAGCAGAAGCAGTACATATGTTTCCTGCCTTGAATTATTTATAAAAATAATAAATATAACATTAAAAAAATCTAAAAACAAATAAAAATATTTGATTCATCTATAATGTATTGAAGTATGAAACTGTTTTGGAAAGGCTTTTGATAGCAACATTTTTAAATTTTGTAATTATTAATTTATATATTCAATGTTATAAAAATAATAGAAAAAGGATTTTCCTTCTTTTTAGTTTTTAAAAATTGTTTCTTTTTCTCATATATGAGATAAAAGACTTTTCCTTTCTAACTCTAAATATTTTCATTCCTAGATTTTTTTATGTTTTAGTGTTCTTGATTTACATGGGAGACACAAATATATACTAATATCTCATATATGTTTCTTGTAGAGTGTGTGACCTTTGCTAGATTGTTCCCTTTTCAATTGGTTTCTTATAAAACTGTCCAGATAAAGTGCACACTCCATGAACAGTGATACTATTTGATTAACCCAGGTAGTTATCAAGCTGTCATGTGGCAGCTGTACTGATGGTAAACAATAAAGTGTCAAAGAAAACATTGAAAGTTGGGCCTTTTGGTCTTCCATGGGAAGGCTGAACTTAGTGACTTGTTAAAACTTAGCTCTTGTTTCTTATCTTAAAGAAAATATTTGGCACTAGGGCAAAATGGAATAATAATTCATAGTAAAGAAAGATTGCCCAGAGTGATGTTTGGTACTTAGTTACTGCTCTATCGTTAATAATGTTACTAATGTACCAATGCATTTAATATATTAGCCATTGAATATAAATAAAGTATTGAATATTTAGCCATTGCTATCCATTTTTAGAGGTATCCATTATTATTTTTAGAGGTAACTTGCAAAATTATTTTTTTCAAAGGATTTTTGTTTTAACTGAAATATAACCCAAGAGTTATATCAAAGGAATGGATGAAGATGGAAAGATACAAGGGGACAAGTTGAATCACAAGGAGAAAAAAATGAAAATCAACAGTGCAATATTTATTAGATCAATTGTGACAATCAAAATTTCACTTCCAATTTTTAAGATCCCTTTTCCTGCTGAATTATGTAAGGAAGAGAAAAACCGAACAACATACATCTTTCCCTCCATTCCAAAATTGGAATTTAAGAGAATTTATCAGAAATAACTGGATGGGTTTCTGACGTGTTATAAAATATTGTTAAATGCATAATTGAGGTTTCAAAGCAAAAATAAATGCTTTCCCATGTTTAATAATATAAAATCAAGTTATTTGATTCTGTTTCAAGTACCAGTCTTTTGAAAAGAAGGGAAATGAAGTTACTGAATATGGGAAAAGTTGTCGCTAAAGTTTTAGATGATGCAGTAAGTAAACAAAGAAATAATGTAATGTATGGATGTGCTTTGTTTACTTGTAGTGTGAATCATCACAACATATTATGATAGGCCTAATAGAAGTTGCTAAAATACTAGCAAACATTTTAAAATAGCAGAATTATTTTCAGGGAGGAAAGTAAAAGAAATGCAAACTTGCATTGGCAGTTCTGTGGAGGTAGGGAATGCAACTTCTTGTTTGCTTGTTCAGCAGCTGCATTTCAAGCTGTGACAAGCTGTTGACACTTCTAATCTTCCAACTCTATCTAGTAGACATTGATAGCCCAAGAGGCGAATTGAAAGGCAGAATTTTTCATTTAGGTACGATCCATCCTTTCTGTCTTACAAGTAAGAGCTGATAAAACAAGTAATGCCAACCATAGCCATTTCAAATACTTTTTTGTTTAAATAAAATTATATTGAAAATAATATATCTGACAAGTTTTTATTCTTAAGAAGTTCACATCTTTGATATTAGAAGAAAACTGAGTAACAAAGAGAACATAATATTATTTTTCTAGATCTTTAGGTAAGAACACAGCAAATAAATAGTTTGTTATGCTATTTAGTATATGGCAGTTTCCTGCTGAACTTTTAAAGGTGTTAAGAATTGTTACCTCAAATGTTTTCCCAAACAAACACTTCTTATCAGTAGCAATAATCTCACAGCATCTCCTTGGCCATGGACTTCAAAAAACAAAGGTACAATAATCCTTAGTCTACCAGACATCGTTCTGGGGAAGACAAATATATTTAAGAGTCTGAATTCTCTTCTGGTTTGTCACGTAAAAGTTGTTAGAAGCAGTCTGTGACCTAATCAGCGAGTTCATCTTTTTTGCACTCTTTTCCTGATACATACCCCTTGAAAGTTTGTATCATCATTGGGAATCCTCCATTAGCCCACACATATATTTCCTTAACTTCCAGAAATTAGCTAAGTTATTTTTTTAATCTGTTTTAATTTAGAAACTATTATGAAATAAGGAAAAGGAAATATAAAATATTATAGAAATAGAAATAGTCCCCTTTTAAAAGCAATTTTTTCAATATGTGCATCATGGGCCACACACATCTTCTGCTCCAAATAAAAACCCTTATTTTATCAAGATGAGAATTTTACTTTATAGTAAGGAGAGTAATTGTAAACCCTGTATTTGCAAGATGCTGGAAACTGGAACAGGATAATCAAGTACCTTGGATATTTTTCAGGGCTCTAAGTAGGTCTTGTATGTGATTTGGCTTAATTAATTATTAAAAATTAAATGCTCATGAGCATTAAAGAAAATGTTTCGGGGAAGTCTATTTTTATTTCTAATTATATAGTTTAGAACATATTTTGCCAGTCTGGACTCCCTCTATATATGTTAACTTCTGCTCTCAAAATTCTCAGCTAATTTAGGGAGGAATAAATTATTAATTTAGATAGGAATAAATTTTCTCCTACTCAGTTCTGGGATCCAAATTAAAACATCACAGACAAATGTTTTGCCTCTTTTGAACACATCTAACAAAGGGCAGCCCACCATTTCTATGGATACTAAATTCATATTAAGTGCTGAAATGCAAGATACTTTTTATCAGTTTTCCATATTTAATATTCTACGATCTTCTGACCACATAAGTCGTTAGTGAAAATCAAATCAAAATACAGTGATCAAAGATTAGAAATGTATGAAAAAAAATCTATTCCCAATCTATATCATTTACATATTTTATTCTATTATAACAATTTGTGAATTAAAAATAGTGGAATTATTATAAAATTATTATTATATTTTAGTATCTTTTTATATCTATTTTCTTTTAAAAAAAATGTATTTCATATATTTTAGTGTAAGTTATTCTTTGTAGTCATTCTATTCTCCACCACAGGCTTTTAGTTGTGTTTCAGCCAATGAAGAGACCTCCATAGAAGCAGATCTATGAGATAATACAGAGTGGTTGTCAGTCCATTGCTTTACAACTATATACTCTTAGTTTCAGTCTAAAATTTATTTCAGCTGAATATTGATGCTTCCCATTCCAGTTCCTTAAAGGTTTAAAAGAGATTATTATAGGATAATAACTATAGTTTAATTCAATAGGAAGGACACTAAATTGGGCAAGGAGGGAGGGAGGGAGGGGGAGAGAGAGAGAGAGAGAGAGAGAGAGAGAGAGAGAGAGAGAGAGAGAGAGAGAGAGAGAGAGAGAGAGAGAGAGAGAGAGAGAGAGAGAGAGAGAGAACAAACAGAAAAAATGGGGCTAAGAAAAAAATCAGGAAGATATTTTGTTGTTGTTTCTCTAGATTGAGAAAGACAGGAAAAGAAAAGCTCACTTTGCAGCAAATTATTTTGTTCTTTTGTGCATTTCTGACAATATTTTGAACCATGAATCAGGAAATGAAATGCTATAAATAAGGACCCTCAAGCGGAGCTTTGGAATAAATTAATGTGTAATTTAAGCATAAAAATGCAAGAATGTCAGCCTTCCTAAATATAATTAGGATATACCGTGGCTTTTTAAAAAAGAAAGTCATTATTATTCAGCCCCTGATTTGCCTTTAAATAAAAAGCCTGCATAATGTCTTAAAGATTTTTTGTTTACTCTTTGTCTGAGGAAGAATGCAACTTATATATACATTTGATCTGTCCTTCACTTGTCAGTCTTGCAATCCAGGCTGGCACCATATCAAAACTACAGATTCATTGAATCATTCTATCACAGAGACACCTACGGAAACTGTGTGTGTCAAAATTGTCAAGATGGTAGTTGTGCAATATAAGCCCCAACCCTGTAAAGCGTTGCCCATGTCAACAGGGATGGAGGTTTAAGTATGTGTTCACAGCCACAGAAGACTCCTTTAGGAATTCAAATGTAAGGAATGTTGATTATAATGATATTTCAATTCATTAATTCTCAAGAAAGGGATATAAACAATTTAAATGGATCACTCCTCCTAAAATTTTAAAAAAACAGAATCTAACTGGGACTATTGGGAATTAGAGAAATATTTGAGAACCCTGAAATTTAATCGAAATAGAAACCTAGGATAAAAAAAATAAACTAAAGGAACACAACTAAAGAAAACAATCCCACTATTCAAAGACATCCAGATAGTCCATGTTCTGTAGCCATGAAATGTTAGATATTCTTTGAAAAAGAAAAAAAAGAACAAAATTGCCCATGGAAATGGCATATTCTGTTTTAACGCCTTTAAACTTTAGGCATTGTGGATGTGGGCAAGGCTGGCTAATCAGTTTTTTCTATTTCTTTCAATTTCACTATATTTCCTGTTTCTGAACGTAGTGCAAAACGGTTGCAGAAACTGGAGGCTCAGACCAAACAAAAGAAACTATGTACTATCAGTAGCAATTCCTGCCATTGCAGAAAAATAGGATATTTAGGCATTAATCACTAAGATGTGGTTAATTATTTCATTTAGGGATAGCAGGTTAAACTCCCAAAGATGAGCTTATACCCCATTGGCTTGGGGTGATTAATAACAACTTCTATGCTACACTTGACACAGTCTCTGGAAAACAAGGCTAAACATTCATTCCTGAATGGATGAAAGTAATATTCCCCAAACCAGGTCTTCCAGATAAATTGGACTATCATTCCCAGCACTTCCATCTTTAGAAATGAAAGAGTGAGAGCGAAAAGGAAGTGAGAAGGAGGAGTCTACTGAATTTTGACAATAACCTGAGCTTAAATAAAAACCTTGGCACATACTAAAAATAATGTTTGATGGAAAGAGTTTATTTTGTTTTCTAAGGCTCTGGGGAGTAAAATACTTTTCCAAAACCAAAATAGCAATATGTAAATTATGAGTACAAAAGCCCAGTTTTATGATTTAGGCTGCAGTATAGTTCATTTCTATCTTTCTTGCCATTGTTTTTTTTTTAAAAAAAAACCAGTCAGAACATCAAAGGAAAATGGCATGTGTTCTAAATCAGAGCTCCAGTGCCGAAGTATGACAGCACAAAAAAATTAAAACTAAATAAATGTGCTGTTTTAGCTCTCATATTTTCCTCAGAATTGCTGCTTATGAAATCAGTTGCTTTAAAGACATGGAGTTTGGTTGGTTATTGGTTTAGTTCCCCTTCTAAATTCTTTTATTTGTTTGATCTTATTTTATAAACTCTGATGCTGGTGCCATGGTAAAAACATATTCCGTCTCCTCTTAAGAAATACAATAATAAAATCTCTTTGATCTTACTTTACAAAATCAGATGTTAGTACTGATATGGTAAAAGACCTTTCCTCTCCTCCCAAAAAGTTTAATAACAAAATCAGTTGTCACAATGTTTGAGCACCTGATCCAGTTCTTTAAAAGTTTCTCAAAGATAGATGGAATAAAATAAATACTTGGGTTCAAAAAGATAGCATAATACGTGTTAGCAGACAAATATGAAATTCTCCCCTCCAATCTACACTGCAATGTTTTAGGTTACATCAGGACAATGGCTTCCACTGGTGAAGCACAAATCATAAGATGGCAGATGGAGTATTATATGGGACCACTTATCTCTAATTGTTTCTACCAACCCAGTATGTTTGGGCAGACAGGATGTGCACCAAACCCCTTTAATTAAATGCTGCCATCTCATGGGATCAAGGAAGCTTGTCTTCTCTGTCGTGATCTGCACCCTCTGTAATGTTATCCCCCCAAAGAATTGATTGGCACCTTGTATCCTGAGGTTCTGATAAGCCCCTAAGACCTTATTCTGTTCCAAGACCTAGAGATAATATGGTTGCTATCTACTGGTGGAGTCCCTATTGTATTTTTTATTGTTTGTTGTTCTAGTTGCTTTAGTCTAGGCTGCCTATTTATGTTTCAACTGTTTTAATTATTTTATTTTATTTTGTAAGCCATCCAGAGTCTTTTTAATTTAGTTTAATAAATCTGAGCATTGGTTCCCCAGACATGCACTAGAGAAATGCTTGCAAAATTACTGTATAGCAGTTAGGATTTTTTTTTCTTTATTTGCACACTATTGGATCAAGAGTAGGCACCAGGTGTCCCTTGTTTCTTCTCCCATTCCTAGTATCCTAACAGAAATGGGAATTGTTATTAGCTTCAAATCCATCCTTGAACTAAAGCTTGACTTTATATTTCTGTGAAAGGTGTTTCATATTCTTGATGAGGGCTGATTATGGCAAGATTTATCTTCCAGAAGTCACGATGGTAGCATATGTTGAATTGGTTTTCTTATATAGATGGTATCTATTAAATTATATGATACATTGAATAATTATATATTTTTTATGTTTTAGGGTTAAATATTGGCTTTAAGCATAATATCCAGGTTGCAGCAAATTAAGATAAAAAATAATTGCCTTTTTTATACATCAACCAAACAGCCGAAGCATGGAATTGGTCATCCAGTCACTTGTCTTTGTGGCTCTACCTTAAAGCAAATATTTACTGAATCTCATTTATGTTGCAATCTGTGCAACATCTTCAACTTGTCTCCCATTATATATTAACCCAGCTTGTGAGACTGTAGGAAAGGATTCTGCCTTTGATTTGATATAAGGTGATTTTGGGGGATAATTACAGGAGTAAGAACTCCCTTGGTTGTGATACTATCATTGTGTAATTCTGCCTTTCAGGGTATGTCAGGTATTTTCAATAGTCCAACTCTGTCAACCGTTTGATACTTAAGACTTTATACTGGTTACATCACTTTCTGATTCTGAACCTTTTATTTGGTGAAGTGAACTTCAGTCCAGGAGAAGATTTGTATCAGAATAACAGAGTTGTAAGGGACCTTGAAGTCTTCTTGTTCAACCAAGTCCAGCTTTTGATTTTCTGCTTTTTGGTATATATGGTTTTACATATATACCAAAGTCTTTGTTGTTTTAATTTAGTTCTGTAAGCCATATTATCATATTCAATGAACAGCATTGCAATTGTTATCCTCATAATCGTCATGATATCAGGGAGTTTGAGGATTGCAGCTTATTTTATGCAAACAAAATATTGTTAGAGAACAATGTATTTCCCATTATATGCAGTACAGTTGAACTGAATGAATGTTGGCTGAAATCTAGTTTTTTAAAAAGCATTTTTCAAATTTTCAATATAATCCAACAGCAACATGACTGGACAGCCATTTGTCTGAAATGGTATAGGGTTTCCTGCCTGAGCAGGAGGTTGGACTAGACGACCTCCAAGGTCCCTTCCAACTTTTTATATTATTATTATTATTAGTAGTAGTAGTAGTAGTAGTAGTAGTAGTAGTAGTAGTAGTAGTAGTAGTAGTAGTAGTAGTAGTAGTATGCATTTCCAACTTTGTCATGAAGTTCTATCCAAAGTTTTCCTTTAGGTTATTACTGATGAGGAAACTCAATATTTCTGAATTCATAAAATTAAACAACAATCTCAATCACTTAACACTCACATAATATTGCCAGGGTTAGAAAGATGTAATATTTTACATTCTATAAAGAAAAAAATCCAAACACTGTTTCCTTGAACCTAATCTCTCCTGAATATTCAGGAGTTGGTTGCATGCCGCTCTGGAAATCTGGCACAAGCAATGTCTGTTTTATTCTGACCATATAAAATAGCAGCTTCATATGCACCACAATAGCAGGAAAAATATAGGAGTAATTTTACAACTTAGTGATATACATGGGTATCATCCAACATAAGTTATCCATCAAATGTGAGAAAAAGAGAGATGATCCTACTATTAAAAAGAGATGGTGGGGTAGCAGCAGGGGAGATTTTTTTATTTCTACTTTTCTTTGGTCTTTTCCTCAGAGGCATATTTTTTTCAAATGGATCTAAGCACAACAATTGACACAAAGAGTACAGATAGTTCTAGTTTAATGTCCACTCATTCAGCAACCTTTCATAGTTATGATGGTGCTGAACAAAAGGTACTTATGACAAGTCTTAATAGTTGCAGCCATGATTGCTATTTGAAATCTTCATTGCTAGTTTCCAACAGGTAAAGTCAATGGAGAAACTGGCAGAAGGCCACAAATGCTAATCATGTCACCACAGAATAGCAATGGCATTTAGATTTATATACCACTTTACAGCCCTTTCTAAGTGGTTTACAGAATCAGCATACTGCCCACAAGAATCTGGCTCCTCATTTTACTGATCGGGTGGAAGGCTGAGAATGCTTCAACAGCAGAAGATCACCTAACAATGGCATTTGGGACTGCTATTACTGCCATCGTACGTTGCTGCAGTCATGTGACATTGCACCTCACAACTGTGTCACTTAGCAATGGAGTTCCCAGTACCAATTACTTTTGGTAACCAAGGATTGCCTGTAAAGAGATAGATAAGGTCTGTTTGGTTACCATAAATAAGTTTAAATCTCCAAAACCAGACCAATTACATTTATAATACCTCCAGTTGCAGTTGTTAACCATGTGAATCCCAAATGGTTGTTAAATGTGATGTCATGTGGTTGCCATTTGCCAACTCCTGCCAGCTTCCCCATGTAGTATTTTATTGGAAGCCAGTTTTGTAATTGTAATCACATGACCTCTTATAATTGTGAGCCAGTTGTCAAGTACCCAAATCATAATCACATGACTTTGAGGACTTTGCGAGGGCCATAGCTTTGAAGACCAGCTGAAATACAGCATCATTGTAACTTTAAATGGTTGCTGAATGAATGATAGTTAACTAAGGACAACCTTATTAAACCACCACATGAACATCAGATCCTCTCCTCTCAAAAGCAGATACAAAAGTTTGTTTTTTAAAAACGTTTGTCAACTTTGTGTTATGTTCAAAATAGATCTGTGCTTTGAAAAATACTTTTTTTCCTTTCAGACTTTGTTGTGTGTATGTATATGTGTGCTACTGAATCACAACCTGGAAATAAACCCTAAATGTAAACTGTATGCACTCTCTGTGCTCTTTTCTGGATAATTTCCAGATTGTGTAAGGCCAGGCTGTTGGACATACGAAGAATTATCTCGCATACTGTATATTTACTGTATCTTTTTGGCTCAAATATACAATAATCTGTTACATTCATTGTCTTACTCATTCACTAACACACCATAGATATTTTATTCTTTTGCTGACACACCCTGAGCAATTCATATAAAGCATATTTTTGATAGCCAGAATCCACCCACATATATTCACTTAGGAACTATATCAGAATAAAGGAAGAATTCATTTGTATTGTTTGGATCAAAATACATTGTGGTGTTTGGATTTAGAATGTAAGATAATTTGTGCCTTATTCATAGAGGAAAACTATATTTAGATGCCTGGAATTAAGAAGGAGAGATTAATTTCAGCCATGGAATAATAAAACATTAGAACATTAACAAATCTGTAGCTATGTTTCAGGCTCAGAAGTTTTATTATGTTCACATCTATAGAGTATAAAATACTACTGGCAAACCTGCTCTACAAATTAATTTAAGTTTCCCTATTCACATTTTTATGTTACAGAAGTATTTTAAAAGTTAGTTCTGTATCTTAACAATACAATAAAGGAAATCTATTTCTATGCCTATATATCAGTTCTTCTATGGAATATTTTAAAGGTTTGGTGCATTAATCGATGGATGGAAGACCAAGGTATTCTATGTAACATGCCTTGACTCAGCCTTCTGCTCCACTCCCATTCAGAGCGAAAGGCTAGCAAACACATATATGTTATCTGTTCCAGTCCACTGTGGTACCAGGAAAGAAACAGGAGCATCTTGCAGATCACTACTGGAATTCCAATATCACACATACTCATTTGTTTTTAGAAACATGCACTGAATAAAATTGTAACAGTGAATGCTGGAATTTTAAGCAACATCATTTTTTTCATCATTATTACTTCTATGGGATGATAATAGGTCTATCTTACTATGATAACCACAGCTTCAAATTATATGTCTTCGGAGAGGAGCGGCATACAAATCCGAATCCGAATAATAATATGTGGTATGTAAACTGCATGGATAAGTCAAGGCAGCTGCCAGGAGTCAACACTAATTTGAACACCAACATATTAAAAAAAAAAACAAGTCAAAGTATTTTTATCCTAATACTAGTTATAGCTCGGAGGAGTGCAGGAAGAAGTAAAGTCTAAAGAAAAAAATAGGTGTAAATGTAAATCTTTATTTAGCAGAATACTTTCTCTCAGTTCATAACTTGCTTTCTGAGTGCATATCCTAGCATCCTTAAATAATCCTTCCTCTGACTGTTTGAGGTTTTAGCAGTTATTAGTAACAGCTATGAAAAACCTATTATGTTTTTTTAATTAGTAAAAATAAATATTTGAGGATTGCCTGGAGAATATTATTTTGATGTCTCTTAAAAGCAGTTTACTTTTAAACCTTTATATTCCAAAGATGGTTCTAGTAATTCATTCTTTAAAAGGGAAAACTTCTCTTTAAAAGGGATTGCTGAGAAATCTTTTGACAATAATAATTTCAACAAATTGATCACATTTCCTGAACACCCAGTCAGTTGCTCTTGTATCTTAGCTTTTTGAAGTCCATGTTGATTGATAACAGAAGGTTTCTGCAATATCCTGTACTTGGAAAATTCCAAGTGGTAGAGCCAGATGAATATCAGTTATAGTTTTTAGGGTCTCAAGAGGATTTATAAGTTAAGTCAGGGATCAAAATAGCTTCCCCGATCAAACTTCAATGGGCTATATTGGTAGGCAAGAACTTCAGGTTTCCATTGACACATTTTTGTAATAGAACAGAAAGTTGCTCAAAATATATTATTTGGAAATTACAATTAATCACAAGGCTTTGTGGGCCAAATTTCAGTTTCAACATAGTTTTATCAGTTTTGTTGAATTTCATGCATTACTTCTGTGATAAAAATGACAACAATCTAATTTCTGGCAGTTTACGCCATGTCAGATGGATCGTGAGAAGTCCAAAGACAAAAGACAAGTGACTAACTCCTCAAGGTATGCTGTAATTCCTAAGAAATGTAGCATGTTTCAGAGTCCCTCTGCTACCACAAAATAGAATTGATTAAACATGATGGCTCACATCCACAAGTGCTTGCACACTACTTTCAAAGGCCAATGACCTTAGAGTTTTTCCCCAAAGAGAAAATGTTTATCTGTTTTATGCACAAATAATGCTCTAGGGTAGAGGTGTATTTACAGGAATAATTCAAATTTATCAAATTTATTCATCAAAATTATTTATCAAAATTATTGATAAGTCCTTTTATTTAGGGTGGTCAGGAAACTTACATACAAGGTTTTAATCAATTTCAAATGTTCAACAGAATTTTATGACCAAATCAGATTAAGTCATATTTTATCACCCAATTAAATGATTTTCATGAAATCTGAAAACATGAAGAAATTCCCTGCCTCTTTATCATTTTCAGAAGAGATTTCTATAACATTTTAGAATACAACTTCATTTATGACTTCTGAGTAACTTGCTTGAGGATTGCAATATAGTGGCAATTTTGAAGGGTCACAAATAAATCTGTAGGAAGCAATACCAGGGCAACTGAGTTTTCTACTTCTGAAAAATACTGCTGATTAGAAATTTTCAGAAAAATCTGACCTGCAAATTATCTTTATTTATAAAGTAAATAAATCCTTCCTAATACACATAGTTATAGAGGAAAACAAATGAACATAACATAAATTATTGTGAAGAATGCTAGTATGATATAATGCGGTAAGAAGTACAAAATGGGTTGGTTGTGGTCAGCTGAGAAATGTTGTGGGTATTTCCAAAATATATAACTATGTCAGCATCTCTGTCTTCAGAAATACTGCTTGAATTCTTGAAGATTACAACCAGTTATGATAGCTCACAGAACTCAACCTTATCAGATTTGCAGATGATACTAAGCGGGCAGGAACAGCCAACGCCCTAGATGATAGGCTCAAGATCTAGATGGCAGACTTGAATACTGGACCTTATCTAACAAAATGAAATTCAATGTAGAGAAAAGTAAAGTTTTACACTTAGGCAAGAAAAACCAAAAGTACACATACAGATTGGGTGAAACCAGGCTTAACAGCAATAACTATGATAAGGATCTTGGAGTCTTAATGGACAATCAACAGTGTGCAGCAGGAGCCAAAAAAGCCAATGCAATTCTAAGTTGCATTAACAGAGGGATTCAATCAAGATCATGTGGGGTACTAATACCCTTCTATAACACCTTAGTAAGACCATACCTAGAATACTGCAACCAATTTTGGTCTCCACACTATAAAAAAGATGTTGAGACTCTAGAAAAAGTGCAGAGAAGAGCAACAAAGATGATTTGGGGACTGAAGGCTAAAACATATGAAGAATGGTTAGAGGAACTGGGCATGGCTAGTCTAGTGAAGAGAAGGGCCAGAGGGAGACATGATAGCAATGTTCCAATATTTAAGGGGCTGTCACAGAGATGAAGAGATCAACCTATTTTCCAAAGCACCTGAAGGCCAGACAAGGAATAATGGATTGAAACTGATCAAGGAGAAATTCAACCTAGAAATAAGGAGAAATTTTCTGACAGTGAGAACAATCAACCAATGGAACAGTTTGCCTTCAGATGTTGTGGGAGTTTCATCCCTGGAAGCTTTCAAGAATAGACCAGACTGCCATCTGTCAGAAATGGTGTAGAATCTCCTGTATGGGTGGAGACCTACAAGGTCCCTACAAGGTCCCTTCATCTCTCTTTTTCTAATTCTTTCCATACCTAATGTGAAAATGTGATTATCAGCTGTCTCACAAAACATCTGCCCTAGAATAATTTTTTATTTTTATCGTATGTTGTGACTTTGAGTCAGTCTTGACTCTTGGCCATTATGAAGCTCTTGGCAAGTCCTGAAGTTTTCCTGGCAACATTTTCAGAAGCGGTTTGTCATTGCCTCCTTCTAAGCCTGAGAGAAAGAGAGAGACTGGCCCAGAGTCACACAGATGGCTTTGTGCCAAAAATAGAATTCAGTTTTCTGGTTTCTAGCCTGAGTCCTTAACCACTAGAACAAGCTGGTTCTCCTGGTGCAATTAGTCATTCACAAAAGATCCATATCTATAAAAAAAGGAATGAAACACTCTTGGGTGTAGCCACCCACCACTTTAATTTCTTTTTTTTGTAAATATTTTATTAGTTTTATAATTATAAATTATAAATCAAATTAAATACAACTCAACTTAATACAATCTTTTTCAACTTTCTCCCACACAAAACAAAACATACATTCTTATAAAAACTTACGTAAAATAGAATAACTATTGGTGTTGCTCGGCAGCACCCCCTCCACCACATCCTCCTCTTCCTTCCTCCCTATCTCGTACTTCCCTCCCCCTCCCCTCTCTCCCTCCCTCACTCTCCACATTCCTCTCCTACAACCTTCCTACTTCCCTCCACTCCTTCACTCCTCACTCTCACCCCCTCCAGATGTGGTCCAGAGGTACTGCCCGAGCAACTCCTCTTATATCAATAAATATATCATTCTTATATAATGCAAGTATTACAGTTGAGTACATTACACCCCCCCAGCCCACCCCCCGACTTCCCAAAGTGAATACAGGGTAAAACAAAAGAAAACCCACTAGATTAAACAAAATTATTATATAAATCCTAATAAAAATTTAACTATATGCTAAATACAATTTCTTAGATTGATATTTCCCTTGAATATAGTCTATCCATTTTTCCAGTCCAACATATATTTTTCATTTGAATGATCTTTCAAATATGCAGATACTTTAGCCATTTCCGCCAAATTTATAACTTTCAAAGTCCATTCCTCGATGGATGGTAATTCTGCCTTCTTCAATATTGTCCAACCAACAGTCTCGCTGCTGTAATCAAGTTCAAAATTAAATTCATCTCTATGGTGGTGCAATCTTTTATAATACCTAATAAAAACAACTGTGGTGAAAATTCAATACGTTTTTTCAAAATATTTTGAAGTATCCACCATATTTTTATCCAAAAAGCCTTGATTTTTCTACAAGTCCACCATACATGGAAATAAGTAGCATCCATACATTCACATCTCCAACAGTTAGGTTTTAAATTAGGGTACATACATGATAATTTCTTCGGATCCAAATGCCATCTATAAAACATTTTATAAAAATTTTCTCTTAAATGTTGCGCTTGTGTAAATTTTACGTTTTTCACCCAGATCCTCTTCCAAGTTTCCATCATAATTGGTTGTCCGAAATTTTGTCCCCACTTTATCATACAGTCCTTAACTAATTCAGTTTCCGAATCAATTTCTATCAATACGTTATACAATCTTCTAATATGCATTGGCCTTTGGTCTCTAATTTGTATAATTAAATTTTCATCTATTTGGGATAAACCCATCTTCAAATCTTTTTTCCATCTAGTCTGCAATTGTAAATATTGAAACCAAGTAAGGGTTATTCCTTCCTCTCTTAAAATATCCAAGTACTTCAATAATAAAAGATTCCCTTCTTTAATTAGGAGTTTCTCATAGGGCACCACATCTTGTAATTGTACTCTATTTATATTTTCTATTGCGTGTCTGGGAACCGTCCAAACAGGAATCTTATCATTTAATTTATACTGATATTTTTTCCAAACCCGCAGCAGAGCATTTCTCAATAGGTGCTCTTTGAAACTCCTATCCACCTTTTTATCATAAACTAGATATGCATGCCAACCTTATAATAAACCGTACCCTTCAATATTCAATATTCTATCATTAGTTAAATTGACCCAAACACTTATCGCTACTAAAACAGCAGCGTGATAATATAACTTAAAATTAGGCATTTTCAAACCACCTCTTTCCCTTGTATCCTGAATAATTTTTAGTTTGACCCTCGGTTTCTTACCATTCCAAATAAATCTATTAAAACCCTTCTGCCACTCCTCCAAGTTCGCATCGTTTTTAAGTATAGGTAACATTTGAAAAAGAAATAAAAATTTAGGCAATACATTCATTTTAACTGCTGCTATCCTACCCAACATAGATAATTGTAATTTCTTCCATTTTTCCAACTCTATTTGTGTCTTATTCCACAAAACTTCATAATTATTTTTATACAACTTCCCATTAGAGGCTTCAATGTCAATTCCTAAATATTTAATTTTCTTAACTATCTCACATCCCGTTATTTTTTCCAATTCCTGTTTTAAATTAGTATTTAAATTTTTAACTAACATCTTTGTCTTGGATATATTTAATTTAAACCCTGATACCCTACCATAATTTTTTATTATCTCCATCAATCTCTTGGCTGACTGTATTGGTTGAGTCAATGTCACAACCAAATCATCAGCAAAAGCACGTAATCTATAATCTTTTTGTCTAATCTTTATACCTTTTAAATCATCTGCTCTTCTTATCCTATTCAATAAAACTTCTAAAGTTAAAACAAACAACAGAGGGGATAATGGACATCCCTGTCTGGTACCTTTCTCTATATTAAATGAATCTGTTAAATCCCCATTCACAATAATCTGTCCTGTTTGTTTCTGATAAATCGCCACTATAGAATTAATAAACTGATCCCCTATTTCCATCCGAACAATCAATTTTTCCCAAAACAACCAATTCAATCTATCAAATGCTTTTTCCGCATCCAAAAACAAGAACTGCGGGCACCTGAATATGCTTCTCCAAATATTCTATTATATTAATAAGTTGTCTAACATTAGTTTTCATCTGCCTCCCTTGTAAAAAACCGGTTTGATCAGAATGAATTGTTTCTTGTAAAACTGTCATTAATCTATTAGCCATCACTTTTGCAAAAATCTTGTAGTCCGTATTCAACAATGAAATAGGTCTAAAATTTTCTGGTTGAACATTATCTCTTCCCTCTTTGAGAATTAAAGAAACATAGGCTGTTTTCCATGAAGGTGGAACCTGGCCACCCTCTTGTATATACACAAATAGCTTTCTAAGAGGTTCCACCATTTCCATTTGAAGCTGCTTATAATAAATTGCCATTAACCCATCCGTCCCAGGAGATTTTCCCATTTTCAATTGTTTAATCACTGAAATTATTTCTTCTGATGTAATCAATGCGTTTAATCTATCTCTTTGTTCATTGCTAATTACTGGCACATTTTCATTTTGCAAAAAAGTATCTATCTCATTCTCTTGTATCTTCTCTTCAGCGTATAATCTAGAATAAAATTCTAAAAAAGCTTTCTTAATAATTTCTTGTTGGAAGACCTCTTTCCCTTTATACTCTATTTTTTCAATTATTCGGCATTTTTGTTTTTTCCTTAATGTATAGGCCAACCAACTGCCAGGCTTGTTAGAATTAAAAAATGTATTATGTTTTGCATATTGTATATTCCTAGCAACTTGGTCTGCCATCAACAAATCAAATTGCTTCCGTAAAACCTTAATCCCCTCTTTAATATTTTTATCATCTGGTCTCTTTATTAATAACTGTTCCTTCTTTCTTATTTCCTCTTCTAACTCCTTCCTTTTTTTCTCTTGTTTACATCTGTGCCTTTTATTTAAATCAATTAAAATCCCACGCATATACGCTTTACTTGCATCCCATACCATTTCTATAGTTGTGTCCTTATGCAAATTTAGCATAAAAATTCCTTCATAACATTTTTACATTCATTCACATTTATATCATATTTAAACAAGTTTTCATTAAGTCTCCAAGATCTTTCCCTCATCTGAAAATTGAGCCAAAGCTTCTCCAAAAATTCTTCTCAAATCCTCCTGATTCTGATTTGCTTCCTCTTTCAGTCCTCTTATCCTGACAGCTCACATCATTTGATTATATTGTGCCATAACAGCTTGATCTTGTATATCACTTTTAATTTCATCCAACTTTTCCTCGATTTGTTGCTCCACCCCTTCCACCTTCTCTTCCACTCTCAAAGTATAGTCCCAAACTCCCCTAAAAGCTTCCACAATATCTTCTCTTATCACTATGAGTCTCAATTATTTCTTTAATTTTCTCCAATTCATCAGTTACTCCTTTAATTTGTTCCTCAGCATGAGTTACAATCTTTTTCTCCATATTTTCCATAGTTTTCTCCATACTTTTCTCTATATTATCAGTCATTATTGATAAAGCAGCCTGCAGATCCTTCATAGTCAGCATTTCTGGAGGAGATTGAGGAGGCAAGTGGGCTTGAGACTGTATAGATGTTGAAGAAGTTGGGGGAGCAGAAAAGCTACTTGTTTGTGATTTAGAGGGCTGAGCCAGTGAAGATACTGCCACCTTCGCAGCTGTTATTTTAGTTTGTCTGGCAGCCATTCTATAATCAGTCACTTTTTTATAAAAACTCTCAAGAAGTTACTTTTTTTTAAATAAAAAGTTTTTACACATGTATTGCCAAAATTTTCTCCTCTTCTTTTCCTTCTTATCTTCTTTCCAATCCTAGATTTAATTGAAATTTATAGGATTTTAAACTTTAAATCTGAGCGATTGCTATGGCTTTGTTCTTTCACTTTGTTCTTTCACTTTACAGTCACTTTCACTTTGCAGTGAAAGCGATCGCCATCTTGAAGCCATTATGTTGATTGTAAAAATAGTTGTGGTCAGAAGTAGAATATAAAAAGTTACTTGCAATGTAGATCTCCTGCATTCACTCCGCCTGCATATAGATCTCTCTTAGATACTTATCTTCCACAGGGGTGGTCGTGGTGTCTTTTTCTGTCTGCTGACAGAAGCGTCCCGGGCTGGAGCGTCTTCGAGCGCCTGGGGAGCTCTCACTCTTTCCCCCTGAAATCTTTTTCAGGGGTTTTTTAGAGGAGCTCAACCCACGGCCGATGCTCTTCACCCCTTCTTCTCCCGAAGGGGGGATTTTTCACCGCAAAAAACAGCTGATGATCGCTGTTTTGCAGCTTAACAGATCCCGGGATAACGGAGCCTCCAACGGAGGCTATAGCAGCAGTTCTCAACCTATGGGTCGCGACCCCATTTGGGGTCAAACGACCGTTTCGCGGGGGTCGCTGGACACCGCGGTCCGCCATTTTTTTTGTTTTTTGTGTGTTTTTTTCATCGCGCACGTGCCGTGCATGCGCGGATCGGCTCGTTGCGGTCCGCCATTTGTGTTTTTTTGTTTTGTTTTTTTGTGTTTTTTTTCATCGTGCGCGTGCCGCGCATGCACGGATCGGCCCGTCGCATGCGCGCCACACATGCGCGGATCGGCCCGTCGCGGTCTGCCATTTTGTTTTTTTATTTTTTTATTTTTTTTATTGTTTTTTTTTTGTTGTGTGCGTGCGCGCATGCGTGCGTGCCCCCGGGTCGGGGTCATGGCACGCATGGGCGGCGCAAGTGGGGTCTCAACCTGAAAAAGGTTGAGAACCACTGGGCTATAGAGACGCCAATGGAGCCACCGGAAGTCCCCAACGGAGCCACCGGAAGTCCCCACCACTTTAATTTCTAAGGCAGTCTTAGAGGTGAGGGTGGAACCCAGAGAAATATAGAGAACTGCAGGTCATGCTTGATGGTGGTGCTTTGTAGCATGCTAACTTCTTATTCATTTTATTTAATTAAAATAATACCAGAGTAAAATAGTTGGGTAAGAAAATCATCCTACTGACACCCAAAAATATGATTTCATTTGGTAGGCATGTTTTTGCCCTAAGAACTATGTGTGGGACTAGATGAGAGATTGTTACCCTTATTCAGTGTAAAGTAGGTGTTTATATATAATAATTATTTTCAAAACATATATACTTGTATACAGTTATATTTGAGGCATTGAAAAATAAAACTTTTGGCAAATTGCTGAGATCCTGATGTTTCCATTTTTATCTATTTAATTTTCCATTTTATTTATTTGACCAATTTATAGTTCTTCATATTTTAAAGTATCATGGTACAACTTAAGTAATATAGTAATATAATATAAAAATGAAAATGATTAAGGATTTTCAATCTTATACATTTAAATATGAGTGAGATTAATTAATCCAAATAAACATGGATACGATTAGGCTGATTATACCACCTTGTTCATTTTTATATAAGTACTTGAATTAATTAGTTGTTGCACATTTAGAAGGCATCTATGGATGTTATACTATTAGTTAGCTATAAGATCAGCAAAGTTGGGTTAAAGAGGTACCATTTTAATTGCTATGGATTTGTTTAAATAGATTCTAATTAAGCAATTATAGATGAATTCTTGCCAACAATTATTGTAAGATCAATACCCACACAATGAAAAGATTAATTATCTAAATGCTATTTAATGAATAAAACTGTTTATTTAATACACAATTACAATCTAACACAATAAAAAGTTATACACTAGAACTTTTTTCCTAATGATTTTTTTAAAGTAATGATTCTTTATTATGTTACTATTTTTTAAAACTAAATGGTTTGAAAATCCTACCCATTGCCTAAAAGAAAATTATCTTTTATAATGACGTTTTTGAGTTAAGGCCTATGGAAAAAAGTCTTTCAAAGAAACATTTTTACATGACATTCTTGTGATTCATTTTCATATTATTCCATTATCCTGTTCAGGTATTGTAACACTCAAACTTTGATTAAGCTTCATTTCACTAGTATAATTTAAATGATATATTTTAATATAAATGTCTACAGGAAAGAAGATTTGTATATACAAATGAATGTATATGAATGTATATACATGATTTCTTAGCAGGCTATCATCTTGCAGTACTATGGTGAGTACTTAGAGTATCTGAGTGGGATGATTAAATAATCACAAGTATTACAAATATTCTCTTTCTTTTTTCCATGGACTATTTGCTGCAGTTCCTTGATTACTCTATATCTCAAATTTTGGAAATTTGAGTTGTGAAAAATTAAGTATTAGGTAGGGGAAGGTGGAAAGGATGATAATTGCTCTTTGGGTCCTTCAAGAGCATCAATCTTTTCCCAATACCATTCCCAGTTGGAGACAACCTGAATTCCCATGTCTCAAGGTGTTATGACTGTACCTGGTGAGTTACCTTTAATCCTGGCAGCAGTTATCAAGGCATGTCATTCCAGTTCATGGAAAGTGGTTGTTGAGTTGAAATGAAAGACTTCTCCAGAGATAGCTGGCTGTCCAAGTGAGGTACCTGAGGTCTGGTTTAGCCTGGGTAAATCTTGCTTTGATTTGCCTTGGACTTGGCAATGCTTGTTCCTCTAGCCCACCTGTATATCATAGTATCAGGGGACTATGGAGTATAAAAAGTGGACTATAGAGTAGAAAGAAGGCTAGTGGAAGAAGCGGAGTGGAATGGAAAGAATTCATAGTCAGTGAAAGGAGAACCAGAACTAGCTGCTTTCTTGGGGATACTTTGCACAAATGAGATTAGTGTGATATTGTGCACCTGGAAGGTATACACCAAACTGGCTGGGACCTGGGACCTCCATCAGGTATTCAGTGGATGTCACTTCAAATTCTACAAAGAAAAGAAGCAATGTATAATGTAATAAATAAATTGGTAATAAATAAAGGAGGCGAAACAGCACCATTATTTTCAATGCTCACAGCCTGATTCTAAAAGAGTGAACTATCATTTCATTCCTGTATGGATGTATTTATTTAGGACACCAAGCTTGATGACTTAGGAAGTTGTATTTTTTAAAAATGACCCAGTTAATTTTAGATGCTATTGTTGGAAGCATATCAATGAAAATTAATCAAGAGGTCATAAAAGAACCACAAGGATAAAGTGCAGAACACTGGTGGGTGGAAAAACTTTTGGCAACAGCCACTACAAAGGCTTTAATTGAGAGGAAAATATGTTCTTAAGCAAATTAGAGAGCAGTGGGATGATTAAATGGTAAATAATGGTTATATACTGTCTAAAAGACAGAAACAATAGAATGTTTGAGAAGTAATATACTGTCAATTTGCTTTGTATTTTGTTTCTGAGTAACTCAATTTACCCTTTTGATGAAAACAAATAGATCTCAATAGGCCTGAGGTAGTAAAAGTGGGTAGCTGGACTTATCTTGTCCACTTTCTCAGGCATTACAAAGAATCTTGTCCACTTTCTCAGGCATTACTGAGGAAGTTCAATCCAGATAACATCACAAGACTATTCTCTGGGCAACTCATTAGAACTTACCCAATCATGCTCCAACTACAAGCAAATCTGAGCAACTTTATCTGCTACATAACATGACTATTCCTCATTATAGCTGAAGATGTTCAAGCCACACCAATAGAGAGTGGGTCATCCTAAACAAGGCCACTGGAAGATTATCAGTAGATGCAATAAGAGTGGATAAATGCCAATGTTTCATCACCCTTACCACCACTTGTGCCCAAATATATTCAATGTATTTGCTCTTTGCCTTTCTCCAATTGTGCTTTGGGTATCATTTCTGGTGTTTCATTTTTCAGAACTCATTAGAAAACCAGAGAGCATATGGGATTGATGCACAGAGAGATATTGCAGAAGAGCAATCTACTCAGGATCTCTATCACATGCTGCAGGCTGTAGCCAAAGTGCCTAACTAGTCCTTGGAAAAAACCTGAAGCTCCCTCTGGAATCCAGCAACATCCATGAATTGCCTAGGACAAGAGTTCCTAACCACAGCCCACTACTGGGCCTTGAGTGGTTTGGAACCAAGCTATAGAAGTGGTTGGCGAGTGCACGTCCGCGCATCTCCACTTGCATAAGCAGCGGGCAAGCATGTGTGCATATGCTCCATTTGCATGAGCAGTGGATGCACATTCCCGCCACTTGTACAAATGGAGGTGCACATGCACATTCCCTTGCCCACTACTCACATAAAACCATCCCCTCTCCCCTCCCCCTGCTGGTCCACAAAGCTGGAGAGGTTGGATAACTCTGGTCAAAGACAGATTGCAGAAATGGCTGCCCCAGAGAATTAGACACCAATCAAAGAGGGAGCTGTCTATAGCAATAGACTGATGGTGATATTCTCAAAAAACAGATCACGCTGCAACTGCCCCAAGGCAAGAATCAAATATAGTCTATAACTTCCAGAATAAATTGGGCCTCTATTATTTGGGACAGATACATCCATCCAGAATCCATGAATGCCTGATATAACATCAGCAGGCGACAAGTTAAAGTTCCCAAGGACCATCAACTTCAGCTATAAGTATTAGTAACACGGTATCTGCAGATATGCAAGTATTTTTCACTATTGATTGCTAAGAGGTATGAGCATTGTCCTTGATTTTTTCTGAAATTGAGTTTTCCAGACTTACTCCAGTTCCTGACTAGACCAGTTGCCAGGTCTATGTGAAAAATAGTTCCTCTGCGTGGCCAAAGTTTATTTTCTTCATCACTGATTATGCTTGAGATTTCTTAGACGGCTTCCTCTTCAGATGCTATGATTTTCAGTAGAAATGAATGCTGGCAGCTCTCCTTGTAAAATTAACATATGGCATCTTCTAAATTAACAGTCAATATTCCATGCTGATATTTCCTGTGAGCCTCAAGGAGAGTGCTTCTGCAAAAAAAAACAAAAAACAAAAGAAAGGAAAAAGAAAAAAATCTGTGACTTGCTTGCTGCTGAGAAATTCTCAGCACTTTTCAAAGAGATTTCTGTTGGGTGTTGCTGACTACATATTCTGTTTTTTTATATATTTTTTGTATTAATCTACCACAAATATATTTTCCTAATGTCTTTTTTATTAAGGTCATTAGAACAATTATGTCAGATAATGGATAGAGTATACTTCTGAAGAATTTCACAGGCTTCTATGCTGTGGGCTAATTACAAGAGTGCAGTTGTCCCCATTATTGTACAGCACATTCTTGTGGGACAAAAGCATAAAAAGTTTTGCTTTCCGTTCTATGTATTTTCTTTGGATTCAATCAATCCTTTTGTAGATATGCCCAAAATTGTAATGTAAAGTTTTTGAATACATGAATTTTTGGGTAGTTCTCTTTATTTTTTTTGGGGGGCGGGGTTCCATTCCAACTTAACCACCACAGATAACAAAATAGTGGGTAACAAGACCTTTAAATAATTACTTTATGGATGTACAAATGCACACTTACCATTTTGTACATGCATAAAATTCCATCCAAATATCCAAAAGTCCTCTCCAAACAGAATCACGTGTTTCAAACAACAAACATATGAAGGAGTTTATTGCAGATAACAAGATCTTGTTTGCACTTACAAACCATAAATTTGATTGCTAATAAAACTAGTTAATAAGGGTCACCTCTGTCAATATATGTCCCCAATTTCATGAAGTTTTCTTCTGTAAAAAAGGCTTCTGTTTTTCTAAATTATTTTCAAGTATTTGTAGATGTCATGAGTTGGTGGTTCTGAGTCCAAATTATTGTTTAAAAATGACAGTACTGTCATTGGTCCATTCTTCATACATCCAATAAATTCTAATATGCAGTGATTATTTCATATAGATACTTCTAACATATTGATTTGCATATTTTATTGACATGGCAGGTTTTGGTCACCTCATCAGACAGTTGTTGACACTGGCAGATGGTCGCATGGTGCTAGCCCTGGAGGGAGGACATGATCTTACTGCCATCTGTGATGCATCAGAAGCTTGTTTAAATGTTTTACTGGGAAACGAGGTAACCAACATATTCAAAGTTAATAAAATAATGCAAAATTCCTGGATATTTGTCATACTACACTAGATTTATAATCTATTATAGAAATAGGGGTAAAGATCAGTAGAATTATTTTGTCTTTGTAAGTACTTATAAAAAACCGTTTGTGGGGAAATTTAATATAGTGATAGTGGAAAACCATTTTCATCAGCTATTCATAGAATGGAAAGTCTAAGTATTTTTTTTTTAAAAAATGATGCCTTTTTTTAAAACAGAAGTCATTGCTGCCTACATGGATCCAGCCCAATAGACAAAGATTAAGCACTGGGTTATCCATCCCTAAGACATTTTTTCAGACATCTGATCTTCTTGTGATTAATTTCCTTTATTTAAATGAAGATATGCCAAATCATTGCAGTTGGGAAATTTATTCATTAGTGAGTAATGAATTAGAAACTTAGCTATTAACACATAGTCAGCTAAAAAGCTGATTTCAGCCTTTAGGATCAATAACAAAGGATAGGACTTGAATCCCGATTTCCATAATTTGGAGATACAAGTCTTTGTAGGCTATTAATCTCGCAATTAGAAGCTCTTTTTTGGTGAAAACTCCATTTTCCAAATTGCATAAACATTGCACTCATTTTCATTCAAAAAGAAAAACCTGGCAAGGCCAGCAATGACTTCTCATGATGGCATATCCAACTGAACTCAAATTAGAAAGGTCAGAAAGGCACTCTGCAGTTTGTCAAATGTATTTATTCATGTGCTGAGGATTAGAATTCATAAACATGAATGAAGCAGGCTTTGAAATACTTTTATGTTGTTCTTGGCTTCTCTGTCCATGCAACAGTATGCTATTCCATCTACACAACTTTTCAGTAGATGCAGAGACATACATACATATACAGGCACACAGAGGTATGTAGATAGATAGATAGATAGATAGATAGATAGATAGATAGATAGATAGATAGATAGATAGATAGATAGATAGATAGATAGATAGATAGATAGATAGATAGATAGACAGACAGACAGACAGACAGACAGACAGACAGACAGACAGACAGACAGACAGACAGACAGACAGACAGACAGACAGACAGACAGACAGACAGACAGACAGACAAATGAAATAAACCTCTGTAGGCAAAAGAGTTACTTCCAACATTCGCAATGAGCAAATCAGACTTGAAGATGTAACAACACAGACTAATTACAAAAAGAGGTGCTTCACAAGATTTTGCTTTAGAATCTTTGGAAGGAAAACATCCCAGAAAAAACAAAACATACACATACAAATATATCTGATTTTTGCACAGAAAATAATCAGTCGAGAAGCTCTGTTGTGTTCTACTTAGCTACTGCTATTCATTCTCTGCAATAATGAAAGATGGCTTATAATTTAAACATTTAAAGAAAGGATATAATTATACAAATACAATTTTATTATGTATTATTTATTACTTTTATATGGCACTTGATTTCCACTGACTCTGAACAGTTTACAAATGATTTAAATATGACAAACATGACAATAATAACAAGAAGTAAAAAAGCATAGCTATTGCAGAATAAAAATTGGGTAGGGACAAAAAAAACCTAAAGGATAAAAAATTCACTTTGAGAGCAGGCAACTAAATTTCATTTTTGATGTGTGCCATTGTGCCCACAGTATAAAAATGACAATAAAGGTTATCTTATCTTATCTTAAAATTACAGGTAGTTATCAACTTACAACCATTTACTTAATGATCAAAGATACAATAGCACAGAAAAATGTGATTTATGACAGTCTTTGCATTTATGACTGTCACAGCATCCCCATGGTCCTGTGATCAAAATTTAGATGCTTGACAACCGACACATTTTTACAACGGTTGTAGCCTCATGAGGTCACATAATCATCATTTAGGACCTTTCCAGCTGACCTCAGGCAAGCAATGGGGAAAGCCAAATTCACTTTAACAACTAGGTGATTCACTTAACAACCATAGCAAAAAATCATAAAATTGAGCATGATTTACTTAACAACTGTCTTGCTTAACTGTGGTCATTAAGTCAAGGAATACCTGTAACAGAATATGAGACCTCTCACTGCAGAAGTTACAAATTAACTGAATGAATTTTTGAACTGTACTACACTTAGTTATAAGTTAAATCATGGGGAAACAATGCAACTAGCTTCTCTTGGTTGTCAAGAGATTTTGCACCTGAGATAACCCTTTTCCAACTTTGTAAAGCCACTATTTCTGGCATAAACAGGTTTAAAACTTTCTCTGTTATATGAAAGTGCTTTCTCAACCCCTACTCCAGCCCACTCATAGGATCTCAGAACTATTTGCTTGTGAAGTTCATCCTTCTATAAAATCGCATCAGCTTCCAGTTCATCTTTGGCTGTTCTGGCAGGCAACTAATGGTGTAGCTAGACCAATATCAGTTGTGTATTGTTGTTATTCATCCATTTAATATAATTTTTGATCTTGTGATGTTACCTGATTACATATGCTACCCATACATAGTATAGTCCTTGCACACTCATTTGGATTAGCTCTTCTAAAATTTCAGGAAAGCAAGGAAAAAACAATCTACTCCTGAATTCCTTTTGCTTGATAAGTAGAAAAGACACAAAAAACTAATTCTGTTTCCCTGAATATTATGCCTCAGCTATAATGCATTTAACTTGGAAGAGAGTCCCATCAATTTCAATGTATTTGATTTCCAAGTATGTGTGCTTTGGACTACAGCCCAAATTTGGAAATTATACAGAAACCTAACTTGGATCTAAATCACACTTACTTGCATTCCAATGAAACCAGTAGGACCAACTTCTAAATGTAAACTTTTAAGATTACAGTATTTTATACTGAGAATCAGTTTGCTTCTTCCCAAGAGTATTTATGTCAGTTTATCATCATTTAAAGCTAGAAAGGATATGGACTGAGTCTATATGGATGTCCAAAATCCCAGGTTTCCAGATGTTTGTTTGAAGTGAGAGAGGGACAACAATCCATGGGTGCTGACTCCATTCCTGATCATTTTATGTTAAGTGAAAAAATCCAAGGTGGAATTGTTTATTGGTTTGATAAATTATGCTTAGAATATTGTCATGGTGTGAAATCCTGTGCAGATGAAATCCCCAATTGAAAGGATGTCATGCCAAATGTATAAAAGGTCCCACTTCATATATTAACATCTGATATGGAAATGCCAGGAGTTAAGCTGGTTTGAACAGGGATTCTGGAATACAGTAAAAGCAGACCTGGGCCTCCTTTGCTATTTCAATTACATGACTGCTGAGTAGAGCTTGAGTGAAACCAAATTTGGCAGGAACTACCGGTAGTGGTTGTTTCTCTTTAAAATCTCTTTCTGAACTTCTCTGGGGAGCCACTCAGAGGGACATTCTTTTGAGAAGTGTGAAAAGATTAAAAAGTTAGCCCCCTGTTGCAATCTGAAGTAAAAATCCTGAATCCTTAATTGAGGTATTTGGGGTAAGGGAGATTAAGCTACTTCAAGATATTCATAACACAGTCAATTGGTGATTTTAAAGCAAATCCATTCATTATATAGGCAACTATCAAAACAAAGAGACCTGTTGTTTCAACTAATTAGAAGAAAAGCTTGAACTGAAAAGGATAAATTGTTTAGATGACTAATTGTTTGAGATAATAGCATGAGATCAGTATTTTAAAGGCAATTTTTTTCTGATAATCTCTTACTTATCGTACAAGAAATTATAACTGAAAAAAGCTCTTTGTGTTTAAGAAATACGTAACACTTGACTTGAAAGAAACTTTTGTTAAACAAAACTGCAGTTAGGTTGACTTTTAAGTTCTCTTCCTAAAGCTGATGCTTAGGGCCAATACTGCCATTAGATAAAATGAGACAAGCCACCTCTGACAGCTGATTTGGGATGTCATGTAATTGAAAAAGCAGAACATGTGACAGTTATTAAATTTATTTTTATATTTTTCTTGCTAAAGAAAAGTAGAACATGAAATTTTCTCCCTCAGGTGCCAGAATAACTTGATTGCTTTTAGTCTTTTGAACCCTGACAGGAAGGAAACACCTGCTGCCCAGAGGCTGCAGAATGCTGACCATGGTGAGACTCTCACTTTGCATCTTCAAGTTACTGAATAAAAGCAATGAAAGGACACTGGGGAAAAAATCCTTTAAAAGGAATAGATATAATCCATACAATTGAACCTTATATCTATGTAGAATTGAGAATGAACTAAATATCAATAAACATGGTACATGTAAGTGCAAGATGTTAGGGCAGAAATAAGAATTTTTTGAGACATTGGAGCAGAAAAGTGCTGAGTCATGAACAAATGGACCCATTATTTCCAAAGTATTTTTGTCCCTCTCAAATTTCCCATTTTTCTATAAAACTGCAACTGCGTGATTGTGAGCTCACATTTCTTTATAAAAGCCCAGTTTACCTTGGTCCCCCTTTACCCAGTGTGTGCTTAGAGATTCCACTTCTTTGAAAACGCCTTTTCTCATACAGTACATACACAAAAGCAAATGCAAGAAAACATGCGAGAAACCAAGTGAGTTAGCCTCAACTGTTTAAAAAATATCCTTTGGTATATCTTTTCAAGCATATCCATCAACTGGTTCTGTTGCTCCTGCACTGACCTTAGTCAGTTGTTTATGTAAAATTCTTTTATAAAGATGTATTTCCACTCTTTCAGTTTTTGTGCTCTTTGGCTCCAGCGTTAAAAGAATGCCAAGAAGCGTAGGAGTGAAGGTGATGTTGCAATGCCTGTCAACTATAGAGTGATCCCTTTTGTTCACTGCTAGGTCTCATGATATTTTCCAGGGACACCCTCTTGTCTATTTAGTTTAATGATTTTAAAGAATGGATCATTGCCATCAAAAATTATTCTCTGCAATACAGATTCTCTCCCTCTTAGAGAAGATATAATTTGTTACAATCCTTGGTTGTTGTTTTTTTAAAAAGTGGTTCTTTACAAGAGTGCATCTGGCATCACAAAGGTGAGAGTGTGATGATTCTACTTCTAGATTCTGATGAGGTTTCACTGACATGGAGCAGAAGCTGACAGAGGAGCTCAGGCCAAAGTTCTGAAATGAATTGTTAGCTGTTTGCCAAAGCTGTTAAGGTGACACAAAGGGAGAATGATTAAATATATGAAAATTATTATATTATTATTTACTATATTTTCTTAGGTTCCACTTGCATTTTAATTAAATTATAAATTGTATCTATTATACTCATCCATTAATATTATCGGAACTGCCAGTATACACATATGACCTGCAGTAACATTAGGCTCCCCTGATGCTTTGGGAACTAAGTTCATTAGCCTTTTGGTGAAGTGCTTTCAAGAACATGTCTTCCTTTTAAATAAATATATTCATTTGTTTAAAGAATTACTTATTGAAGTAAACCTGCCATTTTTATCAAGAATGAATTATATCAGTCGGAAATTTGAAAAATAAATCTATGTTAAAGCTAATATAAGGAAAATAATTATTTTAGTTTGCACCCAAATAATCTCTAGAATTGGAAGCAGGACAATTGGGATAATGTAAAATATGGTTACAGGACTTTTTTCTTCCCAATCTAAGTAGTTGCAAACACTACAAATACAAAGCTCTCTTTAATTTTATAAGTATTCTTTACTTACTTACTTACATTAGAATTGTACCACATCACAAAGTTGTGTGCTCACATGACAAGCCTGTGTAAAAAAATTTCCATGGTCTAATATACAGTATCTACACTTGCCAAATAGTTATACAGGAACATCAAAACAAATTTCATCATCACAAGCCATAACTGCACTGTACATAGAAATTTATATTGATATTATACTTTGTATTACTCATAAATATTGTGTAGTGCACATCAAATTAATGTGTTAATTTTTCATTTTTTCAGTCATATGAATTATGGGGTGGATGTTGATATTGTATGATTTTTTCAATTCTAAAACTGTTTCAGTAATGTTTTGTTGTACAGCTGCACATATAGACACAATGGAATTTGATTTGTGAGTAGCTTACCAAAATTAAATAACTAACATTTTTAAATGACTATTACATAGACATGCACCTGCTCAAGAGTCTCTGAAAATTAGTCTTGCAGTCATTGGAAAGCCCCCTTGGAATTCAATTACATGGTTGAAAAATAGAAAGCAAAAACTTTGTCTTTCTCTCCATGGAACAGCAAGGAAAAATCACAATTATCTTCTCTGATTGATATTTTCAGAATTCAATATTTTTGATGTGTTTTTGTTTCCACTGAATTGTCAGTATATTCATACCCTTTACTATTGATTTCTTCTATTTTTTTCCAGTTGGAACCCATCTCTGAAGACATCCTTCATCAAACACCTAATGTGAATGCAATAGTTTCTTTGCAAAAATCTACTGCAATTCATAGTAAGTTTCAGGGATTTACTCATCCCTAAACATTTAATATTATCTTTATTAACTGAATAGTTTTTTAGGATATGTAAACAATCCATTTTTTCTTACTAGTTATAGCATAATAGCACCATATAGTCATCTGGTGGATTCTTCTTTCTCCCTCCATTAATAGAAGTTTCCAGATACCTTTTTGTTGTTATTGTCTATTGGCAGCTCACTCATAAACTTTCCATACCTGGGCAACTATTTCTATTGAAAGACATGGATGAAGAATTGATTGCAGTTGAAAATACATTGAAGAACCTGACATACCTAGATGCATTATAGGGCTCACTTTAGAGTCCATAATCTTTAGAGCTGGTGGGACCTTTGAATTTTGAAGCTAAATTGAGGCAGATAAGAATGCACTTAATAGTGATTGCTCCTTAGCATTGATTGCCATGCCAGAATATATTTTCTATCCCCTTCCAATTTACTTTTTTATTTTTCTAGATATATGGATGCTCACAATTTTTTTGTTCTCTAAAAATACATACTGCTCTTACAGTATGTGGTTTTCCAAAATATTCCAAGTATTGCCATAATATGTGTACAATTCTAAATATAGTTGTTTTTGTGAAATGAATGTTGCACAGGTGAATAATGCTAATGTTTTCAGCCATTTTGATAACTCTTCTCTTTTAGCTTCTGTGACTCTACTATTAGCTATGGTGTTAAATGATGAAGATTTTCTCTATATACTCTGTATTTCATTGTTAAATCCCAATGTTTTTCAGTTCTTTTTGAGCTACACTATTATGCTTTGTTATTATAGCACATTCGTAATTAAACTTGTAGTCATCAATTATTGTGATGTATGGAATGTTATGTCCTAGATGTTGGTCTATATAAATTCAGAAATATCAAAAAAAAAATCACATGATTATTCTGGAACTTTTTTTCAGTGTTGCAGTCACATCAATATTTTATGACATCAGATCCACACTTTAAATCCCATTGTACCATTTCTGTCAGTGTTTATGTCTTTTCTTATAATTTGTCTGAATAATTTTGATAGAATTTGGGAAGAGTTTCATCTTTCTCTTTACAAACTTCTATTTCAGTGCTTTGAATTTTCATTTTTATTCAGTTGTTCTTAGTGCCTGTTCTTATGCTGCAATATTTGCCCTGATGTTTCCTTCTTGATTGATCCAATATGAAACCATTGTCAAGTTTTGCCACTGTCCATATTTCCCTCAGTTTTTTCCAAATATTGACCTGATTTGCAGATGTTTATCTTTCCAATTTCTCATTTGCTGGTGTAACTGGGGGAAAGGTCATTATTATTTATGTATGTATTATTCATGATTTATAGTAATTACATATAATATAATAAATATGTATTACAATTTAATGCAAATAATTTCTTAGAAAATAAAGACAGGTTGATCAGGGCTCCTGATGTGAAATGTTTGTTCAGAAGAGTGATTATAACTTTTATACTGGGGTTTACATGTTTGAATTATGTCAAGAATACACCATCTTTTTAGATCAAGGGCCACCAGTGCATCTTTGTGGAATTTGCTGGGCAGAAAATAGGCATTGTCAAAGCTGAAAGTGGATAATTCCTAAATTATATTAATATCTTTATTAATAGCTTCTCCTCTTATGGATGGTATGTGTCTTCAATCTCAGTCCTCTACCAAAGATGTGGGAGTTTGAGGCTTCTGTGTAAGATGTTAACTGTTCCTAGCCCTGCACTCCTCCACTTCAGCAAGAAAACTGCATTGCCTCCAAACAAGCAAAACACAGCCATTTTGCACAGAAAAGAAAAAGGAATAACAAAAAAAAAAATCTTATTTCCACAACTGACAGGGAAATATTTGGGATAGTTTACATTTTTGTTAACAAAAAAGAACTGAACACAATTTTGTGAGTGTTACAATACATTTTCATTCTATTTGTTGAGAAAAATGATCAAAGCAAACATGAGAACATTGAGTGTTGTGCTGATTTCATTGTAAGGAATAGGAAAAGTGAAAGTGTCTCTATTTTGTCCAGTTGTTACGGGTAATGGCACATTTGTGAGTTTTGAATCAGATGAAATTTGAAGGATGCAGTTATAGAAAGCCAGAATTCTAGCTGTGGGCTACTATTACTTGAATTTTTAATACCTTGGCAGAAGCTCAAAAGTGAACCATAGGCTATCATTTCATGTATGGTAGAGTATTATTCCTATGGCAATATATTTGAACTGCTTTTTCTTGAAACACCCACCCACTTTGTGAACACTGAAATCTATAAATAAATGGGATTGAATACTTTGTTCCCTGAAAACAGTGACTGTTGCTTAATATGCTGTGAGAACATTGTGGAATGTCTCTATAGCTTAGTTTGTTTGTTTGTTTTACTGTAGTCTCTAAGTATACCTTTGATAACAATTTTAATTTTTGTATTTTTACATGATATTTTCCCAGATCTAACAATTATAGTGCCTTAAATACAGGAGGAGGTGGGGAATGTCAAGAATTTTACAAGTTGGAAAAAAGCCAATTTTCTGATGCTTTTAGTGCATTTTCATACATTACTCAAAAGCAAGCCCTATTGAGTTCAGATGGGATTTAATCTAAGTTAAGTGGGTATAGGGTTGCAGCTGGGAATCTTAATTTTGTAATGTATTTCAGACTTTATCTCCATAAAATCCTCCATTATATATAGATCCTAGTAACAACTTAAGGAGTTCTGGTAATTTCTTTCAAAGGAACTGTCTTCCTATCATGTTGCATAAGTTGATCAAACAAATTTTGTTTTACCTTCTCCTTAGCTATTTTACCGCTTCTAATATGGTACACAGATAAAAGAAAGACTGTCTCTTGATTTAGACGGTAATGCAGCAAAAAACAAGTTGCTTCCAGTTTAGTTTCAAGGCATTGTATTTACAGCTGGATTTTAATATAGTTTAACAAAAATAACTCACCTTTTCCTGGTTGGAAACCTAGTACAGGCTTTTCATATACGTGATTATCTTTGCTTGCAATCTCCTAACAAAACATGGGCTGGGAAAATGGTAGAGGACCCCACTTCATGACTAAATATACTACAACTAGATGTCTGCTGAGATTAATTCACTATTTTTGGCTTGGAAAAAAGAAACCAAAAGAGTTTTCACACCCAACTTCCCAAGGATCATACCAAGGTTTGATATGATACAACCACACCAGTTAAAGTGATGCAAGACAATTTTAAAGGTAACCTTATTTAGAGACATACGGCATAGTGTAGCAAGAAAAAAAATCAACAGTGATGAATGTACTGAAAATTCTTAATTTATCCTAACATTATAAATAAAAATAGTTCACTATCAAAGTGCTTTTCATATATGTTTACAGCAAATTTTGGAATTTCAACCAGTTCAATCTGAAATTTTGAATTAATGCACACTTTCATTTCAGCTTTAGGTTTTCCTAACTTATCCCTTTCTGTTAAGTAGAATTTTCAAAAGTTTGAGCTGTATACAATGTGTTAGTCTACAAAGTGACACAAGACTCTTTGTTGCTTCATATGATTGCAAGTTCTAGTCTCTAGGGATCTCAAAAAGGTCAAAGTCACTACTCCAATGATTCTGAAAATTGTTTGAGTATTCTATGAAAAAGCTGTCCACTCCATAAGTCTATTCTAAGTTCCTAGGAATATTCAGGAATTTATCTGTAGCAGATTTTTGGAAGAAATACAAACCTAGCCAGGCTCATGTACTCCATACTCCCAATTAGAAGGCAGACTTTAATGAAGTCAGACTTCATTAAATTGGTTCCTTCTTCAATGTGCCGGGAACGCAACTTCCTAAATTGTTCTGTAGAATTGTAGAGGTGTCAATCCTAGCACATCTGGAGGGCCCACCACAGGAAAATTATGATACCAGAAAAAATAGATATTTTGTGCTATTCATAATGTTATTCATAATATTTTTGTCTATTTATTTATCTGGTTTGTTTCTTTTTTTAAAAAAATGTTATTTTTGGCAGGAATTTAAAACTTTTTTAAAAATCCAAAGATTATATCATTGTCATTATTATTTTATTCTGCATTTTTAAGAGATATTTTAATCATCTCAAGGCACACCTAATATTCCTTCCTATTTTCCCTATAACAGTAACCTTGTGAGGTAGGTTGGACTGAAAGACCTATGACTGGTCCAAAGCTACCAGCAGGCATTCATGCCTAAGGGAAACCTAGAATTCAGTTTCCTGGTTTCTACCACTGTTCCTTCATCACTATACCAAACTGGTTCATGAACTACTCTTTCTTTTCCTATCTCTTTTGAAAGCTTCCCTATAATATATGGCCCTATAGCAAAGAGAGATAGATTGGTGTAATAGTTAAGGCATTGAGTTAGAAATTGAGAGACCACAAATTCTAATCCTGCTTTAGGCACAAAGCCGGCAAGGTAACCTTGGGCTAGTTCCTGTCTCTCAACTCTAGGAAGGAGGCAAGGGGAAACCACTTCTGAAATCTAGCCAAGAAAACTTCAGGGATTTATCAAGGTGGTCATTAGGAATTAGCACTGATTCAAAGACATTTAAAAAGGGGGGGAAGTCCATTGCATATAATCATATGGCAAATAAATTATTGTTCTAGTACATCTCCTGATGTTTGTAGATGAAAGAACATCCAGAACTAACACTTGATTTTTCTGATGGCATAACTCTTAGAAAGATCTGTTCTTTCTAGTTTCTGCTCCTGTCACAGGCATTTCTGGATTGCTCTTTATTTTCACCAATTCCATTTCCTTCTTAAGGTTGTGAGAAATGTATCTTCCAGTTCTAAGAAATGCCAGATCTTGAACATATTGATAGTGTAGAAAATACTCATTCTACGAAAAAAAAAATCAGTGTTTCTTTCTCAGATGCTCAGAGATCATTAAATTCTGTGCTGATCTTTTTAAAAAGTTTATTACTTTCTCAGAAGGCTGTGACACAGACCTTGGAAAGAGAGAGAACTTTCCAACTTGGCACTGATGGCTCAGAAACATAACTTCACTGCAGTCATTTGGAATCCCAGTTACTCATACTCATATACTTAGAAGCTCTCTGTATTGAACTTAAGCAACTACTTGGGCTTATACCACCGTGTTAGTGAAATTTCCCATAAATTATGGTGTGTTTTCTTTAGGGAAGTACTGGAAGTCTGTGAAGCCTTATATCATGCCAGTTAGCTGTAAGTTGGCTGAAACTCAAGAGAGAGAGGAGACAGAGGCAGTCTCAGCCATGGCCTTACTTTCAGTGGATGTTGAGCAGTCTTTTCTAAAAGGACATGGCAGGTAAGTCCAAAATCTTAGACACTAAAAGTGTCAAATAAATTAGTGGCATGACTGAGAAAATACATTAAAAGCTGCATTTTCATTGTCTTTTGTTTTTAAAGCCCAGGGTCTTTTGTGTGCTTTAACTAATCAGTGGAATGGCTTGCCTCCAGAAGTTGTGGATGCTCCAACACTGGAGGTTTTTAAGAAGAAATTGAACAACAATTTGTCTGAAATATTATAGGGTTTCCTGCTTGAGCAGGTGGTTGGACTAGAAGACCCCCAAAATCCCTTCCAATGCTGTTATTCTGTTAAACTTTTTTTAAAGTGGCAAATGCATTTTAACCTAAACAAGTGCAAAGTTATGCACATCGGGGCAAAGAACCCCAATTATACTTACCAACTGATGGGGACCAAACTTTCTGAGACAACCCAAGAAAGGGATCTTGGGGTTTTGGTGGACAGCTCTATGAAGATGTCAACCCAATGCGCAGCAGCAGTAAAAAAAGCAAATTCCATGCTTGGCATGATTAGGAAGGGAATCGAAAATAAGTCAGCAAGTGTTGTATTGCCTCTGTACAAATCGATGGTGAGACCACACTTGGAGTACTGTGTACAGTTCTGGTCACCGCACCTCAAGAAGGATATAATGGAACTGGAAAAGGTGCAAAAAAGGGCAACAAGAATGATCAAGGAAATGGAGCGCCTCCCTTATGAAACCAGATTGCAACGCCTTGGTCTCTTCAGCCTTGAAAGACGGCGTTTAAGGGGTGACTTGATCGAAGTGTATAAAATCATGCATGGGATAGAAAAGGTGGATAGAGAAAAATTATTTTCTCTATCACACAATACCAGGACAAGGGGGCACTCCCTAAAGCTCATAGCTAAGAAAGTGAGGACAAATAAAGGGAAATATTTCTTCACCCAGAGAGTCGTTGATTTATGGAATTCACTTCCTGAAGGGGTCGTGACAGCTGTCAGCCTTGACAGCTTCAAGGCAGGGCTAGATAGATTCATGGATGCAAAGTGTATCGGTGGTTATTAAAACGGATGTCCATGTGCCGCCTCTATGTTGGTTGAGGCAGGCAGGATTCCCTTGAGTACCATTTGTTTGGGGGTCAAGGGAAAGGGAGGGTTTTGCCTTCTCTTTCTGCTCAAGATCCCCATGTACATTTGGTGGGCCACTGTGTGACACAGAATGCTGGACTCGATGGGCTTTGGCCTGATTCAGCATGGCTCTTCTTATGTTCTTATGTTCTTAAAACTGGAAATGCCAAAAAAAAAATACTCAGTGGTTTTGGGATTTTTATTTTGGGTGCCTGGCAACTGGCTTGACTTTACAATTGGGTGTAGTAATGTGATATAACCAATTTGTGACATTTTTGTCGGTTTCCAGAAAAACCATCCATTCAGAAGTATGGGTTTACATTTGTAACATAGCATTGACTTAATGCAGATTTGCTTTATAACCATGGCGATTAAATTAATGAAATAACTTAATTATTTGATGAAATAATTCTGCTGAATATGTGCATGTATTAATATTTTAATAACTGCATGAAAGGACATCTGGGAACCTAATATGTGCTTTATTTCATAATGAAATAAAGATGAAATATAAATACATAATTGTGTAGAGTTATGTGCTTTTCAGCCCAAAAGGGCCCCAGAGGAACTTGCAAAAATCAATACCTGCCTCCAGAAGTAGTGAATGCTCCAACACTGGAAGTTTTTAAGAAAAGACTGGACAGCCATTTGTCTGAAATGGTATAGGGTTTCCTGCCTGAGCAGGGGGTTGGATTAGATGACCTCCAAGGTCCCTTCCATCATCATCATCATTATTATATAATTTCTATCCTCAGGGTTGCACATAAAAACTCAATAAAGATAAAAAAATTCAGAAGAAATAGATTCTAAATTCTAAATTCTCTATAGTAATTCTGAAGATAACTCATTTACACAGTGTGGCCAATTCATCTAAATTCACTATTCCCACATTAAGAATATGCCAAGGTTGAGGGGCCCAGGGCTGCATTACAATGGCGTATTTCAAAAATGAATGGAGTCAAAGCATTAAGTGTACTTGGAACAATAATTGCATTTAACATAATTTTATTTTCATTTAGAGATAATCAAATTAATGAAATATATTATGATTTTCTTATGTATACATATTTCCTAGCAAATTTTAGAAGACCCTTAATCTCCCCTTAGCTTTTATAGACATATGTGACTTGAGACTTTCTTATTTATTATCGCAGACTTAAAAAGTCATTTACTGATAGGAACAAAAAAATGGCAAACATTTTTGACAGTTTTTTTTTAAAGTAGACAAGTACCTTTAGTAATTTAGTAATTAAGCCGATGGGTAGGATACAAATGATACTGTCCTTTACAAAAAAAAGGTAAGGAAGATCCAGGATTATCTTATACTGATCAGAAATATTAATGTGCATTACACTGGCTAAAATCAGGAGTTGTCTTTCTATGAATAAAGCAAATCATACTTTGTTTTTAAGTGAAATGGGATCAATGAATAACAAAGAGAATTCATTTCCCCTGCTTGTCAACCGTTATTTCACATTGACGAAATGCGGCTGATTTGGACATAAATTTAATAATTCTATAAAATGAAAGAAAAACTGCCATCTCACTTCACCAATCAAATATTTCCATATGATGTGTGAATAGTTCAATGCACAGAGCAGTCTCTCTCTCTCTCTCACACACACACACACACACACACACACACACACACACAGAGAGAGAGAGAGAGAGAGAGAGAGAGAGAGAGAGAGAGAGAGAGAGAGAGTTTTACAGTGTCTCTGTATTCAAGCCAAATGCTTTTGGCACTTTCGCTGAACAAGGAAAGTCCAAATGGAATAGAATTGGACTGAATCCATTGAGTGAAAGAAAGGAGAAAAAGGAGTCAAAAACAACCAAACCCTTTACAAATGAATTGCTTTGAATATTATGAAGAGAAGATTGTACATCTATTGAAAAAACATTTTGTGTAGCCCACCTAACAGAGTCCTAAAGCATTCTGACCCTGACAGATACAACTGTTATCTTTAATCCCCAAGGTCCAGTAGGTCTTTTGTCCTAGTCTAAGTATGTTCATAATGAGCTTGCAACAATAGAATTTGCTTGTAAAGTACTGACTTGCCCAAGCCTAAGGATTTAAAATGAATTCCATAACAGATTCTGCTGGAAGTAAATTTGGATGTTTCATTCCCAGAAAGTATATGCCAAAATGGATGTTAGAAAAAATTAATTTCTACAATTATCATCCTTCCCTGGGAGGGGGGAGAACGACTCACATCAGGCTGACAAGGATCTACATTTCAATGAGTTGTCAGAGAATTTATTTCATACTGATAGAAGAGAATAGTTGAACAGTGGGGTCCTTGATACCCTCTGAACTTGGTTGTTTCAGAGATTGTAATGCAATGCCCAGAAACTGTAGCATTCCTATGCATTCAACTCAAAGTATAGATCGGGTACATAGATGACACATTTGTCATAATAAAAAAAAGGCCAACTAGAAAACACACACAAAACCATCAGCATCAGCATCAAAGAAATAAAATTCTATAGGATAGAAGAAAACAATAACACACTACCTTTCCTGACAGCTCATCACAGAGGCATTGGCAGCAAATTAGAAACACAAATCTATCATAAAACTACCCACACCATCCAAGTGCTCCACTACAAGTGCTCCCCACTTAAGAGCTTCCATTTCAATAACATTCAGTAGCTTTAACAGTAGACAATAAGATTGTTTGTTTAAGAATATTATCTAAACCTATGAGTATGATTTAGACCATTCAGGAAGATTTTATATTGAAAATTTTGATTGGTACTTCTACTCATATGATTAGAATTCTATATTAGTATTCTAGCCTTCACTGGAAAATAGTATAAGTATATTGCACATATGGGAATGTACATTTAAACTACTAAATGCCATTTCATCCCACAGTTTTCTTACACCTTTAATTAATTTGAAAGGATTACATTTATGCAAACACAATTTAGTAGAGTCGCTCTTAATTTTTAAATCACTCTTCTAGAAATCTCTTACAAGCTACATATATACATGTCATTTTATAGAACTATATAAATTTGGTTAATTTTTCCCATTCCCTATATTCACATTGTAATCTATGTCAGTATTTCTTAAAATGTGGTCTGAAGACCCAAGATTGTCTCAAAAACAGAATTATTTGCCAGATATTGAAAATATTTGCAAAAATTTAAAACCATATCACTGTTCTCATTGTTTATTTGTTAAAAAATATAGTGATTTTTATGAAAATCATTTTATTTATGTTAATATCTAATAATTTAATATTGTTATTTTTACATGATTCAATAAATATTCTAATGAATGCATAAAATTTAATATTTAATGCAGTAAATATCAATAAATATAACCCATAAAAACCAAAGCTATTGGAGTGCTCCATAATTTTTAAAAATGGAAAGAGATCTTGAGAGCAAAAAGTTTTAAGAAACACTGATCTACATGATACTGAATCTGGAGTCTATAATAAATTTCTGACCATTGAGAATGTCGCTATTAATAATGATATGTGTGAAGATGAATTGGAAATATCTACAAAAATCTTCACAGGGCAGATCATGACAGATCGTATATGTTTGCCTATCCCTTTCTCAACACCATAAGTCATGCTTATTTAGCATTTCTTTGTTCATCCCACTTCAACAAAAAGAGTATATCCAAACAAATTATACATTAAGATTAATGCTAAACAGCATTCATATTAAAGCAGGATCAGATATTTACACAAATGGTACAAGGTGTTACTTATATCCTTTAAATAAAACAATTTTTCTTGGAACAGAATTTACATGACGAGGAGAATTTTAATCCAGGTTGTAAGTAATCTTACAAAAAAAGAAGACAAAAATAGCAATTGCAAGTTTCTTTGCAATTCAGATTCAGACATGAAAAATCTTTGTGTTTTTTTAGAATGCAATGCCTACTATAATTTAGGCCTCAGTAAACCTAATTTTTATAGTGAAATAAAGCCAAATTTTGGAATAGCAAATATAAAATGTAATTAGCTTGGCATATCAAATTACAGGGTTTAAACTAATTAGTGGCTGACGTATTTTGAGAGGGTCCTAATCAGCTATCCTTTCCACTTAACTTGATTTGCTAAGATCTTAAATAAGACTGCTACCTCCCTCAATCTATTAACAGAGTGGGCTTATTTGTTTGTTGTTTTGCGAAAGAAAGAAAGAAAGAAAGAAAGAAAGAAAGAAAGAAAGAAAGAAAGAAAGAAAGAAAGAAAGAAAGAAAGAAAGAAAGAAAGAAAGAAAGAAAGAAAGAAAGAAAGAAAGAAAGAAATATATTAAAGAATAACAAAAAGAAAGAATTACTATTACTATTTCTATTTGCTATGCATATATAGATGCATATTTTATATGAAATTTTACATATTTCAAAAAAGGATTACATTTCATTGACATTTTCAATATATAATTTACACCTATAGACAACATACACAAATTGCAAGTAATATCAGGTCTTGAATCCATCAGGTAATTGGGTTCACAGGTTCAGTTTCTTTCTATTGCTGTAATTAGTGTGTGAGCTGGCATGAATATGTCGGTCAAGCTGGTAGAAATTCAAATGTGATTATTTCATTTCCCCAGCTTATTTATTCATCATCTTTATGCAAACTGAATGGGGGGGATTATAGTTGAGAGGATACATTTGGTCAAATAACATGGAATTCAGAAAATCAATAAATTCCTTACACTGGAGTAAAAGATGGATTTATCATGTTGAATTAATCAGCAGAAACAAAGCGGCCTGAGTTCTGAATGATCTGATGTCTGTTAAACTTTATTTCTTAATAAATCCCTTGGAACACAGAATTCTGTTATTTTAAGGTGACTGGATTCTGAAAGTAAAAACTGGGACATAAATTTGTATACGTTCACATATTTACTAATGTTACTGCATAATTCAGTTTGCTGACAAATTCATTTTTCTTGAAGAAATTACAAAAAATATATATTTGGACGGCTTCTCTATACTGAAGCACTTTCCAAAAATCACAAAAATTTCCTGTTCCATTTTTGTGCTCTCAAGTTGTATGGGAAATAATTTCTGGATCAACCCATCAAAGAAAGTTAAGAGATGCTCAGAAAGTAATAGATACCTTTTCCCATCAGGAAATGGGTAGATTTTATATTTCATCCTCAATTCCCATTCTACTAGAAAGTTTTGTTCATTACTTCAATCACTTTCCATTCTTCGTGACCTAATATATATAATTCCCCAAGATTGTCTGTCAGTAACCACTTCTTTAAGTTGTTGTAATTTTATGTGTATGTCAGGGGGGTAGTAATTTCCCCCTTGTCTTTTGACAGCCCTTTTTTAAATTTCCTTTGATGTTTCCAAGCATCAAAGTTTCATCAACTCTTGCCAGAGTACTCTGGTTTTGCTTTGTCCAATACCAAATGAGGTAGTCTCTTTGTAGTTCAAGATATTCTCAATCATGTTCTCAGCATCACTGTCAAAAGGCATATATTTTTCCCTTATTCAGCATTACTGAATTTTCACACCCATATATTTGTAACTAGGAAAATGATGGTTTTGCCAATAGCACCTTTATGGTTAATATGTTTCTACAATTATTCTTTTGTCTAAGGTTTGTCATTATCTTTCTGGCAAGTTGCATGGCTATAGTTATTATCCTTGTGAAGATTTGAGTCTAGGAAAATTAGCATTGTTTGTTGATGTATCTTTTTTTTTAAAGAAAAATATTGAGCAACAGATTGGCTTTCCCTTTTTCTTTTTTGAACTATAACAAGAGATTCCTCAAGTTTGCTTTGCTTCCCAAAGTAAACCCAGTCAGGACCAAGGATGCTTGTTTAACTGATACCATTTCTATTAATATTGCTTCAAATTCTCTTCAGTTGGTATTGAAGTGTTCATCGCTGAACTTGTTTTCCCTGCTGTTGGTCATGTAAAGAAGGTCTCTTGCTGCTTACCTAAGTGAGGCTGCTGTTGATACTCCTGCTGCTATCTAGTTGTCTGTTGATGGGTTTCCAGAAGTCAGAACATTTTCCTGGTTTTTATTGGACACAATTTAGATAGTGGCAATGGTAATGGTGATGATGATATTGAGAATAACAGTAGAGACTCTATTCCTACTTTGATGGTAAATCCACCAATTACGCTGACAAGTAAACCTGTTTGTAAATAAATATGAATAGAATTGTTGTGCAATTCATGATGTTTGTCACAGCCACAACCAAACTTGCTTTTTGAGCATAAGTCAGTTTATCTAGGGTTTTGCAGGTAAATCTCCCTGAAAGAAATACTAATGCTAGAAACACTTAACATTTAATACTTAAGATAATCCAGAAGAATGTGTTACATTCCAAAATGTTCTGAACTACAACTCCCAGTATCCTTTATTTTTATCATGTGGTCTGGGACTGCAGGAGATATTGTTCAGCAACATCACAGTATCACAGAATCTTAAATTCATACAGTTGGAAGGGACCACTATGCCACAAGATCAAGACATCCAGGTTAAAGAAACCTTGATGGACAATTGTTTAGGCTCTATGTATGCATACCCAGTAACACTGGATAACAAAAAAATTACTTCCTGAACACTTTTGAGTGTATTTAATAGATTTTTGAATGCCACTCACAAAAATAACCTGTAATTTAACCTATCACATACCAATCAGTCAATCTTCAATGAGGTACTGGAGAACATTGATGCTGGCATCAAAGTAAACGGTGTTTGGATCAACAATTTAAGATATGCTGATGATACAGTTCTGCTTGCCAGTAAGCATGAAGACTTAACTCCTCATCAACAGAGTGACAGAAATATCTGAAAAATACAGCTTGAAGCTTAACACCTCAAAAACCAAGATTATGGTCGTCAGCAAACAACTATCAATAAATTTGGAAGGAATACCATTAGAAAAAGTTGAAAGGATCAGGCACCTCGGTTCTAATTTACATGAAAGCTGGGACATGACCATTGAAGTAAAGACAAGGATAGAGAAAGCTTGAACAGCATTCTTCAAAATGAAAAAGGTCTTCTACAGTCACGACATAAGACTAAGATTGAAAATCAGGCTTGTCAGATGTTGTATTTTTTCTATCCTGCTCTATGGAGAGAGTTGGTCACTCAAAGAAGGCCATCTGAAGAGACTAGAAGCATTTGAAATGTAGATTTACAGGCGGCTGTTACATATAAGCTGGGTTGACAAGATCAGAAATGAGGAGGTGACAAGCCACCTGGGAAAGCCAAGGGAAATCATCAAAACAATTAAAAAATGAAAATTAGAATATTTCGGACATGTGATGCAACACCCAGAAAAATACGGCATACTCCATTTAATCCTCTAGAGAAAGATTGAAGGCAAATGAGGTCCAGGCAGAAGAAGATCATGGCTTCAAAATCTAAGGGACTGGTTTGGACAAAACTCAGCTGCACTTTTTCGTGCGGCTGTTGATAAAAATAGGATTGCCAACATGATCACCAATGTCTGATAATGGATATGGCACAAGAAGAAGAAGAAACCATTTTACAGATACTATTTTTACATAATGGCCATATATGGCCAGCAGTACTTTTTGACTATGCTGTACACATGAAAGAAACATACAAAAACATGGAATCACTGTTGAAGCATGTCCAGCACACTAACAACAACTGGAATATCTGTGGAGATCTAAAAGTAATGGCTCTGCTGCTTGGAATGCAGCTTGTATGGGCAGCCATGGAAGAAAGTTGCATTAAATTTAAAAAAATGACCATTCCAAAAAAACTTGGTTTCAGCACAGAAAAATGTGGCACATGAACCACTTGTTGGCTTAAAACAATATATTTTGTCTCCACTTCACATTAAACTCAGACTGATTAAAAATTTTATGAAAATGATGAAAAAGGAAGAAGGTTTTTGTTATTTGAGATAGATGTTTTCAAGAAAAACTGATACTGAGATTAAAGAAGTCATTTTTGTTGGTCCACAGATCAGATATGTTATCACTCACAAGGGGTTTGAAGATCTGTTAGAGAAAATCAACTGCAAAACATTCAAGAATGTTGTTGAGAATTTTCTGACAATTACAGAGCACCAAGCTACATTCAGCTGATTAACAAACTTCTTACAGCATAGAAGACCATGAAGTGCATCTGTCACTGAAGATTCACTTTCTGCATTCACACTTAGACTTCTATCCCAAAAATCTGGGTGCAGATAAGTGTTGAACGTGGTAAAGGTTTTCACCAGGACATTGTTACAATGGAAAAAGGAGATTAGGCCAACTGGAATCTATCAGTGCTGGCTGATTATTGTTGAACACTACAGTGTGATGCATCGGGCAAAGGAAAATCAACAGCAAAATATTTTTAGCCCTGTGGAACTTATATGGTTTTGGAAACATTTTATGATTAAATACATTATAGTAATTAAAAATGAATTTCACATTTTTCAAAATTCCTACATGATACAGTCATTCTGAAATTATATTTGTATTCAGTTTGAAGAATTCTATCATAATCGCTTTTGGGAAAAAATGTTGTCTGGTGTAATGAAGACTCCACTACCCATCTGAATAATTGTTCCACTGTCAAGCTATCATTCTTGTCAGGAAAGTTTTCCTAACATAAAAAATACACTGCAACTAGACTCCATTAGTATGACTTATTCAAGTACCTGAAAAGTGCTGCAATATTTCTCTTTGTCTATCCTTCTCAAGACTAAATGTATCCAGTTTCTTCTATATTTTGTTGGGTAATATTTCTGATCTTGAAGAGGCATATAATATAAATCAAAGGCTTCTGATAGGTGCTTGTTTAATTCTCTCCTTGGACTTCTAATAAGAGAATAACAGAATTGGAAGAGACCTTTGAGATCTTCTAATCCAACCCCCTGCTCAAACAGGAGACTCTATAACATTCTAGACAAGTGGCTGTCCAATCTCTTCTTAGAAGCCTCCATTTATGGAGCACCCACAACTTCTGAAGGCAAGCTGTTCCACTGGTTGTTCTCACTGATAGGAAATTTCTCCTTAGTTCCAGGTTGCTTCTCTCCTTGTTTAGTTTCCATCCATTGCTTCTTGGATTTGCTTTCTGGTCCTTTGGAAAATAGAGTTTTATTTATAGGGCTTTATTTATAAAATAGGAAAATATCTATAATTCTTCAGAGCTTTCCCATTTTTTGATCAAATGGAAATGTTCAAAGTGACTTAAGGCAAGGGTTCCCAACCCCTGGTCCATGGACCGGTACTGAGCTGTGGCATGCCAGCAAGCGATCCGCACAAACAACAAAGCCCCATCTGTGGGATGCACACAAAATCATGCACTCTCCATTCCGTGGAAAAGTCTTTCTCCACGGAACCAGTTCCCGGTGCCCAAAAGATTGGGGACCTCTGACTTAAGGGGAAAAACAACTGATAGATGGATATTAATTACATTCTCTGTTTCTAAATAATTACATTAAACCTAAATTTAATCTGGACCCCATTCTCCTTTCCCCCATATACTTCCTTAAAATTTATAACTTTAGATGTGTCTTTAAAAACGTAATTGCTACTTCTTGTGTAAAAAATTAGAAATCTTTTAGTTAGATGAACTGCTCTGTGGAAAAGAAAGTCAGGAAGTTGACTTCTACATCCCAGTTGGATGCGCCTATTTTGGATACAGTCCAGTATTTTTAGTATTATTCACCAGCATACTCTCACAGCAAATACAAACAGTCATAGCTGGAAAGTAGGCCCAGGTTTCTAACTGTTATATAAAATCAGATCTTAGTGTGTAGTGTGTGCGTGCGTGCGTGCGAGAGAGAGAGAGAGAGAGAGAGAGAGAGAGAGAGAGAGAGAGAGAGAGAATGTTTGAGTGCCAGTGTGTATATGAGAAAGAAAGAGAATTTTTGTAAGTACTTGTCAGTTACATACTTGCTCAGAGTAAGATGAGTCATTTCCAGCTTAGAATTTGAATAACAGTGTTATTTCCTTGGCCAACTAATTTCTGACTCATTTACCATCAAAAGAAGAATGAGAAAACAGTCTCATGGCCGAGCATCATGCTTAAGGTTTTCCTTCCCTTGTTTTCCCCCCCCCAATTCTCTTGTTAAAATAATGTTATCATGTGAACAGTCTTAGGCCCAATACTCTTCAATATTTTCATAAATGGCTTTATAGAAGGGGAACTCATTAAATTTGAACATGACACTAAACTGGCAGGACTAGCCAACACCCCAGAAGACAAGCTCAGGATCCAAAAAGATCTTGTCGGACTTGAACTATGGGCTTCAATAACATGAAATTTAATGTGGAGAATAGCAACGCTTTACATCTAGGCACGAAAAAACAATAGTGCAAATAAGATTAGATGAAACCTGGCTCAAAAACAGTAACCGTGAGAAGGACCTTGGAATACTAGTGGATGATCACTTAAATATGAGCCAGCAGTGTTCAGCAGCAGCCAAAAAAGCTAATATAATCCTTGGCTGTATAAACAGAGGCAAGGAATCAAAATCACATGAAATATTAGTACCACTTTATAAAGCCATAGTAAGGCCACACCTGGAATATTGCATCCAGTTTTGGTCACCACATTACAAAAAAGATGTTGAGACTTTGAAAGAAGTGCAAAGAAAAGTAACTAAGTTGATTAAAGGCCTGGAGACTAAAATATATGAAGAATGGTTACAGAATGAAGCCTCCCTACACAGATGCAGATTATCCTATAATACTGTTACTTTCTTGAGAGCTTGTTGAAGTTGGCAGTTTATTTTATTTATTTATTTATTTTGTAAACTTTTATACCGCCCCTCTCCCATAGGACTCGGGGCGGTTTACAGCCAAATTTAAAACATAACAATAATAAATATTTAAAACAGAATTAAATAACCTAGGCTGTACTAAAAACCAAATTAAAATCCCATACTAAAACCCTAACTACTTAATTTAAATTACATAAAAACCTGAGGAGGTCTAGGCCAGGCTGGCTTGATTGAAAAGATAAGTCTTCAATTCTCTTCTGAAGGTGCGGAGATCATGACATGTCCAGAGTTCCGGAAGGAGCTCGTTCCACATCGTCGGTGCCCCCACAGAAAAAGCTCTCCCCCGGGCACCACCAGCCGACATTACTTAGCCGATGGCACCCTGAGGAGGCCCTCCCTGTGGGAGCGAACTGGTCGGTGGGAGGTATTTACTGGCATTAGGCGGTCCTGTAAATAACTGGGTCCTATGCCATGGAGCGCTTTAAAGGTGGTGATCAACACCTTGAAGTGCACCGGAAGACCACTGGCAACCAGTGCAGCTCGCGCCGGCAACCAGTGCAGTTAAGCAGTTATGTTTAAGAATATGTTCAAATAAGCCTCAATTAGAATTTGAGTGGATATTCCAGGTGTCAAAATCACAGAACCCAAGCTAGCTCTCAATAAAATATAAAAGTAAATACGGCTTTCTAAAATAAATGTGTTAAATTGAGGTAAGTTATGTGCTTTTCTCCCCAAACAAATGTCAAAAGGCTAACAGCAACTATACAGTATTTCATAATAGTTTCAGATATTTTAATATTATAATTTTATTTTCTGGTAAGGTAAATCAGATAAGATAGATTTTGACTATATATTTAGCTTTTTAAATTGAGTTCTTAGTATGTAATTAATAGTACTGTAAGCTTTCTTGTGTTTGTTAGCTATCCAGTATGCATTCATGGATATATATGCCTTTCTGCTTAACCAAATCTATTTTTTTTTCCTTGTGTGACTTTCTCAGTATTACTGTAAGCTGGAAGATATTGCACATCACGACCTCCTCATGTGCAATAAAAAATTGACATACTATGTCACAATTTTTTAAAGTAAAATTAATAATTTTTCCTTTCTTATTGTACTAACTCATAGAATTTAGAGCAAGCTGTCAGGACTTTAAATGTCAATGCCTTTTTTCATATTAGTAGCAATTTCCCATATTAGTAGAATCCTGTGTGAATGACCTGAATCACATTTTAACTGCAAATATTCTCAAGAGATAATAATAATAATAATAATAATAATAATAATAATAATAATAATAACAACAACAACAACAACAACAACAGTAAAGTTGGAAGGGACCTTGGAGGTCATCTAGTCCAACCCCCTGCTCAGGCAGGAAACCCTATACCATTTCAGACAAATGGCTGTCCAGTCTATTCTTAAAAACATCCAGTGTTGAAGCATTCACCGCTTCTGGAGGCAGGTTGTTCCACTGGTTAATTGTTCTAACTGTCAGAAAATTTCTCCTTAGTTCTAGGTTGCTTTTCTCTTGATTAGTTTCCATTAGTCAGTACAATTATGTTTTTTATTCCACTAATATTGAATGTGTACATATGTGAACACGCATGCATACACAAACACAGAGACCCCCCCAGCTAATATTTAACCTATTAATGCCTTTTTTATCCTACAACTAATTTCACTGATGAAAATATCTTAAACCATCAAAAATGAAGTGAACATGTATACATATGTATACATAAAATTTTGTTGAAAATTTTAGAAATCAGTGTAGGATTAGAGATCTTCTAATCCTGATGAAAATTAAAAAAAATTTTTTTAGCAAAAGCTAATTTAGTTTCGTTTACTAACTGTTTTTCAGGTAATTTCTAATAAAGGCAGTATGGACAATCAGATTATTTATTATTATTAGATACATACTTCATGGTAGTAGTCTGCTAAACAAATTCAGAATTGGAGTGCAGAAGTTTTAGGCAGGCAAGTTGCCAACAAAATCTTAAGAGCAAAGCAGTGCAACTTTTTTAAATTCCTTGCATTTTACCTGATTTTGAAGAAGGTATTCCATTGTTAAACTGGATAAATTGAATCCATAAATATTTCTTTTGAGCAGAGAAGGGGGCTTGCACCTTTCTCCCCATTTAACAATTTGATTTTGCTGACACAAAGCATGTGCATTTCTAAACTTAACATTATAAAATATTCTGACAATTTTAATATAAACAGGAACCTTTTGCAGTGATTGCTTGGATCGAAAATGTTTTTCCACTTGACATTTGTTTATACATCCAAGGAAAGAAACTTTATTTATGGCTAGCTGAAGAACACAAATAAACATGGGGGAGAACTGAAAAATCAGCTTTGATTATGCATGAAAATCTACAATGTCATTGTGTACTCTGGTTCCATATTCTGATTGCCTGTTTATTTTTCTAGAGCTGCTGGCGAGCCTATGGAAGAAGAGTCAGCCTTGTGAAGTGCCAAGTCCTCCCCTGACATTTCCTGTGTGTGACATCATTGTGTATTCCCCCCCCCAAAAAGCACCCTTAGACATGTCTTGTCTGCTGCTTGGGTGGCAGAGATCAGTTGGAATATAAACATTGGGCACAGAATTTTGAACAGCAGCTTCACTTGTTCGTGGGAGAGACTTAAAAGAGCCTAACTCCTTCACTGTAACCACTAGAATTTTAACAGTAGAGTGAACCAGACTTGGAAGGAAAGGCAGAATCTTGTGCCGATTTTTATATGCTCTCTGATCCACTCCCCAAATTCAGTGGTAGAATAGAAACGTTAAAGTCATTCTGCATTTTTGTCTATGATTGTCTATGAAAATCAAAACAGCCTGTGAAGCCACTAGGGAAAAAACTAGGCAGAATCACAAATCTCCCTCCTGCTTCTGACATGTTAAAATAATTTTACAGGGACTTTTCCTCTCTCTGATTAGTTGAAATGGTTCATATGATTGATTGGATATAATGAAATTATGAATTGTTCTTCTGTAGTGCCACGCTAAAGGTACTAGACCAATTTCATGAGAGAAGCACTAATTTCCAAAGGGAAACTGGGTAGCAAGGAGGCCCATTCCGCTCTTTTTCAGCTATCCCAAATGCAAGTATGTTAAATGGGTCTCTTCTATAGCTTTCTGTTATTGATGGTGGTAGTGTTTGTATTTCTGTTGTTAATGATAATTAGAAGCCCGTGAACAAAATTTGCTTGGCAAGGAGAGACTGATGTTTTGTCTTTGGCATAATGTTGCACAGGTTACAGATGGCATTAGCAAAATGTATAATTGATTGTAAATTGATTTAAACTGATTTCAAACCTGATTCCGCTTTCAGAAATCAACAGTTTTTCCATATCTGACTTAATCTTGTTTCAGACCAATCCTGTGCTACACTTTTAAGAGAGATAAGCAAAAGGGACCTTCCTGAGGTTTGCTGGAAAATCTAGTACTTTTGCAGATTATTTTTTCTTTTGGAGTTGGCATATCAGTTGTTCTCTTCCACTGAATCCCATTGAAGCTTGGAACTCGGTAGCAAGTTTCCGAGAGGTATCTCCTGTTATTTATTTTCTTCTCTGATGAATAGCAAGATTATGCCACAAGTCCATGTGGATTCATGAGTGTTACTGAAGAGCTGTGCCTTTTGCTGATAATGAATGCTCAAACTCTTACACGTGTTGCCTTATTATCACAGAAAAGGAAGGGGTCTGTGGTGTTCTTTGGGGGTCTGCAAATAGTGGTAGAAAAGTTATCTCACTAAAATCTTTCTCTCAGACACACATAAATGCATACATACACATAGACATACACATGTGTATATAGAAATCTATACATCCCAGAAAATTGTGTATTATTTTCTGTTCACCATTATATTTTACACTATCTGATACCTGACATTCCTTTGATCGGCAAGCAAAATATTCTTTTATACATTTTCCAAGTTCAAAGAAGATATTAAAGCCATAAGTGAACACTGTCATGCTTTTTATTCAAAATCTGAAAGAGACTTTAATTAAAACAAGATTCAGGGAAAGCCAGAATATGAAAGATATAAAACAGTGTGGTTTCAATTATAGCAGATGCAAACCTGTAAATCAAAGATGAAAGATTTCACTCAAATAGAATTATATAATTTTCTTTTCTTATACAGATGGATTTCCCCCCCGATGTGTTTTAGTTTGTTTACAATTAATATTTTAATGTGAAGAACTTTTTACTATTCATATGGAAATTGTCTGTTATAATTTGGAAATCTGAGTAATGTTTCAAGTAGGAAGCTGCAGGAGAAATTCACTAGATTAATTATCAAATTATATTTTGTTATGGAAGTTATACATGATCACTATTAATTATTGAAAAGATAATTTATCACTCAGTTCCTGTTTTCATGATTAATAATGTTCTGAACACATTAAATTGTCCAAGTGTGAATTCTGAATTTTGTCGTTTGATGAAAATAAGATTACATATGTGGAAAATGTGCCTATCTAATAGTTAACCCATTAATTATGCTTCATGAAAAAAATCAGTAACTGCATTTGAAATTATTTATTATGTCACTTTTATGATTTTTCATGTCATATTTTAAATGGGAGTACTAGAAATGACCAACTTTCTAATATTAACATTGCGCTTCAATTTGAAGACTGTGTAAAAATTAACAAATAGAAGAATGAGCAGTCAAGATTTGGTTGATTTCATTCTGAATTTATAATGAGAAAAAAAACCTATCACATTTAAACTGAATATAGATAGTTTCCAAATCTGAACCTGAAAGTTTGCACAGCATTATTTGGAATTATACCCTATTAAGCTCAATAGATATTCCTTTTGAACAAACATGCATGGTTTCTGATTCAAAATTAAATTTATCTTTTAATTTATTGAAAGATTTATTGATACAACCTTATTTTCTGATGTAAACACAGCTATACCAAACTGGTAGTTTCAATCATCTATCAAGAAGAACGGATAGTTTTGTGAATAACTACATATAGATGATACAATAGCTGATAATGTATTTCAACTAATTATACATGCTCTCTTTTCAGTTCATAGAGCTTATCTATATCACTTTATAGTAACTAAAGAATTTGGTGAAGGGGCGTTGTCTTATCTGAACACCTTTTCTCAGCATGATGATGTAGAATCCACCGATGGGTAACCGGCTCAGATGAGACTAAATCAGAACTTTGACCACGCCTCCCTCTGGGCGTGTCTTCCCAGTTTTTGACGAGACAAAGTATCCATGACAAAGTCTGGTGCAATAGCTCCAATAAACCTAACACATGCCTAGACTATCCGAACGGGAGGGTGTGGATTCTACATCATCATGCTGAGAAAAGGCGTTCAGGTAAGACAATGCCCCTTCTCCAGCATGATGAATGTAGAATCCACCAATGGGACATACCAAAGCCGCTCATGTCCCCATAGGGAGGGGAAAGTCTAGGCTTGTGACTCTCGAGAAGAAACTACCTGTTGAAGAACCCGTCTGCCAAAGGCAGCATCCGCTGCTGCAAACTTATCAATTTTATAATGTGTGACAAATGAGGATGGGGATGACCACGTTGCCGCCCTGCAAATCTCAACAGAAGCCTGGGTGGACCAGGCCGCTGATGTCGCTGCACTACACGTCGAGTGAGCGGTAATGTGTGTAGGAACTGAAAGTGACTGCCAAAGATAGGCCCTAGCAATACAAGCCCTAATCCACCTACCAATAGTAGAAGAAGAGACTTTCCTTCCCATGGCAGAGGGCTGAAAGGAAACGAACAAGGCCTCCAACTTGCGAAAGACCAAGGTTTGTTTGATATAGTAGCGCAGAGCCTTGCGCACATCCAATTTATGCCACTGTCTTTCCAGAGTATGGGAAGGGTTAGGGCAGAAACTCGGAAGAACCAGATCCTGGGACCTATGAAACCATGTATTAACCTTGGGAATAAAAGAGGGGTCCAATCTAAGGACCACCCTATCCTCAACGAATGTACATAGATCGCTCCTAACAGAGAGAGCGGCTAATTCCAAAATCCTCCTGGCCGACGTGATAGCTACTATGAATGCCACTTTCAGAAAAAGAAAATGAAAAGAATAACACCCTAGAGGTTCGAACGGAGGAGAGGTTAATGCCTGTAATACCCTAGGCAGATCCCAAGATGGATAGCGATGTACAGTCGGAAGGCCAGAATTAACTGCCCCTTTCAAAAAGGCACTGACTGCCGGGTGTTGTGAAAGTGGACTCAAGTTGTCACAGGTAAGAACCGTTGACAAGGCCGTGACTTGTCTGCAGATGGTATTGGGTGATAAACCCTTATTTAAACCCTCCAACAGATATTCTAAGATGTTGGGGATAGTGATGGAAAGTGGCCTAAGCTGGTACATAGTGCACCACTGACAAAAATTCCTCCATGTAGCGTCATAGATCCTATTAGTCGAGGGGCGCCTTGAGGCTTGAATCATCGAGATCACCCCTGATGAATAGGATTGTTTAGTTAAACTCTCCCGCTCAAGTGCCAAGCGGCTAACTGAAGCCACTGTGGATCTGGATGTTGAAGATTCCCTTCGTTGAGAGCTACCTGGTCCAAGGGGATCCTCCACGGAGACGAGAGCGACAGATCCACGAGGTCGGCAAACCACAGATGTCACGGCCAATGAAGAGCAACTAAGATTAATTCCGCCTGTACCAGAATCAGTTTGTGGATGGTAGCCTGTAACAACGGGAGGGAAGGCATAAAGCAGACCCCCCGGCCACTTGCACTGAAGGGTGTCCGTTCCCTCTGTTCCCATGTCGGAAACCTAGTGAAGAACCTGGGGAGGTGGGCATTCGACAGGGAGGCAAAGAGATCCAGAAGTGGATGGCGAAACCTGTTCGAGATTTTCCTGAACAGTGTCGGGTCCAGGCGCCACTCTGAGTGGTCTACGATGGCCCTGCTCAGTGAGTCTGCCTGTCGATTTGCCTCCCCCGAGATATGCTCCGCCCTGTTTGACCCCAGTGTGGACTCCGCCCACAAACCTAGGTTCAGGGCCTCCTGCATGAGAGCCCAGGATCGCGTCCCTCCCTGTTTGTTGATGTGAGCCTTGGCTGCAACGTTGTCTGTCAGGATCAAAATATGTTGTCCCGACACTAGGGAGGAGAACCGGAGGAGTGCCAAGTGAATGGCCCTTAGTTCCAGCCAATTTATATTGTGCTGGAGATCTGATTGGGACCATTGTCCCTGAGCCAGATGAGTCTGAAGGTGGGCACCCCAACCAAATAGACTGGTGTCTGTGGTCAGGGTGAGCCTGGGAGGCTCCTTGAAAATGGACCCCTTGGCCATGGCGGATGAAGCCCACCATAGGAGGGATGACAGAGTGTGATGGGGAACCCTGACCTTCCTGGTGGAGGCACTGAGATTCCGTTTCTGGAAGGGGAGAAGGAACCACTGAAGGTTCCTGGAGTGAAGCCTGGCCCATGGGATGATCCCCATGCAAGAAACCATCTTTCCCAAAAGTTGGGACAGCTGGACCAGGGGTACTGCCTTCTCTCTCCGAACCTGGTGGACAAGCTTTTGGATGCTGTCCCGATGCTCCTGAGAAAGATAAACCGTTCAAAGGTCTGAGTCTATTCAAGCTCCCAGGGGGAGAAGACGCTTTGTGGGGATCGTGTGACTCTTTTTGAAGTTCACGGAGAACCCGTGATCCTGAAGGGTCTGTATCGTGACCCCAGGTCTGACAGGGCTGAGTGGTAAGATCTGGATTGCACTAGAATATTGTCCAGATAATATTGTACATACACTGGCATCATCCTGAGATGGGCCACCAATACTGCCAAAATCTTTGTGAAAACCCTTGGGGCCGATGAGAGACCAAAGGGGAGGGCCCTGTATTGATAATGCCGGTGCGCGTAACAAAAGCGCAGGAACCTGCAGTGTGTTGGATGTATCGGGATGTGGAGGTATGCCTCTGTCAGGTCTATGGAGGAAAGAAAGTCCCCCTTTCTGATGCTGGCCAAGATGGACTTTAGGGTGTGCATCTTGAACCTTCTGTATGTTAGGAAGTAATTCAGACCTTTTAAGTCCAGGATCGCCCTCCATCCTCCTGAGGTTTTGGGAACCACAAACAGGATGAAGTAAAATCCCTTTCCTATCTGATCCTGTGGAACCAGTTCTATGGCTTTGATCTCCAACAGGTGAGAGATGGCTGTGGTAACTAAATTTGCTTTGGTTGCATTGCGTGATACTGGGCACTGTATGAAGTGATCTGGAGGAGGAGAGTAAAACTCTAGACAGAGGCCATATTTTACGGTTTCTCTGACCCGAGTCCATGGTGGTGACCTCCCAAACATCACTTAACAGTGCCAGTTGACCCCCTATGGCAGAGTCCTCCATGGCATCACTTGGACCGCCTGTAGGAATGGCTCCCCGACCCCCTGAAGAGACGCTTGGTCTGGAATTGGCCCCTGGCTCCAATGTTTTGGTGGTCCTGTTGACGATCCTGCCTGAGCGGAAAGGATCATGAGCCTCTAGACCAATCCCAGGGCTGCCTCCACTCCCAGGACCTACTGGGACAAAAGGACTGCCTGCGAAACTCCTGCTGGGGCCATCTATTAGACTTCTTTGAGGGATGCACTAGGACTTAGCGCTTGTCCTTACCTTCGACTATGTGCGGTTCAAGAACTGAACCAAACAAGTGGGTCCCACTATACTTGGCCGTCAACAGACACCACTTAGACTTCAAGTCTGTCCACCACTGTTTCAGTCACAGCAGTCAGCGAGAGGCCACCATGGCTGCAATAGACCTGGCGGAACATTTGGCCGAATGAAGAGAGGCGTCAGCCATGTACTCAGAGGCGGCCACTAGCTTCCCCAATGTCTGATGCGTTCGAACCTGGTCAGGGGGAACAAGGGACTGAAGTTCGCGGAGCCACATGATCAATGTCCTTGCGAAAAAGGATGATGAAGTGGCAGCCTTGATCACCCATGCAGAGGCCTGGTGGGCTCGGCGAAAGGAGAATTCAAATTTCTTGTCCTCTGCCTTCAAGGCCTCAGCCATATCCCCTGGAATTGCAGAAGTGGAAAACAAAGAAGTTAGGGGAGTATCCACGGCAGGAACCACTAAAAAGGAAGCAAAGGAGGAAGAAACATTGTATAATTTCTTTTCATTGATATTAGGAGAAGGTAATGTGGCCAAAGATGACCACTGTTTCTCAACCGTAGTATGGAATACTAGCAGGCAAGGAATCTGCTTTTCCTCCATGTTTTTCTCTGCAAACAGAGAGTTGGACTCTTGGCAAGTGGAAGTGGAAAGTTTGTCTTCCAGTGCCAAGTAAGGTTGACAGTGTTGCATGCCTTCACAAGAAGGGATCTGAAAAGTGAAGGGTCAAAGAGACCCAAAGGCATTGCCTCCTCATCCTCTGACAAGGGAGTATCAGCTATCTCTAGGTCCACAGACCCTTCCTCACCTAACTGGGAGGAAGTCTCAGAAATGCCAGAACCGGGAACTGTGGCAAGTCCCCCTTGAGAAGGAGGGATGGATGGAGGCGGTGGTGGTTGCAAGGGCACTTGTTCAGTCCCAGATGATGTCATAAATTGTCTAAATGCATGGTGCATAAAAGCCTGGAATTGTCTCTCAGACCAAAATTCGCCTTGTTCCATAGGACCAACCCCAACCTCCGTTGGGACATACGTGGCCTGAGGCCCCTGTTGGACAGAGGAGGATGAGGAGCAAGGTGGATCAACCTATTCAGATTCCCCCTGAGGAGACCATTCCCTAGGGGCATCATAATGAGGCACTAATTTAATTTAATGGAGGCTCAAATGGAGGAGTATCCAATGGAGCATGGGGAACCACTTCAGCCTCACTGGACATGAGCCTTTGTGCCTTGGAGAATTCTCTCTCCAGTGCCTGATGTCTTCCCGAGGCCTCTCGCTCAGCTGCCTTGCAGGGCTCCTTGGTGGATAGATGTTTTGTCTTGGCTTTTTTCTTTCCCCCCGCGTCCAAATCAGAAGATCTGCATTTTGTTTTTGTGGGGGGAACACCAGAGCCCTGTGATGCCTGGGGCGAAGAACTGTCTGCCATTGCAGTCTAAATAATCCAGAAGGAGTTACCCAGAAGTGGGGGGAACCCAAAGACGCAGATCAAGTTGTCAGAGATGGAAAACCGATCCTCGCTCTGAACAACAGCAATGACAAGCGACAGTCAGACAGTTTCCTAGAACTGCCTGTCTAGGCCTTGTGGCAAAAGTCCACAAAAGCTAAGTGAAACAGGTGGTATAAATATAATCCCCCTTCGCTCCACACAAACAAATATTGGTGGTGTGTGACCAGACCTCAATGAGTAGTAAAGACAATAGTACAAATTTGGGATTAAAGAACCTCAGATAATAGAACAAGGTATCAGAGATTAACTCAGAGAGATTTCCCCCCAGCATAGGCCTGACACAGCAGGCCAGACAACGATCATGCAAGATCGTTGTCTGGCCTCTCAAAATGGTGACCGTGCCTTAAGCACGCGGTCGAGAATGGTGTCCGCGCCCTTGGTGCACCATGAAATGACGACCGAGGCAAGATTTATAGAGAAAAGGAAAGCGTAGCCCTCTGCCAGGGAGAAGCTCTACACGAGCCTCAAGCAAATCAATCCCTGCTTTCCCCCAATCAAGACTTGCGGTTAGTTGCACAGCCTCTGCTGCGATCAAAGGACTCCTGGCTGTAGGAAAGCCATGCGGCCTCGACGAAGCCCAGGAAAAAAGCCTCTGGTTGAGATCGGCCCCGAGGAAGTTCCGCTCTCCGCTAGCCAGCCGCTCCACGCTAACGGGCTAAAAACCCCGGCCGAGATGGGCCTGCAGCCCTGCACCCAAGCCTCACAAGCTCCAAATCACTAGTTTTAAAGAAATCCACCACCAAATTTAGCCAGATTGATCCAATTTAAATTGAAGAGAAAAATAGTACAATTTGGGAACCTTAAAAGGTATTAAATTCAATCAAATCCAATTAACCTAGTCAAACTAAAGGAGCAAAAAATATTGCGCCCTACTGAGCTGAGACTAAGTCAAAAAACTGGGAAGACACGCCCAAAGGGAGGCATGGCCAAAGTTTTGACTTAGTCTCATCTGAGCAGGAAGCCTGAAATTACCCATTGGTGGATTCTACATTCATCATGCTGGAGAACAATATATTAATTAAAATGGGAGCAAAAAAGGCTCACCTAAAAACGTGTTACTTTTTTGCCAATTAAACTCTCTTTATAAATTTAGTATCTTTAAAGTTTGAGACAGGGATAAATCATTAAGAGAGATAGTCTCTCTCTCTCTCCCTCTGTGTGTGTGTGTGTGTGTGTGTGTGTGTGTGTGAGAGAGAGAGAGAGAGAGAGAGAGAGAGAGAGAGAGAGAGAGAGAGAGAGAGAGAGAGAGAGAGAGAAAGAGAGAGATTCCAAGTTAATGCATTTAGCACAGACAACGATTACAATGACAATAATTGCCATAACATAGTGTATGGATTTCGTTTGAGCAGAATGGGGATCCAAAATCCCCAAAATGATGGGGGAATGGCTTAATTTATTTTTAATTAGACCATTTAATTATAGTTGGTAAAACTATTCTCCATATATTTAATTATTTTCTCTATTTGCCATCGTAAAAAAATTGTTTAATCATAATTGCTGGATAAGTTAAATGGCACATCCCAAGCTTTTGAAGATCCCATACAATAGTGGCCATACAAAGTTGGGGACTCCTAAGTACATCCATATGTTTTTCATTTTTCCCATAAATTGTGCAAGAATTAAAATGTTTAGAACTCTAAATTACAAATAAGATTAATCTGCCTGTAAATATAAAATTTGAATACTAATTGGGGGAGCCTACAATAGAATTATGACAGAGAAAAAAGATCAACACCCCCCGCTATTATTATTTGTCTTTCATATCTTTGTATTATGTGCAAGACTTGTGGGGTAGAGGCTACATGTGGAAAAGAAATTATAATTTCACATATTTATCACAAAATCTAGAAAAAAATATTCAATATTAGGAAGGAAATACTACTCTAGGAGAAGAGACATTTAGCAGAAAACGGTTTGTTACAGTAGTTTAGCCCTATAATCATTCAGTTTCAAAAATAACATCATTGTGACCCTGAGGCATGTTTACAGCTCCTAAAGGAACTAAGTCAAACCACTTCCACTGTGCTCTGCCCACTATATGACATTCTTATCACTTCACGGGTACCAATTCATTGACACATTCAGATAATGTAATATAATGAAGAGAATTAAGTAAGTCTTTGTTCTTTGTTCATGTGCACACAGAAATGAAATATAATCACATCTTAGGCAGGAAAGGAAAATTTATGCAGTAATCAGATAAAATTGATCCACCATCATCCACTATCACCAGAATTAGATGAATTCCTGTTGATTTCATAAAGGCACAATTCTATATCCAGTTAATATACATTCATCTGTTACCTTTTTAAATACGCACAGGAGCATATGCACATTTATATATTATAAATGCATCTCATCATTTCAAAGTAAGCATTTCTGAATACAGATTGGCTAATATTAGATAACATAATTTTAATCTGAAAACTGTTTCGTAATACAACAGTGTAAAATTTGAATCATAAATAAAAAATACAGAAATGCAAAATACTTATAATTAAATACAAAACCAATAAATCCTTCAGGATAAGTAGGATTGTGGGGCTACATATTTAAATGCGAGGAAACTATATCAAAGTTTTGCTATAAATTTAGTTGCAGAAGTCTTAACGGAATAATGTTTCATATCCAAATACATAGATAGGATTTCTTTTAACTTATCAAATTCTTTAAAATGTCAATAACACAATCTTGGCAGAATGAAATCCAAATTTTACAAATACTGTTAACAATGGAGATCAACAAGATTTTGAAACAGTGTGGGGTAGAAGGGATACATGAGTTTCTTTGTTACTTGATTGTTTTCAAACAAGCTTGATTTGCACTTTTGAAAATTCCCATCCACCCAAAACCAAGCAAAACTAGAATAAGGTGGCAGAACACAAGCAGTTCCAAATTTGTGCCAGTTCTGAAAATAAAGTTAGCACTTATTCCAGATATTAGAAAGCAAGGTTGAAATTGAATACTGTAAAGAGCCTCCTAAAGGTTTGGTTTTTATTTTAAAATAAATGTTCTTCATCTAAAATCAGTCGATGTACTTTTTCCCAGCAGTTTGACTGATTTTGGAACACAGATGCCTTCATTAAAATCCTTCTGCATAACAATATTCCTCCTAGCCACAAACTGAAATTAAAATGTCAGGAAATCCAAATAACTGAACTTGCAAATAGAATCTGTTTAAACCATCAACACAGAGTTTTAATGCTTTATGAGCTGTAATGGCTAAGAATCTCTAAAATGACAGAATTGGTCTTAAAAGTTAGAACTCTGGAAAATTCCAGATTTTTACTAAATTTAATGTAATAAAAACTCATCTATCACTGACCACCTTTCCACTGACTTTCATTAAGTTGCAAAGTTTTAAAAAAGATATCTTTGTTCTTATTGCAATTCTATCTGTTTCAATACTGTTTTAAAATATAATGCCACATAACAAGAAAAATCCATATATTGTGTAAATTACAATAATATTTCTACTTGAAAGAGATCACATTCTACTTCATAATTAATTTTTCTCACTTTCAGGAATAATCTTTAAAGAATTCCCAAGAGTTGATTATTCACAAAATAGTAGAAATATATTTCAGCCTCTATTTCTCTACAAAGAAAAGCTGTCATCTGTGTTAATGGAGGTTTCTCTTCAAAGGCCACTACTCCAGCCTTGGTTAGAGTCAACTACAGCTATGACTTTGACAGTAAAATCAGGATTCATTCAATGTCTCCATACTTTATTGTCTAATTGGTTGGAATCTTTCAGTGCCAGTGGAAACATTCTGATCATATAAGTCAAGGATCATGCAAAAGAATCAAGTTGATACTGACTGAGGACTATAAGAAGCTTTGTTCTGCATTTAGGTTTCTTCCAAAATCCTATAGATTCTGAGAATACAGGGTTGCAGTTCAAGAACATCTGGAAGATACCAGATCAGGATAGGGTGTAAGATATTGATATGAAGAAGAAGACTCATGATAAGTACCTGAACGCCCAGAAAATAATTTAAAGTGTTCATAAACTTTTTACATTAGAAGTATGTAAGGTCTGGAATTGCTTGAAGTTGCCTTCAAACAGTTTTTTTTAAAGTTCCTTTGGTCTTGTGTTTTCTATAATTATTTGGCTCTGCTCTCATTCTTGTGTGCAGTAAAAAGCCTGTTTGAAATAAGATCATTGTGTATGTGTGTGTGTATTGAAATAGAAGTTTCGGAAGTAGTATTTTAACATGCCACCCTCGTTGAATCAAAAGAATTTGGCTATTAAAACATGAAGACACTAAGCACCAAAGTGCTAGAGTGCACTGAAAAAAAGAATAAGCCACAAGCATTAATATGAAAATAACGACACATGTCATCCTGAAACCACAGAACAATTCAGAGTAACTTCAAGCACCGATTCCATGCTTAACTTTGTTCATTTGCCAGTGTGTTAAGTTTCCAAGTGTATTTTTTTTCTTCATTTAAAAAAAGGGGACACATCACAGATCATCTTGCATGCAATACACTAAATTTGCAAATATTTGGTGAGGAAGTACAAAAATTTGTTAAAGCAAACTCCCTAATCTGGCAGTTATTACTGATTGTAACTGTATGAAGTTACTCAATAGAGAACAAAAAAATATTATTTCAATGACAACAAAGCATTCTACAGAGCAGGAGAACTACCATCATTGAGACATCTCAAATAGAACTGTGTATCCCACCTTCTAAAAAAATCTCACAAAATTTCAAAAACTTATATGAGATGTGATCAAATTTATAGAAAATATTAGATTTCATGCACAGCACAAAATCTTGTCTGAATACATAAATTTCTCATGAGTTCTTAAGATAAGAATGGTCATAAAAATCACATCAGGTTTTGGAAGTTTATATACATATGTACGTGTATGTGTGTATTTACTTTCTAGAGACAACAGATAGAAACTATTAATAATTTCACAACATTTGGAAGATTGTATTTTATTTGGGGCTAGAGAGTGGATAAGACTAAGCAGGAAGTGAAGAACACAAAGCCCAGTAAAACAAGGCTTCTGCAAGCTATGAAACTAAATTAAATGAAAGGCTGGAATTTCACAACATCATTACTCTTAGATTTGATTTTTTTTTTTTGTTCTTTGTCTTAAGAAGGAAAATAATGCCATCATGCTCCAACAGAGCAGGGAGGGAAATGTGTGGGCATTCAAATGTTGCTGCTCTATTATTTCCACCATCCCTCACCACTTATCATGAAGAACTTCCACAACAATTACAGAGGCCATTCTTGCACAGAAGATCAACAGCAAATTAGGTTTGTTAAATTTATAATTTATTCTCATCAACCACACCACTGGTTGGCTATTATCTTATTATGCTAGATATTGCCAAATATTACATGAAGCTAAGGATGCCATTGTGTAAATGGTAGTTAATTTTCTTTTTAATCTGTATATCATCAGCTAAGAACAAGGACCAGCATGAAAATGCTTTTCTCTCAATTCTGCAGGTATCAGATTTATACCCAGAAATACATTTCAGTTTAGTGCAACCGTATCATGCCTGTAACACTTTCTAGATATGTGACTTTTCTGTTCTCCCACCTAGACACATGTCAAAACTTCAATTAGCCTGTCATAGCTTATAAAATTCCCAAATATTAGCTACTGATCAATATTCTAGAACAGGGATCTTCAAACTTGGCCCTTTTATGACTTGTGGAATTCAATTCCCAGAATTCCTCAAGCAGCTATCCTTAAATAGTAGTCTTCAATTGGTATCCTTAAATACTAGTCTTCAATCCCCTTCTATACCAGTCAACAATGCTTTTATATATAATACCATCCTTTTTTGTTGTTGTTGTGTTATGTAGTATCTTCCATCCATCCATCCATCTATCTATCTATCTATCTATCTATCTATCTATCTATCTATCTATCTATCTATCTATCTATCTCAAGAACATACATAAGAGTCCTCCTATTTTCCCCAAAACAACAAGCCCATGAGGTAAGTTTTCCGGAGAAAGAGAGTGCACAAAGCCAACCACCTGTCTTTCCTGCCCAAGGCAGACCTAGAACTCAGTCTCCTGATTTCTAGGCCAGCACCTGAATCAGAGTGGCTATTTATGCTCCCATTCTCAAAGGTGTGTAATTTACTCATATATATTACTAGTTTTTCATATAAAAATACAAAAACAGCTTGTCTGGTAGATTATGTAGAAAGCAAAACTTTTGCAAATGTCATTGAGATAATTGGAACAACTTCTTTGTAAATTGGAATAGTATTATAGCTTAACTTTCTTCTTAGTCTCATTGTATATTTGAGAACTAAGTCTGCAATCATATGTTTTTCATTATTCTTGGTGCACCCTGCATGCTAAATGTGCATTTCCTAAAGTAAACCTCTTTGATAAGTCCCTAATGAAAATGAATGATTTGATTTGTGCTCCATTGATTTGTTCATGCATTTTGTGTATAGCCAAAACAATCTTTTCTGTTTTTTCCTGGAGGTTGTTCTAAAAAGGAGGTGAATCTAATAAACAAGAAAATGTCAGGATATGATTCATTAAGAAGAAACCCACATCATGCTTTCTTCAAAAATTCTTCTTTAAGAAACAATTTTAAAACAGTTGGTTAACAATAGTAAATAGAAAATTGTTCTATCATCAACTCTTGTGTTCCAGAGTTTAAATACATTCAAATATCAGAAATGAAACTGGAAGAAGAATAACATTTGCATTTTCTTCTTATTTTCCTTTAATATGTTCTCTTTTTCTATAGTGTTTGGGAAGCATTGACTGAAGCAGCTTTCAATTTGGCTGTAAAAAAAACAAGGGAACAAAGGATGGTGAAGATTAAACATGAGAAGCACCGAATTGTGATGGGGTTGTTCATGATTAAAAAGAAATCTAAGTATAAGTAAACACTAGGCAAGATTAGATCTCGTGCCTATTTGCTATTGAACTAAGATAACAGTAAGAATCTGATTCCAATGCTGGGAAAATGGAAACTAAGTATTGAGCTTCTGGGACATGGTCAAAGGATAGGAAGAAGAAATAGAAGTGACTCTATATCTTGTTTTCTCTTTTGCCTAAGTATCATCTAAATAAAATTGGGTTCCAACTGACTGTTTATGTTGTTATTATTTTTAACTGATTGCATACTTGTTATTTGTTGACTGTATGAATTACAATTTGGGAAGCCATATAAATGTCTTAAACAAATGGACCTCATATATCCTTAATGATAATATTTGTAATTGTACAGAAGGTAATATTTTAACTTAAAATATGCAGAAACATAAATATGCAGAAATTAAATATCAGCAGAAAGCAGCTGGTTCTCTCATATCAGAAGATTGTGAGGTAGAGTTTTACTCTTCTTTCTGTAGGGCTAACTGGCCAAATTTAATCTAGACAATAGATGCTGAGATTAAAATGCCATAACATATTACATTCCCAGAACTGCAGAATTATCTAGAAGGGAGGCAAAAGACCTCCAGAACAGAAAAAGCATAATCTTAGACTAAAAAAATGATAATTGAATAAGAAAATTCTGTTCAACTGTTGGTTTAACCCAGAATTATGTTCAGATTCATGGCATAGATTTTATATTATTCATCTGTTAACCAGCTGTAGCTAAATTTCATGCATGCCTCTATGAATATCTTAATCTTATGAATGGTTCAAAAAGTGTTCTGATCTTAGGACAGCTTTTTCAAACTCTCAGACTTCTGAACCTGGATTTCCCAATGTTTGTACAATTAACACAATCAACTTAATATGTATTCATCCACTTTGATATGCAAATAATCAAAATAAAATAAATTCATCTTGTATTTTTTATGTATATATCCTCACACGAATGCATACATATACACACAGAGAGAGAGAAAGGCTGGGATAATTCACTCTGTGAAGTCCATTGTGTGCACCAACTGGTATGCAAATCATATTTGTACAACTGATAATTCACAGGAAGCAAGAACAACATGGCTTTCTCATTTATCGTGAATGAATAATTTAGGGAAAGGGTTACAATAATTCAAATTAGAAAATGATTTATTTATTTTTCTTTTATATTTGAATTAAATATTCTGAGTTTCTCTTTCAGGAGCTCTTAAGTCACCATTATTTTTAAAAAAATCATCATCCTTTGTCCAGCTTGTGATCCTCCTAGATCAGCAGTAAGTAAGCTGCAGCATCTCAGATCTGATCCAATTTGATTTTTGATCATATCCCAGTAAAATGCATACATGTTTTTTGCCATCATACTGAATGGAAAACATTTTTACCAATGTTTATACTCTTTGTATGGAAATATAGACTAGATAATCATTATTTTCTCAGAGAGGAAAATGCCCATATACATTTAAAAAAACTTCCCTGATTAGGTTTAGATCCAATTTAATTGATCCTGGTATTTTTCCAAAGATTTTATTTTACCAAAACTGTTGAGATACTTAAACCTGAAAAATTACTTTAAAATATAAGTGTTGAATAAAATGTAATCAATGGAGCATAATTTTCTAGTCTTTAGGGTGTTTTAGTTTTAAGTACCAATATAGACATATCATTACAATAGTGATAAATGAGGGAAAAAATAACTTTCCATTTTCTATCATGAAAGGTTTATAAATGCCCGCACTAGATTCACAGCTTTGTATTTTAAAGAACTTGTCAAAAAGAAAACTGAACAAAGAAGTTCCAGATGCCCTCAAATGTCATAAGAAAATCTTATGAAGGGAAGACATCATTTAACAATCAAGACTGTTTTAACTTCACACTGAAGTTCAGAGGGAGAATCAGCTATCCCACTTTTTTCACTATTCCCATAGCTTATTCCCACTTGACTTTATTTATTTTCCACTCTAAACATTGGCTTCCTTGAACTATTATTTCCCACAATCTATACACTGACTCCAAAAAATGACTTCTGCTCAAATTTACAAACAACATATAAATATACATGTACATATGTGCAAACTTCATGCACTAATCATGATACTTTCCTGTGATCATTCATCACTAAATTGCTGTAATGATATAAATGCTCATAATTTGAGATTATGATGTGCTTCAGTTGCAGTATAAATATGACTTTAAATTAAAGAATGTCTCTTCATGAAGGAAATCTTTTCAATGGAGAGAAAAGTCCCACATTCAAATGGAAAAAGGGAGGGACAGAAAGGGAGAAGGCGTTTTTTTCTAGCATCATCCTTGCAATAACTTTCTAGAAACGGGGCATTGTCTTACCTGAACGCCTTTTCTCAGCATGGTGGTATAGAATCCACTGATTGGGTTATTTCAGCCTTCCTGCTCAGAAAGACTAAGTCAGATCTTTGGTCATGCCTCCCTTTGGGTGTGTCTTCCCAGTTTTGATGAGGCGAAGGATCCTGACAAAGTCTGATGCAATGACTCCAAAATACCAAAAAAAATTGATGATACACAAGCCTAGACATCTACCCAAGGGAGGGTGTGGATTCTACACCACCATGCTGAGAAAAGGCATTCAGGTAAGACAACACCCCTTCTCCAGCATGGTGGATGTAAAATTCACTGATTGGGACATACCAAATCCCCCCATGTCCCTTGGGGGGAAGGTCTAGGCTGGTGTCTCCCTATAGGAAACGACCTGATGAAGAATCTGGGGAGTTGGGCATTGGACAGGGAAGCAAACAGATCCAGGCATGGCCTGCCAAACCTGTTCGCTATCATATCGATCAGCCTCGGGTCCAGGCGCCATTCCGAGTGGTCCACAGTCGCCCTGCTCAGGGAGTCTGCCTGTCAGTTTGCCTCCCCTGAAATGTGTTCCGCTCTGATTGAGCCCAAGTGGGCCTCTGCCCACAAACCTAGCTCCATGGCCTCCTGTAGGAGAACCCAGGAATGTGTCCCTCCCTGCTTGTTGACGTGAGCCTTGGCTGCCACATTGTCTGTCAGGATTAGCACATGTTTGCCTGACACTAGGGAGGAGAAATGGAGGAGAGCCAGATAAATCGCCCTGACTTCCAGCCAATTTAGATTTTGGTTGAGGTCCCCCCTGGACCATCGCCCCTGGGCCAAATGGGTCTGGAGGTGAGCCCCCCAACCGAACAGACTGGCATCTGTGGTAAGGACGAGCCTGAGGGGCTCCTTGAATATGGTCCCCTTGGACATGGCTGCGAAAGACCACCACTGGAGGGATGAGAGAATGTGGAACGGAACCTGGACCTTTCTGGAGGAGGCGCTGAGGTTCCACTTCTGAAAGGGGAGGAGGAACCACTGGAGGCTCCTCGAGTGTAGTCTTGCCCACGGGATTATGCCCATGCAAGATACCATCTTTCCCAGGAGCTGGGACAACTGTACCAGAGGAACCGTCCTCGCACCCCAAATCTGGGATACTAATTTCCGGATGCTCAACCGTCGCTCCTGGGATAGAGAGACCCTGGAAAGGTTGGAGTCTATCAGGGCTCCTAGATGGAGTAGTCATTTTGTGGGGGTAGTGTGGCTTTTCCTGAAATTTACCAAAAAGCCGTGATCCTTAAGGATCTGAATGGTGGTCGACAGATCTGATCTTGCTGACTGAAGGGATCTGGACTGTACGAGGATGTCATCCAGGTAGCACTGTACGCGCACCGGTATCATCCGAAGGTGGGCTGCCAATACCGCTAAGACCTTCGTGAAGACCCTTGGGGCCGAAGACAGGCCAAACGGAAGGGCCCGGTATTGGTAATGCCAGTATGCGTAACAGAAGCGCAGAAACCTGCAGTGCTCCTTGGAGATTGGTATGTGGAGGTAGGCCTCGGTAAGATCTATGTAGGAGAGAAAATCTCCCTTCCTGATACTGGCCAGTATTGACTTTAGGATCTGCATCCTGAACCTTCTGTATACTAGAAATCGGTTCAGACCCTTTAAGTCCAGTATCGCCCTTCATCCTCCTGATGCCTTGGGGACCATGAACAGGATGGAGTAGAAACCTGTTCCAATTTGATCCCTTGGGACTGCCTCTATGGCCCTGATTTCTAAAAGATGTTTGATGTCAGTGGAGACCAGATGTGCTTTTGAGGGGTTCTATGATACTGGGCACTATAGGAAGCGATCGTGTGGGAGCGCATAAAACTTGAGTGCCAGACCCCATCTGACAGTGTCTCTGACCCAAGAGTCAGTGGTGGTCTGTTCCCAGACCTGGTAAAACTGCTCCAGGTGCCCTCCTATCGGAAAATCCCCAATGGCGTCACTTCGAGTGTCTGTAGGGACGGCCCCCGGAACCTCTGAAGGGACGTTTGGCCTGTGACTGAACCCTGGCTCTGGAGCTCGGGCGGTCCTGTTGTCGATCCTGCCTCTGAGAGAAGGATCGCGAACCTCTGGGCCAATCCCAGGACTGCCCTGCTTGAAAGGGCTGCCGCCACTCCCAAGAGCCCAAGGGACGGAAGGACTGCCTACGGAAATCCTGCTGTGGCTGCCTGTCAGACATCTTGGAGGGGTGCACCAGAACCTTGTGCTTGTCCTTACCCTCAACCATGTGTGGATCAAGAATAGGGCCAAGCAGATCTTTCCCAGCGTATTTGGCTGTAGAGAGACGCCATTTGGCCTTTAGATCCGTTTTCCAGTGCTTCAACCACAGTAGCCTGCGAGAAGCCACTGTGGCGGCGATGGATTGGGCCGAGCACTTGGCTGAATGGAGGGAGGCATCAGCCATGTATTGAGAGGCTGCCACCAACTTGACAAGCATCTGGTGTACTCTGACCTGATCGGGGGGAACCAGGGTCTGAAGATCACGGAGCCACATGATGGCCGCTCTGGCGAAGAAGGAAGCAGAAGTTGCGGCCTTTATGGCCAGGCCCGAAGCCTGATGGGTTCTTCTACAGGAGAACTCAAACTTCTTGTCCTCTGCCTTCAGAACCTCTGCCATGTCACCTGAGACGGCGGAATTAGAAAACAAAGAAATTAAGGGAGGGTCAACCGTTGGGACCGCTACTATGGAGGCGAATGAAGGAGAGACGTTGTACAATTTCTTCTCCATACTACTTTCTTTGGAGAGTAGTGGCCAGAGATGACCACTGGGCCTCAACCGCATCCCGAAACACGAAGGGGCAAGGAATTTGCTTTTGGTCCACAACCTTTACTGCAAATAAAGGATTGGACTCCTGATCTGCAGAGGTAGAAGGTTTTTCCTCCTGAACTGAGGTCAGGTTGGTGGTAGCACAGGCCTTCAAAAGAAGGGATTTAAAGGCAGATGGGTCAAAAAGACATGAGGCAGATGCCTGATTGGGCGTTGCCTCCTCATCCTCTGACATGGGAGTATCAGCTATAGCCAAATCCACAGACTCCCCCTCTCCTACTTGAGATGAACTTTCAGAGACATCTAAACCCGGCGCCGTGGTGCATCCCGGCAGAGAAGAGGGACTTGTAGGGGGAGGCAGAGGTTGGGAGGAGACCTGCGAACTCCTGGAGGACATAAATTGAACAAAGGAATGGTGCATGAATTCCTGAAATTGACTTTGAGACCACATATCCCCTTGGTCCCTAGGGATAGCCTCAACCACCATTGGAGCATGAACAACTTTGGGGCCCTGCTGTAAGGAGGGGGAGAAGTGAGAGGGACCTGCCTGTTCAGTTGCCCCCAGAGGAGAACTAATCCAGGTGGCTTCTTTCACAGCTGCCAATGGAAGCTCCAAGGTAGCAGTATCCAGTGGGGTGGGGGGAACTGGTTTGGCCCCGCTGGATAGGAGCCGCTGTGCTTTGGAGAATTCCCTCTCCAGTGCCTGGTGCCTCCTCGAGGCCTCTCGCTCGGCTGTTTTGGAAGTCTCTTTAGTAGACAAATGCTTGGTTTTGGCTTTTTTCTTCCCCCCTGCTTCCAATTCAGTAGATCTGCGCTTTGACTGCGCAGGGGGTGTACCAGAGACTTGTGTTGCCCGGGGCGAGGAACTGTCTGCCATTGTGACTAGATAGGGCCTAATTGAGGAAATCTAGCAAAAAGGGGACCAAGGACGCAGATCGATAGTCAGAGATGGAACGCACCCGTTCCTCACACTAAACAAAGAGGCAATCGGCAAAACAGTCAGACAGGTCAGTAGGCCTATCCGATTAGGCCTGGTGGCTAAAGGCCACTACTAACAGTAACAGGTGGTCAGAATAACTCTTACTCCAGAACAGGGCCGAGGGCAATATAGAGTCCACTGATATTGTTATCTATTTATAACAGCCTCCTATATTCAACCTTTATTTATTTAATTAATATTATTTTTTTATTTTTATTTTTTTTGTAAAGAAACAGTCAGAAACAATCCCTTGAATATATGCGATTGCCTCCATTTAGGCCTGCCAACGCAGCCCCAGATAACCACTGGAGGTCCGGCCTAGCCTGCACAAACCGGTCTGGAGGTTAAAATGGCATCCGCCTATGGACCTCAGAGCCGCTTGAATACGACCCGCTATCTGGTCCCCTGCTCGGACCTGGCAGCCCAGGTCAAGGCGACAGTTTCTCCAAAGAGCAGCCTAGCAGGCCCTGACTACTAAATCCAAGATGGTGGCCATCAGTGGGAGTCTGTAATGGCGACCTCCTGGTGACCATGCGGTCAAAATGGTGGCCACAACTCCTCGTATCTCTAGCGAGGGAGACGAGCTTGAAATAACAAGGGGAAACGAAGAACGACATGAGGCAGGGCTCCCCGCTCCCCCCCGTCCTGAAACCTGCAGTTTAGGGATGTGAAAGTCCGCAATGAATCCTACGCCGGAGCCCCATGCGCCTGGAGCTCAGCTCGAGATCCTCCAGCTGTGTAAGTCTGCTCGCTGTGCAGAGGTGTCGGAAAAAACGGGTGGGAAACTACCCGAGAGTCCTGCTTGAGGGAGGCCTAAAGGCCCCAAGGGGAGGAGAAGAGCCCTGCCGGAGCCCAAGAGGCTCGAGGTTCGAGGAAGGACAGAGTCCTTAAGAATTTAGCCAAAACCCAAACAGCTATAAATTTAGAAAATTTAGAATCAATTTGGAGCAAAAAAACCGAATTAAAGTGATCAAAATAGAATATTCCTATGGAGCCAAGAAAACTGCGTGCTGCTGAGCCTAAGACTAAGTCAAAACCGGGAAGACACACCCAAAGGGAGGCGTGACCAAAGATCTGACTTAGTCTCTCTGAGCAGGAAGGCTGAAATAACCCAATCAGTGGATTCTACATCCACCATGCTGGAGAATAGTTCAAAACATGATCAATTACAGAGTCATTTGCCGTGTTGTAAAACAACAAGGAAAATGGCTTTGTGAATTGTTTCAAGACATTGGATTTTGTTTTTAAAATAATGGAGTGATGATGATGCGAGACAAGCAGTGATAGGATTCAGCCACTTTGCACAACTTCGGCAGAACCGGTAGTTAATTTTTTGTTGCCCAGGCCCAGAATGGACTTCCGGAAGCGGCATCCACACAGAGAACCGGTTGTTCAAATATTTGAATCCCACCACTGGAGGCAAGCCTAACATTTTTCTTAGTTTTCTATGCTTTCAACAGAAACATGTAGGATTTAGTGCTGGCATGATATTCCTATCCTGGAAATTATAGCAGTGAATCAATGCATTTCTTGACTTTCATTTTTAAAACACAAGAAAGAACTCTTACAGTTTCAACAAATATTGCATAGTTACTCAGAGACATGATAAAACTATTCTATTTTGAATTCTTCCATTATATGTTCTTATATTTATTTTTTTATTGAGGTTAGCAACTAATGGTCATATTAGCAAATGGAGTGTGGGGTGTAATAATCTAAATCCATAGTTGACTAATATTGTTGACAAATCAAAATGGCACAGAGATATCAGTTTTTGAGTTCTCCAGATCTCTTTATCAAGCAACTTGTTCAAATAGGGTTAGATGAGGGTTTGATGTAGAAGAACCAATAAAGAACCAAACTTAGCCCACATCTTTCAACCATGAAGTCTACAAGTCAAAATCAATGAATCTCTGATCTAAATCTTTTGGAAGAAATATATTAAACAAAAAGCCATCCTATATTCATAAAAGAGTTGCAAACTCTTTTATGAATATAGGTTGCAAACTTTAAAAAGGTAGCATTTATCACCCATGTTGCATTAAACACTTGCAGTCTACATTTGTATAACATTCTTGATTGAATCCGTTCTGAGGTGATTTCTATGCTTAACAAGGCACAATTACCAATGATCTGATTGGGGTGTTTCTATCTGAGTTTGCTTCCTAGCTTCTACTTTCACATTTAACATCTTTCTTTTTTAAACCAGGGCTTTTCAACCTTTTCACTCATTGTACCACTTTTAGGATATGGCAACATCTAAGTACCACCAGTTGCCTAGCAAGGTGTCAAAAATTTGATGACCAAAAAAAACAAGGAAAAAAGTGATAAAGTACAGGTAGTCCTCGACTTACAACAGTTTGCTTAGTGACTGTTCAAAGTTACAATGGCACTGAAAAAAGTGCCCCCCAAGCCACAGCCGAGCAAGACACCTGCCTGCCCTCCCGGCGGCGCTCTTCCTCCTGTCCGAGGTTTTCATTATTGTGAACACTTCTGTTGAGGATTGGCAGTGGGGGTGGGGTGGGTTTTTATTCCCCCCATCTGCTGGATGGTTGCAGCAGGTTTTGGACACTTCACAAGACCCTGGGACACTGTGACCGTCATAAATATGAATCAGTTGCCAAGCATGTGAATGTAAATCACAAGATCCTGGAGATGCTGCAACATTCCAGCTGATCGGCGCTTCTTCTGGGCTCACCACAAGCACTAGGATCAGCGCCAAGCTCCAGCTGGATCCTGGCACTGATCCTGGCACTTCCGCTGAGCCCTGACAGCCCTGCAGCTCTAGCCATCTCTCGCTCAGGCTTGTGCAGTGCTGCCACCAGCTCAGCTCATTCCCCTCCCCTGCTACCACTTTTCTAGGATTGTCTCGTGCCACCTGCCAGGTGCCAATGTACCACAGGTGGTACCCATACCACTGGTTGAAAAGCCCTGTTTTAAACTGTGGGAAAAATTAAGAAGAGAATGTGTTCTAATTTGGTAGTATATACTCTCTCTATCTCTATGCTGCACTTCCTTCCATGAAGATCAAACATAACCTGATTAGTGAAGTAGCATTCTAGAATAGAATTTCCTTTGGTCTGAAATCAGCTTGCGTCTGTCTGAGGTTAAACTAACTTCCTTTGATCATCCATACTAGGTTAGTTTAACCTCAAACAGACGCAAGCTGATTTGAGACCAAAGGAAACTAGTCTCCCAGCTGACTGGATTCAGTTGTCTTGTGGCATGCTAGCTCTTTCTGGACCAAGTGAGGCATTATCATGAGAAGAGCCATAAAAATATTGCTTTTTTGAGATAGAACTTTAAAATGAACCAATCAGTTCAATATTACAAGAATAGCATGGAGAATTCTTGTAATAATGGCTCTCATATTCTACATAAGATAGGCTATAAACAATGTATGTAAACTCCTATAAACTGCTGTATATAATATGTAATTATACAAGACAATATGTAAAACAAGGATGTTCAACTCAAGGCCTCACAACCACAAAAAGCTATCTATTTAGCCTCCCCCTATAATCTCTTTTATCATGAACTTGTAACTTGGCATAAGAAAAAAAAATACTAAAAATGATAAATTGAAACAAGATTAAAAAGGTGAAGACTCCCTTAAGTCAAACTCAGCTCCTGGTGATTACAAGTCCATGTTCTTACAACTTTCTTGGAAAATACATGGAAGTTGTTTACCAGTACAAGACGAATAATCATGTTACAACTGTTTATTAAACAAAATGGAATGAATGGAATTGACTGGCAGCATCTAAGATTTAGAGCTAAAGAAGAGTCCTTGTGGCCCTGGACATATAAACTTTCCCCATTTATAACTAATTTACCAATACATTTGAAAAGTATTGATCAGTGAGATAGTTATATAGTATGAAATGACCAGCATAAAAGAGGTAGTCATACATTTTTAAAGGTCGTTAGAAAACATAAAGGTCATCTATCATTGAAATAATATCATACTGAACATTAGGAGAACCTTCTTGAAAAAATAATTGAAAAGCTGAAATGTTACTCTTGACAAATAGTTTATTACCAGACTTTCAACTGCACCTCCTTTTATTTATGGGAAGTACTCCATCCATTTTCCAGATGCCTAAATTGGTAGGGAGAGATAAATAAAACCTACTAGGGATATTTAAGGAATTGCTGAAGAAAATCCAGGATTTCACAACATTGCTCAACTACTCAGAAAATTTTGTGCAAAAACACAACCCATTGGATTTTGTTGTGCTGTTATGTACCTCTGTGTTTTCCCCTTATTCATCAGCTGTACAAGCAAAAGAGAGCAGTTGATTTCATGTTGTCATGACATCATCAGACAGGTGACATCTTTCTTTTCAATATGTTATTCTAACAGATTCAATCATATCTATTAAATCACTGGATGTGATACATTTCAATGTGTTAGGCTGCAGAACTGAGCTAATGAGATGCTGCAGTTTTGCACCTCTGCCTAGCTTACTAGTCATCCTGATACCTGTGTTTTTATCACAAATCAATTAGCTGTACAGAATTTAACAGCAGAATTAATAATATAGAAATTGGGATGTGCTTTACTGTTCCTATCATCTTCACTGATTAAACTGCAAAGGTCATATATTCAGGAATTTTATACAATTTTGAATAACTGTTTAGCAAATCTGTTTGGTAGGTTTCTCTGCCCTGAGTTATACTAAATTCTCTTGCAATCTATCATATATGATATTTTGTGTTTTTCCTCCCCACAAACTGTGAGTCCTATTGCCATTCAAGTATCTCATGTGAAGCTTCTCTGGTATTGCAGTCTTTATTAATTAAATTTGGCAAGTTGGAACTTAATGGATAGATCAGAAAGTATTTTGAGATGTTGACAGTAATTTCAGTTCAAAATCTAAAAATTTATAATTATTGCAGATATTAAATACTGTATATAAATAAAAATTAAGGGGTGTATGTCTGTGTGGGTATTAATAGGACCAACAACACAATAATGAAATTCACAAAAAGCCCCAACCATATATTTTTGCACATACTCCACTGCAATATTCCATACATCCCTCCTGATATCTAGGGGTTTAGAGGGGTTGTCTTATTGGGGACAGAGGAAAGAGAAAAGGAGAGTATATTTCTGTAAGTGAAATGTGGAGTTTTATTGTAATTTTGTATATAAAACTATTCTATGAAGGTATATTATAACTCTTAGTACTATCAACAAGTATGATTTCCTAGAAAGTACCAAGATTGGGGAAACTGCTTTAGGAATGATGAAATTATATAGTTTTATATAAATGCATAATAGAAGAAAAATTTGATAATGGTTCTTTCTGCTTTAGATGATGCCAAATGCCATAAATAGCCATTTTCTGGGTGGGTTCTTGGTTGTTGTTGCTGCCCTTTGACTAACGATTTAACCAAATAGAATATTTTTATGTTAAATTGGAACCTGTTTGGAGAAATATTTCCTTGTTGGTATTGGAAAACTGACATGGAAAGAGTGCTTCACTGAAAATGGAGATTATTCTTCCAGAAGTGGTTTCAGTCTAAATTATGCAATCTCTCTTCAAAAGCATATAGAATTTATATATTATGATTGGCCAACACTTGTAGCTACTTTTGATTCCAAAGTCATATAGAAGGAATTGAAGTGCTTTTGTTCATGTATGTGTGTGTTGACACCCATTATGCACACAAAATGTGCATAAAGAATGGCAAATCATTTCCATATTATTGCCAAGAATGCACATATTCATGAAGTCATTCAAACCTAGCTCAAAATCTACATACTGCCTAGAAGGAATGTTTATGTATATATATATATATATATATTCAGGAATATATTCAAAAGGGAAGATGTATATTCAGTAATATGTTCATATGGGTAGTGTTATCACTATTCAGTCATTTGTAACCTCTTTGTCCTACATCAGTGATGACGAACCTTTTAGAGACCAAGTGCCCAAACTGCAACCGAAAACCCACGTATGTATTGTCAGGTGCTGGATGGGTGGGGCCCATTGGGTGGGGGTGGGGTTGGCCCATTGGGTGGGGGTGACCCATTGGGTGGGTGGGGCTGTGGTAGTAACAGCAGACTAGGTAGGACTAAAAAGTTCAATCAATCAATTCCAACTTTGCAAGTTCTTTTTTTTTCCCACGAGAAGTTGAAATTGATTGATTGAACCTTTTTTTTGCACACGGCGGTGGAGGCCTAAAGCAAAAAGGTTTTATAAAATGCAGCTAAAGGCGTAGGACTGGGGCAACGATGCGCGTGCCCACAGAGAGGGCTCTGCGTGCCACCTGTGGCACGCGTGCCATAGGTTCGCCACCATGGTCCTATATTGTCCCTCTGTTCCTTCCTCCAAGCAGCTTCGCAGTATGAAGGATTATAAAACACATTGAAAAAAATTTAGATGCTAATTAAAAAACAGAGATTCAAAACGGAACTATTTCTGGCATTATAATGTTTTTGCATTAAACTGTAACTCAAACTTGCGTTTGATTACATCTCCTTGCAATACTATCTAACCATTCACAAAGATCCATAAGGAATGCTTTGCTTTATTTTTCTATAACTGATTCACTGAGTATTTGAAGTATTCTCCAAAACAAGGTACTAAGAGAAAAATAAAACATAATATTTTATTTCTTTCTGGACCTTCCATCCTTACTACAATGGAGTCTGTTTTAATTTTTTTTAATCCATTCCAATACAAAACCTTTTTTTAAAATTGCCCTCAGGCTCAATTTATGTTCTTCTTGTTTTCCTTAATAGCTATGTCAATAACATAGGAGAAACCTCTCTCCCCTTCTAAAATATTTATTACTAGTATAGAATAAATGTGGAGTCCGATAAATTGGTTATAGATAGGGAGATCCTTTTCCTACTGTTATGAAACTTATAGGATTATTCTCTGATAAAAATCTGAATTTAGAACAGAACTCAGGGACATTCCTTAAAAATGAGCATTATACATCTGTTGTTAAGGGATTGGATCTTCATAACATCACTATTTGTTATTAGAGATCATCTGAACATTCTTAAAAGGCATTTTAGATGGACATTTGAGATTTCAAAGGAAGAAATTAATAAAAGAAAAGTTGGCTGAGATTTGTGGTCAGTCACTCCTACCCACATCATGAAAATTTGCAATAAGGGTTATTTTGGTACTGATACTTATAATAACAGTTTCTTGTGTTTTGTTTTCAAATCCAAAGTAAAGGAAACTGTCATTAGCGATGGTGAACCTCATCCACAAGAAACCATTTCAAACATGTCTTCCTTTTGAAGTTACTTGAGCAAAAGCCTACTACATTTATCCGCCCACAAATAAAGCAGAATTTCAGACAGGTGCTTTGGGTATAGTTTCCTCAGTTAACATAGAAATATTAAAAACATAAATAAGGAATCCAAGTTAGTGGTTGATAAATGTATATGGAATAACGTTATGAACTTTCCTACAAAAAAAGGAAGTTTAAGGAGAAAAACACACTCTATAATACATGTTCTCTTTAAAAGAACAGGGATAAAAATCACCATGATCCATTCTTGGACTGCTACAATATGACTGGGAAGGACCAGATACAAGACCACCCACAGTCATGAGAATTCTCTGGGTGACTTTGACCTCTCATTGTTTCCTAGACTAACTACCTGATGGGTTGTTTTGTGAGGATAAAATGAGGATGCCTGTTCTAGCTATAATGCTTTTTGCTGCTGTGGAAAAAAATTGTTTTTCAAACAAATAAATACATTTAAAAGTATGATTTCTGATTACTCAGAAGCAAACTAACTCCTTATTTATAATATTTAGGCTTTGCTAAATAATAAAGATAGGGAGGAAAAGATGGGGAAGTAAATATTTAAAACCCTAAAAAGGAAAAAAAAAACCAAACCTGACTTAAGTAGAATACAAGGAACAGAAAAACTAAAATAAATTCCTTAAGAGGAGATAAACTCAGAGCAAAGAACTTTAAAAGAACTGAAAAATTTTCAAGACTGATGCATCTCTTCAGCAAGATCCAAACTCAAGTGTTTACATTATTGGATAAATATGAATTCTAGAGACAAAAAAAGGAGATATACCAAGTCATTCTAATTTTACAGTTTAGCTTGTCTACTTATTGCTGTAAGAGGTCTGCAAAAAAAGAGAGAGAGAGAGAGCATGCTAATAATTTATAAAATGTGTGATTCTAGCATAATGATTATGAAAGTTTGCCAGGTATAAAGTTTCCACCTATCTAGAGAAAGAGAACCTTCTGCACATGTTGATACGTGTCTGTCTGTCAAGGAAGAAAGTTCTTTGTACTTAATGAGTAGAACCACTTGTCCCCTATGATGGGAAGATAACAGAACAGCAATACCACATTTACCCACAAACATTCTGTGTCTCTAAGAAAATAACCATTGGGGACACAGAGCCAGGTGTTATAGGATGGAATACAAATAAATACAAGAGTCAAAGGTTAAGGCTGTCAGAGTGCAGCTCAGTGGGGAGGTGGGGTAAAATAATATTCTGGCAATAAAACACACTTGTCAAATAGCATATCTTTGTCAAATGTGTAATATTTCCAGACATCATCAGTTATCACTTCCTCGCTGCATTTATTTTCTCATTGGTAATTGAAATGAGAGCAAGAGAGAGAATCTTCTCAAGTAGGGCAGACATTCCAGCTCCACCTCCACATCTGTTGCTTCTGCTTAAATCCATCAACTAAATTATTAGCTGAAGTTCAACAGCATCCATAAGTTTTCCCTCAATTAATCTATCAGCTAGCAATTCCCACAGGAATGTGCAGTTGGAGGATGAAAATCCCATGTTTTAAAAAAAAGAAAATAATAACAATAATCCATTATAACTTATTATATTTGATTGTGAATGCTGATATGTATTAAATGAACTGAAAAGATGCCCTCTTTGCAATTATTTGCATACAAGAAGTAGAGGTAGATTTTAATGTTTTGGCCAAAATTCTATTCTTTTTCCCCCCATTACCCACTTGGAATAATGTCCATTACCTCCTTGAATTCTCCTGCGGCCCTTGATTGCCTTATAGACTCTGATCAAAAGGCTCTACTTGAAACATGCTTGCTCTCCTCAACAGCAATTTATTTAAATATGATACTCTGCAGGGGGAGCCCATTCAAAGTGAAGGCCCAGCAGACAGTTTATCATTTCCATCCGAAGTATTTAAGATTGTGCCATCTTGAAAGCTTTATAAAGAAAAAGAAAAAGAAAGAATCGAAGTAAAAGCAAAGAACCAAGGGGGTTAACAAGATGATGTAATCTTATGGGCCGTTATCTGTAACACAAGGCAGATACATGCATGTGAGTGCATATACACGCACCCTTGAGACTTGGCAGTAAGTACATTTATAACACAGATTAATTTCCCAAGCTGGGAAGAGTGCTACAGTTTGATTTTTATGTTAATATTAGTTTCTACAGTAGATGGATACTTCTTGAGGAAAAGAAGTTTCAACAAAGAATTGATAGAACAGAGGGTTTTTTTAATAAATCCTTTGTCTCTTCATGTATTGTTATAACTATAGCTATATCATTTTGTGGCTGCAAGGCCTGAAGAAAAGTGACACTCCTTTATATTCAATTAGTTCTGAAAGTTGCAGTCAAAAATGCATTCCTATATTTTCTTATTGCAATTACCACATGATACAACTACCCTGACAAAACTCCTACCTTTCAGTCATGCCCAAGTTGATATTCTCTTTATTTCAATCACTCCTGCCCTGGTCATCTGCTATATTAACTACCGCAATGCACTATACATGGAACTACCCTTGAAGAATATATAGTAGCTTCAGCTCATGCAGAATATAGCAGTGCAAGCAGGTTTTGGATGCCCTAGAGTTGTGCATATTACCTCTGCTATCTGAGCTGCAATGAGTGCCAGTTTGCTTCTGGGTACAATTCAGGGAGGTGGATATCAGCTTTAAAGCCCTTCATAGCACGGGACCAGATTACCTGAGAAATTGCTTTATCCCTATTTAATCAACTTATCCCATCCAGTCAGGCAAGGAGGATATATTGCAGATTCCATTGGTTAAAGAATGTTGACTAGAAAAAGAGTATTTTCTAATATTGCCCCCCATCCTATGGAACATTTGTCCCTGCCTGGAGATGAGTTAGGCCCACATTCTCCTAATCTTTTGGAAGAGCATCAAGACCCAAATGGTTTGGGGTTCTAATGGTGTTACACAACCCTGGGGTGGCTGGGGAGTTGACCAGGCATTTTCATTGCCTTTTTGGTCCCTCTTGCAAGGATTGCTTTAACCTTTTTCACATTCCGTATATCCTACTTTTAAGATAAGATAATCTTTATTGTCATTTTTTTTTACTGTGGGCACAACGGCACACATCAAAAATGAAATTTAATTGTCCGTCTCAAAGTGAAACACATACATGACACCTAAATATACTATAAACAACATATATATAAACCCACACCCCTACATATACATAGCAAATAAATATTAAATATTGTCCATCTTGAATATATAACAGAAGGAGGAAGCTTGAGAGTTCACAAGGTTTATACTGTATGGAATGAAACTATGGCTGAATCTGAATGTTCTGTTACAGATACCACGAAGCCTTCTCCCAGAAGGTAACAAGGAAAGCAGGTCGTGGAGAGGATGTGTAGTGTCCTAGATAATCTTACGGACCCTGCTCAAGCAACGCTCCTGCTCAAGCAACGCTTCTGCTCTATGTCCTGGATGGGAGGGACGGAACTGCCAATGATCTTTTTGGCCATTCTTACCACTCTCTGCACCGCCTTCCAATCTGAAGCAGTGATCCTTCCAAACCAAACTGTGATGCTGTCGATCATCCCTCTGTAGAAAGTGGTCGGGACAGGGGAAGGAAGATGTGCTTTTCTCATGTGACGCAGAAAATGCAGGCATTGCTGTGCCTACTTCGCCAGTTTCTCACTGTTGAGTGACCAAGTCATCCTACTCGTTAGCTGCACACCCAGGAATTTGATGCTGGTAACCATCTCCACAGGTGAATCATTAATGCACAGAGAAGTGTGGCTGTGCCTGCCTTTTCTGAAATCAACAATGATCTCTTTGGTTTTTCCGGTATTTAAAACTAGGCTGTTTTCCTCACACCAGTTCACCAGCCCCTCAACCTCCTTGCCATAAGCTTCCACACTGTCATCCTAAATAAGGCCCACTACTGTTGTATCATCTGCGAACTTCACAATATGGTTGGTGGCAAAACTAGCACAGCAGTCATGGGTCAACAGGGTGAACAGCAGAGGACTTAAGACGCAGTCCTGAGGAGAATCTGTGCTCAAGAAAATAGTATTCTTTCTCAGTTCTTTCTTTTTCCTTCTCTAATTAATAAGTTATAAGTTATATCTACTTTTCCTCATCATTCAGTTGGTCAATGATCACTTAGGCCAGTGGTTCTCAACCTTTTTAATGCCGTGACCCCCAACCGGTCATAAGTCGAGGACTACCCAACCAGTTGTAAGTCAAGGACTACCCAACCGGTCGTAAGTTGAGGACTATTTCCCTGCCCGGGAGTGCCGCACATGTGTGGTGCTGTCCCCTGCACCGGCCAAGGCATAGCTGGCAAGGGGCAGCGACGGCACAGGGCGACCACCGGCTGGGCCACCACCTGGCCCAGCCCAAGGGAGGTAAGGCACCCACCAGGCCCCACGCACGCCAGCAACCCTCCCTGCGCCCGCCGGCCTCCCACCTCCCACTCCTGGCCCTCTTTTACTTACATTTTTAGTAGTTGCTCAGCAGGGAGGGGTGGAAACTTCCAGACAGCTCGCCTTCGCTGCAGACAACTTGCAACACCATTTGCAGACTGGGACTTTTGGCGGGCTCAGCAGGGCAGAGACAGCCTGGAAAATTCCTATTGACTTTTGAAAGCCAATAGAATTAGACTCTATTCAAGAGAGTCTATTCTATTGGCTTTCAAAAGCCAATAGAATAAGAGGGAGTAGCACAGCTAAGGAAAAGGGGGGAAATGGCAGACTGCTTTGTTTGGCGACCCCCGTTAAATGGTCATTCGACCCCAAATGGGGTCACGACCCACAGGTTGAAAACCGCTGACTTAACTCATACTGCCCCCCAAAATGCCAGCATATCCAATGAGATTTCCCAGAATACATATCCCAATGCTACTGGTATCAATTTTCCTTCCTTGCATAGGATTATGTGAATTCTTAAATCACTGACTGCTAAACCATTCTAGTCAAAACAATGTTTCCTTCTGTAGCAGATTTTAGTAGTAAATATCAAAGCAGGAAAGATTGTTTAAATATGTTTAATGATTTGTTTCTTCAGGAGCCATATTTCTTAAATGATGCTGTTTTCTCCCAGGGTTCTAAGTCATATGTTCAGGGACATAAGTTCATTACTAAGGCAGGCGGGAATAAAATTATTAACCAGATTTCAAAAACTTGCATGACTTTGTGAAAAACCAGTATGTTTAACCTACCTATTTTACTCTTTTCTCTCCCCATTTTTATTACACCCATGAAAAAAATGCATCACTAAAAATCGGCAGTTTGCAAAAATGAGACAAGAGGTTATACTTGGCCCATTATCCATGATTTGCCATCTAGAGCAGGGGTCCCCAACCCCTGATCCATGGACTGGTACTGGGCCATGGCATGCCAGAAACCGGTCCACACAAACAAGCAAAGCCCTATCTATGGGATAAAGGCAATACATGAAACCACGCACCCTCTGGTCCGCAGAAAAATCTCTCCCCACGGAACCAGTCCCTGGTGCTCAAAAAGTTAGGGACCTCTGATCTAGTGTTAAAAGAAATCTCATCTTCATAGGTGCAAGGAAGCAAAATTATTTTGATACTGAACTTGTTTGCCCTCAAGGGGCTATTATTACAAGAAGTTTGATCAAGAAAGCTTCCAGGAAAGTATTAGTGAAGCCATTGCATTTACAGCATTTTTTGTCTAATCCATCCATATATTATCCAGAAAAGGGGGAAATCAACTGATAAATGTTTTCTCCATTCCTAAGTAGATGTTTCAAAAATATATCCTGCAGTACCTTTTACCTTGTATCCCAGGAAATCAGGCCAGCCAAAGTATTCCAATGGAAGTTGAATTAAGGATGGAGTGTCAGAACTGTAATACAACTTTAACTCTCAATTTTCTGGCTCTTTGTGGGTTTTAGGCAGACCCTTCACATTACTTTAATGTCGTGTGTGTGTTTGTGTGTGTGTGTGTGTGTGTGTGTGTGTGTGTGTGTAGTTTAATATTTCTAAGAACAGTAAATTATTTCCAGCATACATTTAGAAGGAGAGGGGGGAAGACAAATTTCTCTTGTGGTTAGTGACCACAAAACAAAATAAGAAGCAGAAGTACAGAAGAAGTTATTTAAGAAAGGGTTGCAGAACTTTAAAAACTTAACTTTGATGTCTTAGGAAAGTAAAGCTAAGTTCAGCTCAAGCTTCTGAAGGAAAGGAACAAATAAATATTATAATGTCCACCATGCCCACAAACCATTCTGTTTCTGGATAACATATAAGTGTTGCAAATGGGAGAGGCATTATACTTCCACATGTTCTCTTTCCCCATGATAAAATGAATTACCAAAAAGCAAATCAGATAAATGAGTCTAAGAACAATTTCTGTCAAAAAAATGGAAACAAGATGAGATTAAGCCAGCCTTCTACTTCACATTGTTGTATCTATGCATGGAAAATTATTATCATTATAATACAACTTCCAGTTGTGAGCAGCTGCAGTTAGTGTTGTGTATGCAGTATGGCCCCATTATACATAGTCCCTCCTTTTTGATCCTCTGATGTCATCCAGCCTAGCTTATGACAGGTCATTATCACTTCCAATCAGTAACCAGTGTGTGCAGGGTGACAAAGTTTTGAAAAAAAAGCTTCTTGACACATTCTCCTATCATCAAGATACTTTGGACAAAAATGCTTTAATCTTAGAACTTACTATGAAGACAGAGAGAGAGAGAGTGAGTTATGAGTCTCCAAAGACACTTGTAATCAGAAATGTGTTGAAGGTACAGAACTGCATATGGAAGACATCCCTGTAAATTACTTCTATCAGAAAAGTGGGAAGCTATTGGAGAGTAATGGTTTGAGAGAAGTAGATGACTGCCCACTTTCTTGATTTCTTCCACAGCTTCAGAAATCACACTGCTGAATTTCAGCAATGCATCAGCAAAAATTGATGTTGTATTTTTCAAAGTGGAGAACATTGTGAGCATTCTGCATGCATGCTTTTCTGTATCATTCTACAAAGAGAGCAAAAGCTTACTTTTTACAAACTAGAAATTTGGAGAAGATAGTTTACTTCTTTCCTTGATCTCCAATGATTAAAATCTGTGGAGATTAAAAGAAGCAATCAAAGGCAAAATGCTTGATTATTTCAACAAAAATGCACATATCATTGGCTTCTTCCACATACAAAAATAATTGGGGTGCCCAGACCTGAAAAAAGACATGTGCATGTCTATTTCTCTATGTTTGTTGAATCTTACAATTTACAATTGCTTGTTTTCTATTCTACTTATAGATAGATCTACGCCCGACAATTGAAGAAAATGATTGTTCCCCTGTAGCAAATTAAAGGTAGCAAGAGTGAGCATAAAAATTACAAGGGGATTGAATAAATGTGGATTGAACAAAAAAAATGAGCAATCATAAGACAAACAAATTGTGTTGGTTTATTGAAAATTGAATCCAAAATCCAAAAATCTGAAGGCAGATTGAATGAATGGAATGGAAAGTGAGAACCAAGAAAGTAATGCTTAGATATAGTTGGTATGATCATCAAAAATGAATGAAACTTTAAAGAAGAAAAGACAGTTGTGTTTGGACCAAAGAATTATTTGCAAAGGTAGAAAGATGTGGAAAGATAGAGTGAATGTGTTGGCATGTATTTCCTTTTTATACATGTTTTTAATTTCTTTAGCTTATTATTTCTTACTCCTGGGATTTATATATCAGGCTTCATATGGCATGGGATCAGGTTATCTGTGGAACCATCTCATCCAATGGGATTGGCCCATCCTACTCATTCCAGCCTGAGCGCCAAAGAATTGAGGCCTTTGAACTATGGTGCTGGAGAAGACTCCTGTGAGTCCCCTGGACTGCAAGGTGATCAAACCGGTCAGTCCTAGAGGAGATCAACTCTGACTGCTCTTTAAAAGGCCAGATCCTGAAGCTGAATTCAAATACTTTGGCCACCTAATGAGAAGGAAGGACTCACTGGACAAGAGCCTAATGTTGGGAAAGATCGAGGGCAATAGAAGAAAAGGACGACAGAGAATGAGGTGGCTGGATGGAGTCACTGAAGCAGTAGGCATGAGCTTAAAGGGACTCTAGAAGATGGTAAAGGACAGGAAGGCCTGGAGGAACATTGTCCATGAGGTCGCAATAGGTCGGACTCAACTTCGCAATTAACAACAACAACTCATTCTAGCAGAGGAAGCTTCTTTGGATCCTGTCAGCCAAGAAATTTCAGCTGGCAGGATCAAGGAAAAGAGACTTCTCTCCTCTTTCTCAGCTCCTGTCCTCTACAACATCTTGTGCCCAGAGGTGAGATCTGCCTCCGCCATTCTGCCATTCTGAAATTGCCTTAAAACCTAGTTCTGCCAGTTGGATTGAAGCCCCAATGGCGATGCACTATACTGCATATGGCTGACTGAGTAAGAGGCAAAGGCCCAGTGCCATTATCATACATGATCTTGATTTTTAATCTTTTATTTTACTTCGTTAATTTGAACTCTTTTAATGTTTTTATGTTTATGCTTTTATGTTATGTAAGCCTCCAAGTCACTCTGAGAAAGGGGAATATAGCTTTAATAAATAAATAGAATATACTGCTTAATAGGAAAGAACATAGCATGATTGATATGTGTATATTTGGATAACTAATTATCCCTTATTTACTATTAGGTTTTTCAATAGCCAATATTTCATTTACAGTAGAAAAACAATAGAAAAAGATTTGATAAGCAATATAAAAGTATAATATTATGTTTCCTTTCAAAATTGATAATTATAAACCCCTTTTTAGGCCTTTAAATGTACCGTTATGTTTCAGAAATAATTAATTTTTTTTTAATGACATATTGGCTTGTCTCCTAAAAACAGATGCTCTCAGATGTTAAACATTTGATAAACTTAAAATTTGGGGAAACTGTCCTTTCAAAAAAAATTCCAAAAATGTTTTAATTATTGAGACATGCATGGAAGAATTCTGGGATAGAATGGATAAAATAATATATTGGATGTTATATCATTTCACCACTACCACCACTAAAAAAAAGTTATTCAGAGCATTACTCAACTTTCTGAAATATCTAGCCAACTTGATTTAAAGAACACAGAATAAAATACATTTCAGCAATTAAAATAATTAGAATGAATCTTCTTTGAACAGAGGAAAGTCCCTTTTGGAGTTAGTTTGATAGGCTAGTTGTGAAATTCCCTGGACAGGAAAAAAAACTGTGAAATCTATGAAACTCTCACAATATCTAAGGGCCAGATGAACTGAACAATGAAGATACTTGATACATACTAGAGATATAACTTGTTTAAAGAAAGGAAGAAGTGGTATAATTTTTCCTATTTGAACAAAAGTATCTGTAAAAGGAAGGGAAAGGAGAGTAAACAAAAGTAGGGAAGAGATAGAAGATGAATCATTGGTAGCTTATCTCATAAGTGGCGCTCAGCCCAGGTAACTAGAATTCAACAAAGAAATGTTTATATCACTGAGAAAGACTACATCAAAGCTTCCATCTCTAGAACACTGCTCTTTCTATCACTTGAGTCTTGCTAAAGTAGCTCAATGTTTTATCATAATAAATCTCACACCCCCAACTCCTCACAATTGGCAGTTTTCAAAAGTACCACTTATCAGTGGTCCTCCAACTTCTGCACCCCTATTCCCATAATCTATATAATAATCACACTGCAATTCCTGGACATTCTCCCTGTACCACCACGGCTAAGCCAGCTGGCTCTGTTTTTGCTCTTAATGTGTTAATCAAATTCCAGCCAAATGAGCTTCAGCAGAATTAATTCAGAGACTGTATTTTATTAGCCAAATTCCTTTTGATTTTAGTCTGGAAGGATCTCATTCCAGATGGCAATTTAAAAGACAATGTTGCAGCAAATTAATGAACTTATCCAGGGGATCTTGCATCCTAACCAAATGTTACCCCACCCAGTACTTTTATTCAAAACTTCATCACTAATAAATTGCCAGCCATTTTTACCTTAAATCCTCAATTCCTAACAATTTCAAGTTCCCTTCAAAGGAATATCACTTAGCTGTTTTCTCCATTTTTACAATAGATGTCTATACCAAAACAGCTTTACATGACTATCCTAACAATTGCCCCTATATTTTGATGCCTCTCATTCTACAAAATTGTAAAAGAGTGGTAGCATTGGATAACATTATAGATTTGATGATATAAAAAAATTTGCAGTAAGGTCAAGATCAATGCTATTTTATTTTATCCAAAACTTCACAAAGGTGGGAAACTGAACAATACGGCTTTTTTTTCTTTCTTGAAACTGTCTTATGATCAGTAATGTTGTTGGGTGATGTCTCTGGAAATGGCTATTGCTATGTAATAATAAAAGATGAAGCCAATATAAGACGTTGATATATGCTTGCTGATATCAAGCATTCCATTTCCTTTCTATATTTGAACATGAAAAACCAGAGAAAAGGATGGGGAACCAGTGGTCTTCCAATTAGTGAACTATAATTCCATTTATCCTTCACATTGGCAATGTTGGTTAAGATTGCTGGGAATCCTAATTCACCAATATAGAGAGCAATAGACCACCCTTCTATTGTTTTAAGAGTAAGTGAAAAAAACTTTATTGATTAAGTCATTTGATCATATCTATTATTATGCAAAACTAATACAAAAAAATGCAGATACATTCAAAGAAAAGAAAGCTTCATAATTAATACTTGTTTTAAGAAAGGAAGACTGATGATGAATATTAGTCTATGAATTTGAATCCTGGAATTTGTACAAGATAGCTTTAGACAGATTATTAGCATGCTGGAAACCTAGGGGAAATCCATTAAGATCCAGAAAGTAAAAGAACCTTATTCTAAACCTGGAAACAGTAAATGATGATACCATTTCTACTTGTGAGGTCCATAGATAACATAATTAGGTGAATATTATTGCTATGCAAGAACAAAGGAATGCAGGTATAGGAAGGAATTAGCACTTTGCTTATAAATGGTCATTATCTACAGTTTACCCTTGACATTATCAAGGACACAGATAAGGCAGACTTGAGCTCACAAGCTTGGGTAGTTTTGACAATATTCCCTGCTAAACTTCTCACTTTCATAGTCTCTGTGGCTCTTGTTTATTTAAAGTAAGTTGTTTTAAGAAATAAACAATGCAACAAAAAATACTGCTCCAAACAGAATGACAAACTGGATTTGGAACTGTCCTACACATGGTAATACCAGAGCAAAACCTCCAGTATTTGGTCCAGATATCACACTATACCTAATCTGCTGCCATATTTTTATAACTTGTCTAAGGTAACCCAGTGGCTAAGGGCAAGCTAGGAAATCCTCAGTTTTGTAGCAGTATAAACTATGCCCTTGTACTTGAAATATCTGCTATCTTTCATACTTAGTAAAAGACAGCTGGAATCAGGACTGAATCCATGCAGGTGGAATTGATAAAATATTTGCTCATTTTGTTCATTTCTCAATGTCTGCAGTCATCCAATGTAATTTTGCATTAGGCTGTGTAATGTTCTTCCTACCAAAGTCACTTTATACCCACCTTTTCAATATTGTTTCATTTTTATTTTGAATTTCCTTAAACCAGGACAATCATAGCAAATACGTAATTAATAGATAGGTTAATGTTTAATTTATACTTTAAAAATTTTCACAATCTATTTAAGGTGTGAAATTCTTGATGTTCCAAGCACAATTTATTAAATCTAGGCTGAATTCAAAAAAAATTCTAAAAGATTTCTTTAGTCTACAGCAAGCAATGAGGAATCTACCCATTAATGATTCAAGATCTGAGATATGATTATCATGAAAAGACTAGAGAGCAAAACTGGTTAAATAAAATATAATATAGTGGTTAAGGTGGACAGGATCCATAAAAAAACAGGTTCTAGTCCTGCCTTAGTTTGGAAGCTCATTAGGTAATATTAGTCAATCCAACCTATTTTTCTGACAAAGAGAACAATGATAAATGAAGCATGTAAACTGCTTTGATCTATCAGGATAAAATATACATTTATATATTTTTCATTTCTTTCTCTGTAATAAATACAATCATATTGTGAAGATACTTGGCTGAATCTTCAGAAACCAAAGACTCTTTTGCTCCATTCCTAGTTATAGAATTTCATGAAAGGAACCCTATGTGCAGCCATTTGGCATACTAGCTTATTTGAAAGTGATTTTGATTTTTGTTGAACTGGGTGGTATAGCCAAGCACAGATCAAGTTTTTGAAAACAGGTCCAACCATCCAAATCCTAGAGAGTTCTTGGCACCTTTGATACTTAAAAGATATAAAATGAGTCTTGAATGACTGGGCAAAATTACACAGATCACACTATGTACAGTAATGCTCTAAACAACTAACCTGCCACTCCTAGACAATGTAATGTTATTAAACTAACGGGTATTGGGGCACTCATGACTTCTTCCATCTGGATCCCTAGCTTGCCATTAATCCTAGATCTTCAGGGTCAGCTACATATTTTCACAGTCCAATCTTACATATATATCTATTCAGAATAAGCTTTAATATAACATCAGAGAAGATTAAGAAAATCATTCTGTGTTATTATTTTCATATATTCTAATGATGACACTCATTAATTCTGAAACCAAAAACTTCACTTAACCTTATTAATTTTAATTGTATTCTATCATTTCATCAAGTGCCTAGGCTTTTTTTGTCACTAAAACCAGTAAAATAAATTAGGCCAAGATATAACAACTACTCATGGCCATTCAGTAGCAAAGTAAAATTTTGTCAGACATTCCTAGCCTAAAAGAGACAACATGGCATTGTGATGGAGCTCTTGAATTGAGACTGAAGATTCTGGCTGTAGAGCACCCTCCAATTTTATCTCTGCTACAGCTGTATGAGATAGGATGGACTGGGGCAGAGTAATCACACTGAATTCACTGTCTGAACTGAGAACGAGTTTGAACCTGGATCTGTAATTTTCACATCTGCAGCACAACCCTTTCTAATCGGTCCCAAACTTTCCCCACCCTTGCACATTTTAATTTTAATCTTCAATTGGCCTCTTGAAAATGGTCAACAGTCAAATTTCTTTTAACATTTGAGTCCCTTTAATGGTAAGCATTCTTTAGAACTCAGCTCTCCATTTTTCAAGCAGGATTAGTAACTGTACTGGATTCCAAAATATCAAAAGTCTTTGGACAAGCATCCTAAAGATATTTTATTCCACTCATTGGACTATTTCATGCTGCATTCAAAGCACTGCCTGGTTCAAGTAACATCATAATGTGGTGGTTTGCAAATAAGAGTTTACAACTCATTTTATTCTGTGAGCACAGCGAACTAATTATGGTTCGTAAAGCCTTAGTTCAGAGTGTTGAATAACACTACCCTTGAGCCTGCCCACTGAGCACAGGCAGGTTTACTTCTGTAAGCAAAAAAGACAGAAAGAAGCCAAAATAGACTGACATGGAAGAAAATGTACATGGATTCCTGCTTTCTTTCTTTTCTTTTTTCAAACTTTTTTTAGAAGGGTAAGATGTTCTACATCTGGCAATGTCAGAAAAGAGCTTTGCTCATAAATCATAGCCAAAATGTGCTTCTATCAACCCACCACCATCGCCTTGGGACCCATCACATGTTTCACCCTTCCAGAACTGAAGATCAAAGGACTGTTCTTTATGTCTAAGACACCTAGAAGAGGCAGCAGCCCCTTCATCTAGGGAGAGGATGTCCTGGATCCAAAGGCAATCCAGAAACCTTTCAGAAGTCTCCTCTCCACTCTGTCACCAGTTTTGTTCCCGAAAACAATCCTTGCAAGTGAAATTCCAAGAAAGCAATTCCCTTTGTTTTGGAGAATGGCCATAGCAATAATAAGAGTGATTTGGTGCAACATGAAAAGGAAAGCTTTTATTATTTGATATTATTTCCAGAGAGATAAAAAGCTAAACTAAGCGACTCAGGTGTTAGGCGAGGAGGAGGAGGAGGAGGAGGAGGAGGAGGAGGAGGAGAAAAATGCATGCTGTAAAATATATGCAACTTGTCCAGTCAATATGTTAATCAACTTTTAGAAAAGCCATTTCCTTTCTGCTCTCTATTTTGATTTTAAAAAACTTTGTCCCCTGTTAATCACTGGATGCAAAAAATATCTTCTTCTCTCCTTCCTTTAAAGATAGTCTAACATTAGCTAGATCAGTTAATAATTATGCATTTTGCAAACAATAATATCCACAATATGCTAAACTATCAATCAAAACACTGCATTATGATTTAGTCTGACGAACAGACCTCATTTGAGTACCCTATTAATTTAAGCAAAATCTCAAAAGTGAGTCATTCATAAATTGGTTGATTCTTGATGGTAACTCTATATTAGCAGAAATGGAATTTATATTTCTAGTCAACACAACAGCCAAGACCATGAAGGAAACAGGTCAAAAGAACGACCTGGAGGTGATTATCATTTTTTCACCAAGGCTCGCCAGGAAGTCATATATAAAACATACTGCTTGTAAATAAGGGATAGAGGATAACATGCTCTTGGATTTCAGATAGCTAATGAATAGGAGTGTGCAGATGTGTTGGTCTAATTTGAACAGATATCTGAATTGGAAAATTACTGAAGTATTGAATTGTTGAAATGAGTCAAGTTCAAGGTGATCTTTGAAAGAGACTTTTGCACATGCACAAAAGCCATCTCAACTGTCTAAAACAACTCAAAAGAACCTCTTTGATTCCGGATCACAGCTTCAACTTACTTCATTACTTCCAGAAAGTTAGTTTGATTTGGAGATTTTATTAAATGTTATTCAAAATGAAATCAAAACTTTGCAGTCTTGCCAGAGAAGGAAAGCAAAATAAGGATTCTGTCTATAGTTGAATTAGGCATGGGGGAGTGAATGCTTCCTTTGGTTTCAGTGACCAGCATCAGGATATCCATGAACCTTATGCCATCAGTTCTGTAATCCATTAAATCATCACTTAGTGGGATTGGTCAATCTCTGCCAATTATCTTCCCTTTGTGTCTCCTGCCATCATGACAAGAGATGCATGGGGAAGAAACCTGGTCCCTCTTTCCTTCCCTCACTCTACATTTCTAGGAAAGTGGGTGAGTGAATGAGTGTGTATGAGTGTGTGTGTGTGTGTGTGTTAGAGAGAGAGAGAGAGAGAGAGAGTGAGAGAGAGAGAGAGAGAGAGAGAGAGAGAGAGAGAGAGAGAGAGAGAGAGAGAGAGAGAGAGAGAGAGAGAGAGAGAGAGAGAGAGAGAGAGAGAGAGAGAGAGAGAGAGAGAGAGAGAGAGAGAGAGAGAGAGAGAGAGAGATATTCCCCAATGGATTAGGCGTTGGTTAGAATTGGCTTTGCACACTTGCTCTTCAGTTTTAGGGAACTCATGGTGGAACATATCAAAAACTATACCTTACACACTGCACTATTGTGTCTGCTACCGGTAGTTGGTTGATTTTATCTGAGGGAGAGGGATGGTTAAAATATCCCCTCCCCCTTTCTTTCCTGATTCCACTCTATTTTCTGTTTCTGTTTTCAACTCATTCCACATATTTCTGTTGCTATTCCTCCAAGAAGAATGCAAGAGAAATAGAAGAAATGCTCTTTGGGGACAACCTCTCTCTTCCATTGCCAAAAGGTGACTGCTCCTGAACAGTCAGTGATTGAGGAGCTAGACTGATGCTCACAATAGGTCTTAGATAACCAAAAGGAACAGGGAGGCCTTTGCATCTAACTTAACCTTGGTAAAATGTGCAGCACATGAGTGCCAACACAACTTTTGCTGAAAGAAAGAAGCAATAAATGCTGCTTCATAAGTGGAGCAAGAAAACATGATCAATGCTCAAAGCTTTTAAGTCTTTGGAAAACTGTGGAGGTGTGGTTCTAAAGAGGAAGGGAAGGAGCTGTTTTTTTGCTGGACCTAGCAAATACTTCTTTCCAACGTTAAAAATGATTGCACTTATCCTATTCACAAAAGAATACAAGTTTAAGTTTATTTTGCCTATCTAGATGGAACTTTTCAAGATCCAACTATTACATATTATATGCAGAAAGGATCTTGTTATATCTGCTATGCAAGAGATTGCCAAGAAAAGGAACTCTAAATCAGCATCATAATTCAGCACCGGGCTAAATATACAAAGGACAATGAACACTTATGTAACTATATGTAAGATTGATGCTTCTCCTCTTCATTTCTTCCACATCCTCTTTGATGTTTTCTTTAGAAGAAAATTTCTATGCATCTCTCCTCTTAAGAAGCCCATTTGCTGCTCAAGTGCTTCACCTTGTAACCACAATAATTTAACTGCTGGGGAAGTGAATCCTCCTAACGTCTCTAGCAAGTATATAGCAATATATGAAATTCTTGACTTAACTGGAGAATTTGCATATTTTCCTTGTTAGACATGTCAGCAGTTCTCAGTGAAATGCAATGGATTTCTGGAAACTGACAATCACTTCCAGTCCAAAATAGATGTTTGTTCATGGGAATAAAAATCCTAGATGATCATTAATGCAAATAAAAGAGACCCTGATAAAAGAGACCATCTGGTTTTGGTTTAAATCCAGCTCCTGGCTTCTAAATATACGGGTGTATGTGTGCGTGTGTGTGTGTGTGTGTGTGTATGTGTGTATGTGTGTGTGTGTGTGTGTGTGAGAGAGAGAGAGAGAGAGAGAGAGAGAGAGAGAGAGAGAGAGAGAGAGAGAGAGAGAGAGAGAGAGAGAGAGAGAGAGAGAGAGAGAGAGAGAGAGAGAATATCAATAGCACTTAGAGCAGTGATGGCGAACCTTTTAAAGACTGAGTGCCCAAACTGCAACCAAAACCCACTTATGCATTGAGTGCCGGGTGGGTGTGGTCCATTGGCTGGGTGTGGCCCATTGGGTGGGCGTCGCTGCAGTGGTAACAGCAGACTGGGTGGGACTAAAAAGTTCAATCAATCAATTCCAACTTTGCAAAGATCTTTTTTTTTCCTGCGAGAAGTTGAAATTGATTGATTGAACCTTTTTTTTTTTGCACATGGCGGCAGAGGCCTAAAGCAAAAAGGTTTTATAAAACCCAGCTGAAGGCATAGGACTGGGGCATTGGTGTGCATGCCCACAGACAGGACTCTGAGTGCCGCCTCTGGCACCCGTGCCATAGGTTCGCCACCACTGACTTAGAGTTACACACCACTTCACAATTCTTTACAGCCCTGTCTAAGCTTTTTACAGAGTCAATCTGGGTCCTCATTTTACCTGAAAGGCTAAGTCAACCTTGAGCCACTGAGACTTGAACTGCCGAACTGCTGGCAGTTGGCAATCAGCAGAACTTACCTGAAATACTGCATTGTAACCACTGCGCCACCAAGGCAATCCCACTGATGCCAAGAGAGTCAAGAAATTATGGACTTCCGGTTCCAGATCGCGGCGCCTCTATCCGCAAGGGGAGACTTCTCTCCTCGTCCAGCTAGTTTCCCTCCGTCGGTAGACCCCGACGGGGATCGAAAGTTGCCCCTGGAGGGTGCGACCACCGTCGACGAGGCTATGCTCGGCTGCAGAGGAGCGGCGGCTCCTCTAGCTGTCCGAGCTGACTCCGAGGGCCAACGGAGCAGAAGACCGGCCAAAATGGCCATTCACCCAGCAGCACCAACTGCAAGTCACAAGAACATCTAAGCATGAGAAACCACCATGGTGAATCCGGGTGAGACTTTTTCCCTCCCTCGCTATCCTGATTTTTCCTGTAAGGGTTTTTATTTTCCTTTTATTAAGAAAGCGGCGGCTGCCTATATGTGGAAAGAAGAGCCAAAAAGAAATTGGATTAATTTTTGTGTACTATTTTACTATTTGACTGCTGTGGGTAAATTTCAGGAGAAAAAAAAGGAAAAAGAGACATTGCTACTTTCCTTTTTTAATCTGATAATGTAGAAGATAATTTTTGAAAGAGAGAGAAAAAACTTTCCTTTTCCGTTCTTTTTTTTTAACTTTCTCTAACTTGATTAACTTGGGGGGGGAGGAGAGAAAGAAGAAAGACTCTATAATCCACTGAGGACATCTGGTGGTGGAAAAGCAAAATTTCAATTGTATTTCTCCCTGTTATTTGGAAAAATAACTGGACAGCTGGGTGGTGAAGCTGGCTATTAGACCTTTGGAGGCGGAGATTTGTGGATTTTCCTTAAGTAGTCTTTAATAAAGGAATAGGCAAAGCTACCACCAAAATGGCTGAAAGTTATCCCCGTCTTGACTATGATTCAATACTGGAAAAAATACTAGAAATCAGAGAGGAGTTTAGAACTTATTGGAAATATCATTTTGATCCTTTAATAACGAATCAAGCCATGGAACAAGGAACAACAGAAGATGAACAGAATAATTCTGAACACATCTACTTACAATTTAAAGAGACAGAGACATTATTTTCACAGCCTAATCGTGAATCTGCATTAAGAGGAAATGTGAAACTACGGAATCAACTAATGCTATGTATTATCTACAATTGTCTGAACAAATCTATTTACAATTTAAAGACACAGAGATATTATTTCTACAATCTAATGATGAATCTGCATTAAGAGAAAATGTGGAAACCATTGAATAATCTAATGACATGCATTACCTACAGCTGATGGACAATTTTGATAATCAAAAAATAGCTGTAACTGACTCAATTCAATTACCAAAAATAACAAAGATTGATACCCTGACACAACTTTTTGGAGATTATAATAAAGAAGAAAAGGAAAAAAAATTGAATTTGAATTTGTTAAGAAGCCTTGTAATCAAATGTTGAGATTTGAAATTCGAAAAGCCTTATTATGGGAACCAAATTGGCATAGAAAGAAAGCTAGAGTCAGGTTTCAAGTGTGATACAAAATGTTACTTGATGAGTTAAAAAGGCTTAGAAATTATCTTTGATTTAACGATGTATGAAGGATGCAAATTTATTGTTACTATGGTTGATAATTATTAGAGGGAGTCAATCTTGCTAGAGGACAAAAAGATTTTATAGAAGTAGACTGAGGAAATGATTGAATATATCTAGTTAAAAAAGGAAAAAAGAAAGAGAATAGGTCTGATTTAATTAGGAATAAAGAGGAGAATTATTTGATATTATAATCAACAAATATTTGAAAATATAAACTTTTTTGAGGTCTTAAAAAGTATTTGTTTAGATTTATATTATTATTTTAAATATGATAACTATGCTGTAAAAGAGAGAGAGAAAGAGTTATTTGTGACAAGGGGGGGAAGAAAAAGAAAAAAATTGTCTCTATGAATGATTGTGTATTAAGGTTACCTGAAATCACAACTATATTCTTATTAAATGTACTTGGAGTATGATGACTGTAAGGAGTTTAGCCTAAAAACAGGATATAGATTATATTTGCATGTGTTTGATGACTTTTGTAATTGTATAAACTTTAATAAGCAATATTATATTTAATTTGAGCTTCATTTATATGACTTTGTTGCTAAATGAGATATCCCGATCACTATGCTGTGTTTTAAGCTTTGGGAAATTTGGAGAGAGGAGTTGCTCGGACATTACTCCTGGACTACATCTGAAGAGGGATGAGAGGGAAGAGTGAAAGAGGGGAGAAGGAAGTAGGAAGGTTGGAGGAGAAGAGGAGAAGTGGAGAGAAAGGGAAGAGAGGGGTGGAGGAAGAGGGAAGTAGGAAGAGAAGAAAGGGAGAAAGAAGGTAGAGAAGAAAGAGGGTGGATGTGGTAGAGGGGGAAATGGGCGAGCAACCCCAAAAAGTTACATGTAGGTATTTATTTCATTTCATTTAAAGTATTGTATATATGAATGAAAAAGAATGTATGGTGACATCTTACAAATATCATGGTATATACATTGGGGAGAGTTTGGAATGAAATTGATAAAGTCTTAAAATAGGTTTAATAGAAATTTATGATAAAAATGGAATGTATTAAATTTATGTTTTGGGGTTTTTTTCTTTTTCTTTTTGTTTTGTGTGGGAGAGGGAAATAGAAAGATGAAAGTGAATGTATTAAGTTGAGTTGTTTATGTATGTTTTTATTCTGAAATTTTTGTTTACCCAATCACCACGGTGTGTTTTAAGCATTTATTGTTAAAATCATAAAATTAATAAAATATATTTACAAAAAAAAAGAGTGTCAAGAAATTATGCAGCTGATGTGAGATGGGAAGGAAAACAAACTAATTCTCAAAAGATTTCATTTTGGTTTTAGTTGAGGAAATAAACGCATATGAATTATATTTCTCACATGGAAATTTATCAATAGTTTGGGTACCCTGAAAAGTTACTGAAACTTCAGGACAAGATGGTTGATACTATAGGAGCTTTTGCCAGGGAGCAAAGATGTCCTACTGATCATTTCTCAGGAAAAGGAAAGCAGAACTTCCTGCTCAACCTGCCCTAGCAAACTCAGCCTTTGACTGATTGTTCTTGCTCCACTTCAAAAATAGTGCCTCCAGGTTCTTGCAACAAAAGCCACAAGTTCTGCTCCATCTGAAATGCATCCTAGCAAATAAAGGCTGGCTATAAGAATCTAATCTGATCCTCTTGGCCATCTGAAGCTGTTGTGAGCACATCATGCATTTGGTTCTTGGTCATTGGTTTTCAGAGTTACTTCCCTTTTTGGCAACAGGGATCCCAGGGATATTCCCATGGGCCCCAAATTGATCCTTTGGAGGACAGGGAAGCCTTTAATAGACTACCTGACATGTTCCAACCATGGCTTAAAACTTAAAGCACCTAAGGTATGGAAGATGGAATACAGGAGAAGGGACAGCTATATTCTGGGTCTGGGCCCCATAAAGCTGTCCATGGCTTTACCCCAGGAGTGCCATCTGTTTTTCATTTCGACATGGCCACAATCTCCCTTCTGCTTTTTTGGGTAGAAATATGGTCACTAGTACTTTTTTTTAAGTCAGCATACTTTTCTGCTAAGTCCTGTGGTGGCTAATAAGTCCTTTGCTGTTGCTATCAAGAACCGTCCTAGGCTGAAGAATTGCAAAGATGGGACTATAAAACAGTTATTGTAGAATTCATATTAGCAAGCTTTGAATCCATTTATTTGGGAGACAACTGAGATCAAGGGCTTTTTTGCTAGGATACATGCTAAAATATAATTGGGGAAAGAGGGTCCAGAAAAATATACTTTCTCGCCAGACTTCATAGCTAGCAATGTCAATTTTAAGTACCATGTTTACCCAAAAATAAGACCGGGTCCCCCTTTTTTTGTCTCCAAAAGAGGCAGGTCTTATTTTGGGGGGATGTCTTTTATACTCACCTCCAATACCGACAAGTCCGCCTAGTTGGTCTACTTCTTCTGGCTGAAGGAGTCACTTCATTCTGCAGCTGCATTCTGGCCTGCATTATGCGGAAGGCCACTGCAGCCGATTCAATCTATAGCTCGATTTTCAGCTGCAGAGGTCTTGCAGAAAGGCCTATGACTGAGAAATACAGGCCTGGCTGCAGAAGACGCCGCAGAAGAAGTGGGCTGGCAAGGAGAAGCCTGGCTGTCAGGTAAATGGGTGCAGGGTGCATGGGGCAGCTCTACACCCCTATCCCCACCCTAGCTTGATTTTAGGCCTCACCCCAAAATTAGGGCTTATTTTTGGGATAGGGCTTATATTAGACCCACCCCCAAAAATCAAGCTAGGGCTTATTTTCAGGGTAGGCCTTACTTTCGGGCGAACACAGTAGATAATATTGTGAACAATGTTCAAAACTTAAACAATTTTAATTCCCTGGCCATTTAATCAGATTATTCACCATCCTTTTTTTAAAATACTATTCCTTTACATATTAAGAGAAGGAGAAAGGGACCTGTCCTCAAAACTGAAATAAACATAAATTTGACAAAAATTTATATCTCCTAAAGCAGAAATTTTATACCTGTGGCTACTGAGAAATGTCCCACGGAGTCTCATTCAGCAATTCTGTATTTTCTTGGAATCAGCTAAATGATGCTCAGAGTAGGTGGCTGTGGAAGTGCAGGTTTAATCCATTAATATATCACGTGTCTCATTGTTACATTTTTTTATTACAAGCAAACACTGTTACTTTATAAAATACTAATTATGATGTAGTTTGGATCCAAAGATGGCAATATCCACATAGATACTGAAGAGTTTAAAATAGTTATCCTTAAAACTGATTTAAGTCCCACTCAAATTAACAAAATTAAGAAAATGAAGGCAAAGTATGGATCTATCCCAATAAACAAAAATCACACACATCATAATATGGAAAGTAAGACAAATGAGAAGACTGGGGCTAATATTTTCACATTTCCCTGAATTTGGAAGCTACAGCACCATCAGGAACATCTGTGCCGTAAGCTAGACTGGGAGGTTGAAGAATCCTCCATAAAAAGGCTGTGGCAGATCTTTTTAAAAAATCCTGCCAAGAAAGCAATATGAAAATGTCCATGAAGTCATCAGGAATCAAGCTCAAGTTGAAGGCAATATTACCTTAGCCTATAAATATTAAGGAAAACATAGGTTTTAAAATTGTACTGGGCCCCATGTAAAATCCTCCACATTCCTTCATTTATTTTTGTCCATGTATTCTTTTTCTTGTGCTGGGAAAAGGTTTTATTGTTTTTGTCCCAAAATCAAAGCAAGTTTCTTTTCCCTGCTCTCCTTCCTTATTCTGTTTAAAAAAGGGGAGAGGAAAAAATCTGTCATTACCCCCATTTCCAGATTCCTGTTTGAAATTCGTGATTCAAGCCTGAGGACATTTAATAGCTGGCTGGATTAAATATAGCAGACTCCAGCCTCCATTCTCTTTGAAAAGACAGGTCTCGGGGTTGTGCCTAAATTCACAGGATGAAAACTGATCTACGATACATGTTTTAAGTTTAGATCTGAAGGGAGGGGGATGGTGCGGGAAGGAAAAGCCGCTCTGCTCTGGATCTGGTTTATATTGGTGTAAAGCCCTTGAAGTTGAAAGGTGCTTCAGGAAGCTCATGAAGAAGAAAAGAAAAGGGGGGAGGTGGTATGTTTGCTGGGGGAGAGATGCACCAGAGCAGCATAGCAGAAATATTTCATTAACTTGCGTTAACACATGGCTCAACATCCCTCCTCCCCTCATAAAAGAATGGGGGGAAAAGAAACCCAACATACCTGCCTATAGCCAGCTTTCTCCCCCCCCCACTCCCATAGTTAACCCTTTCTGGATTAAGCTACATTGTCTGCCCCAAGATTTTGATGGCTCATTGAAGGATACAAAATACAAAAAAAATTGAAGTAAAGGAAAAGTGATTTCTCTTTAGAAAAATATTTTGAGGTGCCCCTTATCTACTTCATTTGTATAACAACACTGAGAGATAGGTCAGACTGAGAAAAAGTTTGGTGTGAGCCTATCCCAATGTTTGGATTTGCATCATGTTAACATACGGAGCCAGCTTGATGTAGTGATTAAGGCATCAGGCTAGAAATGGAAAGACCTTGGGCATGAAGACAGCTGGGCGACCTTGGACCAATCATTCTTGCTCAGACTTAAGGAGGCAATCTTCACAAAAACCTTGACATGAAAACCCCACAGATTAGTCCAGGCAGATTCTGAAAACCCAACATGATTGAACAGAGGAAGAAAAAAATTCCCCACACTATGATTTACTCATATCACCCAATTTTGAGAAGGCATCTAACTGAGCCCATACATTGACTACATGGGCTGAATTCATCTAATAGGCTAAGATAAAATGTCGTCAAACTGCAGTTCAATTCAAACTTAACTAATGAGATTTTCTGCCTAAAGGATATTAGGTTGAAAAGTTCTAGAAGATGTTGGAATCCTCCAAATATATTGATGTTATCTCTCATAACAGTCTGACAAAACAGTATTAAATTATGCTGGCTTGGGATGATGGGCATTGAAATTTAATGAAACTGGAAGGCAAGCTAATCCAAAGTAATCTGGTTTAAAGTGTAAATATTTCAAAACCATTGTTTAGAAGTTAAATCTTTGAAACTTTGCAGCAAAATTGGCTAATCACAAATATAGAATATTTGTTTAACTTAAAATTGTCCACCACATCTAAATGCTTGCATTTTTCTGGCAAAAATAGAACTGAAAGTAACGAAAAGTGGAAGCAATGGGGAGGGGTACCTCTCTTGTGCTGGTCTGGATTATTAGCAGTTGTCCAACATATCTGGACAGCACCAACTTTGGGAAGGGCTCCTTGGTTTCTATTTTAACACATACACACACACACACACACACACACACACACACACACAAAAAGTCTTTCACATCTGTTGCCATGATCAAAGGACAATGGAAAAAGAATCATTTTAAAGGGAAAACATGACATTATGGGATCTTATATGTGCTTGATCAGAAAGCAATACTTTTGAATGAACCCCTAGTTTAATTGGTATGCAGAACTATGACAGCAAGTATGCCCAAATAAGCTGGATTCATACAACTCTGTGAGCTATGGTCTGCATAATAATTTTTACATACTAAACCAAGACTGGCTAAGTTCACTCAACATTTAACTCATAAGCAAGCAAGCTATACTTTGGTTTAGATTACTATTAAATTAGGTTATAGTGCTCTGGCACCTTAAAGGTTGACTGATAAGTTTCCATTATGACAAAATGGGGGATTTAAGAAAAAAGCTGAAATGTATTTCTGTTGTATACTATTATTAACTATGAAAAAGTCTACAAGGTTCCTGAATATCCTTGTGATGCCCATTTTTCAAATTGTAAATTATATAAAATAATAAGCCTGGAAGCAACTGGCTAGGATCAGTGTTTCTCAACCTTGACAATTTTAAGGCATGTGGACTTCAACTCCCAGAATTCCACAGCCAGCATTGCTGGCTGTGGAATTCTGGAAGTTGAAGTCCACATGCCTTAAAATTGTCAAGGTTGAGAAACACTGGGCTAGGTAATCTAACACACATAAAGAACATTTAAATGAAAAGACTGAAGAAGTGGTAGGGAAAAAAAGAATTAGAAAAGGAAGTGTCTTTCTTTCCTATCAAGGCACTTTAAATGCTTGATAGTTGTTATCTAAAAGCTTGGTTACACAACATAAAAGTGAAATAGTGCTTGGCTACTTGGTGGCTCAGTATAAACCAACCTTATTTTTGATCCAGTGAGTTATGATTCAGTGAGTTTATGATCATGAGCTGTGACATCCCGGACTCAGTTAATTCAGCATAACATATTCAAATAACCATAAATACACCTCGCCAACATCACTTCAGAGTAGGACTCACCCCTGAAAACAATAAGTCCAAAAGAAAAAAAAGAAATACAAACTTTACTCCCTCCTGAACATTGAAAAATCTAGGTGTCGCAGGGAGATTTACTGACTCAGGGGTAGGGGAGGAGCTTATTCCCAACATTCTGGCCGCAAATTTAAAATCAACGGATTGAAAAGAAGAGGGAGAGAATCCGGAAGCCCAGTGTAGGGCTACAAAATAAGGGATGCACAAATAAGAACGACCATGAGATAGTAGCAACGAAATACAGAATACTTTAACTCTCTGCGCCCACCTCCTGAACGTGGAGACCTCTGTGTCCAGATCTCGGGAGCCCGAGTTCTTCTTGAAAGAGACCCTCAAGGATCGATTCTTTCTTACCGTCTGTAGCGCCACGCGCCTACGCTCGCCAGAGCTCACTTCTTGAAAAATTAGCCTATCACAGTTTAGGCCAACGCAGCGCTAGCCCTGAAACCCGAAAATGGGATTAATGCTACAAAACCTGCTGTAAACGAACTAATCGAAAAAGCTATGAGGCGGGAGATTCTGAGTTGTACTGGCTCTTTAATTAACTCGTGTCGTGGAAATCGTATAAGTCTTGACAACAGAAGAGCGAGTCAGCGGGAGACGAGAAAAAGTTGATAGAATTTAAGTAAAGTGTCCGATCAAGTAGGGACTGACAGAAGCCAGTTTCTCTTTCGCTGCTTTGTGATCGGGCAGGAGAATCTCTCTTTTTATGCCCACGTCATTCATTTTGTCACTCAAGATTATTCCCCATGTGGATCATTCATAAAACATTCATATGGAGCTTTAGTAATCATCGTGGCTGATTTTGCCGAGAAGCAAGAAAAACAAAAAATAGGACATACTTGTACTGGAATGTCAGTCATTCAATACAGCAATTATACAATGCTAAGAACACCAAAGGGTCTCCTTTTTTAGCCCTGAACCAACAGATTTTATCAGAACTTTAGAGCACATCGGGGAGGAGACCCACTCCTCCCCTTTTTGGTTAATAGGCAAAAAAAAAATTCTACCTTTTCCCAGAAAAGGAAAGCTTGTTAGGCCCTCTCACAAAAAGGCCAGAAGGTCCCATTTCTCTCTGTAGTAAGACTCGCTGGTTTTGAGGGAGTTAATTTTGGAAAAAGCATGTTATGGATTAGGGTTGCCGCCTCGTTTTAATTTCCCGATGAGGTATCAATTATAATTTCTCTGTGTGTGAAAAGTGCCTTTTTGTCAACCGCAGGAATCCAGGAGAAGAGGGGAGTAGAGAGGCGACGTCGACTGGGAGAGGGGGGGGGTTGCTGAGCTCAAGCACTCAGCCTCTATATACTGAATATACTTCTCTAGTCGGACGTATCCAAATAGTTGCCGCGGTTGCCGGGGCTGTTCGGAAAAGCCACCTTCCCCAAGGGTTTCAAGCCCTCTAACTTTTCTCCTGGCTTTCCAAGAAGCAGCAAAAAACAGCGGAGTGAGTGTGGTTGCTCTCAGGCCCACACCCTGATTTCCCGGAGGGAGTAGACCATGGTCTTAATATCGCCAAGATCAACAATCTGGAACCCCTAGAATACAAGAAATCTATGGGGGGTCCACACAAATCCCTTCCCCCTCCTTTCTCATTCAAAAAGCTGCTGAACCTTAAAAGGGATTAAGGTGCTGATTGGTTGGTTGGTTGGTTGATTGATTGATTGATTGATTAGCAGTTTTGGACTCCTAGCGACCACATGGATAGATTTTCTCCATGATCTATCCCTATCCTGTTTTTTCAGGTGCACTCATCACCACTGTAACTGATTCCACCTTGCTGCTGGTCATTCTTTCCTTCTACCTTTCCCAACATTTCCAAAGTGTCTTTGCATAATGTGCTTGAAGCAGGATAATTTAAGACTGATTATTTACATCTCCAGTGGGAACTCTGGGTTGATTTGGTCGATACTCAAGACATTCTGGGAGAAGTTGCTCCTATTTTAGAAATGGAGAACTTAGAATGATGCTGATGCCAAGGAAGAAGAAAGAGTTCAGCAAGGTCAAAGCTCTTTCTTATCCAGCAAAATGAAGCTTTGAAGAGTAACACTGCAACCATCCCATAGAAGTAGTAGTGTAACTTATATACTTATATACTTATATATTTACTAAAACATTTACTAATCATAAAATCAGAATGTTTGATTGTCATATTTTTACTAACTACAATAAAATTTAAATTTAAACACAAAAGAAAATGTAGCAAAAATATATAGAATTTGAGTGAAAGAGTCCATCAGCATCTTCTTAAGATTAAACCTCTATTTAAGCACCTGTGTGAAATGTGGACCAGTAAACTAAATGCAGATAGACTTCCATAGCCTGTTCTCTTCTGACAACAGAGGAATTCTGGGAGCTATGGTTCCAACCAGTCAACTAAACTATAACATAAAGGCCCTGGCTTAGTGCATGCATTGTCATTTGTTTGTTACAGTGTGCTGGATTGATACCAGAAAGTCAGTCATGTTAAAGTCCAACCTACCTTTCAAGTTATCATGGGGAAAATGGGAAGAGGGATGCCACTTTGAGTTCTGAAAAAAAGAAAGGGTTCCCAACCTATTCGAACTCCAGATATTGATCATGAGCTCCCAGAATTTTCATGCTCTTTTTGGCTGATGACACTAAAATTTGGGGAAATTAGTTTAATTTGGCAGCTAAGACAGAGCAACATACGAAGGCAATCAACTGCAACTTACTCACAAGCTGTAGCTCAACAAATTATACTTCAGCAGTATGTGTAAATTCAAATTACCTTCACATAATTCATCCTAATTTAAATGTTCCTTAGTCTCATTGTTTTTAATAGGAAAATTAAGTGCCTGTGTAAGACAGCAAAATTGCACTGAGAGCATTTGTATAAATACACTACTGAAATCAAGAGTAGTTAAAAATGCTTGACTTAAATATACACTTTCTTCATGTTCTATATTTTGACATCTTTGCTGAAATTATTGAGGCCTGGATCCGGATGAGGTTCTCCAGAGGTGGACTGAAGGTTAATGTATGATTATTCAGAAGTTAAGTCCTCTTTTCTCTAGTGGGGCTGCTTCCTGAGTGAATGTTTATAGAATAGTGCAGTGAAATATATTTCAAAAGCAGCTTTTCAAAGAGACTCAAACTATATAAAAGCTGTGGCTTTTATAAAGTAACTTGGAAGTAGACTTCTATTTTCTACTGCAATTTATTCCAGGTGATACTGTTGCAGATGATAAACTGATGCTGCAGTCTTAATGCTTACTACATTGACAGGTGTTGTTTTCAAATGCAATGCAATATACTGAACTGGGGTACTAGCAATTATTCAGTTTCCTTTAATTTCCAGTGGCAGAATAGTGAGACTGTCAATTTACCGAACACATGTTAGTTTGGTAAAAAGACAGTACGGTATACTTTTCCCCAAATATATGAATCTTTAACCTTAATCTGTAGAATGGGCACAGTGGTTACCCTGAAATACAGGGTATATATGCTATAAACTATACAAACAGGATAATGTGGTACTTTTAAAGTTAACACAATTATTATGGTAACCAAAACCAATCACATAGTCCATTTGTATGAGACTTTAGATGCTGTAATATTTTTTGCTTCGTGGTTTTACAGCAGTCACAGCAACAGCACACTGACTACATTGGAAATTAAAATGCTAAGCAAAGAAAATTTTAAATCTATTCATTTGAATCCCTGGTCTCATTTATTCATTGACTTTTCTTCAAGAACTCATTTGAGTTCTTTCATAACCATTTCTCCTCCCATTTTATTCCTATTACAATGATCCTCCTGGGTGGAGATTAGAACAATTGACCCAATTCAATTAGTTTTCATAGTTGCTGATAAATTTGCACTTCAAGTTTCCATAGTCATATACCACCCCCACTAGATTATACTAGCTCTCGTAGATAGTTGATTGATTGATTAGTCTTATGACTGTATCAAAATATAAAACAGAAATAAAATGCAGAATACACGTTTAGGGTAAAATAGATAAAAGAAAAATACAATAATAAAATACATATGTTTAATACAAAGAATCAACATTCAGGTAAATACATCACCTTTATGGATGCTCCAATCTGTTCAATATAATGGCTCCTTGGTCAACTGCCTTAGTTAGAAACTTAGTAGTTGTATTCATGATGTATAGATTGTAACCCAGGAGGAAATACAATACTCAGTGATTCACATCCTAGTGGACTGTTCTTTCCAGTTAGAATGTTAAGTATCTAAGCCTAAGAGGGTATATAGTTGACAATCAAACAAAACATGAACAACATCTTCGATGGATGGAACACACTGCATATGTATATCCTCTCATGCCCATATTTGGCCATGGAATCCAACAACTCAAATCTGGCTGTAATATAGGTCCTTCTTGAGAATTGGATTAAATTTAATGCAGTTATTTTTCAAATGAAAAATAGTTTTGTTCTTACACAACCAACTTAAGGATTTATTTGTTGCCAATAATTCCATGCCAGTTTGAGTATAGATATCTAGGACTCTCTGCTTAAAAATTCCCCTTGCCATGGAGGAGTTGAGAATAAATAACCCATGCTACGAAACAATTTTGGTAAATTGACTGAGCCATACTTACCTGTTATTCTAAACTTATTTTGGGTAGCCTCTCAGGGTCCATTTGAAGGGATCCTCTGCCGGTATGTGAATATTTTAATTGTTAATTGGCTATATACGGAGTGGGTACCTGTTTCTGCTCTGACTCAAAGGGCTGACATTGTCTTATCATCCCAGTATTCTTCTTGAATAAAAGTTCTAGACTTGTTCAAGTGAGCTGATTTTTGCAAGGCCCAACAATTCTGCAACATAAGTCAGGATTGGAACTATTTTTTCCTGAATACTTTCAGTATAGGAGTCAAGATACTGGGGAATTAGAACTGGATAATTTATATAATCTTTTAATACTTGCTTCAACCCCTGGTGAGCTTCTTTTAACATGATTTACCCATAGCCCTGTATTGGTTAAAAAAAACCCCACTCTTTAATAATTTTTTTAAAATCATAAGATCAATAGACTTCCCATTTGTCTGTCAATTATATTTATGCTTATTTTTTGATTGATTTTACTGATATTTAGAAAATTAAGATCACTAGCTATTTAGTTTTTGCAACAGTCTTCTCGGGTGTATTTGAAAGTGCACAATTAGAACCATATCATCAACATATAAAAGGATGCTAATGAATTTATCATGGATCTTTGACATATGAGTGTGTGAAGCATAAAAGGATCCTACCTAAAACTATTATGGGTAGGTACTGTATATTCTTGCTAAAAAAACCATTTACACCTGTATGGATTTTCAAATGAATGTTTGAGTAGAGGGCCTTAATTAAATATAAGAGTCTGGGTTCTATATTTAAGCTGACAGATTTCTTCACAAAATGTTTCTGTTTATAAAGTTAAAAGCCACCCTCTTTTCTATAAAGGCGTTACATAGTTTCTTCCCATTAACTAGTTGTTTTGTTACGAGATGGTATAAAATAAAATAATTGCCTGCTTGTTCCTTCCTTAAGGGATTTCTTTCCATTATCCAATCTTCTGTTTTGTTCAACAGATATTTTGAATACATTTTAGTCACAATAAATCTTATTGGTATATAATTTTTGGTTCATCTTGTTTCTCTTTAAATATACAAAATGTGTAAGAGAGAGACTGGCTGAGCCAGGGGAAGGAGTCAAACAGGGAATTAGTCTAGAGTCCTTACACAGGCACAAGAGGGCAAAGTCCAATTCCTCTTGGATGCCGTTGAACCTTATCTAGTTTTATCTAGGCACAAACCATCAGCCTGAGGAGTTTCTGTATATAGGCTTGAACAGTAAAACTATTAATTGCACTCTTCACATATGGATCTAGTTGTCTTTGTCTGACAAATGGCATGACAATCCCATCTGACTGGGATTCAACTTATTAATATGAGAAAACAACCCTGCTAACAATGGGGTCCATCAATCAATATATGTCATGAAGAGTTCTAGGAGAGTTATTAGGTTTCAGAGATTGGATAATAATTTTGATTTCTGATACTAATATTGGACACCAGGACAGAAGGCTTTCAATGGCTAGAATATCAATAATTTGCTTATGTAGGAAATACTGTTTTGAATTAATAAATAGATTTGCATAAAAATTCTCCCAAACTGAAGCTGGAATAAGAATATCAAATTCAAATTTGCATTTCTTCAACAAACCTGATACAATATTCCAGTAAAAAAAAATGACCCTTTTGCTGAAAATTCCACTTGTTCAGTCACTAAGTGTTACCTGACCCTCCATGATTCCATGGATCATAACATGCCAGGCCTCCTTGTCCTCTGCTATCTCTCAGAGTCTGCCCTATTTAGCCTGTCTAACCATCTCATCCTCTTCTGTCCTCTTCTCTTTTTTCCTTCAATCTTTCCCAATATCAGGGTCTTTTCCAGTGGGTTCTGTCTTCTCATTTGGTGACCAGAGTATTTGAACTTCAGTTCCAGTATCTATCCCTCTAAATATCTGATCATATTTTAGCCTTGCAGGAACGTTTTTAGAGGCTACCAATTTCTTGTAATCATATCTTATTTTTAATATTTTAGCATTGTTTTCTGTATTAGGGTGTCCCTGGGTGTGACCAATTGCTGCCCTGAATAACTTTCTGGTACATAAATAGTCTGAATCAAACCAATCTGAACTTATTTGCTCTTGGTTTCCAGTAGGATGCTTATCGGTTAAAAATGTTCTCAGTGAAAGACACAGTTCAATGTAATGGATCAAGACTTTATCTGGATCTTGGATAGAGAAATAAAATGAATTATTTCAAGTCTCTTTTTCATATAAAATGTATGCAATCTAAAACACTACTAGAGTTTCCTGAATGATATGTAAAAGGGTATATAAAACCAGGTTCTTTACTTCCTAAAATACAGAAGCTACATTTATGAATCAAGGAGATCAATTATGAATCAGTAGTATTTCATTTGAGTCTCTAGAGAGCCAAGGTGAAACATTTATAAGATAATTCTCAAGGATAACATTCAGATGTACAATATTTACTAATGAGGATCCTTCTCTGGCATTAAAGTCTCCTGCTGATATTACAGTAGCTTTAGGGTGATTTATCTTTTCTAGAGTCACCCAGATATAAGGAGAAAATTGGCAAGATGTGGGTGGTGATAAATATAAGTTCAGTAGAATTATTTCAGAAAATTTATATCAAAATTTTATGGCTAAATAATGGGGAGAGTCAACTCCAAGGAGCAATTCCTGATCTTGCCAGCCTAGCTGCCTTGGCTACTGTAATGAGTCCTCCTAATGCCCACCCTTTAGTTTTATATTTCCTTGTAGCAGTAGTCCAGGATCTAAAGCCTGCTAAATGAATTTTTGTCTTATCTGTAGTCTCTTGGAGTGCTATAAGAACAAATTTAGAGAGAAACTGCACTTCTGTTACTCTATTCTTCCAGTCAGCAATATTCCAAGTCAGTAATGTGATAGAACCCGTGTATTTAACATTAATGGGAATGATTGAAAAGATATTGGGATTTTGGATTGAAATGTGGATTTTTCAGTCATTCGGTGGGAATTATGTTATCCATAATTCCTTCAGTGTCCAAAAAAAAAAAACCTGGCTTGGAGTTTGTATTCTTTCATCACTGCCTTGCTGTTATATAAGCTTGGGTATGTTTTGAGGTGAGCAGCAATTTGGATATGGGGTACTTTTGCAGGTTGACAACTCAGAACAATATAAAAGTCCAGGAGAGATAGCTTATTTCTAAGTGAGGATGATTTTCTTACCTCAGATTCTCTCTTTAGCCCGTTTTGAACTGTTACATGAGATGTAGCTTTACCTGATGATTTGGGGTTTGTATTTACTTTTGAAGCATTAAGCTAAGGCTGACCCCCTTATAACTCAGTTCTACTCTAAGACTATCCTTGGTTGTAACTCACCAAGATTTTGACTACATCTTATTTCTTGCCTGTTAACCTCTATTTTATTTCTGTTACTTACATTTTCTATATGGTGAGTTATTTTATCAGGAAGTGATGGGAGTAAAATAGAAATTACTCCCAATTACTTTGTTATTCTCTTTCATATCCATATTCTACGTTGAAATACAGGAACAACTAGCAGATGGTTTCTCAAAATGGATCTTTTTATTCTTGGCAGTTGGAGTGACCAGCTTTACTAAAGGTTTAGCAGCTCTATTCATAGTAGCTAATAATTCCCTCAGATTATCACACTCTTTATAATATTGATATGTTCAGTATTTAGCAGGGTGCTTAAAGAGTTAATCAAGTTTGTTTCTACAATAAGAATTCTTCTGACTTGCTGCTTGAGAGGTGCAGGTTGTTTATTCAGGCTTTCTCTTCTCAAGGACAGTGGTGATAGAATGTCCTTGGAGTTATCAACTTTTATGTTGCTACAATTAAACTTTAAAGTAGAAGTACTCTTATTGTCAACATGAGTTATTAATGGGCTAACTCCCTCTGTGTGAAACACTCGTAATGGGAAGATCTCAAACTTGCCATTAAAAAAAAAAAGGCTTCATTTTGTTTTGAGTCTCTCTTGGGTGGGAGCTATTCAATCTTTTGCAAATCAACCAACTGCGTTTATTTTTATCTGAAGTCAGAAGCCCAAAAATTGACAGTATTATTTGTTCCATCAGTTTGGTTATGAAGTCAATAACATTTTTGTGTTTCAAGTCCTCATCCCCTTGTGGCATTAGCTTTGCAGCAGGGATAGAAGGCTGTGATCTGAGAAGGGGAAGTTTTAGAAGCAGGGGTTCTCAACCTTGGCAACTTTAAGATTTGTGGATTTCAACTCCCAGAATTCCTCAGCCAGCTTTGCTGGCTGAGGAATTCTGGGAGTTGAAGTCCACAAGTCTTAAAGCTGCCAAGGTTGAGAACCCCTGTTTTAGAGGAAGTTTTTAACAATAGATGCTACCTCTACACTATTTTTCTGCTCCCTAATACTTGTATTTAATTCACATGGGATCACTTCATTTGAAGAGAATTTTGTATATAAAAATACAGGAAGCTGCCATAGATGAAGGTTGAATAATATTTATCCATAATGAATAACAGCCACTTTTATAAAGACTACCATTCTATCTTTTGTTCTTAATGGATAAGAACTTGAACTTGAGTTGAAAAGCATAACACTTAGTTTTGTTTTAATGTGTTGTATGTATTCATTCAGGATCTCTAACATTTTATGTAAATCCAGCCCTAATGTGTTATATTATGTATGCACAATATGTCTATAACTATAAATATCCAAGAGGAGCCATAACTTTATATGTATCATGGTAACATTACACATACAGGTGAATAGGGTACACTTCTAGGATTCATTTGTTGCAATCCTACACAGCCTTTACCTGTTAAATTTGGTGACTGGTGTATAAGTAGACACAACTAAGGTTTCAATGAACAAACTGTGTTGCATGCTATGGCAGTCCCCACTTGGAATATTACATAATACTACCTTGATAACACTACTCTTCCCATTTATTTGCCACAGGGACCTATCTACAGATAAAGTATGTGTAAAGTATTGCAAGAAGTGTGGAAGAATCTCAGGTTGTCATTAGGAGTATCAATACAGTCTCAAGGTATGTTAGATTTGATATCTTCATCTTGCTGAAATCAGCTGACACATTTAAGGTATGATCAAAGATATATCTGGGAGGCACAAGCTACCTCTGGTCAGTAGCCAGATTTATTTCTGTCTAAGATTTTGCTCTCTCCAGTTCCTTTATACAAATCCCCCTTGCTTCATCTCTATTTTGACAACAACTTCTCTTAAGGCATCTGGCCAGGTAGAAGAAAAAAGTACTTTAGTTAGAGAAGAGGACGGCATATTTGTGCTGTTGCATTTTAACCAAAGGCTGAAATATATATTTATCTTAAGATACAAAGTCCTGTTTTTTCTCATCTCAGCATTTGATAACTATATTTCTCTACATTTGTCCATTTTAATCACCAATAAATTAAGGAACAGTGTTACCTAATAGCTACTTAGCTTTGATTCTTCTACCAAGGACTCAGCCTAATCATGAAGAGGTCCGCCTCCCTCCTCCGGAGGGCTATTTCCACCTAAGGTCTTCCTATATGTTTTTTTAGTTCACCTAGGTTTGCCCTAAGAAACCCTCTTGATACTTCAGCCTTATATCCATCTTCTTGCCATCTTCCACTTTAGTTTTCCTGTTACAAATCCCTGATGCTAGTTTCCTAAAGTCAATTGTCCATATATAGTACTCATTTAAAAACATTCTGCCATTTAAAAACTTTCTGCCCTGAATGCTTCCTATTACTAATCCCAAAGTAAAGTGAGCAGAGACAGTTATTCATATGGTTGTAAGACAGTCTGTACTTGCTGAGAAATAACCCAGGATCCAGGTCAGCATTCACAGGTTTCTCTTCAGGCCTAAGAACTTCAAAGCCAAGGCAACACTGATGGAAGAGAAAGAAGTGGAAGGAGAAACTGACAAGGTTCCATCGGTGGAGGCTCTTCTACCTTCTCCCACTAAAGTTATTTTTATTCATTTTTTGGTATCATACTAATTCTTAAAAAGAAAACACATTAACAACAGAGGATATTAGTATCGAGGATATTAGTATCTATGGCTCTATCTGTGTTTATATGGTACACTTACCCATAGTTAATCTAAGCAGGGTTTATTCAATTTACCTAATTTTATGAGTTAGCAAAACATATCAGACTAAGGTGGATGGGTAGCTCAGTATATAGCATCAATCATCATCATGTTTTAACACACAGGTGAATTTTCTTGAAATCTGCCCTTTTTCTGGCCATGATTGGGGAGGTGGGATTGAGGGTCAGATGGCAGTGGCCACATCTGCTAGCTGTGCCACTCAGTTCCAACTACTGTATGCTTAAAAATCAAGATGTCTCATTGTTCAAACTATAGCAAAGCTCCCCTCTTTCACTCAGATGCATAAAATATACCTTGAGCAAGCTGGGGAGGCTTATAGACAAAACACTTGGATATCTATTTACTGCCATTAAATCTCATGGATTACAACGAACAACACTCTTCACCACTCCTAAGGAATAACTTGCTTTGAGATAAATGGGCTGGACTTTATTTGCAACAGGTGGCAGCATCTGACCAACTTTTGCTGGACTTGGAAGCTATGTAGGATAAAGTTGGGTGGTATAGGGATGTGAGAAACATTCTGGAATGAAGGAAACGGCAAGATTCCATGAAGTCAACAGAAATCAAGTCTGAGCAAGTTTGAGAAATGCAATCATAATTTCAGTATAAAAAATAGTAGAACCAACACTCATTCAGCCCAATCTCAGACTCAAGATGTTTAAAAGAAAATCCACTATCACCAAATTAAAAGCAAGACTTTGATTTGGAAAATCAAACCTCATTTGCTTTTAACTTTTGGACCTTTGTTCTCTGCCACCCCTTCCCTCCACCACCATATTGTTATTTCTCAGCAGTACTAAAGACCATCAGATTTATTGTGACATCATATGAATTTTCAGCCAAAGATTCTACTAAGATTAGGACAGCCCCAAACGTATTTGTGAATAAGCCACAATATTTTTTAAAATCTTAAGATGAGGTAACTCTACACATCTGCCAGACTTTAAGAAATCACACCTTTTTTTACTGACATGGCATATATTTTTCAAACTGTACTGTAAGAACAAAACATTTGAACCTGACTATATTTTTGTGGCGTCACTAAACCATGGTTCCCTTGTTCAATAAGCTATAGTAATTAAGCCTTGATAATTCATGGTTTACACAATGATTGACCCACACAACATAACTCAATAAAATTTTGTTTGGGTTGGACAAGAAGATTTTTGACACAACTGGTAATAAATTCATCTGAAGAAGGGTACAATTCAAAGTCAATGAAAAACTTTTTTTTCTAGGATTGCTGGAGATTACTGATTCTTCAAGCTGAATGCTGAAAAAGGAAAATTAAAAGGCACTTCTTTTTCTCTGTTTTTTTTTAAATCAGTGAGCCAAAGAGATATCTCTTTCCTCACTTTTTTTATTATTGAGGGGAAAAAAGGAATATTACAGGCATATTATCTTAGGAACTTAAACTAAACCCAGTAAGAATCTGCACTCTTTGAACTGAGTTATCTGTCCTTCCATAAAATGCTATTCACTCCATTAGAGTGTAAACTTTAAGAGATAAATTTGACTCTTACTGGAAAATAACTTTTTTTTTAGTAAATAAGTACAAGATTGTGATATTTGTACAACTGGAATAATTTCCTTCAATTTTTGAAACTCAGTGTTAGGTGAGTGCTGATGAACAACAAAATTGATTAATGTGGAGAATGCTTTTGCAGTACCATAGCAAGATTTGTGCACTATAAAACATTAGGGAAACATAAGGTGTACATTTTCATGGGAAGAAGAAAGTTCACAAAGTTTATATAAAACAACATGACTTAGACTGATCAAGACTGGTATCCACTTAGGTAGTCATGAATTCCCTTGAACTAAGTGGTGCTTACTTCAGTGTAATAAACAAACGATTGCCCTGAAAACATTTTAGGAAAAACAACCACCACCTGAGATAGTGATTTTTAAAAATCAGTAATATTAAGTACATTGAGAAGCTAATCCTAAGGACTCCAAATAATTTATTTCCAATAAATACACTGGTTTTAAATGCCACCCTAGAAGTTCTTCCTCAAAAGCATCTGCATTTCCAAATTTGATTACAATTAAGTTATTCTATTAATCCACAGATCCCAGTAATTATTTTTTGGAAATGATGACTTCTGCTTAAAACAATAGCTTTTTGGACATCTTTTAAAACAAGTAATTGATTATCCCCTCTGGATAGTAGCCCCAGTCTGACTTCCTAAAGTGGAAACAGGACATTCTGTTGAATCAGGGTTGCTTGTGCTAGTGATTTTAACCTGCTCCACCCTGAAGTGACCTGCCAAATGCGCTTTCTTATTTTATAGACATCTGGGAATTCCATACATGCCTTAAACGCCAATTACACACCTTCTTCAAAGGACACGTGCTTTGATTTGCCAAGACCATTTAAGTCCACTAAACTTTTAAAGAAAGTCCTGGAAACAGAGAGGGTAAAAGAAATTTCACTGCCTTAAAAAGCAGGTAAAGGATTCTGTGAGGAAATAATTGGTCCCTTTGTTGAGTGAATTAATCTATTCAGCTTGCATCAGCCTTAACTTCTTTTCTTTCTCAAGGAAGGATACAGATAATGGACTAAGATGCAATCCTATACACACTGACTTGGACAATTATGCATAGGATTGCACTAGTTACACCATCCTATACATACCATTAAACTTAACAACTGCATTTGCACAATGTATTACAAATAGGGCTAGGTGGTTTATTGTTCAGTAGATTATGATAACCTTTGTTTCAGTATATTAAAGGGTTAAAACATAATCCCAATACATTTTTCCAGTATTTTAGATTCCTCTACAGATTTCTACTATTGAAACATGAAAATTAATGAGCAGAGAATAGTGGATAAAGAACCCTGAGATAGGGTGCAATATAATCAAGAGACAAGGGAGGGGTAGATCACACATTCAAGTGTAAGTGTTACACAGTTCTTGCACAGCACACTCCCTTCTATCGCCAAGTCCAAAGAAGAGGGTGGAGTCTGAACAGACTGATGAAACTGAAGATTTTTCCATGAAAGCACATCGAAATGAAGAGGTAATTTAAAAGATTAAAAATGCTTCTAATTGCTTTTTGACAGAGGCATAAGAAGCAAGGATTTATCAGCAGAAGAAAGCAAGGAGTAAATCTATTGCTCAGCACTCACCCTTATTAATTTCTGGAGTGCTTGCCAGAGATTATCTTGGGGATGCTTCTTAATAGATCAGCTAACATATTCATAGCATCCAAATAAAATTGGCTGTGTGGGTTTTAATAACATTTATTTTTACAAAGGTGAGCAAGGCTAGGAGGAGTCAGAAATTAAGAACTCCACACTTGCTTGGCTTACAAACAAGAGGTGTGACTGTCCAGATGTTAAGTCTCCTTTAGACTTAGGCAGTGTGGCCAATAGACACAGATGACCAGAACTGCAGCCCAACATTTGAAGGTCATTCAGAGGTTCTAAGGAGTTCCTGAGGAGAAGGAGGTTAAATGCTACTTCCAATCAAGCAGACAATAGTACTACAATGTACACTTTCAGACTGTACCATCCTAATTTAGATCTTAATTATCTCAAAATATAATCTTCTGTGATCTATCTCAGAATAAGGCAGCCTGTCTCTAGGCAGTTAACCACTCTGAAATTAAACTTCACACTTAATAAGTGTTTACTTGGAAAGATTGTGTTTTTTAAGTGATGGAGCTTTTCAGATTATACTACCTCTTTAATAAAGTCTACATCGCTTTGAAATATGCCCTCATTTCACCCCATTTTTCTTTGGTTTTGGTTTAAAGTGGGTTTCCTGGAAGAAAATGTTTGCTGCGATTCTGAAATCAATGACTAAGAGGCAGGTGGTTCGAAAGTAGGTCTCATCGGAAACAAATTCACTAAATTCAAAAGGATTTATTGCTGATAACTGTATATCCTATTAATGAGGGATATTTTCCTGGAAATACTTTCACGAATATACCGCGATCTGCAGAAATCGCGGTATGAATTAATCAACCGCCAAGCCTTAAATTTAGCAGTTTTATAATGACTGTGCCTCCAGTGAAGACGGTTCCGACCTCGAGAAATCCCAGGCACATCAGCAATTCTGATTTCGTGGATTCAGCAACCTTCCTTTTGCTCAGAAGAGTGTTTTGATTTCCTGCACGTGCTGCCGATCGGGGCTGGGCCTCCAACTCCCTGAGAACCAGATCACTCTCCAAATGAAATGAAAGAAACGGCTTTCGGGCGTTCTGAGTTTGGAATCGCAGCGCGTTTCGAGCTGCAGTTGGCAGGGCGCTTCCTTGGGAGGTCGCCTCAAGGAATCTCGGGGAAGTTACTGAGCAGCGAATGTGCCGAGATCGACGGGCAACCCTCTTCTCCCGTGGTTCAGGCCAAAGTGCCTGCATTACTCCATCCTTGAGTGGTCCTTCCCGTCATCCGTTTCTCTCAAGGGCACCGAATTCTAGTTCGATTTGCCACATACTTCAACCTCCCCCCCCCACACACACCTTTTAAAAAAGACACCAAGAAGTTTCAGGGGGGAACCGCCTGACATCATGAGAGAGAGAGGACAAACGCTCACTTTGAAGGGTGCCTGGGCAGGACTTCAAATGAAACTATGCCTGAGAAGAATTTGATACTGGACTCGGGAAAATAACTACGTCGGCCTTTGCCAAACCGTGGAATGTGCAAGAAAGCTCGGCGGACTCGCCAAGTTCCAACCCGGGTTTCTCCAGTGGCTGTTCACCCTCCAACCTCCCGGGTTAGGCAAGGAACCCACCCCTCCAAGCAGGGAGGCCTCGCGTGGCTTTGAAGATGATTGGCACAGAAACTTCCCGGGAGACCTTACAAGATGAACGGGAGAAAGTAACTTTCCAGGGTGACTTGGGTCGCCTCCAAGAGTCGTGGTGGGGCAGAGACCTTGCCTCTTGCTTCTCGATCCAGCTCTCTCCGCTGCCGAGACCCAGGTCCCGAAGGAGGGAAACCGAGAGCCAGCAATCCCGAGTCTTTGGAAAGACGGCCGACGCCATTGTCAGACAGGTTTCCAAGCAAGATCTCGAGTCCGGGAAGGCGCCTTTGATATTCTCCCCGCCTTCAAAGAGGCACAAGGAGCTGCTGCGCAGTTTCAGTGCTTGCGTGGCTGTTCTCTTCCACGTCGGGACTCTTCAGGCGTCTTGGACTACAACGGCCATCCCTCCCGGCACAGCCCTGCCTCGGGTAATGATGGAGTTGTAAGCCCGTATGTGTGGGAGCGCCAGATGGAGAAAGGTTGTCTCTCCTTCTGGTCCGCCCGGCCACCTTCCTTTGATCTTTCCAAACGCCTGTATTTCTAACGTTTTTGAAAGCGAGGGAGGAGAGCGAGTGGCCTCAAAATCTATGCCGCCGGTTATCCGAGCACGCTTTAATAGCGGTTCTCAATGTCACTTTGGAAAAAGGGAGAGAGGTATCGATCCAGTTCCTTGCAGTTTTCCTGAGTTTAATGATACAGGAAATCAGGCTTAGATTGTGAGAACACTTCTTAGGGTTGTGTTCACCGCCTTCGAAAGAACTGGGGCTGATGGTGCGCTAATCCCAACGCAAGTACCCAGTCCTGCTTAGAAGTAACTGCATCTTCGATATGGAGCCTAGTGACCTCAGGCGCGGACAAACTTGTCTAGTCTTCTGCCAAGAAGAGGAAGTGGTTTCCTTTTGCCTTTTTCTGGGATTTCCCCCCCCCCCACTGGAATTCCTTGGAAGTGTCCCCTTCAAATAGTAACCAAACCAAACCCTGCTTAGTTTTCCAATTCAAACAAAACTCAACCAGGTGCTGCTTGGATCTGAAACAAAACAGGCGCTTACCCGATCAGTTGTTTCACTTTCATTTCAGCTACAAATCAAAACAAGCTGCGTTGGAAATCAGCTGCTGTTCCTTCCCGTTAAACCGTTTGTTTAGTTCAGACTATTTAGTACCCACATTACAGATGCAATTCGTGTGCATATATACATTATAGTGCAATCCTAAGCATGTTTTATTCTCGAACTCAGGTCTGGTGCGTTCAGTGGGGCTTGTTCCATAATAGATGTCTTTAGTATGACATCCCTAAATAGCAATTCTAAACTTATTTAGTTGGGAAGAAAATCTGCTGAAAATCAAAGGGACAGCAATGGTAAATCAAGTTATTTGTTTAAAAGTATGTTGGCTGGTTCAAGTTGATTCTAAAAAGAGATGCACAAGGTTGATCAACTCTTTGCCTTCTTGTCCTGAAGTAAATCACTTTATTTAAAATGGAATATTCTTTGCAAACTGTTAGAGTCTAACGAATTAGATTAAAACTGATTTGTCTATACTTACAATGAATTAAAAAAAGAAAATCAAGATGTATGAAGGCAGTGATTTTTTTTAACATAGAAATCAGCCTTGATAAAAACTGTAATGGCATTTCTCCCAACTATACCCCACATGTAAATAAAGCTAATAGTTACTATAGCTTAGATTAATATTGTAATTATTATGGTCATTATAATAACAGGAACAATCCAAGAAAGAGCAAAGAACATGCAAATATAATCTGGTGTCCTACCTTTCCTCATTGCCCAGAAAAGGATCGTGTTTGGGTCTCTATGTTCACATTTGAAGGTTTCCCTTAAATAATTCCATTCTTAAACCATTGGCCCTTAGGAAACCAAAGCACCATCTTCATTTTTTTCTGGCAGATGCCCGCTGCCCAAATATATTTCTTCTTTCTAAGCCAGTGAAAAGTTTCCAAAGTTCTGGCTAATCAGCCTTAATATACCTAGGTTCTGCCACTTCAAAAGTGTGTTTTTGCATGTGGAACTATACACACATACATATATTCAAAGTGTAGAGAGTCAATATATCTTCTGTCCAGAGGTAGATAAGAAGCTTAAGCTAGCTTGGAGTTGTTAATAGGTAGATAAGGAAAGACAAACAAGGGAGACAAGAATGCCAGCACAATCTAGGCTAAGTAAACATCACTTGGTTTGGAGGAAACTCTGCCACCTTAGCATTTCTCCTAGACTTCTCTAGAAGTTAGAAAGGAGCAAATAGCAGTTACAGGCTAGAGAGCCACCAAAACGTGGAGCGACCAGAACAGAATTCCTTCATGAATCAGCATGGAAGGAAGACGTCAAAGTCTATTTTGATATTTTCCTCCTGGAGCTGCTAGCAAGGAAATCTGAGACAGATCAACTCTGATGTTTCAGCTAGATCTCCAGCCCACGTGAGCCAAAGCAAAAAGACAAGCTGATGTGCAGCAAGGTCTTGTGAGGTTTATGCAAAACAACCCCCACCTCAAGAAAGCGTGCAGAGCGGCTGCAACCTGCGATTTGAACTAACTGCAGAGTCCCAGGCTCTGATTGCCATTGGGCCTTACTTGCATAAATAATCCACTGGGATTCTTCCCTTGACTTCAGCCCAAAAAAGAGAAAGAACGAAAGCGCGCCTTTGCGTCTTTAGACTGTGAATCTAGGGGTTACTTATAAATCTTCAAAGAAATATGAAGGAACCCAAACTGGCATTTGCTAATAAAAGTGTTCACTTTTCCCAGTGAAACCCCAGAAGACAGAGCTTTCCTTTATCAGGAGAGCAGCAACAGGGATATTTTTTCTTTAAAAAAAGGAAGCTTTTAAATCATAACTGGGAATATTCCTTGGCAATTTGGTGGAAATGAATGGGATTTGTCTCATGTTATTTTGAGCTTACCGGGTCTATTTAGTCTGATCCAGCCTCTTCCCCGATGTTTTCCAGATGCAATTAGACTCTGACTCCCATCATTTCTAAACCATGTTTACAATGGCTGGGCATGATGGGAACTATATGTAATAGATTAAGAGGGTTCCTGTTTGAAGGCTGGGTGATATAAACATTCTAAAACGTACAAAAGAATCATTTATTTCCAAGTTATTCTACATCCCCAGTTATTAGTTTCCCAGTTATTAAGCCACTGTGCCTCTGCTAATTAAATGTTAGTATAAAACCAATGGGGCTTTTGAGTGTCCTAACCAACCCCTTGCCATTGTCTGCAAAAAAAAAAGTATGCACTTGAGGTGTAATTGAGGATGTTCCATTTATTTAGCACTGCAACAAAACTTAACACAGATTTCCAAGATAGCAAAAGCCTCTACATTAATGATGATACTAGATACAGAGGGGGCAATGACTTTTCATTAGGAGAGTGAAAGGGAGAGACCCACACACATTTCACTGCTTTTGAACCTGTCAAGTACTTGGCTGTTTTGACTGAAAGAGGGTTAATATCTGAAGCCCAGTAAACCCACAAACAGAATCATAAAGCTGTCTCAATAATTAACACTCCTGTGTCTGTCAGTAGCTGGTTTATTTGCGCTTTCCCTCCATTTGTTTATATTTCCCCCTTTCTACTACCCTCACCCCCTACGCTTCTGGGTAACTCCAGATCTATCTGCACCAGTATTATTTACCTTGAGTTTCAAGTCTATTTTTCTTGGTACAGATTAAACTGTTAACTTTCTTTAACAGTTCAATTTATTTATTGCAGAAAAAAATATACAATGATATTTACAAAACAATCATCAAAATAGGAATGCATTTAGACACTGAATCTATTTGCATTTTAACATGGGTCATCAATAAATAAATAGAATGATTCATTTTTGTCCCACCCCCACCTCCCTTTTTAAATTTTTTTCCAGGAACAATTCCAAAACAAAGCAAAACTAATAAGGAACCTGAAATATTTTGCTCATGAGACTTTGAGCCAGTAAGGTTTTGCTGCTGAAATGGTTTTTGGGCGGTGGGTGGGAAAATTTCCCTTTCTCATTCCTTAAAAAAGGGGGTTCGTTGTCATTAGATCTGTTCAAAAAGAAGGGTGGGGGACTCCAGTAACATATTTCCTTTCATGAGTGGCTCATAAGCTCTCTAGGGAATGCATGCATGCAAAAAAGAGGGAAAGGAAGTAGGGAAAAAAGTTCCAACATTCTTCGTCAAAATGGTAAGGGGGGGGGAAGCTGGTTCAGATTTCGATCAGAATGCAGAGATGTTTGGTAGATCATCCAGCCTTCACTCTGGATCAGCCACCTCACCGTCTGAGGGGCTCTAGGTCTCTTGCCTCAATTGCTCTCCCCACGCCCTGCTCTTTGCAACCTGGACCAAGAACGGGTCTACATTTCCAAGAAAATCCTTGGCGTGCTAGTCTGAGAAGGGGGAAAATAACCCCGGGAGGTGGAGTGAGGGCGAATCCAAGTGCAGAGTCTCTAGTTTGTCCATTTTCTCTCCTTCCCTTTGAGAACAATGTTATCTGGGAGGAAAAAAGAGAGAGACAAGAAGGGAAGGGGAGAAGGGAGAAAACTGTTACTAGAAAAAAGAAAAACATTAACCCTCTTAGAAAGAGAGGGCGAAGCGAGAAGAAAAAGCTTCTTTTCGCGACCCTCGAGAGCTATGACTCTGCTCGCTTCAAGCCGAGGTTTGCAAGGCTGAGTGAGGGTGTGAGTGCATGTGCGCGTGTGTGTAGGGGGGAATTGTAGCACAAAGGAAGGCGGGTTGGGTGGGGGGAAGGAACATTGGCAAGGCATGAAATCAGGAAACGCGCTGAAGGAAGCGTCACGGAGATCTATCTCGGGCGAATCTAGTAAATGGGGGATATATTATCCTCCTGGAGCTTAACTAAATTCTCCCTTAAATAAATTCTTGCTCCTTTTGGAGGTAACTTGCTTCCAAGGAAGTCTGTTTCAGGAGCCGGAATTCCTGAGTTCTCCAGTCGCCTAGTAGGAAGCCAGCCACGCTTAACCACCTACCGGTAGTGTAGTGGGGGAACTGGATGGGGTTAGGAAGAGTGAAAATAACCAGAGTTGATGTGTGCTGGCCCGCTGGCATCCTGGATCGAGCATCGGGTCCAAGAAAATCGAAGAAGAACGAGCGCAGCATTGTACAGATATTGTACAATTCTACACGTCCATCACATGCAACCACCAAAGCTTTGGAACAGAGTCATTGGCCTTCGCTTTCCAGCGGAGGAGACCTCAAGCTTTGGGTCCCGCTCTTTGAACAATCTGACCAAGAACAGGCTGGCATTTAGCCAGCTTTTCCCACCGATGGAAATTCTGCTGAAATAGCCCCTACTATAGCCCTCCACCCTTTACCCAAGAAGTTTAGTCTCTTTCTCTCCCAGCCTAGTTCTCTCTCCAATCCTCCACACCGCCTCCAGTTCAGCCCTTCCAGGCTGCGGTTAGGGAAAGGGGAGGCTGGAGAGAGGGGACCAAGAGAGGGATCAGCTAGCGCCTTTCCCTCCCAATCTGGACCTTTTGGACACCTTGGACATCAAGACGCCTCATTCCAGCCAAATGGGACATGGGCTGATCTGGCAAAGGAAGCAATTGGGGAAAGGCTGACCTAATGCCTTGAATCTGCTCAGATTTACTCAGACATAAACCCAAATTGTTTCAGAATTGAGTTTACAAAAGAAGGATTTCTGGGTAATTATAAGGATTTTTGCAATTGATCCTCCCACCAACTCCAGTTGGTAGGATTTCCTCCAAAAGAATGCCTGTTTACTGGGTAGGAAAAGCTTATTTTCACATGGTCCTAGGGCTGCAGATAAAGCTACAACCCTATGTGAGAAGAATTGAACTCACTAGGACTTTTGAGTAAACAGGCGCAGGTTCAGGCTTGAAGCCCTTTTTCTTCTCTTCCCCAATCCAACTTTCTAGAGGATCTTTAATCTTTGAAGTGATATTTCCATGTGTTCATGTTTTTTTACACCATGTCCTGATTTAACAAGTTACCCTACCCCTTCCCCCCCCCAAGTCGGCAGTGATAAGTTGCAATACAGGTACCATCTTACCTGGGAGTATGACCTGTTGTGTTCAGAAGGATAAGGACCATACACTCTACTCACACTGGTACCTACAAGTCAGTTCCAATAAAATAGTGTGGCTTGCCTCAGAATAAATGCCTTGTTATCAGGTAATTCTAGATCAGGTAAATCTGGAATATATAACAGGACTTAACCTCTAGTTCTACCTGAAGGAAAAGAATGTGTGTTTGCAATGCATGGCCAAAATGGAACAATTCATTTTTAAAAAACATTCATAACTTTATTCAGGTATCCTTTCACTTATATGCAAGTGAATAAAGCCCTCCATAGGCAAAAGAACTAGGCTCCAAAAATGAGAGCCCTGTTGCTATTAAAACTAAAAAAAAAATTCTTTAATTTTGAATTAACAGATTTAACCATATGACCCCAATGTACACTTTATCCTGATGAATTTTCTAGCAGGAAAGTATACAAAAATGTTAAGAGAAGAACTGAAGTTTTTAAAAACATATTAGGGTTCAGGTTATTAGTGCCACCAATGCACATTTCTAGGGCAAGATCAGCAAATACTACAAGTGGAGATAATAGGGCAACTTACATCATAGATCTGCATAGGATCTTACTGCATTTCTACCAAAATTATGGGCCTTTACCAGCTATAATCTGGAGAGTAATTCTTGCTTGCTCACTTTCATAATATTTTGTTTTAGTTTTGTGACACCAGATGAAATTTCTACCCAAGCACTCCCTGTGTGGCTATTCTCAAAATAACTAGTAGACCTTTGATAATACAGCTGACTATACTGGAGAAAGTTGTGCTTTGGAATTACAGTTAGCCAAGGAAGTCTAGCAAAGAAGACTTTGAGTTTGGGATCTGCAACCTCCACCCAAATTTTGGTAAGTTAATTTTCTCATGATAGGAAAAGAGAGAACTACCCCCCCCATGCAATTAAGCATTCAGCTTCTTACACCCACCATCCCTTCCTGAAATTGGGAATGTATGTGGACAATCCAAGAGGTGCTAGTGTGACTATAAACCTCCTAATGTCATAGATCTCCCAGGAGAATTTTGGAAAGAGATTCTTCCATGCAGATATTGGTGGACTTCACTCTGCATAAAGCAAGAACGTGTACAAGAAAATGAGGTTGGGTATGTGTAAATGTTTTTTGGGGGGGGAAATGCAAGAAAAGCTTATTTTCTGTCACGCCTATACTCCTTCCAAGGGAAAATCTTGAAATATAATAAGTGGAAAGAACATTTTCCAATAAAATAAATTAAAATGAATACCTTTGAAGGCAAACGATGCAGAACATGAGAAGTTGTGCTTGGGAGGGGGAAACCTAACAGCTGGATTTTAAAGAAAGCTTCCTTCCCTTGCCTAAATTTTTATAGGATTTTCTACTAAGGCCAACAGATGGCCTGAGGTATCCTGTTAAAAATGAAGAATAATTTTGGAGTATGTATGGAAGAAAATGAGGTGGGTAAGGCTGGGATAGATACTTGTGTGGAATGACAGCAAGATGAGTGTTTGAGCTGGGAAAGTCCCTCTGAAAACACCTTTGGAACGAAGAGTAAAGGCTTGCTCAAGGATTAGCTACCCTGGTCCTCAATTTTCCTGCCAAGAAAAACAGGGTGGCTAAAATGGGATGATAAGGTGTTCAATTCCTTTTACTCCTCACTCAGCTACCCCCCACCCTCGGGTGGCACAGCTCTTGAAGGGGGAGGCTGTGTTGGCACCCAGAAGGACTTCCAGAAGAAGATTGAGGTAACGAACTCAAACCTCTTTGAAGTTGCAGAGGATTCCTCGCAGCCTCCCTCACTAGTCTCTGAGAAAGACACCCACCCACCCACACACACACACCGCGCCATTTCTGTTGCTCTGCAAATCAAGGGTCTCCTAGATCGAGGACCCTGATGAGGGGAGAAAAATCCTCGGAAGCTTCGCCTTGGAAGCCTGACTGGATCCTTTGTAGAAGTAATCAAATGTTTTCCAAGGTCTTTAAATTCCAGAAATTTGTAGGCAGGATATCCCTGGGGAGCGCTTTCTCGGCACTCCCCCAGGACAGCCAGTCCCTCGGAGGTCCTTAGGCGGCCTCCTGACGAGGATCCCTCAGTTCCTCAGCCCACCGCTCCACCGAACCCTGCGCTCTTACCTAAGTCTCCAGGCACGCCAGGCTGCACAGGACGCTAGTGGGAGGCGGACATGGACCAGGCGCCTTCCATGCGCCAAACGGAGAAGGCGTAGCTGAGGCGCTCGTGGGCCACATAGCTGCAGCTGGCCATCTTGGAGTCGAGCTCGTCGCTCTGCAGAACCTGATAGAGGAAGTCGATGTAGCGGGCGGCCAGCTTGAGGGTCTGGATCTTGCTCAGCTTGTCCGACGGCAGCGTCGGGATGATCTTGCGCAGAGCCGCGAAGGCTTCGTTCAGCGACTGCGTGCGCTGGCGCTCGCGGACGTTGGCCATCACCCGCTGCGTTTGAAGCTCCTCGTACGACTGAGGGCTGCCCCCGCCGCTGCTGCTGCCCCCGCCGCCCCCGCCGCTGCCCGACTTCTTGCCTCTTTTGCCTTGTGCCGGGCTACACGGCTCTTCTGCCGAGCCGAGCGCCCCGCCGGTCACTCCGCCGCCCCCTCCGGGGCCTCCTCCTCCGGCTCCTGCGGCCGCCCTACGGCTCGAGCGCCTCTTCCGTCCCCCTCGTTTGCCGGCGCCTTGAAGCTGCTGCTGCTGCTGCTGCTGTTGCTGCTGACGGTCGGGCTCCTCTTCGCTGTTACTCAAGCTGTCGTCGGCGGGCGAGACTGGAGAGTTGGAGTCGTCCTGCTGCTGCATCATCTCGGGGGCCAACCTGCGGCGCACCGAGCAGCCCCCTTTGGAAGGGGCTAGTTGGGCCGGGAGATGCCTAGCCAGACAGCTCCCCGCGGCTAGATCCTTGCCCTGCGAGAGTCCAGAGGAGGGTAGCAGCAACGCGGCGGCGGCGACGTTCAGTTGGATGGGAAGATGGGGGCCATGGGGCGCCGAAAAGAAAGCAGCAGAGGGGGGAGAATCTCTGGCGCTGTCAGCTCCCCTCCCGAGGGCTCCTCGGAGCTGGTTGGGAGTTGGGCGAAAGTTGCAGCCTGGGACGCTCTTATAGCTCCTGCTGGCGGAAAGTTCGGGGGCAGCGGTGTCATTGGCTTGACGTGGAGAAGGAGGGACTTTGTCGAGACTGAGACGAAAGTTTCCGCTTCCCCCTCCCTCCTCTCCGCTGCCTTTCCCAGACCGTTAGCCAGAGAACGGAGGGAGCCCCTTCCCCAAGCCGCCGGCTGCTCTCAGAGGCTGCTACACTTCTGCCTTCCCTTCCCCCTTCCAAGCACGCCAGCCTTTGAAGGGCTTCGGAGAAAGGGGCTGTAAGCACCCCGAATCCTCCGCTCACCCTCTCCTGAGATCCTCAAACTTTTTCCTTCCGAGGAGATCTGCTTAAGCACTTCTCCGAAAGCCATCTCAGTTCCGTCGAATCAAGGGGCATTGCTCACCATACTCCCACCGCCTGCTTGGAAGGAGGGCCGGTTTCTGTGACAAGATTTACTTCCGAGTCATTCTTATCTGAATGCGCGATAAGGGTCGGTTTAGAGTCGACGGAATCGGTTGGCTTCACTGTCCACTAAGTTCTGAAGAAGATACTACCCAGCCCTTGGGTTTGTGGTCCATTTTCAGGCAGGAGCCCCACCACCATTTAATCAATTCTGCCCATCATCAAATGTCAAAGTCTTCGAAAAAAGTTAAACTGCGATCCTAAATAGGCGCAGTTTTCCGCATTGAAATTAAGTGATAGTTATATGTTTTACTTCCGAGTAAGGACCCAGACAGTTCAGCAAGAGCGGTTTAATGAAACCCCCAGTTCACGCGACCCCTAATTACAACTAGAGTGTAAACTGGGTTTGAGGAGAGGGGTTCCGTTTCTGCTTGGAGTGAATTCCAAGACTATCAAAGAGGGTGATAATTTCAGTTCAGAATGGGGCCATGTTACATTCCGTGGAGCCTTTTCAAGTGTGTGCGGGATCGAGTTGCGTGTTGGACTCTGACTGTCTCCCCAGGCACAACTTGGGGAATTTGATTCCGACGCCTCGGTCGCGGCTTTCCGTTGGCCGTTTAGAGGACAAGAGGTACACTTTCCAAGGGTGGCCCTTCAGCCCTGCTCGCTTCCCTAAGCGCCTCAGCGCCCGCTTCGGGCAGCCCGCCCGAACCGTGGAGTCCACGCAGTTCTTGGGTCAGAGACTGACTGGTTTCATGAGCGGAAGAGGGAGGTTGATGGGCGGGGGTGGGGTGGGGAGGACAGAAAGACGTTTCGATCTGACAGAAATCAGAATTAGGGTGCCGTCTAGCTTCATTTCTGCCTTCTAAAGGCAGGGATCCCAGGTAATTTTCGACAGATGCGGCGCGTCTTGGGAAACTTCTTGCCTTCCACCTCGCAAAAGGAAATTGCTCCTCGCTAGCCGACAAGCAAAACAAGATACCCGAAGATATCCTGCAATGTCCTTGCTTCTGAACTGGGCCGGGAAGAAAACACTCCCTTTTCTAAAGGTACCCGAATAATCCACAAACTCGAGGTGACATAAGTATTCAGTTGCTCTTTGGATTGCTTCCTTCCACAGCGGAAGCACAGCGGGCTGTTCTCCAAAATAAATTGGACCAGGACCCATCTGGCATCCAAATAACAGCAAGGATGTGTGTTAAAAGATACCCCACCGCCTGCAGTGAAAGCTTTGTGATCTAGTCGCGACGATATTTGTCTTTTTTCTCAACTTTCTTCGTTGTGCCTTGATTCATCAATAATGTTGTGTTAAAGACTGAGAGCGCGGCGTGCTGAAGGTCGTTGGAAGCGAATACTTCCAGCTATCGAGCGCACCCAATCTTCTGCACCCTTCAATACATTACTACAATTCAAACAAAACTATTCTGGTTTATTCTTTTCTTTTCTTCTTTCTTTCTTTCTTTCTTTCTTTCTTTCTTTCTTTCTTTCTTTCTTTCTTTCTTTCTTTCTTTCTTTCTCTCTCTCTCTCTCTCTCTCTCTCTCTCTCTCTCTCTCTCTCTCTCTCTCTCTCTCTCTCTCTCTCTCTCTCTCTCTCTCTCTCTCTCTCTCTCTCTCCAAACCTTTTAGTCTGCAAAGTGCAGAGATTGGAACGTGTGGAGAAAGTGTGTCGCTTAAAAAGAAAAGCTAGAGAACTGAAAATATTTCGTTGGTTTTCCAAGAACTGCCTGCTGGATGGCCGGAACTAAAAGCGCAGTTCTAGCCGGTCCCCATCTCTGCCCCGCGGCCGCTATCGTCACTTTTGCAAGTAAATCAATCAGATCAGACCGAAGCAGAGCAACCGCGGTGCTGCCCCAAGACTGAGAAAAATCCACGTGGCCCACATGTCTTGAAAGGCGAGGATAAGTTTTCCGGCAGCCGCAGGATCCGCGTTTGGGGCAGAGTGGTCTGTCGCCCTCCAAATGATGCTGAACTATAATGCCCAGCGTCCGCTGCTTTTGGATCGAAATAGTTTTTAAACGGGCCATAAAAGAACCGGGAGAAAGTCTTAATCTAGAGGTTAATTCAAGGGTTGGATATAGTTACGGAAGGAGAGGTCCTCTCCGCGTGTCCTCCTTTAAATTAAGGCAGATAGCACGTCTAGGGGGCAGCAGGTTGAAGAAAACCTATTTAGGCCTAGCTGAAGGTGGTTCGACAAAATTTTATTCATTTTTCTAGCAGCGTGGGAAAGGAAAAAGTAGAGAATTTAACGGTCTCTTGCAGTCCCTCCGTTTTAAAAACCCTTCGTAGCACTCAACCCGCGTTTTCCTCCAGTGTTTCAGGGAAGTGTCTTTACCTCTTCAGCTTGTTTCATTTCCAAAAGGAAGATTGTTCAGGGTCGTTGAACAGAATACTGTGTGATTCTCACCTCCAGGAGATCCAAACTCGAAAGACCCTTACCTTTTTCAGATGTTCCTCAAAATCTTATAAAAGGACTTCTGACCCGAGAAAGGGAAGTCCCCTTATCAGTCATATAGGAAGGAGCTACACCGCTCTGAATAGGAGATGGGTTACTGAATGAATGAATGAATGAATGAATCAATCAATCAATCAATCAATCAATCAATCAAGGGATTTTTGCATGATCAGAAAATGACCTGGTCTTAGAAGAGACTGGAGAAGATGGGACAGAAGCAAAGTAACTTGCTTATTTAAACTTTTGGCACAGTGTTCCTCTTATTGGCCTCACAACAATTCTGTGAGGTAAGTTAAGCTGAAACAATAAATGACCAAAAGAAATCAAATTAGGGATCGTTTTAAGCAAGGACTGTTCAGCTCATAAATCCTGCTATTTCTTGAACGTCACTATGGCTTACATAGCATAATAGGAGTTTATAGTGATTCAAACTCTTTAAGTTTAATTTCCTAGCCAGAAAGAGGCCAGGAACCGAAGTAAAAAGCTTTGATGTCCTTAGTTCTATCATTGAGTTAAGGACCAATGTAATATACCTTGTTAATCTGGAACTTTTGCTTATCTTCTAATAAGAGAAGAAACTCTGCTACCTATTGAAGCACAGTTTCCCTTTCAGTTCCTGATCTCTTCCCATATCCCAAAATTGTTTCTTAAAGAGAATCAGCCTTTATCTTCCAGATCCATGTAAGTATTGGAGAGCTGGGAGACAATCCAGTTCAGCCCTGAAAATGAACTGAGAAGTCATCATTCCCATTTTTCTGTGGGAGGTTACTCAGAATTTGTCAATGAATTTGATTTTCTTCTTGGCATCTCTAGTCAAGTGGTTTAAGTGCATCAGAGTTGTTGCTTTCCCATATTTTACCCCTCCCTTTCAGCCAAAGTGATTTTGCATTATCTGGAATTTACTCACTTCTGATCTAACAGAACCATCCCACAAAATGCATCAGATGGAGCTTTTAATAAGCCACAAGTAAGATGCTGGAAAAAAGGCATAAACACAAGCCCTTCAAGTACTGCCAATGAATATTAAACTTAGTGGATAATTTAAAAGGGGGAGTGGGAGTGGGGAAGAACATAAGAATTTTGCTTTCCTGATCAGTAGGGAAAGAGATATTTTACATGATGTTTAGAGGATATTCAAACATATCTCTTCTCCATCCCAGCTTTTAAAATACTTGGTAAATAAAGCAAAAAACAAAACAACAACCCCCCCCCCCCAAGTTCTTAACACTGGGCAAGACATGAAAAAGGGATCCTGTTCTGATCTACTGCAGCCTGAATTAAAAATATTAGCCTAAAATCAGAAAGTCAGACAGTGGTGTCTATAGGATATTGGTTAAAGAATAAAAATGACAGCAGGAACAATGAGAACTGCCTGTTTCATGTTTATGTCATGATCACACCATCAAGGCTGCCATTTTGAGGTTTTTTTTTACTATATCCCACAGGCACCTCTGATATCAATCTTCTGTTCATTCAAAATTCAGCCATATTAAATAAAGATGAGTGGCACACACAAACATGTATTCTAAGAAAAGATATACAGAATGGCTACTAATATTAGAGATTATAATAATTAGACATCATGGTTAGTACCTAAGGGATCTTTCCCCATGGCTGAATTGTAGGCTTCCAACCTGTCCTTAGATTTGCAAAAACCAGATTGGTCATCAAATTGTTTTTTCTTACTGTCCATCCCTATCCCTATTCCTAATTCCCAGTCACCTAACTTTCCTCCAAGGTAACTAGTGATAAATTCTATATTCCTTGAGGTATTTGAGATATTACTTTAACATCAGTACATCTGTGGATCAAAGCTGGCAGCAGGTGGACTAAAGGTTGAGAAAAAACAAATGCCATGAGAACTTGGGAAGAAAAAAAAGATGGCAAAAGTTGGTTTGTGCCATGTAGTGGAGGAACAGCCCCCTGTGAGTATGTTTAAAGCCATCACAACATTTGGAATCACAAATAGTAAAAAAAATAAAAGAATACAATTTCTTTTTGCGTTTGTCTTGATCTGGAACTCTTTAGCAGCAGTGACATCCCCTATTTTAAGAATTCTCAAATTCTCAAATATTTATTTGATAAATGAATAAATAAATAAGTAAATTCTGAACAACAGGACAAGGAGCTGCATACAAAATTACACCCTAGGCCTAATAAAACTTTGAATGCTGTTTTGCTTTGTAAAGCAACACTTTCTTTTAAAAAACAAAACAAGGCTGCCACATTACTTCATTTTGAGCCCTTCTCACATTTCTATTCCTTAATAAAGTAAATGGAATTAATTCTGTGGCACAGGGTGCCTCATGACGGTAAATTGTATCTGTATCATATTTTAATTTATAGACTGCTGAATTTTTTTCTTTAGTTTTTTTTAGTTATACATTTCCAAAGAAGATGTTTTTTCTCATAATCTACTTGATCTTTCTCTTCAGTTTTCTTCCTAATTACATACTTTGAGATACAGTGACTAGAATTGTACCTAATCATCTTCGACTTTGATAGGATTATGATACTTGCATGTTTATTTCCTTCTGGGAAATTCCTCACATAGATTTTCCATTTTTAACAGCTGTTATCAATCCTTAATATGACCAACCAGTAAGCAATGAATTGTTTTGGGCAAGCTTTTTTGTATTTTGTATCTCTGTACCTTGTCTATTTATTCATTATTTTATTTCAAGTCATATGGAGTTGACAGGCACTAAGTGTCCCTGAGTATAAGACTGTCTATTTCTCATATAGGCATTGTGCATCTATTACTCATTTTTTCCATCATGAACACAATATCTTGACACTTACAAAGAACCATGTAATGAAGTCATAGGTCATTTTCCTTCCTTTGCTTCCAATTTTCTATCCAGGACACCTGTCGTATGATTGTTCAAATGTTTTTGGATAATGATAAAAATCATAGGAATTCAAGTCCAAGAAGATCTAGTGGACTAAAATCCCCATTGCATCCTATTTTGCAAGCACCTGCAAATTCCATCTGTAATAAAGAATATGAATGGCTAATGAGTAAGCTCTAATATGTCCAAAGGGAATTATTCCTTAGAATGTAAAATGAGACTAGGGCGCCAGGCTAGCAAGTGGGAGGCCATGAGTTCTAGTCCTATCTTAGGCACAAAGTAACCTCAGGAACCTGGCAACTTGTTCAGACAATTGCCAGGAGTCAATACTGACTTGAATGTCTGTGTGTCTCTGTTTGTTTGTTTGTGTGTGTGTGTGTGTGTGTGTGCAAGCACACACATATGCATGCATGTGTGCATACATGAGCACACACAGAGACACACATGATATAGGTAGACACAGATACACATAAGCACACACAATCTACAGCCCTAGATACTGTTAGTGTCCCAGTAAGCTATCTGAAGACAAAATGAACGTAGCCTACCTCACTCAGCACCAAAGTGTTGCAACTAATGAACAATTTATCTCAGGCTCTCAGAAATTGAAAAATACATACCAGAAAAGCTGTTTAAAACTCCTCCTCCCTCCCCAGTCAATCTCTGCATAATTACTTTTCAAAACAAACTAAGCAATATACTTTAGGTAATGCAAAACCATTTGTAACTACTGGCTGAAAGAAAACGTGGCTTGCATTGAGCTTAAGCTACCCAGCACGACTGTTAGGAGAATAAAATAATATCAGAAAGATTAGTATGACTGCCACGTCTAATTACAAGTCTTTCTCTGCTGTTTCCTCTGAGCACATCAATACCTCAGAGCAACTAAAAGGCTATTGTTAATTTTGCTATGCAAATTGAAATAACATTATTTTGAAGAAGAAGAATTACTTAGTCTGGATATTATGGATTCAGGAAAGTTGGGCCCTTGTTCCTCCTAGAAGATTAAGCAATTTCTTAATTTTAAGAATTTATTTCCCAATTTTAATTTAATTGTATTTCAAAATGCAGAGCATTTATTAAAAAACCTAAAGTCACTAAAAAGTATAAATGAAATAATAAGTAAAATTTTAAAAATAGAAATCGAAGAAAAGAATACTAAAATTCCTAAAAGGGGAAAAAATCTGAGTTATATATTACACTTGTCAATAGTCATGACTTACTAAACAGTACCATATAGTACTAAAATATAATCAGACTCAAATATTATTGTATAATATCCTAAAATCTCTGCCAACATAGTACATATTGCTTCATCTTCTGATTAGTAGAAAACATTGCTTTTCCTAGATGGATAAATCACACATTTCCAAAAGCCATCACATAATATCATGGTTCCAATTTCTCAATATGATTCTTTTAGCCCATCCCCCACCCACCCCCATAATTATAATTACAATTATAATTGTAATTCCTAATAAGCAGTCAGGTGAAGGTGAAGATCTCATTAACATTAATATTTAATAAATTTAAGATTTTGTCATAAAATCTCTTATATATATTAAAACACCATTCCAAAAAGTTAATCAGATTATCATATTGACTATTATATGGCTCAATAACCTTTCATTTTTTTTATTTACATCCAACAAAGAGAGTCTGGTGTCTATTCCTTCAAGTACATTCATTGGGGGGCAAATACACTCAAATATGTTGATACAATTTGAACATTTTAAGGACTTGAAGAAGCCACTGATGAGGCATTATTACAGATACTAGTTCTTTAGTTCATGTTTGGAATGCCCCAGAAATGTCACTTTAAAAATATCCTTGAACTTTTAATAATGATACCTAATGGTTTTTACATGCCGCCCAGTTATGGCTTTTCAATCTGTTACAGTTCAGCGTTGAGCTGTGGTGGTTGGTTGAGAGTGCTGTTTGAGAAACACAAACAAAAATACTGGTGTGTATGTGTGTGTTTTGTTGAAGGAGGAAGGAATAAATAACTCTTTCATAGTAGAAGGAGAGAATTCATAGTAGGAAGAGGGAATAAAGTCACTCGGTTAGGCCTTTAGACCCTTTTGGACCACCAGGCTGTTTATGAATTTGGGACTTTTCCATAGCAATCAGTGTGCACCAGTGTGCATCAGTACCCTTGTTACTGATCTTTTTTTTTTAAAGTCATCTGGATTGTTCTTAGCAAAGCTATAAAATGAAAAGTAGCTTTGTAAAATTGCATTTTAGGGTGTTTGGTGGGCTTCATAAAATGAGGTAATAACCAGCTGTGGCTATGAAACAGAGTGAATTTGACCTTGGTCAGTTTGACCTAGGCTGTAATTTTCTCATTAATTTCCAGGGCTACATTCAGCCATGTCTTGAAGATAAGCCTTAAGAATAAAATTGATTGCTGAAGCAGAACACCTCAAGCACAGCAGTTGAATTAAAGCACCACCAAATGGTATTGTGGTGCATCGTCTCTTTATTTGACATTTTGATGGCATGGGTAGTTATATAATATTGAATTGTATACCCTGACATATCTAAATGGATTATTTAATGGCAAAGGAATCAGCCTAAAATGTTAAGAATGCAGATGTAACCTAGCGCTCATCAAAAAAGGAAACCTGCTTTCAGAAATATTGAGGGAGTCATTAGGTTGCTTATTATAAACTACAGAATTCAATTCTATGCATGCTCTTTCAGAATAGGTTATTCAGATCAATGGGAAATACTGAAGTTACAATCTTATGTCTTTTTATCTTTGTAAAAATTTCCCCCCCTAATAATCAGTCCAGTAGAGGAAAAAAGACAGATGCATGCATTCATATAAACAATTTAACTTGATTTAACTACCATAGAATGCTGGTACTGTTATAGTACTTTGGGGATAACCTAAAATTCAGTAAACTTGGTTACAGGTAGATATTATCCACCAAAAAGACATTATACTTGAATTGAATGTGCTACATTGGTCACCAGTGAGTTTCTGGGGACATGTTGTGCTACTATTAACCTATAAAGTCATATATAGGTTGATAACTAGATACCACTAAGATTGCCTTTACCTATCAGAATTCCATGTATTCTTCTCAGGAGAAGTGATAGGTCAGATTTCATTTTTGTAAAGCAATGAAGACCAGGAAGTACTATTTATAAAATTTCCTTCCTTAGAATTAAAGCTATACCTTCTAATAGTTAAAAAAATAAAACTTTTTCCATTTGGCTGAATAACTTCTTATTTCCCCTGAATTTATTTTAATTTGAATAATTATATTAATTTGTTTATATTATTTTATTATGATTTGTTTTATTTATTTTTCATTACCACTGTTGGTATAATTTATACTGTATTATTCTAGGTTGGGTTTGGTGTTTGCCGTTTTACTGTGGACATTGTGTTATGAAGATTTTTGTTAATTGTTTTGTAAGCCATTGTATTTTGATTCAGAGGCAACATAAAACAGATGAACAGACAAAGTATAAGCATACCAATGTTCCAGAAAGATTAAATTCAAATTATAATCAAACAATTGACCATAAGTATATGAAGTTGAGGATTCAGATTGCAAAGAGTTGAAGAAAGATTTTAGCAGTATAACAAAGGGAATTTTAATTATAACTTTTAGATTCCTGATGTTTTGCAGGTAAATAGGCTTGATTGAATTGTTCTATTTACATAACCTTTTTTTTTTGAAACACAGAATTTCAGGAGATACAATGTACTTATTTATGATAAGTTTTATAAATCATAATTCAAACCTGCATGCATAAATGAATTAGAGTCCATTTAATACTTTTGCAGGAATCATATCTATGCTACTTCATTCCATGTAAATATGATTCTACAGAATTAATACCCCTGGTTGTTGTTGTTGTTGTTTTCAAACTATTGATACAGCCATCCTTCAGGCTGCTCATTCAGGGAAACAAAAAGTTATCTTTGTATATATAGAAATCTTAAATTCTAAAGAATTTATTTGAGAAGCCCATTATGGAATCATACATTACACTTCTGCTTGTAAAGAACTGCTGTTTTCTCTTGTCTGTCTACATATTTAACTATTTATATACATTTTTTGGAAATAAACCAATATATAATAATTATATGAGAATGTATTCATTTTTTAAAAAAAACCACAGGTGTTATTTCTTTTTGATAGGGAGAAAAATGAGCTTTTAAAACTACATTAGTTTCATTACATTAGAGAAATCAGACAATTAAGGTGGTCTGAAAGAGAATATGCTGTATTACTAATGGCCACAAGAGGACACAATTTCCCAGAGAACCCTTTTTTAATTATTATTATTTTTTTTTAGGAAGAACATAGTAAGGCTATCAGATTGGTAAATCATAATAAGCTATATTTTTTTCAACATAACACTTTGGTAGAAACATGTCTGAACCACATTTTTCTGTCTTGGATCAGCCAGGCTTAAATGACTCTTTAAACCTCTATGGAGTTATTCAGAATTTAAAATAGGATTTCTAGCAGTTGAGTACATTAATATTCTCACCTGAATTCCAACAAAACTGTTCAAATAATAAGACTTGGTTTATTCTAGCATCCAAAGCAGGTATGGAGATTCTGTCATATCATTTGTAATTCTATCATACATTGATTTACAAAGATTGTTTTACTGACTTGTTAATAAAATGATGAGCAGACACAAGATTGCAGGATCCAATCTGGGTTGGCCACCGGGACCAGAGATTTACCTGTCTGAGCTTTTGGACCCATGCTGGAGCCTGTCCTCAGTGAACTTCTCTCTAGCAGAGTGTGATTCCAGAACGGGTCCAAAAACTCAAAAGACCCTGGTCCCGGTGACTGACCCAGTTCAGATCCTGCAATATTATCCTGAGAGGCGTATATTCACCTTCATTCATGAGGCACAAGAGTTGTTAAAATCCAGTTCCAAGTAAGGGTATAATGCTTGCAAGTATGTGTAGGCTACTTAAAAGTTAACAGATATATCTGCAGTGGAAGGCACCAAAAAAAAAGTGTGGGGGGATGCGGGGGGAATACAAATGGTGGCTTTGACCACACATTCATGACTGCCATTATTTGGACATCCCTTGCAGACCCTACTGGATTTCTGTTTCATTCCCAAAGGGTTTTAGAATTTCTTTCTGAGCTTCTTTTTAAGCTTACTAAATTATTTCCTTACAGCAAGAAAAGTTTTGGGTTGTTTCATTGGCTTTCTCCATTATTCTGCAGAATATTAGTGAATACTCTTCAGTTGCACCGAATGGGGATAATGTGTTTTCTCAAGTAACACATAAAGAGGCTTCCATGCTCAGTACTAGAACATCTCTATTGAAAGGGTTTTCTTTGAGAAAAATTGACCTGGTTCCTTGCAATAATTAAAAAACAACAAAGAATCCAAAACTCAAAAACACAATCATTATTTGGAAAGAACATTGTGATCTTGGACTTTCTCTTACTTACTGAGACTGATGCACTTCTTGGTTAAAAATTATTGCTGTGAGACGGGTGTCTGTATGAACCATATAAGCCAATGTTTCTCAACCTTGGCAGTTATCTCTGTGTGAACTTCAACTCCCAACAAATCTGGTTAGGGAACACTGGAAGTTCCATCTGGAAGTGGCCAAGGTTAAGAAACACTGATATAAACAAATAACAAACAAACAAATAAATGAGTTTTAGCAGCAAACAGGTAGATTGTTCTGGTGCCACTGGATGGGTGTGAATGAATTTCTAAGCATTGAGAGGAGCCTATGGGAAAGAAGAGCTAGGTAAGTCAGCAGTAGTCAAAGGTTGATGTGAATGAAAAGGAATAGACATTTCTTTTCCCCATAGGCACATACAGTATGCTCTTAGGGATAAATGGAAATATTTCCATCTCCCTCCCTACCCCTACCCGATACAGCCAGGGACCACACAAGCAGATCAGTTTGGACCTTAGGAAACGGGGAAGAAGTATCATCTGGTAAACTTATGCAATAAAGATCCATCTCTTACTTTTGTGATGACCACATGGTCATTCCAGATATGGAACAAAACCTTTATCACACCAGCTCACTCATTTTCCAAACGTATACTTCCTTTTTAAGTTATCCTTGTAATTACACATCCTTTCAGTTATCTGAGCAATTTAGGAATGGTGGAATGTACTATAATTGTATAAAATCCTGCCTCTTTCTGTAGATAGAAAAAAACAAAGTTGAACAATTGGTTTAATAATGATTTGCAGCAGGACTTGAAAATAATGGGGAATTTCCAGTTTTTCTCTTCTTTTGTATGTCTCATATAATTTTAAGATATACAGTTTTTGCCTGGCAGTCTCCTTCTTCTCTTCTAATCCAAGATTTATTCAAGTACATGAAAGGCCACTCTGCATATACTTCTTCACTCCCCTTGCTATTATTGACATTCTACCAGAAGTGTATTGTTCCAGTTTTCAAGAGTGTCATAGGTTTCTATCTTGAGAAGTGTATACCTTGATGTCTGACACCAGGAAAATACAGAGGAAAAAGTGGAAGCAGAAGAAGTTATTAATTCGGGAAAGAATGGCTAGATTCACACAATATGCTAAGCCAAGAACACATGTTTAGGATTACAAATTACAGTTAGGATATAGTATTCTATTTTGTGAACTAAGGATGCCAGTATATTAGTGGGTTATATTTAAAGTTAGGGTAGATTGAATCTGGATTTCCTAGTCAGTCATATCAGGAGCTAAGGGTAATCAAGCCAAGTAATATCTCAGGACAATTATACAAGACCTGCTATTTCTTTTCTTTCTTTTTCTTAACAGGATATATATTTCTCAGCTGGGACAAGATTCCAGGCCAGGTTGGAGAATAGACAACTACTGGAATACTATTATGTTGATATAAGTTACAATAATAGAATGTTGAAAGTCTATCTGAGTTTCTCACTCCCCCCTCTCCTCCTATACTATACAGAATCAAAGTAGGAATATCCTGGGTTTCTTTTTCAGCCCTTTTTCCTTTGCAAGAAAAGTTGACTATTCCTAAATGATTTTTAGATTTCAGATATGAAAAAGTATCCATTTTTGCCGCACTTATCATTCAGACTCAACCACTCACATTATTTGTCAGGTGAAATAAATAAGAATAACAGAACAACAGAGTTGGAAAAGATCTTGGAGGTCATCTAGTCCAACCCCCTGCTCAGGCAGGAAACCCTATGGCTATCCAGACTTTTCTTAAAAACTTCCAGTGTTGGAGCATTCACAGCTTCTGGAGGCAGGTTGTTCCACCGATTAATTACTCTAACTGTCAGGAAGTTTCTCCTTAGTTCTAGGTTGCTTCTCTCTTTGGTTAGTTTCCATCCATTGCTTCTTGTCCTGCCTTTAGGCGCTTTGGAGAATAGCTTGACTCCCTCTTCTTTGTGGCAGCCCCTGAGATATTGGAACACTGCTATCATGTCCCCCCTCGTCCTTCTCTTTGTTAAAACAGACATACCCAATACCAGCCACCGTTCATTATATGTTTTAGCCTCCAGTCCCTTATCTTTAATTTACAAATGCATAAAATCCAATCACCAAATCGTCATGTGTGTGTTTTTTCTTCACTAGTTACTATAACTTAGTTCTTGCTATATGAATTATATTCTGCCCTTACTCTTGTTCCCGGCTAACAAAACTGATTGCCCCATTGGTTTTTATGCTCCTTTAGGGTGAGGAGGAAGAGAAAACACTGTATTCTGAAGATGTCACTGGCTAATAGGTAGTGATGTATATTTCCTATCTCCTCTCTTAAGAAACAAGCATAGCCCTTAGAAACCTACCAATAACAGATCCAGGTTGGCCAAAACCAGTATTTCTCAAACGCAATAAATTTAGGATATGTGGACTTCAACTCCCAGATTTTCCCAATTAGACATCCACACATTTTAAGTTACTGAAGTTGAGGAACATTGATAAAGACATATAGTGATTCATGGAAAAGTAAGTTCATGAAGTTCATACATCATGGTCCATTGTCAATTTAAGCAGATAAAATGGTTTAGATTGGTTTTGGTTTTGTTTTACCAAAAAAGATTAGCATAAGATTATTTGAAACATAAATTGGGAATAAGATGAGATCTATTTCAAGGGATCAAAAGCAACATCAGGATTGCCAGGTGATTCTAAGTTCCAATATAAACTGTAAGGAGGAAAGGTCATAACAGAAATCTATGAATGAATGTCAAGATTTGTTTTAGTTTTAAGTCAATTGATATTCAAGGCGGGCTTTACAAATACTCTGCTTACGAAATGAGCATGGGATTGTTGTCTTAGCGACATACTTTGCTAACCTGGGCCATACAGGTGGATTTCAGATCCTAGCAATGGTGAAGCTGGCTGGGGAATTCTGGGACTTGAAGTCCACTTATTTCGAAGGCATCCAGATTGGGTGCACAATTTACTATTTAGGCACAAAAGAATTGCTTTTTGTCTCTGTAGTCTGGGAAAGCACAGGACATACTTTGTTGTAATAGTTTAATGCTGCTACAAGGTGTTAGGTATTGAACTGTCTGGCTGATCTACCCCAGAGATTTTTTCTTGTTGCTGTTGGGTTATAAGAAGCAAAGGAAATATTCTTTGGCTAATGGTTAATTCCACATCCAGTCATGATTAACAGTTGTTTTCTGTGTACAGAAAGTGTATCATCTTAAGAACAGCTAAAATATCAACCTAATGATCATTTGGCAAGGTTTCTAGAGATCTGATAAGATTCTCTGGAAATTCAATACCAGTACCAATGGAGAATAAAATTAATTCCATACAAATGAGAAATTAAAAAATAAAAAGGGAGAAAACTTTCCCTAAATTTTCCCCTTCCCGTCAGAAAAGCGTCCCTTTTTGTTTCATTGTTTATCTTTATTTTTATAACCTAAGCAATGATCAAAATCAGACAATGTAGCCACTTCTAGTACATTTTAGATTTACCATTCCTACACTCACTTTTGCTTTACCACTTATTAAAGGAGAGAATCCATTTTAGAAAAGGGATTACTCTTTTAATTCTATTTATTTATTAAATTTATATGCTGCTGATCTCAATGATAAAGTAAACTGTCTTCATAAGAAAGGCCAGCCTTATCTTTAAGCAAAATGAAACAATTGTTTTCAATCATAATGGTCACGATCAAGCCCCCATATAATGCTTTACTTATCTGCTCTTTTAACCATTCTTCGTCGCATATGAATTTCATACCTTTTACCATGCATGTAATTGATATCACTTGTCCAGAGTCTGAACAGGATGTATAGCTGATGCTGACACAATCCATGGAGGCTCATTAGGTTAGCTTTCAGCCTTAATGTTTGATACACAAAACATATGCTTGCCTACTTAGGTCTTAGAACTTACTTTCTGATCAAGTGTGTAGGGGACTGCATTTTAAGAATTCCCAATCAGGCTATAGGGTTCTTCATCTGACACGTTTTAGCAGCAGGTGTCACTGAAATGAGCAGTCTTTACTGCCAAGCAAATATCCTTCAGAAATAAATTGGAGGAATCCATCTAAATCTGACTCAACTTATTTTGCATGCACAATTTAATTTTTGTATCAGCCTGAGAATTCAACACAGAGACATTCTCTCTCTCTGTCTCTCTCTCTCTCTCTCTCACACACACACACACACGCACCCACGCACATACACACACACACACACAAAAAAACATTTATGCTTTGGTGAGTAGTTCCCCTTAAAATATTCCATTTTAGATGATTGAGCCAGGAATTGCTTGACAAAAATCTATTGAAGTATGCGATCCAAAGAATAACTGTCATCTGATTCATGTATATTACTCTGTGGACTGTGGTTCGGTTAAAAATGCAGACTAATCAAAGCTATTCTCTCTCTTTCTCAAATAGAATGATAGCTTGCATTTGTGCTGATTTTTTAAATTTTAATGTAACAAGTTAGATTGCCACGTTAACTCCAAATCCTAAACATATGGTACAGAAACAACTTCTAATGTAATCAAAAGATTCTTTTGTTTCATTGATATTATATTTACAGATAGGAATATGAGGCAAAGATTGAATTTCTTAGTAAATAAATAAAAATATATAATTAAAGCCCCATTCTGTATTTTTTTCAGCTTTTCTGCAGTTTTCAAAAATGACTTGTGGTTTATCAAGCTTGTAAAATAAGTGTGCTGCCTGAAGGCTTTACATATCAATTTCCTCTTTATAGGAATGTTTACAGCTGTTTATAAGAATGTTTATATGACTTCTCTATATTCTCTGTATAATGGGTTTATTATCATGAAAAGAGCAACAAACCTGGTAATAAAGAGCAATCATTATCTGTGCAATAATTTTTCTTTTCACTCTTCTTTGACAAACTAGATAAAAGTTTGGACTTAAAGGTCCTTCTTTCCAGGAAGTAGAGATCTTTGAGTAAAAGAAATATGTTCTATCTAAAGGAGAATTTGAGATTCAGTTCAATATTCCTTAAAGATATAGGATTTGATTTACAATTTGGCTCCTTTCAGTATTATCTTTGAATGGGCAGGGTTAAATAAGGCATATCTACAAGGCAAAGGTCAAAACTGTTTTCTGTTAAGATTATTTAGAAATTTATATATATATATATATGGAATAGCTATTTCGAGCTAATTAGCTCTCATCAGCCAGACATACCTTTCTGAGATTCAAACCTGGGCTGCTTGCATGTTAGGCAGCTGTGTTGACCTCTAGGCCACAGGCTCTTTCTCAGTTTGTCAGCTGTGTCAGGGAGGGAAGATATATTGGCTTTTAGCACCTATTGCCTTTTGCAGGATATTTTTTTTTCCTTGAGTTGAACCACTATAAATTTGACTGGGTATCAAAATGCAGCTGGAATACATAACAAACAAACAAACAAACAAACAATCACATACTACATTTGCTCAAAAAGTGTGGCTACTTAACAATTTAGAGGACTACAGTATATCCATATATTGCCAGCTGTCAACCTCACTTGATGTTTCCTTTATAGGCAAATGGAAATATTAAAGAAAACACAGTGGCTACTTTAGCATAGTTTAATAAAAATAATTCACAAGGCCCTATCTATCTAAACTAAAAATATAAGCCAATCTTAAATGTTTACATGGGATGATTTTCAGGTAGATAACTTTGGGAGTTGTGATTTAAGGCATAAAAGTATCTGTTAAAGATTCTTGATTGGAGAAATCTTAAGTTGTTTTCTTTCATGAAGAAAAACTTCATTTATTATGTTCCTTCTAAGTAGCTTATCAAGCATTTACAAAATGACAGCAAAGAATATACATGTAACGAGCAGGTAAAAAAGTAATAAATAGAAAATAATAATAATAAACAATGGAGCCAGCTTGCCTACAATGCAAATTTTGAAGGAGAGTTTAAAAATAGAGATGTTTAATCTTTCTGAAAGTTTAAACATTTTCAAAAGCTATTCTGTTTTGAAATTAGTTCCAAAGTTGCTTATAATATAAAATTTATTTATCATAAGATGCTTATGGGAACTAACTGCAAAATCTAGTCAAACTCTCTCAAATTCTGCTCTGTGGCATTGGTTAACAATCATTAAATTACCTGTGGTTTCATGTTCTTGATCCTACTGAGCTAATTTATATTGCTAACATCTGAATGAACCCTTTATGCGACAAATGCTAAAATAGATATCTATTAAATCTCTGATGGACTAGTCTAATTTGACACCCCAAAATCAAGGCCTTCAACCATCCTCCCCCCAACATGCAAAAAAAAAAGGGCACCTGGCTGACAAATGTCTCCTTCAGAAAATGGAGGAAGACACAAGAGGATCAATTATTTTCTATTTGATTCTAACCAGCAAGGAAAATGTAACAGGCAAAGTGGAAGTAATAGAACATTTGGGGAAAGTACTTTGCATTCAAAAAAGTAGATTTTAATAAATACACACTTTTGCAGACAACATTTTTCAGGTCTCCTTTCCCTTGCTTCCTCGCCTGTTCTTTTTGCATCAGTCTTCACTGCTTCTTATGACAGTTTTCCCCTACTGCTTCACATATATACATTCACATTCACCAACTTCCTCCTCATACTTCCCAATAAGAAAATTTGTACTAAGAAGCAAAATGCTTCTGATATTTTAGAGTAATACAAATAGCCACGGTTTTATCTTTTGTAGAACTCTCCAAATCAGAGACTAAAGAAAATTCCATAGTTTGAGCTTTAATGCTGTCCTTCCTGAGACTCCCATCCTTCATTTCAAAGGATGAGACGGGGCTCCATGATAGTTTGGCAAACATGTTTATCTCCACTTTTAGTTATTTTCCTTCTTCCCCTCAAACTAAATATCTCAAAGGTACAATGTTTTCTCAGATGGGGAATGCTTTGGTCTCTCAGACATTTGGTAGCTCCTTTCTTCAGTGATGTCTTGTTCATTGAAAGCAAATAGCAAATGGAAAGAGAATCAGAATTATAATGAGCAAATCACCTAGTTCAGGTATAATAATTAGAAGCACATCTGAAATCCAAGGGGCTATTTTGCTTGCTGCAGAATGTATATATTATAAATATAGTTGTATAATGTGTATACATCTGAAGTGTGAGCATAATTCTGCTTTGGATTGGGCACACATGGAAACCTGATGTAAAAAAAAGTTTTCTTGACACATGAATATCCAAGGAGATGGAGAGGGGGAGAAGAGGGCAAGAAGACAATACTTCATTTATCATGCCAAGTGTTTGATGTTGTATATTCAACCCCTCAGTTTTCACACTCTCTCAAACTTCCCATATTCTCATTTTTACACCATCTGAAAATGTGAATTTTCCTTAATTTTTATTTATTGGTATGTGTGTGTGTGAGAGAGAGAGGGGGGGGGAGGGAGGGGAGAGGGGGAGATAATGGGGGAAATCTAAAATCTAACATGCTAACATCGTTCATCCAACAACAGTTTACATTTTAAAATCTTTATAGTTGTAAAAAAAATCTGTGCTTCAATTAAAAAGAAAAATCTCACAATGAAAAATGAACGTTTCCCCCCATCCATTTAAAATGTGCAAGTATGCAGTACATAGCCATGCACACTCAGAAAGAATATGAAATTGCATATAACTTTGTCCCCAAATTATTTCATTCTGTTACTGAATAGAAAGGAAGTCAACATTCTATCCCAATCTGCTCTGATCCCATTAATTATCCTCATCTTTCAACTGAGGAAATCTACATTTTTATAGGGCTGCTGGTTAGGTGGAAAGAAGCATTTAATGTCTCACAAGACTCTTGATCAACAGAGGACAATGTCTCTTCTTTACTCAATCCCTGAATTTATGAGATGAATATTTCCACCTAAACATGATGAAGAGTAATTTAGTTCCCGCCTTAATCCAAGACTTTCCACAATCAAGACTTCCCAATTTTTTCATTTCAACTCAGATCCCACTCCTTCGCTTTTGAAAGACCTCTTCACGTCCTCAATTCCACCATTTACATTTCTTGAATTTTTTCTCTGAAAGTCAATTATCCGGTCGTCCTATCGACATCTTTAAAAAGGACTGGAGCGCTCCATTGTCCCCCCTCCCCTAAAACTGCACCCCAGTAGAGCCATTTCTCCGAAGCTCAATCCAGAAAGCTACTGGTGTTGCCTCGAATTCAGTACTGCAGCCTCTAAGCCAATTTCCCAATCTGGCAAGCGCTACAACACTCTTCACCTCCAGCCTGTTTGGAGCTAATAAACATCATGGTCCACCTCCTCCGGAGGGACACCAAATCCGGGAAATGAGAATAAGAAAAGAGAGACGACACCCTAACTGCCCTTCTCAGCCGCAGCGCTGGTGTCTGTTGTCCCTTTTCTTCATTCTTGGATGCAGCCACTTGTCCCACCAGCTGCCGTGTTCAGTCTGGCATTCTAGCTAGTTTGGTGGCCTTCCAGAAGCTCCGTCATAAAGGAGATGTAGACGATCGCCAGGCGCAAGGTCTCGATCCTGGAGAGGCGCTTCTCGTAGGCAAATGTAGGGACCTTCCTCCTCAGCTGCTCAAATGCTTCATTGAGATTGAACATCCTCTTCCTCTCCCGGACGTTGGCTGCCTGGCGCTGCGTGGAGGTGATGATCCGTTTTCTTTTCGGCCTGCTCAGGAAAGCTGCTCGCCTCATCACCCGTCCCTCTTCTTCATCCTCTTCCTCCATCTCGGCTTCTCTTCCTTCCAAAGCCAGCAGTCCTTTCGCAACGGACAAAGGTCTTTGGCCCAAGGATGCCACAGAGGTAGAACAAGTGTAGAGATCCACGCAAGGAATCTGCCCGGTGGACTGATCCTCAGTCAGATTGGCCAGCAAATCGAGCATGGAGGGAGGCACAGACATCGCTTGGTGCTGGGCCATTCGCTGGCCTTGATAGAGAAAGAAGCTCATGCATGAATGAGGGACGTTGGCTCGGGCCGGCGATCCCTTACCCCACACGCGTTTCTTTGGTGCCCATCTCAGTCCGAAGTGTGGTGGGACCATTTATATTTATTCTCCCCCCTCCATATCGGGGTGTGGATGTGGAAGAGGTTGCCTAGTTCGGAAAAAGAGACGCGATAACTCAGGCTACAGGGGGGAACGGGCTGTGCCCAGGAGAATCGTCGGTGAGGACATTTCCTTGGCCAGCCGGATTAGGACCAGGTCCTTCTTGGCAAGCGGCTGCGTTGCCACCTGTGATGCGGCACTTTTCTTTGCATCTGCAACCGCGGCTAAAAATTTTTCCAGCCTGGACGGAGCTGGACGTGGGGAAGGGTGGCGGCGGGGGTGGGAAGAGAAGCTTTTTCAATTGATGTCAGACAAGCGCAGGGATGATTTTAATGATGTCTTGAAGAGGGACCCCGCATGCCAAGGGTCATGGTGGAATGTTTGTCCTGTATCCCAGCGCAATGGGAGATGAATGACAAGAGCCTTTGCTGCCTAAGTAAGCACTGGGGGGTGGGGCGGGGGAGGACACAAGAGAGGCGAACTTCCATTCCTAAGAGTAACTCTTGGAATCATCCACATCCAAAACCGATTTTCTGTCAGAAGTGTGCAAATATCTACCCAGCGGGGCAGGCAAACAGGGCTTTGCAAAAGAAGGGGAAAAAACAGCTTTAGGTCCCCCCCCTTCCAGAGTTTCATGGCTAGGAGATGGCATGTAGGAGTTAGCCACGTACAAAAAGAATGGCGGTAGCAATAAAATAAAGACAAGTAAATGTCTAAGGCAACTCTCTCTATGTGCAAGGAGAGACTCAGATGTTTAACAGGTCAAATGTGTTTTTCTTCATTCTAATAGCAGAGCTTCCCAAACATACACACACAGAGAGGGGGGGCGGTCCAAATGAAAGGATTGATATTGCATTTCTCTATTTGACTACAATTTAATATTGAAGGCTTTTATTCTCTTCAGTTGAAGTTTTTGAGTTGGGGGTTTTTTTGAGATAAAAAATGACTTTTAGGAATATAATTATTTAATAATACTAATTGATTAGGGGTTGTAAGTTGTCTTTCTTGCAGGTAGAGTGTGGCTTACACAGCACTCAGCTTCAAGAACATGGGAGAACTGATAATAAATAGGAAAGTTGAGTCCCATTACATTAGGCTGAGGGAAGGCTGATTGACCCCTCTAAATTACTATAAGATATGTACATAATACTATTATAATTGTATCTTAATTCTTTTTCCCCAATTAATCTTTTATATTAGAATCATGGTAAAATATATTTGAAGCTTGCTAGTCCATACACCATACAGCTGTTTTTGAGCAAACTTTCAGCTTTCTTTTGAAGCATGAATCCCTTCAGGTTGCATATTTAATCTCTTCCTTCAGTCGGTAAAAAGAAAAGGAAAGGAAAACACCAAAAACATCATAACTGGCAAGGCTCTTGTTTGGCTCTAGGTCAGTAAACATCCCCCTTTCTGACTGTTACACACATTTGCAACAGCTGCTGCAAATCAGTCAGCCTTGGCGGTAGAAAACGGAGTGTGATTATTAGTCCTTGATGCCTTTTAAAGACAAGTGACACCTCTCTTTCTTCACTCCTGTTCTTATTCTTTGAAAGCAAGCAATCCGGTTCAAGTCGGACACAGACAATATGAGAGCATGGAGAATAATCGTATAAATGGGAGTTAGCGTCTTTTATGAAACCAGGGGATACAAAGTTTAAGCACATTGGACAGCTCCCGGAACTCAGCATCATCCAATGCGGATGCTTCAGGTAAACAACAGTTGTACCGCAACAGGGTTCATTATTTTGTCCCCCACCTTCCTTCCTTTTTTCTTTAATCTTGCAGGCAGAACCATGGATTTTGCAGCATTTTGTTGTCACAGATACCAAAAACGAAAATGTAACCAGGTCGTATATATTGTTGAGTTGAAGTGATAGTTGTAGCAGTTGAATTCATTAAAATTAGTTTTATGCCATTCATTTTGTAGCACAGATTTACAAGGACTCATTTCTCTGGCACTCATTTTGTATCATGAGGCATAATCCATATGTAAGTTTAGAACAAAACTCCACTGAGTTCAATTAAATTTTCTTCCCTGTAAATATGTATAAGATAGCAAGTTGATTTCTGTAAAACAGGAAATTAGGTAGATAGTGTGCTACCGGTAGCAGAGTAGGGAAAGATTGAAGTATGGAATTGTTTACAATCTTCTGCCTATTGCCTCATTGTTCTAAATTATTTTCTTTAAAACAATGTAACAAATTGCTTTAATTATTTCTAAATCACATGGGAAACTAATTCAGTAGAAAGATAGACCATGAATATTATAAACCAATAAACATTTGCTTTGTTGACTGATTTCAGTGATTTACAAGCAATCTATTGTTTTATATGCTGCTTGCTATTTTCCTATCTAATTTATACAGCTGATATCATAGAACTGGATGATATTTCAGTCCCATGTATTTCACCAAACTAAAGATTGTTCTTATGCAGTTGCAGCAAAATTGAAATGAATGGATTATAACATAATCCTGTACAGAAATAGTTTGCACAGCAAGTTGAGAATTAATTGATTTAGGATTATATTTAATCATGTTTGCTGGAAACTTGCAGATATTAATTGTTAGGTTTAAAAAGACTATCAACTATTATTTATTTAAAACATTTGTATGCTGCTTCCCATTAAAAATATCAATAAAGTTTACAATACATTTGTATTTATAGAATATTTTTTTATAGTAGTTGTTAGCTACAATACTTGGTAGTAGTTGATAATACAGTTTATTCAGTCAGACAATTGTATCTTTTGAAGAAAATGGAAATATCTCTGTTCTCAGTAGCTACACTGCAGAATGGCATTTTAATAGAAATTCTCGATGCTATATCCTACTGATCTAGGTTGAATATTCAGCAGTTCAAAGAAAAAACTGTGTTAGGGTTTGTATCCATTTTTTTTAAATTGCTACTATTAGAATAACACTTAATAGCATCCGATAATTAGAAATGAATTTTTAATATGGAGTCTTCAAACAATTATACAGAGATTAACTACCAAGTTATACTGATAATGCAGTCAGTAGCTAAACTCAGTTTCATGAATAGCAACGGATCCTTCAGTCACATTCTTTAGGAACAATGATAAAATCTTGTTATACAGGTTTTTTTTTAAAAAAAATGCTTGATTTTGAACTTCCTGGATGTAAAAAAAAAATGTAATGAGCAAGTATAGATTTATTTTTTAATTTGGCTTTTCAGAAGTTTAATGTTAAATGTTGTTTATACCAACATGCATTACTTAGTTAGAAAGAAAAATTTAATAATAATAATAATAATAATAATAATAATAGAACATTTTAGCAAGATTTCTCTCAAAAATAGTGTAAGTCTTGCCTAAAGGCTAGTCAGTTAACCAACATTTTAGATAGCTTGAATCTTTCAGATGCCCCTTCAGAGGCATGAAGCACCAGGAAGAAAAGTAGTTCTTAGTGGTTTTATGGAATAGTTGAAGACAGAAATTCATTCTCCAAATTTAAGATAAGGAGGGAAGATATTAATATATTCAGCTGGTGAATTTGGGCCAGTCACACTCTTTAGCCCAACCCACCAGATGGGTTTGTTGTTGTGGGTAAAATAGAAAGAGGAAGGAGTAATTAGGAATGTTCACTATCTTATGTTATTTACAAAAGTAATAAAGGAGAGTTATAAATAAAAATTAATTAATTAATTAATTAATTGCAAGGGTGGGGTGGGGCACAGCAAAGAAGTCCTGCTTCTTAGGCCCAACAAAATGGAAATGTTTAATGGAGGGGATCTGAAGCTTACCCTGGAATGTACTCTGCTGGAATGTACTGGGCCACCAGAAACAATTGGAGTCAAGGAGTCTTCCATGGATCCCGTTCTTATGGCATATAGAGCTTTATAGATAATTATCAGCACCTTGAATTGTACTTGGAAGTGAACTGGGAGCTAATGCAAGTTTCATATCAGAGGTGACGCATGGGCACACTGAGAGGCACCCATTACTGCTTGCACAATCGGATCTTGAATCAGCTGTAGATTCAGAGTTATCTTCAAGGGTAGCCCCATGTAAAACACATTGCAATAGTCTAATTGTGAGGTGACCAGGGCATAAGTGTCTAAAGCATTCCTGACCCCACATATTAAATACCTAAGCTAGGTATTTCACTAAGAGAATATATTATAATAATAGCCACCAACTTGGACAGTTTTGAAAAGGATTGGACAAATTCAAAGTCATTCAAAAATATAAATGGCTACAAGTCATGAAAAATATATATTATTTCTGATAACAGGTCTTATATGGTCTGCCTTTTAAGTTCAGTGACTGAGAAACTTGCTATATCTTTTAATTCCACTGACTAGGAAATATGGATAGTATGGTATTTTTGTATCTATGTCTCTCTTGTGAGCTTTCCTTAGATATCTAGTTAATCAATTTGGAACTAGATGATTTTGATTACTCTTTTGGATAACTTTTATGGGGACCAGGTTTAGGGCAGTTTAGATCTGCTGGTCATTTTAGATCACTTAACAGCTTCTGGTACAATTGGATTGGACTGACATCTGCGTGTTTACTAATCTTTGAAGGTAAAAACTCTTCATGGTCTCTTCTTCTCAGGAAGAGAGGAAAGTCAAGGTAGGAAAACACTGCTTCAAGTGGCAGTGCTGGAGAATGATCTCCCATTAAAAATCAGATTAGCTCACTTCTTAATACCTTTGAGAAAGACACCAAATATTGATTTTTCCTGGGGAATATTCCAGTGATTTTCATTTACTATGCTATCTTTTACTTTTTATTTTTATTGATATGGTACACATTATTGTCAAATGTTTAAATAAATATTAGTCTCTCTTTTGGGTTGTTTACACTGTAATGTTATCATGGTTTAATAGTTTTCTTTTCATTTGTGTGAAAATCATGAGATTATGGTAAGATATAAATTCATAACTGAATCAATGAATGGATAAATAAATATAGCAGAGCTCTTGACTTGATTCAGTACATTTTTTCATCATTTTAATTATCTTTCAAGATGACGAAGTTGATTTTGGCCCTCCACTTGATAAGACAGCAATTTAAAACTTTTTTTAAAAAAAAAAAACAAGGCCACAGTTGAACTCCAGAGGGTATACTTCTAAAACTATATAGGACTATCTCAAAGAAATGGATAAAGTGACAACAGAGGTTGATTAATTTAATGTATTCTATTATATTACATTACATACAAGCACTATCAAACCTATTGTGGTTTTCTTCAGAATAAACATGCATAGAAATTTTCTGCCAAAAGTTTGAACTTGACTTTGAAAGAATTGTCACTGCTGATTACAGTTATGGACTTCTATTCTGTTTTCTGAGTAAAAAGATAATTTTGTATAATAGTTGTACAAAACACTGAAAGCAATTTTGATGTATCTATATCTTTATATTAAATAAAGTTTTAGCATCAAACCTGCTTAATATTTTCATATTAGCCAAGAAAAACTATTTTCTTGGCAAGGAGGTTAATTGCAAATATGCTTACTCTACATGGACCTATTAAAGAAACATGTCATTTTTGAATTACTGCCAAAGAGGAAGCATTGAATTCTGAATGCAAGTACAAAATGCAGCCAATTCCTTCCACCTCAGCACAATCTTTTCAGAATTATCAAGTGGAACAGGAATGGCTCTTGAGTTTTCTGCTTTGTTTTTCCATTTTCTCCCACTGTCAATTTTTTTCTTTGATGTTTTATATTTTAAATTTTAAGACTGGGTTGCTGTTTCTCTCTCTCTCTCTCTCTACACCTACTGTATTGGAGGAAAGTGATTTCTCAATTTCCCTGAAGGGTTCTGCTTCTTAACATTCTCCCAGGCTGAGGTTAGAATATGTAATGGATGTTTTGTTTATCCATACAACAAGAGATACAAATGTGTTTGTTTACATGTGCACAACTGAGTGAAAAATAAACAGGAGACAGCATGGAGCTAGATGGACCAATGATCCAATATTACATAAAGTAGCTTCCATGTCCACGTATGAGGAAGGAGTCAGAAATAAAAAGAGAAAGAATTTCAGTGTGACTTGAGCAATGTAAGGCAGAATTTCCAAACAATAAGAACTCATGATTGCTGGATGTATTTAAGCAGAACTGAATTCAGCTGTCAAGGCAGTGGTTGTGTTAGACCAGGGGTCTCTAACTTGTGGCTATGAGCAGCAGGTGGTTCTCCAGGTCTTGATCTCAGCTGAATGTTCTACATTTGGTTTTTAGACTGAAAAGAAAGTGCATATGGGGCATACCAGGGAACAGCTATCTTCCACAGTTCTATCCCTACATCAAAAAACAATCACAGCCTGGACTTGAGCTGAGGCCATGGATGGTGAACTGCAGTGGTGGTTATGAGAAGGCTCTGATCTGTTTGGGGGAGCTTAAGTCCTTCACTCTTTCTTAGCCTTTTAGATGGTAAAGGGATGGTTCTGTATAAGGGCATTGGCAAAATCCACAATCCCCCTTCAGGGTGAAGACTTGAAATGGGCAGAAGGTCCTCAGCCTTCAGTCTCTTCCATAGCTTAAATGTTCCTGCTCATTTTTCCATACAAGATCCATTACCACATACCCAGCTCCTTTGTTAGTAGCAACCTAAACCATCACTGAATAGCCACCATAGGAACTTAAATGAAGTGGTAAAGAAGTAGCTGTGTTAGAAAGTAAACTGTTTTTATTTAACATATGTATATTTCAAAGGATATCATGATGTGCTTTATTATCTTCACACCGGATAGCGTCACCAACTCTGTGTCTTCTTCCTTTTTTTTTTTACTCTTCTTATGTAATTTTCTCAATATCTGTATTAGACAGAAAGTTCCCTATAAACATATGCTGAAAACAAATAGATGGCTGATCATAAATTTTAGTTTGCTGGTGTGGCAATTACATAACAATGCATGATTCTCTTGAAGCATTTTTTATTATTGATATGTTTATGTTTATGTGGGTATATGCTTTAAAAATATGAATTGGCTAGTCTCATTTATTCATATTTTGATGTTGGCAATATTCTTGTGTTATTTACCAGTGGAGTAGCTATGAATAAAAACAACAAATAAATTATTTTAGGGCTTATTATATAGTCATTATAATGTTGATATGATATGGTCTTGGAAGCAATTGCATAGTAATTCCATGGAAACATCCAAATATGCAATATTAAATATTATATATATCATGCTGCCTCACTTTTAGTATACTCTTCTTGGTTTAAGAAAACATGTTTGTCAAGCCAAGAAGAAACTAAACATTTCCCAAAAGCAGTATTCCTACTGAAAGATTCTTATTGGCATAGATATGCATTGGATTTGGTTTGCCTGAGTTGGCAGCTCTTTCATCTTTTGCTAGAAAGATTCTTGCAAAAAGGTTTGATGCTCTCATGCAGATAAAACTATCTAAGTCTTTCTGGCTGCAATAACTTTCCAAATGAAAACTCTATTTCTTTCAGACATCTGAAAGAAATACAGTACCACAGATTGTTCCACTTAATGTGAATAAGGTGTTGCATATCACTTTTATGGCAATATTGAGTGATGATATTCCAGGTACCTCCCATTGCGATACTAAAACAATCCATAATCATAAACCCATAATATGTCTGTATTTATATTACTTTTATATCCTGTTCTTAATTGTTTAAGAATCCCTGCGCAGTCACAATGTGTAACAGCTATAATTATAAAATTCAGGAAAAACATACAATAATTAGTAATTTATTTTAAAATACATTGCCCTTAACCATCTCACCCTCATGTACAGCTCAAATTACTGATCAAATATTGGCTAGAAAAATATTCTTTTTGTCTGGTGTAGAAAAGCAGTGAACATTGGAAGAACTTTAACATTCAAGGAAAGAGATTCTGCATCTAAGAAACCTCATAGAGCATTCCCAATTTATTGTTCAATTTGGGTCTAATTAATAGGGGCCCTATCCACTGTTTTAAGCCACAAAAGAAATACCATGCTTTCTCCTTATTTCTAAGAAATTAATACTCTGGCCAAAAATTCCATTATAAAACTCAACAATCCCAAACAAAAGTAACTGGTAATAAAATTTCTGGAATATGTCTGAAATACTATACATAGTTTATTTTGAATAAGCTCCATTGGATACATTTAGTATTAATAAAACATCTTAAGCTAGTTCAAATACAACATTTAGCTTCTTGTTAGAAATGTAAAAACACAACAAAGCATTGTGATCAAAACTGCTAATGCAAACCACAGACCTTTTCAATCCAAAGGAAAGAGGCATCTAATTTTTACTTAATTATTTTCCAAATTCTATAAGCTATTCTGTGCCAATTTAGAACAAAGTTTAAAATTTTGTATTCACTCACTGGACTAAAAAAGCTCCAAAAATATCCTAAAGCATAATTTCCACTCAGCTAATTATTCAATGATTCATAAATGTTTGCAGCAGTCTGTTTTGCTAGGCTATATTTTTTTAACAGTAGTGAGCAGGTGCAGGTACATCTATGGCCATGCCTCTCCATGGGCTCAACCTTGTGCATTGGCACAAGGATTTCATTTCACAGCTTCAGAGAAGCTGAAGATATGACCCTATCATTGCCATTTGTCACACATTTTTTATGCTCTTTTATCCTACTGTAGTCTTTTCTCCCACCCTCTTATACTGGAGTGATAGCCAAGAACAAAGCTCAATGTCAATCTTCAATAAGAAGAGGTGAAATCCCATAGGGAAAAATCACATATGCATTAAAGACATTGACAACCTAAGCACTCTAAGCTGTGCAAGACTGGTGGTGTTTGAGAAAGCTGACTGTGCATTATTAGCAACACATCTATTTGTTCATTTTATATTTAGGATTGCAGATCTTTTTGTTTGAAGTCCGAAGTGTGTGACATGTACTGTATACATATTTCTAAGGTGCTTATATATTGAATTATAGAATTCCCAACAACATATTTGTCCCTAATTCTTTTACCTAGGTAGTTGAGCATGAATTTCAATTGTTATAAAAGATATAATTTGAAAATTAAAGAAAGAAATAAAGGAAAGTTACAGTCCTATAAATAAACAAGGAAAAACTATAATTCTATAAACATTTGCAATGTAGGAAATTCCACTAAATTTAATGGTCTTTATTATTAAATTTTGAAGGCTCCAGAAGGCTTCATGTTGTTATTCTAGACATATCTAATCAAAGATAAGTTCTGGTATCCACAGTGAGGATTATTCTTTAATAAATGCACATAGGATTGCAGTTAATTTTTACATTTGCTGTTATCTACATTCAGCTGAGATCCAGGTGATGTTAAAACCAAACCCTATTCAGAGCTGTCCTGTTGCCAAACAACAGGTTGTTGCATAAGAAGCAGTTACTGACAGAGAGTCCTGGTGAAATGATATCCCTCTGGCAATGAAGAGTCAGAAGTGACCAAATGAGAATGAAGTTATTGTTACATATATAGGCCTCTTGCCAGCCTCGTTCACTCACATTTTGCAATGTATAGTAAATGTTTTTTTGTGGTAAAATGTGAAGTCTCATAGGAACATAAGATGCTTTATTCTGACATTCACCATTGGTCAATCTAACCAGGCAGAGTCAACATAAGCAACAATCTTTACATTTTTAAGAAGTCATTCTTTGGGACTGGAAGACTTAAAATATTTATTTGCAAGGAGAATTCACCATTTTTCCACTGAACTGTGGCTACTCATAACCAAAAGTAGTTTTGGAAATTTCCAAAAATTTTATGAAGCAACATAGAATTTGTTTTTCAGTGCATAGGTGCAAAGGGTGTGCAATGCACACTTTAGTGTATATTAAATAGTATGCACAAAAGATCCCTAATCCAAACTCTTTCTGTATCTAGTCTCTGTTGAAAAATAGAATGATTGACATAAAAACAGTAATTGAAGTAGGATACAATTTCAAATTAAAGTATTAGGCTCACAGTTTAAAGCAGACAGGTGTATAGAAAATGATGCAATGCTATCACTTCTTCATCAAAAGTTTTGCAACAGTTTAAAAAACGCTTTGCCATGATGCTTTTAAATACATAATCTGATTTCTCATTTCATTCAGCTCCAATTTGGTATGATGTAAAGTTATAATCTGCACTAATTTAAGCAAATGTTATTTACCTAAATATAAGAATGTAAAGATAAATCAGTTGCTCTAGGAGGTAATGGTTTTGTTTGTTTTTAGCTTTAATACAATGCAGAATAGTCATACTATAAAAAGGACATTGTTTCAAAATGAATGATAATGATATAATGGCAACATAGTATTTTGTCTGTAGATCATGCTATCATTTCTAATCTATCAATACAAAAAATTTCTATCTAGCCATTCATCCAGATGGTTGACGTTATATATGATTGCATGAAAGCTCTGATATAAAATGCCTATGGCTTACTGGATTACTCTGTGGCCACATGTTTTAAATTATTATTATTTTTTTTAAAAAAGAACCATTGCAATCTTGCAACAAAGGAACAAGACTTTATTGTATAACAGGGTTGCAGATGTGGAAAGGTGCTCACAACAAAGTCAAATTATTATTTTTTTCTTTCTGCATCTGGAATGCCAAAAGAACCTCTGAAGTCACCAGAAACTAATGTTAGACAGTCTTTAGTTTGTGATTAATTTAATATTCAGGAGGAAAAAAGGTCTTTTTCAAAATTCTATGCCATTCATCATCATATTGTCATTTATATAATACCCAAATGATTTAGAAGTCAAGTTTTTTTTTAATTTTTAAAACAATGTTAAGACATCAAAGAGTCTCTGATGCAAACATCAAAGAGGCAGTCCAAACCAGAGAATTCTGGCTAAGACAGTTTAGTTCATCTAATATCCTCTGGTTTTCTCAGGCTTAAGTTACAGCATATAAAATTCTTGGAATCTGGTTAAGGAAGCAGTGCTTTCATATTTATTGTTTTTAGCAGTAGAGTTCTTTTATGAGGAAAAGTATTTTATGGTGGAAGTAATGATTTTTTTAAAAAAATCAAGTTGAAAATTGCGTTCTTCTGGATATGTAATTACAGAGTTATTGTAGAATGTATTCGGAGATGTGATAAGTAGAGATGGAGATAAATGTTTGGTTTGACATTTTTAAAGATGAAGTTACAGTGAGGTATTTTTCTGAACTTACATTCTTCATGTTTTGGAACTTTGGGTTTTGCAATTCCTTGTCCTTCTCCACACATGAATAAAAAAGAAAGGTCTGCATATAAAATGAGCATCACTTTTAGAAGCATACACACACACACACACACACACACACACACACACACACACACACACACACAGAGTCTTCTCATATGTCTCCCACTTCCTTCTTTTCACTGGTTTTTAGCTAATGTATCAATAAGCTTTAACAATTTGAAAGCAAGAAAATAGAAACATGAATGTAAGTATATTTGGGCAGATTTAATCACCCTAGTGCAGGGGTGTAAAACTCAATTTCACTGAGGGCCTCATCAGCATTGTGGTTGCCCTTGGGAAGCCGGGGTGTGTGGCCAGAGTGGGTACAGCCTACTAGGTAGGCATGGATGGAGTGGGTCTGGCCTACTGGGTGGGCATGGCCAGTTCTACATCATTCACACCAAGGATGCCTGTGGGAGCCTGGGCAGGAGTGGGACAGATCTGAGGGTCTCTGGCAGAAGGGGATGGGACCGGGGCAAGTGCCAAAGCATGGTCCATCAGGGCAAGTGCCAAGATGGCCACCACAAAATTTTACATTGGCTTCTGGCTGGCCGGGGCCAGGGCCAATGCAGCAGGGGCCGTTCCCTCACTGTTTCCAGGATGGCTTTGGGGGCCACATGAAACCATTTTGCGGGCCGCATCCGGCCCCCAGGCCTTGTGTTTGACATGTCTGCCCTAGTGCTTACAGAGGAAATATTTTTTAAAAAAATGTTTACAAGATAATATTCAGTGGGAAATATTAAAATCAAAATCAACATTTTAAAAGCATGAATACTGAGATCGAAATCCATTTAAACAGTAAACTATTTTTTGTTCATTTATCCTAGGTTATCTAGTTTATGAAAGAAGTTGATAGATTATTGTATTGTTTGGAGGTGGGAAGGCCAATGTAATGCCTTCCAGATAATACTCTATCATCCCCAGCCACAATTATTGGCATTGTAGTCCGAATATTGGGGGGGGGAGGAATCAAATAACCTGGTTTTAGTTTGCTAGAAAATTCAGGAGTCCAAGGAATTTGAATTGATTTAAAATGGCAGTTGAAGTTGCCAGATGCGTAATAAGAGTGAAAAATATAAGAAAAGATCCAGTTTTTCAAACCTGCAAGTTTCACCATGAATCTGATGATCTCATTGGGAGAACATGTCCTGTTGGGAGTTGGAGGAATGTCAGGAAAATCATTTCTATGCTAAATTCACATACAAGGCTAATGAAAAGAGTCATAACTATTTGATCTACACAGGGTGGGAGAATATTACATATGACCCAAAAAGACGTCTTATATTGGTTAAAAATTATTTGTTGAGGGATTTTATCTCCTGAATTAAATGACTGGGCTATTCTTATGGAATATATTAATATCATATCTGGTGTAAAATTACATTATAGTTTCAGTACCGATGCTCTGTGCCCTTTAGATCATAAATTCTACTAATTTCCATGGGGAGTAGCAGGAAGGGCAAACTCCTTTCTTGATAGGTATTATGATCTAAGAAACCTTCAGGTCCAGTGCTGTATTCTAGGATTAATACTAGAAAGTTTTATGTTTTCTGCTATAAACGTCCATTGCAATGATTTCCCAATGGAAGACAACTAACCAATCAATCCTGAAACCCTAATGTATATGCAAACAGAACGACTTGTTTAGTCATTTGTATTACATATTTTGAATTTACTTTTGGATTACAATTTAAATATGACTTAATTTAATAAAAAGAACTATCTTTTTAAGAGGGTTTTTCCCCCCCTACAAGCTGGTGTCTTCTGCATGTATTGGACTGTACATTCTAAAATTCTCATAGAGCTTGGCCAGTGCTGTAGAATTTTGGGACTTGCAACATGTATTAGATAGCAAGCCTATTCCTCCCCTTCTGCTTTCATGACAACAATAGAAATATGATTGTCCCTGTACTAAACCATCTACTAGATGATAAGTCTCACATTGCAATATGAATGTGTTTTCCTCTTCTCAAAGTCATGGCAGATTCACTCTATTCACTACAAATAACACAGAGATTTAACTTTGGGACTGTCTTTGAGATAACGTAATTTGAGTAAAGAGTGTATTATATCACTGACACACCTGATGCCGTAAGGAAGCTCTACCCCTGCTTTCTGCTTCTATTATCTAGTTGTCTCAAAGTGTCAGTCAGGATTGCTATGGCCCCATTATTTGTTATGGATTAGTTTGGGAGTTTAAGGATTCCTCTGACAATTGCCTGTTGTACTACCATCAGACTGTCAGACTTTTCATCTGGTAAATATGTGAGCTCACTCTGATCCTATAAATCTCAGGCTTCATGCCACAAGAAACTAACAAGTGTTTAAAACTAGCTTATTTGCCACAACAATTATGTTATTATTCAAAAAGAGATAAACGTAGTTTTAGAGACATTGACAGAAAAAATATTGATAAAAGTATAGAAAAAGACCACAATAGTGTTACAAAATGTAGTGAAGCCTTTTTTTTCATAATCTTTAGTCAAGGAAACCATTTTAAATTGCATAGCACACAGAATAGATTTATAGCAATTTCAAGCTATTGGAAGACGAGGATGGTATTTTGCACATGCTTTTGGTTAATACAAAATAGTACAAAAATAAGGAAAGTCTCATACTTATTAAAGAAAAAAGCTGAAAGAGAAGATAAATATGTACATGTATATGAAATTGAATCATCTAATAACTAGAAGTTTAAAAAGTGGCTGGAAGTCTAACTGGCTTTAATACCTGCTTTCTTGAATAACTCTTGGTGCAGCTGTATATGCAGTGTAATAATAATAATAATAGTATAAAACTAAAGAATGAACCGTGCAGGAAGGATAGTTGGGGAATAGAAACAAAGTTTTCTGAAGAAAAATAAAAGAATAGGGAATATATGCAATTTTAATTTTTATAGCGATCCTGTCACATACAATTCTGCACAGATTATTGAGTTTTAAGAAGAGAAAATTGAGATGGGACCAAAGAGATTTGTTTAACTCCTCCCCTTTCCCCAGTGTTATAAAATGTAAGAGCAATTTCAATAAAAGAATATTTGCAGCACAAGGTAGAATTATGGGGTCATTGGTGCTCTGTGAGCTTGGTTGTTTTCTAGCAGATGTTTCATTATCCAATTAGGTAACATCATCAGTAGTAGAAGGGAATGGAGTTTATTCTCTGTTTATATACCGTAGTAGTGGCTTTTCCTGCAGTATTGGTGAAAATAATCTTGGTGGTTCCTCAAACAGGCTGTTGTTTATTGTTAACTTGTGTGAATTGCTCACTTGAGGTATTGTTTATCTTGATCTTGATCTAGTACTGGTCTAGTTGGTCTAGTATTAATCTTGGTGTTAATCTCTGCTTATCTGAGTGTTGATTGCTGGTGATGATGGTTTTTGGTCCTTTTATTTTCTTTTTGGCTTTTTGAGTGCCTCTTTTGAATGGTATGTAGATATTGTTTATCTCCCTGTGCCTGCTGATAATTGATTTGTCTGAGTACCAGGCTTCCAGGAATTCTGTAGTGTTTTGGAACTTAACTTGGTCTAGGATGCTCATAATTTCTCAGTTGAAACTATGATCAAGTCTGTTCATGTTTTGTGAAATTATCAAGTTTTCATCATGTCTTCTGCCTGGTATTCATAGATGTTCTCTTCTAGTCTTTTGCCTGTTTGTCCCAAAATAAGATAATAATAATAATAATAATAATAATAATAATAATAATAATAATAATAATAATAATAATAATAATAATAATAATAATAATAATAATAATAATTGGAAGGGACCTTGGAAGTCATCAAGTCCAACCCCCTGCTCAGGCAGGAAACCCTATACCATTTCGGACAAATGGCTGTCCAGTCTCTTCTTTAAAACTTCCAGTGTTGGAGCATTACCGCTTTTGGAGGCAGGTTGTTGCACTGGTTAATTGTTCTAACTGTCAGGAAGTTTATCCTTAGCTCTAGGTTGCTTCTGTTCTTGATTAGTTTCTATCCATACATCCACATATATACTGTGTACATACATATATACATACATACATACATACATACATACACACACACACACACACACACACACACACAGAGAGAGAGAGAGAGAGAGAGAGAGAGAGAGAGAGAGAGAGAGAGAGAGAGAGAGAGAGAGAGAGAGAGAGAGAGAGAGAGAGAGAGAGAGAGAGAGAGAGAGAGAGAGAGAGAGATTAATCACAGGCCATCTTGAATACATAATGGAAAAAAGAGTTCTCCTCCCAGAAGATAACAAAGAAAAACAGTCATGGAGAGGAAGCGCAGCTCCCCTGACAATAATGCAGGCCCTGATGAATCAGCGTTTATATGCCATGTCCTGTATAGAAGGAAATGAATTTCCAATAATCTTTTCCACTGTCCTCACCATTCTGCATAGTCTTCTTCTCTGAAACTGTAATACTTCCAACCAAACAATAATACAATATGAGAGAAAGCTTTCAATTGTCCCTCTTTAGAAACTGCTAAGGACAGGTGAAGGAAAAAGACACTGGTGGAAATGTCTCACTGTTGAAGGAACAAGTTAACTTGCTTGTTAGCTACATACCATATATTGTATACGTTGACCAGATTGTCTCACTGCCAGAAGTCTCTGGGTTTCGAAAACAAACTGGGTCTGTAGGAAGAGGTGAAAATAGGAGAGTAAATATTAGGTATGTTCACCACCTTGAATTATTTATAAAAATAACAAAGGCTGGATTAAAACGATTTTTAAAAATATATGAGATGGAATAAAATAAATATGAGGAAAGTAAGAGGTAAGACTTCCTCTTCATTTTAACCTTTATTCATTGTCTTTATCTCCTTCCCTTTTTCCTTCGATAAGTTATGTTTTTGCTTTTATATTTTTTGTGCCTGATCTTATCTTGGATCCTTTGTGAACCTGTATTAAAACTTTTTTATCAGACAAAAATCCAATAATATATTGAAATAGGTTTATTCAATACTGGCTAGCAAAAATTACTTGGGAAAGTGAAATTATGTCCAGGTAAGTTGAAGAGTTTATACTTAAGCTCATGTAACAAGGAAGCTGGTGTATTATAGTAAAAAAAATATTTGATTCTCTTATTACATTGGCATTTATGATGTGTTATAGAAAAGCAGGCTATTAAAACCAGACAATTAACTTTCATATAATGCATATTAATAATATAAGAGAAAGTAGAGCACCAAATTCTTAAAAAAATCAACTACATGAGAGACAATATTTAGTTTTAAAAAAAACAATTTAAGTAAACATGGCTTGGTTCTGAAGGATTTCCCCTCATTTTGTGGATTTCCTAGCATTGTATTTATTATTTGATTTTAGATTAATTAAATCTAGAAAAAGGTTTCACATATTTTTCTTTTATTTCTCCTAATGTTAATTTACCAATGTACTGTGATTTAGCGATAATATAATCTCTTGGGATTTATGTGATCTTAAATAAATAAAATGAAATAATCTATCCCCAAAGTTAAATGTCAGTGTGCATACATACATACACATAATGAATCATGAAGATTGAGAATTTGGTACTATTCTTTTTCTTTAATGCAGTGTAACATTACAGCTGTAAATCTGTTAATAGTCATAGTCATTCTGGAATACAATTAATGTGAACGGAATACACTTCTCTTCCCCTCATAGGATTGCATTGCATTATAATTTTAGTAGTGACTGTTTTGATTATTTTTGTGTACTTCTATTTTTTATAGTCTGCTTCAGTAACACATAGGGTAAAACATTTATTTTTTCTCAGAATTTTTTTTTTACTTTTTAAAGCATTTCTATAGCACTTCTCATTAAAAGAAATCTCAATATGATTAAAAAATAAAAATATATTTACAACTAAAATAATAGTCTAAATGTTTAATGAAAATACATAAAGACATTGTATATACTGCACAAGTATAGAGTTTAAAACCAGCAAAATAAACCTAAAATAATAATAGAAAATAGAAGAATGTTCTGCAATATACAAAGCCAGTAGCAAACAGCTAATTTATTAAAGTCCCAGAGATGTAGGTGATTTCTTGTTTTTTGTTTTTTGACTGCTACACTTCTGTTAACAGAGAGGTAAGTCTCTGTGTGATTTTTTTTTTAAATGCTCATCTCTTTGGCAGTTAATTAAAAGAAAGAAAAGCAAAATTCCAGTGGTGCACACATTTATTTTTTACGTGCATGCTCATCATTGATTCCCAGACTAGATTACATATGAGTCTGATACAGGAATTTAAAGTTAGCATCTAGTTGGTAGAGACAAAGGCATCACAGTTAATTAAGGTCAAAGTCTTTTGTTTATTATAAAATTCACTCAGAACTATCTAGTCAGTTGACATAGTACTTATCATTGAAACCTGCTTAGTTTTCCCAATTTTTGTTCTGGCATGAAAAAGAAACTAGTTGGACTGTATAACACAAAATATTTCTTTGTCACTTTATTTCTTTGAGGTGTCAGCATGTAAACACTGAGAAATTTCAAATTTTTATAAAACCTAGCATGTCAGATTCCTTTTTTGCCTATATTTGTTGCAGCATATTTTTACTACCTCCAACATTATTTAAATAGAATTATTTAGGCACTTAATATATAGTAGTAAGATGAAGCTAACTAAAAATGTTAATATGCCAGATTTATAACCAGGAATTGTGATGTATATTGCAAATAAGAAAAATAAATACAATTTCAGATTTTATTCTTTATTTAAGTATTGTATATCTTTTGAATAATATTTGAATAACCGAATGATCTTCATTGTCAGAAAAAAATATGACTTCCACATTTTAAAGATCATTCATTGTTTGCCATTAAAAAGGAATAATTCCTACTGTTATTAATTGTAAAAATATTGATTATCATTTTATTTTAATAAAAAAACTCTGGCATTCCTATTTTTCTTTCATTCTCCTGTCTTGAAAAATGACTAAAGCTATTGTCCTTTACTCTTTACATATCTATATAGAGTTGTTTTTATATTGTTCAGTTCATTTTCTTGAAATGAAATTAATATTTTAAACACACAAATACTGCATCAAGAACAATGCAGAACCATATTTCCCTAGCAGTGCAAATAGTTTTTCTTTTCTTTTCTTTCTTTTTTCTTTTCTTTTTTTCCTTTCATGTTACAACCACCCACCTCTTTTCACTGGAAAAAAGAGCAAAAATTTAAACAGATCTTGGCTAACTCAAATGCCCGGATGGTTTGTTGAATTACATCAATATATCTAAGACCTCCAGTCATTTTTCAAAGATTAGGTTTCTTGTGGCTTTCTGTAGTTTTTGCAAACATTGCTTAATTAGTATAATTTAGATAAACAGAAATGAATACATAACTTGATGACATTCATATATTTTCTATCATGATCTGGCTGCTGCTAGTTGGTATGGCAAAGTCCTCTCTCCCAAAAATCATGTTTAGTTTTCAACCTAATCATGTCAATGCGACTTTAAAATCTTAGTTACAGTTGCTTAGAAAGGCACTCACTCCTCACCCCTGCTTCCATAGCTGACTACTTTAGTTTTACTTATTTTCTTAACAGAAAAGGAAACACAATGCTTACATTCCAGGCATTACTATGGTGACAGCAAGAAACTGCAGCTGTAGACCTGAAGCAAAAAACCTTAGGTAATGTTGGGCCCTGGAGACTCAGTAAATATTAACTGTGTCGAAGAAAGCTAAGAAGAGTAGCCAAAAATATACTCCCTAAATATTGATGAGTCAGTTTCTTCAGGGGCTAAAAAGAAAACACTATCTTGAGATTAACTCTGACTTTTCTGTGATTTTTATGGGTGTTTCACAATTTGACATTCTGGCAGTCCTTTTCTTGTGTGCCAGTATTTTAATATTTGGCTTCAGCGCTGGGTTTTTGCTGAAGTCTAATCTTTCAGATTTCTACTCAGAGCCAAAAGAATACCGTAATAACTGAGAGCCCTATACAGGCTTTCTCTATGTTGGGACCTGATTGTGCTCAAGCCAGATCATGTTACCAAATGAACAATTCAGTGGAATGCAAAATTTTTCCAAGGCAGATCCCTATGATATGAATATTTAAACTTACCAGGAAGATTCTGCACTGTTGGCCAAGATGGTACCCTCTCCTCCTTGCTTCCATATACAGAATCCAACTGGCCTGGCCAGAGTAAGACAAGGAGAGGAATTCAGTTTGGGGCATGAGGCAGAAATTTCACATCAAGAATACAAGCAAACTTTAATGGGTCCCAAGTGATTTTATCTCAACCACCAGTATCCATCTGAAACAACAATTTCAGCCTGTCTAACTATAGGGCTGGCTCTACATTTTAGCTACTATTTCACTTGTATAAAAGGTCATATAAACTGCTATTAATTGACCAATAATACAAGTAAAGTAAAGCTCAACAAGCACTGAAGAATGAAACCTTTACCTGTATCTCCAAATGTGCAGGTCTGGGAGAATAAAAATAATGAATGAAAACCCCTAACCCTAATCCTTCTTCCTGTAGAAATCTTGTGTCAGAGCTTCATCTAAGGAACAGAAATAAGTATATCCTTAGACATTCAAACATTGCAAAGCTAGATTGTGAAATATCTTTCATTCTCATTTTCTATAATTAAGCTTGGAACTTTTGTCAATTTGGAAACTTGAAAAATAGCTTTAGATCAGATCATTTTCATCTCAGTAAGGAAAGGTACAGTGATTTTTCTGTGTTTTCATTGCTATTAGTTCACTCTCTAGAAGAAATTTAATTTGGCTTCTTCTAAATAAAATATCTTTTTTTCTACATAAGAAAAGTTTGTATATGTGTGAAAGGAATGTAAGCATGTAGATGGAAGGTGCAGATTTAAGTTTATGTATGTGAAAAAACTGACAGGATTTTTATGCAAGGACATACATATGTATACATATGTAGGTGAGTAAATGTATATGCATGTAAATAGTTGCAAATATATATTTCATGCTCATATACAATATATTTTTCCCATATATAATTACACAACCCCCTTAGGTGTATCTGATGTGTATTATGCACATGTAAAGTAGACCAGTATATTTATGAGTGTGAGATATATGTTTGTATAAGTGCATCTTTGCATGTATATGGACCTTTTCATGTATGCATTCTGTCAGACCAATGAATTAATTATTTCCTATATTTCCAGTCTGATAAATATGATTCTGGAAAAATCAGAACCTTCAGAAGTTAATATGCCATAATAATAAGAGTAGGTTGTTGGCTGCTAGAACAGGTGGTAGAATAGTGCTGTTGCCAGCATTTGGAAACTAGGAGTAAGAGTCTATAAATGCTGAGAGAGGGCTGCACCTGCCTAGCAGAATGAAGACTTTTCAAATACAATGCAGTTCAAGCTTATCTAAGAACTAGCTAGTAGAATTTTGTAGTAGTCAGACCCAAGATTGCATGACGCTGATTGTGCTGACATCTATCAGTGTTGGTGGAAAGGGAAGACTAAAATATAACAGAATCATGGAGTAACCAACTGTGAACAGTTTGTAGAAGCAAATGCAAATTTTTTATTAGCCCTGCTATGATGTTAAACAAAGAGTTAAAAAAGAATTGAACTAATACTACCTTGCCACCTAAATGCCTGTTCCCCGAATTACTACCCCCACTATCTACTGCCTTAGACTGTTAGTTTAGTCAACAACCCTAATGGTAGGGCAGGCTCTGAAAGAGTCATGTTGCCTTGGATTCCCCATCCCACATCAAATAACGGAGTACTTTAAAGCTTCTCTTTTTATCATAATGGTGTTTTCTTTATATTGAACTGTCACTGGTATTTTGTGAAGGATAATTTCATATTCTATCTACAGTCATTCTCTTTTCCCATCCCACATTCATGTACTTTGAGGCATGCAGGCAATGAATGTTCTTGCAGTGATTTTTTTTTAAAAATGGGCTTCATTATAAAGTGCTGCAAAATGTGCTTAAATTCCCTATAGGATCGGCATGGCTCTCATTATAGAATGTTATAGTTTTGTTGATATTGCACAGTAACCTCTCGTTCACCTCTTTTCAACACACTCACACTATACTTAGCATGCAGTTATATTTTCCACTCTAACCCAGTCTTTACTTTCATAATAATGAGGCTGGGAAATGCTGTATTAACACAGTCTCCTATCCCTCCTCCCACTCATACACACATGCACACATACACATGTAACTTCTTATGAGCCAGCCATCTCTGTGTGCTCTAGACCAGGGGTCCTCAAACTTTTTAAATGGGGCCAGTTCATTGTCCCTCAGACTGTTGGGGGGCTGGATTATAGTTTGAAAAAAAATGATTATAACTAAAGCAACCTTAATGATAGGATGGGAGACCTGCAGGATAGGCCAGGAGGAGGGGGCAAGGGGATGGCAAAAAGGCAGCAGGGCAGGACTTCCCTCAGACCCTCCCACCCTCTCATTCTGATCTTCTTCCTTCCTTCCTTCCTCTCTCCCTACCACCTTTCCTTCCATGCTTCCCTCCTTCTCATTCCCATCTCCTTCCTTCCTGCCTCCATGCCCAGGAAGGGACAAAGGGAGGGGGAGAGGCTGCCATCATGGCTGGTGGCCGTGCTGATGGCCATGGCTTGAAAGGCCACTGTAAATTCCTGGTCAAGAGCCGCACAGCCTTAAGAGCAGAGCAGTGGGAAGATATTTGCGATAAGGAGGGAGAAAATAGGCAAGAAATGCAGCTGGAGAAGTGCCACCTTCTGTGAGGAATGAAGAAAGGCACCATCAGCTGAAGGTGACCAGCAATTGGCCCTCACCCACATCATGCATCCAGGGGAGGGGACACCGTGAGTGGAGTGAGAGTCAGCATCTGCTGCCCAACTGCCAGCCTCCCTGCTTTCAGCAGACAGTGATGTGCTCTCCTCATAGCACAGAGAGGCTGGGTCGGGTCAGGTGAAGCTAGAGAGAAAGCTGAACCTGCCTCAGTGCACTCACAGGAGGTGGTGAGCAGCACAGGGCCTGGCATCCCGGGTGACTGTTTTATCTCCTCTGCTCTCTCTCCCCACTTTTCCCTTCAGTGCAGCTCCAGCTGACTCCTCTTCCCAAGGCTGCATCTTTTTCTCTCTCTCCCACTCCCGCCAAAATTACCTGCTTTTATAGCCTCCACCCTCCTCCTCCTTTCTCTTCCAGGTGTGCCAGAAGTGCCAATTCTGGGGACTTTGTATGGCCCCAGCAGCCTTGCAACTCCTGATGACTCTTTCAAGGCAAGTCTGTACTGCTTTGGCTTGTTCCGTCCTCTGCTACACTTGGCTAGGCTAGGCAGGGTTGCGTACCACCTGCCAGGTACCAGCACACCACAGGTTGAAAAGCCCTGCACTATACTATCAATGTTCACCCGGTGGACCTGATAAAAAGACAAGGCGGGCTGCATCCAGCCCATGGGCCATAGTTTGATGACCCCTGCTCTAGATCATCAGGTATTTTTCTTAATGAATTTCCACACAGTTGTAATGAAACACCACCATTCAGACAGTGGGAGATTGAGCAATGTGCTTACAAAACTTTCCTCTTCCCAATCAGGCAACGCCATCCCTCACTGCGATACTCTGTGTATTTTCAGATATTCTTAGTGAGGCACAAGATTGTTACGTGGCCCAATGTCAGTGGGCAAACATATTTTCTGGAACAAATCCTTCACCTGCTTTGTGGATTGATTTAAATGCAATCTATTTAAGTGCTGTAAAATGTTCTTCCTGTTTAGTGCTCCTTATTATGTTCTTTCACTTTTTTTTAGAATTTATTTTTAAACTATTGGAAAATTTATGTAACTTATTTGTAACTTTTGGTCCACAAAAATTTCAGACATTGTAACATTACATACATGTTGAAAAGAATATTTTGTTCTAGTTCTTTGTCATATTTATTTATATTTTTTATTTATTATCAAATTGATACGCCATCTATTTCACTATCTCTTTTTTTCCTAGGATTTCAGGGTAATGAGCATAGTACTCCATCTTATTTTTCTTTTATAGACCATATCTTCATCATTTGGTTCTTAGGATTCACATAAAAAAATGGTTTGACTGAGTCTCTCTTAAGACTTTTATTTCATCATTATTTCTCTATCTGACCTTTTGATATTAAATGATTAAGGAGTTTAACAAAACAATTTCTTTATTTGTTTAAATCTGTCGTCCACTAAAACCAGCTAAAAACATTAAATCAACTGGCAGTCCAGATTAAAATGCAGTAATAATAAAAACCATGAAACAAAATAGGGGCCATTAAATAAAAAAATGAACTGAGGCCAGAGCCAGATTTTGAAGTTTTTCCAAAATCCAAGGAGAAGGACCCAATCCTTATCTCTGAAGGAATGCTGTTTCAAAAAGGGGTGGCACAACAGAAAAGGCATGCTTTCTAGGACCCACAGCATGACAATATTTATTTATTTTTTTCAATCTTTTTATTATTATTTTTTCATCAATATATGTTAATTTTTCCAACCAACAAGTTGTCTGGCACATGACAATATTTAATGGAGGGTACCTGAACCACTTCCACTCTTCTGGAATGGACTGGCCGGTCAGAAACAATTAGGCACAAGTGATCTGTCAGGTATACAGTATCTATGGAACATAGAGCTTTATAGGTAATAACCAGCAGCTTGAATTGCACTTGGAAGCCAACTGGCAGTTGATGTAGCTTGCATAACAGGGCTCACACATAGGCATATTGAGAAGCACCCATTGCTGCTTACACTGATGTATTTTGAATGAGCTGTAACTTCTGGATGGTCTTCAAGGACAAGAGTGCATTGCAATAATCTAATTATGAGGTGTGCAAGGCATAAATGAACAAGAAAATAATATAATACATGGAATATGTAACAAAATAATTGTTGTTACCATGTGTTTGTGTTTAAGTATGCAATAATCAGTAGCCAGTGCACAGGCTTAAACTTACCACTCCAACTGACCTGTCATATACTTAAGCAGTTGTGATTCTAAGACTTTGGGAACAGATTTTTAAGGCATTCTATCTGGAGAGCATATTACTATATCCTCCCATTAGACATGTTGTGTCATTCCATGTTTCTGCTCCAGAAATTCAATTATTACTCACTTTAATTTATATGGAATATTTTTGGGGTCTTATGACTTGTGTGTGTGTGTGTGTGTGTGTGTGTGTGTGTGTGTGTTTGTGTGTGTTCCTTTGTATAATTTGTTACATCTGTGCAAAATCAAAGCATCAATATGCAATACCCAACAAATTACTTTTTTTAAAACAATTCCTTATTGACCTATTGTCTTTATAAATATCTTATAAATCTACCTTTCCCATGAATTCTATAACAGTATAATGGCTAAACCCCTTACTTTTTAAGTAGTAAGTTGTTGATCTGAAACCCAGTAGAAAAATATCTTTTTGTAATTACTATTTTTTTTATTTCCCCAAGCTTCTTATGCTTAGCTATACTTTTTAAAAATAAGTACAAGGAAAATAAAATAAAAACTTGTACTTAGTCAGCAATCTTTTATTTGCAAGACAAAAGTTGTAACCATTGTGTTTTTAAAGCATTCAAATTAATAGAGCTTTGAAAAGTACTAAAGACTATGGTAATCATTGCATATCACCCCACAGGTGAAAATGTCCATGATAATCTTTCTGTCCAGTGCAGGTTCTGAATGCTCAATTGAGAAGACATTCCTGCTTTGTAAAAAATCGATTAGCTGCTGGGTTAACCTGGAACAAACTGAAATCACAGACAGGAATGCCCAAGGAGAAATAACATGGCAAAGTGCTGTTCATAAGTACAATAGAAGAACTTGCCCTCAAGATTCTTTAATGGTGAGTACAGATTAACAAAAGATGCTGTCATCTATTTCTCCCTTCAGATGTGAGTGCCACCTGTTTGGTAGCAGAATACCTAGCCTTGAGAATAAACCCTAGATATTTGTTAGGTTGTCTGAATGTTTTTGTGCAAATATGTCGATGAATGTCCTTCTGTAAAGCTTGGAATTCATAAATCTTCATTCTCTCTTTCATGTGTGTTTAGTTTAGCCTGATCTGACTATATAAAGTTCCATGCTTGTAAATCATGTTTATTACTTAAATATTTTAAATAATCACAATTTATATCAGCATTTATTAATTCTTTGCAATATTCAATTTGTGTCATACACCTCATAACTGTAGTTCTTCCAAACACATATATTATTTTCTCCACAGTTTAGGAAGGATGGTGGGAATATGAAAAATAGATTTTGATTAAAGTGACTAATATATGTGTATCATGGCATAGCACTAACTGCAGCACTAATATTACTGGAAAGGATAATACTGTAAATAATATTGATCAGGAATTTATTAGATCTTTGTATTTGCAATTTTGTTCTAATTTTGTTCCAAAACAAAAGATCTTGGGGAAATTATCAAGAATAAGGACTTGCATATCAGTTTTTCTTTCATTTTAAGATACTGCTTACGTTCAAGTAGGGATGGATTTTTTTTCATTGGAAAGAGAGTTTGTGGATGCCTCTGTAATTAGAAAAAAGCTTCTCTTTATCAGCAGATTTTGCTTTGGAAGAGGGCAAGAGGTAAAAAGTTGGTTTGAACTAATATATCCACATCACTACTTGTAACTTGATCAATTCTTGACAGTGATTGGCCAGTTTAATTTTCAATAGAAAGCTTTCCCTTGTATGCAAATACCATTTACAACTGGCACTTTACAACTGTTCATGTTGTCTCTAGCTGCAAAGAAATGAACTGCTCATTATAGGAATTCTTACTCTTTGGTAAAGATTGATTGGAAAGAGGAAGTGTTTTACATATTTTCCACGCTAAATGGGATTATAAGAGATGTGTGAATGAGTTGAAACACAGCTCACAACAATGTTGTGTGCCTTTTATTTAACTCTAGAACCACTTCTTCCAAATAAAGAAAAACAATGGGAATTTCTCCTAAGCTCCAGCTACCACATTGGAAAAGAAGCTTCTTTGAAGCTGTTTGATGCAGCCTGCTGTCTTTGGCAGCAGATATTCAGGAGCTTCTATAAAAAGAAACAGGAAGAGGTTTCTAGAAGGCTGGTTGACAGCTTACGTTTGAAAAGGTTTTTGGTTCTGTTGTAAATTTCCTCATGTTGTTCCTTGTTTTTGGCTTGATGTATCTCTTGGATTGCCTGCTTTCATAAACCTCCTACTTTGATCTGAATTGTTTCAGTCCAATTTGTCTGCAGGACCTTTATATTGGCCAAACCACTTTTCTTTGGTTCCAACTGCCAGCTCTATATCTCAGTAGACCCTTAATGCCAAACAGTATTGCTTAGAAATAGACAATTTGTAAATCTCAAACAACATGTAGCCCCCAATCCCATTTTCTGAATCTCGGAGATTGTATAGTCAGAATTTGGTGGAAATCACAAGTTTTCATCTACATTTGTATTTGTGTGAGTGTGCTACAAAGGCAACATGTCATTCAAAATAAGTAGCCATAAAAATAGCTAACTTCAAAAGATTCAGAATTTTCAGTTCTGCCTCCTCTAGTGATTGTAATATATCCTCATGTTCCTAAATGCCACAAGAGACTAACTTTTTAAAAAATGCATCTCTGACATACTCTTCTTATATAGCTCAGTATCTCTGTTCTAATAGTCAGCTACTTAATGATTGCTTAACACTAATTCTGTTCTAATACTGTCAGCCACTTAATGATTGCTTAATAGAAGATTCAGATTTAGTTGTGTATTTCTGCTCTATAATTTCCCACATCACAAAACAAATCAATGAACAATTTACACATACCTGTTCACAATAACTTGTATTAATATTAATTGAAATCACTACCAGGTATATAGGTATAGGTATTGTTCAACTTATGACCACAGAGTGATGTAGCCATTAAGTAAAATGCCCATATAACTGCTTCACCTAATGCCTGCAATCCTGGCATTTAAGTGTGGATCATTTAAACTCATAGTTGGGGGAGACCCTGGGAGACATTGGAGGGGGGAGTTGAAGTGTTCCTATGGTTACAAGAAACATAAGGGTCATAAGGATGGGTTGCTGCAAAATGCCCAATTTTTATCATGTGGAATGCTGCAATGGTTGTAACTTTGTGTATGGGTTGTAACTCAGTGCCATGATAATTTTGAACTGTTGTGGAAATGGTCTTAATTCGATAATTACCTGTAAACAGACTCCTGCAACATAATGTTCATAAGAGCTGTTGTATGCTCTGGCAAGGAATTGTGGGGTTTTTTTAAATGCATTATATCTGGAAGATAGCAGGTAGAGAAGTCTAAGAAGTCTGGACCCTTAATCTCACTGATAACTTTCAGACAATGCAGGGATACTTGCGTTTTCTTTGTATATCAACAGCCACATTTGCAGGGTCATTACTGCCACCTTGATTTTTTTTGTTCCACCCCCAAGACATTGTTGAATCTATGATTGTTACATAATTTCAGGTGTGAATGGGTTTAATTGATATCATTAGGTTTTAAGCTATGAGATAGCCTTTATAGTTTTTAAATCTGAGACCAAAGTGTCCTTTATATGTACAGGGTTTATGAATATTTTTTTAAACAAACAAGGGAATTTTTTCTAATGTTGCAATTCTTTAAATTAGATTGGGCAATTTCCTTGGTGCAGACTACAAATAATTTAGTTTGCATTAGATTCATCATATATTTTAGAAAAAATATCTAACAAAATGAGATTGTTAGAAATAATTTTTGGAGAAAGCTTATTCAGGCTAGCTTATGCAGTGTTGTCAAAACAAATTTGCTGCCCATAATTATATGTGCACTCTATAATAATGGGTTGGCTATCTTATTTAAGAAGCCACTGTTGGCCAGAGAATCATTTAGGTGGTCTGAAACTGCAGCCATAAAATGAAAATTGTTCGGTTTTATTTATGAGGCTGAAAATGTTATAAAGGTGGCCAGTACATGTGTTACACCTCTTAAGACCCTTTCCATGAAGATCTGTCTCAAAAGCCCTTTTTCATTGCCAAAAAATATTTCACAAAACGTAGGTGCTTCTATAAAGACTCTGGACTAAGTTGTATATGTGTATTCATAAGCTCTTTAAAGTCCTTTTTTTGCAAGTAGTTCTTAACATGAATTATAATAGGAAGTATTATAGAGAACTGCAGCAGGGAACCATGGGTCTCACAGCTTATAAAGTTTCTTGAAAGAGGAACCATAATACTGACACAGACCTTGTGCTAAAATATGTTTAATAAATGGCTGGAATAATCTGTCTCGGAATAATCCTATTTCACTTTTCAAGATCAAATGTTAAATTTTGAATATGTTGAAGGAGAGAGAGAAGCCTCTTTCATGAAGGAAGTAAATTTTTGAGAAAATGCAAGGCAGATTCCTTGAAGTATTCCAAAGTAATTTCTTTTCAATGTATTCACTGGGTTACTCTGGTGCATTCATTCTTCAAACCTACTGCTTTTCCCATTCATTCTTTATTTTACTTTGGTTCTGAAGTCAAACATATCATTTCATAATGGGCAAACCATGGAAATTTGAATTATAAACAGAAAATACTGTACTCTATTCATATGGCAAGGCAATTATAAAGCTGTGTTCTTTGTATTTGCTGTCCAAGCTGTACATTGGCTTGGATCCAGACTAGGCGTCTGTGAATTGAAGGAGCTGAAAAGGTCCAAAATCTAGGAATTTTTCCACTTATGAAAGAGGAAGAGAATTTTTTTTCTGATTTCTCTTTCTCTTAATGCCTTATCCACAACCCCGCTGTTCCAGAAGTACTTTGAATATAGTGGAAAAGAAGAATCACTGTGCAAAACCAAAGAAGAAAGTGAACTACAATCATTTGTCCTGTTTTTATGGCAAAAATATTCATAAATGAAATTTAGCTGAAGGGATGCTCCTTGCAATGTAAGTAATTGTTAAACTTTACCAATCATTTCTAAAATTCAGAATTCAAGTAGCATATTTTGTTTTCAAACATATGATTTCATAAAAACTATAGGATTTCAAAGAAATTCTGAAATCTTTGTATCTCAAAAACATTTTTCTAATCCAAACTTTTTTTAGCATTTAATGTTTTTCCTTTATCCCAGTCAAGACGACACTTGACTACATTGGCTAGGATTTTGGGATTTGCAGTCCAGTGTAGCCAAAGTTCCTCAAGTTGTAAAAGGCCAGCCTTCAACATTCAGAGATAAGAACAAATACCACTGAAAATTGTACAATTTGTGATTCACATTATAAATGAGTGTTCTGCTGATTAACTTTTTTTTATAATAATAGCGCAAAGAATATAATAAAAGCACCTTCATTTCTATTTGGACAAAGAGAAATGGAATAGAATAGAAATGGAAATACTACGTTGAATCATTCTAATTCAGTTTGGTTGACCAAACCCAGACAATCATGCCTTAGTATAATTAGCTATAATCTGGGTAGTTTTTCCATCCAGTGTATTAAAATATATGGAATGTTGACCTGGATTTGAAGTATTTGAGTTCAAATGCTAATTCAGCCATGAAGTCTGTTACCAAATTTTACTCAGTCACCTTATCTCTATTTGATCTTATTGTGTTATAGACAATATGTTTAATGGGATGGGACTCTGTCCATTGATTTCACCAGATTGAGCCAGATTTTGAAGTGAATAGAATTTTTATGTAACAATAAACTTCAATAAATCAGAATTTATGTCCCTCATTCAATTAGGACAGGAGTCTCCAAACCTGGAAACTTTAAGACTTATAGACTTCAACTCCCAGAATTCCTCAACCAGACAAATTCTGGGAGATAAAGTCCACAAGTCTTAAAGTTACCAAGTTTGGAGACCCCTGAATTAGATGAAAAGTTCTGCTCAATTTGATGTGAAGCATCATCCTCTTCAGAAGTTCCAAACCTAAAGGATGGGAGCCATGGAAATAGATTTTTTTTTGTTCCACATGCTTAATTTGTAAAGAGGGCTTTATTCTAACACTGCTCATTGAGCTATTATTTTTTCTTAAAAAAAAATAAAAATAAATATGGCATCCATTGTTTTATCATTACAGATCTGAATTTAGATTTTATTTCTTTTTTTAACACTAATGGGAAACATGTAACTATGAGGATGCTTCAATCATCCATCTAGGAATTTCTGGGAAATCTGTGCATTTCCTTCCATTCTACTTTGTCTTTTCTTCTACATAAATTACAAGAAAGTTCTTTGTCATTCTTCTACAAAGAAAAGAAAAGAAAAAAAGAAAGAAAAAAGAAAATCACTATCCTGCAATTAAATATGGATGGGTATGTTAAAAAAAAACAAAACCAAAATTGTTAGGTATGGACAAGAGTATGTTTTGAATCTCAGAGTTCTTAGGAAAAGCTGGCATTTCATTTTGGCTTTATAAGGCAGTATGTTTTGCTGAGCAAAACTATTCAGCAAAAGAGCTGTTTAGTCACATGGTCAGACATAATGCTGACACGTGTGATATCTGGCATTTTGGAGTGTAACAAAAAAGACTTTTATACAAAATTATTTATGTCATGGGATATCTACAAATATTATTCACTACAAAATTGGGACCCAATCAAAAATCATATCAAGAAAAATAGCTCCAGGGACTTAATGCAAATCTCCAAACCCAAATACTAAATTTAGCAAAAAAAAAAAACAAACTGGTGCCTTTTAACCATTAGTGATAAAACAGTCTCTGCTACCCTAAACAAAATGATCTTGTGGATTTTTAAGGCTATGCTATTCTCCCAAAAGTCAATAGTTTAATAAAAGTAATGTCATGTTTAAGTGAGAATGAAAAGGGAATAAAATGAGAAACTGAGCTTACAGGAACAGCTCTTTGCTATTACTAATTATGAATCATGTGACCTGGCCAAACTTGGATTACCAGTTCAGTCCACTCCCTTGTAAATCTGATTTGGCTTAACCATGCATTATTATGTGGATTTCATGCAACCACTTCCCTTTCTGAATCTTCCAGAGACAGTGTATTAAATTTCTAGAATGCCACTGAATACTAAATGCAAGTCTACTCTTTAGTTTGCTCTGGATGGTAATTGTTCTAAAACAAGACGCAGCAGAAGTTTCAAGCATGGCCTTTTTCTATTTTTATATTCATTCAATAATCACTATTTTTTTTATAAATGTTACTGCCTAACATTTGCAGATATTTCTTCTTCTTTTTTTAAAAAAAAAAAATCTGCTGAGCTTTCAACTGAAAAAAATTGAAAGCATTTCTTGAGTTTCTCTTTCAAACCATAGCCAATATTTATCTAAAGCCAAGGAACATGTTTGTTTTTTCATAACAGGATATGAGTTCAATAATAAAATACATTTTTAACAAACCATTCTGAGTGTGACCTATTCAATTTTTGATTACATGTTAGGATTTAGTAGAAAAATGTGATTTTGCTATTTTTAATATATTTGGCATGTTTACAAATCTTTTATTTGTATTCTTTCTTCCTCTTTTTGCTTCTATATATTATAGCAAAAGTTAAAGCCTATAAAGCCCTACATGGCATCGGACCAGGTTACTTACGGGACCGTCTGCTGCCCCATGAATCCCAGCGGCCGGTTAGGGCCCACAGAGTCGGCCTTCTTCAGGTCCCATCAGCCAGACAGTGTCGCCTGGCGGGACCTAGGGGAAGAGCCTTCTCTGTTGCGGCCCCGGCCCTCTGGAACCAACTTCCCCCGGAGATCCGTGTCGCCCCCACCCTCTCCGCCTTTCGTAAACTGCTTAAAACACACCTCTGCCGGCAGGCCTGGGGCAGTTAACATCTTGCCCCTAGCCAGTGTATGTTTGTGTGTATGTTTGTTGAATGATTGGTTTTCTCTTAACTTAGGGGTTTTTATATATGTATTTTAACTTGTGATTTCTATTTATGTTGTGAGCCGCCCTGAGTTCTCCAGAATAGGGCGGCATAGAAATCAAATCAAATAAATAAATAAATAAATAAATAAAAGCAGCATTATTAGTAATAATCCCGTAATTGTGATTTTGTATTAGAGAGCAATTATATATACTGTATTTAATATTGGGGGGGAGGGAGAAATAAAGATGGCAGCTCTGACTGTGTGATTGAAGACCAGTTGCTGTTTTGCATTGTGTGCATGATACAGTAAAAAAAATGTTGTGGTTTCAGTTATACAGTCACAGCCCCATCTTGATTTTTTTCCAACCTCCCTGCTAATGCTCCTTATTTAATATTATGTAGTATTTAGTTTACCATATAAATGTAGTTTAATTATATAAATTAAGCTTAGTTACTATCATACTGAGCTTGACTTTTGGTGACTTTATGGATACATCATCGTTTTTATTGGTAGCCCATTGGAAGTTGTTTTTGTTATTTACTTCTTTGGAGATATTTTTGACATTTTATTCTTGCTACGGTCCTGTTATTCTCTCATCCAAGTTGTACTCAGGCCCAACCTTACATACTTCTGTCTTCAGACAATGTGTGTAAGCTGGAATACTGAATCAGAAACAGGCAGCTATTATGCTGTTGAGAATGATATCCTTACAGGGATAATTATTTGTGAATTGCATGACAGGCCTTGCAAGGCTACCCCATTCATCCTGCAGTTAGATCATTTATGGATTTAGCAAATATATACCTGCCTCTTCGATTTCCTCCTGTTCTGAACTAATCTGGTAAATAAGACCATGTTAGATGGAAATTCTGAGAGCAGAAGTTTGGAAAGTTGTACCAAGGTATGATAGAATATTTGGAACCAGTTAATATGTCCTTAAGCCATTTCTAGACAACACACCATTGCAATTGACAGCCTTCAATAGTTAATACAAACAAAAAGCACAATTTTGCTCTAAAGATTATGCAGCCTACATTTCAATTAGTGGGAAAAGGTAGGAGTTGAAAAAAGCAGCAGAACAAAGGAAGGAATGGTTAAAAAAGAAACATGAACAAAATCTAAAGATAAGGTTCATTTAACTTATCTGCAATTAAATTATTAGGCAGTGTAACATAATGTATAGAAAGGGAGAATCTTACAGGGGTTCTCAACCTTGGCAACTTTAAGACTTGTGGACTTCAACTCCCAGAATTCCTCAGCAAAGCTGGCTGAGGAATTCTGGGAGTTGAAGTCCACAAGTCTTAAAGTTGCCAAGGTTGAGAACCCCTGTAACATTCCCCAAGTCCAAATAGGTTTCTGTCACCTAGGACACAACATAGCTCCTGGATGCATTCTAGACCTATCAGAACCTTTGAGCTATCCATTGTATTTTTTTCCTACCCTACTTCTCTTACTAGCAGAAATTTCTGATTTCATAAAAAAAGAACTCCCCTTTTCTAGCTACATATCTTCTAAACATATGGAAAAGATTTTTCATAATGTGAGCCTTTCAAATGCCCAAATCCCAAGGACCATACATAATAAAATATTTTAAATAATAAACAAAGAGAAATATTTCCTTGAATTGACTCAGCTCCCAATAACTGCATGGGCATGTCCAGATAGTTTTCTTAGCAACAGCATGGAATCTTTTGCCTTTGCCTTCTTTTTTACTTGGTAGTCTAGCAACTAGCCTACTGCTCTGGAACCTCTATGGAATCTATCTTCTAAATACAAAGTAAGTCTAATCCTGCTTGGCTTTTCTTGAGAATATTCAGTATAGCTCAATATTATTATATCTGGGTTGCAGATTGTAATAGAATGCTGAATACAAGTAGTCTTTGATTTGCAACCATTCGTTTAGTTACCGTTTTACAAACCATTTTGTAAAGACTATTTTGAAAAACTGACTTATGACTATTTTTCACAATTATGATCACTGCAACATCCCCATGGTCACATGGGCAAACCCCGGATGCTTCTGACAAGCAAAGTCAATGGGCAAGCATGATTCACTTAACAACTGTGGCAAAAAGGTCATAAAATGGGGCAAAATTCATCTAACAATGGTCTTGCTTAACAACAGAAATTTTGGGCTCAGTTGTGGTTGTATGTTGAGAACTAATTTTCAGAATCTCTCCAGATTCTGATATCTTGTGGACTTTCTATGGCACAGCATTTTCTCTATGGAACAACATACCTGTGAAGAAACAAGATGCCCCCCAATCCTCTTTGACATTCATAAGACATTAAAGAGCTGGCTATTCCTCCAGATTTTGGATTGGGAAGTTAAGCATGCCCTGTTGGCTGATTTGTTTAGTTCTGGTCTTTGGATTAGAAATGGAATGATGTTTAGACCTTGCACATATGTTATATTACTCATTTTTGGATGTTATTTTTATATTGTGTTGCTGGTTTTGGTTTTAACCTTTTGTTCACTGCCCAGAGTTACTGCTGTGACATGGGTGGCTATATAAATGTTTTAAATAAATAAATAAACAAACGCAGAAGAATGGAATACCAAAGCCATCTGTTTTTTTAATTGATTATGATGCCTTTGACATTGAGATATACAGGAAAAAACAAGCCAGAATCCCACTTTTACCTGCATCAACCTTAATGTTGATCTTTCCAGGAAATTCTAACCAGAAAGTCTGCTCTGATCAGGAAAAAAAAAAAGTTAATGAACAGTTTTAAGAGGGAGGAGAAAAAAGAATAGAGAAATTTGCTCATAAAAGCATTCACTTGAAAACTGAGGATGTGTATGTAAATATTAGTAATCTTATGAAAGAACAAAGCATGCCATAAAATGAGCTTTAAATTAGGGCCACACAGCTTTCTACAGCTGGCTTGCTGCTAGTTGAAAATTAGGTAGAACTGTGGTTGGTATAATGACAAGGCAACAAATACATCTAGAGCTGATGGCAAAGGAGACTGAAAGCCAAAGATAGAGAAGCTTTGCTTGATTATAGTGATTACATCATGCTCATTAGAATTTAAACTAACTAAACCCAAACACAGACATCATATCTTTATTTGATAGCTGTAGTCTAGTAAATAGTGGGAAAGGATGTTGTGTATGGATTAGACTTGATGAAATAAAACCAGACATTCGTTTTGAACCTGTCTGGCATTTGAAAATCAAACCTTCAAAATGAGGCAGTAAAGTTAACTTGTAAAGACAGAAGTCTTTGATTGGGAAGCATCTGCACAGTGTTTTTTCGCCTGCCTTGTTTTAGGAGAAAACCATCTCAGCAACTGGATATGAGACATACATGCATAGTTTGAGGACCTACACAAGATGCCTGTGGGAACAGAAGGTGGTCAACAATGTTCTCCTTTTTGCTTTATGGCAAGAATGTGTTCCTTACTCTTTGATGACTCACAGTTGATTACTAAAAATGTCCTTCTTGCTGCCTGAACTAATAGTGATAAGGAAAAAAAAAACCTCAGTGAGCCTGATTTCATTTTCAGTCACTTGCAATACACTGTTAGTTGTATTTATTTTATATTTCTTTTTAACCCAAAACCTAACAATGTAACAGTAAATATTCCAACAGGTTGGAAATATTTGATTTTGCCTCCAACATATTTACTGGAAATCTTTCTTAAGAGATAATGAAATCAATTGGATTTAGGAAAGTTATCAACTTTATATTTGTTCATAACAATACTATAAGTCCAAGTTACAGTATTTATTTATTTATTTATTTATTTATTTATTTATTTTACGATTTTTATACCGCCCCCCTCCCGAAGGACTCGGGGCGGTGTACAGCCCAATTAAAAACATTAACATACAAAAGGTAATATTATTAAATAAATTAAATAATTTGGCCCAATCATTTAAAAACCCAATTACCTAAAAGTAATTTAGTCCAATCATTTAAAACCAATGCTTAATCTTAAAACTCAATCCCCTAAAAACAATTATGGCCTTGTTGGATGAATAACATCAAGTGCCAGAGAGTTATAATGGTGAGAATCTTGGACTGGAGTGTTGGTAAAATTAGCAAATCTCTTATTGAAAAATGTAAAGGAATAATGTCCTCATAAGCCTTTTTCTCTTTACCATTGCTTACTCTTTGTGTGAAGTACTATTATTGAGCTACAAATAGAGAAAATGTGTATATGATTAGCACCTTGTGTTGGTTAGCATAAATACTTATCCATAGTGTAAAGCATAGGTGTCAGACTCACTGCATCACGTGATGTGTTGCGACGTATCACAACTTTTTTTGCATTGCTGGAGCTGGGGTGGGTGTGGCTTCCGCATGATGCAACCAGCCCAAGGACCGGCAGTTTGACACCCCTGGTATAAAGAAAATATCAACACAAGCAATACTTTCATTGAATTCATGACTGCAGCATGCTCTTTTCAGAGTGATATGAATCCATTCAATTTAAAAAATGGATTTTAAATCAATTTTAATACTAATATTTATTGTTTTAATGCTTTATGTTGTTTTAATTAATTGGAAGTAATCTAGAATTATGGAGCATATAAATTCAATAAATAAATGAATATCTTTTATAGTTCTGGAAAATTAATCTTATGACCCTGGATGTTGATACAAAAGAGAGAGGGCTGGTATTATTAGAATAGTTTCTAGTACTTAATAGCAGAAATATATACAGTGAAATATACTATCTCTTTGGTTAAAGTTTAGCATTGATATGGTCTTAAAAATATTATTAACATAATATTTAACATAAGCAAAAAGAAAAATAGCCATTGTATTTATATTATGTAAATGGTAGAGTATATCTAGCACAGTGGTGGGATTCAAATATGTGAACAACTGGATGTTGCTTCTGGAAGTCCATTCTGGGCCTGGACAACAAAAAATTAGCTACTGGTTCTGCCGAAGTGGTGCAAACTGGCTGAATCCCACCACTGATCTAGCAGCTAGCAGAATTTAGTGTTGGGATGTTTAAAGTCTAAGTCTGGTCTAAGCCTGCTCAAGAACTCTAATTATAAAAATTTATAACAGTTCTATAAAAATGTATAAAGATCTTCTCTATTTTATTATTACAGAATGCTTCAACTCCATGAGCTAGTGTTTGTGTTTTAATTATAAACATAAATGTTAAGTTTAATTTTCCAAAACAAGTATATTTTTTTAAATTCAAGTTGACAAGCTCGGGTCATTTAACTGTGCAATGATAATACTGTATTTGAGATTTTTATGTTCTCATTTACCTTTTGAAACTAATGTAATTGTCATGGTTCTAACAGACAGAGACAAATAAAGCAGAACTCTGAGACTTGGAAATTTCTCAAAGAACATGTTTATTAGTTACAAAGTATTGGCATGTCAAAAGTCTGAAGACACAAGTAATAATTCCCCAATACAAAGTTAAGAAATCCCACCCCTAAGGCTATGCAAGCAACTATGTTCCCCAATACATCTTGTTGGTGGGTTTTTCATGAAACGCCCAGGCTGCAGTCTCAGGAGCAGTTGATGACTTTGGTTCCCATGGGACAAAAGTTTATTTAGACTAGCGAAGCACTTGGCAAATCCCCCTTCCCTCCTTTCAATGTGTCAACTGAAAATGAATAAGGAAGATGGCCGCAGCCATGCTCATTTGACAAGTTGACAGTAATTTTTTGTAAAGCCACTGTAATATTATGTATATGTATATGTAACACAGACACATACATACATATTCAAGATTCTGGCAAAATGTAACAAAGATGCTAACATAATGTTTAAATTATATTGTGAGCTAAGTCTTATGCCTACTATGAGAATGAAATATTTAAAATTTAGCATAGAAAGTATACAGTTCAGTGAATAGCTTAATTTGGACGTGTTTATAGACATGGGACAGCCATCTCACAGCAGGAACAAATAGATCCTTCAAACAAACATATTGCAACCATGTTCATAAGGCAGAATAGCCAACATAGATAATTCAGAAGAAATTGTCTTGGCCCTACAAAAACAATATACCCACAATAACCTAACAATTTGGAATTTAGCTTGCTGAGATGGATTATACCAATCTTGCAAGCTAAAGTTTAAATTGATAACAGGTCACTATTCCCTAAAAGTCAAAGTAGAGAATGAATAACTAGTATGGGTAATGATAATTAACTCTGTTTCTTCTATTTGGATGCAATTGGAACTGCTACTCATTTATTTTAATCCATGATTTCTGCTAAAATACCAGTTATACATTCTGGTTCTTATTGTTGTGAATACAATTTATGAACTCAGATGTGAAGAATCCTGCCTCTTTTATAAATATTACAATAGCATGGCATGATTTTCTTTACTAGAGAAGTGGAATGGTAGTGTTTTTATTTATTTATTTAATGAAAAGTCTATGATACTTTCCCCATTTTCATTAAAATCTCAACTATATCATTATAGCCACTATGACTTTAGTGGAAGCTAAGTAACATTGCATAGGTTGAAACCTAAAAGCTGCAGGTCATTTCTGCTGCTGGCAGAATATACTCTGAGGGTTTTTAAGCCTCCACATTCCCAGTAATTTTTCATTGCTAATAAAAATCACTTAAGAGCAGACGAATCTTCTAGGTGTGAGGGTGAAGGTTCGTTCTCCGAGCTTGTTTGCTGGCTTCCGAAAGTTTCATTACCAGGCTAGGTTAGGGGGTTCAGCAGAGTTTAGGGGGTGTTTCTAGGTGTTTCAATAATTTTACAGAACCTTTTTAAAGAAAACATGTAGTGGTATAAGTGGTAAAATCTTGCAATGACTGAGGAAGAAATACATATGTGTTGCCATAACACAAAGCATCGAGGATATTCTTATTCCACTGAAAAGGCCAGGAATTTGTTAAAAATACAGTCAGCAACATAAAAAAGCATCTTTTCTTTTAAAAATATCCCCAAACATTTAGATTATGTGATTTTAGTTTAAAAAAATATAATATGGAAAGGAAACATTATCAAAGCTCAATGCTTTTAAGAGGGAGTTACAAATGGGGCAAACATTAAAGTCAAATTGAAATTAAATTACGAGAAGATTTTCAACTTGTCAAAAATAATTGCATTAATCTGGCAATGCCGCATGTTTTAAACAAAGTAATCATTGTAAAATGTTTCAATTTGAGTTGGGGGAGATTAAAACAGTTGTGTGGAGTAACTGTAGTAAAGAAAAAAAGATTAATTTTTGTTTGTTGAACTTTTGAGGCCAAAATCCATGGAGAAAGAAAGAAAGAGAGAGAGAGAGAGAGAGAGAGAGAGAGAGAGAGAGAGAGAGAGAGAGAGAGAGAGAGAGAGAGAGAGAGAGAGAGAGAGAGAGAGAGAGAGAGAGAGAGAGAGAGAGAGAGAGAGAGAGAGAGAGAGAAGAACCTGTTGTTTTATCAGAGTTCTTACATAATATGTTGACAAAATATTAATCACATGAAATCATGTACAATGTAATTCTTTTAAAAAAATATGTAGAGGGATTAACACACTAATATGTAGATTGGCTTGAAGCCATTCTCAATTGGAATATTCATACAATTAAAAACTGTGTTAATATATTGCTAATTTTTTAGCCTCCCCCCTTTTACATTGATTATTAAAGACTTTGATGAAAAGATAATTAAAATTAAAAGATGGTTGTGATCTTTTATTCTAATCAAATTACTAGCATTTTTTCACATTCTGCTGGCATATTCTGCTGAATACCTTTAAGATAAAATAGGACCAGCTCTATCATCATCAATGAAGCATCCATCTTAGATGGTTAGATGCTGGGAGGGTATCAATGAAACATTGGAAGAGAAAAGTATGTGTTTTGCTTACTTTGTGCCTCCTAAAGCCAACCAAATCAAAATTGGCAAGAAAATGGTAAGAAAACACCTATCCACTCTAGACGAGTTCAAATCATGAGGTCCAGATGGATTACATTCCAACTTTCTGTTATTCAGCCATGTGTCTTTAGAAACAGTAAAATCCTGTTTTATCAACAGTGTTGGAAAAGAGCTAGTCCAATTGACTTATAATATACTGGATAAAAATGGAGGTGATGCTGTTTTTTTTTTTTTTTGCTATAGACAAAATAAGTATCATAACCTGACCCTATGAGCAATGAATTCTTTTTTCTTTGTTTTGTATTATACATCACACAATAGACACACCTTATTTTTATCTTATATTTATTAGAAAAGTATTTTAAGCTTGATTTTGAGAATTGTGTTTTCAGTGTTTACATACATATTAGCCTATTAACCTTACTTCTGGTATTCTATTATTTGTTTTAGTATTTTCATTTTGACATATGCAATATATTCAGTGAAATATTGGATTCTTTCTGAATTTATAGATCTTTATAAAACTAATAGTGGTAATCATTTTTACTGCAGTATTAAGCTTTGTAGGTATTTTCAGATGAACCTAAAATTTATATATTTCTGAATATGATATAAACTCAGATAGATAAACAAATCCAAGCACACGTTCTATAATTAGTTGCATATTTAAATTATTAATAACTGAGTTTTCTAGATGGATTGTACTGAAACTTATATATATTATACTTATATATATTATACTGAAACAATTTACTTCCATGTTACTCCAGTTTGAAGGTTCTAAGTGATTTACAATGTCTGCTTAGTAGGTAAAATTAAAGCAATACAAAGAACAAAATTAAACAATTGATCATAACCCCATCCCATCAATTAATTCAAACCTTATGAATAAAAATAAATTATCTGTCCTGTTCCAGAAAGTCTTCTGAAGGAGTAAGGCTTTAACCATTCTACAAGAGTGTAGCAGGATAGAACAAACTAACTTTAGAAGAAAACATCTGTTAAGGGTGGGGTGGTCTTCATTGAGAAGTAGCATGCGTTGGATTCCTGATGGCCACATTATTTCAGAGGTGTGACTTTTAATGTGCTTTTCTGATCTCACTGGGCATGCAGTGAGTAGTAGGTTTTTGAGATACTTAATTTTTGTGCCATATAAGGTTTTGAAAGTTAATTCTACAAACTTGAATTGTGCCCAGAACAATTCAACAGTCCATAATTATTATTACTATTTTCAAATGGGCTTCAGGGACAGCTCCATCTAGAGTGAGTTCTGAGTGAATTGTACTGTCAGGAGCAGACAATGGCATAAGCAATCATCTCCAAGGCCTTTTGTTTTAGAAATAGTGCATTCATAGTTCACCATCAACCTGGAAAGACCTCTGGATTGCAGACCATCTCTAACTGAGGAAGGACAACTTTGGAGCAAGAGATAATTAGAACAGATCAGCTTTCAAATCCACAGCTGCTCCATCTTGCTAGATTCTGCCTAAACCTATTTCTCCCCATCCAGGTCCTAGCATTCTCTAAGCGCCAAGATTCTATCACATTTGAGGGACTGCAATATATAATAGAATCATCAGCATACTGTTACCTAATCCAACCTAATTCAACGCTAGCAGATTATCTTCATCAGTAGCTTTATGTAGATATTAAATATTAATGGGGAGGCATGCCCTGTGAATCACCTGAGGGATTGACACCCCCCCAACCATTGGGTTGAATTGACAATTCAAAAAGAGAACAACTATGACTCAATGTCTTCTCCAATCTCATAGCTGGTCCGCAAAGATACCAAAATAGTTGGTACTGAATGCAGCTAAGAGGACCAATAGAATCAGAAGAATTGTATTTCTCATGCCCCATGAGGACAATCAATAAAATTTCAGTTCCATAGCTAGGCTTAAGCCTTGACTGAAAAGAGTCCAGATAATTTTGCAAATTTAGCTTCATCATCTTCTCAATTATCTTCCCTAAAGGGAAAGGTTGGAAACAGAAGAAAAATTATTCAGTTTATCCAATGTAATATTGTCTATTCTAAACCTTCTTTATTCATAATTAGATACAACAGAGCTTATGAAAAGATTCTCAGTTTAGAAAACAGCATCTTCCCCTAAAGAAACTATGGATTTCTTGAATGCTATTGCTGGTCCAAATTATCAATAACATGACAAGACAGACAAATATTTGTATCTGGTTATAAGGCAATTTTGTATTTTCATAAAGGGACAAGTATCATAACTACATATTCTTACTTTATGTCTGCCTAATTTAAGATTTTGAGATGAAATGGAATAATTAGAATAGATCTTTATTTTCTTTGGATAGTGTAGATGGATCTTTACCTGGCTGTATTTGGATTCTCAAAAAGCTCTAATCCTTTTCTGTTTTATTAGTCAAATAATAATAGTGCATAATGGTAACTGGAGGACATTGAATTTAAGTGACTGATTGAACTACTACTATACAAATGGGGTTAAATTTCAAATTGTCATTGAAATCACAGAATCTTGAATGATTAAGATGTTGATTTTGAGAAACTATGGATGGTCTTAGTTTTAACATTTGCTCTATGTGAGTATGTTGTCTTGAGACACTGTTTTTCTAAGTACATTAGATAATTGATAAAATTTATCAATCTATCATCAAATCATATATGTAGTTTGGCAGTACTTGTATCTGTTTTCTGCTATACAATTAGACTAATGAGCTGATCTAGCATATACTATGAATTAGTTTTTCATTTGCCATTTAAAATGTTTCTAAATTTAATACAATTACTTGAACTCAGACTTTAATAAAAATATTTATAGCCTTTCTCATCAAATAGTTTAGGAAATCCTTGTTAAAGCAAAAACCTGGATGTGAAAACAGAAAAACCCAAGGCAATTTTCAGATTATAAACCATTTAATCTTTCATTGGATTAGTTAATTATATAATTCCAAAATTGCATAAAACAGAAAACTTTGTGAATCCCAGATTTTTATCCTGAGAAAATGTATAATTTTTGTCATTTTAAAAAAACCTTTCATAGTTTGAGTGAGAGATCTTCCTATAGTTACAGAGAAGTTTGAAGGTCATTACTCAGTCTTCACAATTAAGAAAATTATTGAGGGCAGATTTTTTAAAACAGGATCCATTCCAAACAATTTACAATTTATAGCTGTAGCTTGCATAGTAGCTCAGCAACTTACATATGGCTTATGTCAGTGGCAGAAACCATGTTATTTTCTAAATTACATTGATTTGTAATGTGGTATTGAAAGATGCTAAGCAGAATCATTGGCAATAAATTACCAAATCTAGTCCTTGACATTCTTATCTAGACTTCAGATTCATCAAAACGAGTCTAAGAGTCAAGTCTTATATGTGCACAATGCTACCAGTCAAAGAATAAGAATGAAGATTGTTCAATTTCCTTTCTCTTTTGGAGCCAGGCCAGACTGACATTTTCCCTTCTGTTGATTTTGGCAAGAAAGAAAAGGGAGGGGGAGATTTTACTGGCCTGTTGTTGATTTTTTTTTAAAAAAAATTGTTTTTATGAAAAATGTTGAAACATGGGCTTGTTGTCAAAATTGTTGCATTATTAAGACTGGGTGGAGTGAATGCAAAAATTGGCAGCTGTCCAGAAAGCTATTATGGTACTGATAATGGTGAATCGTATTCAGCCATTACGATGGAGCAGGGCTTACTGCAATAAATTTTCCTGCAGTCTAATGACTGATGTGCACAGTTAATGAATCAGAACCAATCAAAGGTTAATCTTCTGGAAGGTAAGCAATTCTGTCCACCTGAAATTGGAATCTAAGTATGATATTTATTGGTTACATGATGATACACTTGAAGAACAAATGTTTATTGGTTGAAGATTTGTTAGGCCTTTAAGATGAAAATACTGAAAAAGAAACAATTCTAATGATGATAGTTGAATCAAATACAAAACCAGAAATAGAAAAGAAAAGAAGTGTGATCCACCAAATAAAATAGATTGGACATCAAATAAAAAAGTTAGTGATCTTTGAAGGAAGACTCTTATCATATTAACTTTTTCATATAATTTTTTAATATAAAATAAAGTTCAATGTAATTATGTATTAAAAATGAGAAATGTTTGCGTTAAAACTGAAGAAACAAATGGGTTAAATCAAACTGAATATAATAACTACAAGGAAATTTTTAATACCTTTTATCTTTGAATAGAAAATTCTGACATTTCTTTTCTAAAATTAACAGAATACTGCCCTCTGTCTTCATAAACGATTAGTGAATGAATATTAATTTGAATTAATTAATTAATGAATATTAATTGCAATTAGTATGGAAATCATTGATGACATCATGTTTTTTTTTAACAAATGCAAATAACTGTTCACTTATGGTGTTTAGATTTTAATGTTCATTTTAAAAATCATAATATAAGAAGATGAGACCAAAATTTTATGTGGTCAATTATGTTAGTGACAAACCAAATGCTCATAGCACTCACAAACAAGAGGCAATAGAGTTATTTTGGGTTGCGTTGTGTTTTTATACAGAAGGCATAACGCTCTTTAAAAAAAACAAAAAAACTATATGACTATCATGGTTTATATCCTTGATATTGATTTAATACATTCCACTCTCTATGACAATTTAGGTAAAACAAAGGAAGGGTTTCACTTGCAAGCTATTCAGTGTGGATTCTATCTGCAACATGATAATGAGCGACATTTTATCTGCTGTGGAAGCCCTCTGAACTTCCAGGAAAATCATGGTCAATCTCTTTGCTGGGATTGGTCTTCCTGGGCCTTTATATACTGTATGTAGATATTAAATTGAATTACATGTGAAGTTAAATAATAATATCAAAAGGCACATATATGCAGACACAACAAACATCTTTAAAAGATCCTTTCTTATTATTCTGTTTTTAAAAGCTTTTTGAAAAATCTTTCAATGTTCTTATCTTATCAGTTAAAGGTTGTGCTTTGAAAGGCAGAAGAAACTTCTTTTTTCCTTCCCCTTCTTTCACTGTTTTTCCAGTTATCTTAAATAGAAAAGTTTTGCATTATGATGGATTTAAAAGACACCATATAAGAATCAATTAACTTCCAAGAATTAAGATAGCAGCACATCTTAACTTTGTATTCATAAATTGTTGCTTGGATGTAAAACCTGTTGTACATACAATAAAGTTCCTACTGTTTATGGAACTTCAGAGAAATTGGTATATCCTTAGCATGGCCTTTGAACTCACCAGGACAGTAATGCCTGTGATAAATGAGTTTATTTATAACTTGCTTAGCTGATGTCTTTTCCCATTGAATCAGCAGGCTTTCCACATTTTAGGGATATAATTTCAAGGGCTGTTAAACCTCTCTGAGAGTTTTGTAGCCCTCCTATGGAGCTGAACTGTCCAGCATTCGGCTTGTTATGATAGAACTACATATGAAAGCCATTCAGAAAACTGACAGCTTCAAGTGCTAGTTTTTATAACTCCAAGTGGCATTTAATCTGAAAAAATAACACTACCAGAATCAGCATATAATTGGCTTTTTACTTCCAGTCTTTTCTGGTATTCTTATCCTGTAAAATAAGTCAGTGTATTGTGAAAGAAATGTCTTTAATATATCCTGTGAGGGAGAAGGTGGGCAATTTTGGCCTTGATTCCAGAAAGGGAGGGGTCTAAGATAGAAATATCAGGAAAAAATGGTAAAGGTTATTTTTTGTATAATTATGCCATGATGTTAGAAAGATGTTTTGTGTGCAATTATGCCATTATGTTAGAACTGTATTGATAATAAACAGCAGTGCTGACCTCCATGATTAGCATATAAGAGAATTTTAATAGTTGTTCTCTAAGAAACTGTAGTATCCACATAACACCATTATTTTAAAAACAAAAAGCTTTAAATGCATCATATTGAAAGAACCCAAATAGAAAAGCTGTAGTACATGTGATAAGATGATGCCTAGAAGCTTATTAGTTAAGTATATCAGATCCTTTTATTAACAAAAATCTCCTTCCAACAGACATTAAATTGGCCGTTGAATGCCATAGTTCAGTGATGGCGAACCTTTTAGAGACCGAGTGCCCAAACTGCAACCAAAACCCACATTATTTATCGCATGGGGCTGGCGGGTGTGGCCCACTGGGTGGGCATGGCTGCGGTGCTCACGACAGACTGGGTGGGCGTGGGAAGGTGTGGGCGTGGCCACCTCATTGTTACTCGTGGTGGGGGCTGGGCAGGGTTGGGGGAGTTCCAGGGGGTCTCTGGCAGGTGGGGCGGCCAGGAGAACTAGTTGTTAAATTATTTGAAACCCACAACTGGACACTTCAAAAGGCCATGTGCTCGCTCGCTCACTGCCCACCGTCACTTCCAAAAGCTGCTCAATCACTCTCTCCCCCACCAAAACCTTCTTCTTTTATTGGTTCCTTTCTCTCTATCCAGCTCTTGCAGCTGTTCCTGAACTCTGCGTGTGTGGAGAGGGGGAGGGGAGTAGCTCAACCCCACGTCCCTCTATCTGGGGTGACAGCACGCATGCCCACAGACAGGGATTCAATTTGAAATATGTTCAGAGCCATGTGACTAAAATGATGATGGAATAGAAATCTCCAGATCAAGATCTTTTGTTAATGAATTATTTCCATCTTTCTAAGCTAAAAATTGAAATTTATAAAATCGATGCACTGGTCATCTCTGCATCTGATTTCATCATTCATATATTAATGAAATGAAATGACACATGTCCACAGTAATGACAAGTTTCAGTGATAACAATTCTGAAAGTCAATTTATATTTTAATAAGGAAATAATTCCATATATTTGAAATGTGTCTTAAGAGCCCATTGCTTTACAATTGCTAAAACATATCACATCTTAAATACATATGGCAAGAAATATCTCTCTCTCTCTCTCTCTCTCTCTCTCTCTCTCTCTCTCTCTCTCTCTCTCTCTCTCTCTCTCTCTCTCTCTCATATAAATTATCAGTATATTATTTAGTTGTTAGATTTTATCTCACCTTCCTTCCAAGAACTCATGGCAACTTTCAGAGGGGATCTCCCTTCATTTTACCTTCACAACACTCAACCTTTGAGGTAGGTTGGCATGAGAGAAAATGATTGGCCCAAATTCATCCAGGTTTCCTAGGCTGATGATCTTTTTTGAGAGAGAGAGCGAGAGGGAGGGAGAGAGAATTATGATGATTATTATTATATTTTACATAAGTGCATAAAAGAAAAAGGAAGAAAGTGGGATAAACAAATCATGGATGGAATTTATAATTGACATAAAAATTAAAAATCATTACTTTATTGATTAAATAGAATATATAAACTGGCTTCATTATATCATATTAAGAAATAATTTAAAATCCCTACAAAACTCTAAACATTAATATTTATATAAACATCACCACTATTTATAATTATTCCTAGAAAATAAATGTACATGTTCTCAAAAGAAAAAAAGTAAAAAACAGTAGTTTTTTAAAATTATATTTTTATATTTAGATTTCAGATTTTTGAACCACCTTTCTCTTTCAGAGAGTTCTAACTCCCTCCTATTGTATATACCCATGGTGGCGAACCTATGGCACGCGTGCCACAGGTGGCATGCAGAGCCCTTTCTGTGCGCACATGCGCCGTCATTCCACTCCTTCAGCTGGGTTTTGTAAAACCTTTTTGCTTTAGGCCTCCGCCGCCATATGCAAAAAAAAAAAAGGTTCAATCAATCAATCAATTTCAACTTCTCACGGGAAAAAAAAGATCTCGCAAAGTTGGAATTAATTGATTGAACTTTTTAGCCCCACCTAGTCTGCCATTACCACCGCAGCCATGCCTACCCAATGGACCACACCCACCCGGCACTCGATGATACATAAGTGGGTTTTAGGTTGCATTTTGGGCACTCGGTCTCTAAAAGGTTCACCATCACTGGTATATACCTTACTGGTGATTACATAATAAGAATTATCATTTACGTAAAATTTGTTTGATTGACATTAACATTACTTCTCATTACTATTTTTACATGAAATATTTTCCCTTAAAAACTGAACTCTTAAGTATCTTAATTTATCTTGCTTTGTGTCCTATAATATAGCGGGAAGCTATTTTTGAATTTTATGTTTTGGCTGCATACTGTTAATTTAGCAATTTCTAGTATTTCCCTAGTTTGTTTTCATTATCTGATACTGTTAACATAGTATTTCTTTTCCAATGTTTAGCCAAATTTGTCTATGCAGCTGTCAGCATATATCTTAATAAACTATGATATTTTTATTTATTTGTTCTGGACATGTTCCTGATAGAAAAAAACTGGTTTTCAGTTCAAGATTTGCTTTTATTTTTTTTATCAATATTGTATTATACTTTTTAAAAAAATAATACTTTATAAAAATGTGATTTTTTCCAATGCTTTTGAATTCTTTTTCATGACCACAACATTTGTTATAATGTTCCTTCTATATCACATTGCAACATTTATTTTTATTACATTTAACTGTTTTTGTAATTATGGATAGAGCTATAAAATATTCTGTACCACTTTTTTTAAAAAAATATGATTTGAAGTAAATTTGAATGAATTCTTCTATAAGACTTTCACTGTATCTGTTTCTTTAAAATTTTGTATACATTTTATTATTTGTCCAAAGCTGAAATCTGTTGAAGCCATTCTCCCATCTTAGGGATCATAGCTCTCCTACCACCAATAGGAGCACTTTGGCCTTTACCTTCCATATCCAGTTCCTCTTTCAGGCTCCAGTTTCTCATACTCTTCCTTTCTGTTTTTGCTGTCACTTGGCACCACTACATTTATCACCATACTGCTTGTAGTCCTTGTCTATTAGAATTATATTTACCATTATATCTGGTTGATTGGCAAGTACCTGCCTATCTGTCTAGAATTGGAAGTCCTACAAGATCTTAACTTTCTTAGTCTACATGACTTTTAGTGGGATCTCCCATTTGGATTTAGGAGTGTCTAACTCATATTCTATGCAGATGGTCCTATACACAATACAAGCTACTTGGTTGTGCAGTTCAGTGTATGCTGTTCCTGTCTGCATCTTACATGGTGCCACTATGTGTTGAACTGTTTCTGAGCTGTCACTTTCTGTATAGTATGAACCTTGGGTCCTGTCTAATATGGTAGACCCACTTCTATGGAGCAGATGCTTAGTGTCTGCTTTTGTGCCTTAGTACTGTCTTTTAGTCCAGCCCATTCCATTCACTGATAGGATTTCCCAATGTCTGCCATGTTAGCTATTTGTTAATAGTACATCCCATGCAGAGTCTTTATCCTGTCCCAATCTACACACACATATCACAAGTGAAATCAGCACATTTATTTTACACAACCAAGCCCATAATCATGCCCCAGATCCCAACTCTATATGAACAGACTTTTTAAAGTCCATCTTAAATGTCCTGGATATAACGAAGGCAATGGGGGGAGTCAGGGTGCAGTCTTTGTTTGCACCTAAAGCACATGAACAGCATCAGTAGAACAGCAGCTCCACAATGCTCAGAGTTCAAGGTGCAGCCAAGTCAGATGCCGATTCGATGGGCTCAAGTGCAAAGGGGAAAGAAAATTTGAGCAAGTTCAAGGCACAATGAACATAACTTTATTTCAATGAGTTCAAGGCACAACGACAGCAACATGATCTCAATGGCTTCAAGAAAATGGATCAAGAGTATTCACGGATGTATGGATTATGAATGGTTGTCTTTGACATCACCTAGGCTCTAAACCAGTGGTTCTCAACCTTTTTCAGGTTGAGACCCCACTTTGCGCCACCCATGTGTGCTGCGACCCTGACTTGGGCGCGCGTGCGCATGCGCGCCCCGAAAAAAAAATGGCGGACCGCGACGGGCCGATCTGCGCATGCGTGTGCGACGGGCCCGAACCACGCATGCGTGCGAAGCGCTGAACTGCACATGCGCAGAACCGGCGGGCCGGCCGGCTCCAGACCAGGCCGGCCTCGCCTCCCATCGCTGCCTCAGAAACTCCGGCAGGCACACGGAGGAGCGGTCCGGAGCAGGCGGGCGCAAAGCTGCCTCCTTCCCACTCCGCTCCGCTCCGCCACGTCCCAGGCCCGGCCTCCAACTCGCCCTCCGGCAGCCGGCCAAGCGGTCGGGGCAGCCGGACCTCGAGGCGGGCCCATATCTCACCGAGACAGGCTCGGCTGTGGCGAGAGGCACCCGGCGGCCGCCTCCGGCCCCCAAGTCCGCGCTACGGACTGGTGTCCAGGTCGCAGCGCTCCGCCTGCCCGGCTCGTCCGGGACTCCCACGCCTTCCGCAGGGCCGGCAGCAGCCTCAGGTAGGTAGGCGGGCAGCAGGACTGGGGAGCCCGCCCGGGCCAGCTCGCTCTTGGCGCCAGTCCCGCTCGGGTCGGGCCGGCCAGCCGGGTGGGGGTCGTCTGGCCAGGCTCCCCGGCTCGGCCTCCCCCCACGCCCGGCTCCCTCCCCGGCTCGGCCTCCCCCCATGCCCGGCTCCCTTCCCGGCTCGGCCTCCCCCCACGCCCGGCTCCCTCCCCAGCTCGGCCTCCCCCCACGCCCGGCTCCCTCCCCGGCTCGGCCTCCCCCCACGCCCGGCTCCCTCCCCGGCTCGGCCTCCCCCCATGCCCGGCTCCCTTCCCGGCTCGGCCTCTCCCCACGCCCGGCTCCCTCCCCGGCTCAGCCTCCCCCCACGCCCGGCTCCCTCCCTGGCTCGGCCTCCCCCCACGCCTGGCTCCCTCCCCGGCTCGGCCTCCCCCCCATGCCCGGCAGGGAGTCACCAGTTCATCTTCCCGATCCGCTGGCTGGGCGCCTTACCGCCTGCTTCGGCCGCCGCCGCCGAGCGAGGGAGGGAGCTGGCCCGGGCGGGCTCCCCAGTCCTGCCACCCGCCTACCTTCCTGCGGCCGCTGCCAGCCGTGTGGAAGGCGCAGGAGTCCCAGACGAGCCTGCCAGGTGGAGCGCTGCGACCTGGACGCCAGTCCGTAGCGCAGACTTGGGGGCCGTAGGCGGCTGCCGGGCGCCTCTCTCCACAGCCGAGCCGGTCTCGGTGAAGTGCAGGCCCGCCTCGAGGTCCGGCTGCCCCAACCGCTTGGCCGGCTGCCGGAGGGCGAGTTGGAGGCCGGGCCTGGAACGTGGCGGAGCGGAGCGGGAAGGAGGCAGCTTTGCGCCCGCCTGCTCCGGACCGCTCCTCCGTGTGCCTGCCGGAGTTTCTGAGGCAGCGGTGGGAGGCGAGCGGCCCGGTTGCGCTGCGCATGTGCCAAACTGCGCATGCGTGTGCGGATCGGGTCGTCGTGCGTGCCACACATGCGTGGTTCACGTGCATGCGACGGGCCGAACTGCGCATGTACCGGCTGAAAAAAAATAAAAAAAATTTAAAAAAATGGCGGGCGGCGTTGTTTGGCGACCCCCATGAAATGGTCGTTCGACCCCAAATGGGGTCGCGACCCATAGGTTGAGAACCGCTGCTCTAAACACTTATTTATTTATTTATTTATTTATTTATTTTACGATTTTTATACCGCCCCCCCCTCCCGAAGGACTCGGGGCGGTGTACAGCCCAATTAAAAACGACAACATACAAAAATTAAAATTATTAAAAATAAATTAAATAATTTGGCCCAATCATTTAAGTAAATAGGTGCTGACTGATGCACTTTGTTAGAGGGACTGAGGCTGCCTCCTTGCAAGTAGCCTTGCTGATCTCTGTTGCACCTCTCAGCTCTGTGTGACTTTGGATCAGGCGGGGTGGCAACTCGACCTCTTCTCCACCGGTGAGCTGCAGATGCATTTCTTCTCTAGCCCAAATGGCCAGCTGGTCATCATGCTAACTGGCTGCAGGTGTGCCTCTCCTCCTGCCTGTGCAGTTAGCTGTTTATCTGGCTGCTCTCTCCCAGATTCCCCAATATTTCTGGCATGGCCATCCAAAACTATCACAAAGCCTTCCATGTCACCCTGGTGGTTCCCATAGTCCCTCTAAATGTCTCCAGAGCCAGTTTTTCTTCCTTGTTTGAGCCAGTGCCCAAGGGAGCTATCACAATCTTGACTTACCAAGCTACTACTTCTGCTTGATCTTATTTCCACTGCTGCTGCCTCAGGCATTCTCTCAGCAACTCATCTTTGGATGCCATCTTGCTGAATGCTCTGGATTTCATCCATGACAATGATTTTGACATTTACTAGATTCCCAATAATCCTCTTTGCATCTGGTACATAATTTCCTATTGTTGGATTTGGGATGGAAACTCATTCATTGTGAGAAGCTTCTGGGTGATCACATTAACAGCTTCCATGTACCAAAGGTACCAAAGGTCAACTCACTATACTGGCAGAATATCTGAAGGGTGGCAGGGCATACATGTTGATGGTATGGATCTTGTTGTTTCTATTGAGATGTCTCTTCTTGGTAATACTTGGAAGTTGCTCTCTTCCTTGCCTCCTCCTCATGGTTCCCATTTGACTATGGGATACTAAGATAATTGTCACTAGTGTGTATTTCCACTATATGGCCTGGCGGTAGTTTCACTCTGTCAGCCTTAACTACTTTCCCTCTCTTGACTACTATCCAGTTGCATTTTCTAGTCTTAATAACATCCTGATGTCTTCACTGTAGATCTTTGTCAGGTGGATTAACAAGTCCATGTCTCATTCACTCTTTGCATACAACTTGATGTCATTCATGTAGAGGACGTGGCTGATGGTAGTTCCACTCCTGAACTATATACATTCATATCCAATCATTATGATTATCTGGCTCTGGAGGTTTAATCCTATGTAGAACAGCAATAGGACAGTACATTACTTTGGTATATGCCACACCTGAGGGTCACTTGTGTGAGCTATTTTGAATTGACTTCCAATATTGTGTTCCACAGTCCCACTGAGTTCTTGAGGAAGGCTCTTAATAGTGCCACATATTCACAGATCCATGTATGTGGCATTGAGTCATAGGCTTTCCTATAGTCAATTCCAGGCTGTCTCAGATTGTTCTGTCTAGACCTTGAGTCATGACCAATTGCTCTATCTATGAGCAATTAATGTTTGAATTTCTGGTGTTGTTCCTAATGCCCTTCTGAGTTATGCTCATGTACTAACCCATATAGTCCTGTATCTTGGTGGCTATGGTGCCTGTTGAACTTTTTATGTTGTGAGGAGGCAGGTTATTAGTAGTTGGATAGTGTTCCCTTGTGAGAGTCTTAAATGATAGCAATGCCTTCCTTGGTTTATCCAATTTGGCTGGAACCTTCTGCTAGCAGCTGCTTCATTTGTGCTGCTAGGCATTCATGCACTGCTTTGGACCAGATGCACATCTGGACCAGATGCTGATTAGCAGTCCCACTGTTAGATATCTGCTATTGTGATGGTGATTGATTCTGTTTTGGGAGATTCCATTAGGCTCTGCTATTATGTGTTATTGCACTACAGTTGGAAGTACACCTTGGATGGTTCTTTGGAAAACAGGGCATTTATCTTCTTGGCCTCTGCTTCTCTAGTGTATCTTCTTAGCCTGGTAACCATTGCTGTGATCTTCAGATGTATGTTTTCACTAGCCAAGCCAGGGTATCTTCTACAATACTATCTGATGGTACTTCTCTATTGAGCCTTGGTAACCAGTCTTGAGGGTTGATTGTAGCCAATTTATCCATGATCTTATGCCTTGTATCATTAGCTATGCTCTAAAATGTAGTGATATTCCAGCTTCAGGTGTCGACTGCACATCCAGTTGTTCTTCTATGTCTTCTTGAGTGTAGGATATAATGCATAGCTAATCTATCTCAAATTGTGAAAGCAGTTTCCTCTTCACTATGTTGAAGGATTGGGTATCAATTAGTATACATGCAGATCTTCTGTCCAACCATAGTTCCCTTATATGCTTCATATAACCCTTCTCATTAGGTCAATCCATCAATTTCAGGTTTTCTTGTCTTATCTATGTATAATTTATTCTGATAGCCCTCTTATCATCAGATTGTCCTCAACATCTGATGCAGATCTTGTTAATATGGGTGACATTTGAGCATGTATGACTCCTAGTTTGTGTCATTCTCATATTTACGAGGTAAGCAGTTAAGTATTAGGATTTCTTTACTTAAGAACCCCTACTGTTAATGTAGGTACAGTCAGTATTTGAACACAGGTCTCCCACATCAAATGGGGAACTTTAACCAGTACACCCCCCCAGACTGGTCTTAATATTCTATTAATATTTCAGAGTCTGTCATTTGTCAAAAGCCCTCTTTCTTGAGATTGCTTTTAATTCTTTAAATATTTTTTAAAATTGTTATTATTTAAATCAAAATTTGTATCAGATATTGTACATTTTAGCTTTCAACAAACAACTTTAGTCGATTTCTAAAGCCTGGATGCACTACATTCTCATATATAATTACACTTCTCTTACAATAATTGTCTCCAGAATAAAAGGCATTTTAGGAAAAGGCTAAAAGCAAGATGGCAGAACTTCTTTATCATTTTATTATTGTTTTTGTTGAATTCCATATTTTTATAAGACTCTGACATGTGTTTTTTCAAAGTTTTATCTTCTTTTATATTCTTTGTATCTTTATAACTTAAATACTTGTGAAATCTGTTTGCTGAATCAACAACTTGTAATATATTCTGTTATTTGGAGATTTTATCCATTTGCTTATCTGTGATAAATACCTTGCATAGTAATATTTATTTATTTGTTTGTTTGTTTATTATCTGCCCAGATAATAAACAGAGATTTGTTGTTCCTATGATATGTCTTAGATACTTTAATTCATTCCAAGACCCTGGATGGCAGACCTTCAAGCAGCTATTGGCTGCTGCTGCTGGATACCAGGTCACTCTGCAGTAAAGCCCCCATATCCATGACTTGATGAGGATGCTAATCTGATGTGTATTACAGAGAACTGGCTGGGAAAGGAAGGGGTTCTTGTTTAAGAGATAGGCCCAATTGTGTTCTCAGTGTGGCATCAGCCAAACTGCAGGGTAGTGGGTAGATAAAATTCATGGGAAGCATCCAGGATGCTTCTCCTTAGATTGTTCTGTGCAAGACCCTATTTTTAAAATAAAGGTCAGAGAGATCAGTTGGGAATGTTGCTATTGTACCAGCCTGGGATCCTAAGTGTGTGAAGGCTCTATTTTCTTTTTATGCTGACACCAATGGATTATCTCTTGACTTCTATTTGTATTCAATATCTTTTTGTATTGTGTTTTGTTTCTATGATTGCTCATTGCTGAGAGACACTGGTTTGACATGGCAGCTATACAGATTGAATAAATAGATAAACTTTGAGAGAGTAAGTTTATTTCTATCTTTTGAACCTTGTAACTTTTTATTTTATTCTATTTTTTCTTTTTCCAAATAGATTTTTAATTGTTAATTCACCATCAGTCAATTGCAAAAAGCAGCTTTACTTCGAACAGCCTATATCATGTGACAATATCTGTAACACCATCAAACATCTACATTTGCCTATATCACGTCCTTGGAAAGGACTCAATAGGCAGACAAAAAGGCCAAATGTACTCTGAACATCTGACTGTGTGACAAACCGCATAATAATAACAACCATTTGTACAGTTGGCAATGACCCTAACAGGAAACTTTTAATTTATTCCACTTTTCTAAGTTTTTTCCCCATAGTTTTGAAATATGCCTTTGTATTGCCTATCAAATACAATTTCAAACATTTCACTGGATCTTTAGTTGACTTTCTTCTTTCTGGAAAAACTTCTTGTTTCAACTCAGTACACTTTGTTGAGACTCTTGATTTGAAATCAATGTCATCATCATTTTCCATAATAGCTTTTGAAAATTACCCTGACATCTGTTGAGGGAAAAACTCTGCAAAGTAGTGTCCTTCTAGTAAACTTCTGACTTGTCTTGGTGACACTTTCTCCTTCAGAAAATAGAGGATGGCACAAAAGGATCAGCTATCCTTTTCTTGATAGCAGCACTATTTATTTATTCCATTTTATAGCTGCCCATCTCAAGCAAGAGACTCTGGGTGGTGAACAATAATAACAACAATATCATATAAATTAAATATATATGGCAACTGAAAAAAATGTCATCATATATGTCAATATAGCCCCAAGAGGGCTCTTCACACTTTGGAGCCCCAGGCCTGGGCACAAAGCCAGATCTTTGAGGCCTCACAAAAGGTCATCAAGGTTGGATTCATCCTCAGCTCTGAGGAAAAAAATGTTCCAGAAATCATAGATCAACCCTAACTCTAACCATTGGGAGAGATAGTCTCTTAGGAATTGGAAGTAACATTGGAAGAAAATGACTATATAAAGCTAGAATTCTTGATATTAAGAGAAACAAAAGCTATGTGTGTCTTGGACTTCGAGAAAAGAATTTTTAATAAACTGGGAGCAATTATTCCTTGGCAAGAAAAATTAATAGGAAAGGAATTATAATGATGGGACTTTTTAAAACTATGTTATCAGAAGCTAAATTAGATAAATTCCAGCAAGGAAAAAATGGAATAGAAGACGCCACTGTATTAAAAATGTAGTGAAGATTTGAAAACAAAGTAAGAGGCACACAGAGAAAAAATGGAAATAGGAAAAGTACACACAGAATATAAAAAAATAAGGATGGTGACAGAAGGATTAAAGCCCACAAGGAGCTGGACTGGAAAACAATACTAGAAAGAAGAAAAATGTTCTTAAAATATATTCAAAATAAAAGTAAGAGAAAAGAATGAGTATAGCAGCTGTTTAGCAAAAAAAGCAAATTGCAAATATGTAGCCAAAAATAAGGCAGAACTACTTAACTGCTATTTTGGCTCAGGCCACATCCTGTGAAGAGGGGATGTGTTTCACCAGCAACAGTGAAGGGCAGGAATGAAGGGGCTCTGATAGATTGATACAAATTCAGGCAAAGAATCCCTAGTTACTCTGTATGAATTTAAATCTCAGGACCAGAGGAACTGCTGAGTACTAAAATAATTTCCCGATGGCTTGGCTAAACATTTATGTTCTGTAGAATGGATGAAGTGTCAAAAGACTAGAAAAGGACAAATATCCCTATTTTCAAAAGAAGGGGAAAGTTCCAAAGGATTACATAGTATTAAGCAATCACAAACTGATGGATTTAAAAGTGTGCTGAAGATAATGTAATCACTATGAGAAGTCATCAAACATTTGTTAAGAATAGTCTTTGCCAACTAATACCTTACCTAGGTATTGGGTTTTTTGATTAGGTAAATTCTTCAAAACATTGCGAGAATGCTGTTGACACAGCACACCTTAATTTTAGAAAAATGTTTGACAAAGTACTCCATATTATTCTAATTAACAATCTTAAATATTATCTGGATGGCATTAAAATTAGACCTGGCCTAGACCAAAAACTTTCCTCAGAAATGTTCATCAGGAGTTCCTTATCAACTTAGAGACAATGTCACAGTTTCATTCTGAGCGTGCTGACTTTTCACTATTTTTTATTAATAAATTGGATGGATGAATCATTTGCACACAGCAAAAATTACAGTGCCTGTAATAATTGCAAAGACACTATGTTACTGCAAGCTGAGACAGCATAACTTTATTTATGTTTATATACGATCGTTGATCAAAAGATACAAAGTCTCAAGTATACAAAGTTTCTTTATAACCTAAATTAAGTATACCTATATCACATTTAGTACTAATAGCTTCTAATAGTTATTACTACAGCACAAAATTTAACCCCTTTTTCCAAAATTTTGTAATATTGATTATTGAATAGAAAGTTCATTAGTAACTGAATATAATTATGGCAAAGATATGACGTGTTAATTCTATCCCCTTGGCACATCAAACTTTATCTAGGCCTATGGTGGAGCTAAGTGGAGTAGACCAGATTAGATATACTATACTTCCCCAAGGAAACACAACATATTATTAAATAGGACAATGCTATTTATCTGACTGATATATGTAAAAAGTGATTATTAATAAAATCAGCAAACATGCAGTCCATTGTTGCTTATGTTTCTCTACCTCATGTTAAGTTTGGCACTTCCAAATATTGCTGAATTACAACTTCAGTAGTTTGCATCATTAGGGGATGCTGAGAGATTTGGCCTGCAGAAGCTGGAAGTCTGTATGTTCCCTACTCCTGCTTTAAATATTAAAAATAGTGTCAAATACAATTAAAAAGATACCAATTTATCAGAAATCCATTTTTGCACAGATAAATATGTAAGAATTAATTCATTATACACAAAGACACACACACATACACACACACTTTATATCAGAAACCATCTCTAGATTAGACTGATTAATACCTATAGAGCAGTTCTGTTGTTAATTTCTTGAATTACTTTTTTTTGTGTTAAATTCTTTGACTTATAATCAAAATATTTCAGCTCCCTAGGATGAAGAGTCCCAGCATACTGCTGATTCATTCTTTAACAATTCTTTTACTATACATACGTTTGTGAAGAGTGAAATAGGCAACATGAGGAACACAGGTGGGCAGTGGGAATTAAATAGAAGGGCTGTTGAATGATTTAATGACTCAATACAAAAGCTTTATCCAAAATAAAGCCAAAAAGGAGAAGGTGCAATGTCTACAAAAAGTCTGACCCCCAAAGGATTAGAGAATTGATATTCAAACTTATCTGTTTATTTTTTATTTGAGAGTTGAATTAGTTTTCTGAGATCAAGTCTGTCCTGAACATTCCCAGTCACTCAGCATATTCCTAGTGACCTTTCAGGCCTAACCTTTTCTTATTTCCACATGCAACTGCTGTGCTAAATCTTATATGGACAGCTATTTGTTCATTCCATATTGTTCTTCATTTCCCTTCTCCCTTTGAAATTATAGTAGAAAAATGATTACAAACATGGAAATAAATTTGCTGGCCAATTATTTAATTCTTATTATAGTTAGTCCTACAATTAATGGCTTTGAAATAATACATTGTATGTTCACGTTGTCTTGAATATATACATTTTAAATTACATCTATATATTCTGTGTCAGCAGGTTTAAACGTCTCTGCAGCTATCTTCCCAGATTTTAAAATCATATATTATCTTCTTGGTTTTTTTGACCCTTCTATATATTCAAGATTTCCAACTGTTCCTTTCTTTCATCCATTTCAGATCTTCTGGTACATAAATATTCTAAAGAATTTTGAATTGTGCAATAATTTACCATCTAGAGCCTTTGTTCTAAAGAAGTTTAAGCATTAGTCACCAATTTTTTGAGCAGTTTTAAGGAATGATGTAAATGCATGCATATTTGAGTTTAGAAGTCAGTTTATACATCATTTTTTTCCAAAAAAGAGTACATTTTAAATAATTATTTATTTATTCTTAGCCACCGTTGTTATTTTTATAATTAACTCAAGGTGATGAACTTACCTAATATTCTTTCCTCCTCCCATTTTCCCCACAACAACAACCCTGTGAGATGGATTGAACTGAGAGAGAGGGACTGGCCCAAAGTCACCAGTTAGGCCTCATGCCTAAGGCAATGCTAGAACTCACAATCTCCTGATTTCTAGCCCATCACCTTTATCACTAGATCAAATTGGCAGTTTACACAAGTGATTTTAATGATCAGTTAAGGATGATGGTCAAAAAAGTTTATGTCTATAAAATTTCTCTCACGATTATATAAACAATTTTTTTAAAATAATCTTTCATTTTGGGGAGAAGAGATAGTTCTTCATCATTACTTTAAAAGCATGATTTGAAATATTTAAAAATATTTCAAATGCTGATTGATAAAGGGTTGTTTTCTCTAAATCAGCAAAATTCCATTGTGAAAAAGCTAGAATTTATTTCATATTAATTTTGATACCCTACAAAATTCTTAGTACCCCTTAACATAATAACAATGTTGGAAAGAATATTAGAGGTCTTCAACCCCCTGCTCAAGCAGGAGACCCTATACCAGGGGTCTCCAACCCTTTGCTGGCTGAGGAATTCTGGGAGTTGAAGTCCACAAGTCTTAAAGTTGCCAAGGTTGGAGACCCCTGCCCTATATTATTCCAGACAAGCAGCTGTCCTATCCCTTCTTAAAAGCCTTCATTGAGGGAACATCCATAACTTCTGAAAGCAAGCTGATCCACTGGTTAATTGTTCTCACTGTTAGGAAATTTCTCCTTAGTTCTAGATTGCTTCTCTCCTTAATTAGTTTCCATCCATTGCTTCTTGCCTTGCTTCCTGGTATGGTGTAGATGCCCTTAATCTCAGTCTAACTGATATAATATGGAAACAATTAAAGGGAATTTTTCAATGCTTCAGATATCTTTACAAGAGCATCTACGGTAATATGAAGCTGAGCCAGAATGCAACAGACATATCAATATTTCTTAAACTCTTTTCTCTATTAAGTGTACATTACATTATGCCAGGTTCTTTTTTAGGATGCTTTGTGAAATTCTGCAAATGAACTTGATTTATGAACTTTGTCTGACTGGATCTATATTTGAAGAATTCACATTTCAACTCTATTTTGAAAACAGTTTTGCTTTCAAATAGAGTTTGCAGGCTTAGAAGGCATTAAACCAATTAAAGTAAAGAAATTGACAGGCAGAGTTAAAATAATGTACTCAAAGTTGGATGCTAATCTTCTGAAGTCTTGCAGAACTATTGTTAGTTTGTTGATTGTTTATTTATGTGACTACTATTTCACCAATGCAACTCTGGTCAGGAATTAAAATACAATGTAGAAGAAGGAGGAGGAGGAGGAGAGAAGGAGAAGGAGAAGGAGAAGGAGGAGGAGAAGAAGAAGGAGGAGGAGGAAGAGAAAGATGAGGGGGAGTAGGAAGAGGAGGAGGAGGAGAGAAGGAGAAGGAGAAGGAGAAGGAGAAGGAGAAGGAGGAGGAGGAGGAGGAGGAGGAGGAGAAGAAGAAGAAGAAGAAGAAGAAGAAGAAGAAGAAGAAGAAGAAGAAGAAGAAGAAGAAGAAGAAGAAGAAGAAGAAGAAGAAGAAGAAGAAGAAGAAACATGCAACCTAACACACACTATCCCAACCAGCTGCCACAATGTGGCTCCCAAATACACCATTCACAACTGTGGGTTTAATTAGTTTCTTGGCCTTCATATAAATTAATATAAAAAATATAAATATTTTTTTATAAATTTATGCATCTTATTCACTGGATATCATAGAAATACAGGTATGCTATGCATATTGTTTGAAAAATATAGGTTCAACTTATCTAGAAAATATTAGTTTGAGGAAGACTGTTTTGTATGAACTGAATATATAAAAGGTATTGATTCATGTATAGATATATCCACAAATGTATTACATTAATTGCTAGATTGTACAATACTGTCAGAGTCAAATCTATTACTAAGAAAAAGTATTGCTTAAATTGTCATCTTTTCATTAGAATTTTGAATGATCTCAGGTAGCCTAAACCTAACCAAAGGGGAACATCAAAGTAGACAGGAGATTAACAGTGCAGACAGGATATGGGTCACAGGCAGAACTTCAAACACTTCAAGTAGGGTAAAGTTCCTCAAGAAAAACATTGCTCCTTTTATGAAACTTGACCCTTGGGGGAAAAAAGTTAATACATTTTTAACACAATCACCTCACTATATGTTGTTTTATAGCACTTCAATAAGTTCTTCATGATTTCTGTCAACATGATTGCTTCATGACTTTTCTTCATTGATTAAGAAAAGCAATATTTATGGGAAGAGCATAGGAATAGCAAAACCGAAGAAAGTTGACTCTTTACATTGTAAAATGAAAGGGTTACTATATTGTATTTCAATTGAAAGGGTTAATTCAGTATTTAACTAAACCAAACTAATACAATTCAAATAAATAGAACAATAATATTAATTGTTATGTATAAAACCTTCACATATTGATACTTTTTTACACTGTAACAACTTTTTTTAAATAACTCCAGTATCACAACATAGGTTAAATAGGGAAAAGCTTTAATGGAAAATTGACTACTGATTAGAGCCTAAATACAAATTGATATAAAAGTTTTGATTGGACCTTAAATTGAGTTAGTATGGAATATTTTGAACAGTGTTACAAGGCACTACTGGGATCATCACAGAATAGCTAGTCCAAACTAGGTTTTCATTCTGATTATCTTCCCTAACCTGATACCTCTAAATGTGTTGAATTTTAACTCTAGGAGTTCCCAGTCACTATGTCATTGACCATATTGTTTGTGAAGTAGTTTATTTATTACTAGTCCTTCCAAGATTTGAAGAAAGTGGAAAATATGACCTAATTAAAATATCTAATCTGGGTATTTGATGATAATAATCTATCAAAGACTTTGATCAGATCTATAGAAGTGTCATCGCATTCTAGTGTAATATATCCTGTATGTTTATTTTCTGTATCTTTGATATGATTCTGCAAAATCCATAAATCTATAAATTAGATTTTGGAAATATAACTACAGTAACCTTGGTTCTATTTTCATCTCTATTGGGGATTGAATTTTAGTATTAAATTCTTCAGTAACTTCTGTCTCTTACTGAATTACTACAAGTGACTCAACTTCTGCAGACAGCTGTCAGATCTACCTCCATTTTACACAATGTTTCTCAGAACACATCTTTAAATCTGTTCTCTTTTGGTTTTAGCGGTAACTGGTCTGAAGGGGATTAGTATATTTCTGTAATTCATGGATTGTGATCATTTGCAGCAGTAATGTTTCTCCCTTTGTTCTTAGTTTCATGAATCCAGGTGGGAAATTACCAGCATGTATTTAAAAGGCTTATTATGGACTGCAAGAAACAGTGCAAGTACCAGGAACTGCATGTTTTGCTCTATATTTTCCTGCCCTGGTCTGTATGTTTTGTTTTAGTTTGCTCTGGGTTTAAGTCACCTGATTTTAATTTTAAACTGGGTAAAATTAAAATGTCCATGTGACATTATTTGAGTTTCTTTTGTTTTCTAATGTATTACTCTGCTTTCTAAGCTGTAACTCCACTATGCATTGAGAGGTTCTGGGACTAAGTTTAAAAGAGGTCATATACAGTTCAGAATTGTTTAGAAAAGAGATGGGGGGGGGGAGAAGGGAACTGGGAAAGATCTTTTAAGAGGGTATTCTGGTGGCAGCTCTGTAATTCCAGAAATAGCTAATGTTCAGAGGATGTTCGGGCATCCCTTGCATGTAATGAAGATCACTATTTCATGGTAGAAGATCATATCTATATAGCAGCCAGGAAGCAAATCCAAATAGCTGTTCCAGTGACTACCTAACATTCTTTATTCACTGGTTGTGCATCAACATTTATTTATTTATTGAAAAAGAAGAAAATTGGTCTCAAAATCCCCATTAACGAGGAGGTGACTGAGATTTATTGGTATCTGTCTTCTAATCCATTCTCTCTTCAGGTTAGTGGACTGCAGCTTATCTGACTTCTTAAGCTTCAATTAAATCCCAAAGAAAGCTATAGGTAATAAGGATATTCCTATCATTTCTCTTCTTTTAGATCTGGGCCCAAAAGGAGACAAGGAGGCTGAGCAATGATGTTAAAATATGAAACAGAGAAATTATAACATTCTTCTTGCACCATCAAAGAAAGTTCAAAAGTGGCATGAGAATGTGATAGGAAAAATAGTTTGTTTTTTTTAAGGTAACAAAGCCTTTTTGGAAATCAGCACAGTATTTGCATTTACTTGTTCGCTCAGTTGACTCAAAGGAGAAATAGAGAGAGAAGGAAAGGAAGACAAGACAATGCCATAGGAACAAGTGGATGGGGCCCTTGATTTGCAGTATGTGTATTTAGAAATGAAATTATTTGTAAATCTTAGTACTCCTACCCTTTTAACCGAACCTTGAGCTCACCTGTTGAATCTTTCCAAGTACCATCTTTGAAAGCTATTCTACACCCTCCCCCTAACCATTAAATTTATTGTATAACCTTTACACCTCACTAAGAAACTTCCTGAGTTATTGTAGTTACTCCTTCCCTTCCCCTCCTTTCCTCCCATTGCACTGGCAAGTAGTCAAATGATTGTCATTGAGGCATTTCGAGCACTGATATATATTAACGTTAGAAATTGCCTAGCTAACATTGACATTCTCTTCCTTTTTCCTTTTCTACCCTTACTCTTTCTTTCCCTTTCTAAAAAAAAAGTTAAGGGAGGAAATGTATGCTTATTGGCTGACTTTAAAGCATTTGCACGAAGCTGCTGGCATTTGCTCAGGTACAGTCTTTGCAAGGGCTTTAATAGGTCAGCTCAGCTCAATGGTTTCTGCTTCCCTTGCCAGCCCTTACTTTAACAAAGCTGTGGCTATGTTTGTACAGCTGCATTTTTAGCAGTGGGAGTTCCACCGATCTCACATGCGTTCAGTTCCTCTGCCTCCTCTTTGCCATTTTTACCAGTGCACAAATGCCCACAGATTTGAAACTATAGGAGAAAAAAAAAACCTGTCTGACTAGCAGGTTAAATGCTCAAGAATTCACGTCCTGTTTATTTTCCTTGCTTGATTTCCTGCTGTTACAGTAAGTAAATGGTCTTTTTCGCCTTTTCTATGTATTTGTCTGTCACTGATTGGATAAGAATAAAGAAACCATGGCTTTCAGCAACTTTTATATGACTTCAAGGAGACTCTGTTCTTCATGTGCTACTCTGATATTCTTCCTCCAGGAAAGATGGTCACAGAGACAGGTAGATGAACTGTGACTTCACTGGGGAGGAGTAATATTTGAATAAGTCCAAGAAATACATGTTATTCAGTGGCAGAATGGCAGCTAAAATTATTTTGAATTTCTGCCATAAATTACAAAATTAAACATCTGGGAAGGTATTACATTTGCAGTTGTACAGAATGGCAAAATCAAGACACACATTAAAAAAATGTATCATCCGTTTCCGGTCACTCTTTTGTTCTTTTCTCCTGTCTTTCATATGGTAAAAGGAGAAAAGTTTTTTTAACATTTGTAATCAAACTAATAAAAAGTTGAATATATTAGAATTAAAATTAAGTACTGTCAAGTTTGTGTTCACCAAAGACTTTAAAAAATAATAATCTTTTCATGATTTATTGCCATAGCACCAGTCAGTTTTCTAAAAGAAAAGGTACAAATCAGAAAAATATCAGTCACAAAGGACTACAATTAAAATTTCAAATTCTAAGATCATTCATAGTTTCAAGGGGAAAAAAACCCACTCACTCAGTTCGGTGTTTATTTATGTTTTTCATTTGTGTTTATTTGATTTTCTTTTTAAAAACAGTCATTATTGTTCAATGACAATTTCGTTATAGTAAAAACCATATTATCAATATGTTTGAAACTTCTTATTTCATAGGTTTTATAAGCCTTCCCTATTATGGATTCTGCATGGTTTACAATCACTACATCAGAAAATGGCAGACTGGATGTCACTAGTATGCCAAAAACATATCTTAAATGTCTTCTACTGAGAAAGAAATGTTAATTTTCAGGAGTAGTAGAGATTTCAGAAATATGAATTGTTTATGACTGTTAAATTATGTTCCTATGGAGTGTTCAAAACAGGGGTCTCATTGAAGCACAGTCTGGCTACTTCTAAAAAATCCTAGACTAAGTTTCTTTGAATACTCAAGAGATACATATTATGTATCCATAATAATCTCTTTGACAGGTTTAAGCTTCAGTCAATTGCTACTGAACTATACATGCAAATATCCATAATATCCATAGAACTGTAAATTTTTATGAAGTAGTGAGTCATTGGCAATCTGAAAGGAAATGGATTGAGCTAGACAATTCTGCAATTTTTCTTCACCAATTACAAAATGCCTTATTTAGTTTCTGTGTCTCTATGTTGAACTCATCTATTATTTTTTTTCTACTTCAGATGTTGTAATAATTGAACATTATCTTTCTGCAGTGTTAAAATGTATCTACTATGTACTTTCACAATTCTGCAAGTCCATAGTTGATAGAATACAGTCAGAAAAAATTATCTAGAAACCTTTAAGTAATAAGAGTCAACACCTTTAGTATCAATTAAGCATATTTATGATAAGCCTAAGTCCTTCAAAAATAGATCAACCTGGCCTGGAAGAAAAATGTGCTGTTACTCAATGGAATAGTTAAACAGAAATGTAATCACAGTATTCTCTTTGCAAATCCTGCATATACAGAAGTAAAGACTTAGAGGACTTCCGGTTCCGGTCACGAGGTCCGGAGCCCTTCTAGGAAAGCTCCGGACCGTGGCTGAAATTTTTTTGAAAAAAAACCGGGATACCAAGAGTGGAGAGCTCCGGAGACTAGGCGCACCCGAAGAGGACCCTCGGCGCAGTCCGGAGAAGGGTAAATCGCCGCCGAGGGTCCCCCACGAACAGCGAGCGAAGCGGAGGAAGGCGGCGGCGGCGGAGCGGCCGGCCGGCGGGCTTGGAGAGGCCGGCAGGCCCGGAGAGCGGAACTAGCCGAGGGAGACGAACTACGGCAGCGACGACCAGCCGGGAGACAGACGGAGGCCGCCGCCGGGAGAGCCTACCGATTGAAGACGGCCCCCAGACGAGCCTAAGAGGGCGAGGAAGACCGAGTGAGCAGAGGTGAGAGCCGGACGCAGGAATCGGAGGCGGAGAGGGCCGGAGCAGCCGGACAAAAGGAAGAGGCCGGAGAGCCGGCCGACACAGGGGAAAGAAGAAGACTGCGGACAACGACGGGACCGGAGGGGGCCTGAAAACAACACCCCGAGAGGCCCCATCAGCAGAGGCCAGCAGCGGACAGAAGACCCCCGGCAAGACCCCTATAAAACCCCTCCCAGCCCCCGGAAAGAACCAGAGGAGGTAAGGAAGAGCCGGGTGGGTGAAGGAAGACGGAACCGAACGGGCAGGCTAAGACAAAGAGGCGGTGAGGGAACAAAGAAGGGGGGGAACTCCCGCAGACGCGCTACCTCCCCCTTTCCCCCCCATACGGAGGGCAGCAAGAGGGGGGAGGCCAGCACCATAGGCCTTGGAGGAAGGCTAAACCCCCCCCGGGCGGAGACGAAGCCCCAAGACAAGAGAGACACGTGGGGAGCGTTACTCAAGAAAGACCAGCCAGACACCTGAAGCTGATCTGTCTAGGGGCGTGGGTGGCTGAGAACTGATAGTGCGGCCCAGGGAGAAGAGGAGACATCCACACGGGCCCCAAGCCACAGACCCCCTCCAGCCTTGGGCCCATCCCAGCCAACAATACACAATACAGAATTTATCTGAAGGCAGACTGCACCCCCTGGTGGACTTGGGGATGGTTGTTGAAAAGTGAACTGTGAGGCATGTACATGTGCTGACTTTTGGCAGAGGAACTTGAACCAATCCATCTCACAAGCTTGAAAACCTTACACAGGGACGACCCCCATACAACTCTCTAAAGCAAAGGGTGGCCTTAAGGTCAGACAGACAGGCAGGAGGAAAAAATTTAAAACTTAAAATTTAAAAATTTAAAATTTAAAATTTAAAAATTTAAATTTAAATTTAAATTTAAATTTAAATTTAAATTTAAATTTAAATTTAAATTTAAATTTAAATTTAAATTTAAATGGCAGCCAAACGGACGAAACACACCAAACTGCCAAACCCGAAGGGAGCTGCACAATCTCCGACCCAGCTCTCCAATCTGCCAGGGAACACCCCACCCAACCACACACACCCCCATCCAACTGCATGCCCCCAGACCCAAACGCCAACCCATGACACCACAACAACACGCATGATCCAAGAACTAAAAGAGACGATTGAGACACTAAATGAGACGATAGCGACGATGGTGGTAAGGATGGATGGCATGGATAGAAAATTGGCAGAAATGAGTGCGAAGACGGAGAAAGGACGCATAGAAGCAGAACAGAAGACGGAGGAAAGATACAAAGACATGAGCAGGATGCTGGCGGACCAAGGGAGAGACCTGGAGAGAAAGTGGGAAGAACAACGCAAAGCGTTGGCCACAAACCTGGAACAAATGAAGGAGGCAATGCAAACACATTACAAGAACCTCCAAGAAACAAGGGAGAATACGGAAAAGATGATGAAAGAAGTGGAAAACTGTATAGAGGGACAGGCTGCCGAGGTTCAGGACCAGTCGACCATGATGCAATTCTGGCAAATGTCATTTGCGATCAGATTCAGAGGGTGGAAAGAGACAACATACGAAACCCAAGAAAGCCTGCTCAGGACCTTTGTAGAGGCACTGGCAACATTCCTGGGCAGGAGCGCCAATGAGATTGGGTGGCAAATCGAAAAAATCTACAGAGTGGGCGCCTGGAGGGCAGTGAACAGGCAGCAACCAAGGGACGTGGTCATCCACTTCACAACACAGAGGCTCCGGAACCACATCTCTGCCACTTCCTATAACAAGGCATTCTACATAGAGGAACAGGAGGTGAAGGTTCTGAAAGAGATCCCTCAGGCGATGCTGAGAGACAGAAAGGATTACAAATTCCTGACCACAGAACTGAGATCGCGTGCACTGCGATACCGGTGGGAAACCCCAACAGGACTGTCACTTTCCTATAGAAACAAGAGACACTACTTGACCTCGGTCCAGAAAGCCAAAGACTTCCTCGAAACGGAACTGAAGTCGGGAGGCCCTCAACCCACCGCGGGAGAAGACACAGATAGACCACGGGAAAGCGGGAGGGATCGAGGCCAACGAGCAAACAGCGCAGAGGCACAGATCAGGGCAGAGGCAGAGGAAATGAATGGAATACCTAGAGAGGCGAGGGCACAGAGAGCAAAGAGCAACAAAAACAAGGCAGCAAGACAGCCTACAGAGGACAGGCTACCAGGCTCCACTACCAAACACACAGACCAGCAAAGCAAGACCGCACAAACCAATACGAGCAGCAATCCGGATATCATGGGAACGGGACCAAAGAAGACAACAGGAGAAATAACAGAAATGGTCTCGCAAAAGTATCCTGCAACAGATGATGGCAACTAAGTATTTGACTTGGAATGTGAACGGACTGAACTCCCCCCAGAAAAGGAGAAAAATTCTCCACTATCTAAACCAAGATAACAGCGATATAATCTGCCTACAAGAAACACACATCAGAGCAGCAGACCAGAAATATCTGCTCAACTACAAACTAGGCGCGCACTTTGTGGCAGCGGCGCCAAGAAAAAAGAATGGGATTGTTATATATGTAAAGAAACATGTAATGGCCAAGCTAATAGAGTCCGACCCCCAAGGTAGATACCTGGCAATTGAAATAACACAAGAGGACAAGAAGATTCTAGTAATGGGCGTATATGCACCAAACCAGCAACAAGGCAAATTCTACAAAAAGCTACACAAGAAAGTAACACAACTTAATTACAGATCTTACATCATTATGGGCGACTGGAACGGGGTCATAGAGACTGCTCTAGACAAAAAAAGAACGGCACCGAACCCACAAAAACACTCTAAGTTGCCTAAATCCTTCTTCGATATGAAGGAGGACCTCGAACTGACAGACGTATGGAGGAAAAGGCACGGCAAAGAACAAGAATTCACCTTCTTCTCTGGCAGACACCAATCCTTCTCCAGAATTGACTTTATATTAACTTCTAGTGACTTGCTAACTTGTCTAAACACGGTGAAAATCCTACCCAAGACATTGACAGACCACAACCCTGTAAGGATGGAATTAAGACACGGCCCGAAACAGAGGAGATCCTGGAGAATCAATGAAAACCTGTTCAGACACGAAGACAAGGTGGCGGAGTGCAAAAAGGCTATGAAGGAATTCTTCAACACACATATGAACAACGGAACGCCGATAGAACAGATCTGGGAAGGCAGCAAGGTGTACATGCGGGGGATCCTCATATCCATGAATAGCTGGCACCGTCGCCAACAAGAACAAAAAAGAAAAGAGTTAGAATATGAGATAAGCAAAATGGAGCGGCTACTAATAAAAAGACCAGAGGACAAAGTCACCAAAGAAGGACTCAAGATCTTAAGAAAGCAATTTGACATGTTAATGGCTGACCAAGTTGCAAGGAATATACAATATGCAAAACATAAGACATTCTGCAAGGCCAACAAACCGGGCCGCTGGCTAGCCTACACTATAAGAAAGAAACAGAAATCCCGCATAATTGAAAAGATAGAATACAAAGGCAAACTAGAATTCCGACAAAAAACCATCAAGAAAGCCTTCACAGAGTTCTACTCGAAACTATATGCCGAGGATAAGATACAAGACAAAGAGATAGATGAATTCTTACAAAACGAAAAGATACAGGCGATTACCGACACACAAAGAGAAGCCCTGAATGCCTTAATCACAAAGGAGGAAATACACTCAGCGATCACACAACTGAAAGCAGGAAAATCGCCCGGGACGGATGGGATAACAGCGACCTACTACAAGCATCTACAGGATGAGATGCTAGAACCCCTCAGAAAGCTATTTGCCAGCATTCAAGAAGGAGGCCAGGTCCCACCATCCTGGAAAACAGCCTACATCTCATTAATCCCAAAGGAGGGGAAAGACGACACACAGCCCGCAAACTACAGGCCCATCTCACTACTAAACACAGATTATAAGATCTTCACAAAAATTTTGGCCAATAGACTAATGACTGTTTTACAAAAAACAATACACCCGGACCAAAGGGGATTTATACAAGGACGCCAGATGAAAACCAACGTGAGGCAGCTGTTGAACATAATAGAGTACCTGCAAAGGCACAACCAGATACCTGCCGCTCTAATGTTTGTGGATGCAGAAAAAGCCTTCGACAGACTGAATTGGCCGTTCCTGACGAACTTGGTCCTGAAAATGAAAATGGGAACACAGTTCTTCAACTCCATAACGGCAATTTACCAGAAACAAACAGGCCAGATCATTGTCAATGGAGACTTAACGGACTCATTTAATATAGAGAGAGGCACGAGACAGGGCTGCCCGCTGTCCCCCCTGCTATTTATCCTAACACTGGAAATTTTACTGAACAGAATAAGAGCGGCTGAGGATGTACAGGGCATACAGATTAAACAGCAAGAATACAAACTATGTGCCTTTGCGGATGACCTGCTGGTGACAATGTCACAACCAGCACAGTCAGCAAGGAAATTGATGGAGATAATGGAGGACTATGGTAGGGTGTCAGGCTTCAAAGTAAATATATCAAAAACAAAGATGCTAGTCAAAAACCTAGACAACAAAGCAAAACGGAACCTGGAAAGAATAACGGGTTGTGAAATAGTCAAGAAAGTCAAATACTTAGGAGTGGAGATAGAATCAACAAATGCGAAATTATACAAGAATAACTACGAGGTTCTGTGGAATAAGATACAAGCAGACCTGGAAAGGTGGAAATCGCTACGTCTGTCCCTGCTCGGCAGGATAGCGACAGTAAAGATGAATGTATTACCCAGATTTCTATTTCTCTTTCAAATGCTACCCATACTCAAGAAAGATGCGGACTTAGACAATTGGCAGAAAGGCATCAACAGATTTATTTGGGACGACAAGAGACCGAGGGTGAAACTAAAAATCATCCAAGACGCAAGGGAGAGAGGGGGACTCAAAATGCCTAATCTAAAGCTATATTACTATGCAGCAACGTTGGTGGCGGTTAGTGACTGGATCAACATGACAAACGATAGAGTTCTGAATGTTGAGGGGCATGGTCTACGATTCGGCTGGCACGCATACCTAGTATACGACAAAAAGGCAGATAGGAACTTCAAGGAGAACCCACTACGAATCCCACTGCTATGGGTCTGGAAGAAATACAAGCACCTCCTACACGACAAGATTCCCATCTGGACGATCCCTGGACACGCAACAGGGGATATGAACACATCCCAAGGGCAAGGAGTGGTGCCCTACAGTGAACTTGTACTGGGAGAAGAAAACAGGTTCCTCTTGAAATCTCAAGCAACGCTAGCAAACAGAGGAATAGGAAGTAACTGGCTATCATATATACAACTACAGTCAAGGTGGCGTGAAGACAAGAAGAAGGGCTTCTCCCAGAACGACGAGAACCTAATTAAACAGATCAGAGAACAGGGGATTAGGCACATCAAACGAGTGTACAGCACTCTGATAGAAATGGACTCTGAAACCGAACTAGTCAAGAACTGTATGATAAAGTGGGCGCAAGACTTCGGACACCCTATCGCCATAGACACGTGGGAGAAAATCTGGGTGAGGAATGTAGAATTCACGAAATCGCAACACTTAAGGGAAAACTTCTACAAGATGTTCTATAGATGGCACCTAGACCCGAAAAAAATATCACTCATCTACCCGGGCACCCAGCCCAAATGCTGGAGGTGCGGAGACGGGGAGGCTACCTACTTCCACATATGGTGGACATGCAGAAAAATCAAAGCATTCTGGAGGAAGATATGGTGGACACTCCAAACCATTTTCAAAAAGCGTATAGAATTTCTACCTCAGGCTTTTCTGTTAGGGATCACAAAGGATATCACTACCTCAGAGACAACTTTATTTTTGAACTTAATTACAGCAGCAAGATTATTGGTGGGACAGTACTGGAAGAATCCGGAAATACCGCCTATTGAAGAATGGACTGTGAAAGTAACAAATCTGGCGGAAATGGCACAAATATCAGCATATTTGAAAAGTCGCTCCAATGAACAATTTGTGACGGACTGGAAACAGTGGATAGACTATATCCAAGAGAGACACCAATCAAACAGAATGCAGCTGGCGTTCAGCTAAGGATCGAGGGGAGGAGGGATGAAGGGTTAACAAATCAAAGGTTTACAAAAACTAACACCCAATGTTGAATGTATATGTTCTATAACTAATGCCTCTTAACATAAAAAAAATAAAAAATAAAAAATAAAATAGTCAAAACTGAAAAAAAAAAAAAAAAAAGAAGTAAAGACTTAGTGTAAACCAAGATCACACAACTTGATCATACTCTGAACCATTCTGGTCTTGGAATGGCACTCTGGTACTGTATTCCAAGAAATAGGTAGAGGAATGCGTATGTGATGATGGATCCAGACAAAATGAATACATGTTTTATTAACATTTAAAGTTTAATGTAATGATCATACAGTATGGGTTATTTAATTGGATGAAAAAGAAAACTGTGAGAACCAATGAGCTATAGGTTCATCAATCTTTTCTTTCTGTAACTGTAACTAGGATATAAAATTCTAGAGAGGCCGTGTGAAAATTAGGCTTTTCTAGACTCTCTATCTCTATAGTTTTTCATCATCTTTCCCATTGGTCACATAAACACACATACACATATATCCAGGACCGAAATGGACAGAGATGATAAGGACACTCTCCAGCTCTGTTTACCATGCCATGGACCCAATCACTACATGAAGGACAAAAATAGTGGAGCATTAGCATTTAATGAGTGTTATACCTATTACTGATTTGAGTTCTTTGTTCATAAAGGTGAGATAAATAAGCAACGGAGGGAATGCCCTGATTATCTTTTATATTAACATCAAGATGCATCCTCTATTAGAGCAGGATCAAAAAGGATGTGACATGCTGATTTCTCAGATTCTTACCAAATATATTGTTGCTTTTAAATTTTGTTTTTTAAAAAACAAGATAGCAGCAAGAGAAAAATGAAAAGCTAATTAACAAATCTTTCCTCAATATAAAATGTTTTTTTGATAGCCATGAAGGAATCTACAGAAGAAGTGAGTTGACCTGGATAACTTACCCATTTATTTAGAGATATATTTGAAATAAGGGGAATGTGTTTATGCCAGATATGATCTTCTATTCATCCCCTTTCAATTTTTTTAGTTGTTTTATTATATTCAAGCTCTGAAATAAGACATGATTATAACACAAATTCTTCTGTTGTGACAGAAGATGCCGCCTTCTATGCTAATCAAAACAATTCAGGCACACTGAATTGCTCGAACAGTGGTAATCTTGCTAAAAGGAAAGATTATTACGAAGATCTAGCTTTGAAGTGGGTATGGAATGGGAGAAAGAGCAAATGCTGGCAGAACTAAACAAACATGTGAGGGGGAAAACATTAAAGAACTCTTTGTTCCAAACAGCAGAAGTTAACTACTCAAGGTTAAGAAAGAAACCACCCCTATATACTTCTCCAGGCTCTGAGAAGGTAATTATTGAGATCTAGTTCTGCAGGACTGTGAGATCCTTTTATGCTTTTTTCATTTTAATGCCTGATTAACATAAAACTAAAGAACAATATTTTCTTTAACAAAAGAAAGAGGGAGAAACATAGATTAACAATATGATTAAAGTAAACTTAGGGGAAAGGCAAAATGAAAAATAGGGAACACTAATTACCTATATTATTGGTCATGAATTAAGTGCTAGATATAATAGTGCTGCTTAATTGAGACTACAGTGATGTTATTCCTTTGTTAGAATCAAGGGAAGTGACACACATTTTCAGTTCTCTTAGTCACAGATGTAAAAAGTAATGAGGATTTGATTGTATGGTTGTGGCCATCATTTGGACTTTCCCTATTCCTCTATGGATACCCCCTCCCATATGCACAAGCTCCTGGTATGACATAATAATTAATGGAACATCTGGGTTTATTTCAACAAACCCAGAAAGCAGTTTTGGATGAAGAAAAGGAGGAGGAAGAAGAAATAGGAATATGATCAATGGACTCAAATTATTTTGATGAAGAGGATGGAATCCTTAATATATAAATTTTTCAAAGTGCAGAAAAGTATTTTGTTTGGGAAATATATAGTCTGTTAGACTTATATCCTGATTTCATTCAGTGTTGTGTGCACAGTAGTATTTTGATCTATTTTTTCACACAAGAAACTACCAAATACTCTTAGTCACTGAGATTTTATTTACCGGTAGGTATCCAAAGTTATCTAGTGATTTGAAATTGTGACTCTCTGATGCCAGTCCTGTACCATAACCATTATATTACAGTAGATGGTTATATATGTTATTTCTAATATTCTTTAAATAAATTATTCATTCATTGTCATTCACTCTGCCTTTTAGGTCAAAGATAGGCACTGGTACAACTTGAGGGAAAACATCCAACTTGAGGTTGTACTGATTTCTGTTCTGACTGACAAAATATATCAGTATAAGAAACAGTGGCATGAAAGTATAATTCCCTTTCTGGGCAACTTATTAGCACTTTTTTATTCCTATCTTTCTACAGATAAAGGTTGGACGGACATGATCCACAGGACACATGTGAAATATGTACTCTTGTACTCCTCTGAAATTCATAGCACAAAGATCACATCACTAAACTTGGCAAAAGGACATTTTTCTGACACCAAAATTTTTATTTCTTATTCTGATTAAAATTGCTACCAAAATAGATATGTTAAGCTAAAGTGTAATAACACAACAACAACAAAATGAGTTAAATATTTCAGCACCACCACTAAGTGACAGATACCTTACATACAAAAGCCTATCCTAAATATGTTTTTGTTGAGACAACTGGACTTTCTTGTTTTTTCTTTGAAGACATGTTGCTTTTTGGATAAGAAGTGAAACGTCTTCAAACAAAAAACAAGAAAGTCCAGTTGTCTCATGAAAAAGCATCTTTGGGGATTGACTTCCGGTTTTGTGTCACAGTAAGAGGGATGCAGGAGGGCAGGGCTCTGCCTTCCGCACTCGATTTTGTTCTTCAGGGGGCCCTGAAAAGGGCCTAAAGTCACCCCAAAGAGACGATGAAGAAGGAGGGGTGCCTTGTTGATCACTGAGAGATGGGAATCTTTCTGTTTGATCCAAGGAAAGTCCTCTAAACCAGCCGGAGAAAGACCGGCCATACCTCTGCGGCTGGCCATTATTATTATTATTATTATTTATTTAATTTCTATGCCGCCCTATTCCGGAGAACTCAGGGTGGCTCACAGCATGATAGAAATTACAATAAAAACATGTAAATATAAAAACCCTTAAGCTAAAAAGGAAACCAATCACTCCACAAACATACACACAAACATACACTGGCTAGGGGCAAGGTGTTAGCTGCCCCAGGCCTGCCGGCAAAAGTATGTTTTAAGCAATTTACGAAAGGCGAAGAGGGTGGGGGCGACACGGATCTCCGGGGGAAGTTGGTTCCAGAGGGCCGGGGCCGCAACAGAGAAGGCTCTTCCCCTAGGCCCCGCCAGGCGACACTGTTTGGCTGACGGGACCTGGAGAAGGCCCACTCTGAAAAAGATGACTTTTGAATATGTCTGGCTGCAAGAAGGTTGAGCATTTTGAACACTTGGAACATTGTGGACTACAACCTTGCCTAATTGATAATTTTCAGGATACTTGAGACAAAGGATTTCTATAAAATAGAAGTTAGGACTGGATTATAAAGGCTACATATAAAGACTAGGAAACTAGAGGAAACTTTGTTCCACTCTTATTGAGACTGGTGACACTAGATGATTTCTAGGAATGATGCCTCAAGAAAAAACAAATACCTTTCAGAAGGAAATATTCTCCACGCTACAGCTAATTAATCAGATCATTGTTACACACAAAGAGGACATAAAAAAAACCACAATGAGACTAAAAATAACCTAGATAATATAAATGACCAAATCTCCAAATTGAAGGTACAGCTGGAAAGTTCCCAGATAACAACTGCAAAGTATGAACAAATAAACCAGAAACCAGAGAATGAAGCAAAAGAAATGGATCTAGAAATGGAGGAGAGAGGAGAAGGAAATATGGATTGCCATATACAAATAAAATACTGCAAGACCTACCTATAACAATGAAAATACAAAAGACCCCTTATTCCTTTTTCCAAAATATACCTGATGACAAGGAAGAAGATGCTAGAAAATGGAACACAGAGCAGGCAGAGGAAATGTTTAGGGAATGTGGATGGGTGGAGTCCCCCCCCAAATACTCTACCTAAATTGTCTTCCTTTAATATGATTAAAAGAATGGATGACCCTTAGATATAACTAGATTTTTATAATGGAAGATATGATTTAGAATTAAAACAGCATTTTTTTGTTTTTTGTTTTTGACATGAAAAATTTGAAAATAGGAGGATTGGTATGAATAATTTTTTTTAGCTATATAAATGTAAATAATATTGAGAACATCATAAATAACAAAGATACTTTAAATATTGATGGGAAATCAAACTTTAATAAGAGATGGAAAACAGGATATTATGAACTGATATTGTTATTTGTATAATATTAGTAAAATATGAGGAAGATGTCTATATCTAATTTTGTATACATCAATAGTACTAAGAATTGTAATTGTCTAATGAGGGAAAAATGAAAAAAATATGGGGAAGAAAGGAGGATCAAGGAAAAAATACTGGATTCTGCAGGTAGTGAATATATTTATATTGAAGAAGTTAATGTTAAATATGTAAACCCAGACATGTTGTTTACTAAGTTCTAAAGATTGCAATTTTAAAAAAATTAATAAAACTTATAAAAAAAGCATCTTTGGTACAACTATGACCTAGATGACTGAGAATCTCCATAGATATAGAAGCCTACAAAATATAAATTAAAGTAAAAAAATTCCTCTGCTGGTTTTCCCTTATGCAGACATTTGATTACAAGTACCACTTATAAATTAGGGATTGCTTACACACAGCCTGCCTTTTTCTGATATCCCCTTTAAATGTTGGAATATAGGAAGAATTCCCCCAAGATGCTTATATGGGGATAGCCACTATAATCAAACCCTTGTTGTTAGCTTTCTTCTGATGGTTGAAAGTGGGTTAAATGTTGGGTTGCACTATTTAAATGAAGATGTTTGGTTAGCATAATTTTTCTAGTGACCTTTTTTCCTGCTTAAAATAAAAGAATTTGCAACATGGAGTTAAATAGATTGTAACTGGGGTCAGTATGTCATGAGAACACTTAAACTAATTTAGAGTCACTACCATCATAGAGAGGTCAGGCCTACTCTGGCTACATTATTATCACTTTGCACATATACTCTATGTAGTGGGCCCGGGGATAAAAAGTAAAGTAACCAAAGAGAGAACAAAGTCTGACTAGAACTTCATCTCTGTCATGAAAGGTTAAGAATTAAACCTCTAAGTTACCAGTTTATACAAGACTGATTAGAAAAAATCGCTGTAGACTCAGAACTGTTTGAAGCTAAAAATAACGCCTTATGAATAGTTGGCCAATTCAACTAATTCAGTGTTTCTGTTCCATGACACATTAATCTCCCATGACAGAGAGGTTAGCTTGGTTACTTCATTCTTAACCACTTTCTTGGTTCACACATTATAAAATAATGTATAACAAAATAAGCTAAATAAATTCATGAAACATAATAAATTACAAGAAAACAACCAATTTTATAAAATAACCATGTACAGCATGCAGGGTATGTGCAATTGCTAACATTTTTATTCAATCAACTTAAAGTATTATGCAAACAGAGTTGAAGGATGCAGAGGTAAGTGCTTGACAAGTTAAAAACTATCACCTGAAAATAATTGTGTATAATTTAGCCAATAGTCTTCCTCAAGGCCAAATAAATTATAAAGCCTGATATTTCTTTCAAGGTTTTGAGGGAGAGTAGTCAAATACAAGGTTGCTATATGTCTTTTTCAATCATGTTAGGTTGGAGCAGCATATCAGTGCAAGCAAGCTGTCCTATGACTTATCCTTAATAATAAAAAGCATGGATTTGAGATGCAAAAAGTGGCACTAGTAATGTAACACAACAAAGAATGGGCAATTGAGACAACACACATCCTTCAAATAGATAAAATCATATGCAATATATGTGCTTTCTCCTCTTAATCATAATTGCTGCTAAATGTATGTTTCCTTCACAGACACATAACTCACTGCTACCTTAACTTGGGCATGTCAGGACTTAATATTTCCCACTAATGTTACATCTGGAGATGTTCAGATATTAACCACAAAACTGGCAAGTACTTGAAGGAAGAGATAATATATCATTTTCCCCCCTTTATAGATGCATTCCAGCAATATAACAATGTCACTCTTTAATAGTTGTTGTAATTCTGAAACTCTGTGATCAGCAAAGAGGTGATATCTTTCTTTAAGTACTATAGGGTATCCACGTGGGCCTGGCTCCAAATGCATGGCTACAGATTTACAGACCAATACTCTGTTTGTACTGCAAGACTGATAGATCTTCAGTGGTAAAATTTCTAAACACACCTGCTTTCAAAATATGCAATTGGCTAAAAACATTTCCATCTTAAGTCCAGCTATCTCATTCCCTGGAGATCTGCAATCAGTTAAATGTAGATAGTTGTTGTGTATAGTTGCAGTCCTTGATTTACAACCACAATTGAGTCTGGAATTACAGTAACAAGTCATGTCAGTTGTTAAATGAGCCATGTCACTGACCCAATTTTACAACATTTGCAGTTATATCATTAAGTGAATTTGTGGACATTATCACAATGGGCATTTTCTGCCAAAAACAAGAGGTACAAAATGCAGCAAAAAGCATTGTAAGTCATCATATAACTATAGGAGTTGTAAAAGCAGGTCAGTTGCTGAGTGCCCAAAATGCAGTCAGATGACTGGCAGGACAGGTGATGGGCAGAACTTCAAATCTGTGTTATAAGTACCTTTCTTGGATTACATCGTAACTTTGAACAATTCTAAGTGACTATTTATAAGTTGAGGATACCTGTAATATCAAGTTAAGTAGCCTCCTACATTGCTATGTTTCTAATCTCTTTTTTTTGTAAATATTTTATTAGTTTTATAATTATAAACAAAGAATCAAATTAAATATAACTCAACTTAATACAATCTTTTTCAACTTTCTCCCACACAAAACAAAACATATATTCTTATAAAAACTTACGTAAAATAAAATAACTACGGTATGGGTGTTGCTCGGCAGCACCCCCTCCACCACATCCCCCTCTTCCTTCCTCCCTATCTCATACTTCCCTCCCCCTCCCCTCTCTCCCTCCCTCACTCTCCACCCTCCTCTCCTACAACCTTCCTACTTCCCTCCACTCCTTCATTCCTCACTCTCACCCCCTCCAGATGTGGTCCAGAGGTACTGCCCGAGCAACTCCTCTTATATCAATAAATATATCATTCTTATATAATGCAAGTATTACAGTTGAGTACATTATTACACCCCCCCAACCCACCCACCCCCGACTTCCCAAAGTGAATACAGGGTAAAACAAAAGAAAACCCACTAGATTAAACAAAATTATTATATAAATCCTAATAAAAATTTAACTATATGCTAAATACAGTTTCTTAGATTGATATTTCCCTTGAATATAATCTATCCATTTTTTACAGTCCAGCATATATATTTCATTTGAATGATCTTTCAAATATGCAGATACTTTAGCCATTTCCGCCAAATTTATGACTTTCAAAGTCCATTCCTCGATGGATGGTAATTCTGCCTTCTTCCAATATTGTCCAACCAACAGTCTCCCTGCTGTAATCAAGTTCAGAATTAAATTCGTCTCTATGGTGGTGCAATCCTTTACAATACCCAATAAAAACAACTGTGGTGAAAATTCAATATGCTTTTTCAAAATATTTTGAAGTATCCACCATATTTTTATCCAAAAAGCCTTGATTTTTCTACAAGTCCACCATACATGGAAATAAGTAGCATCCATACATTCACATCTCCAACAGTTAGGTTTTAAATTAGGGTACATACATGATAATGCTATGTTTCTAATCTCAATGAACTGTTGTTCTTTAATGTTTGATTCTTTATCTTAATGTGAAGATTCTGCCAAACTATGGTTGTCTTCTGATTGCTGTTTTAGATCTCAAACTCTGATTTGGTGCCAGCTTGCTGTTTTCTGTGGCCCTTCTGAACTATGAAACAGGTAGCTACTGTGATAGATTGTGCACTCTGCTTGTTTGGGATTTCCTGGCTCTTTTTGTGGATAGCCAGTGGAATGATACCTTTTAGGAATTTAGGAGGATGTTAAGCTAAAAGAAAAGGAATCATGAGGATCTACAGTGATAAAGAAATCAATTGCCCTCTTCCCAAGATTTAATGTTCAGATTTTCAGTTTTTATTTAAAAATGAAATCTCTTATTCTTCCAAAGCCAAGGAATAAAATATAGAATCACTATTTTGCCTATTTTGTAAGAAAAGTAGTGTATTTAACAGTAAGAAATGCTAGCACCAATGATAATTGCTGGCTGGATTAGAAATCTAGCAGATGAATTTGTATTATGTTTGGTTAATGTTAATCGTGGTCGGATTTTTTTTCATGCAACGTGCCTTGAAATTAAACCCATCTGATTCAAATATTCATGAAAACTCAACAGAAAAACTACAGCTCATATGCTGTTGTTAATTTATGAAAAAAGATAGTATTCCTAATGAAAATATCCAATACTTGGAATAGAGGTAACCCATGTTGCTATACATATCTTGGTACCAAGATCAGTTTTTGTGATTAATACTGAGGTATTGATCTCTCAAAGCCTTGAAAAATCAAGTATGCAATATATTCTTCATATTGTTGTACGTTTTATTTATAGAATATGTTATTAAAGTAAAGCACATACTTAGGAAAAGTGGACAAATGTGTTCAAAATGCAGATAGGGCGTTGTCTTACCTGAACGCCTGTTCTCAGCATGGGGATGAAGAATCCACGGATGGGTTTATCTTCGTCTACTAGCCCATAAGACTAGGACCAAATTCTTAGCTCCGCCTCTGACCGGGGCTTCCTGTCCTCTGACCGGACTTCCTGTCTCCCAGTTTTTTCCTCGGGCGAAGCTCTTTCAACGTAGTTTGGTCCTCGTGGCTCCTGTTCATGATCCTGTAAATCAACATCTGCCTAGACTGTTAGAGGGGGGCGTGGATTCTTCATCCCCATGCTGAGAACAGGCATTCAGGTAAGACAACGCCCTTTCTCCAGCATGTGGATTTCGAACCCACGGATGGGATATACCAAAGCCCTCCCATGTCCCCACGGGTGGGAGTCTAGGCTGGGATCTCACTTGAGGAAATGACCTGCTGCAGCGCTCGCCTACCAAAGGAAGCCTCTGCCGCAGCGAAGCGGTCTATCTTGTAGTTCTTAACAAAGGAGGATGGAGACGCCCATGTCGCCGCCCTACAGATCTCCTCCACTGGTGCCTGCGTAAACCAGGCCGCTGAGGTAGCCGCACTCCTGGTGGAGTGCGCCATTATTCCTGTCGGAACTTGTAGTGACTGTGCCCCATAAGCCTCTGCTATGCATGCCCTGATCCACCTGCCAATGGTCGAAGAGGAAACCTTGTGACCCCTGGTTGCTGGTTGGAATGATACAAATAGCGTTTCTGATTTCCAGAAAACCGAAGTCCTTTTGGTGTAAAGGAGTAAGGCCCTGCGCACATCCAGAGTGTGCCATCGCCGTTCCAGGGGATGTGATGGATTTGGACAGAAACTTGGCAATACTATTTCCTGAACTCTGTGAAACCAGGAATTAACCTTCGGCACGAAGGATGGATCTAGACGTAACGTGACTGTGTCCTCTGAAAAGGTCATCAGGTCCGCTCGAACCGAGAGAGCCGCTAACTCCGAGATCCGCCTTGCCGATGTGATGGCCACCAGGAAGGCTACCTTCCAAGTCAGATGGCGGAGTGAGCAAAGTCTCAGAGGCTCGAACGGAGGGGAGGTTAATGCCTGGAGAACCTTGGGAAGATCCCAAGATGGATAACGGTGTACTACCGGAGGTCGTACTGTGGCTGCCCCTTTCATGAAGGCCTTTACTGCCGGGTGCTGCAATAGTGAATCCCTATTGTCGCAGGAGAGCACCGTCTGTAGGGCTGCCACCTGCCTGCGAATGGTATTGAGTGCCAGTCCCTTCTTAATACCTTCTACGAGGTAGTCTATGATGTTAGGAATGGTCACAGCCAAGGGATCTAATCCTTGCTTGCCGCACCAGTTGACAAAGCTCCTTCACGTGGCATCGTATACTCTGTTGGTGGAAGGGCGACGGGAAGCCTGGATGATCGCTATGGCGTCCTTCGAAAAGGACTGTCTGGTTAGTCCCTCCCTTTCAAGTGCCAAGCGGCTAGTTGTAGCCACTGTGGGTCTGGGTGCTGTAGGTTCCCCTGACTGAGCGACACCTGATGCGGAGGTATTATCCAGACTGGCGAGATTGAAAGGTCTACGAGGTCTGCAAACCATGGCCGTCTTGGCCAATGTGGAGCAATCAAGATCACCTCCGCTCTTTCCAGGATTACCTTGCGAATGGTCGCCTGTATCAACGGAGGGGGTGGGAATGCATACCTCAGCCTCCGAGGCCACCTGCATCTGAGGGCGTCCGTCCCCTCCGCCCCCCGGGTCAGAAACCTGGATATGAATCAGGGGAGCTGAGTGTTCTTGGGGGAGGCGAAGAGGTCCACTAGTGGGCGGCCGAACCTGTTCGAGATTGCCTCGAACAGGGTCGGGTCCAGTCTCCACTCTGCATGATCCACCGTGACTCTGTTTAGTGAATCCGCTTGGCGGTTCGCCTCCCCTGATATGTGTTCTGCCTTTACTGATCCTAGGTGCGACTCTGCCCAAAGCCCCAGTTCTCGGGCCTCCTGCATGAGGGCCGCTGATCTCATTCCCCCCTGCTTGTTTACGTGTGCTTTTGCTGTCATGTTGTCCGTTAGGACTAACACGTGTGCTCCCGCCAGGCTAGGGGAAAAGTGTCTGAGAGCTAAGTGGATCGCCCTTAGTTCGAGCCAGTTGATGTTGTGAACCAGATCCTGGGGTACACATCTGCCCTGCGCTATCTGATCCTGGAAGTGAGCTCCCCAGCCGAACTGGCTGGCGTCTGTGGTCACCGTTAGTCTGTCTGGCTCCCTGAACAGTGTTCCCCTGGTTGTTGCGGTAGAAGTCCACCATCGGAGAGATGACAGGACCTGGGGGGGGAGTCTGACCTTTCGGAGCGATGCCCCCTGGTTTTGTCTTTGATAGGGGAGAAGGAACCATTGGAGCCTTCTGGAATGTAGCCTGGCCCATGGGATGATGCCCAGGCATGAGATCATTTCCCCCAGGAGTTGGGACAGTTGTACTATGGTGGCTGACCCCTTCCCCTGGACGAGGCGTGCGAGCTTTCGTACGCTTTCCCGCCTTTCCTGTGAGAGGTGCACTAATCCTGCTTCTGAATCTATGACCGCCCCTAGGTGTAGTAGGCGAGTTGATGGTGAGAGACGGCTCTTTTTGTAATTTACTGAAAAGCCATGTTCCTGCAGTGTGCTTAGCGTGACCCGCAGGTCTGAGTGAGCCGCTTGTTGGGAACCTGACAGGATCAGGATGTCGTCTAGGTAACATAGGACGCGCACCGGTAGCCTGCGCAGGTGCGCTGCCACCACAGCCAGCACCTTTGTGAACACCCTGGGTGCCAATGACAGGCCGAATGGTAGAGCCCTGTATTGATAGTGCCTGTTTTTGTAGCAGAACCGTAGGAAGCGTCAATGTTCCTGCCTTATTGGTATATGTAGGTATGCCTCTGTGAGGTCTATGGAGGACAACTGGTCCCCTCTTCGGATGCTGGCCAGGATAGATTTGAGGGACTGCATTTTGAACTTTTTGTATATTACGTAGTGATTTAGTCTCTTGAGATCTAGGATTGCTCTCCATCCCCCCGATGGCTTGGGTACGATGAACAGGATGGAGTAGAACCCCTGCCTTTCCTGTCCTGATGGGACCGGTTCTATGGCTCTTATTTCTATCAGGTGTTCTATGGCCAGTCTTAGTAGTTTCGCTTTTGAGGGGTTTCGGGACTCCGGGCACCTTATGAATTGACTCAGGGGGGAGCGTAAAACTCTAAGGCTAGGCCGTGAGTTACGGTGTCCCTTACCCAGGCGTCTGTTGTGGTGTTTTGCCACACTTGGCTGAACAGCGCCAGGCGACCCCCTATGGGGCTGTCCCAGGCGTCACTTGGAACGCCTGTATGGGCGTCCCGTCCCTCCTCTTGTGTTGCGTTTTGGGAACTGGCCCCTACCTGCGGCCGGGCGATCCTGGAAGCGCTCCTGACCTGAAGGGAAGGGGCGCTGATTTCTGGGCCAATCCCAGGACTGCCCCCCACGAAAGGGCTGCCTCCAGTCTCCGGACCCGCTCTGGCGGGGCCCTTGTCTGCGGAACTCCTGGGTTCGCTTATCTGTTCCTTTGGAAGGGTGGGCGAGTATCTTTCTCTTATTCTTGTCTTCAATTACGTACGGGTCCAGAATGGAACCAAACAACTTGGGTCCTGAGTATTTGGCGGTGGCCAGTCGCCACTTGGACTTAAGGTCCGTCTTCCATGTTTTGAGCCAGAGGAGCCTTCTAGAGGCTATTGTTGACCCTATGGCCCTGGCTGAATATTTGGAGGCAGACAAGGTGGTGTCCGCCGTGTACTCTGCTGCCAACAACTTTTGTTTGTTTGTTTAATGTTTGCTGTGCATGTACCTGATCTGGTGGTACACTTGCCTGTAGCTCCTGAAGCCACAAGATTGAAGCCCTGGCCACCAGAGAGGCTGAGACCGCGGATCTGATCGCCCAGGCTGAGGAGTGGTGCGTCCTGAGGAGGGCGAACTCAAATTTCTTATCCTCGGCTTTCATGGATTCCGCCATGTCTCCTGGAATGGCGGATGAGGCAAAGAGAGAGATTAGTGGTTCATCTACTGTTGGTACCTCTATGAGGGAAGCTAAGATATTGCATACATTCAATATCTTTTTATCTGTACTGCTTGGAGACGGTGTGGTTGCCAGTGAGGCCCATTGTGATTCCAGCGTGGTGCGGAACACCAACGGGCACGGTACCTTTATCTCCTCCGGAGCAGGTGGATGTAGCACCGGATGGACATTACCTTCCACCTCATCGGGGGAGGCGGGCTTAGTTTCCTTAGGCCTTGCTGACAGGCTAAGGGTGGCACAGGTTTTGAGCATTAGTGAACGGAACTGAGCTGGGTCGAACAGCCCCGAGGTTGAGGCCTGTTCTGGAGCCTCGTCCTCATCTTCTGACAGCTGGCGTCCAGATGTTTCCCAGTCCTCCGGCTCCTCCTCTGCTATTTGCGAAGAGGCCTCGGACTCCTCGGAGACTTGGGTGGATGCGTGTCCCCTGCAGGGTGGGGGCGCTGGCTGTTTGATGAGTTCCTGAGGGAATGAAGAAAACTTAGACGTCATAAATTTATCAAATGCTTTTTGCATATATGTCTGCAATTGTTCAGGCCACCCTCCAGGTAGGCCTGTGGTTTCCAGTTCTGCTTCTGCCTGCGTGACTGCGGGCTCAGCATGCTCTGGCGTGGAAGGAGTGGATTGGGGGAAATCAGCCTGTTCAGTCCCACTGGACTGAAGCCTCTGGGCCTTGGCACACTCTCTCCCTAGCACCTGGTGCCTCCTTAAGGCCTGTCGCTCGGCTGCCTTCGACGGCTCCTTGTTTAGGTGTTTTGTTTTTGCCTTCTTCTTGCCCCCCCCGGTTCCAAATCCATGGCTCTGCATTTTGGGGAAGGAGGGGGAGGGCTTGAGCCTTGGTACACCTGAAGCGACGCACTGTCTGCCATCGTCCGTCTGAGATCCCCACGGAGATCTCCAGACAAGTGGGGGAAGTGAGGGGGGAATCGACTCCGCAGGCAGGTGGGGCTGAGCCCCGTTCTGCACTGATGCGCTGGCAGTGACAGGCAGGCAGACTTAACTGTCAGAAACGTCTGCAAGGGTGATTATCCCTAGGGGTAAATGCACCCCCAATGTCCACCTTCCGTTGATCCAAACTCCCCCGCTCGGCCCGACTCTGCGGGCGCTGTGGTGGTTGGGGTCGTGGTTGCCTGCCGCAGCGAAGTGCCGCCCCACAGGCTTCCAGCTTTCTGCGATTAATCGCAGTGTCTGCTACCCCCCACGCTTGCACGGCACTCCGGCCTAGCCCGGTAGATTGGGCCTGCCGAAAAATGGCGGTTTCTGCTACCCGTGTTGGGACCGCCCCTTTTCAAAATGGCCCCCCGCGCCAAAACGACCGAAGCCAGTGAGCCAAGATGGCGGCCTCCTTCCACGCGGTCCTTAATGGCCGCCGAAGACTCCGACTCGCCGCCTCGCGGCCCCGACTCACCGCCCTCGCGGCCGCTATAGGGCCCGCGCCGAGTGCCGGTCTAGTGGCTAAGCGGCGCCTTCCTCCCCCTACCGCAACCCCACTTGCGCTTTTTAGGCGACGGGCCTTGTCCGTCGCTGGGCTCTGCCTCCGCGCTGGATGGAGCTCCGACGACGATAGCCGCTGGGGTGTCTTCCGGGGGAGAATTTAATCTTGAGAGGGGGATTCAGGCCGCGGGTCTTGCTGGGGAGCGTTTACCCTCCTGCTCCCACGGCGTGGTCCCGTGAGGCCCCGGGGGGTCCTCCCGGACCTGCTTGCCTCCGGATCCTCCCTCTTCTGATAAGTAGCTTGCTGTCTAAGTTAACTAAATTACTTCTAACCTAAAATTCCTAACTGCTTCAACAAATCAAGACCTACTCTCGGAGCCTACTCTAAGAGATGTTCTCGGGCTGAAGACTAGGAAAAAACTGGGAGACAGGAAGTCCGGTCAGATGACAGGAAGCCCCGGTCAGAGGCGGAGCTAAGAATTTGGTCCTAGTCTTATGGGCTAGTAGACGAAGATAAACCCATCCGTGGATTCGAAATCCACATGCTGGAGAATAGTCTTATTCTACAATGCAGATCTGTTCTTGTTTTCCTGAGAAAATCTGCAGCTAACTGACAATATGCTTTTTGACAACTGATGCACCATTTAACAGTGGTAGATGATATATCTAAATTTCTGTGGCAGGGCAAAAACCCCATGAGTTAAATATAAGGTATTACAAGATGCAAAGAAGAGGACTCGGCCTATCTGAGTTGAAATTGTATTTTGCAGTTTGCTATTTGATTTGGGTGAAAGAGTGCATGCTTCTGAGAAACAGAAGGCTATTGAGTTAGAAGAACACAATCTGGGATTTGAGTGGCATGGATATTTCTGATATGATGAAGTCAAGGTTAATGTGGATTTTAAAAAATCATTATATTTAGACATATCACATTTAGAATATGAAATAGATTCAAACCCAGGTTGCGCCTGAGACCACCTCTGTGGCCCTAACACAAGAAGCATTTTACAGATGAGAAGTAAACAAGCATAAATAGCTAACTTATGATGAGATAATAGAATTTTGTCAAAGGGAATATAAAATAAAATCAAATGAATAACTTGCGGCAAAAGGATATAGTTGTCATTTGTTTTCTTATTTATCGTTTTTAGAAACATTTAAAAGAGACAAAGGAGTTTATGGTTCTGAACATTGTAAGAATTTTAAATAGAATTATGTACAAATGATGAACACATTATTGCTAAAATGTATATTGAAATTAACAAAAGAACAAGGGAAGTTATGTGTGATAAAGTGGGTTGAAAAGTTTACTATACAATGGAACAATGGGAAAATATGTACTTGAAAAGACTGAAATTTATACAATTAAAATCTTAAATGATTTTTTTAAATAAAATTGATGTACTGTTAGTATATTTTACTAGAATGTATAAGGCACTTCAAATTTATGTTGAAAATGTGAACAACAAAAAGAGATATTTTATTATGTTTGGTGAATATGTTAAAAAGTTAGATTTTTTTTCAGATTCAAACACATTGATTCAGGGGATTTAAAGATTGATAAACAGGTTTTATTTTGGGTTTGTTTTTCCAAAAAAGTTGGGAAAAAGGTATGGATTTTTGTTTTTGTATATGGAAACTGCAATGAAATTACTGTATGTATAAAGGTGGAAAGATTCAACATTACCCACAATGGAGGAATGGTTGGTGAAAACAATGAAATTTGCTAAGAAGCTAAATTGATTTTTTTTAATATCAAAGACAATTATCTATGTTTACTGCAGGCTGGAAACTCCTTATAGACTTTTTGTGCGAAACAGAAAAATTGAACTTATGATTTATGATTTTGATGATTCCACAGGATAAGCTATAGAAAGACCTTATGTATTAGATCTAGAAAAACTGTATGAATGAAGAAGTAGATCATATGTTCTACATGGAGTAGGTCATAACACCATTCTTTTTTAAAACAAGGCTGAACTGAACAGGATTTCTAAAACCTTAGTGATTGGCTAACAGATAATATTCTTTTAGGTGGGTGAGTGCTTTGACTTGATATAAATTAAATGCCACTCCTGTGAACCAATCATTAACTATAGACTTAAAAATCATTGTCTTAAAAGTCCCTTATTGGTCCCAGATTCAGAAATGTATTAATAGGTGTTGACCAAATGGCATGACACTATGATTTTGAGATATGCTTGGACTGCTTTGCTAAAGCCATATAGTTCATGTGATGCTTGTGTTCACATATACTCAGAGAATATGCTGACAAAATAATATCTTTGGCAGCTTGAAGAAATCTGAGAAATTTATTGTCTTTTTACATACCCTTCCCCTCCTCTAGGATAAACAGTAGGTGAAATATTGCAATGGAGCTATTTTGGTAGGTGTGCAGTTGGGCTGTCATATTATTCTTTTTCTTCAGATTTTAAAGCATGATTGTCTGTAGCCTAAGCTGGCTGTTTTCAGTCTCCATTTCTTTAATCTTTGCCAATTTTAAAAATAACAAGAATTCCATCATGTGATTTCTTTAAAATAATTCCCAGAAATTATTTATTGAGCTTGGCCTGATTACAGAGGAGGCAATAGATGTGTGCCAATATCTCCATTACAGGTTTTCCCGTCTCCAAAATATTTTAGACTAAAATAGAGTTCATAAAAGTGGCCTCCATAGGGGAAAAAAACTATTATTTGGGGAATATATAGTTTGCAGGATCTAATCTGGGTCGATCACTGGTATTAAAGGTTTTGTATTCCAGGTTTTTGGACCCATGCCAGAGAGAAGTTCCCTGAAGATGGACTCCAGTATGAATCTGAAAGCTCAGAAGACAAAATCTGTGGTCCCAGTGACCAACCCAGATTGGATCCTGCAACATTATCTTGGGACACATATATTTGCCTTTATTTGTAATATATAGCTTATACTGTATATCTCTTAGACTCAAGTTGATGACTTGAAGTCAATTCAAAGTGCTAAGGAGTATGAGACAAGGGTTTTATACAATTCTCTTCCTGAGTATGGTATCTTCCAGATGCATTGCTCTCATCATCTCATCTGGATGAGGAAGTCAGGACATCCGAGGCTATTAGATTTAGATAGGCTGTTATAAGTAACATCCTCTTTTAGGTGAGGACCAAGTCAGTGACTCTTGAAGATTACCTATTCTCCAGCATGAGGATGGATAATCCATGGATGTTGTCCTTTTACCCAATAGACTAAATCTGAGAATTTGCCATGCCTCCTGCTGGGCTAGGCTGACCCAGTTCCGACTTAGTCTTGTACCCAGCAGGACGCACTGGTTTTTTCCTCAGAACACAACAGGTTGTACCATCCATGAATTATCCCCTTTTCTCATCCCCTTTAGAGAGCATTTAGGAAGATTTCCTATTTCCCCCATAAAAAGAAGCTAATTCTAGGACTCTTTTTCCCTTGCCTTCTGTTTTGAGCTACCGAGGGTTTGACATCAGGCCAAGCACTTTCATACGGGGCTACTCAGCCGAGCCACGGCTCAGCTGATCGGCTCAGCTGATTGGCGGGCTTCCGCGGAGCTCATAACTTACCAAAAGCCAGCTGGGCTTCGGCCCAAAGATATTTGGCGTCTCTGGCTCGCCGCGTTGACAGCGGTCGCCATTTTGGGAGCCGTGAGACAGCCGTTTCTCTCCCAAATCTCTAAAAGTTTTTCCTCTTTCCTTGTTTCTTCTGACCTCCTTTACTACGGGAAAGAGAGGGAGGCAGCAAAAACACTTACACCGGGGCTCTGCAAAGGTGGAGATTGGAATTTGGCGTCCCTTCTCACAGCCTCTTTATTGCCTCAGAAACTGACAGCCATCATTTTGAATAATGTTTTGGTGCCGTTTTTTATAGCCTCACCGCTAGCCTTCAGGGCCTTCAGTGCTCCACAGTCATTAACAGCTGCATAATTCTCCAAAGTGCTAAATAGCTTTGACAGCCACTCCTGACATTGCCCTGGCAATCCTTTCCATAGGACTTGATCCATACTCTCTTGTCATTGCAAGCCTCGGTCTATACCTCAGGCCTTCAATCAAATCCAGTATTGGACACTGCATTACAGTAAATTTTAGTCACCCTGTTAATTAAGGAACCAGGACACTGTGATTCACAGTAAATTCATCAGGAGCTAATACTGGTTTTACCAGTGTTGAAACATAGTCAACTAAGGCCCAGCTCCCCATCCTATTTGAGGTCCATTCTCAGTCTTGTGCTGAAGGATCTCCAACAAGATGGTAGATAACAAAGAACCGCAAACTGCGCTACTACCAGCTCTCCAAATAAAAAGAGGCGCAAATCCTCCAAATTGGAGGCAGCAGGGAAGCTGAAAGAAAAAGCTAAAGCTATTTCTAACAAGGCTCCATCCAAAGCATCCGAAAGGAAGGCCACCAGGAGACATCTGGCCTTGGAAAAGCAATTTTCAAAGGCCCAAAGGGAAACTCCTTTAGCTTCTGCGGCTACATCTGAGGGCTCCCTCTTCAGTCCTCAGCTCACACCTGCATCTCAGGCCCAAAGATCATGGTTCCCAGACACAGAGGCCGGGCAGAGGCCCAACATTCCTATTGCTCCAGATCCAAATATCAATTGGGTAGCCCCTTCACCCAGTAATCAGCTGGGGCCTTCAGCTACATTCCCCCCCACTGCTGCCAGTCTCCGTCCCAATATCCCTCAAGCAGTATGGCCAGAACAGCTCTAAACCCTGGTTGCTCAGACATTTGCACAAAGTATTGCATCGTTGCAGAGACCCAGACCTTCATATCCCGTTCAGTTCCAATCTGATCCCCCGGAATATACTTGCTCCATTGCCTCTGATCACTCATCTCGGGACAGAGGGTCATATTCGGATACAGATGAGCCATGGGACCTACCATTGTCGGAGGACGAGGAGGCATCTCTGGACCCTTCTCCCTTCGTGGGGTTGTTTGACCCCACATTATTCAAATCTCTTCTGTCTACGGCAACTACAGCGACCAAGATTGAACCTGACCAAGAACCACAACCCAGCCCTTCCACCAGTCAAACTCCAGATCCTCTGTTTTCTGAACCGACCGTGACCCAAAAACACATCGCTTGTCTTCCCTTTTTCCTCAATACCGTCAAAAAGCAATGGGGTAGTCTTAGCACCCCCCCTGCTCCAGGGGTCACTGATAGAAAACTTCTTAATGTGATCCCATCACTGATGGAACTACTAGAGGTCCCTACGGTAGATACCTCTTTAACGCCTATCTTTTCTTTCTTCACCATACCAGGTGACATGGCGGAAGCCTTGAGACCAGAGGAAAGAAAGTCAGAATTTTCTTTACATAGGTCCCATCAGGCATCCACATGGGCAGTGAAGGCTTCCACTTCCACCTCCTTCTTTTCCAGAACATCCATCATATGGCTTTGAGAGTTTCAAGCCATGATTCCCCCGGAGCAGGTACGGGCCCACCAAAATCTGGGTAAGTTGCTTGCGACTGCCGAATATACAGCAGATGCTACACTTCATGCAGCCAGATTTTCGGCCACTAATGTGTCAACTCGCCAACTACTCTGGCTGAAACAACGGTGGGCGGACTTAAAATCCAAGTGGTGTTTGGCCACCACCCCTTACACTGGTGGTCACCTGTTTGGCCAAGCTTTCGAGCCTTACTTGGTGGAAGGCCGAGACAAGAAGAAGGTGTTAGTTCACCAGGCCAGGCGGGCAGGCAGGAGGACTAGCCCATACTATTGCAGGCAGTCATTTCATGCCGGTTCAGGTTCGGAGTGATTCCAATCACCCTACTCCTTCCCTCCCAGGACTGACCACCAACTGGACCGATCTGGACCCAAGCCCAGAAAGCAATTCCAAGCAAAGCAGCCCTTTTGAGGTGCGGGGAGCTGTCCCTTTAGGAGGAATAAGTGACTCCAGGGAGGGACCCCCCATTGGTGGCAGGCTTTCCCTCTTTATTCACAACTGGGAAGCCACCACCACAGATGCTTAGGTCCTCTCCACTATCAGAAGCAGTCTGTCCCTAGAATTCCTATCCAGACCCCCGGATCATTTCATCCCTTGCCCAACTCTGCTAAATCCGACCAAAAGGAATCTCATGAACGAAGCCATACACCACCCCTCTTGGAGATAAGGGCCGTAGAACCAGTACCAACCGGACAGATAGGGAGAGGCTTCTATTCAATCCTCTTTGTGGTGCCGAAAGCCTCTGGAGGATGGAGAGCCATCCTCGATCTGAAAAGGCTAAATTCCTACCTGATATACAAAAAATTCAAAATGCAGACTCTCCAATCTTTTCTGGCCAGCATCAGAAGGGACGACTTCCTGACATCCATCATGGAAGCATATCTACATGTCCCAATCCTTCCCGAACATTGCAGATTCCTCAGATTTTATTACAAATTCCATCATTATCAATACAGGGCCCTGCCATTCGACCTGTCATCCGCTCCAAGGGTGTTTACAAAGATCTTGTCGGTTCTAGCCGCCCACCTGAGACTGGTACCAATACGGATCCAGTGCTATCTGGACGACATCCTCATACAGTCTATGTCCATTCAGACAGCGAGGTCGGACTTGGCCCTCTCCATCGAGATCCTTCAGAACCACGGGTTCTCTGTAAACTTTCTAAAGAGCCAGACAGTTCCCTCCACTCGACTTCTTCATTTGGGAGCAGTCATAGATAAGGGACAGTGCATTGTCTACTTGTCACCGGACTGCCAGGACAGTATCCAGACCCTGATACGTCAGATCCATCGGGACTGTGTGGTTTCTCTAGCCACCCTTTCTCAACTCTTAGGAAGACGATCTCGTGTAATTCTATAGTGCCATGAGCCAGATTGCACTCCAGAGACCTGCAGTAGTTCCTGCTTCCCTTTCAGAGGCGGAGAATCAGTTTCTCCAACAGGAAAGTAAGGGTCCCGCCTCAGACACTGAACTCCCTCCACTGATGGACCTCCTAGGCGATAACCAGAGGTTCATTTTTTAGGGAGCCGACATGGCTCTCTCTCACTACCAATGCCAGTCTCTTTGGCTGGGGGGGCTCATCTCTAGTCTCAGTTGGCTCAGGGACAGTGGTAGCACAACATAAACTGGTTGGAGCTCAAACCCATACACCTAGCCTTATGTCACTTCAAGCACGAGGTGTTGGAACAGCACGTTCTAGTCCTTATGGATAATGTAGCGGCCAAAGCCCACGGAAACCACCAGGGGAGCACTCAGTCAGGGTCACTCATGACCGAAGCCTGGCTAATGTGCTCCTGGGCAGAAGCCAACCTCTCCTCCCTCAGAGTGGAACACATCTTGGGAGAGACAAACAAGCAGACAGACGCCTTGAGCAGGGCAACAGTGGATGACTCCGAGTGGCACCTGCATCCCAAACTATTCACAGAGATAGCGGAGAGGTTCGGTCACCCGATACTGGACCTGTTCGCATCTCCAGTGAATTCCCAGCTCCTGAGGTTCTTCTCCTGTTTTCCGTTTCCGGGGGCAGACAGAGTGGATGCCCTACGCAGTCCATGGCCCAGGGGCTTGCTATATGCCTTTCACCCTCTTCCTCTAATGCCAGTGGTCATTCACAAACTATTACAGGAAAGGGCAGAGGTCATACTGGTTGCTCCACAAGACGTCCATGGTTTGCCGACCTCGTGAGCCTTTCCATGTCTCCCCTGTGGAGAATCCCTCCAGATCGCATTGCACTCAGCCAGGCAGCACTTCAACATCCAGATCCCCAGTGGCTCCAGTTAACCGCCTGGCACTTGAGCGGCAACATCTAACTCAAGAATCCTATTCAACGAGAGTGGTCAACATGATCCAGGCATCCAGGCGTCCGTCTACAAACAGAATATATGACTGCAGTTGGAAAAACTTCTCTGTCTGGTGTACCAGAAATCAAATTGATATTTCATCCATTACTATCCCTAGAATCTTAGAGTATTTGCTGGAGGGACTTGACAAAGGCTTATCACCAAATACCATCAAAAGACAAGTGGCAGCCCTGGCTACGATGCTGTCATGCGACAATTCATCTTCTTTAGCCCATCACCTGATGGTTCACTCCTTCATTAAGGGAGCGACCAACACAAAACCACCTCCAGTCCATAGATATCCCTCGTGGGATCTGTCACGTGTATTACAGGCTCTTACTACACCACCGTTCGAGCCCATTAAGACCTGTGATTTGAGACTATTGTCCATGAAAGTAGCCTTTCTAGTGGCCGTTACATCAGCCAGGTGCATATCTGAACTGGCAGTGCTCTCTGTCAGGGAGGACCTATGCGTTTTTCATAAAGACAGTGTGGTCCTTAGACTGGATCCATCATTTGTTCCAAAGGTAAACACTTTATTCCACAGATCATAGGAACTCATACTACCGGACTTTTGTCCTCACATGTCTCACAACTTGGAGCACCAGTGGCACACCCTAGATGTGTGCAGGGCATTAAAACATTACATCAAGCGGATTTCTGCCTTTCGCAAATCAGAAGCATTTTTCATCTCCTTCCAGCCCTCTTCCATGGGACAGAAGGTCTCGTCAATCAAGACTTGCATTGCAAGGGCATACTAATACCAATCCTTATCCATCCCTAATCACATCACTGCTCATTCCACCCACAGTGCTGCAACTTCATTGGCTTGGGCAACACAAGCGCCCATTTCCAAGATTTGTCAGGCGGTAACTTGGTCGTCACCCTCCCCATTTATAAGGCACTACAAAACTGATAAATTTGCCTCCACAGATGCCTTCTTTGGCCGGAAGGTGTTACAACGAGTGGTGCCATCCGATAGGACACATGCCCTGACTGTTTCCCCCCCATAGGGACAGGGCAGGCTTTGGTATGTCCCATCTGTGGATTATCCATCCTCATGCTGGAGAAGGGGTGTTGTCTTACCTGAACGCCTTTTCTCAGCATGATGATCCACACCCACGCCTTTAGTGTCTATCAGGTCCTGTGTCAGGGGTAGAGGAACCAACACGTCAGACTTCATCTGCTGCTTCGTCTTTGTCAGAACTGGGTCAGCCTAGCCCAGCAGGAGGCGTGGCAAATTCTTAGACTTAGTCTATTGGGTAAAAGGACAACAGGAAACCCATCCGTGGATTATCCATCATCATGCTGAGAAAAGGCGTTCAGGTAAGACAACGCCCCATCTCTCTCAGTTTTTTTGAAAAGTTGCAGTGGTTTCTCATCGCTTGCTTCCAATGGCTGAGAGAAAGGAACTGGACTAAGGTCACCCAGTGACTTTGTGCTCATGTTGGGACTAGAAATTATGGTCTTGTGGTTTTTAGTTCCTTAACCACTACATAAAGCTGATAGTCAAATACAAGTATAAAATCATTTCAGCTCTGGTGATGGTAATGGAAAACTTTTAGGCAACTTTTATTACTAACTGGAAGAAAATCACATTTCTTAGGACTCGGATGGAAAGTCTACTATATCTGCAAAAGTGTAATTTTCCATCAAAAGAACCATTCTACATTTTTGACACTGGAGGCTCTTAACACTTAAGGACACTCCTGCCTTTTTAAATATAATTTCAGTAATAACTGAAACTTTCCCTTGCTTTGTTCCTTTTCTCTGGTGGCAACTCTAAACAATAAGCTATGAACAAGATGTTGTCTTATGAATTAGGATTCTGCCTTTTAGTTTCCATTATGTAGTGACAACGTCATCAAAAGAGAGAAGATTGCTCTGTCATCCTAGGATGATTCTAATCCAACACCATGGATCCATAATCTTCCTAATGCCTCAGCAGAGTCTTTCCCATTAGTTAAAATCTTATTTCACTATCAAGCATAATGAATTGGGAAGCATTGTCAAGTTTTTCCCCTGTGCATTAATATTTTCTCCATGTTAGAGATTCTAAGGATTATAATTCTCTGCCATTTCATTTGTGGAAGAAAGTATCCCTTTTATACTCTGCAGATGAAAGACCATGTGACTACTATTTCTGTGGGAACTTGGGGTTTCTGACTAAGACCATAGCTGAGTTCACAATCACTCCAATGCCATAAGCACAAATAAGCAAGGTAGTGAGATGGCTAAGATTACTTTTAGTGGAGAAAAATAGCTGCAACCCCTAGGGGTTCTACACGATCTGCTTCTGAAGCACCATCTGAAGATTTAAATGAGTTCTGAAGATTTAAATGAGTTCATGCTAAGAAAATCTCATGTATTTTTTTTCCTACCAGTTGCCACCTATTGGATAAAAGAGAATTTGCTTTCAGAAGTGAAAGAAAGAGTACTGCAGGAAAATCCCCATGACTGGAGTATGCTATGCATGTGCAAATATCTTGTTTTTCATTATGCAGGCATCCCTATAGTAATTGGAAGTCTTCCTAGCTTTCCATTTAATTTATATTCCAAGAGACAATATCATGAGGGAACTCTTTTCAACTTTTTCAATGGCAGTCCTATTCTCATAACTAAGGAAGATTCCTGTCTTTAATAAATTGTTGGATAATTTTTTTTTCTGTTAGAGAAAGATGGAGAAATAATCTACTTCCCGCCCCACCCCAGATTTGGTAGATAATTTGGAAAGAATTTGTGCTAGTGAGTGACTTTCAATGATTGTTCCTCTGAGCTATCTAGGAGACTATGTGACAGCTGAACTGGTACCTTGGATTCAAATTGTGCTTAGTCTGGACAAATTGTTGAACTGGAACTGTGGCCATCTCATGGAATGAAATAAAAGCTGTTTCCTCAAAGTTATGCATCTCATTCATGTATTCTACTTGATACTTCACTTATTTTTGTGAAGCAAAAATACTGTATTTATGTTCCCTCATCTCTTGTTTTGAACCTATGTCCAGAATTGTTTTCTACTTTTGTAAACTGCTCAAAAAGTGCTGTAAAGTGCTATGGAGCAGTATATAAGCCTAAGTGTTATTGCTTTTGCTATTTAATCAAAGAATATTCACTATGCTGACCTGAGACAAACTGGAGCCAGTTTGCTGCAGTGTTTAAGGTGCAACCTAAAAACCAGGAGACTTGACTTCCAGGCTTGCCTCAGGTATGGAAGCCAAATAGGTGACTTCATATTACTACATAATTCTGGCTTCAACACCCATAATACCTTTTTATTTAAATCATTTTTGTGCCATATTCCAACTCAGTTCATAGAGTAAAATATGCAATATAATATTAAAGAACATTTTAATAAATCAATTTGGAACAAGAAAAGACAAGTGGAAGATGTATTTTCAGTGGAGAGCTAAAGATGAATAGAAGATGACAATGCCTGTTACTGAACTTCAGAAACTGAAGCCTCCCAGAGTTACCTTGAAGTAAGATGAGCAGCCTATAAATTTTATAAATAAATGGTTGGTAGTCATTCACAATGGGGCAATCTGGTGGTCTCAGTATGCTTTGAATCTTTCTACTTTTCTCATTAGTATATACTGCTACAAAGTTTACATAGTTTATGCTTTAAAAAACATTTTTCTCTTGATGCTCCTTCATTCAGCCGAATATGATGTTCCTGGATTTTGGTATTATGGAAAAGGGAAAATAAAATTTTCTACACCCTCTCTATCTATGCCTTTAATTTGCCTACATTTTTATTTTTATTTTCCCTAAGCTCAGACATTGCTTATTATCCTCCTATAAGGAACTATTTCATCATCGTGACTATTTTGGTTTTCCCTTTCTGTGCTTTTCCAACTTACCATTTCTTTGTTGTAGCAACAGTTATAATACAACTTGTCTTAATGCTGAATACTTTACCACATCTGCTTTTATTATTGCTTAGCTCAGAATATCTATCAAATTTTATATTGCCTCTAATGAAATGGATGTGAAAATTTATCCTGCAGTTGGCAATCTTTGCGGGGCTGGTAGATGTGTTTGAAATTTGAGAGTATGTTGACAGAGCCAGTTTTCACAAAATGGCTGCTATTGTAAGGCGGGGGGGGAGGGAGTAGCTTGCACAATCTAAAATAATAGCAAGGCAGTCACAAAATATTAAGTTAGCAAAATGAAAGAAATTGAGACTCTTCCCACCATATCTCTGGATGCTATTTAAAATTCTAAATCCCTTTATTTAAAACAAGTATTGAATATAGTCTCACATAATATTTATTATATATGGGCAGCTTTTTCTCTTGTGGCAATAGCTCAACTTTAATTTTACTATTTGAACATCATACCAGCTAATGAGCTATGTTTATGAAATATAGTTTGAGGTGCATGTGCAATATTATAATTTACAAATTTTGAATAATATTTTACAGTCAACCAGTACACAGAATTCTAAAACTTCAAATACTAAGAGCCTTCTGAAACATTAGTCAATTTGATCCACTCTTGTTTTTGAGGGTTCCACTGATTAATTGTTCTATCAGGAAAGTTCTAAATTGCTTCTCTCTTTGATCAGTTTCCATCCATTGCTTCTTGTTCTGCCTTCAAGCTTTGGAGAATAGCTTGACTCCCTCTTTTTTGTGGCAACCTCTGAGATATTGGAACCCTGCTACAATGTCACTCCTAAGCTGGACATACTCAATTCCAGAGTGTCCCAAAGACTTGTCCCAGATGCCTAGGCTGCCACTGAGAAGGCTTGCTTTCAAGGTCCATGGTGTTTTCAGAGGCACCAATCTTGGTCAACCAGGGCACATTACTTTATGAGTTTCTATGTTAGATAAGGACCTTTTTGGGATGCTCAGAGAAAGGCCAACAAAAACCTTTAAAATCTGACTAAAGTGCACACTCGTGTTTAAACTGGAAAGAGAACACAAACTTTGTTCAACACCATCTGTGTAATTTTAGATATCCCCCAACTCAACAAGATGGATTCCAATTTGTCAGTATTGTGTGTTCTACTCCAGAGAAGAAAATGTTGTTTTTGGAACCATGTTGAGCAGCCATTGCCATTTTACTGTCTACTGACAGAAATTAATGGTGAAGGCCTTATAGAGCAATTTATCAACAGTTGTTTGAATTCACACTTTTTCAAATTTCATATCTCTAGACTAGGGAGCATTTGCCTGCCGATTTATGTCAAAATGTCAGTGGATGCTAGAAATTGACCAGGGAATGCTCCAGGGAGTAACTGATCTTAGCAATGCTGAGTTTGGTTAAACTCCTGGAGGATGAGTTTTGAAAGGAGCTGAAAGGCCCCAGAGTGGGCCTCTGACTGATCACAGAAGATATGTAAACACAGATGCAGCCAGCAAAAAAGGCATACCAAAGAATTGTAATTAGCACGTTGTGAGGAAAGGGCCAGGAGGACAGACTTTTGGAAGTAAACAGTCTCTTTTCAAACTAAATGATACAATGAAAAGGGCAGAAATGAAAAAAAGGAGAGAAAGTTCATTTTAACTCTTGCAGAAACATGAATTACTATGTGAAGAACCCCAGTACTGTTGGCCATCAAATTCATTTTCCATTTACTGATTAAAATATACAGTATAAATATACAAATATATAGTCAATACATGACTATATAAAGAGTCAAGTGATTGATGGAGGTTTTGATATATTAAAAGGAATGGTGGTAGAATCATTCTGAAAAAAGAAGTGGTTGCATCCTTTCTTGATTGCCTAGATTGGTTCAGTTATACAAGTTAGAATTGTTATATATGAAACATGGGAGCATTTAGTCTAATAAATTAGGAGTGCAGTATTGACATCTTGACAAATTGTACATTTTACCATTTAACTTTGTCTTCTCCAGTCTGAGCATTTAACGAACACACATGATGACAGCCTTTCTTCCTGCTCCTCTTGTAATTTCTTAAGTTACAATCCATTTGTAACCTCAAGAGTTATTCAGAAACAAGTTTCACTTACAAATGTAAGTATGTAATTTGACTGAGGCAAGTATGGTTCCACTCTTACTTCTGTGGAGCTTTCCTATAGTTAGATGGGGTTTGCACATGGGAAACTGTACTTCCTTCATTTATTTAGCATGAAGCATCAAAATCTGTCCAGATTCATTTTTGGAAAGCTATAGAATCTTTTTTTCAGTAATGTCAAGAAAAAATATTTTATAATTATGAATTGGTTCTCATGGCTGTGACTGCCAAATTATCTGCTAAAGATCTGACAATTTTTAAAAGAAATAATATTTAATATGTTTTTAAAGTCAAAATATAATATTGCTTTCCAAAACTAAAAAAAAAACCCACCAAAAACCTCAATTAAACAAGAAGGACCAGGCAATAGATGTTGTGGATACATACAAAATGACATATTTATGAAAAATTCATAGAAGATTTAATATGAGACAAATCTGTTAGTGTTCATTTCATGATATAGCATTTTTTTAAGGGAAGAGTTTTACAACCATGTGGAAACTTTTAGATTACATTTTCAGTAGCAAGTTTTATTCTGAGACATTTATCTTCTGCTATTTCCTTTGCTTCAATGTAACTTTTGATGGTGTTTGCAATCTGACTGTAAGTAACTCATACTGCGAACTGGGGAAGAAAGAAATTGACTTTAAAAAGAAATATAACTCAATTTTATTATGCAAGGTTGACATTTGCAACATAAAAGTATAGAATATTCTCTTTTTAAAAAACAATATCTCATCCCACTTTTTTGAATTGCTACCACAGTCCCAAAATAATGAAAAAAATAAAGAAAAACCAAAAGCCTATTCATTAAAATGAGGAAGAGAAACAAAAGCAAAGTAGAAGTAATAATCCAGTTTTCATGTAGGAAAGGCCTTAATGGGTTTTTTTTAAAATGCCTCAAAAGAAACTTTCCAGAAAAAGACTATCCATGAGTACCCCAATGCATATAATAAGTCAGAGTGACCATCCAGGTCTGTGATAGTGAGACAATTTATCAATTATCCTGCTTACAAACTGTTTATGGCCTCATTTAGTTCATCACTTCATGCAGACCAAGGTTCAGAAGCCTGTCTTGATTCCTCTACTATAGTACAGTGATTTCAACCAGCCAGGTAGATTCAAAAATTGTTAATAGTACTGAAGATAAAGTAAGGCTTTATGATACTCTACAGCATAATTGCCAGGCTGGAGAGGTAAAATAACCCAATGCTGCTTTCTGAAATTATCACTTCGTCAGAGCAAGAACACTATCATCAAGTCATATAGAGGATCCAGAAAATATCTCTGGTTGATGGTATCAGAAGCCATTGAGAAATTGAAGATTAGCAAGCATTGAACTCTTGCAGCATGTTGATTTTTGAACCCAGACCAAAATTTGTCACAATAATTCTAAGAGACAGAGTTTATGTGACAGCATTAAAATATATGTTTTATAATTTACTCATTCCCTCTCCATGCTATATATGCCCATGGTATTATTGTCTTCTCTAATCATTAGGAAAACTGCCAGTTCTTATAATAGGTATTTTTTTCACATGTTCTACTACACATTATTGGATAACATTGGAATTGAAGTTCCATGACATCAGAAAATGATTATCCAATTTAAACATGTTTCTTTTACTATTCTATTGACAACAATCCTCCAAGTTGCCTGACAATAAAATAATACATATGCTTTAAAAATAAAAAAAAAATAGTTCAGAATGATGAAATCAGTAGAAAGGATACTTATTCTAAAGTCTGCACAAGTTTTTGTAAGTGCAACAGTTCTTTGGCTAATTTAGTCCCAGTCTATTCACAATAGCATTTTTTAACACAACATCATATTTTGCCACTAAATTTCTGCCATCACAAATAAGGATGCAAACTGTTCTCAGTTCTCACAGACCTGTTCCAGCATCTTTTCCCTCATGTGTGCAATCAGAAAGAAAACAGGGTCCAAAGTGTGCCTAGAGAAATAATAATGTATTTTGTTGGCCAAGAGAGCTATTGAGGATTGTGATGCTCAAAGTTTGTACTGAAAATTATGAATGGTCTGCACTCAATCAAAGTTTTTAGGTTTTCACAATATTTGTAATATATATATTTTTAAAAATAAAGTTTTTATATTATTTTTATTTGTATTTTGTTCATTGTTTGTTATGTATCAAGACTCTAAGCCACTTCTTGTTATTAGTTGCGAAGTCATGTTCCTCCAGGTCTTCCTGTCCTCTAAGCCACTAGAGTCATATATTTGAGATGGTCAGCTATGTAAACAGAATAAAGATATTTGTGTGGGTCTCTGTCTGTCTGTCTGCCTGCCTACCTGCCCCCCCTCTCTCTGTGTGTGAGTACATGCATGTATGAGTCAGCTTTTGATTCCTGACCAATTCCCTGCAGTTTTCTTGGCAACATTTTAGAAAGTAATTTGCATTGCCTGCTTCCTAGGGCTGAGAGTGAGTGACTGGCTCAAAGTCACCCAGATGGTTTTATGCTTTAGCAGTAGAACTCACAGCATCCCAATTTCTAACCTGTAACCTTGACCATTACACAAAACTGGCTCTCTAAATAAATAAGTAAATAAATAAATGTGTTTCAACTTGCTGTTTTAAGTTTGCCTTTCCTAACTTGATGCCATCGAGATTTCAACTCCTGTTATCCACAGGCAATCTGCCAATAGACTGATGGAAATGGAAGTTAAAGACATCTGAAAAGCAGCAGGTTTGGGGGTCTGGTGCATACTTTGAAAAATAAACTTATTATGCATTGGGAAGCACCTTTATATTTTCTTTTTCTTCACTTGACAAACAGGTCAATGTTTGGTTTATATCAGATGATGTTTCATGATAATTTTCATCTGAATAAAATTCTGTGCTCTGTGAACTTTTCACCCTCAGTAGGAATGAAAATAAATCTTAAAGCACTGTAGTGGTTTATGGGAAAGTGTTCCTGTGTTGTAACCCAGCAAATCACTACTGATTTGGCTTCAGAGATTGTTACTGTTTTAAAAAAATTAGTGAGAGAATAATGGGGTGGTTAAATCAAATGTTATTAACGTAAAAGAGAAACTTTCTTTGGGAGGAGTTTCCAACATTGTGTGACGACTTATTATACAATGTTATATAAGAGTGTTATAAAAATTGCTTCTTTGCTCTGTATGTCAACCTCCAGCTTGAATATAAAAATAAAAGCCCAGGATTATTTTCTTTACTAGAAAATATTTTTGTTTATTGGCCTAAAAAACAATTTATACTTCACATTTTAGTAAAAGAGCAATGAACCTAATAGGTAAAGCCCCCAAATTAAAATACTGTAGATTCTCTGCCCCAAAAAACATATTGTTCTCAAAATTAATTTTTGAAATCCTAAATTTAGGATTCTAGAATCACCCATCTTTCTGTGCTAAATGGGTTGGATCCTACAAAGGTTCAGCCAGCTTAATGTTATTTCACTTTGGTTTTAACTGTTGTTTGGACTCTATCAAGAATACCATAGGTTAGAATTAATCATTTGCTGAAAATTACAGGAAATTAAGTCAAGAATACATATCAGCTTTGAACCAAATGTTGCTATCCTTGTCATGTAATTTTAGTGGAAATAATAAATAATGGTATCTCATGTTAGTGTTGGATTCATTTTATTAATTTTAGTGTAAAGATCACAAAGTTGAGATTTGGAAGCTGAATTAATGGGAAATATTTCTAATATAGTGTGTTTCATAGTGAGAGTATAAGAGTCTTGCATGTATGAAACTTTTCCCTATACGTTTGGTCTGCCCATAATATATGGAATTATTTTACTCTTAAATATTTTAAAGAGTATTTAGATATTTTGATCTAAAGTCCATGTGACAGATAAAAAGTGCTAAACTGCTAAAAGCACAATCAATATTTAACTGAAGCAAGCCCCAGATATGTCAAAAACAGTGCTCCCGCAATCAGGTGTAGGATTGCTGTTTCAACGAATGATGGTGTCTGCCAATTGTGTGACTTATCTATATAGCAGTTAATATTGAGGATATTCTTATGTTTAAGAACAAAACATAATGAGAGAAAAACTGGTTCCCTGGAAATAATTAACATAGTTTGAAAAATGCACATAAATATTAAATGTTGTGAACTTATAACAATGGACCCAAGTAAAGATTATAATAATCTTAGATGTAATGTCAAAATAAGAATCCAAGTATGGGTTTGGTAAACTGTGCTATATCATTTATTTTTCATAGAAATTAAATTATAAAAGTTGACTCCTCATTCACATGCCCTCAGTATGGGTAAATGGCAAGATGTGCCTGGTGGAGTAATTATACAAATAGTATGATTTAGATTCTGGTGATAAAACATAACTTCATAATAGCATATTTACATGAAGATATCAGCATACTCATGTTATCAATTTGGCTTTATTATAGTTTGCTGTAGATTCCACTGTCCTTATTGCTTTGAAAACAGAATTACTTTTAGCTATACTTCCCCAATATATAGTAAAGGTAAAGGAGTCCTGGCAGATTTTACTCTGCTAATTGTTGCCAACTAGAGGGGGCGGTACTCCTCTCCGTTTCAAGGCCATTGAATCAGCGCTGTCAGAAGACAATTCTGCAATCATATGGCCAGCATGACATCACAGAGTGATGTTACCTTCCCACTGAATTGGTACCTATTTATTTGTCTGCTTTTGTCTCTTATTTGCCTGCTTTTGAAATGCTAGGTTGGCAGGAGGTAGGGTGAGGATCAGAGCTCACCCACTTGCACGGTTCTTGGGTCTCAAACAAGCCCAGCATCTTAACTGGTGAGCCACCCCAATAAACAGTAATCTAATCAAGATTTCAGCATGTGATATTTATAAAAATTCTTAGCTACTAATCATTGGTCAAAACAGTGCTGAAGGATAGAAGTTGGATGAAAAGAAGAATGGCCAAGGTTGTTTCCTCCCCATTAACCTGCTTCATCATGTGAGAAATCCTTTGAGACTGAGCCACTGTGCATGTGTGTTTTCTTTTTCCCTAAAGGATCAAATGAAAGAAAGCAATTGGCATGCCGTATCTGCTTCCCAGGTTATTCTGGTTTCAAAACCCTGCTGAACTCCTGCTGCCATGTCTTTCCCTTTTACTTTAGAGGCAACATCAGAGTGGAACGGCGGGTGACCCTGTGCACTTGCTTCAAATGAGTGTAAATAGAAGATGATATTACTTGTCTGAATGAAGTGGACTATCCCATGGAGGGGAATAATAGCTGTCGCCTAGCACCGAGTCTCTTTCCCTCTTCTGAAAAAGACGAGAGAGAACTTAAAAGTCAAGGAGACCCCAAGATGAGGGCGAATGTTGATTACTTTAAAGATTAAACTGTTACCCTGGTGAAGTCAGCAAATACTGTTTCTAAGCAGTGATTTCAATGTCTCTTGAGTGCTATGAATCTTAGCTTGGTGATTAGGAACTAGTGTTTTAAAAATGTAAATACAATTCAATGGGAACTTGCAAATTTTATTTGGTGTTTTGACAAAAAGAAAATGATACAGAAATAGCATGACACAAATGATTATTTGAAAACTGTATTGATGAAACATACAATGTTACAATACTATAAACTCTCTGTTTTGAAATATTGAAAAACTCTTCATTTTGCAAAAGAGCAGCACTTTTAATGAACATATTGGCATGATGCATAATGTTCTTTCCATTTCTAGTTAATTGAATTTCCACAAGAAGCAGTAACTACATTAATATTGAGAACTGATGGAATGTAGCTGTTTCTTGGCAAAGTTTGGATTGTTATTTCATTAAGCAACTAGGTAAGTATTAAAGCTCCCCCAGATGGTTTATATATTATAATAATCTTCTTCATAGAAATTCTCACAAAGAAAATAATTATGCATAAACAGATTCTGATCCTCAAGAGCACAGTGTATTTTAACTTGAAATCCCATAATGACTGTGACCCTTAACCCTAATGTAACTATTTTCCATCCAGGCTACTTACAGAAAGACACCAAATAACACAAGACAATGCAAAGGTTAACAAAGTTAGTGGATCAAACAAACTTGATACAGACAAAGAACTTTCACATACAGCAAATAAATAAACTTAATCTATCAACTGATCACTGCAAAAGAACCGAGATACCAACATACTAAATGTTACTAAGCGCATAATATCTATTTACAGGTAAGGTTGGTATAATTTAAAATTAATAATATGTAATTTCTTGTAAGAGTTTAGAAAGCACAGTTTTTTACATGAGATTTTTAAGAATCACTCTTTTAATGATAATTGAAGTGGTTCTAGATGCATATTAGAACAAAAATATTCTTTTGAAAACAGATCTTTAATATCATACAACAAGTTTGTTTTATTTTATTACAGCTCTTTAAGATATCATATTCACTTTTAAAAATAATTTTCATTTCTTCCAACTCAGTTTATTATCCCAATGACACTCAGTAGAGTATGTATTAGTTATATTTTGTTACTGAGTTTCAGCAATGCAACCACAAGTCATTCCAATTTCTATGCAGTGTGCTAGTTGTTTATCCAAAATGAATTCTGCTCCTGATGAAGACAAAGATCTTTAATTCTGGTCTAATCAGAAATGTTAACTCTGCTAGGAGATAAACATGCTTTTGTTAAGAAGAACAATTAGTTTATCCCTTTCATTTAAAGTTTTAAAAGCATATTGAAAAAGATGTTTAAAAAATATCTTTGCTGGAATATTAGAAAAATCCACCATGCAGCAAAATATTCATATAGCCCTACATACATACTCTTTTGGTTGAAATATAGTAATGAAATATAAATAAGGTCATAGGGTATTCTTTTCCTCTAAAAAGTAACGTATGTGTGTGTGTGTGTGTGTGTGTATCTATCTTATTTAGAAACCTCCCATCTTGTTGAGAACAGATAGGTAAGCTTGGGCTATATACTAAAGGCCTACTGGCCACTAAAGTAATAATAAAGTGATATATGAATGCAGATATGAAGCCTATAGGCAGCTCAAAACAGTAACTGCATCTTTCCATTTTTATTCCCCATTCTTCCTTTGATACAAACCCTTATTTCTAACTACTGCACATCTTAACTTCTTTCTAAATGCTTCAGAAAGATCGTGGATGTGGCAGGTTTAATTGATTCACTACAAAAGTACGTCCTTTTCTTTACCCAAAACTATTAACATTCATATTTGTTAAATGGTTCTATAGTAAAACTTTCCCTAAGTAATTTGTCGTATACATAGGGTTGTTTTTTTTACAATTAACATTTCTTTGCTTTCTCTCTCCACAAACAGTTACATCCTATGACCTTTCATTCATGTGAAATGTCACCTATAAATACAGAACACATATCCTAGGTTTGTTATCAAAAACTACCAAATTATTTAATGATTCAGTTTATTGCAGCCATTATTATTACTTTATTCAACCCAACAAGAATACATAATTATTGTTGTTGGCCACACAGTCAGCTAGATATTTAGACTGGGTTTGGCATTTTTATCCATCTCTGAGTCCTTCCCAAGGACCTGGAATAGGCAGATCTCATTGTTTGGTGTGTTAAAGATATCATCACAGGATGTAATGTGTTCCAAGTAAAGCTGCTTTTTGCAAGTGATTGATAGTAATTTTGTCAATGCTGTTGGTATTCAAATAATGCACCAGTTGTTTTGTGATTGCACCTATTGCTATTGATACTATTTCTAATTTCTTGTGCCACCATCATTATACTTCTATTTGCAAGTCCTTGTATTTTGTGATTTTTTTTTCATTCTCTTCTGTTCTGCTGTGTCCAAATACTGCAAGATCCACTATCTAGACTTTTTTTTGTCTTTTCTTATTAATAATTGTTAATTCTGAGTGTTATGTGACATGTGTTTTCTTCTTACAGCAGCTAACTAGATGGTCCACTTTTTCTTCAGCTTCTTTTCAGAGACTGCATTTTTGGTGTGTTCTGACTTTGTATGCCTTTGTTCTTATGGCTTGGTCTTCTATAGTCAGAATTAGCCTGTCTGTCTCTTTACTCAACTTTCCTGCTCTTAGTCATTGCCAGGTCTTGTTGTTACCTGCTTTGCCTGGTTTTTGTTTTTATACTGTACTTTGCCTTGCCATGTTTCTTTTCTAGTCTTCATTTGTTCTCTCTTGTAGGCCAGTTTGACCCTCTCCTAAGCCTTCATGGTGTACCAGCTTCAATGCATCTTATTATTATTTGTGGTCTTTAAGTTAGGCTTGACTTTTGGCAACTGCCTGGACAAATCCCTGCAGTTCTCTCAGCAACAGTTCAGAAGTAGTTTGCCATTGCTTCTTACTTAGAGCTGAAAGAGAGTGATTGGCCAAAGTCACCAAGCTGGCTTTGTACCTAAGTCAGGACTAGAACTCATGGTCTCCCAGTTTCTAGCCTGGTGCCTTCCACTGTTACACCAAACTGGCAATCCGATCCAAATTGAAATTATAATTGCCTGATTCTTTACCTTCAGTAGAAGGTTACAAATGTCAGAGAATGAGATATTTTGCCTAAGATGGACACTGACACATAGGAAGACAATACTGAAAACTGAGGAGAAGATGGGCAAAAAAATCATACCCCAGTTCTTAAATTTACTACACTTATCATGACCAGATGGATGATGAGAGGTTCATGATGGAATCTTTTTGGCCTGGATTACAACTGGGGGAGGCAAAAAGAACTACCTTCCTAGCAGAAGAATGAGATAGGTCTTACTGTCTTTTCTCCCTCCTTTCTTATACTGTAGAATGGTTAGTATGCAGTCTAATCTCTCATCTCAGATTATGGTGTAGCTCTTGCTCTTTATAGCCTGAGGTTTTGCTTGTTGGCTAGGTGACAGTTGGAGATGACTACTACTTGATGATTAGATGTTAAAAAATGAATGTTGGCATGAGATAGATATAATAATATTGACCACAAAAGTATAGATTTCTCAGTGTTTCTGTTTACAGGGAGACCAGAGTTCCTTTGTCACTCCTGTGTACTAGATAAACTTTGACAGCTATAGAGATCATTTCCCTAGCCCACAGCTATTAAGGCAGACCAAAAAAAGTTCTGGATTCAACCAATTTTCACATTTTAATAATACAAAATCTCTTGAAAATTCTTTGAAGATTGAGAAGATGTTATAGCTATTTGAATAATAATTACTAAAGAATTCTTGCCTGTTATGAAATTCAATATTTCCCAGATCTTACATGTCTGTGAGTATATGCATAAGCCTGCATACATGCATGCACACAGAGAGAGTTTTAAAATAGACTTCAAGATATCCTGTGTTGTGATTGGCTCAACAAGTTACAGCTGTTCTTTGCAATTTTCAAATGATTTTCATTTGGTATGCAGTTTAAAGAAATGAAGCAGAAATAAAACAGCAACTTTTTAATTGTAAATCCATAATAGCAATAGTTGATCATACTGGAAGAATAGTAGAAAAAGGAAGAACAGCTAGCTATGATTACACTTATTACAATTCAGAATGTAAGGCATTATCTCTATGACTTGCATAGTATATTTTAGGAAAATAATAATATTAGAAAATGTCATTTAACAAAGCTCTATAAATTATGGGAAATTGCAAAAGGTAATGTAGATTTTTGTATGGATTATTTTAAAGAAGTAAATTTGTTGTTGTTAGTTGCAAAGTCGTGTCCAACCCATCATGACCCCATGAACAATGTTCCTCCAGGTCTTCCTGTCCTCTACCATCTTCTGGAGTCCATTTAAGCTCACTCCTATTGCTTCAGTGACTCCATCCAGCCACCTCATTCTCTGTCGTCCCATTCTTTTATTTCCCTCAATCTTTCCCAGCATTAGGCTCTTCTCCAGTGAGTCTTTCCTTCTATTAGGTGGCCAAAGTATTTGAGTTTTAACTTCAAGATCTGGCCTTCTAAGAGCAGTCAGGGTTGATCTCTTCTAGGACTGTCTGGTTAACCAGTTTGAATGCCTTGAAGTCCAGGGGACTCGCAGTACTCTTCTCCAGCACCATGGTTCAAAGGCCTCAATTCTTTTGCGCTCAGCCTTTCTTATGGTCCAACTTTCACAGCCATACACTGCAACTGGGAAAACCATGGCCTTGACTATACGCACTTTTGTTGGTGACATCTCTGCTTTTTAGTATGCTGTCTAGATTTGCCATAGCCTTCCTCCCCAGGAGCAAGCGTCTTTTAATTTCTTGGCTGCAGTCCCCATCTGCGGTGATCTTGGAGCCCAGGAAGGTAAAATCTGTCACTACCTCCATTTCTTCCCCATCTATTTGCCAGGAATTGAGAGGGCCGGATGCCATGATCTTGGTTTTCTTAACGTTGAGTTTCAAGCCAACTTTTGCACTCTTCTTCTTCATCCACTTCAAGAGGATAGAAACATATAAATTGATGCCTTACTCTGTAGTAGAATTGACCTTGATTGGAGTGAGGGAATGTCTTTATTTTTACCTTATCACAGTGAGAAAAACACTTAGGGTTTTTCTATATACCCACCTTATATAAAATAAAATCTAGAATATAAAGATGAAGTGTGTGCACCTTTTCCCATTTTTGCATATTTTACCCATAATTTCCATCAATTTCTTACTTGCATACCTACATACATACATACATACATACATACATACATATACAGTTTCTCAATACATATCTATGAAGTTCTCAACTTACGACCACAATTACGACCACAATTTCTTTTGCTAAGCGAGACATTTGTTAAGTGAATTTTGCCTCCTTTTACCACCTTTTTTGCCACACTTGTTAAGTGAATCACTGCATTTGATAAGTTAGTAACCAGGTTGTTAAGTGAATCTGGGTTCCCCATTGACTTTGCTTGTCAGGACACCAAAGGAGAGCACATGATCCCAGGACATAAATATGAGTCAGTTGCCATCCAGATTTTATTCACATAATTGTGGGGATGCTGTAACAATCATAAGTGTGAAAAATGGTGGTAAATTACTTTTTTCAGTGCTGTTGTAACTTTGAACGGTCACTAAATGAACTGTTGTAAGTTTAGGATTACCTATCCTGACCTTTTTTGTAAACATAAACTTTAAAATAATGCATTACAGACAATTCTCAATTTACAACAATTCAGTTAGTGATTGTTCAAATTATAGCAGCACTGAAAGAAAGCGATTTGCAACCTGTTTTCACACTTACAACTTTCACAGCATCTGCATGGCCATTTGATTAAAATTCAGGCATTTGGCAACCAGAATATATTTATGACGTGATACTTGCAGTGTCCTGGGGTCATGTTAACAATGATATGATTCATTTAACAACTGCAGTGATCAGCTTAACAACCATGGCAAAAAGGAAATAAAATTGGCATGCTCACTTAATAACAGTCTTGCTTAGCAATGGAAATATTGGTCCCAATTGTAGTCATAAGTTGAGGACTAAGTGTGCAACATTTTTAAAATGATGTTATCTCTCCCAGGATATTTATAGCAGTGGTCACAGGCTTCAAGTTGAGATATATGACTAGATTATTAATGTTTTTTAATATTGTATGGATGTTAAAAGTGGTAGTGGTTACATTCAATTGAAATGAACATTTTGAAATCAATTATTGTTGCTTTGGATACCACTATATTTATTTATTTATTTATTTATTTTATTTGGACTTATATGCCGCTCCTCTCCGAAGACTCGGAGTGGCTTACAACATATATAAAAACAATAATCACATCTAAGTCCAAATCAAAAATAAACATTAAAAACAAAAAACGAACACACATTCATCATTCACACAACAATCCACAATCATCCCCAGGCCTGCCGGCAAAGATAGGTTTTAAGATTCTTCCGGAAGGCCGGGAGGGTGGAAGAAGCGCGGACTTCAGGGGGCAGTTGGTTCCAGAGGGTGGGCGCCACAACAGAGAAGGCCCTCCCCCTAGGACCCACCAGATGACATTGTTTCGCTGACGGGACCCGGAGCAGGCCGACCCTGTGCGCTCTCACCGGTCGAAGGGAAGTATGTGGCAGAAGACGGTCCCGTAAGTATATATATACATATGGGTGCTCCCATGGGATCACCTCTCTCACCTGTCATTGCAAACCTCTACATGGAACACTTTGAAACCCAAGCTCTAGAAAAATCTGATCACAAACCCAAACTCTGGCTCAGATACGTAGATGACACCTTCGTAATCTGGCCACATGGGAAAGGAAAACTGGACAACTTCCTTACACACCTCAACAGCCTACACCCCAAAATACAGTTCACCATGGAAACAGAAGCTAATAACCAACTTCCCTTCCTGGATCCGATGGATCCAGGGTCTGGATGGGTGTTAACAGATTAAGGCTCAACCTCGATAAGACAGAGTGGCTGTGGGTGATGCCTCCCAAGGACACTTCTATCTGTCCTTCGATTACCCTGGGGGGTGAGTCTATAAACCCCTCAGAGAAGGTTCGCAACTTGGGAGTCCTCCTTGATCCACAGCTGACACTGGATCATCATTTGTCGGCAGTGGTGAGGGGGGCATTTGCCCAGGTTCGCCTGGTGCACCAGTTGCGTCCTTACTTGGATCGGGAGTCACTCCTCACAGTCACACATGCCCTTGTCACCTCGAGGATCGACTACTGCAACGCTCTCTACATGGGGCTACCCTTGAAGAGTGTTCGGAGACTACAATTAGTGCAAAATGCAGCTGCGCGAGCAGTTGTGGGTCTTCCTCGTTGTGCCCACATTTCATCAACTCTCCGCACGCTGCATTGGTTGCCTATTGGTCTCCGAGCCCAATTCAAGGTGTTGGTTATTACCTATAAAGCCCTTCATGGCTTGGGACCAGGATACTTACGGGACCGCCTTCTGCCACATACTTCTCTACGACCGGTGAGAACGCACAGGGTCGGCCTCCTCCAGGTCCCGTCAACGAAACAATGTCGTCTGGTGGGCCCTAGGGGGAGGGCTTTCTCTGTTGCGGCGCCCACCCTCTGGAACCAACTACCTCCTGAAGTCCGCGTTTCTCCGACCCTCCTGGCCTTCCGAAAGAATTTAAAAACCTACCTCTGCCGGCAGGCCTGGGGATGATTGTTGATTGTGGTGTGATTGATGAGTATGTATGGGGTTTGTATTTTTAATGTTGTTCGGATTTGTTCAATTGTTTATATATATATGTTGTAAGCCGCTCCGAGTCTTCGGAGAGGAGCAGCATACAAATCTGAATAAATAAAATAAAAAAATCCAATGGCTCCCTAGGACACACCATCTACCAGAAGAAAACACACACAAACCGCTATCTGCACGCACGCTCACACCACCACCCAGCACAGATCAACTCCATAGCCAAGACACTCATCTCCAGAACCAAATGCCTAGCTGATGAACAACACCTAAAAACCGAACTACACACTCTCACTAATGTACTAACATCCAACGGATTCCCAAGAAATAAGATTTCCAACTTAATCCAAAAAGAAACTCCCACTAAAATCCATGACAGAGAACAAGAAAACGGCAAAGCCCTCCTCCCATACATAAAAGACGCCACAGACAAGATCAGCAAAGTCCTGCACAAATATAATGTCAAAACAGCATTCTGCACAAACAGAAAAATATCCACCATCCTAAGAAACCCTAAAGACAAAATTGAGTTAGAAAATCAAGGAGTATATGAAATCCCATGTACTGCTTGCCCCACTACATACATTGGACAAACCAACAGAAGGATAAATGCACGCATTGAAGAACACAAAAACTCAGTCAAAAGAGAGGAACCAACTTCTTCCCTGGTCCAACACCTTAAAGCCACAGGACATGAAATTGATTTCAAAAAGACCAGAACAATTGCCAAAACTGAACATTTTAATAACAGAATAATCAGAGAAGCCATCGAGATAGAAAAACGCCCCCACAGCATGAACAAACGAGATGATACCTCCCGCCTACCAGCCATTTGGAAACCCGCCCTTATTGACAAACGTATTCCTAACACAAAGATTGACACCAGAAACACACAGGATGCCACCTCCACACATCCACGCAAAAAGCAAACCTAAACCCACACCAATGATGAGGCAAGACCACAGACCAGGAGCCAGACCAGAGCTGCAACATTGGCCACTTTGAACCTCTCCAGCACAACAAAGCCCCCACCCAAACAGAACACTCCCCCAGCCAATCAGAACACAGCCAACCCCCCAGCCAATCAGAGCACAGCCAAGCCCCTAACCAATCAGAACATAGCCAAGCTCCCAGCCAATCAGTTCAAACCCCCACTGGCAGTTAAAAAGAAAAAACAGCTTAGACCACACATTGCTCCTAGAAGCAGAAGCCAAAAGCACCAGCCTGAAGATGATGAATGAGACTTCATCGAAACGTTGCCAAGACACTTCAAATTCTATGTGGGAGAAAACCCGAAGAACCAAAGACCTACATACAAACACCCGCGAAAACCTCAGAAAACATATATATATATACAGCTGATTATCCTCTGAATTTTTGATAGATAGATAATATTATAATTATTCAGATTATCGAGAGGTCCTCAAGTTTTTTTCCAGTGTTCCAGGCTGACTAATCCAAGATCTTGCAATAACTTTGGAGCTAAATGAGATTTAAACATAGGCATTTTTCTCATCCTATTAATTCTCTATATAAATCAGGTACATCACGCTTAACTTTTACAATGTTTTTAAATATCAAAAGAATCCACATGTCTAATGAAGATAGGTTTAGTTTACAGGCATATTATAATTGTACACCTCTAGTAATGATGGCATTTCCCCCCGCCCCCCAGAAAAACTGGTGCCAAGGGAAACATTAAAAGCAAATCTTTCAGTTGAAGGAATGCTCTTTTCAGAAAGGAACATCTAGTCCCTACAATGATGTCTTTTCAATACTAGGACATATCTACAGGGTGTGATAAAAAACCATTTCAAAATTATGATCATGACAGTGCAATTAAAACTTCTTCTGATTTTATATACATCACAACAGTGACAGATTAATAAATTGCCAGAGCTTTAGTTGAACAGTCACATACATAGACAAAAATATATGGCTCAATCTACCTCTTTTTATTATCTATATTATATTTAGTGGGGATTAAATAAATAAAATTTTTGTTCTACTATCAGAGGATATAGAGGCAACATCAGTAGATTCTGAATTATTGTATAAATTATTAAGGTAGATTTGGAACTACCGTAGTGACTTTATCCTCCAAGCTTGCCTGTGAGTCACATGAGGTATGTCTGGGGCAGTGCAACCCCATCTAGATGTTAAATGTCCAGATCCTGAAGCTCCCATACCCATAGCCACTCAGTTTTTAATCAAGGTTTAGCTGAAGCCTATTGTCCCCCATCCAGACTCCCTAGCCTCCAGGCACTGTGAGAGGACAGAAACACAATACTTGAGTCATGCAGGATGGAGACATAAAGTGCTGTCAGATGATCTCACCAGTGGTTTCATATAGAAGTTAAAAAGAAATGGACACAGTATTGAGCCCTGAGGTATGCCACTAAAGAGTGGCAATGAGCTAGAAGCAAAATTGAGAAAAGAGTCAAACCCATGCAGGATTAGGTCCCCCAGCAGGCACAAAATGATACCATGGTTGATGGTATCAAAAGTTGCTTTGAAGTCAAGGAGAACCAGGATGGATTCATACCCACATCTCACTCTTGCTAGGATCTTTGGCAAATATGACCAGTACTGTCCCATACTGGGCCTGAAATCCAACTTGAAGTAGCCTAGATAATCCATTTTATCTGATTATCTCATTCTCTGAATTTGCCATGAAACCACATTTTCCATCACCTTTCCTAAAAAGGGAAAGTGAAAAATTGGATGATATTGGTCCAAAGACTTGACATCTAGGGAGATGCACCCCATAGCTTCCTTTAAAGTCCCAGGAATGTCCCCTCCTGCAGGGATATATTTATCTCTGCTTGAACCCAAGCAGAAGTCACCATCCTGAAAGCTTTCACTAGCCAGGAGGTACACAGATCTAACTGACAGGTTGTTGAACGGACAGCATTAAAAACTCTGTCCATTTCATCAGGTGTAACAGGATCACCCTGTTCCCAACTAACCAGGTGAGGTTGCTCCCAGGTATCTCTAAGGGACTTGCTCCATTCATATACCAATTAGGAACAGAAATTAGGTGTTCCTCTGCATGGCACTGCCTCAGGAGGAACTGGATGACCCTAAATAGAGCTATTACACAACATTCTGTGGACACAATAAGAGTGGAGAAATAATGTTATTTTTTCATTCTTATTATCATGAGGTAGACCTTAACCTTAACTGCAGCTCCAATATATGTTTGTTTGGATGGATTCATCCTTCATTTTTCTATCGCAATGATCTAGGAATCTCTTGGCCCTTTTCAGCACTTTCAAATTCTCCATGAACCACAGGGATGCTAGTAACAATGAGAAGCCACATGGGCTTAATCCTGTCCAAAGCATTGGTCACAGTTTGATTCCAGGTTGCAGCCAGAGATATGGCAGAATGGTGCAGCAGAACTCCCAGGATATCCCCCAGTTTTCTTTGGACCTGTTTAGGTCCATCAGTCCTGTGTTTGGCACAGTCTGCCATGTTTAATATCCACATGTACTTTAATACTGTAGGTTAAAAGCTCCGCATGTACATATTTTATACTATGCACAGCATAGGTGTGATTGATAGTTTAAGTATGATATATAGTGTATGACCAAAATTGTGGCATAGCTTGCCAAATTGTGGAGTGCTGCCCTATAGCAAGGAAGAGAATCTCAATTTTTTTTTACAAATGTCTCCATCTTAAAAGAAACATAGAAAAAAAATGACTTAATTAAGGATGAGAAAGGAAGGGAAAAATGTTCCATTACTACGTAATATTTATCCCTTCCTATTCAGATAGATTACCCTGTGGATCTCAAGGATCAGTATAACATCCGCACAGATAACATGGACATATTTCATTACCAACTGCTCCAATTTTCTGTGGATAACTTGCCCATGTTCTTAAGTTTCAGTTTAATTTTGCTACAAGACTTCTGAAGAAGAGAGATGAAATACCTTATTGGAGGGTAGACAAACCTTGCAGAAAGTCATAAACTTCCTTAATCATTGGCATCAATTGTATTTCCCCCCAATAATTATAATTCTTGGCCTTAATCCACACACAGTTTAGCAAATTCTGTGGGGCTCATTTTTCTCCTATAGCTAGGAATGCATCTACATTTCTCAAATAATTTTATAAACATACAGTTTCAAACTCTTGAAAAACAATTTAGTTTTGGTATTCTAATCAGTTTTTGTCTTTCCCTTCACTTTATCTAATTTCATCTATTACACCTTCTCTTTTTTCTTGAAATATTCTGAAGCTTTAAAATATTCTGACTGAACTTCCATTTTCATAACTGCAAGCACCAAGACCAGTTTCTAAACATCATAAACAGCAAGGTTTATTTAAAGAAAAGTCCACATAGCAATTCTTAAATTCCTAGGATTGACCATGTGTTCTACCATCTACTTTATTGGCAAATGTAGGTAGGTAGGTGGGCATGCAAAATATCTTTGGATCAAGATTAATCTCTCAAATATATCTGTTGCATAGGTTCAACAAGGGAATGCAACCCATTTACTTCATTCACAATAAAATAAACTCAAAACATTGCAGAGCAATCTGATAAATGATTACAAAAAGCAGATAATCTTGACCAATAATTTCTAGTTTCCCCTCTGCTGATCAAATTTCCCCTTGGCTGAAATTTGAAAGTACTGCTATTTTCTTCTCCTTTTCATATTATCTGATGCTGCTGCCAATCTGCATTATTTTGATTGATTGATTTTATTGTTAAGTTTTATTGTTTTGATGCAATTAAGAAATGGCATAAATATTTCACATAAGCAAATAAAATAAGCATATATTAGATAAAACTATGCAATGCTGAGTGCATATGTAGAATGAAATTTCAGCTGCTACAGATGGATATCTATCACACATGCAGACTATATTATAATAATTATATCTGTTTGATTGGATCATATACATATGATTGACACACACACACACACACACACACACACACACCAAAGTAAAGTGCCTCTTTGAAGATCAGTTTTCCCTATTTTTAGTTTCTGAATGTTCTGTAAGAACACTTTATTGTTGGTCTTTAGGATTATGTAGGAAATAATGTAATGGACTACTATCTATGCATTAGTTTTTCAAGAATGGAGATTTTACTTGGAAATTTTCTGAATAAAATTCCCAAGAGTCAATATGAATAGTGATAAGGATACATGGATATACAATTCAGAATAGCGGCCCCCAACCTTTTGGGCACCAGGGACCGGTTCTGTGGAGAGAAGTTTTCCACAGACCAGAGGGGGCGTAGTTTTGCGTGCTGCCTGCATCCTCCGGATGGGGCTTCGCTTGTTTGCATGGCTTGGTTTCTGGCATGCGGGACCCATAATTTAGAGGAGAGGTCCCCAACCTATGGGCTGCAGCCCACTACCGGGCCATGGCCTCTTGGCCACTGGTCTGTGTGAACAGCTGTTCATCCCCCCTTGTGCCACCGTTGCCGCAAGTGTGCAGGTGGGAGCAGTGCCACTAGTGTTGCTCGGGCGGCAGCATTGCCACAAACCTTGCACCGCAAGCAGCAGGTGGGTGGCAGCATGCCACATGCAACTGGCGGCATTGCCCCAATCTTGCGCAGGTGGCAGTCAGCAGTTGGGCCGCAGCACAAGCCTCACACGGGGTGGTGGTGCGATCTTTGTGCTGGTAGCGGCATTGCTGCGGGCTGCGGCACAAGCCTCATGTAGAGCATCATTGTCACAATCTTCACAGAGGCACTGACGTCGCTGAGAGCCCCGCACACATGCTTGCAGTCCCATTCGTGTGGTGTGCATGCTTGTGCTGTTTGTGTCCATGCATGCACGTGTGGCCACATTCACGTTTGCATGTGTGTGTTTAAGAAACCTGCCCCTTCCTCTCCCACTAGGCTGCCAAATCAGAAAAGTTGGAGACCCTTGATTAGAGGACTATAAACTCCTTCCTTCAATAGAAATATGATATGTATATGCATATCTAAGATTAAGAGTAAATAATATTTCAGTATTTCTTTCCATACTGGAAGAGGTAAACCACAAGTTGTTACATGTTTTATCTGCAACTATAAAGGAATCAATGTCTATCTCAAAAGAGCACCCAAATCAATTAAACAGGCATTGAATGGAACAATATAAATATCTAATGTTTCATTTGATTCCCAGATGAACTAATTAAAAGTTGCTGTGACTCGGAGGAAAAACATTCTAGCTGAAAAATGGATAGCTCTGGCTTGTTTCATTAGGGACAAAATCTCAGTGAGGGCCACACTCATTATACTGCAAACATGTGATTTTTTTTTTGTTGCAGCCTATTAAGCAAGCATTTTCCTCCCACTCCAACTTATTTTTCCATTTTGACATTAGAAAAATATACAACCCAAATCTATATGACTTTGATTAATGTTGATACAGCTGATTTCAACACCGCCAAAGTCAGTGACCATACATGGAATCTAAACAACAGCTAGTAATTACAGTGTCAAAGGCATGTATACATTGTGTGTTATATTTCATTGTCTGGCATGCAAATATAACTTTGGTTTCCTTTGCACTATTTCCAAAGTATAAAGAAAGCTAACCAGAGAGTTCTGTTTCATTTACACAAAAGAACAAGGTTCAATCATGTTTGATAAGTTGCAAATTACTGGTAATACCGCAAGTGTTGTTACAGCTGCTCAAAGTGGTCGGGAGGATGTTCAAAATGCAGCAACGGCATGAATCAAAAGAAAAAGTCTAAACAAGTCTGAATGATAGTATATAGTATTTGCTAACTTTACCCTGGTATTGGGGCCTATCTTCTCCATCTTAAAGCAGTGTGAGAGATGCAAAATAGGTTCCTGTCCTCATTAGATCTTAGCAAAATAACCACATCTTCTTTTTCTTGCTCTCCTCATTTTTATAAACAATTATCATTGTTGTTAGTTTAGTTTGGAAATGCGGACTCAAAACCAACCTTGGAGAATTGTCAGCCTCTCCATCTTTTTTGATGTTATAAAGATATTTGCTGCATAAAACATTTATTACTGAGTGAAAAAGACGCAGGTACAATATATGATACTGCACAGAGCCATGAGTTGTGACACTGTGTGAAAGGTGGAAGCTCCCTTTTTTTCTGAATGAACAATATTCTAAATACTTATGAGGAAAAAATAATGAATTATGAACATTATATGAACCAACTCCAAATTCCCTTTAAATATTTTTTTATTATACTTAGTCATTGATGGTCTTAAACTGTGTTTAATTTTATGATTTGTCATGAATCTCTTCCCTACTGCAAATAATTCATTATGGCTTGCATGGCAATATCCCAATTTATCCTCTCAAAATGCCTATAAACTGAGGAGGAATCTACTTCTTCCTTTCATTAAAACAGATATATCTTTAGCATGTCCATTCTCTATGTTGATCTCTGTAGAGGCTTCAGATGGTAATCCTGACAGAGATAGGTCAGAACAATTCAGATCAAGGCTAACACATGGCTTATATCCAAAAGGAGAAGAAGCATATGCAAAAAACTTACACAGAAACTTACAAAATTATAAGGCAGGAGAGCAGAAGCCACTCTCAAGATTCATTTACTATAGCCAATATTAATAAAAGTAATTTTAATCTTCAAGTGGAATTGATTTTTTTAGTTTGGTCTACATAGTGGGGCTGATATATTCAAACCGGTACCATCAGATATTTGGGATTAGAGATTCTATCATATTGAGCCAACAATATGATCTAACTACTGTCTGATGACAGGAGTTAGATGTTAGCTGAGAAGACAGGAAAAACACACTATCAGCTGTTCTAGTTTTCCCAAAAAAGTTTGATGAATTTAATTTAATGCACATTACCCTTTGTTCAGTTTACATGTAATTTCCATTTATGCAGATATGCTTAGCATTAACAATGGAAAAGCTTCCAATGTTCTCAGGCAGCTCCCTGAGGAAGTTATAAAATCTTAAAAGCACCTACTTTTAAAAGGGAGTTGTGTGAATCCACAGGGAAAAAGGGAAAAGAAAAGCCAACTGCTTTAGGCTATAATCCAACCATAGGCTAATCCAAATATTCCGATCAGTTCAAAAATATAAAGAGTTCTCTATCTCCAAGTAGTTTCTTGGAGATATGTGCATGGGAAAAATAGAATAAGAGAAATGTACATAAGGAGCAACATTAGCCAACACTTGCCCTACTCTTTTGGGTGACAGAAGTAGATCACAAAACACATTTAAGAAGGTGTTAAAGAAGCTTATATCACCTGAACACCTCTTGTCCATCAGACCTTGTGATTACGTTTTAAATTTTTGCACTGCATCTTTCAGGCATTTAGATGTAATTGATGTACCCAAGTATATGATACATTAAATAACTTGGTCTTTCACTATGGCTTGTTTGCTGAAATCATGGAACTAAACTGCATCTGGAGCAGTTTCAACGTACCAATACTTTTCATATATAGTGCGTTGATATTTTGGGCCTATTCATCCTGCCAGGATGGTGTCATCATAATATTAAATGACAGGTATTAGACTAATGTTACATTATTTTATGATGTGTATATATCAGAATGGGTTTCTAACCCTCCTTATACAGTCATACATAACAATAGGAACCACTTTTTATATTTATGCAATTATTTTTCATTGCTATTTCAACGTTTTGTTATCTGATTTGGGGGCAATTCTGTAACACAAACTAAGCTGTGAAAGAATGGACTGCTGAAAGCCATCCACAGGAAGTTTCTTGGCAAAGAGACATCCCAACCTGCCTGTTTTGGTTGTTTCTTCCATCCCTACAGAGCAGCACATCACCTTCCATTTAGTGTTCAGTTTCCCTCAGCATGGCCAGTGAGGAGGGATGATGGGAGTTCCATTCCAACAACATCTGGAGGGCCACATATTGCCCACCCCTGCTGTCGCCTATTCTTCCAGGCTGCAGTCCAATTAGAACAGCTTGCACTAAGATAGCCCCTTGGGAAAGTTATAATTTTCAAAACTGTTTAGGAAAACCAGATATATTTAAAGGCATTACGGTATAAACATAAACTCCCTAATGAGCTGTAGTAAAATGGATCAGGGCTATAACTTGCAAAGTTCAAATGATTTACCTTTTTTTTTTCTTTGCCATGTACTATTTTCATTTAATCTGCATCACAAGGATTATAAAGAGACCAGCTGTTCACAAAGAGTCTTAACAACCCCAGCCAAGGTCTGAGGCCTCTCCCATGGTTCCTACTTAATGTGTTTCACTAAAAACATATTAATTGACAGATCAAATTGAGACTTTCTCCACCAAGCACTAGTTTTATCCCTTCACTCTGAATACTATTTCAATGGTTTTATCAATCTGAATTGAATTATCTGATAAGTCGTGATACATTTCCATAAGCCTATTCCTTCACAGGAACAATTCTGCTATGTTCTTCAACACTTTAACAATAACATAATAGATCTGTATATACTTGCTTGAACCCAGTAGAACTAGATACTTACTGTGGCAAAGTCTGGAAGTTAAAACCCACATGGAAACAAAAGCCATTTATTTTTTAAAATTTGCACTTTTGTAAATTTTGAGATACCATTCTTCCATCAAGGAATATGTATAAATTGTGTGGACTACATAATATATATTACAGAAAATAGCATATTGGACTGTTTTCTGTTAGAGAAAATGTATTGTTAAAGTTTGTATATCAGGCAAATACAAATAACACATGATAGAAAAGTGTTTTAAAAACATTCCTCAGTATAACAAAGAAGCAAAGCAAACTAAATATAAGCCATAATGGTTTTGTTCGTTTGTCTTGTTTGTTTGTTTCTGGTTTAGCTTAGCATGTTACAGGAATCCATATATGGATTATAAACCATGGTTTATGGCTTAATACTATTTGTGATTAATGTGATAGACAATATTTAGGTTAACATATACATAGAAAAGTAATGACAGAAATCAAAAGGGACAGATTCCATCATTCCATATTTAAGTCAAATAACTACATTTTTGTTAAGTCTTACAAAATCAGTAAGATAATGGACTAGAATCATGCATGCTGAATGCCTCATTGCAACCAACAGACATAGTTTACTTTTCCATGAAAGTGACCATACATACAAGATCCTGTTCCAGATGAGCTTGCCTGCCCACTGTGTACAAACCTGTTGACCGTGAAAACCAGGTGGGTGACCTTCGACTAAGCCCTCTCTCAGCCCCACTTCACAGGGTTGTTGTTGTGGAGAAAATAGGAGAAGGACATATTATCCACATTCGCCACCTTCACTTATAAAGCAATAAAGGTAGGATAAAAATCTAATAAATAAATCTAATAAATAAAATAACCATGATAGTAAAGCTCTCAAATAGAATTTCTTGCCATAGGCACTACAGCGAGATATGAGTATTGCTCTCTTTGCTTGCTAGCTCTCTTGTTTGTTAATTTTGAAGTCAATTTTAGCATCAATATTTATTGTTTACATGTTTTACATTCTTGCCTTTATTGGTTAAGCTGCCTAAAGTTGCCTCTAGGTAAAATGGGTGTCATAAAATAGATATGAGAGGGAGGGAGGGAGGGAGAAAGAGAGAAAAAGAGAGAGAACTAGCCACAAAACTAGAGAATAGAGAACAAAAAATTCCTTCCTTTATAATCAGCTCTTGTGATATGATGCGTCAGCAAATGTTAAGTTCCATTTAAATAAATGGGAGCTGTATAAAATTGTTGTGCTGCTCTCTTTCATTCAAATGAGGTATGTACAGTATAAAAAACTTCCTGATTCTCACATGATTAAATTGTCTTCTGAGAATGCTAGCAAGTAAATTTAGACCTAACAATCTGATGAATTAGATTCAATATTGAGAGCTAGAGAGAGTGTGACTCAAGGTGCTAGCGGAGATTAGGGAAACCAGGTTCAACTTCATCCTTTACCATATAAATTCACTGGTTGACTTTGGACCAATCATAATCTTTCACGGAGTTTTGAAAATAGCCTTATCATAACTACCTAGGGCACCTAAAATAAAAGTAGGATACAAATTTAAAATCAAAGAAATAAATGTACGGTGTTTTACTTACTCCAAAATGTGGTAATGAATTATATGCTGCCTTGATGATAAGTGGTCCTGTTCAGTCTGCTGAATCTCGCTTTTAGGATGTGCATTAAAAATCCAACCCTCCAAAGTGTGACTTATCTCCTCCAGGCCAAACTGTGTCAGGACAGGACAGGACTAAGCTAGAAACCTCCTTCCCAATAACTATTGCTATATTTTATGTAAGTCCTCATATGGCATAACCTCTAATTTTTGCTGAATTGTAGCTCCTAACAGCTCCAGCTTAATTACTAATGGTAAAAATGCTGGGAGTTGTAATATAGCAATATCTGATTTTGCAACATAGACAGTGTCTTTTTTCCCCCTCTGCAGATGAACTTCCTCATCTGATGTCTGAAATGGGTACAGGTACAGTTTACCACTTCAGTGAAAACTTGACTTCAGATTAGCCTATATCCTAAGTTTAATATTAATGTTCCATTAACTTTGCTGTTTTCAGCAGAGAAGAGATTATCCCACTGTATGCTTCATTCTTTAATCTATTTTTTCCATCCTAATGACTTAACTCAATTGAAAGATGTATGAGGTAAATGAAGACTATGGTTAACCAATGCAGTATTCATTACAGTACTACTGTATAAATTAGCAATGGTAGAATCAGACAAGAGTTCTGGTCTTGATTAAGCTTTGGTCTTGCCAAAAGCTTTCAGTGTGTATTTCTATTTGAATCCAAGCCAGCACCTGTTAGAAGATAATAGAGCAGAGTAAAGCCACATTTTAAAAGTCTTTAATCAGAGGAGGAGGAGGAGGAGGAGGAGGAGGAGAAGGAGGAGGAGGAGGAGGAGGAGGAAGAGGAGGATGAAATTCATACACACACACAGTTACATTAGTGTATATAGACATTTGTATTTTTCTGATATGGCTGGTATATGGCTGTAATGTAAGTTATAGCCAACACATTCGGAGGGAAGGCTGGACTGATGCACAGGAGATTTTTATGAAAAATTTACTGAGGTGGTGGTTTTTCAGTTCTATATGAGGAAATTAAATTCTCATTTTAATCAAAAGTAAATAAATGATTTTCCTCTCTCACTGATGAAGTAATAGGTGGCCCACAATTCAAGGCAGGAAATTGAACTGAAGTGGTATTCCCTTTGATTTAAATTTAGACTTGTTTGGCCACATTTAGCTTTAGTGCAAGGCACCACAAGAAAAAGCAAAACATCAGAAGGCATTTGGTAGCACCTTTTCCAACTAATTAATTTTCTTGAGCTGCAGCTCCATTCATCATATGCATAGAGGGGTCTGACTTAACTGGTATGAGGTGAGTGGAGAAGGGAGGGCGAACAAATTGGTTAGGTTACATGTGAGACAGATTGTATAAGTGCAATCTGTAAAAAGTCCATTGTGTTTGCTGAGAGCTTCTGGTGGCTTTGAAACCTTCTGATGCATGTGAGTTTAGCCATCATTTGTTGGAAAAGGTGGCCCAAAACTCTTTTTATTTCTTGCTATCAGAAACTAGCATGAATCTCTTCCGATAATAGCTGCACAGTACAAGCAGTTCATCTACAGGCTGACCATAATTGGTGACTGAAGTAAAACCAAAACTTAAAAACTTGTGATTTCATGGTTATTTTTCTTTACATAAAATTATTTATTTATTATTTACATTTTGTCAGTGGCCTCTGCTAGAATGTGAATCTATAGGACCCATTTCAACCACATTGGACAGACAGAAAGACAGACACACAGATCTATGAAATAGGCAAGTTAGATATATAATTTAAGGAACTAATGCAAACCCAATACAAAATTTCAGTGAATGGACAATGATATTATCAGTTTAACTAACACAACAAAACATTACATGACCCCCGCACAAAGAAACTAGCAGGCAAAGCAGATAACAAGAAGACCTGGCAACGGCTAAGAGCAGGAAAATTGAACAAAGAGACAGAAGGATTAATTCTAGCTGCACAAAACCAAGTCATAAAAACAAATGGATGCAAAATCAGATATGAGAAGACAGCAACTGACAGCAAATACTATCTCTGCAAAGAAGCTGAAGAAAAAGTGGATTACTTTGCTAGCTTATATAAGAAGACTGCATAGACTGACTACAAATAATAATACAACTAACTAACAACAGTGGTACATTGGAAGATCTGCAAGAAATACCATTTCCTTGCAAGCAAGAACTGGTGAAGCCATAGAAAAAATCATAGCAAATGAAGAAGTTAAAGGGGGAATTTAGAATTTGGATAAGCACATGATACCCAGATTTAATAATTGTTGATAAAACAAAAAAAATTGAATAGTGGAAGTGGCAGTATTTGGACACAGTAAATTAGAACAGAAAAAACTGGAGAAAATACAAAATACAAAGACCTGGTATCATTATTATCATTACTCTTACCTGCTGCTTTGCATATACATTAAGAACTTCTGCACCAGAGACAAATTCCTTGTGTATCTAATCATACTTGACCAATAAAGTATTCTGTACTATGCTCATGCTATGCTATGCTATGCTATTCGCATGACCACTATGACAAAAGAAAGCAAATATAATACTAATAGTAATGGGTACCTTGGAGGCAATCCTAAAACAATCAGTTGCATAAGAATAACCTGGAATAACTTAACATCTGCATATCCTAGGTCCTTGAGTAGGTCTTGATAGATGGATAAAATTTTTAAATCCAGTCTCAACATGTGGCTGACCAATTATAGCAATAAGACACGGGTGTCAAATTCGATCATTTCACGTTACGTATTGTAATGTATCATGACGCTTTTTGCCTTTGTGGAGCCGGGGTGCATGTGGCCTGCGCATGACGCATCTGGCCCATGGGCCACTGGTTTGACACCCCTGATATAAGATTTCCTTCAGATCAGCATAAGACTGAAATCTGGGGTGACTGAAGAAAAGAAAAAAAATCAAGATGGTATACCCAACCATGTGGTTGAAATCCTGTCCTTTACTTGCATTGTAATCTACATTGAAAAAAGACAGAACTTTGACTGCATGATTTTCGGTTACCATTTTGACTTTCTTTCTTTTAATTTGCCCATCTCCATGCAAGCACAATGGATTGAGCTACATATGAAGGACAGGAGCAATACTGGTCTACTTCAGAAAATGCACAGAGGAAATACATTTTTAATCGTGTACTGAAGTCATGAGAAAACACCAATTTAAAAACAAGTGAATTTTTTTAGCTTAAAGATGTAAATAAACTTCCAAAGTCATATTTATACCATAATTTATTAATGACTATAAAATACTACCATTTACCATTGAGTGTGTGTGTGTGTGTGTGTGTGTGTGTGTGTGAGTGAGTGAGAGAGATCTCCGCAAAAATACTTAAAAAAAGATTGCATATAAATTTCTTTTAAATAAGGAAAATCCATATATATTAAAGTGAGAAACGTCAAAATGGTCTTCAGAAGCCATATAGTAAATATTTCCCTGTCCTCTCTTGTCTGACTCTAGGGCACAGTGTTCATCTCTGTTTCTTGGCCAAAAGATTCAGCATTGTCCGAAGACAATTTCTGTGGTCATGTGGCCAGCATGGCTATACACCAAAAGCACATAGAATACTGTTATCTTCCCATCAAAGTGATACCTATTAATCTACTTGCATTTTTATGCTTTCAAGGTTCTAGGTGGGCAGGAGCTGGGACAAGTATCGAGAACTTATCCTGTTGCACAGAGCTCAGGTCTCAAACCTCTCCACTAAGATCTTTAACCACTAAGCCATCTATATTCTTCTGTAGAATTGTTACAGCTACTTAAAATTATGTATGAAATGAATAATTCCCGCCCACAGAATACAGGTGACATACCGTATCTATGGATAATGGGAATTGCAGTTTAGTGCAACTAGAAGACACAAATTTCAAGAATACTGTAGTACCCCAATTGTTGGAAGTTTCTTTTAGAATGAAACTTAATAGCTTTCTTTATCATTCTTTCTTTCAATTCTTCTTGTATCCTGTTCCAGAGCATTGGCAAATTTGGGACTATGTTGATAGTTCAGATATTTCCGAGGATTGCTGAATGAATTCTTAAAATAGCATTATGGCAGAATAATAATTGTAAGCCACCTCTGTTCCAAGAAAAATATTTTATAAAGATATAGAAAAATCCCATAAGGATTTTACTTTAATATTTCATTGTGAGTTAATATTTAAAGGACTTTACAAGCCATTGATAATGTTCTCAAGTTCCACAATAGTGGGTCTTTGAATCTAAGGATACAGCATGTGCAGCTGCTCAGATGCCAACCAAAGGGTTCAATTCTCTATTTATGGAAATACTGATTTCAACTACATACATGATAAAGGGCAACTTCCTGAATATGGAACACAATCTTATAAATATTCCATGAAATAATGAAAAGTGGCAACTGTGTAATGAGCTCAGATGACATAAGTAATTAAATAATCCAAGTTCCAAGAAGTCTGTCTGAAATTTCTCATAGACATGAGCAAAATAGGAATTATTATGATTTTACAATCAGGGACACAATTTTGGAATTGCTCCTACACAAATCTTATAATTTTAGATGATGAAAATTGAGTCAAAGAGAAAACTGAGCTTAGAAAATCATATGTCCCACTGAAATTAATTAGTTATTTATCTATTTATTTTATGTTTCATCTTTCTGTCTCTCTAAAAGTGGCTTACAGCAATTAAAAACATAAATTATTGTACATTAATAAAAATAATGCAGTAAACATCAATATTAAATAAATCAAGAGCAAGAGAAAACATTTGGAAAACCAAGGTATGGACAATAATGGTATGAACAACTGCAACTGTAGGAGTAATATTATGAGACCAATCCTTTGACTTCCTCTCCCAACATAAATAATCGATGAACAGGGCAGATGATTCCTTGCTAAAGCCTAGGGGTTTTTTTTACTACCTTTGCTTTAGCAGCCAATTGCTGGAAATCTTATATTTGAATTTTTTTTCCTTGCAAATTATTTCTGACAATTTCAATTAAAAATGCACCTTTTCTACTTTCCTATATAGTGATACAAATCTATAATTTTAACAACTGTGGAAGAAGAATGTTGAACTATGTATGCCTTTGATCTGATTTAATGTGATTCTTTCTCTGTTGTATTCTTGAAAACATAATCAGCATCTTCCTAATATGCATTATTATTTTTGCCTGCTATTATCATAACATTACACAGAATTCTGGGTCGGTGAATTGTACTCTAAACATTACAGACCCAGCTGTTTCTGCCATGACACAGAAATATACATCTGAAGCTTGAATATTTATATATCCTCATAATTTTTATAAAGTATATTTCCACAAGTATAATAAAATTACAGATCATCTCTCTGTCTTTATAAGTATCTTACAATTTGACACTGAGTTTGTTGGCATCCCATGTAACAATCATGCTGCTCCATAATGTGCCTTGGATCCACATCTATTGTCCTTCTGTGACAATGGCAAATTCTGAATCTATAACTTTTAATGTATAGTTGATAAAAGTAAACTTTAATTTGATGGTGGTTTGTAGCAGATCCCATATAAAAATCATGAAAACTTATTTTGTATTTATTATATGCAATTATATTCTTGCCATTTCTGCTTACCCAGGTCCTTGCAGCACCCATTTCATGGATGGCCATGTTTCTATGGTAAACTGGCTTCAGAAAGGCTTTATTTGAATATTAGGGTAGAATAACCCATGTTACTTGGATAATGAAGTAACTTTTTTAACATGTTAAATGTAGTCTTTGTTTTAGAAAACTGTGTTTTGGGAAATAGGGAATGCAGCTTGAATCTCTAAAGAGGGATTTGTCTTAAAAAGATTGAAACTACCTCTTCATAATTACTAATTCAATCCTGGATGCTAAAAGGGATTATTTTTATGGTAGCTGAGTGGTTTTCCCAATTGTTGGTTGAAATTACTGGTTCCTGAAAAAAAGTACTAGGTCAGCCAGGGACAGCAAGCAATGATGACATCAGCTATAATCCCCTACATGCAATTAACTGGGAATAAGCCAACTGTGTAAAATGGCCTTTCAAAAAATGGAAAACAAGTGCTAGATTCTGCAGTTATTTTCATAATCTTTCCATATTGTGTACACACACACACACACACACATACACACATACAATGGAAGTGATGATGTGGACATTCTGAAAAATGAGAAAAATCTAGCTCTTCTAGAAAAGCTGTACTGGTCTACTAAACAATAATCTGCTTAGAATCTGTCAACTTCTCTCATCTACCTGACAAAGAAATATATGTCTTTCTGTACCAATTGTTCTTTCTTTTTCTCAATTGTTGGTTGAAATTTTGGTTCCTGAAAGAAAGTACTAGTGAAAGCAAGAAAGGTTGAAAGAACAGCACAGTAGCACACAATCAGGTCCAGTGGTTAAGGTTGACAATCTTGTTGCCTTGAATAGAAGTTTGTATAAAAGGAAATGAAATAAATAACATGATGAATGTAAATTTATGCCAAGATTTAGGAGACCATTCACCATCTTACAAAACTAAAGAAAGCCAACTACATCAAGGCTACATGTTATTCTCATAATTGAAATCTATGTTTTGATGGCACTAGAGAAACTATTCATCTTTAATCGTAGCATGAAATGTATTTAGGTATAAAATAAATCCAATTGTTATAAGATGAGGGAAATTGAATTTTTATTAAAAACAAAGGGAAAAGGGGAAAAAAAGAGGATGGCAAAAAGAAAACTTGACATATTGATTGTTTAGAAAAGTTTTTTCTAAAGAATATGGAACCCAGTCTTTTATGAAAATTGTTTCTTGAGTGGTTATCTGAGTAGAATAATGCATTTTAACTATTTTAAGTAAGTGAACAGTGTTTGTTGGTTTTCCTTTCAGCATGATATGTAGAAAACAACCAATCTCTCAAGCAACATGACTAAATAATGGAAGCACTCAGTGCATCCCATAAAACAACTGGAATAATATGTAGAAACCAATATATATTACAAAAGCTAGGGTACATACTGATGGTTCTTGTAAAACAATTTTATTTGGCTTTAGAATGAGCATATTACCAAATAAAAATTCCATATTTTGATTTCAGTTGAATTATATTTACAGTATGAAAATATGTTGAATACTTGGCAAGAGTAGAAAGGCAGAGGACTGGATTCTGGAAGGTAAATTGCATACTTTCTAGTAAAAATAAGTATAAATGCTGAAATCCATTGCCATATATTTATGGATGATATATGACAATTGACCCAATGATCTGTCTGGTTGGAAATTCCTTTGCATTCAGTATGGCATTGAAATAGAAAATGACCCCAAATAAACATATGTGTTAGCAAGGATTGGGGGTATCCAGTCTTTACTGTGCTTTAAAAATATGGAAAAATGTATTTCAAAAGGAAAACAATTGTTCCGAATAACCAAAGGGAGAAGCAACCTAGAACTAAGGAGAAATTTTCTGACAGTTAGAACAATTAACCAGTGGAACAACCTGCCCCCAGCAGCTGTGAATGCTCCAACAATGGAAGTTTTTAAGAAGTATCTGGACAGCCATTTGTCTGAAATGGCATAGGGTTTCCTGCCTGAGCAGGAGGTTGAACTAGATGATCTCCAAGGTCCCTTCCATCATCATCATCATTATTATAAATATGGGAAACCTAATTATTTCTCCTTATGCCAATAGTCTGATCTAAACTGGAACATCCTATTTAAACTTTTCTACTCTACTCTGACCATTAAACATAACACTGTAACTTCTATATTAAATTCATTGTATTTTCCAAATATATACAATATAAACATTTCACTTAAAATTTTGGAGAATAGATTTCATTTAATGTGTCTTGGTTCTGATCAAAAACTAGCAGAGTGATGTTATTATATATTAATATTTAGGGAGAATAAACCTTCAAATTTAACAAACTAATGCATGAAAACAATGGGCACTAGATGTCAAATGATCCTTAAATGGCAAATTGGATTTTACTCACAAGTAACTGATCTCACTTATGTGTAGAACGCTGAATACATTTTGTCAATTGCATCCAAATTCTGCTAAATTGAAGTCTAATTAGTTTAGTTTAATATGTTATTAAAATACATATTGATTTATCATGTAGATTTCTTTTTACAAAATACTGATTAATATAGAAACAGCACAATAGGCTTATAAATGAAAACATGCAAACTCATAAATTTAGAATAGACTTGCTCATTCCAATGTGTAAATTACATAACCATCCTGTACACGCATACATGTTTTCCGACTTACCACTTCTTCTCAATTAATGCTAATTAATTGATGATACTTATTAATTAGCAAACAGAACAATTTTTCTCATAATTTAATGATTCCATAAACCCTTTTTATCCAGAAAAGATCATTCAGGGTTGATTTTTTTTTTTTTAAGCTAGTGATTGTCAGGTATGGTAACTGAGAGCTGATGATAGTGGATGATGGGACACAGGCCTTAAGAGGAATGTAAGGCCGTCAAATTTCCAGCAACAATCATGCAAATCCATCAGAAATTGCTAACAAAAATTTATTTATTTATTCATTATGAAATTTATATGCTGCCCCTCTAATAGCTTACAATAAAGTAAAAGAATAAAAAAATAAAAATATTACAATAATAAATATTAGCATTAAAATTAACCTTAAAGATTGACAAAGATTGTGAGCAAGGGAGCAAGGTACACATGGGATGGAGGTAGAATAATCTTTTAATCCATTATCCACCTTCAGCTGGCACCACCCCTATCAAGCCCCCAGGACAATGGTCAGAGCCGGGTTTTCAGACCCTTTCTTATAGCCAAGAGACTGGGTGTGGATCTCACCTCATGGGACAGAGAACTTGCAGAACTTGACTGCAGATTCCTTAGAGAAATTTAATAGTGTCCAGAAGAAGAAATAATAATAAAAAAACTTTTGCTGGCAATATCTTAAGAAACAATGTGAAAATAAATAGAGATTGAATTTGCAGTTATGAGCTATCTAATTAATGGTAGTGTTTGTATTCCTGTCCAAAACAATATAGCTGTATTTTCAGCACATTTTAGGTTGGCATCATGCTAAAAATAATTAGAGCAGCACTTAGATCTAGATATGTTCAAAAAAGGCTACATAACTGTCATGGATACTTTAATTTTATACACTGATCAGAAGGTAAGACTTGATACACTTAATCAAGTCTTCTAGCCCTATAATTCTATGTTTTTTAACAGTGAAAAGAAATCTTAGCAACTAAACCAAATATAATATGGGCATTACTTATCATTTAAAATGAGATATCCAGTTTTTTCTAATTATTATTTTTTTTGTTTCCCCTGCAGCTGTGCTTGCTATCACCCTTAGTCATATCATCCATCATCCAGCTACTGAAGCCAACTCCCTGCAACAAAGAGACACTTGTAAGTTTATATTGCTGCCATAAATTTTTGGACAATGAAAGTTCTTTGGGGAAAAAAAAGAACTCTCAAACTCCTGGATATACTGCACAATCCAGATCATCAAATAACCTCCATGCTGGGATTTGTGGAATGTTCCATCTTTAGTCAAAACTGGAAACCTAATAAATTAATAATCCTATAGTGCACATTGTAAACATGAAAATCACTGGGTCAATAGAAGACCTCCATCTACTGAAGGAAATGAGAGCTATTTTTCCACTTCAGAATCCTACAAGTAAAGTTTTCCAAGTTTATATGAGGGAAAAGAAAATATTAATTGGAGAAATGTATAACATGTATTAGTTTTTGAGTAGCTGTTGTGGCTTGCAATATTTGATGAAATCAAGTTTTGAAAAACAGTTTGTATATTCAGGCTTCTTAAACAACACCTATGTTTACATCTCAGTACATGCAATTCTTCAGTTAGGTTCTGTTGTACTCTTATTTTGAATATTACCATCTGAATATTCATTGCTTTAGACTTATTCAAAAGTACTAACAGCAAGAAGATATTTATTTTAAAGGAAAATCTCTTTAACAGCACTATGAGTACTGTACATCTCAGATGCTAGATAACAATATTTTCACTTGTCTTAATTTGATACATAGACAAAGATTCATGGATTTAATCATCATTAATTATAACCCAACTGTTTATCTTTGGGGGATGGACTCTGGTTTGGATATAATACAGGTAGTCCTCGATTTACCACCACAACCCAACATTTCCCTTGTTAAATAAGTCAGTTATTAAGTGAGTTTTGCCTATTTTAGGATCTTTGATGTCACAGTTGTTAAGTGAATCACTATAGCTGTTAAGATAGTAGCATGGTTGTTAAGTGCATTGGGCTTCCTCATTGACTTTGCTTGTCAGAAGGTTGCAAAAGGTGATCACATGATCCCGGGACCTGGCACATACCACAGAGATGCAGTGAGCAGGTGTTCATTCATCTTTATTGTCACAGGTAGCTGGGAAGCATAAATACATGCCAGTTGTCAAGTATCTGAATCTTGATCATATGGCTACAAGGATGCTGCAACGATAGTAAGTGTGAAAAATAGTTATAGAATTCCCAAAAAAGCTCACCAATAGCTGAGGTCCATATTAGGAGTTGCTGAACACTTGCCTACTCCTGTCTTTAATATTATCACATAATAAAGGTGACTACATGGAGTCAAAATGTGGATCTTAATTCATATTTCAATGTATGAAATGTTCCATGAACATTAATGCCTGTGAAGTGAAGACAATCTGTTTAACTGATTATGGATCATCAAGTCAGTGTTAATTCTTAGCAACTATACAGATGAAATGAAAATCATAAACATTGGTTAATACTATTGATTTTGATCTTGCAAATCACACATGACTTCTAAGAAGCCTTAGGACTTTTTCATGTGAACTCAAAAATATGTCCCATTGAATTTAGTGGGCATTTCTTTATATAAATGAGCTTAGGATGGCAGCCCTAAGGTTCTTTAAGTTTCATAATACAACCTATGGAAAGTAATAGCATTGTATTTTGCAGAAATAAGCAGTTCTGAAATTCTACTCTTTAAATTTTCCATTCTGATCTTTGATGATGAAGTACAACTTTTTAGGATGCCAAAAGCAATAAACAATGTCACTTACTGTACATATTTTAGCAGATGTGATTTTTATCATATGGTGCATAGTTAGCAATCACAAGAATTATTGATATCTGTATTAGATATCTTTGGGGGAGATCAAAGTCAACAACCAATTTTCTAGGTCAAGATGTATACCTGCCCTAGAGTAGAATTCTGGCAACCTTTACAAAATATAGTAATAAATTAGGAATTCAAGAGAATACTAACTCCATGGATATAACAAAAGTTGGAAGAATAACATTTTCATATATAAAAAAATCTCCAAAAGAACAAGGTGTTAAACTAATAAATTTTAATTCTTAACACACTATCTTCTCTAGTAATATCATAACAGGCATAAATCATATAGTGCATCTCCCAATAATGATATACACATTACAGAGATATTTATTGTCCATAATGTCCTGTTTCATTTTCAGTTGATAAGTTCCCACTGCAATAATTAGTCTGAGAGAGTGACCAACCCAGAACATTCTTCCATATGTATATAACCAAGCTACCATCACTCCTCCGTGTCAATTAGCTCACCTTTGCAACACAATTTTGAATGACTTGCTCAGTCATATGGTAAAGAATTGTCCACACTCTTCAGGACTGAGAAGATACTACATTCCCAATTTCTGCTGTCTTGGCCTCCATAGCACCTGGCACATACCACAGAGATGCAGTGAGCAGGTGTTCATTCACCTTTATTGTCACATGTAGCTGAGAAGCAAAACTGACATGAAATGAGTAGAGAAGTCTTATTTTAGTGAAACATGTTTAAGCACATTTTCTTCGTCATGGATATTAAATGGAGTTAATTTAATTCTCCAGTATTTATTTTACATAAATAGAGTCTAGAGGTATTATGAAGGCTCTTCGGGCCTCTTTGTACATAAATCTAAACCAGTGTTTCTCAACCTTGACAATTTTAAGGCATGTGGACTTCAACTCCCAGAATTCCACAGCCAGCAATGCTGGCTGTGGAATTCTGGGAGTTGAAGTCCACATGCCTTAAAATTGTCAAGGTTGAGAAACACTGATCTAAACTGCTCTGAGTTAATTGGCTGTCAATTAACACAGCTTTGGAGCTCATATATGTTTTCCTGTCATGAGTTAGTAAAGCAAGTCATATGGGCAGTGGAAGCAAATTTATTTATTTGTTAAATTTATTTGTCACCTATCTTGCCAAATGTCATGGGTTGCTCAGAATTTGAACTGGTCTTTCCAGGCATTGTACAATTGCCATTACTTTCACACTATCTCAGGAGGACTGCAATTTCTATGCTAGAGCAGGTATGTAAGACGGGCATTTATCTTGAAACCAAAACCTGAATTTGACTCCAAACCTAATCTTTGAATCCTGGTAGAGAAATTTTACTTAGGAGTATTTCAAAGAATCAGCCTTATTTACAGCCAACCTGCTGCTCAACAGTCCAACATAAATTTACAAAAGTATAAGAAATAGGTGTGGCTATTGGGCATAGTGATGAGATCAAAGTAGGTCAAGCAATAGGAGGAAAACCAAGATATGACAGAAGGCCTCTGAAAAAGGAAAGAAGTAGAGGAGTTTTAATTTGGTTTATAGATCGTACTGAGTTGAAAAAGAGGAAAGAAAAATTATGTTGTAAAATATCATTTTTCAGAAGATAGTATTTCAAGGAGAAATGTGTTTTAGTTTTAGGAAGATGTATTTTGGTTAGTCGTAGCACTCAAAGAAATACTATAATGAAGCTCCTGGGTAGTTTTTTTAAAAAATGGACTCCATGTTACCAGTTAAAGTTGAACTCAGTTTAAATTGGTCATATTTTCAGTAGAATAATTAAAACCTTAATGGTTTACTATTCAAAGATATATTTATAGTAATCCATTAGAACTGTGCACAGTACAAAATATTAGGAGTAAATAGTTTCATCCTTCTTCTTATTGCAAGGCTGCCTATTTCAAACCAAAAATTAGGAAAGCTCTGTTTAAAAATATTTTTATGAGGAAAAGATTAAATTACGGTAATTCACAGACTTTGGGAGAGAAGTTCTCACTGACAAAAACTGTTCCCATTTTCTTAAGCCAATGTTTTCTTCATTGAGATCATTAATATTTAAATTGTGTCTTAAAGGGTTAATGGATCCCTTAATTATTACAGCTAGCAAAAAGGCTACATAAGACAAAAGATATTGAGGATGTTTCCAGGCCATATTAAACATTTCAGTTCTATGCATATTTATTTAGAGTAAGCTCTATTATATTTATGCATTCTACTTCCCACAGATTAAGACTGAACCTTTAAAACTGTTTTATTTCAAGGGAAAGGGTTATGTATTCAATTAATTTTTCTGCTGAAATCAATGGGACTTAAAAATCCTTAATTTTGAATGAGTTGTGTTCTTATTTTAAATCTATTACTAAAAGTATAATATGTAATTATCTTATGGATATGCTTGGCTTTATTGTTGACCTAATGCTGTCCATTTCTGGAAAATTATAGTGCATTCCATAATAAAACATTATAGATTGCTTTATTACCTTTGGGAATTCAGCTGTGCTAGTAAATTATAGCTTAAGAATGCTTGCCATTTAATTTAAAAAGAAGTTAGTCATGCAACAGAAATCTTTGTTAAATGTATTACATTAGTGATTGAAAATGTTCTTGATTCAGTTCTATTTAAAATATTGGAAATTGTACTTTTAGTAACAATCAAGTTCTGTTGTCTGGTCCAATAAACTATTCTATAAAACCATTATTTGGAGCCAGAGTTAAATTTCTTACATATTATGATTTAATATGACTTAAAATAATAGATACAATCATTCAAAATGAAATTATTAATTGGCACAATCTTGAAATCTTGAAAAAAGATTAGTTACAATCTTGAAAAAAGATTAGTTATAAAAATTTGACATCCCCAGTTAGCAAAAGCATGCAACAATTAAATAAATAGATCCTCCAAGCTAAATGGAACTTTTGACATTAAATATATACCTTATGGCAAGTAATACACGTTGGGACATCTGTTGTCCTTGGGACAAGCTACAATTAACTCATAAGATGATAAGATTAAATAAAGGAGTCCAGGACTGGTAACAGCTACTTCTAAAGTTGTAAGATTCTCATAATGAATCTACAGAGGTCTATCAAATTTCCAATGTGTGTTTTAAGTTTCTAGGACAAAATTCACTGCCAATCAGCTGTCTGTTAACTGCTTTCTGAGACTGAGCTAGCTATGTTTTAAATGATGACATACCTCTTCAGTTTCCATAACAAGATCATTCTATACAGAGTTTGCAAAATAATGATTCTATCAAATATTTTACTTATTGCTATCTGGAGCCACGAAACAGCATGGCTGCAAGGGAAAGATAAGCTATTGCAGTACATCTTCAATTCTCAGTCTACCTGCTTTCAATAAATTGGTAGTTCAATTACTGTTTTGTTATTTTTGTTGTGAGTTATCATGATGAGTTGTTACTGTTTCAGAAAATTAATCTCTGATGTATTCTACTGAAGCTTTTATTGTTTGGGGGGGGGGTTTGGTCATTCATTCATTCATTCCTTTCAAGTCAGTATTGACATCTGCTAACCGCCTGGACAAATCCCCGTAATATAATTAGCAAGATTTTGGAAGCAGTTTGTCCTCACCTGCATCCTGGAACTGAGAGAGATGACTAGTCCAAAGTCATCCTGTTGGCTTTGTACTTCAGGCAAGATTAGAACTCACAGTCTCCTGGTTTCTAACCTGATGCATTAAAATACAACGCCAAATTGGCAATCTGATCTAAACTGGAAGCAATGATCACCTGGTTCTTTATGTTCTGCAGAAGTTTAAACATGGTCTCTCTGTTTTGATACGATACCTTAACATTACACCAAGCTAACATAAGAACATAAGAACATAAGAAGAGCCATGCTGAATCAGGCCAAAGCCCATCGAGTCCAGCATTCTGTGTCACACAGTGGCCCACCAATTGTACATGGGGATCTTGAGCAGAAAGAGAAGGCAAAACCCTCCCTTTCCCTTGACCCCCAACAAATGGTACTCAAGGGAATCCTGCCTGCCTCAACCAACATAGAGGCGGCACATGGACATCCGTTTTAATAACCACCGATACACTTGGCATCCATGAATCTATCTAGCCCTGCCTTGAAGATGTCAAGGCTGACAGCTGTCATGACCCCTTCAGGAAGTGAATTCCATAAATCAACGACCCTCTGGGTGAAGAAATATTTCCCTTTATTTGTCCTCACTTTCTTAGCTATGAGCTTTAGGGAGTGCCCCCTTGTCCTGGTATTGTGTGATAGAGAAAAGAATTTTTCTCTATCCACCTTTTCTATCCCATGCATGATTTTATACACTTCGATCAAGTCACCCCTTAAACGCCGTCTTTCAAGGCTGAAGAGACCAAGGCGTTGCAATCTGGTTTCATAAGGGAGGCGCTCCATTTCCTTGATCATTCTTGTTGCCCTTTTTTGCACCTTTTCCAGTTCCATTATATTCTTCTTGAGGTGCGGTGACCAGAACTGTACACAGTACTCCAAGTGTGGTCTCACCATTGATTTGTACAGAGGCAATACAACACTTGCTGACTTATTTTCGATTCCCTTCCTAATCATGCCAAGTATGGAATTTGCTTTTTTTACTGCTGCTGCGCATTGGGTTGACATCTTCATCGAGCTGTCCACCAAAACCCCAAGATCCCTTTCTTGGGTTGTCTCAGAAAGTTTTGTCCCCATCAGTTGGTAAGTATAATTGGGATTCTTTGCCCCGATGTGCATAACTTTGCACTTGTTTAGGTTAAAATGCATTTTTGTTGCCCACTCACACAATTTCGAGAGATCCTTCTGGAGCTCCCGACAATCAGTTTCACTTTTCACAACCCGGAACAATTTAGTGTCATCAGCAAACTTGGCTACCTCACTATTAACTTCTACATCCAGATCATTGATGAATAAATTAAAAAGTAAAGGTCCCAAAACTGAACCTTGGGGTACACCACTTCTCACTTCTTTCCATCCGGAGAATTGTCCATTTATTGCCACCCTTTGCTTCCTACAATTTAGCCAGTTACCAATCCAGGACAAGACCTGTCCTCTAATTCCGTGGCTGGAGAGCTTTTTATCATTGAAACATACAAGTGATAATATAAACCATATTAGAATTAACTTTAGAAAATTTGGTAATACGTCTGATGTGCATTTACCAACTATAAGTTATTTCAGAAATAACTCAAAAAGAAAAGTGTAAAAAGGAAATACTGAATTGGCTCTGTTTCATAAAATTCCTCAGGGAGACTATTAGAGGAATAAATGACAAAATACACAAATGCTGGGACTTACATATTTGCATCAGGCACTAGGAGACAAATTCATAATCACAGCTTATATAGTGGCATGTGTGTTGTCACTTTGATGTCATCTGGTGCAAGTATTTCTGCTCTTTGTGCCTTATATTAGAAATTTTGTCAAATGATAATATGAAATTTTCAAAACTTTTACAGCATTTTCTAACAAAATCTGGCAAACTCACTGGTAAATCAAAACTGTTTCTTCAAAACTAATCCAAGCAATGACTTCTATTTGGACAGTAATAGGTTTAGTTGCTAGGGATATGGAGAAGAAAGCAAAACAACAGAGGCATTGTTCACAGTTGTATTTCTTGAAGCCCAAATGGATAAAAGTCATCCTATTACTGAGAAGTTTATAAATCTAAATGCCATGCTGATGGGAAGTATAATGCTTAGAAAGAAGGCAGGACAAGCTACTGACACCGCTTTGGTGAATCATGATATGCAACATCATAAAAAAATCTATGATGGACGATGTGGAGGAGCAATTACTAGCATATGTGCATGTTAATAAATGTTAGCAGTACAACTGGACAGAACTGTAATCTCCAAAGCATGGATAATTGTCTAATTTTTGGTCCCTTCATTTTCCAAACATTTAATTAGTGGTCTATGATTACAAAAAGTTTAAGAAGCATAGATCTCTAAGGATACGCTTAAGAGAAAAAAATGTATATAATTTTTATCAGGTTTTATTCTTCCACAAACATTAGGTCCTTATTTTACTATGAAAGTCTTGAGGATTGCATCAGCATGATTTAATTGTTCTTCTCAAGGATAGATTCAGGGTCATTTCATTGATTTGTAAAGCTTTTAATTATAGTTTCTCATACTATTGCATAGTGCCACCTAATTGCTACATGCAGTCTCTCTTTCCTTAATTGTCAGATAAGATATTTATTGGTGTCTAAACCCCCACATATAGGGTTTAACATGATTACTACATAACCTTTTTTTGGGGGGGTGAAATTCTTCTAGTTGTACATAGTGTACGTTCTATGAGTATCTTCAGTTACATTGATCACAAGGAGGCACCACATAACTGGTGTCAGCTTTATTGCACAGATACTTACATCTAAAGAGTCCCAATAATATTATTTATGCTTGTGTGTATATACTTTAGCATGTATTCCATTGTTACAATAATTATTTCATTATCTGTCTCTGCTTAATTTAAAATAAGCAATAAATAAAGTATATTTAGAAAGATGTGTGTTAACATCATTATTTTATTTTCCTCTTCTGGACTTATATTTCACTTAATCAATTGATCAATCAATAACACATATCTAGAAAACTTTAAAATGTAGTTTTAATGCCAATGCATTTGTGTAAAATTGGGCAAAGTGCTCTTGTGAGTGAACATATGCATAACTGAAAAGAAACTACTTAATCTGTCCCTCATTTGCTCTGCTATTAATTTAAAACATTTTATTTTTTGTTAAAATACCCCAAATACTCATATGCTCCTAGGTAGCTTTGGCAAACATCCTTCTAAAGCAGGCACTTGGAAAGAGTCAGAAAATATTCAGATATGAAGGTCTTTGAAGTGTCAAATTGGCCAAATGTAAGAAAACTGACAGAGATCTCACTGAAAGATTTGCAAGACCGTGCTACATGTTCACATATGGCCATTCTGGTGTTATACACACACGAGCTTGATCATATTCTGGCAACTTTCCAGCAGTGAAATATCATATCAGAAAGATATTTTACTATCTTCCTTTTGAACGTTTTGTATTTTTGGCAAAGATGATTACAGTACCATCAGCTTCAAAAAAGAAAGAGAGCGCCCTCTAGCCTCAATCCTTCAGAAGAGCCTTGATCTCAGCATTGGAGTGTTTTTACCTTTTTAAATTAGGAGTTTTTATTTCCTTGGCAGTAACTTTGTAATAAAAAAAAATTAATCATGAATCCACTACGTACTTATAGTTATTTGGCTTATCTCTGCTACTCAAATAAAAGAAGCATTGTAGAGAATACAAAATATGTTATAATCAGTTTTTGCAACAGTTTATGATATGACTTTAGAACACTGTTTTGCAAGGGCAACTTTCAGATGTATGTGGACTTCAACTTCCAGAACTCCAAGTTCACAAGAGGCAGCGTTTGCCTCATACTGGATAACTGTGAAATCCTTCAGTTCTGATTACAGATCTGCAGATTACAAAATACAGTTTGTAAGTTACTCTTCTGCCTCAACAGGAAACATAGGAAACTTATAATAACAAACCTAGATTCAACTTGTAGCTTATGGATGTGTTATGGGGGAGGACAAGAGGAAGTAAGTGATTAATTCTCCATTGTGATGTGAACTCTGCCTCGTATATACTGGGATGCGACATTACAATGGAACATTATTCTGGTATTAATTGTAGTTATGCCTGTGAATGAGGTATGCCTATGCAATTTTAATTCTTACACATCCAAAGCTGCCTTTTACCTAAAATTCAGCCTGAAGTAAAACAGTACATGAAAAAATACACCTTCAGGGCATATGAATTTCTATTGCTCTTCATAGTGTAATATCTTCCTTTGCCTGGTGAAGTGAAATGCTGAAATGAAAAATCTTAATATATTATAAATGTTGGTTATATATATTTCAAAGTGCAGTTAAAATCCACTTTCCGTTCTCTAAAATAATTTATCTAAATATTTTCTGAAATCAATCTTTTAGCATCTGATATAACTAATGGATCTAATAATCAGAGTGGTATATCTTTTTTGACAGCCAAAGAGAAAAATAACACAAGGAAAATTACATTCTAAAATTTAAAAATGATACGCCAATAGGGAGATAGCTATGGCAGGCCAAAGGCTCTCCCAAGGTAGAAACAATTTTAACTAGGCACCTTACAACAATCCAGCAGTTATAGATCAATTTTTATCATAAGAGATTCACAGGAAATTGGGATGGGATGAGAGTTACTTTTTTAATATGGATTGAATAATGATTAAATTTATCTTCCTCCCAGGCATTGAGCTTTCTAAAAATAATGAGTGTTGAGGGACATAGATGAGTAAGATACCTGCCACATAGAAATTTGACTGGAAAGTTATAAAAAAAAGAATAATACCAATATGCATTGTAGTAGGACAGCTGTGCTAGTCTATGATGGTAAAAAAGTCAGCTTACAAAATCTTATTCCATAAAAGGTGCTACATATTCCAGCATATTTTGTATATGTAACCAGTGCTTTTTTTGTAAAAAAAAAAAAAAAAGTGCTGGAACTCACACATGTCATACAACCCGCCTTGCCTACCCTACAAAGTTCCATCCAAAAAAGGTGCCGGAACTCCGTTCTGGGCGTTCTATGACAAAAAAAGCCTGTGTATAACCAAATGGGAAATCTTAACAATTTTTCAGAGAACTGATACATCACCTCAATTCTTCTTGGCAGCTTAGGTTTGTTTCCTTATTGATTCAGGAGTAGCACCATTTTTAGTAGACTGAGCTTTAGTTGATCATTCACATCCTAGCAACAGTTAAGGTTTGTATGAAATAATACTTTCAGATACTTATAATTTCAATCAATTATAATGACAAAGGCATATACATTTTATTGCCAATCAATCAATGTTTAATTTGATGGCTTACAGTTTATTTTTGCGGTGATCTTAAGATATTTATGGATGATGGGAAATGGTCAGAATTTCACACTGCAACATAAAATGTGCAAATTTTCGTGTTAAGTGTTTGTATTTGGTTCAAACTGTACCTGCAGAAATGTGCTACAGGAATGATGGTAGAATTCAGTGATACTATTTCTAACTTGATGAGGCACTTCCTGTTCAACTTATGGGTTTATGGTTATCATCACTGGGGAAATCTGACATCTGGAAATACAATTACAGTGCAGCTTTCATGGAACCGAAACTAGAATTGGTTATAGCTTCCAGAGATCTCTAGGAGTTTTCTGATCCAAAGTTATAGTCAAATTCTCTGGTGTAGTTCAGAGATAAATGTTAATTCATCACACAGCATTCATACGTTTGCCCTACTCAGCTACTGTGTAGTCATACTAAGACCAGAGACCCAAACATTTTTAAAATGTTGGCTGGTTGATGAAGACAATTTTGCAGATGATCTGTTCACTCCTGGTAGAAAAGCAAAAGAATCATTTAATTAGCTACCAAAAAAAATCATATTTCAGAAAGTAGCTTGTATGTTCTGAGTCATCAAAGTTACAATGATTTCAGCATTATGGAACACTAATCTGATAATAAGCACTCTAGACAAACTGGCCTTTGCTATAAAAAAAAAAAAGAAAAAGTCCCAATTGCCTGGCTGGTCTTAAAACTTTGCACTTGTTCATCACCTGGGGAAGAGATGATATAACTTCTTGTTACAAAGGCAGTGTGACAAGATGATGGTTGATCTCCCTTCCTTTCACGTTACAGCCTTAACCAAGGAGTCAAATTGACAGTGGAAGTGGCTGCTCCAAGTTAAACTGCCTCCTGTTTAGCACCAGCGACTAGCCCAAAGTCACCCAATTGGCTTTTATGTCTAAGGCAGCACTAGAACTCACAGTCTCCTGGTTTCTAGATCAGCACCTTATCTATTACTTGCTGGAGAATTCTGGGAGTCAAAATCCACACATCTTAAAATGGACACGGTTGAGAAACACTGCTGTGGAGAGATGCAATTCTACAGGACAGGCACTGCAATTGAGAAGGTACAACTTCACAAATGTAGGGTCCAAGAAGATAGCATTGTTTGATAGACTTGCCCTGAAGTATTTCATTTTTGTTAAATATGATAGGGCAATTTTGTCATTTTCTTTCCTATAGCACTATTTTTTAAAAAAAGTAATAGCATTGTGCTGTACTTATTTCTGTGCACACATGTCTATGTTTGATAATAGATTCTTTCCTTCCTATTTTTCTTTTACTTTTTTGTTGCACTTTTATCCTTTTTATTTCTTTTTTTCTCTTTTCCCTTTAATTTTTAATCTTCCTTTTGAAAAACATTTAATTATGGGTGTGTGTTGTATAAAAAGATAATAGATTGTTGGGCAGGAAGCCACAAAAATGTCTGTTAACAAAATTTAAAAAGCAGAAACAAATATTCCATTACTTTTAGAGAACTTACTCTTTATACTATTATAATATTGTTAGAATAAGTTCTTGTTCCATGTTAGGCCTTTGGCATTCTTATATCCTAGTATAAAAGCCAAGAATAAAGCAAACCTTTTAAGGCAATCATGGAGTTACTTTCACTGCTGGAACTCTTGACTTTTATTACCTTTTCCCATTAAAATTAGATAAGTCTGCCTGCCTAATTTAGAAAAGACAGCTTCAATGTTCATTATTTTATGGAGTGAAATACCAGCAATACGTTTAGATGAGCAACAAAGTGTGCCTGCTACAAATTGCAATAAATATTTCTTGCTTTCATGTTCAGGTCTGGAAAGCTTGCTAGAGAACTGAGGCAAGCCAGGTTTCAATGAATTAAAACACATCTTAATCCATGGCTTCTAAGCTATGTATTCAAAACCCTGCGGAAGATAATTTTATCATGCCAACTTTGCAAACAAAGATTTAATTTTATGCCAATCTAATTTTCCTTTTTCAGAGATTGATACAGAGTAGCAAATTCAGTTGTCATCTAAGGCATCCATTGGGATTTTATTCATATGCAACTTTATATTTGTACATGTAGACAGAACTGCACCCATTATGTGATTTAGTACAAGCCTACATTGAATGTTATGTTTCTTATGTTTTTTACTAATTGCATTTGAACAGCTGAAAAAACATTATTGAGCAAATAACATTTGTAATATTTTTCAGGTCCTAAGGGATTTGATTATGCCAATGATTAAGCCAATGTCAGCTCTTATGGAGAACATATATAGACCTTCTTCAAATAATTTTTTCCTACCTTAATCCTTCTACCTTGCAATGATACATGCATTGCCACTGCAGTTGAGTCTACCTATCTTGCTGCTTGCTCTTCTTCTCTATCCTTTCGTCTTTCCCAGCATTATAAATTTTCAAGATAGATATGTATTTTAAGAATGGATGCAAAATGTGATAATTTGAGCTGGGTGATTTTGTTCCTTGTATTAGAATTTGGGATTGATGTGTTCTATGGTCTGCTTGTTTTCTTAACTATCCGGGTATTCTGAGGAATCTTCTCCCACATCGTTTTTCATGATTTCCAAGGAACAAAGGCAGATTGAAGATGGCTCTACAAAAAATGGAGCCAACAATCACAGTGAAGAATGAAGAGCCAACAAGTGAACTACGGTAGTAAATCATTTCAAACCACTCTGAACAAGGAGACAACTTGAGATTACTAACAACTGCTTCTCACAGGAATACCATTAGATAGTAGTCTCCAGTGTATTCAAAGCTCTGGGAGATGAAGGAATAGCCATCTCCTTCAAACCACAGTCAATGCCTTTCTTGAGACAGTAAATTCGTATACTTTTTTTTCTAATCATTTTTGGGAATGGCTTGTTAACTGCTTTTCAGCTATTAAAAATCTTTGTATTGACAAATTTGACAGTACTGGCTAATTTTCCTTTCAGTCCCTAGTGAATAGAAGTATTAATTACAAAATTAACAATTTTTTTCTTGGAATAAACAATAAAAGGGTGATTAAAATTGATTTTAGAAAGTTATAGACTAAGAGTCCAGATAAATTTGAAATTATAATTTAGAAGTATATTATTTAGAATTATAAAGAATCCTTCCCATGGGAAAATTCTTTTGTTTTGATTAAAGAAAATAAGGTAAAAATTAGACAGTGAACTAAAGATTATAATTAAAGGACAAGAATACATAAATTCAACTTATAATTACAGAACGAAACAAAATATTCTACCATTGGGCATATTGAGGGATATTTTTAAAAAATGAACTCAGAAATTAATAATAATAATAATATCTACAGAGCATCTGTCTTTATCATGACCCTTTGTTTAAAAAATGTTATGGAAGAGGAACAACTCTTCTTACCTAACATGATATAGGGGAAGGAGTGTCAGTACTTGGGGATGAAGCTAAAAGAAGGATCAGCTTTGAATGTCTGCATACCTACAAGCAAGCTAAGTCCAACACCCTCTTGAATTCCCTTGACCCTCTTCTAACTCCTAGCAGATGCTGTTAGTTGAGAATATTCCTAAATGTGAGTAGCAATAAATCATTTCAAATTAATTAAATCTTCACATGCAGGACTGATTTTTCATACCTGACATACAATCAAAACTGAGTTGAAAATGGGTTTATAAATGGGTTTACAAATGACAGGATGACATGGAAAAGGATGTTACACTTGACATACAAAAGCTGATGTTTTAATAATTAAATGTATATAAAAATAATAATCAAGAGAGTGACGAGGATAATATTCCCATATAGGATTCCCCAAAAAGGCTTTTAAGTTTTAAAGAATCTCATGAAAAGGGACAAAGAATAAAGTTGTACGACATTATTTGAACGGACTAAAAAGATTAAAACTGTTTTATGAGAAAATGAATATAATTTTGGTTTATTTGAGCGAGCTTACTAAAGTTTGTTTTATTTATTTATTTCTATTCCACATTTTTTTTTTGCAAGTAACTGAAGGCAGAGAACATATCCAACACACCTTGTTCCTCCTAGTTTCCCCACCACAACAAAAATCTTGTGAAATGAGTTAGGCTGAGGGAGAAGGACTAGCCCAAGGTCACCCAGCTGGCTTTCATGGCTTAGGTAGGACTAGAACTCATGTATCCTGTCTTTAGTCTGATACATTAATCATTAAACTAAACTGATTCTCAGTAACAACAATTAAATTGTTATTTTTGCTGATACCAAGAGTGAAATGACAATGTTTTGCGGATTGTTTATAGATAAGAGATGGGATATGGGAAGATCAGTTGTATTTCAAGAGGAAATGATAAGTTACTGAAATTGTTTATACATGATGAAAGTTAGTAGTCATTTATTTTTATTTACTATATTCTTACTTTTCTATTTTTATTTTTCCCCTTTTCTTCTTTTTCTTTCTATTATTTTATCTTTAGTTTGTATTAGCTTTTACCGTTGTAATTATCTTTGATAAAATTACTATATGAAAATGAAGTCCTCTCCCATATCAACATTCAAAAGCATCAATGCTCTTTCTATTCTGCTTCCCTAAAGTCCAACTTTTACTTCCATCAAATATCATGAGAAAAACTAATACATGATTCTGATCTTTGTAGATGTGTCACAGCATCAGAACATCTGTAACAAAGCCTATCAAGTGTTAGATTGTGGTGCATTTCTTGACTGTTATTTCCTTTATTGTTGATAGTCAATTCCAAAAAGCAGAGGCTATCCAGCACTTCAATATCTTGTCAGTTTCAGATTGGTTGCTGTACCCGTTGTGATTATTTACATATTCTGAATAATTCTATTGTAGTCCCATTCCCCCCCCCCCCCGTGTTCCTTGATTTTCATTACTATAGCTTTCAGCCTTTCCAGCTACCAGAGTAATCTCAGCAAAATGCAGGCTGCTAATGTTTCTTTTGCTAATTTTAAAACTATGTTTATCTTCCAATCCAGCTTTACTCAATATATATTATGTATATAGATTTGATAAATATAGAACATTACATTCCTGTCTCATTCCTTTGCCAGTTTTATATCACATTTCACACAGACTGCAGTTTCCTGACCTGGGTACAGATATCTCATGAAGACACTGTTCAGGGATTTCTATTTTCATAAGCACAGTCCACAATTTAAAATTGTCAACATAATCAAATGAATCTCTATTGAGTATATAAATTAAGCAGATGTTGACTTATTTTTTGTAGTTTTTGGCTTATCTGGCATACATTGGCAATTATGCCTCATGTACTTTAGCCTTTTCTAAATATCTGGCATCTTTCTTTAAATGTAAGGTTTTAATGTACACTGAATGACCTAATTATTATTTTGCTGACATATGAGATTAAGAGGATTGTTGTACATGCTGTTATTTTTGTTGTTGTTGTCATTCTCAAGTAGGCTGACCTTTTTTTAATGTGTTGGCCACTGTGTCCTTAACTAGTCTGGCTAGAAACTTTACTATTACTTCTCCAATTGCTCATTATAAAAGGCTCTTTGATAAATTCCTGTATCCTTCCAACTTTATAATCAGTAGCGTACTGATCTAATTTTATCTTCTTATACTAGAGGTTCTTGATAATAGGGCATACCTTTCCAAGGTACCTTGGATGTTGACACCTCTACTGTACATAATTTCATTATTTTCCCCATCTCTGATCTTTTCTGTATCAGTTACTTGCTGTCAAATTGTATCCTTCAGCAAAGCAATCTAAGGCTGAAACCTCTTTTTGAATTCAAAGATCTTTTGGAAGTTTTTTTCTTGTTTTTCCATGTTGGGTTTTATCTTGAATATATTTACAGATGTCAGTGCAATACTATTTCTTGTCTCTTCTAACATTCATCATTAAGTTCCCTCCTGAGATGTTTCTCTCTCTAGACTTTGGCAATTTAAAGAAAACCCAGTTTTCTTTCTTACAAATCATAGTCTTAGACTATATGAATTTCAAATTCATATTTAATAATAGTCCTGATGTATTCTTGTTCCCTAACCCTAAACTGTAGACGTTTTTCATTTTTCCTTGGAAATGGTGGGTACATGATCAATATCATGGTGTGAATGATGGTAGATTTTGTTCTTTTACTTCAGACTTCAATCTTGCACACAAGCAGTTCATAATCTGTTGCACAGACAATCATTGGTCACATCTTTACTGTTCCAAGTCCTAATTCCAATCAATTTGATTTTGGTGCATTTCATCTTGTTATGACCATATACAATATATATAGTTAGTATTCATAGAAAATTATTACCAATGAAAAAAGTTAAAGGATACCAAAATATAATAGGCTTTTATTTATTGGAGAATTTATTCTTCATTTATATTCAGACAAAAATGATTTGATTTTTAAGATTCAGTACAAATTTGATGGCACATAATCAAATTAAATATACATTCATATGATAAAAAGTAAGTAACATTTAATATCATTAACATGTTTAGCATGGTTTTAAACTACACAAAACAGCAAACAGTGTAGTATGATGAATTGGGATTGCAGGAATAGTTTGATGGGGGAAAAGTAGAGATATATGTAATTCACCTTTTGTTGATTGTAAAAAAATTAACACTCAAGAAAATGATGTGTTCTGATTCCTTTCTAAAATTCTTTTTTAAAAAATCTATAAATTTCTGGTCTATGTACTGAATAACAAGTGCTTGTTAAAATGCATTTTAACATTTTGCTTACTCAAGAGGAAAATATAATTGCTTCTATGGATTTCAGGTAACATATTTTGGCTATTAAAGTAGTTTATCCATCTGTTTAAACTTTCACACAGAAAATGTATTTTGTTCTGTGCAACAAATAGAAATGCCAGTTCAGAAGTGAAAAAAGGGTTTTGGTTTTTGTCTTAATATGTTGTGACATTTAAGTTTGTTTGTCTGATGGGTTCCTTTCTCTTGTTTTTTCTTTTCCCCTATGCCTTAATTATAATTATAACTATAATATGAAGTTTACTATGATCTTATGGGGTTACGCGTTCCGGAACTCTTAGGAGACAAATGTCCCACATAGCTTGACGTAAAGTTGTATATGTAGTGGCAAATTTTAGATAAATTTGCCTATGAGCTGTAATTAGCTAGCATTAATAATTATTGCTACAAGTACTACTGAGGAAAGTAACTGAAGTTAAATGGGAAAAGAATGTCCACAACTATCTCGTGACTAAGATGACATTTATATCAAGTATGTTCATTTCTCCAATCAAGTTCTCTACTCACTTTCATTTTTAGATATTAACTGATGTATGGCAGAGGACCAGCTTGATGACTGCTTGTTACAACTAACTTCCGATGTGAGGGTCTATAGCCAAATTGTCCTCTAATGTGTGTCTTCCTAGGAAATGTTTTATAAATATAGACTCAACCAATTTATTTTAAAATTACTCTACATATTATATAGTATATATAAGAAACACAGATTATAAAAGATAATAGCCGTTGATTGTAAAACTGGATGAGTGAATAGAGTGCATCGATAGATACACTAGTACCTAATAGTCCTAAACAAACAAGTAGAAAAAAAGAATTTGGGAAATTAAAAGATAAAGGGAAAAACTTAATTACACAGTTTTCTTGGCTACTTTACAGAAAAGATTTGTAGTTATCTTCTGCTGGAATCTCTTTTTTCCCCAACTTCCAGGCTAATATACATCTCTGGGCCTTTCTCATTGTCTTCCTCTCAAACATTTCAACAATATTCTTGTTAAAGTATTTTCAGATACGTGATGATTATTTATGTTTCCATAGGCTACGAAATAAAGAGTAGAAATAGCATCATAGACATCATAGGTCCAAATTTCTATAAGATGTGAACGCTCCTATGCTAATTAAATGTTGGTCCTGGAAACTAAAACTGAAACAAGATAAAAGGAAATGAAGAAAAATAGAGCATCCCAAGTAAAAAAAAGAGTATAAACGTCTTCACTTGATCATGGATCATGGATCATGGATATCTAAAACAACATTATGCCCAAGGCAACCTCTAATCTTCCACTTTGGATTAATGAACTTGATTGATACATAAAATAAGTGGCCATCTCTGAATACCTGTCTTGTACAGAAATGTAGTCAAATGCTATTCTTATACAATTAACATATGTAGAAATGGAAACCACTACAATTTGGAATAAAAGTCAATTAGAAGGTGACAAAATGGCTGTACTTAGTTCAAGAACTTTTACACAATTTGTATGTAAATGACTGCAATCATATGTAACTAGGCTTTGGGTGAAAATGAAATGAGACATAAGAAGCAAATGGATCTATCTAGACAAGAGAACAAGGGGGTCATGAAAGAAGAAGAGATTCTACCATTTTCCCCCGAAATTAAGATCCGGTCTTATATTATTTTTTTCTCCAAAAGAGGCACTAGGTCTTAATTTCAGAGAATGACTTACCTTAGGACCACCACAGCCAGGCCTCCCACACCCTGACACTTGCTTAACGTCTTCTGCGGTTGCTTGCCGCCACTTGCCGCCGGATGCCATGTCGCTCCTCCCAGCAGGATGCCGCATGGTGCTTTACGCCATTTCTACTGCTCGCAGCAGGATGCTATGTGGCTCTTTGGGCTGTTTCTGCTGCGCCACATGGCCTCCTGCCACAAGCAACAGAAGTGGCCTGAAGCATGCAAACAACAGAAGCGGCCTGAAGCACTGCGCAAGCAGCAGAAGTGGCCCAAAGCATACAAGCAGCGGAAGTGACCCGAAGCGCCATGCAGTATCCTGCTGGGAGGAGTGGCAACGGTGCAATGTGTCACATGGCGGGCAGTCACAAGTGGCAGCAAGTGGCTGCAGAAGTCAAGTAGTTGTGCGACAGCTGTCAGGGTGTGGGAGGCCTGGCTGTGGTGGTCCTACCGGTAAGGTAAGCAGGTATGGGGTGCATGGGGCAGCTTCAACTCCTCTACCCCTGCCCTAGCTTGATTTTCATCTCAAAACTAGGGCTTAGTTTTGGAGTAGGGCTTATATTAGGCCCACCCCCAAAAATCAAACTAGGGCTTACTATTGGGCTGGGTCTAACTTTCGGGGAAACACAGCAATCCTAAAAATGGATTTAGTGCAAACACAATGTTAGATAAATATCATATGAACTTGTCATGGAATAATTTTGGAAACCAAACAAATCTGCCTTGGACTACCCAGAAAACAAGAAGGAACCAAAGCAATTGATATCAGGATTCAGATCATTTATAGTATATGATTCAAATAAGGAGAACACTTTAGTACTGAGAGTGGAGCTGGACAGCATGATAAATAGGACAATCTGATAACAAAAAATTTAGAGTCTTTATCAAGTACTGTGAATAATGAAAATCAGAATTTCAAAGTTATTCTACAAGGCACATAGAGGTATTGCAGACAAAAACAAAGAAAAGGCATTATATGGGGATGTGGAAGACAAATACTTGAGCATTTTGTAAATTGTGACATCATACATTTGTTTGATATCCTCATGGTTATATAGTGATAACCTGGCAAATAAAAAACATTTGAATATGTTTGCAACATATAAATAGATGATTATATGAAAATGCAGAAAATTGATATGGAGGGGGTAGAATAAAATCAAAGTGGAAGTGATGAGGGTGAAAACAAGGTCCCCCTACTTATTAGAGGAGAGATAGGAAGGGCTGCTAACAGTGGAGACAAAGGGGACCAGTAGTTTGGTGGTCATTTGCAAATCTGCCTGGATAAGTATGGGAAGATAATGTTGGGGGAACCGGTAGATTCTGCATTTGAATGTACACTTAATCTAAACTCAAGAATAGGACATTATCATGTCAAAGATGCTCCTTTGCTGTTGCTGCATTATACTATCTCAATTACATTCCTAAACCTTAGAAAATAGATTTATTTATTTAATCTGAATTGTAATCTATTCCAAAATAAATAAAGAATCCAGGTTTCTTGAAATATTGACAAGAAAAATGAAATCAATTGTTTTCAATTCTGCAAGTAATGAAGGTGGAACTATGTTGTGCATTAGAATCTGCAAGTTCCTTTTGATATATGCTGGAGGGTTAATAGGATATCTAAGTTTGGAACTGTTGCTGTTAGGAACAGAGTGCAGAAAGACAAATCAGTTTAAAGTGATTGTATTTCACAGCACACTTAAAAAGTCAAGAGGTACTTGACTTGTAATCTGCTCATGTCTTCTAAAACAGATTCATCCAAGTTTTATTCAAGTTAGAGAGTAACAAGCTACAGTCATATTAGTAGCTTGTGCAGGACAGATTTCCTATAGATTTTTCCCACTGAAATGTACAGGGACATTGTTACATTTCTTTAATGTATTTTAATTTCTTGAAATTTCTATTACTGGAAGCCAATATCCAACAGTTGTTTTAAGTTAATTTGCACCCATAAACCAATGCAGTTCATGCAGATATTGCATTGACTTATAGTCTTTATTTAGTTGCCTAGGAATAAATCTTTCCAATGAAAAAGGAATTGCTTGAGTAGATTAGCATAATAATGGTAACTGATTTTAAAATAGAGATGAAGGAACTGTACATCAAAAGCTAAGCACATCAGAAATCAGTTTATTTTAGTAAAGAATGATATCGGGTTAATAATAACCAAATTTGTGTGTGTGTGTGTGTGTATCAATGATTTAGGATTATAGAACTGCTGGAAAAGGGAAAGGGAGATGAAAACTCAATTATCCTGGAAAAATACAGAGAAGAAAAGTTGTAACTATCCCATGCTAAGACAACTCCCAGAATTCCAAACTAGCATCAGATATATTTGGTCTGCAGTTCCTTAAGTACTCTGCTAGAAAATGTCATGGTTTTTGCAGAATTTCTTACAAATTCCCTATAACTATAATGCAAACTACTTGTAAGATTTAATTAAGCAAACCAGAAATATTTTAAAAGTAGGATTTATTATTTTATTATAATTTTCAAATGATAAAATGCTAGAATTAGACATTCCTCTAAAAGCAAGAGAACACATGTAAAAACAGCAACTCTAAAGACCTATGCACATCAGTAAACCAAATCATTTCTCCTGGTATTGATCAGGCTTCTTGCTGTACCTTCCATTAAACAAAAAGTTAGGATTTTCAAATTTATTTCTAACAATGCCTCTGGTCATTCTCCAACCATAGTCCAATCTTTAACTCTATCTTTAATCTTTAACTAGTCCAGATGAAACCTCAAATACCCCCAGGTTAATCCCAAGCAATTTTGTACATTCAATTGTTCTGCCACTGACAACAGTTTGTCTAGTAAATAATAAGTCCTTCTCTTCATTAAACTAGACATACCCAATTTCAGCAACCGTTCCTTATATGTTTTAGCCTCCAGTCCCCTAATCATCTTTGTTGTTCTTCTCTGTTCTCTTTTTAGAGTCTCAACATCTTTTTTACATCGTGGTGACCAAAACTGGATGCAGTATTCCAAGGGTGGACTTACCAAGGCATTGTAAAGTGGTATTAACACTTCACGTGATCTTGATTCTGTCCCTCTGTTAATGCAGCCCAGCACTATGTTGGCTTTTTTGGCAGCTGCAGCACACTGCTGGCTCATGTGTTGTTTTTTTTACAAATTTTTATTGAGTACAAAGAAAAAAAGGATTAAAAACATTGAACATGGTAAATCGTCTTTGACTGACATCTCAGTCCATGTTGTACATTAATTACATATATCTATATACAAACTATACATTTCTAGTCTATCTTAACTTATCTCTTTATTTGTGACCTCCATTTTTCTTCCCTCCATCCATAAAATTTATTCCATATTTGATAAAATTCTTTCTTCCTGATTTTTTAATCTTTTAGGTATCCTATCTAGTTCTGCACAATACATAATTTTCTTTATTAGTACTTCCTCACCTGGTACTTCCATTGCTTTCAATTTTTGAGCAAATAGTACCCTTGCCGCCGTAACCACATGAATAATTAAATATATGTCCTCTTTATTTACATTTTTCTCTAGTATTCCTAATAGTAATGCCTCAGGTTTGTATAGAATGTTTTTTCCTAGTCATTTCTATTGCCCATTCCCAGATCATACTCTAATACACCTGTGCTTCTCTACATGTCCACCATACATGAAAAAGATGCCCTTTTCCTTTTTACATTTCCAACACATAGATGAATATCCGTTATACATTTTGGCTAATCTGGCGGGAGGGAGATGCCATCTGTAAACCATCTTATACAGGTTTTCTTTATATGATGTCGCCAATGTGATTTTGTTATTTCGCTCCCATACTTATTGCCACTGATCCATATTTATATTATATCCTAGATCTATTGGCCACGTCACCATTGTTTCTTTAACCTGCCCCGTATCTTGTCTGTTAATACCCCATTCTTGCTTATCCTTCATGTAGCTTGCTTGTATCTGGAGATAAGACCACCACTCTATGTCTATTCCTTGTTGTTTTAGCTCTTGTTTTTGTTTTAAATAACTTTCTTCTGTCAAGATGTCTTTATATATAATAGCCTTGTCTTTCCTATACAAATTGGGATATGTGACTGCCTCCAATGGCGATAGCCAAGTCAGAATCCTTGTGTAATATTGACGTTTAACTATATTCCAGCTTTTTATTAATTCTTGCCAAACCTTATGTCTTAAAAAATATTGGTGGTTTCTGCTTTGCCCCATCCATATGTGAGCATGCCAACCCTGCTGGAGGTCATAACCCTCTAAATGTAAACATATTTTATTTTCTAAGGTTATCCAATCTCTAATCCATGTTAGGGCCGCTGCTTGGTAATATAGCTCCCAATCTGGGAAACCTAAACCTCCCCTTTCTTTGGCATCCTGTAATGCCTTTAATTTTATTCTTGCCTTCTTACCAGACCACACAAATTCTAAGGTTAATTTATTCAGCTCCTTGAAAAATTTCTTGTCTAATTGAATTGGGATATTCTGAAACAGGAATATCATTTTAGGTAAGATGTTCTTTTCACTGCAGCAATTCTCCCCAAGTAATGAAAGATGCAAATTTTTCCAACAGTCTAAATCTACTTTTATATTCTTTACCAATTTGCCATAATTTTCTTCTTTAATTGATGAGCAGCATGCTGAAATAACTATCCCTAGATATTTTAATTTGGAAACTACTTGTATACCTAATTTTGCCTCGAGGTTTCCTTTTTCTATGTTAGTCATGTTTTTTGTTATAATCTTTGTTTTGTTTCTATTTATTTTCAAACCTGCTAGATCCCCATACTTTTCCAATATTTCGAATAGTTTCTGCCCTGTTTGTTCTGGGTCTTCTAATATAAATGCTAAATCATCTGCATAAGCTTGAAGTTTGTATGTTTCTTTCTTAATCTTAATCTTAAATCCTTTAATCTTGTCTTACTACTCTAGCAATAAATAACAATGGCGAGAGAGGACATCCTTGTCTTGTACCTTTTTGTATGTTGAATTTATCAGTGGCCTCTCCATTTATTATGATCTGGGCCTTTTGTTCGGAATATATTGCGGTTATCACATTTAAAATCCCCCCCCAACATCCATTAATTTTAGTTGTTGGATCATAAATTGCCAATTGACATTGTCAAAAGCTTTCTGTGCATCAAGGAACATAAATGCCACTTGACGATCACTATGCGATTCATAAAATTTGAGAATGTCTAAGATTGTTCTTATATTCCGCTTAGTCTGTCTGTTTGGTAAAAACCCATTTTGATCCGAATGTATGAAATCAGTTAGGTACTTTTTGAATCTCTCCGCCATTATTGAGGCAAAAATTTTATAGTCAGAATTCAATAATGATATAGGTCTATAATTTTGTATCTGTGTTTTTTCCGCTTCTTCTTTTGGAATTAATATTATATTTGCCTCTGACCAGGACTTAGGTATTTTAGCATCAGTTGAAAACTTCTAGTATGTATTGATTGAGTGCACTTTGTTGTTCTTTATATAGTTCCGCTGGTATTCCATTTGGGCCAGTCGCCTTATTGATCTTTTATTTATAGCCCTGATTATTTCAGCCATTCTTATTTCCTCATTTAACATAGATTTTATTTCCTCCGGAATCTTCGATATGTCTGCCTTCTCTAAGTATTCTATTATCCTTTCTGCATTTTCCCCCTCATTTCTCTTATATAGTTTTTCATAGTATCTTTGGGTGATTCCCCTTTTTATAGCCTCCTCCACCTGAATCTCTCCTTTCTCGTCTTCCAGATTAATAATCCGTTGCTTCTCTTTCTGCCTTCTTAGTTTATACGCTAGCCATCTTCCCAGTTTATTTGCGTGTTCAAAGTTATTTTGCTTAGCTGCCTGTAATTTTTCTGCTAACTTTTCCGAATCCTCTATACATAGTTTAATTAAATCCATTTTGTTTTTCAAGCCTTTGTTTTCAGGATCTCTCTAAAATTGTGTTTCAGCCTGTTTGTATTCTTCCTCAAACCTCATCCTATATTGGTTTTTCTCTTTGTTTCTCTTGGCCATATACGAAATTGCTACACCCCTCATGTATGCTTTTGCCATATCCCAAATGTTCTGCAAGGATGTATCCTCATTATCATTCTTTCCTTAAATTCTTTTTAAGAATCACTCTTTGGAAAGTCCATCTTGGCCTGCTCCTTTGTCCTTTCAAGCGAAAACTTATTGGATTATGGTCTGCCCAGAGGCTAGGTTCAATATCAATTTCTTGAATTTCCGAGGCTAATTCTTTTGTAAATCATAGCATGTCTATCCTGGTCCATGATTTGTGTCTTATTAGAAAAGTATGTGTATTCCCTCTTATCATAATTCCTTTCCCTCAAAACGTAATGTAAGCTAAGATCTGTACACATCTCAAAAAAGATTTGGGGAAGTGTTTTTTTTTTTTTTGTTTCCTATCCTTGCCTCTGTACTTTTATGGTCTTTTGTTTTATCTGCAATCGCATTAAAATCTCCGATCATACAGAAACCATCTCCCTCTATATCACTCAGCTTATTATGAAGGTTTTTTAAAAAAGGATACTTGAGCTCCATTTGGTGCATATATTTCAACAATTATTATATTTTTTTATTCAGCTTAGCCTCAAGACCCTTCCCTCTTTATTGTTATAGATTTGTTTCAAAATTATCTTCTGCTTAACATACAGAGCTACTCCTCTTTTTTTTTGTCTAGTGAAACATATAGCCTACCTAATTTAGGTTGTTCTAATAGATATTCTTGATCATTTTTTATGTGAACCTCCTGTAAGGCGATAATGTCTGCATTTAGTTTAATAGGCTTACTGAAAACTTTCCTACGCTTTACTGGTGCGTTCAACCCTCTAGTATTTGTTGACCAAATCTTATACTCCTCTCCCATTGTCCTGTTTTTGTCGTGTCTTTGTGCTTCTAGTAATTCTTATTTCCTTCGCCTCTTCCGAGCTTCTCCCCTCTTGTTCTAGCCCAGCAGTTCTCAACCTGTGGGTCGCGACCCCATTTGGGGTCGAACAACCATTTCACGGGGGTCGCCAAACAACGCAGTCCGCCATTTTTTTTGGTCGGCCATTTTTTTCCCTTTGCAATGCGGGCCGTCGCGCCGCGCATGCGCGATGCGGGCCCGCCATTTTTTTTGGTCGGCCATTTTTTTTGTGGGTCGGCCATTTTTTTCCCCTTTGCGATGCGGGCCATCGCACCGTGCATGTGCGATGCGGGCCCAACATATTTTTTTGGGTCGGCCATTTTTTTTGGGTTGGCCATTTTTTTCCCCTTTGCGATGCGGGCCGTCGCGCCGCGCATGCGCGATGCGGGCCTGCCATTTTTTTATTTTGGTCGGCCATTTTTTTCCCCTTTGCAATGCGGGCCGTCGCACTGCGCATGCGCGATGTGGGCCCACCATTTTTTTTTGGTCGGACATTTTTTTGGGTCGGCCATTTTTTCCCCTTTGCAATGTGGGCCGTCGCGCCGCACATGTGCGATGTGGGCCCGCCATTTTTTTTTATTTTGGTCGGTCATTTTTTTTGGGTCGGCCATTTTTCCCCTTTGCGATGCAGGCCGTCGCGCCACGCATGCGCGATGCACCCCATCGCGCCACGCATGCACGATGCGCCCCGTCGCACCGCACATGCGGGATGCACCCTGTCGCGTCGCGCATGCGCAATGCGGGCTGGGGTTGAGCCCCTGAAAAAGTTGAGAACTGCTGTTCAAGCCTATCTTGACCTTTTCCCCCTCTCACTTCCTCCATGCTTTGCTCTGTCCCTCTTTTCTCCAACATTCGTTCAATATCTCTTCTCTTTTCAACCACAACTCTTTCTTCTCTGAGATCCCTCAGGTCTTCCTCTGAAGCACAATATTGCCTGTAAAAGTCTTCTGCTTTCTCTATTGTATCCAATCTAAACCTCTTCTCTTGCCAAGTCACAATAAGCCCCTCTGGTGTTAACCATCTAAAATTTACATTGCTTTGATGTAACCAGGACGTCAGGAAGAGGTAGTTCTTTCAGAGGTCTCTCATCCTTTTTGGTATCTATTTTAATACAATAATTTGTTTCCCTCCGTATTCTAATAATAATTCATCTCTAATTTTCTTTTTTATAAACTTTACATGGACCTCTCTGGGAAGGTTATGTCGTCTCCCATAGTCTGTCTGCTGGCTCATGTTTAAGTGATTGTCCACTAGGACTCCAAGATCCCTCTTACAGTTGCTACTATTGAGCAAGGTAACACCTATACTATACCTGTGCATTTGGTTTTTCTTGCCTAAATGTAGAACTTTACTTTTTTCACCACTGAATTTCATTTTATTAGATAGCGCCCAATGTTCAAGTCTGTCAAGATCCTTCTGTATCTTAAGCCTATCTTCTGGAGTATTGGCTATTTCTGCCAGCTTGGTGTCATCTGCAAATTTCATGAGTTCCCCATCTATCCCATCGTCCAAATCATTGATGAAGATATTGAAGAACACTAGGCCCAGAACAAAGCCTTGGGGCACACCACTGCACACTTGCCTCCATGTAGATGCAGCTCCACTGAGGACCCCACGCTGAGTACGGTCAGTCAACCAGCTATGAATCCATCATCTGATGATGCTGTCTAATCCACATTTTTCTATCTTATCAAGTAGTAGGTTGTTGTCTACTTTATCAAATGCCTTACTGAAGTCCAAGTAAATTATATCCACAGCATTCCTCTGGTCCACTAATTTTGTCACCTGTTCAAAGAATGCAATAAGATTTATCTGGCATGATCTGTTTATATATAACATTCTTAATATTCAGCAAAGAGCATGTTGTCTGGATTCATGTGTTTAAAAAATAATGAGTAATAATTGATTTCTATATTATCATAATCAATATGTTAGTTAATCGCTCGAAGTCTTCTTCTTACTAGTATATATTCAATGTTACATAGTACATACTACGTTCCTTTCTCTCTAACTTGTTTTTCTAGCCATGGCATGATCTGTTTTTGACAAACCCATGTTGACTTTTGATAATGATTTTGTTTGCCTCTAGGTGTTCACTATCTGTTGCTTGATTATCTTTTTCAGAATCTTCCCAGGTATTGAGATCAGGCTGATAGGTCTGTAGTTTCCTGGATCCATTTTTTTTTCTTTTTTGAACATGGGAACTACATCAGTTCTTTTTCATTGCTCTGGTAGTTCCCCAGTGCTCCAGGATCTTTGAAAGATATAGTTCAGTGGTTCTGAGATCACATCTGCCAGTTCCTTCAGAACCCTAGGATATAATCCATCTGATCCTGGTGATTTGAACTCATTTAGGGTGCCTAATTTAACATGTTTCTAATCTATTTTTTATGGTACTGTTTTTGATATGTTGGACTGTTTTTTCTCTTTCTGTAAATTAGAAACAAGTCTTCTGGGACTTCTGGTTTTATGCCGTAGTGCTTGACCATGGGATTGCAGAGTTCTGCACCCCACGGCTAGTTTTGCTCTGCCTGGGGACCCTAAATGGGTCAAAAGTCACCCTGGAGAACCGACAAAAAAGAGGGGCATTTCAATCATGGAACAATGGTGGTTGATCCGTTCAATCCAGGGGAAGCCTTCTAACCCAGCAGGAGAAAGGCTAGCTGTACACCAGTGTCTAGCCCAAGCTACCTGTAGCCAAAATCCAAGAGCATGAACTAGAACAGTGGTGAACAGCATGCTTGGAATTGGTGAGAGTATCAATCTTCTCTCTTCTATTTTGTAACTGATTCCTTGGAAAAGACCCCCAAAGTAAGATTTCCTCCAAAAGTGAAGGGAGGGGACTACATCCCCACTCCTCCATAGATGGAAGTGGCAAATTAACTTTTAAGGGGGAAAGAAATATACTGAAATGAAATTTATAATACTACAGTCTGGATAAATCTAGAAATTAAGAAAATTGTTAAGATTTTACATCCTAAAGGGTTCTGAGGAAATTATTTAAAAAAATAGAATTTTTTGTTTGGAAAAGCTGGAAAACAAACAACTACTGACATCTAGTGGAGAATCAGAGTACAGAACATCAACAAGACTGATTCAGAAATTGGCAGGATGCCCAGAAACAAAGAAAAATCTGTTGTCTTGAACTTTAATAACTCTCAAGAAGACAGCTGGGAACAAAGAAACAAAACATACTGAGCCAGCCATAAGATTAAAAAGTATCTGCAGAAAAAGAAATACTCTGCTGTTTAAGCCCAATAATTGTTTACAGAAAAAGAAAAACTATGACTCTTGACTAATCTCTAGAGGGATATTTACAGGAAGGACTCAAGGTGGCTAAATATATTGGATTGCAATTCTGTCTGGTTGATACCTGACCCCTGAACTGTTATAAAATACAGCTTTCAATTGGAAACACATTGGATTACAAAAACCATATATGAAGATAAGAGCTATATAAGATTGGGTTGTGTGGATTCTGAGATTAGCTGGTTTGACAAGTGTAATCATAGAGACTATGGCACTGATGAAAGATTATTTGGAGGGGAGGGACAATATGGATATTGTATACTTATCAAAAAATGACAGGAAACCACATCTAATATCCACTCCTGAAAGATCTAGCCTGGAATATCAGAGACCTCCAGAAGTCAAAATTCAAAATAAATACTTTCCAGGAGGAAATGTATGCAGTGCTTCGACAGATACAAGTCACAATGGCTTCAAATCATGAGATCAAAAACAACTTTGATGACAGAAATGAGCACATATCCAATCTAAACTTACAATAAAAAAACTCTCAGAAAATGACGATAAAGAATGAACAAACAAATCAGATAATAGAACACAAACTAGAAGAAAATGACTTAAACAGTGAAGCTACAAATGAAAAGAATTACAACTTAACACAAATAGGAAAAAAATCTACAAGATTTTGCCATAATAATAAAAATGGAAAAGATACTTTATTTGTCAGGAGTTCAAAATAAACCTCAGGACAAGAAAGAACAAAATGGACTATAGAACTGCCAGGAGAATCATTAGAGTTTGGGAGACAAAAAGCACATATCCTATGCAATTTGTCCTCCTTAATCCCAACATTACCTACAAAAATACAGGAATTTTCTGGCAAGCGAAATATATTAACTTGGAAAGCTAGTTGGCAAAAGAAGAAGGCCAGAGTTAAATTCAAAAGATTTGATTCACCTTACCAGATGGAAAACTACATGAGCAAACACCTATTTGAATATAGTTAAAAGAACAGATAATTTTGGATATAAAGAGGCTCTATAGTAAGAGGGATAAAAAATATAAGTAGTATAGTATTTTTTACAATATATGAAATGTAAAAATATTGAGATGATATATGTAAATGAAAACTTTGCAATTTAAAGACAATTAATTTGAAGACAACTAGGGCTGAGAAATGGCCAAAATATTAAAGGGAAATTAAGGTTTAACAAGAATTTTTGAAAACAGGATATATAGTGACTTAACAAGATAACTTTTATAAATATGAGTGAAATATAAGCCAATCAAAAAAGATGTTATATGTAGATGTTAAAAGATAAATAGCACATGAAATATGAAAATATTGGGATGGTGTATGTAAATGGAAAACTTGGATATTTTGATAATCAATATTGAGAAAATTAAGACTGATAAAAATGGTTTGAATAGTAAGGGGAAATTAAGCTTGAATAAATTATGAAAATAGGATGCATGATGAACCAATAAGATGATTTTTATAAATACAAGTTGATTAGAAAAAATGTCATATATGGACATTATTATTTGTACAAACATGGAAAAATGCCTATATTTAATCATTTATGCATTGAAAATATTAAGAATTATACTGTTTTAAGGTTGATAAAAGAATACTACCAGAAAAAGGAAAGATCAAAGAAGTATACTGCTAATTAATACACTAATTATGGAATTATAAAAATTAATCATTATTGACTGTTAGCTAATTATTATTGATTTTTTTTAAATATATGAACCAAGACAACACACTGTTCACTAAGCACTAGGGATAATGATTGTAAAATCAATAAAATATATTTTAAAAAACAAAAAGAAACAATTCTTCTGATTTAGTTAGTGTTGCTGAATCCAGGGTAAGAATAATGGATGTTACAGCATAGCAGTGTTGTTATGATTTGAAAGTCCTGCATCTGCCTCTTGGTCCTCCTATTGAGCTGCAAAATCTGTGAGATTGGAAGTCAACTGTGATAACTGTCAGGCATGTCAATGTCCACAATCATTGTGGACATTGTGTTTAAGATTCAAGGAAGTACAAGAGACAAAATCATGATGTGTTGATGAAATACATAAGGTATAATCCTGAAGACAAATACAAATAAATGAATGTAGACCTTTGCTGTCTATAATATAAAGAAAAACTTACACTGAAGCACCTTCAGTTATCCCATTGATTTTTTTTTAGAACAAAATATATAAGAGTCCAGGATATATTTGCTCTACTCTTCTATTACCAATATTATCAAGCCCTCAGGTACCAATTTCGTTACGTTTGAATAAGATTTGCATTTGTGATTCCATTTATAACTGTTCATACAGATTGATGGCCAATATTGCTTTCTCAGATCCTTTGTTGTTGAACACAATTCTTCAGACTGCCTGGCTCAACATCTGAAATTGAAAATTTGAAGACATGTGTTCAACATGAATATAGGATACGGAAAACTATACTAGCATTGTCTTCTGATTAAACCTTAGTTCTTGCGATAGAGAAAACTAATACATGGGTGGGGGGGACAATAATTAAAGATCTTCTGTCATTTTAATATGAAAAATCCATTAATATATTGTCATCACTGAATGTAGACAGAGCAAACTTCAAATAGAACTTCAAGCCAAAAGACATAATTATATATGTCTCTTTGTCTTTAGTAGTTTGAGATTTTGAAAAGAGCATTATGTTAACAAACCTCTGTTGGGATGAGAGAAAAGAATAAGGAAGAATGATTAGATGACAAATTGCTCCAGATATAGATATAGAAACTGAAACAGATGATACAGATTTCCTCTGTTTTTATCACTTATGCTACCCAAACTTTTATCAGTACTATATTCTGAAAAAAGAGCTGGTAATGTGAGCTTTTAACTAGTTATTGTAATTTATTAAAAAAAACAACCATAAGATATGTTAATCCATTAGTATTTCAATTGTTTGACAGGATTGTTGGAAAGCAAGAGAATGATGAATATATAATTATCATCATCACCATCACAATATCATCATCATAAGCAGGTATTTTAAGTCATCACCACAAGACATGAACTAAAAATATTGAAGAGCAAATATGAAGTATAGGAACTGATTCATAGATTGCACATTGTCACAAAATATGTATAAAATTAACATGCAGCTAAAATCTGAAGACTTCTGAATCTTTTGAATGGTTCCTCTACATATGCTAAGAATCTGGTAGAAATAAAAAGTTCAGTAATGAGATCCTTATTCTAGTCACCACACCCTACAAGCTCAAACTGAAGAATAGGCATAAGAAAAAGAATAAAATAATTTCATTAAAATGATTGTTTTCTTGTGTTCCTTTTCCAAATATAAATGCCTTTTATTTAGAAATATAGTTTACAGTTATCACAGAATAATGGTCTTGATCCAGGGATTTTCTTCCACAGAGATAGCAGAATTGCCTGCATGCGAAGCATGTATAAAAAAGGATGGTTAACTTTGATTATGCAATCACAGCTGCTGTGAACATTTTTGACCCACCCCCACCCCCAACCCTGTTTAAAAAGCTAACCAACCTATAGCTATTTTAAATTTTGAAATATTTATAACCTGTTTATAGGAACAGATTGATAATAGTGAAGAGAAAGTTCATATGTGTCTGCCATCTAAACTCTCCTTTTAAATGAGAAGTTGGATTTGTACTTCTGGTTATTTATCAATGGGTTGTTCCTGAGAGCAGCCACACATTGAAGGCAGGCATTTTTTTTTTTTTAACAAGGAGCTTCTTTCAGATAGTTTTTAAAAAATTAATTACACAATAAACTTCTGGATCTCTGTCAAGTTGCTCGCTGTGAGAAAGCCAGAGAGAAGCCCTGCTGGGTGGGTAAACTGATGACTCACTTTTAATATCAGGCAGAGCCAGGATCTCTAGTCCTGCCAAGTGAGCTCTACAGGGATCCCCGGTTCAACCCACTCACATTTCCTCAGCACAGCACTCTTTTTCAGCAAACATAGCTTAAGTGAGGCCCTTTGCTTTGTAAACACAAGGGCTTGATGAAATACAGCATCAGGGAAGGGAAATTCTAAAGTCTTAGCTTAGTACACAGATCCAATGTCCTAGCTTAATACATAGAAAATACTGTCCCATTAATTTAATTATTCTAAAAATAATTCTTTTTAGATGTTATCTTTGAGCATTGGATTCCAGAATGGATTATTTACATTTTTCCTTTCTTAAAGATGAACTTCAAAATTCCTTCCTTCCTTCCTTCCTTCCTTCCTTCCTTCCTTCCTTCCTTCCTTCCTTCCTTCCTTGTCCTCCCTCCCTCTGTTTTGGAAAGTTGATTTTTTTTTTTTCAGGAAAAAAAGCAGCAGTTCTATTCAGTTTTGATTTGTGGTTCATGAGCCATTAAACTTTGCAAAGACAAGCTATGTGTTTCTATATTTTAACATTACAACTTTAAGACATCCATGCTATTTGGAAATTTTTATGAGTTTGTTAGATGTATTTACTGCAAATACCCCAATCTCTGCTTGGCAAAATTTAGAATGTGGAGAATTCTTCCAGTACAATAGTCTCATCTCTTAACAGATTTATGTTTTATTGCATTTCAGTGTAAAAAATACATAAGAAGGTATAAAAATAATTTACATGGCTGCTCATTTCATAGCAATGACTCTGAACAGTAAACAATATTAAACCCAACACTTAAAACAATAATCCATAGAATTTCTGGTAAATGACATCTTCCAATCATAAAACATTGATCCAATACCCTGGGGAAACAGCCAGTTCTTCAGAAAATCTAACAGGGTCAAGTCCATTCAGATCTTTGTGGGAATGCTGTTCCACACAGCAGGCGATGCTCCAGAGAAGGCACAACTGCTGGATCCCACAAGACAACATTGTTTAGCAGAGGGCCTTGGAACATTCCCTTTATGCTAGATCTCCTGGGTCAAGCAGAAACACACTGGATGAAATATGCTCCCATAAACAGTCTGGCCCTATGATAACTGGTAAATATGCTGCCAATTAGAAAATAAAGGTTTATTATTATTATTATTATCAAATGTTTAAATACATAGCACCTCTTTCTTATTGCATTCAGGTTACTATTAAAAGAGACAAAACAGTTTCAGTTCTAACTTACTGGAATACTCTGTTTGGTTATGAAAACTCATTGCCAAATTGATTGCAAATTGAACAATTCAGTCAGAAATGCTCAATTACTGTCTACCAAGACTCGTAAAAATTACCCTTTTATGGCAGCCAAAAGCTTCTCTCTGATAGGATACAAAGATGTTGTACACTTCAAAAGAAACTTAGATAAGACTTCAGAGAAAATATTACTGTAATGGGAATATATCTGTGCAATATATGTGCAATATATGTGCAAAATATGCTATTTTTCATTACTTTTCAATTCCTATGAAACGTATGATGAAACATCTCAAATTAAATTTCTCTTGAAATTATGTGCAGGCTTGCTCCTTTGTCTTCCTCATATGAATTTTACTAGGAATCAGACTTAAGAGATAAGAGACATAAGACTCTCTGTGTAACTTGGAAATATATTGTTCTAAGATAGATATGTCCAAAAGAAGCTCAAGAGGTATTAGCATAAAGAATGGCATTTTTGTACGTTCAATAACTTATTTAGAAGAAATATGGTCTTTTTCATCCTTTAAGGTAGGGGTCTTCAAACTTGGCCCTTTTATGACTTGTGGACTTCAACTCCCAGAATTCCTCAGCCACGCACACTGGCTGAGGAATTCTGGGAGTTGAAGTCCACAAGTCATAAAAGGGTCAAGTTTGAAGACCCCTGCTTTAAGGAAGAGGGGAACCAGCAGCTTTCCTGATGTTGCTGATGGTGACAGAGGCTATCAACTATGATTCAATAATATCTGATATACCCCAATCCTCATTTAGGAAATTTATTCTATAGTCATGAGGGACAGTTTGAATGGAAATGAGCATTGTGTATCTGAGTCAAAAGCAGGTTATTTTGCCAATGAAGATCCAAACAAGCAAACCCAATCTGCTAAAGAAAAAAACCCACAACCCAACTGCCATTTTAAATATTTATACTGTGAAAGTGCTATAAAAGAAATGTTTGCCTTTCTTGCCTGGCATTTTAGTGTTTACTTTACAAGGTAGCTGATTAAATGTTGTTACTGTTAAACAATCACTCTTCTGAAGATGAGATTAAAAAAATATAGGTCTCATTTCTCACATAATGGCTTTATAAGCTCAAAACAAAGGCAATTACTTCCCTGTTTATTTTTTCCCTTTCTCTTTAGTCACAAATTTCATTTGGTAACCACACAAATGTAACTGATATGCAAGACTGGTAATCAAACTTAGTTTGGGCTTTTTTAAATATCCCACTAATGTTTTATTTTCCTTTATGCCAGCAAGGGGAAATAGGAAATGTATTAACTATTCTAAACAAATGAAACAAAAGGACAACAAAAAACATTTTGAAAAGAGTTTACAGTTATTTCAAACTATGGGATCTTTTGAATGCCACATGTAGTAAATATGTACATAAGTTCAATAGCAAGGCTATGGAATATGCAAATCAAAGAGCAGCAAGGTCAAAAATTATTAACTTCAGCAGTCTGGTGCACTCCCAAAAGTTGGGCTGAAATTCACATCATTTTAGAATCACAGGAAAAGACAGTCTCTGATACATTCCAGAGATACGGAAATAATTTGAGAGAGCTTTAATGGGTCAGAATTCTAGGACTAAGTCCCAGTGGATCTGGACATTGACAGATTCACAAATGCTCTTCTTTAGCAATCCCAGTTGAGTTGTCTAGGACGCTCCTAATTTCAGGGACTTTCCTATGGATAAAAACATCTGCATTATCCAATGTTCCAAATATTAAGTAGCCTAGAAGATTCTTCAATCGAGGACATGTTTAAAGTTTTTCTACTGACAATGACAAATTTCAAGTGAATAAACAACATGTAGCAATTGTTACTAGAATCTGTAATCTTTCATAGTGCAGGTGTCCTAAGATTGCCTAAAAAAGAAAAAATCATTCATTTTTTTATTAGTATTATTTAGGAACTCCCTGTTTTGAAGTAATAGAAAACACAATTAAACATATTTTAAAATCAGAAACAATTATGATATAGGATAGATATAATGCTGAGATGTGCATCAAAATCACTACTCCTCTGCTTTTTCATTCCCTCCTAAAGAAGTTTACTTAGATCCTAGTAAACCTGGAAATCATCTAAGTGCAACACTATCTTTTAATATTATGATTCTAGCAAGATCTTTGTTATAGATATACTTATTGTTCCGCATCATTCTGCAATGTCACTGTCATTGTAAATATGTGACAAAGAAGATTAGAATGCTATTACATCTCCAACCTTTCAAGTGATGGCCACCCTATTTTAAATTTGCAAAATGGAGTATGTCTAATTCTCTTTTTTCAAACAAAAAAAATCCTAACCTTGGCAGTATACAATTAACTACAATATCAATCCAAAAATCCCAGTTATTTAGGAAATGGTAGTCTAGAATCATAGAATCATTGAATTATATGGCTGGAACAGACCTTGGAGATCTTCTAGTTGAACCCCATGCCCAAGGCAGGAATCTTTACATCACCTTATCATTGTCCAATCTTTTCTTGAAAACCTTCAGTAATTGAGCATGCACAACTCCAGAAGTCAAGCTGTTCCATTAATTAATCATTCATACTGTCAAGAAATTCCTCCTTATTTCCACATTTGATCTTCCTCTGATGAGCTTCCACCCAGTGCTTCTTGTCCTGCCTTCAGGTGCTTTGGAGAAGCAGCTGAAGTATTGGAAATACAGCTCAAGTATTGGAAAACTGCTATCATTTCTCCCCTAAACCTTCTTTTTGTTAAGCTAAATATACCTACTTCTCTTAGCCATTTATCTTACGATTTAGCCTTCAGACCACTTATCATCTTTGTGGTCTTTTCTGCACTCTTTCTATTATATTATGGTGGAATGGGACACAGTACAGGCTGTCCTCAACTTACAATTATTTGTTTAGTGACCATTCAAAATTACAACAGCACTGAAAAAAGTGACTTATAAGAGTTTTCACACTTGGAATTGTTGCAGCATCTCCATGGTGACATGATCAAAATTCAGATGCTTGGCAACTGGCATGTTACTACTGCAGTGTCCCATGGTCACATTCTGTGACCTTCTGACAAGCAAACTCCCAGGAGAAATTCACTTAACAATTATGTTACTAACTTAACAACTGTGGCAAGAAAAGTTGTAAAATGAGGCAAAACTCACTTAAATTTTGGGCTTAATTGTGATTGTAAATCGAGTTCCAAATGTGACCTCATTAATCCAATGTAGAGTGGTAATATCGCTTCTCTGTTCTTGATCCTCTCCCTCTGTTGATGTAACCTAGCATTGCATTAGCTTTTTAGTGAAGGATTCTGTTGTCTCTTGGGTGATGGTCTGGTAGGATTCCTTGATCTCTCTGTTACTACTGTTGAGCCAGGTACTGCCTATCTCGTACCTATGAAACTGGTTTTTCTGCCTAAGTGCAGGATCTTATTTTTCTCATCACTGGACTTTACTTTTCTCACTACTACATCCTACATCATGTAAATTATTTCCTCTGTGTTGCTTTGTCAAATCAGTGACTTTCTCAATCCTATACAGAAAGATGAAAGAGAGAAAATAAATAATATCTGGCAGAAATATCCATTCTCCTGGTAACTGAGCACTCCCTTCTACCATCTTTCTGGTCAGGAGAATGGAAAGCTACTAGTGATTTTGTTAAATAGTACTTATATCTTGTTGCTTTTAGGATATGATGGATACAACCTGCAAACTGTGAGCAACTATCAACAAATTTAAAAGCTCTCTGTAAATAATCAATTCAGACCATCTGTTGCCTTAAAGCTACACTTACATAGCCTCAGCTAATGAATTAAGCAATTTTTCCAAAATTTTAAAATAATTGCTTAAAGCTGCTGATGAGTGTTAAATGACTCCTGAACAATTATTTTAGTGCACATATTCTACCACACTCCCCACCACACACGTGTAACTAGTTTATTTTAGACTGCTACAGCTAAGATACTACTCTTCTTTCCTGCTACCTTTTATCTTCCCCACTAATCCCTTTTTTAAAATATATTTTCTCATATGCAGAAAATATGCTTTAACTTGTTTTGTCATTAGTTGTCTCTTTATTATCAATATTATAGCAAAAACAATGCAAGAATAATAGGGGTCTTTTATTTTTAAAAGCATGTGTGGTACTTTCTTGGCTCCTTCTTAAATGTTATTATTATTGGAGCTTTTACAATTCTGTGACTCCAAAGGAACCCTACAATTTCCTTCGGTGTAGGGTTTCTCCTTTTCCTGTGTTTTCATGCCACAAAGAGGGTGTCTCAGAAAGTTTTCTTCTCTCTCTCTTCCCCTAAAAGAACTGTAATAGCCCCAGCATATTCCTAATCTAATTAACATCCATAACACTTAGACAATAAATTGACTTCAACTGCTCTTGAAGTTCCCTGCCACCTTGTTAAATTGCCTTCCATTGCAGCTGTAAATCAAAGAAGAAGGGCTAAGGTCACAGTCCATGTTTGCTGTACGCTTGAGTGGGAGACACTGATGGCTTTACCAACTGCTCCTTTATGTTGTTTTTGCAGAGCTGTAGAAGACAACACGTTGCAATCCTAAACAAAATTTTGTTCATCTTGAGCAGAAAAGCAAAGTAGCAAAGGCTCAGTTAAGTGTAAATATCAAATACAAGGTAAATAAAAAAATCAAGTAAGTCTACAGCTCACTGTTTAACATGTTTATTCAGGAGTAAGAACTCCAGAATTCCATGAAATTTTTTTTAACGCAGCCAACAAATCAAAGACTCAAAAGTAAAAAAGTAAATCTCTCTCTCTCTCTCTCTTTCTCTCTCTCTCTCTCTCTCTGTGTGTGTGTGTGTGTGAGAGAGAGAGAGAGAGAGAATATTAATAGGATGAGAGAATATTAATAGGATGTTCCATGCTTGAACTGAAATGCAGGTGCATTTAGAACTGTGGCTTTAAAAATTATGTGTAAGTATTTGTTAGAAAATTATATTCTGGTTAAAGCATTCCCATATTGCATCCCATTTATAAAAAGAAAAATACACATTCAGATCTTTACGAATATAAAAATACAAACTAGTAAACTAGATCATTGATCTATGTAGCTCAGTTTTGATTATTATGGCTATGTATTCCATCACTATCAAAGTAGGAACTAAATATTAACAAAGACATTCTGTTACAACACATTGCTCTCAGTGAATTATTGTTTATTTATTTCACTGCTTGTAACCAATCCTGTTATCAATAATAAAATAAAGCTATCTACTAATGCTCAAAATGTAACCTATGACGAAGAACTGATATCTTTGCAGGACTTGCTGAACCACTTACTGATTTTAGTGGGACAGTACACCAACTTAACTGGATCTTCTTATTAGAGTCATGAATATTTTAGGTCCCCTTGCTTTCAAGAAGTGTATTCTAAGTATTGTTAAAATTACTGTATATTTAATCTACTACCTAAATGAGTAATAGGCAGTTTATCTCTCTCTCTCTCTCTCTCTCTCTCTCTCTCTCTCTCTCTCTCTCTGTGTGTGTGTGTGTGTGTTACAGAGCTTCTCCTGATGCCAATTCCTGGGAATAAATACTTTCCTGCCATTTTGACATGATGATATTATACTATATGCTCTTATATCAATGTAGCACAGATTTCAAAATAAAGAAACAGTCCTCTTCATTCTTTCTTACCTCCTACCTGCTCCTCCAGACCTGAGAAAGTGAAAAATCTTTGCCTTGTCTATATGTAGACTTGCCTATCTAGCAGAGTGCTCACTTCACTCTAGAAGGTTCCAGCCACCAAGAAAGTAAGAGGTCCACTTCTGGCCTCAAGAATCATTCTGCAGTTACATTTAGATCAATTGTCATCTTAATTTTTATTAGATGTACACATTGGCGTATTTTCAGTACTGAGTAGTGAAGGGTGAATAATAAAGGGCAAATTCAGCAAAATATCTAGTAATGGGGAATCAAGAAAGAAGGGGATCTTTTTTGTACTTCCCCAAATTGGTAGCCTAACATTTATGGTCAGAGAGTGAGATCACAAGTCAATAATATTTGAAACATGCCATCTAAAAATTCTATATATATTTTGGTTATATTTTGCTAAAAGATAAATTGGATAAAAATCTATCTCAGATGATTAAAGGCAAAATACTGTGATCTGGATGCATGATCTATTATCCATCTCCTTAAAGAATATATCTATGATCTCTGATACTTTTCTATAAGCATAGATTTATTTTATTGGTTTATTGTTTTTGCCATGGCATTAATGAATGCATTGTGAAAAAAATCCCATTACATCTGAAAAGAAGGGATCATATTGTGTTTTACCGCAAAATACACTGTAATTGCTACTGTATTGCAAATAAATATTTTAATAAGAAAAAGCTGAAGCAGTCATGGAAAAACATATCTCATCACTGGCTCACTTAAATTGGATATCTGTACATCTGGCTTTATTTTTAAAGCATATGCAAGTCTTAACATTTTCAGCAACAAGATAGCTCAATTGATATGAGGCAACCCAGTTTTTGTGTTTGATAAATCACATGTCAAATCCTATATGAATTCTTAAAATATATTTTATATCATCTAGTATTGATATCAGCAAATGCTGAAATGTCCAGAAAATGTTCATTGAACAGAAGAGAATGGAAGTTTTATGTTAAGGCAGCAGCAATAACTATACTTCCTAGAAGGTAAACCATATTGAACTCAATGGGACCTATATCCAATTAATGTATAGGATTCCTCAGCAAAATTTTTAGCTTCCATGCTTGTGGTCATGTATCTTAAGATTGATCTGGCTCACATCAGCCATAATATATTTAGTTTGGATTCAGATTAGCATGTTGTGCTAACCATAATTTATGACATAGCATGTGGTGGTTTATTCACTAGAGCATAGGTCATATTTAGACATTATATATAACTTATCCTTAAAAAGATTATCTTTCTCTTTAATGGTTTGTCAAGGAACAATTCTCTATTTCTGAATGGCTTCCAGCTCAAGTCTGTCTTACAGTGGGGTGGGTGGTCATAATTAGAGAAAGAAAGACTTTAATGTTGCACAGTAGTGTTTAATACTGGGAGAGCTAACTGAGCAGCATACTGTACAATAAATATTGACATAGCTATAGCTTGCATTTCTATTTCTATTATAGTAACTACTTTTAAATATATGCCTTTCCATAAACATTTAGCAAATTTGTATTTAATCCTCATTTTTCATAATGCACTGTCTCTAGTTTCATGTAATGAATGACCTACTCTCTAATATATTAACAAGGAATTCTCATGAACAAGAATAGCTAACCTCACATTTTCTGTTATTTTACAAGTCCCATAGTTGTTTACTATTTTTCAAGTTGTCTGAATTCATGAAAACAAAAACTGAGGATAAAGCCAAGTTTGCTGTACTTACCTATCCCTTAAGCCAATTGTTTCTGGCTGTTATTCCACTTTGATAGTATAAGTTCAATGTCCTACACCTAAAACCATCTTCAAAGAGTATTTAGAAACTTATAACTTTAAAGAAATCTGATCAGACCGCACCCATACTGAAAAAATTGCTCTCTTTGCCAACTCCATTCCACTTTCTCTCTAATATGTCAAGGAGGAGGAACAGATTTTAAGGCTCTTAATGGCCCAGAGATTGGGTATTTAAGGAAGTACCCTTCTTCTCCCAGATTTGCAAAAGAGATTGCTTTTCAAAAATGCAGGAAAGAGCCTTCTCCTGTGTCAATGCACTATTGTTGGATTTTCAATTAGTGCCAATGCTGTGTTTTCTCTTGAAGAGAGTCAGAATGTATCTTTTCAGTGTAATTACTCACATTGTTTGATGTTTTATTACAAGCAGTAGTTTTGCTTCTTTGATAAGGATAGTTATCATTGTTTTAATCTAGCTATTGTTTTGTTATTTTGTCAGGTACCTTGTTGTCAAGCACACAAACACACACATATAGAGAAAGAGGAGACAGGATACTAATACAATAAATAAATAGTTATGTATCTCCAGGAATACTACAAAATTATATAGTAGATGATGTAGGAGACCAGAAATCACAACAAAGCAGTTGTTAGATGAGGTAAGGAAGCTGTGAAAAAGTGCCAAGTATGTATCTGAACATATCTTGGCTCAAAATGTCTTTGATTATATCTAGTGCATTCTGGGCAGGTATCAGAGGACCTCTGTTAGAGTAAGAAACTTTTTTATGGCCCCCATGAAGAATAGTTTAGCTAGACATTATGTTCTCTGACATTTTGCAGAGCTGGCTATAAGCAACACAGCCAAATAAAAGAGGCAAAAAGTCACACAAACTATCAGAATAAACACCAGCCCCTCCCATGCTAAATTCTGTTTTAAAAATAATAGCCTGAAATACAAAATGTAAACTACCAGTTTCTAGAAGCAAGGATTATTCCAGAACAAGCATCTATAAAATCACCAGGCATAAAATATGAGATGGATCAAATGAAAGTATTTTGCTGTTAAATCAATTCATTTTGCTAAACTTAAATTTGAATTACAAGTTTATTAAATTTTATTCTGCAATGATATGTTTAAGACAGGTTACTGTACAATGTATTGATTTCAATCCTTACCAATCAGTTCCTACAGAAGTCTTACTGAGAATTAATTACCATTTAAAAAAATAAAATATAACCAAATTGCAAAGTCTGCTCATTTGTAGAATAATAGTAATAAAAAATTATAAATCACATTCTCATTTTTGTTGTATGGTGGAATCAGCTTAAACATTTCCTAATATTCCCTTTAGCCAATTAGTTTGTTCCACTTTATCCTTCTTTAAAAGATGATAACTTTGTTATATACCTATTCATCAATCTTTAGGTCTATGGCATTGATCAGACACCTGGAAAGTTCCATATGTTTTAGCCATCAGGTTTATAAATACAAAATAATGGGCTTCATTTTCTTCAAAGTAGGCAATAATACTAGACAGATGATGATATAGATATAGAAGTTGATATTGATTAAAAAACTAGAATTAGATTCTTGGCAAAATCGTGTCTTTTTTAAGAAATTTAACAGCATCTCTCATGCTGTTAAATGTAAAACACCAGGGGCAAACTATTAATTAGCAATCCTTGAATGAAAATATGTATCTTCCTTGTAATGGGAACAAAACTGCTATTGATTAAAATTGTAATAATGCTTAAGGTTCCATTATCTTCTTAAATCTGCTTATTTTCTTCCTTCTATGTGCCATTTTATTTTATTATTAGAAATAAATCAACCTTTTAAATAATATCCCAGCTGATTTTTGGTTCATTGACTGAAAAAGCTCCTAGGAATTGTATCAAAGAATAAGCAATTACAACTTTGGGGAAACATATTTTAATTATTTATTTGGCCACACTTGTGTCCTATTTATGTCCTGGGAATAAGATACATACAAATGTGGGTTGAGGAAGAATGCAATAATATAAAAATTTAAAACACAACAATAAAATATGAAAGAACTAAAGGTAATGTAATATACCAAAACCTAATAATTTGCTGATTATAAAGGTAATGAAGTTGTCAACATTCTCATGTTAAATGGCTTGAAAAGAAGTTCCACAATCTCAGATACTACAGAGAAGATTTTGTCTTCATTGTAAAGAAAGATGGGGATCAGAGGGAAATCTCTGCCATAAGATATGCTCAGATATAATATGATTTGTTTCTGAAGGTCCTCCCAGCTTTTTGTCCTTGAAAACATTAAGCGGAAGATCAAATAGGACATTAGATCTTGCCATTTTAAAAAGCATTGGAAAGGAACTGATTATGCTTTCTGATTATCTTTGGAGGACTCAGAACAAGGGTAGTACAACTGAACTGACTCTCCTGGCTTTTTTGTTCAATACCATCAACCATGATATTCTTCAGCTCTGGAGTTTAGGAGTGGGAGACACTTTTGCGGTGGTTCTCCTTTCTCCATGGCCAGTGGTGTTAGTATGCAGGGAGGAAGGGAGGCCAAGCTCTAGTCCCTGTAGTATGGAATGCCTCAGGCTCAGGCCTCTCTATTCTCCTTTTTTAACATCTACATGAAACTGCTAGGGGAGGTTATCCAATAATGCAGGGTGCGATATTATTATTTAGGTTGATGATACCCAGTTATACATCTCCATCCCTGGCTGTTGTGATCCCTGAAGGATATGAGGTTCTGGATGGAAGGAAGAATCAACTTTGGCTCAATGCTAGCAATATGGAGTGGTCTAGGATTTTGGTTTCTCAGGCTCTATTGATTTCTCATCAGACTGTATGAGATTGTAATTCCCTGGATAAGCTGGTGCTTTATTAGGCAGTCCTCCCAGATTCTTGGCTCCTGCTTGAGGAGCAGGTGACAGTCATAGTTAGGGAGGCTTTTGCACAGATCATCTTGTGTGCCAATCGCATCCTTTCCTGGACCTTTTATAGCACTCATGACTTAGTCACCATGATCCCTAAGAATGTCTCCACCCTTCACTAGAATGCATAGGATAGGGATGTTCCAGATCCCTTCTCTGCTACCTAGTGGGACCTCTGAAATATGCCTTTTCTATTGCTGCCCCTACTTTATGGAACACTCTTCCCCAGGGATTCAGCAGGCCCCCATCCTTTTAGCTTTTTGGAAGGCCATCAAGATCTGTTTTTAGCAAATCACTATGATAGTAAAGAATAGATAGCATAGAATGTTGGATCTGGCTGTGGAACATTCCCCAATGTGATGCTTATCTTGTTTCTGTTTTATTGTTTTGTCATTTTTGGTTAATAGTTTAAGTTATTGGGTTTTACTGCTGCATGAGGCAACAGTGATTTAAGATAGAAATCTTAATTAATGAATAGAAAAATCTCAATTAAACTTAAGCACAAATCTTTTATTGAAACCAAAGAAGAATCCCTAACTTGGATCTAACTCTTTAATAAGCTGTATGTTTCATTATTATACTGAGGCCCTGCTCAACTCCAAAACAACTCTGGGCATGCAAACAAACCTTCAAACACTTATTCACATCTGTCCACACCTCGAGCTGCATTTTTGCTATTTGAATTCTTGAAAATTGAAGTGAAATGCAGGGTTAGCATATTCTCTGGAATATGAACTAATTTCAATTTTTTTCTTGGATGATAGATATATTGATGTGTTAATGAGCTCGGTTCTGGAAAAAATGTTGCACATTTGGACAAAGTTTAGGCAGTCTCTTGAAATGCAAAGGAAGATTGCGTATAAAATGTGACTGGGGGCCTCCAAGTACTTTCTTTACTGCTTTACTGGACACTCAACATATATCCACTACCTGCCATATTAACTGAGTAGGGCCTATGACAATGATTTAGCCACAATATTTTTTTGCTCAAGTTCTGAATTAACAATGCTGATTTCTGCTATTTTAAGCATATTTCAGCATAGTTATTACTAGCCAATAAACTCCCATTTTAAAGCTTTTACACCCATATGATTTACCTTAAACAATATTTTTAATCACCCAAAATATGTAACAAAATATAGTTGTTTAAGAGATATGGCTAACCTTCTGACTTTATTTATAATCTTATTATTTTTATTTTATTTAATAATTTAATATAATTTATTATATTAATAGTTGTATTAATATAAATAATATAATTGTACAATTTGATATTTACTAATAATTATACATTATAGAATAATAGAACAGAATAATTTTATATACATAACTTTTAATTTTCAATATATTTTAAGTTTCAATATATTGGCTACAAAATAGAAGCAGTGTTTCAAGATTAAAGCAATCAAAAATGTATCTTTGCATGCATTTTGATTGCCTGTGTGAATAAAGATGCAACCATATTATAGAACAATAATGTTCTATAGTATATTATACTACTTTCTGATGCAATCCCATTCAGTTTATTTATATAATGAACTTTATCCACAAGTGTTCATTAATAATTTAGATTATTTATAAATGCTGCCTGCAATGCAGGTCCTCTGCATATAAATGCAGAGCGGTCATCTTCTTCCCAAATTTAGGAGTCAATCTTAAATTCATTTAATTTGAGATTAAAAATGAAATGGATTAGGCAAGTGCAAGACTGCAACACTGATCCCTTACCACAAAAACCTGAAAATATTTGTTTTATTTATGTCTAATTTCCTGGGGTTTATTTATTTTTTTTGTTTAGGTTTTTTTGTTTTGTTTTTGTATCCATTAAGAAAATAGTCTTACCTACGGTATTTTCAATTCATCTTTTCCAACCCTCCTGATCACAAATCATTTAATAGTACTTTATTGTTTTGCTGGTTTCAAGGCAATAAACTTTATTTGTACCCACTGCACATAGATGGGTTCTTTAAGACTTGGGAAATTTTTTTTTCTCCCTTTTTTATTTGCTACAATCTGTTCAATGTCACTATGTTAAGAACAGCAACATGGCTCCAAAGCTGAAATCTGGGAAGCTGTACGTCAGGCACACTTTAGCAGATTTATGTCATCAACTCCCACACAGTATCAATCATTCCCAAGATCATAATTCGCCACCAAAGCAAAAGCTGTACTGAAATCACCAGGACAGACTTCAAACCAAGCCAGTTGCAAGTTTTCAGGAATTAGGAGTGGGGGGTGAGTGATTGAGGTTAAAGAATTCTCAGCAAACTCTCCCAAAGGGGTTAGGGAAGGGAGGGGGAAAAGAGCAATGTTGCCATCAGCACAAATGCAAGATGTCTCTGTTAAAGAAACCAGGATGCATTTTGAGACAAATAAACACAGATTTATCAGTCTGGCTGCAATTTTATGAAGTGCAATGTTAGCTCTCTTCTGTCTCTTTCCAATCTAGATCAGATAAACAGATGCATCCAGGACTGTAGATGTCAGAGTATATGATCACTAGTAATGGCCAGGAGCATTTCAAAGCATTTCAGGTTTCTTTCACTTTATTTTCAGATCAGCATTTTTAGATGTCAAAAAGCCATTGGCACAGCAGCCATGTGTTTTTATTATCATACCAATTCTTAAAATATATTTCAACATAAAGAAGGGAATACAGCATTCTTTCTAGTTCAAGAAGAATTAAAAATATTCCAATTCATATTTGCTTAGAACATGATAATTTAATAATAATGAAAGCCCTCATCCTACCATGTTCTTTGTTCTATCAAGAAGGCACATAAACACGCAAGCAAGAAGCCAAAATGTGGCCTAATGCCAGTCTGTAGCTTCATCTTCATTTTCAAGAATGCCTCTGGGATAATGAGGTTTATATATCCTATAATTCAACATTTCATTGCTTATCCTAAGGTTACCTCAGAAATTATTCTAGAGACAACCTCCTATTTTAGATTTTATACTGTAATATCCAAAATTAATGTCATCCTCTGTATATAAAAGGGTGAGATGTAAAAATCCATGATTTCAATCAAGTTTCAAAATTTGCTATCATGATCATTTTAAAAGAAAAGTGTAACTTCCAACTTCCACATGAGACGGTCTCTTTTCTATTTCTAAATGCAGAAATCTACAGGTGCCAATTCCCACCTGTTGTAAAATGATATCCCATTCTGATAACTTTTATTTACTATAGGAAACCATTTCTCCTTTGGTATTTTAACAATCATGGGACTAATAATTAATTTGGGAAGATTCTGCAGAAAAATGACCACCTAAGGGATCAGACCCCAAATGCCCCCCCCAGAATTATGCCCCATTCTATATTTTCCAAAGCTTAATGATGTATTCTAGCACATATCATTATGCTCTGGAAAACAAATGGAAGGTATATATGCATGTTCATATATGTACAATTCTCTCAGAAAAAAATGTTTGTGGTTGATTTTTCTTCTTTTTCTTATACATCTTAATGTTTGTTTAAATATTTGGGGAAGTCATTAATCAAATGTAGCTGCCATCAATCTCCCAACTTGTAAAAGTCAACTGAAGGAGGCAGCAATAGTTTAAAAAATGTGTTAAGCTAAGAGAATCATATGGAACTTTTTAAAGGAATGTATCAAGGGAATTTGCAAACTGTAATCTCCTACAATTGCAGGAAAGGCTACTGAAAGTGTGAATTAATTTAATACAGAATTTGTCCTTAGTCACTCTTAAGAAATAACAGACAGTGGAGAAGTGTAGAGAATAGACTGGCATGCAAACTTATAAAGCAACATAAGAGAACTGGAAGGTGCACTTGAAAAGCTTGGCATCATTTTAAAATACTCTAGACAGGATGATTGATTTTCCATAGGGGAAAAGATGTGCAAAGTGGGGGAGGGAAGCAAAGGAAGAGCCTATCATGTTCAAAAGGTCATGAGAAGAAGCAGAGCAGAAAAAAGCATTTGATCAAAGACAAGCTGCCAAATCTATGTGCTATTGGCAGTTAAGTAAAAGATGCTTAAGATACCAACACCTACAGCTGCATTGCAATGGAAAACTGGAACTTAATTAATATAAGGTTAATGTCCATTTAATTTTACCCCTTTTAGACCAAAAAATATATTTTAATTCATTCTGTTTTTCAGACTTTTCCATCTACATTTTCTTCTTTGATAGCTTCTCCAATTGTTCACAAAGAAACTCTGCATTTCAGGTACAGGCCTATAAATGTAATATGTTATTTAAATTATTTGCTCTGTAGGTGCTTCTTCTTAATTATGACATCAAAATAATGCATCATGATGCCATGATCTAAGTGCTCCCTTTCATATTAAAATTATGACATATCGATGAATATCAGCTAGCAAAAAAAAAACAGGATACAAATTCCTTAATCTCTTTCCACAATTTTAGCAGAGAAATTGTTGGCATTTTTGACCAAGCCAAATCCATAAAATGCTAAGGAATTTTTGGAGGCTTGACATTCCAATAAATCAGCCATCAACAGACACATAGAGATAAATCCCATCCACATACCATTTAAAAGATAGCATCAAAAGTCAAGCAAGAAAACAAACATCACTCCTAGCAGCCAACATCCAAATAAACAATCAGAGAGGAAACTATATCCAAGCAACAATTAAGGAAGAAACTACACTCCAATCAAGACCAGTAAGGCAAGCTAGTAAATATTGTTTAACAATCAGCAAATGTTCCTTTCCTATGAACAGATGATGTTATATAGCCTGGTAATGAAATGCCTGCAGAAAAAAAGGCAATCAAGTTGAGAGGACAACAAAAACTTAATTAATCTAAATAATAGGTTGACATCTCAACATCATAGATATAAAGCTACTTGGAACAGGTTGGAAAGACTTTGTGCAAAATGCCATAAAACTGTGAGAATAATGCTAATGGGTGTGGAATGCTGAAGAGAAGCATGTTATGGAATAGCAGAAAAAGTAGAAGAGGAAACAGACATCTAATGTAAATGTTAATTGTTGCCCATGGAATTGCTATGCCACATATAATCTATGTCAACACTACATCAATGCCTTATAATAGAAAAGAATTAGAAAAACTAAAGTGGGATTAATTTGTCAAGGCTGCCGGAAAGATTTTATCCAAGTAGGAATGAATTAAATTTTGGCAAAAGGGGTATTTTTTATACCAGATAAAGGATAAGTAAGCAAGGTTTTTCTTTTTACATTATTTGCAAATCTATGACTATGATAAAGTTTACTGTATATTTTATTGAATTAGAGAAAGCATATGACAATGTGAATTGGCTTGAATTATTTTGCTATGATTCAATTGAAAGTTGGTTGCTAGATGCAGTAAGAGCAATATGACAGAAATCAAGCATGTTTGAGATGAAATAGAATGTTCAGCCTATCATTTAACATTAAGTTGGTGTGAGATAAGGATACATATGTCCCATTAATAGTTTCATGTATTGATGGCTAAGAAATGCTTGTGATGGTATCACTAGTTGGAGACAAATGTATATGTACTTTTATATGGCAATGATTCTACGTTATTACTAGAGAATGCAAATTATTTTCCCCCAATATTGGATTGTATGCAATGAAATATTATGTATCTGAAAATCAATATATCCAAAACCAAGAATGACAAGGAAAATGGGGTGAACAGTGGCAGGTTCTAAATACATGGCAAAAAACTAGAGCAAGTAGAACTATGATACCTTGGTAGAATGATTACTAAAATTAAGAGAATGGACAGAGGAAGCTAGTAAAAAGATATGAATGGACATTGTAAGGAATTTGTTAAAATAATCTAAATTGGCAATGCATAAGAGCATATTACTGCCAGTTTTGCTGTATGGAAATAAGAGTTGATATGTTCAGAGAAACAAAAACTAAGTAAAAAATAGGAAAATGGGATGCTTAAGAAGTAAGCACGATTAAAAAAGGATAGGATTCAGAATGAATTGACGTTAATACATGAGAACTGATTAGTCAGTGAAGAGTACAGAAGCATATGCATAGATAGTTTGGGCAAATAAAACAAATGAATGAGGACCAAATATATGAAAAAGGTTAACTATTCAAAATTAAAAGAAGACTATTGCACTATGTTTAGATAAAGTTGAAATTTTGAGAAATAAGGAGGTGGAAAGTGTTAAAAACAAATTAAGACATGAAACAATTATTATAGTGGAAATACTGTAAGAATGATTTGAAAGAACAAAAACAGAAGTGTAAATGACGGTGATGTAAATTATTTTAGTTTTGTTTTTTCTTAGAAAAATTTGATTTAATTGGCTTACTTTTTCTTACACCTCCTCCAAACACTGGATATACAGAAAAAGTCCATATATTTCTTTGTGGCTTGTAAATGAAAAACTCCTGATGACTTTTTCACGATTTTTATTATGTAAGCATAGGATCTATTATCAATATATAAAACAATACTCCACCCTGTGGTATTATAAAAAGGCAAAATAAAATAGTCTTTAGAAGATTTCAATACACATGGTTTGATATTCTTATATATACTGGGTAATAAGTAGAAATAGTTTGGGGAGGGGGCTCCCCTGTACAAAAATGTTTTGAGAAAGTTTCAAAATGAAATAAATCCTAAAAGCATTTTATAAATTTCAGCCAGAAAAAATGCAAGTAAATACAATAAGTTTGCCTACTTCTTGGGGAGGAACCATTCTTCATCAGAATGTCCCACAGGGAGATTTTTGGCATTTCCAGTTCAAGGAGTCAAATAAAGAATCTGAAAGAGGCATATAAAACCAGATAGAAATAGTGAGATGAATGGGGAAATATTCAAATATCACAATCAAGCCTATGAATAGGAAGCTAGAGTGCTTTATGCTGCTCATGATTTTTTAAAATATTGCTACAAAATAATTATTATTGAAATGGCTATGAAGTCACACAGATATTTCTAGATTTTTGTTTTTTAACAAAGTTTAGTAGCTGCCTCCTAGTATTTGGAAGTATGCCCATCTATCTCCTCACTCTAGGATAATAGCAAACTGGAGCAGCATAGAACCTTCTCTTATGAAAAAGTCATTTTGTGATAGGTCATTCCTCTAAAAGAAAGAAATTATCAAAGAATCTCAGAACATGGTCCCAAAATTCAGAATGTTCCTCTTTTTCTGCTCTTATCCTGTATAGAACATTATTTACATTCTATATTTCTCTCTTGAGCATTATATGTTAAATATTTTTGGTAATTTTAAAAACATATTTTATAGCTGAAAGAAAATTAAGGCTAGAAGATTATGCATGCTTACTGAGATTATGTCTACTTCACTAATTGGGACTTACTTCTTGATTAAGATGAGCAGAACAATATACTGTACGCTTTTTCTATAATAAATAGAAACATGCACATCTTAGTTATGGCCAGCAAAGCAAGAACGTTCAGTTCTGATGTTTATAGTATTATGAATTTGGTTAACTGGAGCATTCAATTGTTTATGAAATAGTATTATTTCATAAGTTTGTGGCTTGTTGGGAGAGCACGGGAAGCTTTATTTGTCCACGTGCACAATATAGGTTGCACATATAAAACCATCTCCCCACCATCACTGCTGCTGGTCCGTGGAGCCAGAAAGATTGGGGACCGGCTTTATAAATTAATGTAATCAAAATTGATGATTAAAGAAACCTAATTGTTTTTAAAATAATAATGTTGTTCATCTAGGCCAGAGGTCCCCAACCTTTTGGGCACCAGGGACCAATTCCATGGAGAAAGTTTTTCCACAGACCGGAGAGTACATGGTTTTGTGTGCTGCCTGCATCCCACGGATGGGGTTTTGTTTGTGCAAACCCGTTGCTGGCATGCCGCACACACAGTACAGGTCCACGGATCAGGGGTTACAGAAAAAGCTTTCATACACCAAAGTAATCCCATTTAATTTAGTCTTACCAGTATGTAAGTGATGGGTTATTATTGAATAAATGTCTAAGTGTTTAAATAATGGAACATATAGCAGTTCAATTTGGAACATGGTCCTTCTCAAATTTGTCAACCTTCTTTCTCCTTTTATTCATGTTTTGGACTTGCATTTAAATACTAATACTTAGTAACTTTGACAAGTCTTTATTATTTCCTATTTGTTGTCTGTAACATTCTAATATTCCTTAATTATCTCTGGATAATTAATTTCAACCTGTAAAATTCAGATAATTTACAGACATAAGAATTCTTTGTATGTGTCTCTTCAGAATTTGTGTTCCAAGTTATTTGTGAGGATGGGTGGAATAGGAAGATATTGTGTAAAAAAGAAAAAGGTCATCTGGCTGTCCACCCTTGCTGATCTGGAGGGGAAAAAAAGGTCTTGGAGGACTTTCCATTTGGGATTCAATGGAATGTGCAGTCAGCACTGCTGCAGACCATTGAACAATGAAAGTGTATGCCCCCTCCCGCAATTATATAGTAAGGAAGGTAAAAGCTGGAATTCTATACTTTTCCACTGAGATTGCCAGGTATTTTCCCCCTTTAATCACAAATCCCCCTTACATTGTGGAAAGCATCTTCATTAATTTAAAAGCCATTTATTTCACATTAACACCAACCCTCAGTCGAGTTACCATGTTTCAGTCATCAATATTATATGGAACTGAGAAATCATACTTTTTTTCCCCACAATGGACTATAATCTCACAGTTATGATGAAGATGATATATAGTTCATTCAAGTGTTTTCACAGAGCTTTACTTCCAACTGATTGGATTCTGCTCATTCTGAAGTTTTAAACCCATGGTAACAATAAAAATATAAACTCTGGGCCATTTTAGATGGCGGCCAACAGCATTCCTCTGGCAGGAAAATGTCTACATTCCATATTTAGTATTTTAATGCACAAATCCCAAATCAAGCCTCTAACTCATGCTTGTGAGCACCCAGTGTTGACAATGTGAAGTAACAGACTAAAATAGTTTTTGGTCTGATCCAGCTGAGCTTTTTTCTTGTGTAAAAGAGAACATTCAATATTTATCCTATAGAAAGTATCTATGTTAGACTTTTTAAAGATTTTTTTATTCTGCCTATATTATTTTTATAAATAAGTCAAAACAGTGAAAATACTTTCCTATTTTTCCTAGAACAATACTGTTGTAGGATTGTTGTGAGTTGGACTAAGAGTAAGTGACTGGCTCAGTCACCTAGCTGGCATGACTGATTTATACTCTCTTCCTTTTCTTAAGCTTTCTGACCAATTATGTTACATCATACACCAACATGCAAGGTTTAACCTGATTTACTTATACACAGACACATGCAGTTTGGAAAGAAGGGAATTTCCCTGTCTTTAAACAGTGAATATCTTCCTTGGTGTTCTTATTTATATTGACCATTAAGAGAACAGTATATATCTATGTTCAAAATAGAGTTAATTTTTGACTCTGATTTGTTTTACCATCCACTTATTTGTTTTGTGGGCTGTCCATGACATTCTCAGAAGTCTTCTCCAATACCAAATTTTAAAAGCATCAATATTATTTCTGGGGGAGGGGAACCACTGCTTGCACAATTCTGATATAGTGCATAATTACCATCAAAGTGCAATGGCCTATAAATTCAACTCCTGGTAAAAGTTCTGACTGCACAGTTGAATCTATTGCTATGTATACCTGATGAATCTCAAAGGACAAAACCGATTGCATATAGTCTCCTAGAAGTCACCTGAAAGAAGTGAATTCTTTTCATTTTTGTATTAAAATGATTCAAAAGCACAATACCCACAGTACAAGTATTCCTATATAAGATTCAAATTATGGGTCATAGTATTTTAAGTTCTTGGTACATGAGCTCCTAAGTGGCTATATAGTCTTTTTTAAACATTTAATGAAGGGATGTCCACCTGTCTTCCAAAACACTTGGCAGGAAAGATTTACCTAACATTTAAGTTAAATATATTTTGTTTTTTAAACCCATTAATTAGAGTCTTGTCTTCAAGAATTGTAATAAATGTATACCTTCATCTATGTGATAATTTATCAAACCATTAAAAATTATGTTATTGCCATCAATTATCTTTCCTCAAAACCAGAATCTCAATTCCTTCAATCTTTCACTAAAAAATAAATGAAAATTATTGTTATTATGAATACTTTTCAAAAGTATTCGTAATAACAGAATACTTTTCAAAGACTATTATTTCTTTTCAAATTGGTGGCCATATTAGAAATTTGAGAAGCTGTGAGGATTTTCATAAAATAGCAATTGAAATGGCATGACTACCAAAGAACATAACTATCTACAAAATCTCAATTTAACAAGGTTCTAAGTTGCCTCCTTTTAATAGTATAAAGAACCACTCAAGGACCTTTCTTATTGTATGAACTTAACTTTGTCATTTTCTTGCAGTAATGGAAAGTTTTAAACAAGGCCCATGATATAGCCTTCCAGTCTTTTTATTTTTAAATAAAGCTTAAGGATCTATTAAGCCACAAACCATCCTTGTATATAATGATATTTGGATCTGGAACTTTGTTTCCAATGTGCCAGTTTACTTGCTTATTTATTCATAAGGTGATGAGAGAATCTAGTGGCATCCAAATGCCCACAGATACGCTGAAGTTCAAAGCACCAAATTAGAAACCCCAAGTCTCACTCCTAATGTATACACTTCTTTAAGAGATCAATTTCTCCTTCACCATGTTGGCATAAAAGCAGCCTTGAAAGGTACTGGGATCTTAACACAGATTACAAATAAGTTCTCAAATAGTAATTTTTCAGATAGATCCTTTAATATCACTCAGGAAACACATTCTTAAAACTAAATATATAGCTCAGAGGAAGAACTTAATTTAGGGCTTGGACTTTTTTCCCCTAAACCTTTAAAAACACTAACAATTGCTAGTTAAAGGCTAGACAAAAACATAAATGTCTTTTCTCATATTATTTATTATTTTTAGGCATTATTGAAGTCCAGCATCTACGATGGAATTTTCAGACATCAATTAGAGATGCTAAAATGCAATAAAAATGTCAAAATATTACTGATAGAAGAGTTCCAAATACAGGTAAGGCACATTGGTATTATTCAGACTTTCTCACTCTGTTCTCTTCTTTTTAGCTTTAGCTTTTGACAAACCAGGGAGTCCATTTTCCTCCTCAAAATGTTTTCTTTTCTTTTTCTTAGATTTACCACGATCACTATGGTAACCACTTGAGTCACTGGCATGCATTCCCACCTCTGCTCCGTCTTGCCCATTCTCTCTTTCGGGCTTATCATATATATCATTATCATCTTCATCATCACCATTATGCATTTCTCTGTCTTCTATCCCAACACTTGATATATCAACTTCCATCTCCTCTGAGCCATTATGTACATCACAATGTTTTTCATATTTTTTCTTGCACTTTTCCTTCAGCATCTCTTCTCCAAGACTAAAAATAAAAAAATAACTGAGAAAACAACTTTTACAAGACTATTAAATACCCGCAGTTATATAGAAGCAAAACACTATATAGTTTATTCAAAGTGATTCTTACTTGACTGGTTTCAGTTGTAATCTGAATCTTTTTATTTATCTTTTAATTGGGTTATCCTGACATATCCTTTAAACGGAAGACAGAAGTGCTAGCAGAAACAGACATTTTGGAGCACAAGCCATTATTATTATTATTGATAGTATTTTTTCCACATTTATTTTTCAAATTCTGAGAGCTCTCACATACTTTCCCATTAAACGTTTGAAAAATAAGTGACATCTTAAGATTGTATATGCTATACAATGTCAAGCCTTACATTCTATAAATCAAGCCACTCTATCTATTTTGTAAAAAAAATGTATTACCTGTTTTTACACAGTTTTCCTCGGATGCAGAAAACTCCAGCAGCGTCTGAATCAAAATGCAGCACCTTAAATACCAGCCTATTACCTATCTGAAAACCAAAGTTTTTCCAATCTTCTGTTGATATGTGATCTGGTTTGGGTATAGAAGCATTGAAACATTCATGAACCAGACAGCCAATATGGCTAGGTACCACTTTATTAATTATACCCTGGGGAAGGAAAAGAAAAAAAGAAATGTTAGCACCACATCACATGGTTTGGGTAAAACTATACTGTTGTTTCTGTCAATATTCAGCATAGGTACATACCAAGTACAGTGGTACCACGGTACTCAACATTAATTGGTTCTGAGAGCCACGACGGGTACTAAAACATACAAATGCCAAACAAACCAGATGACTTACCACATGACCCTTTGTTTTGGCCATCCCCCTCTTCATTTTGCAACAACTTCCCAGTATGGACGACTTCCTGACTGCTCTTTGTAGCTGTCCCCGTCTTCTTTTTGCAGCGCGCAGAAACTATGAGTACCGGGACAATATTTTCGCATCAAAATGCATTGAGTATCACATTTGATGAGTTTTGAAGCAGTCGAATACCGAGGTACCACTGTATATGGAACTAGGGTGTATTCTTACATATTTTGAATACTAAATATACATAAACAAATTGTTTTTAATTTTTTAGGAGTTAGCTGGTTCAATATCCTTTTATCCTGAGTTGGTCAGAATCTAGTTCTGTTTTGCTCAGTTGATTGACACTGCAGAAACTCTAAACTGTTTTTCTATAATAGATCAATAGTGGAACTAATTTCTAAAAGTTACCAACCAGAGTATGTTACAAAAGTTTTGAATAGGATCATTTGATATTGTTTTAAAACATTTAAAAAGATACTGTTCATATAAAACAATTAATTACAATGTTGGTTTTAGCCCATTACTCCTATGATTAATTAAAGAACCATACTTGAAAAGGATCAAAGATTGTAAATATTAACATCATAACTTAATAACCACAAATTATAAAATGTAAACATGCCTAAATATAATCTACTGTAATAAAAATAATGTTATAGAAAAATCTAAGATATACTCTCTCTATATACACACACACACACATAGGAGACTGTAAGCTCTTGATCTTCCTTAGCCATGAAAAAAAAACTGAGTGATTTTGGGCCAGTCACTTTCTTAGTCCAACCCACCTCATATGGTTGCTGTTATGGGGAAAATTAGGAGAATTGGGTATTTTCACCATCTTGACGTTTCATTCATTCATTCGTTCACACATACAATCACAGCACACACAAACACACACAGGTAGAATAGAGTAGGGTAGAATAGTAATAACACTAATGGTATACTGAGGACTGGTCAAATTATTTTTTTTATTTTTAATTATTCCATGGATGCGTTAATGTTTTCTTGACTGATTGTAAACTACTACCGGTATTTATTGTTGATATCATTATTATGGCAGGATAAATCCAATAAATAATTAAATAAGCAAATGAACTTACTATGTAAGTTGAGATGAGAAGAACTGTATGAACAAAAATATTGAGTTATACATACCACAAGTTTTTTCCCCGGTTTAGGCTGAAAAGCAACAAAAGTAGCTTCTATATCCAGATGGATGGCCCCAATGTCATCAATTATATCACCCAGTTCTTTAGTTATTTTAATATCATCATAAGCCACAGGAACACCTTGAAAACTACAAGATAAAATAAAATAAATTACTTAACAATATAACCTTAAATCACCTAAGAAGAAACACTTGTAATTATAATCCTTACCATGACAAAGCAGCTATAAGCAATTCAAATAGAAAGTTCCACAAATGCAGATTTTATGATTCTGAGAAAAATGTCAGTTAGGAGGCCCCCTAATAGTGTGCAATATAACAGATGACTACACCATTTCTTTATGAATTACTTAAAAATGTACTGACTGAAAATAAATTTGTTCTGCAGGTTCCTCACATACTTCTTAAGCTGTTATAAAAATTCCTTAATTAAAATGTTAATTACAAATCATTAAAGACTTGAGCTAACTGCTTAAATAAAAGCCACAGGATTAATTTAAGAAAGAGAGTATAACATTCCCTACTTGTGTGAACATTATGTGTTCATTATCTCTTGTGTTAGCTACAAAATAAACTTGGATGGAAATTTCTTTTGTTCCATTTTATAAATGTTAATTGCAAATAAATGATAATTTTCCCCCTATTTACCTCATGTTGGCTACCCAGACCTTAATCTTTGAAGCTCCTTAAAGTCATAAACCAAGATATCCAATAAAGGCTTAATGGATATTATTGGAAGAAGGATCTTCTTAGCAATGGAATGTTCTTTCTACCCAAAGAGATTCATACCAGTTACAAATGAGATAACAAAATTGTCACTCTATCAAAAATGATTCATTCAATTAATCCTTTAATTTTGGTTTTACATTTCTTAAAAATACATTTGTGGCATGGTTTCTGTATGTTTCACAGCAATGCCCTGTTTAGATGTAATGTGAGCAAACACAAACTACAAGGACAAAAAGATACAGAAATACAGTGAATGATATTTATGCAAGTCAATCCAATTTTTTCGGGGGGGGGGAGTATTTCTGAATTATCTTCTGTATTCTTTATAACAGGGATCTTCAAACTTGGCCCTATTATGACTTGTGGACTTCAATTCCCAGAATTCCTCAGCCAGCGAAGATCCCTGCTTTGTAAGATACTACCCTGAAAAGGAACAGCATGATGGGCAGGTCTATATTAAAAGATTGATTTTACTTGAAAGGGATGACACAGCAAGTCTGGGGCAGGTTACAACTTTCTAATATAATGAAAATGGCAGGGGAAAGAGGTGGGGTGTAATTTGTAACTGCCTTTTGTGAGGAAAATTTCAGATCCCCCGAAATATATTTTGAACTAGGATTCTCGGAACCTCTATTCAGTTTTGGAACTGGAGAACAATAAGGCTAAGGGGAAAAATATGGAACAAGTTCTAGAAAGTTCATCGAACTACTTGCTTTTTCACCAGTTTGTTTTTTAGAGCCTGGAGCATTTAAACGGAATATTTTTACACGCAATAATGGCACATACCTATCTGAGTAACGGCGCAGTTCAGCATCTAACTGCGCGCAAATCCCGGTCCGTTTGCGATTTAGGAAGCGCGGCGGGAGTGCGATATGCCTCCGATGTGACACCACCACAAGGCAAGAATAGCGGTTCTCCGCCAGTGCTCGCGCAGTCTCAAAAGAAGGCAGCTCGACGCAGGTGGGAAGGGGCGCCGGAGCAGAAGGGGCCGCCGCTGTTGAGGTCACAACAGCCGCCTCAACCTCCGCCACGCCAAAACACGATCCAGCCGCCATCTCCGTCGCAGCACCCCGAAAAGATTGCGTCGCTATATGTCCCAAGGTCCCCTTTCCTTGCTGTCACTTAGTGATGACGTTCTCACCATAAAATTGAATATTTTGCTCGGACTGACCTATCAAATGGCTGGAAGTAGAAAAGAGACTCTTCCCTTTCCGGATGTGGTTTAGCGGCCATTTTGTGTGCGGCTTTGGTTACCTACCATGGCTGTCCCTGTGTGAGAGTAGAGACATCCGGTTCCTGAAGCCGACAGAGTTTCTAAACCTGAGGGTGGCGCTACAACAGCGGTACTGCAGTATCCCCGTTACGAGTCCGGGAGAATTTCTTCGGAAATGGGTCTCAGGCAAAGGCGGCAAGATGGGAAAATCGTTGAGACCACCGTATAAAACCACTGGTACACGAAGCCAGTAATCTAGATAGCTCACAGGATGAGCACTGGAATTTTATTAAAGGTTTTAAAACTTACAACATATAATAATAGAATTTTACATGAAAAGTTATAAAATTTTATACGGAAATCTATTCGAGCCAAGATTCTTTACTAGAGGAACCGGTGGTTTGGTTTACTGACATAAATACCAGTGCTTAAATTGTTTCAATCTGGATGGTTAACAATTGGTTATGTGCCATCAACTTGTTTTGGACTCTTAGCAGTCACATAGACAGTTTTATTCACCTTTGCTTTTTCAAATATTTTCAAATAAAATAAAAATATTTACATTTGCAGTTGTTTTTCCTTCAGGAGTTCTCGTGGAGTTGGGGTGGAACAGGAGACAATGAAAAAGGTATAACATTTCATAAGAGCCCTTTTTGGCCATTGTAATAATTTGGATACTTTGAATGTCATCACACTTTACTTAAAGCAGCCATTTCATTTAACTTGTTATAAGCCCATTTCAGATATCCAACAAAAGGGATATCCTGTGCTTCTCAAAACGTACTGAGCTTTAACTATTAGTATTCTCGAACCTATAGCAAAATATTGGGGTTAAAAAGATGTTCAAAGAAAAACCATATCAGCATTTTAGGCTTAAAGTTACAGGGTTTGCAAGGACATATCAGAACGGATATAAATACAGATAATTTTTAAGGGGCAATATTTACATTGAAATGGAAATGTGCTGGTCACAGAGCAAGAACTGATGGCAGATGGACCAAGGCAGTCATAGAATGGATCCCACTTGATAAAAAGTGCCCACAATAGAGACCTAAAACAAGATGGATTGACAACATCAGCAAGTATTGCTGGTCCAATTGGGAAAAAAGCTTAGGACCATATTAATTGAAAACATACAGGTGAGGCCTTCAGCCTGCATTGGATGGAGAATTGCTAAAATGATTGTGATGATTTACATTAAGTATTTCAACTAAAATTGCTTTTTAAATCAATTATTCTATCATCCAGATTTTCAAGAACTGGAAGGTGCAAATGACTAGATTTAAATGAACAAGCACTAATTTATAATCCTCTGATTATATTTATGTAAACTTTAACGTACATTTAGTATTCACTTACAGATTACTTTTTTTATTCCTCTCCCAATTAAATATTCTTTGCACTGTTTTGAAGCTTCTATTCTTCAAATTTGACTGTATGGATGAAACAAATACTTCTATTTCCTTTTTGTAATAAATGTAAGATTGGAATATTTGAATTGTTCATCTCTTTTTCTTAATTCAAACTTCTCTAATCTTTTCTGGATAGTTAGATGAAATAAAACCTTCATTAAGTAAACAGCTGTAATTTAAGAAGATGTCACTGGGTGGCACACTTGAGCCTTGGATGGATATTCAGTTCTTAAAAATCAGTAAACCATTTTCCACCATAATATCAAATTGCTCAATTCCGCAGTTCTGGAGAATGTCTACTAAATTCTGGAGCTAAATATCTTCAAATGATTCTAATTAGGGTTTTAGTCTAGGATTTCAGAGAACAAAGATTTCTTAAGAAAATTGCATCACCTTCATCTTATTCACTTGTGTTGATAATAATAGCATTTGGTAAAGCAAAGTTAACATCCTAAAATAACGTTTTAAATATTGTATATTGGGCAGTCTGCAAACCATTTTCATTAGCATTTGGACACTGAAAGCCTCTGAAATGTTATGCTTACTTATAAATATATTTCATAATCTGCAAGTTTATTTTTCTATTTGAAAATGATTCACATTTGTGCTTTCATCAACTCTCTCAATGTATTTATACTCATCTAATGCACAAATTTTATGTGTCTAGAAGAAAAATCCATTGATTCTAACTGTTCTTCGAATAAATCTTAATTTATTCAGAAGTTTTGCATCCTTCGTTCTTATCACCAAAATATTGAGTTTGGATTGTATAACAATAATAAAAAACCCACTAAATATTAACAACTTTATACCTATTAAAAACTTTTAAGTGGGCATAAAGATTTAAGTTTTAAACGTAAAAGTAAAGGTTATCTGTCCAGTCATGACAAGAAGTAGTGCTCTTCTCCATTTCTTAGCCAAGACACCCAGTTGTTCAAAGACACTTCCATGGTCATATGGCCAGCATGACTATATTCTGACGCTCACAGAACACTGAAGTTGTATTTACTGTTGTTTCCCTGAAAATAAGACCCAGTCTTTTTTTTTTTTTTTTTGCCTCCAGAAGAGATACCACATCTTATTTTCAGGAGGGGTGTGTGTCTTTTCCACTCATCTCAGGCACTGACAGCCTTGCCCAGCCGGCCCACTTCTGGCGTTGAAGGAGCACTTTCATTCTGCAGCTGATAATGGAGCTCCAGCCTGCATTTCACAGTCAAAGGCCTTTCTGGAAGGCCACTGCAGCTGAGAACCGAGCTCCGTTCTTGGCTGCAGAGGTTTGCAGAACTAAGCTATAGATTGAATCCATAGCTTGGTTTTCAGCTGCAGAGGCCTTCCCGAAAGGCCTCTAACTGCAAAATGCAGGCCTGGGAACACCAGAGAAGTGGGCCAGCAAACAGAGGCCTGGCTGCAAGATAAGTGGGTGTTGGCCATGTGGGGCAGCTCCACTCCCCACCCTAGCTCGATTTTTAGGTATGTGCCTTGCCCCAAAACCAGGGCTTATTTTGGGGATAGGGCTTATATTAGGCCTGCTCTCCAAAATCAAGTTAAGGCTTATTTTGGGATAGCATAGTATTTATCTATTTGCATTTTCATGCTTTAGAACTGGTAGGTGGATAGGAGCTGAGGCAAGTAATGGGAGCTCATCCCATTTTTAAGCTTTTAAAGTGGGTATAAATAAAATATCAAATTACCACACCTTCTTGCTGGAGTAAAAGAAATGTTTATGTGAAATGGAAAGCCAAGAATCTTCAGTAGCGAGGAGTTTTTTGTGTTAAATATAGTTACAAAGACGTTCTTTTGTATTCCAGTGAACATATCTATATCCCCATAGATGAAAAGTAGACCACCCTTGCAAATCTCAAATATTCATTTTATTCAGCCTTCTGTAATTATAGTATTTAAATATCTCATTATACTATTAGATGAATGCCTGATGTATATAATAAATTCACAATCTTTAAATATAAAATTATAATTTTATAATATAAATAGCAGCAATTGAAGAATATAAAGAAAGAGATTATACAAATTGGGACCAATAATTTCATTATTAAGCGAAGTGGTCACTAAGTAAAACTGACTTGAGTATGATTTTACTTCAGCTTTTGTTTGCCTCACATCAAGGATTGGTTATAAAATAACTTTTGTATCATCATCATAATTGCAAATACAGTTGCTAAACGAGGATTGTCAGTACTCAAAGCTATGTCTTGATTTAAGTATTGTGGTGGAGTATATAGATGAATCATTTGTGAGCTGAAACTGACCTGACTAGCAACTGGACTGAAGAACTAACTGGAAGACTCTGTGTAAGGAAGGGTACCATCTAAGTTAGAAGTTATATTGCCACATGATCAATTCCAGAAGCACCAACAAAGTTTTGTTTTGTTTTGTTCTTTAAAGATTTATTTTTTAAGGAATAGAAACAATCATTCTATATCATTGTTGAGAAACTATTATCTGCCTTCCTTTATCATAGATATTTTTCCTGCTAAAGGACAAAGTCCATCTAGCAATAGTACTGTAATCAGCCTATTGTAACAAAACATCTAAATTTGTTCTCAGCAAGATTCAGTGACAAAATTCTTTTTTTATTCTTTATTCTTTTTTTATTACTTTTTTTTATTTTTATACCATCTCTAATCCTCTTCAGCCAAAGTGTGCTATTTGGGTGTGATGGGAATTGTAGTCAAATGCACTAAATACCCATAATATAATCTGCAACATTAATATATCAATAATCTTTCTTTCTCTTCTATTTATCAACACATTTCAACTAGTTTTATTTCTCTTGGCAAATATAATTTATTTATGGCTTTGTTCTGAACTAAAATAAATTTATTGTGAAATAGTATGAGATTGTTCCATCACATATCTAGTGTTAGGAACCTCATGGGTTTTCTATCCAGTTTAAAGGAATAAAAGAAGTTTGGATAAACTTTTAGATAAAGAGAAATTTGTTCCAAAGCAGCTTGTGACACATTCTATCCACGTCAATATTTCTCATGTCTTCACACAAAGAAACTGCAGCCACTTTGTGGAAACAATTCATAGGAGAAGGATCACAGACTAAATGCTCATATTTAAACCATGGTTAAAGAAAATTGTGGATTACTGAATAAATCACATCTGGATTGCATACCTTAAAACTATAAGTCATGTACAAATAGCTGGATGGTTTTACAAAACATATAAAACTAAAGTCACACAATTACTCTGTTATCTTACAGAGATGTGTAAACAGATCAATCTGACACGAACACCAGGATTTTAAGACTGAGGTGTCCGTAGAGTCTAATCAAAAAGTCAAGATAGCAGCCATCACAAATAAAATGCAGATGGAGTTTGTTCTACTGGTATGACTGCTCTTTTAACTTTTTTTTTTTAACTGCATTCCACATCCAAGTAGCATTCCACTCCTATGATAGAGAGGGCATTGTTGGCTACTTTTCTTATCATTCTGGTTTAAGAACATATAAAGCAGTCTTTATTTAACATAGGATAGGCCTGAATCAATCAATCAATATATTCTTGGTCTTTTTGCTATATTTTGCTATATTTTTTATATTATGTCACTCAGGACACCAAGATTGTCTGGGACACTACACATCCTCTTCACAACCTGTTTTCCTTGTTACATTTTGGGAGGAAGCTCCGTGGTATCCAAAGCAGAACATCCAGATTTAGTCACAGTTTTGTTCCATATAGTATTAACCTTGTGAACTCCCAAGCTTCCACCTCCTGTTATGTATTCAAGATGGACAGTGATTAATATTTATATGTTACTTATATGTAACATATAATATATATACATATATACATATATTGTGTATAGTATGTTTAAATGTGTGTAATATATGTTTACACTTTCAGAGCAAGAAACTAAATTTCATTTTTAATGTGTGCCATTGTGCCCACAGTAAAAAAATGACAATAAAGGTTATCTATCTATCTATCAAATTTAGCCCCAATAGGATTTCAGTTTAACATAGTATTTATACACCGGGGATTGTTAAGTATCAAACAGTGACAATATTTGTGAAGTTCAGTAAGAATGACACTCAAAAGCAAATTAAAGATAGCCATCTTAAGTCAAACTATTGCATTTAAACTAAACTGGAAAATATTAATAGGAGTGAAGTAAATGAGGGCTACCAAGATGGTGAAGGGGTTGAAAATCAAACTGTACATGAGGAATGATTAAAGGATCAAGCTATGTTTATCCTACAGAAAGGGTAATGAAGGAGAGAGATGGTAGTAATTTTCAGATAAGGGCTGTCATGTGGAAGATAGCAGGACTAGAATGAATGAGATAAAACTAAAGTGGTTCAATCTAGATATCAGGAGAGGTGTACTGTCACCCAGTGGAACAGGCTGCTGCCTAAAGCAGTGAGTCTTTCTTTGCTGTAGATCCTCAGAGTCTGGATGGTCATTTGTCTGAAATGTTCTAATTCAGGGGTGTCAAACTGCTGGCCCATGAGCCAGACGCGTCATCCAGAAGCTGCGCCCACCCCATTGCTGGCAATGACAAACCTGTCCCAATACGTCTTCTGACATCACATGACGTCGCGAATTTGACATGTCTATTCTAATGGGTCCTGCACCGAATAATATGATAGACTCCAACTCTGTTATTCCAAATATCAGGAAAATCATCCTATGTATTGTATTTAAAAGTAGACCACAACTGAGCCCAAAGTTTCCACTGCTAAGCAAGGCAATTTTTAAGTAAGTTGCTCTCCATTTTAATGATCTTTTTGCCACAATTGTTAAGCAAATCATTGCAATTGTTAAGTGAATCATGGTTGTTAAGCGAATCTGACTTCCCCTATTTGCTTGTTGGAAACAAGCTGGGAAGGTTAGAGATGGTGATCACATAACCCCAGGACTGCAGCAGTCATAAATACATACAATTGCCAAGTATCCAATTTTGATCATGTGACTATGGAATGATTATGTGACCATGGGGATGATCATGACTGTGGGGATCATAAGTGTGTAAACTGTTCATAAGTCACTTTTTTCAGTACCATTGTAACTTCAAATGGTCACTAAAGGAATGGTTGTGTTGAGGATCACCTGTAGTTATAGGCATACTTTAGTATTAACTGGATTGGGACCACTGCATGAATAACCTGAATTTTTCTCCTAACCTTTTTCCTTCAAATCTTATATCCAAGTGTTCATCAGGCAAAACCTTGCTTAACTTTTGTCCCCAAAGAAATGATAAAAATTGCTGATAGAAAAAAAGATGTTAATGAAGGAATGACAGAGGTGGAGCAAATTATATCTGACTAGATAACAAAAATAACTACAATTAGAACTACAATTAACAGGCCAAGATAATGATTTGAAAGAGGATGCTTTACTGGATATGCAAAAGAAACTGGCTGAAGTTTTAAAAAGTAATTTTAATAGATTTTTTTTATTAAATTTTTTTTAAAAAAGATAAAAATTAATATAAATTAATATAAGGTAAACAAAAAAGAAAATGTAAAAAGTGCAAGAAAAGAAAAAAAATAAAAAATGGAAAGAAAAGAAAAAAGATACTAAGTATGTCAGACTTTTGATATTATTCATATCAATTATAAATACAATTATATTTTAACCACTCTATATACAGTTGTATCATAAAACTCCTCTTTCTATATTTTATTCTGTCTAATAGTCAAAACCATAAATCACAAGTTCATTTTTTATTTTTAAGCAAAGAAGTCCAGAAGATATTTCCAATCACCAAAAAATGTAAATAGCGTCTTAATCAAAGAAGTTATAATCTCAGCAATATCTGTGAACACCAACCATTCATCCATAGTGAACAGTGTTGAATCGTTTCCCCTCTGTGCATATAATAATCTCACTGTGGTAATCATATATTAAAATTATTTTCCATGGCTCATGGCTTTAATCTATCTTATCCATTAGTCCTAAAAAGAAAAGTTCTGGCTTCAGTGGGATATTAATGTTTAAAATCTTCTAAATCACAGGTTGAAATTGAATCCAATTTTTTAGCTTTTTTACATGTTATACCAAGCATGATAAACTATCCCATCATGTTGTTAATATTTCCAACATACATTTTAAATGTCTTTATACATTCTAGATAATTTATCTGGCAACATATGCCAACAATTTATAAACATTTTAAGGTCATAAAACAATGTAAATTTCAATCCTTTTACTATGTATTTTCCCATTTATCCATCTGTTATAAATAAATAGTTTTAAAAATTAAGAGGAAAATACAAAGAATAAACCAAGAGAAAAACCCAGAAAGTATTTTTGTTGAATGTAAACAGAGGCTTGTTAAAGCCTTGGAAAAATATGGGATAAAGAAGAATTGAAACTAAATAAAATCTTATGAAAGGAATATAGAATTGGCGCATTTGATCATGGTTAAAATAAGACCTTTTTGCAAAGTTTTAGCAACTCTTCGCAGACGTTTTACTGACTACTGATGTTTTATAGACTTTCTTATTGACTAGGGATGAGATGAGATTAGGTATTAAGGATGAATCACCTCGAGGTTCGACTACTGCAATGCTCTCTACATGGGGCTACCTTTGAAAAATGTTCGGAGACTTCAGGTAATGCAGAATGCAGCCGCGTGAGCAGTGTTGGGCTTGCCTAGAAATGCTCACATTTCGGCATCACTCCGCGAGCTGCATTGGCTGCCAATTGGTCTCCGAACCCAATTCAAAGTGTTGGTTATGACCTATAAAGCCCTACATGGCATTGGACCAGGTTATTTACGGGACCGTCTGCTGCCCCATGAATCTCAGCGGCCGGTTAGGGCCCACAGAGTGGGCCTTCTCCAGGTCCCGTCAGCCAGACAGTGTCGCCTGGCGGGGCCTAGGGGAAGGGCCTTCTCTGTTGCGGCCCCGGCCCTCTGGAACCAACTTCCCCCGGAGATCCGTGTCGCCCCCACCCTCTTCGCCTTTCGTAGATTGCTTAAAACATACTTTTGCCGGCAGGCCTGGGGCAGCTAACACCTTGCCCCTAGCCAGTGTATGTTTCTGTGTATGTTTGTGGAGTGATTGGTTTCTTTTAGCTTAAGGGTTTTTTATAGATATGTGTTTATTGTAATTTCTATCATGCTGTGAGCCGCCCTGAGTTCTTTGGAATAGGGCGGCATAGAAATTAAATAAATAATAATAAATAAAATAATGAAGAAATTGGGAAGGGGTAAAGAGTTACTAAATTGGACATCACTTCTTAATATATTTCTTTTCCTTTTATTATGCTTTTTATTCTTTTTAATTTTTTCTTCAGTTAGTATTCTTTTTTTCCTTTCTCTGTGCATTAGTTTTTGCTATTATAATCAAAATTCTTAATAAAAAAGTGTATTAAAATAGTCTTGAATCACAAACTTGGATTAGGTTTATTGCATTAAAGTAGTTTTTCCTCAGTAAATTGATCTTTCTAGACCAGTGGTTCTCAACCTTTTTCAGGTTGAGACCCCACTTGCACTGCCCATACGCGCCGCGACCCCAACCCGGGCCGATCTGCACATGCGCGTTGGGCGCGCGACGAAAAAATTTTTAAAAAATTAAAAAAATTTAAAAAAACAAAATGGCAGACCGCGACGGGCCAATACGCACATGCGTGGTGCACGCCTGACGGGCTGATCCGTGCATGCGCGGCGCACGCGCGACGAAAAAATAATAAAAAAACAAATAAAAAAAACAAAATGGCGGACTGCGGTGTCCGGTGACTCCCGTGAAACGGTCGTTCGACCCCAAATGGGGTTGCGACCCATAGGTTGAGAACCGCTGTTCTAGACTAATTTTTTTAGTATAGTATAGGACAGTGATTGTGAACCTTTTAGAGACCAAGTGCCCAAAATCCACCCCGCCTCCCCGCCCACCCGTTCTGTGCCCCGCCTACCCGCATGGTCACCCACCGCCCCCACAGCCCACTGCAGCAGATTGCCAAGGTAGCCCAGCAGCGCCATGGTGGCCATGCCCTCTGTCCATGCCCCACAGTATCATCTGTGTGTGACAGGGCCCAAGGGCAGAGTCTTGTCCCCGCTGCCTGGCTGCCATTCCCTTGGCTGTGCTGCTCTGCGTGGACTGCACTCAGGGGCAAGTCTCCAAGGGGCTGCTGATGAGGAGGGGGCCGTGGGGGGAGGCAGGACTGGGGTGACAGTGCACATGCTCACAGAGAGGGCTCTGAGTGCCACTTCTGGCATGCGTGCCATAGGCTCGCCACCACTGGTATAGGATCTTTAGGGCCCACACTCTGAAATGAATACTGTGTATATCTAGTTCTGGATAAAGGGAATTAGTAAAAGATTCCCAGGCAGCTGAAGATACAGTGATGTGCTGCTTATTTCTGCATTAAACTCTGTGTTGTTTGGAGAACTTCTGAACTTCCTCTAAAGATTTGACTTGGCAGCTGTTTGGGTTCTCCATGTAACTAGTTTGACTGTTTATCATCTTCTTCATCCACCCACATGTACAAAATCAATTGAAACCCCAAGATTTTTTTATTTTTTAGAAAAACAATACATAAGAATGATGGAATATCTGAGAACAGTGGCAAAAACATCAATGTGAGTCCACAGATTTGTAAGAAACATATTTTTTGCATAATGCACACTTGTAGATGCAATCTTTCTTGCAGTCAATCATGGATAATTTTCATAGTTATCTAAATTTGAAGTAATTCTAACAGATTGCATCCTAAGGTGTGTAAAATAGCAGCACATTCCAGATGAATGATTGAATTAATTAATTAATTAATTCCATTGATTTCTGTAACTGGGAAGAAGGGGAAAATAGATATTCCCCCAAATTTATTTATTTATTTATTAGATTTATTTGGTGCCCATCTCATTTCAAGGTCCCTGTGAATGGCAAATAAATCTAATAAATAAATAAATGGGTCCTCTCTATACTAATATGAAATTATTGAAGAAAAATAACAGGCTCAAGTGTCAGTCATATATGAATGATAATCAATTCTATCTACCATTACATGAGTTCATCCAAACAGTTGGTAGCATCTCCACATTACATTTATTTCAGTATTTTACAATATAAAGATTAAAAAGTTTTCTTCTACTCAGGTTTAACTATTAGTCCATAGAATTGAACAAAGAGCCGTGGTGAGAATGCAGTACTGCAGGCTAATTCTGCTGACTGCCGACTGCCAGCAGTTCAGCAGATTGATTCTGACCGGCTCAAGGTTGACTCAGCCTTCCACTCTTCTGAGGTCAGTAAAATGAGAACCCAGATTGTTGGGGGAATAGGCCGACTCTGTAAAACTACTTAGAGACGGCTGTAAAGCACTGTGATGCAGTATATAAATATAAGCTCTATAGCTATTGCTATGGAGTCTTCTGTCCATAGATTCAGTATAGAAATAGTTTGTCTCAGATATGCTCTCTTGGCTAATCTGTGGTTTCCCAATCTTGTCTACAGCACTATAGCTATTTCCCATCTAAACAGAATAGAAACTAACAGATTCAACCCAGCTTGTCTCTGTAGCTCACATGATCAAAATGGCAACTTGGCAACCAGTTCATATTTATGATAGTTGCAGTCTCCCAGGTAATATGATCACTTTTCCAACCTTCTGACAGGCAAAGTCAATGGGAAACCAAATTCACTTAATAATGCAGTGAACTGTGGCAAGAAAGGTTGTAAAATGGAGCAAAACTCACTTAACAATTGTCTTGCTTAGCAACAGAAATGTTGAGCTCAATTGTGGTCATAAGTCAAGGACTACTTGTATCCAGTGCTCCTTTTTTGTAAAAAAAAAAAAAAAGGTGCTGGAACTCACACACATCATACAACCTGCCTTGCCTACCCTACAAGGTTCCATCCAAAAAAGGTGCCGGAACTCTGTTCTGGGCATTCTATGACAAAAAAAGCCCTGCTTGTATCTATATTTTAACAGATGCTTTAAAGCAGGTCTGAATTTGTCACCATTTTGATGTAATGGTTAAGGCATCAGGCTAGAAACTGAGAGACAGTGAGTTCTAGTGTCACCTTAGGCACAAAGTCTGGGTCAGTCTCTCTCTCTCTCTAAGCAGGCAATGGCAAACCACTTCCAATAAACCTCGCCAAGAAAACTTCAGGAACTAGTCGAGACAGTGGCCATAAGTCAAGACTGATTTGATGTAGGGGTATATATATGCATGACCCAGCAAACAAGGCACTCCAAGTAGTGAAAAATATTCTTATGCTAAGTATTTGTATTTCTTCAGTTTAAAAATGTTTATTTTTTTTCTTTTGAGTTAAGAAAAGCACGTGGGTATGTTCCTGTGGGTATAAAGATTCAAATATATTGAAATAATATCCTGTTTCCTGCAATACATTGCCAAAATATACAGTTCAACATTTTACATGTGAAACCTCCAAAAACAAGTTTCCCTATAGTTATTCATAGCATGCTGAGATTTGCATTAATTATTCATTAATAATAGAAGATTAATAATTGGTTAGAAGAATTAATGAAAACTTAAAATAAATTGCAATGAAGTTTGCTGGAAGCAAACCACATCTCCACCTCCACAACACTGCCCACATTCTTCATTGCCAGCAAATAAATTTAGTCATTTGATGCTCCTAATAAAATAAGCAATAATTTAAAAAAGAAGTCGAAATAAGCAGAACTTTGTCTCCCAAAAAGTAGAGAAGGGAACTAGGGGATTAGCCATTTTGGATCTAATTCTCACTAACAGAGATGAAATTATAGAAGGTGTTGAAGCCATAGGAACCCTGGGAGGAAGTGATCATGCAATATTAGAATTCAACATTATGGAAGCACAAGCAATAGAACACAGTCAAACCAGAGTCTTGGACTTCAAGAGAGCTAATTTCAATAAACTTAGAGAGGGCTTGAGAAGGATTCCATGGATGAGAATCCTCAAGGGGAAAACAACTCAAGAAGCTTGGGAAATTTTGAAAAATGAGATAATAAAAGCATAGTCTAGCACAATACCAACAGAGGAAAAACAACAGCTCTCAAAAGAAACCAGCATGGCTGCATAAAGAACTCTCTACAAATTGAAAGTTAAAAAGGACAAGTATAGAAAGTGGAAAGAGGGGCACATAACTAAGTCAGAATATAAACAAATAGCCCGAGTCTGCAAAGATGAAGTGAGGAAAGCCAAGGCTCAAAATGAACTAAGGCTTGAGACCAGAGTCAAAAATAACAAAAAAAAGCTTCTTTCAACATGTAAAAAAACAAGAAAAAAGTGAAGGAAATGATTGGTCCATTAGTGGGTGAAAGTGGCAAGAAGGTGACAAGCAACAGGGAGAAAGCAGAACTATTTAACTTGTTTTTCGCATCTGTCTTTACACAAAGGGAAAAAACAGACCAACCTATCAAAAATAGTGTCATAAAAAACAGAATAGAAAAACAAGTTAAGATAGGCAAGAAAATGATAAGTGAGCACCTGTCCAGCCTACATGAGTTCAAATCGCCTGGACCAGATGGATTACACCCCAAGGTTCTCAAGGAACTGACAGATGTGATTTCGGAACCACTGAACTATATTTTTCAAAGATCCTGGAGCACAGGGCAACTACCAGAGGACTGGAAAAGAGCTGATGTAGTTCCCATTCTCAAAAAAGGGGAAAAAAAAGACGTAGGAAATTACAGACTTATCAGCGTGACCTCAATACCTGCGAAGATCCTGGAAAAGATAATCAAACAACGAATCAATGAACACCTAGAGGCAAACAAAGTCATTACTAAAAGCCAACACGGGTTTGTCAAAAACAGATTATGCCAGACAAATCTTATTGTATTCTTTGACCAAGTGACAAAATTAGTGGATCAGAGGAATGCTGTGGACATAATTTACTTGGACTTCAGTAAGGCATTTGATAAAGTAGATCACAACCTACTACTTGATAAGATAGAAAAATGTGGGGTAGACAGAATCACCACCAGATGGATCTGTAGCTGGCTGGCCGGCTGTACTCAGCGAGTGGTCCTCAATGGAACCGCATCTACAGGGAGGGAAGAGTGTAGTGGGATGCCCCAGGGCTCTGTTCTGGGACCAGTGCTCTTCAACATTTTCATTGATGATTTGGACAGACAACACCAAACTGGCAGGAATAGCCAACACTCCAGAAGACAGGCTTCAGATACAGAAGGATCTGGACAGACTTGAACACTGGGCACTATCTAACAAAATGAAATTAAATGGTGAAAAAAGCAAGGTTCTACATTTAGGCGCGAAAAACCAAATGCAAAAGTACAGCATAGGTGGCACCTTGCTCAATAGTAGTAACTGTGAGAGGGACCTCGGAGTCCTAGTAGACAATCACCTAAATATGAGCAAGCAGTGTGCTGCAGCTGCCAAAAAGGCCAACACAGTGCTAGGCTGCATTAACAGAGGGATAGAATCAAGATCACGTGAAGTATTAATACCACTTTACAATGCCTTGGTAACGTTGCACTTGGAATACTGCATCCAGTTTTGGTCACCACGATGTAAAAAAGATGTTGAGACTCTAGAAAGAGTACAGAGAACAGCAACAAAGATGATTAGGAGACTGGAGGCTAAAACATATAAGGAACGGTTGTTGGAATTGGGTATGTCTAGTCTAACGAAGAGAAGGACGAGGGGGGACATGATAGCAGTATTCCAATATCTCAGGGGCTGCCACAAAGAAGAGGAAATCAAGCTATTTTCCAAAGCACCTCAAGGCAGGACAAGAAGCAATGGGTGGAAACTAATCAAGGAGAGAAGCAACCTAGAACTAAGGAGAAACTTCCTGACAGTGAGAACAATTAATCAGTGGAACAACCTGCCTCCAGAAGCGGTAAATGCTCCAACACTGGAAGTTTTTAAGAAGAGACTGGACAGCCATTTGTCTGAAATGGTATAGGGTTTCTTGCCTGAGCAGGGGGTTGGACTAGATGACTTCCAAGGTCCCTTCCAACCTTCTTCTTCTTCTTCTTCTTCTTCTTCTTCTTCTTCTTCTTCTTCTTCTTCTTCTTCTTCTTCTTCTTCTTCTTCTTCTTCTTCTTCTTCTTCTTCTTCTTCTTATTATTATTATTATTATTATTATTATTATTATTATTACTATTATTATTATTATTATTATTATTGGGGTTTTTTGCTTTCCATAAACCAAGCATTTTGCACCTGGATAAGAAAATAATGGTTATCCTTTCTCATTTTTCTTCATTTTATGAGCAAACTAACTAGACTATCTCCTAAATATACATTCCATAGGCAATAGGTCAGTATCATATACATCACTTGATAGCAATTGTGGTTTCATCCTGTCTTATGGAAGTCAAGCCACATAAAGGTCAAGGAGGCAGAATGAAACCATAGGACCAGCCCTTGATTGAGTTACTTTCCCTACCAGCAGAACTGTCTATTACCACCTGGTACCATTTTTTTGTTTGTCTATAGCAGGACTTTTCAACCTTTTCACAGATTATACCACTTTTAGGATATGGCAATATTCAAGTACCATCAGTTACCTAGCAAGGTGTCAAAAACTTGATATCCAAAAAAAGAGGAAAAAATGATAAAGTACAGGTAGTCCTTGACTTACAACAGTTTGCTTAGTGACTGTTTGAAGTTGCAACAGCACTGAAAAAAGTGACTTATGACCATTTTTCCACACTTATGACCATTGCAGCATCCCCAGGGTCATGTGATTTACATTCAGATGCTTGGCAATTGATTGATATTTATGATGGTCACATTGTCCCAAGGTCAATCTGCTGATAAGCAAACTCAATGAGGAAACCAGATTTAACAACTGCAGTGATTCACTTAACAAATGTGGCAAGAAAAGTCATAAAATGGGCAAAACTCAGTTAACAAATTTCTCACCCCTCCTTTTATATCCTCTCTTCTCTCCCCTTTCTTTTATATCCTATCTCCCCACCTTCTTTTATATCATCTCCCCCCCTTTCTCCTGCACTTCTCCATCTCTCTTTTGCCATCCCCTTCTCTTTCCCCATTGTCTTTTTTTCTCCCCCTCCCACTCCAAAACCTGTTCCTTTTATAACCTCTCTTCTCTCTCCCACTCCTCCTTTTCTCTTCCAGGTGTGCTGGAAGCAGAGTCCTGGGAACACCTTGCACAGCTCCAGATGAATCTTGGCCCGAAGATTGCCTGCGGCTGCCAGTCACCCCCAAGACCGCTGCTGATCAGCTGGAGTTGGGTGCACTGATCCTGGGCTCTCAGCAAAACCCAGGCAACACCTTGTGCAGCTCCAGCTGATTTTCCCAGAAGCCTGTGCGGCATTGCCGCTGCTTCACCTTATCCATTTTTACACTTTTTAAACACTTTTTTACAGTGTTTTTCAACTCATTGTACGCATACCACCTGCCAGGTGCCGAAGTGGTATGCGTACCACCAGTTGAAAAGCCCTATTCTACAGAGCTCATATGTACTGTTACTCATCCATAATGCCTACCTTGGTGAAATGACTTTTCAGAGCAAGGTATAAATAAACGGTTGCCTTTTTAGTTACTTGTTCATTCCTTTGAAAAGCAATTTGTCATCTTATTAGTTGTTTTATCCACAGACACAATGGATAAGAAACAATTTTGAGTTTTGCTATCAATTATCATTCCCGCTTCTATCTGTAGGAATCATCTATAATTCATCCTTCCATTATTTTAATTATTGTTAACCTACCATCATCACTTTGACATCATCATCATCATCATTATTTAATCACTATTGTGGAAAAGAAAAAAGTCCTGTTCATCAATATTGCAATACCAGGTGATGCACGAATTGAAGAGAAAAAACTAGAAAAAAAGCAAAATACCATGATCTGTAAATTGAAGTTGAGTGATTGTGGAGGAAGAAATCAATGGTTGTACCAATAGTAATAGGAGCTCTTGGAGCAATCCCCAAAGGGTTGTCTAGATACATGGAAGTTTTGAACATATCAGACCTGAATATTCTTTGCAAAAAACCACCTTACTTGGAATTGTCTATATACTCAGATACCTTAACAGCTCTTAGATGCTTGCTTAGAACTTGTTAAGTTTTTACCACTCCAAGATTGTGAATTGAACTAAATATGAAAATAATAATAATAATAACAATAATAACAACAACAACAACAATAACTCACTTACAGTGACTACTGACAGCTTACAAAAATAAAACCCAACTACAAAAATCAGTGAACTCCTACCTCCTGGCAACCACAATCAAATAAACCATTTGATGGGCTCCAGATCACTCTGAGATCCCCAAGTCCCCTGGCAAAACCACATATCTTCAGGGCCTTTGAAAAAACTATTAAGGTAAGGATTAGTTTTATGTCTACAGAGATAATGTTCCACAGAAATGGATACATATGTATAACATTAAGCCATAGTTTGTTAAGTAAATCACAACTGGTTTATTTCAAATGCTTGCCAAATAAGCCACATTAAACGTGAACCATACCTTTACTAGTATAGTTATTGTGATGGAAAAAAATGCATAAGTAAATAAGTAAATAGAGATGCTGACTATACAGGCAAACTTTAGGAATGGAAAGAAATGCACTGAAAATATAAATCTATCATTTTTCTTAACTTCATGGTATTATTATCTGTATCTATAGAGAAGCTCTGATTTGACAGCACTTAAGGCCTCTAATATGTTTCTTTCATTTTGTAAACAGGAAGATGTCCTTTGTCATTGTAATGTATTGGCCACAACTGTTTTAAATCACTTGCTTAATGTCTGACCTACATTGCTGTATTGTTTAACAGTTGCTGTTACTGAAAGCCAGACTGGCTGTCTCCAAACTGATAATGAGTTTGAGGTGGGAAACTGTTACTTTAAAGTTTAAACCTATTGATTGCCACCTAGAGGCTGACTGTATAAATAGCTGTGCAGCAGCCTTTAGGACTGCTTCTGTTCTGAGTTAATAAACTTGTTGCTGTTTCAACACTCTGCCTCATTCAATGCCTAAAGAACCAAAGATATAACAGTCAGAATAAGACCTAGAAAAGTGAAAATGGTCAGACTGAATCTGAAATTGACATAAAGCTTTTCTTTACATTGCGTTCTTGAAAGGAAAACAATAGAATTTCCTTTTAACAATGGATGCTTAGCTGGGATAAGTAGGTGAAAGCAGCCTCTAATGGAAAATGAGTTATCCAGAGGCCTGAAATTTTCCTTTAAAATCTTTGTAATAGCCATGCAATTTATTTTGCACAAAAGTCAGAAATTCCCCAAAATAAATTCTGTTCAAAGTCCCATCTGTCATATGATGATACAACTATTAGAGAAACAATAGTTAAAATGTTTCATCTAAAAACTGAAAACTTGCCCAACCAAGATATTATAAAATTAGTCAGCATCCAATTGTATTTCAATTCTTGATAGTTTGACAGCTCAGAAATAACTTTTTAAGGAAAAATCCAAGCCCCTTAATTTATACTGTGGGTATAAATTAATGAACTGCTTTGTGAAAATCATGTACTGATTTAGTTTCTGCTAATTCATCTTAATGCCATAAATATGTATTCAGGACATGTCAATGTAAAATTTTAAGCATAAATCACATACACCAATTTATTCCTCATAATCTGAAACTTTCTCTTCTGATTGTTAAAATTTAAACCATCTTGCCTTGTGAAAATACATAACTCATTTTCCATCAGTCATCAGGCATAAATATTCTATAGCTTGTCTAAATGTTAATGTACATCAGGATGAGAATTTTTAAGATCATTCTGACACATTGAAACTTATTTGATTAAGCCTTTTGTAGACTACCTGTGACTAGAATAGTAATCAACATTTTGGGTCCAATCCACACAATGAAAAGTTAACTTTATAGCCTTTTAAAAATTATATAAAGTCTTTTTATCCAGCTTCTTCCAGTTTTGAGTGCTTCACAAAATTGTCAAATATCACATATTCTTAAAATTAAGCAATCATTAAAGCACAAGAATCACGCGGGATCCTGTTGTAATCTTTCTCAATAACATCTCACAATGAGCCAATCAGGGTACCTCATATGTGTGGCTCTGTAGTTAAAGCAGCGTTTCTCAACCTTTTTCAGGCCGTGACCCCGACCTGCGCCGCGTATGCGCCGCGCGCCCCGGCCTGCACCACGCATGCGCGGCACGACGGTCCACACCACGCATGCGTGGCACGACAGCCCGCATCGCGCATGCGCAGTGCGACGGCCCGCATCCTGAATCGCGCATGCACGGTGCGACAGCCCGCATGCGCGCCGTGATGGCCCGCATCGTGCATCAGGCATGCGCAGCACAACGGCCCGCATCACGCATGTGTGGTGCTACCCCACGCATGTGCAGTGCTGCCCTCTGTGCCGGCCGAGGGGAAAAGGGGGAAAAAATGGCGGACTGCGTTGTTTGGCGACCCCCGTGAAATGGTCGTTCGACCCCAAATGGGGTCGCGACCCACAGGTTGAGAACCGCTGAGTTAAAGCAATGTCCATCTTGGGCAGCAAGTTTTGGGAAAGAGTAGCTATATATAAAATTTATTTTCTTATCCTACTTAGTTCAGGGTTGAGAGGTGTTTGTGGGAATTTCTGACATATGCAAAATAAATTGCATGGCTATTACAAAGATCTTTCTATTAGTTTTATTCATTTAGATTTATTTTATAAAGACCTAAATAAGCAAAGTACAAATAAAATCCAAAGTTAACATTAAACAGTTTAACAAATAAAATAATTGCTAAGTATTATATAAAACATTTTAAATTCAAACTTATTGATTTGTTACTAAACACCTTGTTATTATAGCGATAGTTTTAAAAATGTGGGATTTTCTGTCTCGTATGCAAAATAATCAGATCTTCCTATTAATAACTATTATTAAAGCTTAAGAGTGAAACCAATTATCCAGAAAGTAGTGCCCCAACCAGACCAGAAGGAAAATAGCTGTGCTGTTATTTGTTCTATTTTAACATCCTTGATGGCTTTTCCTTGAATAAGTACAGCAAATAAGATCAAATTCACCATTGCTTTGTAGGCATCCCATGGTGATAGCTATTATACAGGTCATTCCAACAGTGGTGACTTCATGGCTGGACATCAAGGTCAAAGTCTAGGGCTCTGAAACCAAGAATATCTCAGATGATTACTCTAAGAGGCCAATGTCAATGTTGACTTAACCACAAGTTAACAATGATTGATGCAACACCCTTACTTCTTGATAAACCTCTAGTTAGGAGTGTACTGGGCATATTCATCAGTATAATTTGCTAATTATAGATGTTCATGTAACTATTTATATTTAAACACATTTTTTAAATTTCTGCCACAAAACAGCATCTGCACAGAGACACTACCTAAGACAATTAAGTCCAGCATTTAAAATTAACTAGTTATATTCCACTTCCTTCTGGTTGCCCAAATTCCAGCAGGGAGAGCTGGAAGAGTGTACAGTGTCAAAGTGAAGCTGCAGAAATTGGAAAAGAAAAGCAGACAGACAGTGGCAGAAAAGTCAGATTCTAAGGAGAAAAGAAACTGAGGAATTGTGCTGAGTGAAAAAAAATTACACAAAGGACTCGATAGACTGAAGTAATTTTATTATTTTGACTAGAACATAGTCAAAGTAGAGAAGAATCTAAATAAAAGTTAGATTAAAGGTATGAAAAAGTTTGTGCTATCTCTACAGTTTGCTGAATTATGTATCATTTAAATTAAATTAAATTAAATTAAATTAATATTAGCCATAAGTTTATAATAGCTTTAAGGAGTGACGCTGAAAGTATATAAACAAAACATTTGTGGTTTAACTTAATACTTTGATTTTTTAAAAACTCTAAAGTGAGAGAAGGAATTTATTTGATCAATAAATCAAATTATTTTTAAATGTATTGCTTAGATTGCAAAATTCAGATAAATGCCCAATGTAGTCAGTTCCAAAAATGTATAAAGATGTGTTTATTCGGTTGCATATGAAAAGGCATGCATCACAAAAAGCTACATATAGAAAAAGAGGCAAATTGTTCTGCAGCAAAGAGATTGCTTACTCTTTCTTTAATTAAAGCATGACCAATACGGAGAAGAAATTGCATGAGATCCATTCCTGTTTTCACTTCATGCCTTACTGATAAGAAGTGGAGAAAGTCTATAGAAAATATCAACAAATGATAAGGGCATATTTCAGTTGATGCAAGTTGGAAAAACAGTAGCAGGCATAGAGACCATTGAAGGGGAAATCAAAACAAGGAACTTGGTTAGTTGGTTTTCTTGCTTCCCTTTACCATCACAGTTTAGATTATACTTACCATGTCACTAAAATATGCTTAGTATTTCTAATAAAGGAGAGGATAATATTAGGTTTCTAGACATGGGGAAGCTACTCGATACAATTCCAACAATATACATATGAAACACTGACACATCTAAATTTAATGAAAGAGTGTCACATGAACATTATTTTTGGCAGCTTCTAATTTAGCATTTCCAAAAGTCTCTATGCTAAACCCAGATGAATTACAAAGTTCTTTGCCTACTTATCTATATTCTATGAACTTGGCAGCAATGTCTGAAAAAGTAATTTAATTATACTAAGTTTATTGTCCTTGGCCCTTATCCTGCTTCTACAGACATATACGTAGTAAGATTTGTGTGTCCCCCAAAGTAACAGCTATCATGCCACTGCAATTCACAAACTGCATGTAGGTCAGATCATCTTCTCTCCATAAGCAATTTCAAGTATTCCAGGCATTGTTTATAGGACAATTGTTCCCCAATGTAGCAGCAGTTATGCTGGGATAGGAAGCCTCTGCAGTAACTAAGCTGGAAGGATGACAGAACTCCATAAAACTGGATGATGTCCAACCCAACCAGCAGAAAAATGGAAGAAATCCTGGATCTTTGCAGTTTGGGGTATGGAGGCCAGGTTTGGATTCTGGAGCAATCGCCTATGAGAAATAAGGAGGATTTTTCTAATTTAGAACATTGTGCAGCCTCTGAAAACTGCAAAAGCATGCACATTCTCATTTGATTTTCAGAGGCTCCAGAGGCTACACAAAAATGACTTCCAGAGAATTCAGAGGCCACTTAAGAACACAACTCATCCTCAAGTGCTTCTATAACCACCAAAAATCACATGAGAATAGAGCATGTTTTCAAGAGTAATTGTTGGATATTGGTAGATGCTGACGTGTCACCCAAAATGTTGTGGTGTGTCATTTTTGACAAGCATTTCATAGCTTCATAATTACTGTTGATAGTTTCTCTAGTTGGCATCTTGAACAGTCTTACCATTGAGTTGAGGTTCAAAGTTTATATCATCCTTCTTCTGCATATTTGTGTCATCAGTGTTTGTAAGGTAAATATATCTAGTTATTTATGTAAAGACATATTTACTTATTATATTATTTCTTAATGCAATGTATGTATGCATGTTAGATATTAAAAGAAGAAAAATTATTTGAATTGTATATATTTATAAGAACATATGTAGATTAAAAAGTTCCATACTTTTGTTTGAATCTGCTCTTTGTATGACTATGTGTTTGGTGGGTATTTCAGTGGATTATGGGAGAGGGAATAATACTTTATAGTGCTATTAGTATTATGATTATATAATAATAATAGACTATGTTATATTTATTTTTAATGCATTATATTGGTGACAAACTTTCATCTGCTAAGAGATGCAAATACAGTAAAGCAACAATAATATATGAACTGTGGTTAAATAAAGAGGATCTAAAAGTTTTCTGAACGCTTGCCTTAAATTTGTTTGAGAATTACAACTCACCCTTGTTTCTCATTTGGATTTGTAGATTATTGTAAAAATTGCTAGAATGATTTAAAAAAAATCCCATTCCTATGTTTCATTTTATTTCACATCTTTATGAACAAATTAGGAAATATACCTCATAAATTGGAAAAATGATTTTTTTATAGCAAAGCATTGTTTGACCTCATAGCATTCTTAAAATTTCCCATTTTTCAAAACTCAGACAGCAGTGCAGAGAGCAACATGCTCATAATTCATTCATTATACTTTGCATAGGAAAGAAAACATTTTCATGTCCAAATTCTTTTCATGTTGGTGTGCAATTCAATATTTAACCCCCCTTATTTTTATAGCAGTGGGATTTTTTTCAAATCAAAATGTAATTCCTAAAAAAATCTGTGTAAAATCTGAAAAATCTGTTTCATATATTATCACACCATTATAAATACTCAGACAAAAAAAATCAAATGTGATAATACTTATCTTCAAAATGTGCAATTATGTATCTTCAGTTAATGGGAATCAAAGCAAATCTCTGAAAGAAAATGTGACTGTGCTGTTGTTGTTTTGAAGTTGTAAAATTATTGCAACTTAGAGCCATAATGTTTTAGGACCTTATCTCCAAACTATTGGCTTCTGTATTTTCTCTTGAAGAAAATCCTAAACATTGTTGTTCTTTAAATATTGTAAATATTTCAGTATGTTCCTCCATTATAAATTAGATGTGGTCCTCCGTTACATATGTTATCTGTCATTTCCTGCGAGAATTGAAATGGGTAGTCAAAATCAGTTATACTACTGCAATACACTAGCACAGATTTAAAAGTGCACCTGTGTAACTAACATCTGGCCCATGCAAGTACTAATTTCAAGGATCATTTTCCATGAAAGAATGAGTCTATAAGTAAACTGATGCACAATGTGATAAATTGGGTTTAGTCATATCATGAGGAAAGCTTTGGCCTTATTCAACCCAAAAGTCTCAGACTGCTTACAGTGGCCAGTATTGAGCTAGTTATAGCTTTCATATCTATAATACGATGTGACATAGCAAACATATCAGAGATTAGTGACAGCCATGCTTCAGCCAGAAAATTATAAAATATGCACAGAGCACAATCTTTTTCACAAACTGACCTTAGCCATTCTAGCACATACACAAAATATTAAAATGAAGGCATCCTTGTTTGCCTGCAAGAGACATTCAAGTAAAATAGGCTTAATGATCTTCAAACTAATTTGTTGATTGAGCATTTATGTTTCCTTTTAATCTTGTGTTACGTCTCACTTCAGCTTATATTTATACTTCATCTTCTTTTCAAAGTGATCCCAGCCACACCTAGATCTTTAATCCTTCCTGGAGTGATCCCTATTCTGGCTGTATTACACTTGCTCACAACTATTATTCATACCCAACTAATATTCCTAAGTAGTAGCACATGTAGAAAAAAAAATTTCTATAAGAAGCAGCATCTAAAATGGTTGCCATAAACTATTTTTCCTGTATCCCATCTCCACTTTTATCTCAACCTAAGAAAATGTTCATTGACAAAAGAGATGATAATCATACCTTGGACTCAGCTGGGATTTCCAGATAAGGTGCTAGGTAATGTTGATTGAGGTGGGGGTGTGGTGATGTAGACACCTGTCTGCTGGGAAACAGAGTGAGATGCATAAATTCACATTCTTTAGCTTTGAAGCAATGGATGGAGGTAATGCAAGTTGGTTTCATAAAATAAATCGAGCTTTGAAAGAGAGTTCCAGATTTACCCAAGTCATTGTGTCTATATATAAAACAGGGAATCGTGGTGCTTGTTTACTTGAAGAGTATTAGCCCTACAATGCAGTTCAAACTAAAAAACAAATGCCTTTTAGGTTGGTTCAGGACTATTTTATTATAACAACTACAGTAACAAAACTTTCAAGTCTGAATATCCCCCTTCCTCCCTTTATCTTTGTGTGAATTAGAAGAGGTTACAGTATTTGAGACATTTTCTCAGGTTACTTTATTGGTCTGTACCTGAACCATTTTTATGTAATATTTGCATTCTGGTAGTAGCTCTTCCTCCGATCTTCAAGACCATTCCTTCTTCCCTTTTATGATTTCCTTCTATCTAAAATATATCTGCCTTTATATGTGTATGTGTGTGTGTGCAAATAAATAAATAAGCTGGGTGACCTTGGGCTAGTCGAACAGCAGGGACAGAGTTATATAGCCTAAGTGTAAAATGGGATAATTGAAAAAGTATAATAACTATGTAAGCAAATAACCTACTTCATATTGGTAGTTTTATAATTTTTATCTACTAACAATCAAACCCTAGCTTTTTTCATTGATTACTTACCTACAGTATATTTAATTTGTGTATTTACACCCAAATCATTATTATTACTGACCACTAACCCTAATTCTTTAACAATTTTTCCTACTTATGAAATTGTTATAGCAATTATGTGTGCAAAGTGTATGAAGCTAAGACAAATGGATTGATTAAAAAAGTAATATATATATATATATAGAGAGAGTATACAGTAAATATATGTGTGTTTGAATATGTATAAACAAGCTATTTGTATATTCAATATATTGAGTGACACGCCTCCAACTCTAGCATTTTACTACATGATTTTAATAAAGTCTTTCCTATAATATGGATGAAAATTTCTGGGAATCTAAGTTAAGCATTTTCTTTAAAAGCTCAAAGTAAGATTGGTTTATGCATTTCTCTCAAAAGCAACATTTCTAATTCATCATAATTCCCTAGAATTCAGCATACCTTGGAAGTAATTCTGGTGTTGGGGGTATCACTGGGCAGCTGGGCAGTTCGATTATTTCAATACCCCTTAATCTCTAATACAAAATAAATTATAAATCAAGCACAATCATTTGCATATGTTTTGGTGCATATCCTGTTCCTGTTCAACACAATACTTTTCAGCTTCCAAATTAACATGCCAAGAAAAAAAAAGGCTTGGTTAAAATCTTTCCTCAGTAAGACAAGGATAGGCAGTACACAATCTGCACACACCTCAGACATTCTTCAGATATTTTTTCTGAGATTCAGCAGCAAAATGTAGTTATTTAGTAATTTGAATGTTTCAGTTCTTACACATACACAACTTTCCAATAAAAACACAAGAAAAAATAATAACTGAAATATCTGCTAAGCTTAACAGTTGCAAAATTTGGTCCCACCCTATCATTTTTTAAATAAAATAGCTCTTTATTCTTAACTATACTAAATATAGATTACCCAGCTCTGCCCAAAGACTAATCAAGAGATACATAATAATCATTTGCTCTCCCTTCAGCAGTCTAAAGTGGTACAATCCAATGATATGTTCATTGTATGTAGCTGCAGATTGTGTTGCTTGTCCTCCTACGTGATTTTAATCTTTGGTAAGACCCAGCTGTATTATAAAATATATTTTCAAGCAGGAAGTGAAACAGATATACAATTATGCAGCTATTAGCTTATTTAGGCCAAGGAGTTCTATATTTAGTGCAAAGCATTATAGTTATACAATGGAGCTATGTAGTTAGTGGATGCATTTTATTGAAATGAGTAATGGAAAAGCTAGAATATCTAAATGTGGCTTTTTAAACTATAATATAGTTGATACTACATAGATGTGTATCATTTTCCAGTGACTTACAAATTGATCAGAGAATTTTCTTGTATAGTTGACTGTATATATTAGGAAAAAATATATAATAACCCAGTATAACAAATAAAAAAGTAAGCCAACTTACTTTTTCAGCCATTTCGTGAGAATGATGTAATGAATGTTCTCTTTCTGAAAACATTCTTCTTTGTTCATAGCTGGCTAGTCGGCAAGTTAGCCATGAAGAAAGAGTACAGCCACCAATTCCAATGCATGCAAGAGACATGGAGGTAAGGTGCAATGGATAAAGAGCTGAGGATTTCTTTGTTAGAGCTCGAAGAAACTGGAAGTTTAATATTCCTCCAATTAGCCCACAGATACAGCAAGCAGAGAAAAGTATCATCTGATAGGAAACAAAAATTTACATTACTGTGAGATGATAAGATGAAGAAAGCAACTGAGTTATATATTTATTTGAACTCCACCAAAAAAATCAATCAAACATGTTGATAAAAATACATTTGAACAATGAGAATACCGGTAGTAGCTGTAAACTTTTCAATGTCTACTCTGCTTTACCTCAGTTTACTATATTTCTTTTGTTTAAAATTGAGTGTCACTGTTTTAACGCTGGCCTACGAAATATGGATTGATTAAAGAATGCCCTTCCCATTATGGCATTGTTTCCCATTTCCATTCAATATTCTCCTGGTAGACAAGATTTGTTGTTTGGAAACATCACAGCAAATATATATATACATTTTTTACATACTCTTAGTAAAATGAGGACTTTTGTTTTCAAACATATCCTTTGCTAGGAACTTTGTGCTATTCAATATGAGTAAGTCTCAGGCAAATAATATACTGGATTAGTTAACCAAATAGCAATTTTTTTTTTAAATTAAGAGGTTTTATATTTACATGTATTTTTTATATGTTGATTTCTACTGTGTTGTGAGCCGCCCTGAGTTCTCCGGAATAGGGCGGCATAGAAATCAAATAAATAATAATAACAACAATAATAATAATAATAATAATAATAATAATAATAATAATAATAATAATAATAATAATAATAATAATAATAATAATAATAATAATAATAATTTGGAGTACATCACACTAAAGCAACCAAAACCAAGTACATTTGGAAAATGTTCTATTCTGAACTACCTGAAAAGGAAGAAGATAAAAAAAAAATCTGGCTTCTTCTACCAGTTCCAGTGTCTTGTTGTTGTTTTTTTTTAATGATTGCTTAAATTTTATTAGTAGCATTGGCTGGCCATATGGAACTGTAATGATTAAAGATGGATTAATCAGAGAAGCTGAATAAATCTACCATTATTAGATGCTTGCTAAAATCTCTTATTTAGGCCTGTTTCATTAACAACCCTTTTGAAAGATTTGCTGTTTTATGAGCCAGCAGTGGAAACCGGCAGGATGATGAATAAGGGAAAAAGGAGGGTACAAATCCCCCTTTGAACCTCTCCCTCAATCAACATCAATATTGAATTGTTGTGTTTCTTTCCTATATACTGTTTATGTCCTATTTCAACTACTATGTAGCTGCGACGAGTATATAATATACAGGTAGTCCTCACTTAATGACCAATTGCTTTAGTGACCACTGGAAGTTATGATGGGCCTCCACAGAGCTACATGACCTGTTTTAGAAGTTCCGATGTGACCCCAGTCATCTGATGGTATTTTGAGCACTTGGCAGTTGGGTCATATTTATGGCTGTTTGCAACATCCCACAGTCAAAGCTCTTTTTTTTTTAATGCTTTCCAGGGTTTACTTCCATTTTTCAGCAAAAAAACACCCATTGGGGAAAACAGGCTCACTTAATGACTATTTATTTATTTATTTATTATTTATTAGTTAGTTAAATTTTTATGCCGCTCCTCTCCGAAGACTCGGAGAGGCTAACAGCATAAATAAAACAACATTTCAACATTTCAAAACTAAAACCAAAGCTAAAAAATGTTTAAAAAGATCCCAAACACATTCATCATTCACACACAATCACAGTCATCCCCAGGCCTGCCGGCATAAATAGGTTTTTAGATTCTTCCGGAAGGCCAGTAGAGTGGGGGAAACGCAGACTTCAGGGGGCAGTTGGTTCCAGAGGGTGGGCGCCACAACAGAGAAGGCCCTCCCCCTAGGACCCACCAGACGGCATTGTTTCGCTGACGGGACCCGAAGGAGGCCGACCCTGTGCGCTCTCACCGGTCGAAGGGAAGTATGTGGCAGAAGACGGTCCCGTAAGTATCCTGGTCCAGTGCCATGAAGGGCTTTATAGGTAATAACCAACACTTTGAATTGCGCTCGGAGACCAATAGGCAACCAATGCAGCATGCGGAGAGTTGACGAAATGTGGGCACAACGTGGAAGGCCCACAATTGCTCGCGCAGCTGCATTTTGCACTAATTGTAGTCTCCGAACACTCTTCAATGGTAGCCCCATGTAGAGAGCATTGCAGTAGTCGATCCTTGAGGTGACAAGGGCATGTGTGACTGTGAGGAGAGACTCCCGATCCAAGTAAGGACGCAACTGGTGCACCAGGCGAACCTGGGCAAATGCCCCCCTCGCCACAGCCGACAAATGATGATCCAATGTCAGCTGTGGATCAAGGAGGACTCTCAAGTTGCGGGCCTTCTCTGAGGGGTTTATAGATTCACCCCCCAGGGTAATGGAAGGACAGATAGAAGTGTCCTTGGGAGGTATCACCCACAGCCACGCTGTCTTATCGGGGTTGAGCCTTAATCTGTTAACACCCATCCAGACCCTCACAGCCTCCAGACACCGGCACATCACCTCAACCGCTTCACTGATTTGGCCAGGAGTGGAAATGTACAGCTGAGTATCATCAGCATACTGATGGTATCTCACTCCATGCCGATGAATGATCTCTCCCAGTGGCTTCATGTAGATGTTAAAAAGTAGGGGGGAGAGAACCGACCCCTGAGGCACCCCACAGGGGAGTGACCTAGAGGTGGACCTCTGACCCCCCCACTGCGACCAACCAGAAAGATAGGAGAAGAACCACCGTAACACGGTGCCCCCCACTCCCAATCCCTCCAGCCGGCACAGAAGGATACCATGGTCGATGGTATTGAACGCCGCGGAGAGGTCAAGAAGCACCAGGAAAGAGGACTGGCCTCCATCCCGGGCCCGCCAGAGATCATCCATCAGAGCGACCAAAGCAGTTTCAGTGCTGTAGCCGGGCCTGAACCCGGACTGCAGAAGACCCAGATAATCGGCTTCCTCCAGAGACCGCTGGAGTTGAAATGCCACCACCTTCTCAATAACCTTCCCCACAAAGGGGAGGTTAGAGACCGGACAATAGTTGGTCAGAATTGCTGGATCCAGGGAAGGCTTCTTGAGGAGGGGGCACACGAGTGCCTCCTTCAAAGGAGCCGGGAAGGACCCCTCCCTCAAAGAAGCATTGACAATCTCCTGGATCCAGGTACGTTTCACCTCCCTACTAGCAGAAACCAGCCAGGAGGGGCACGGGTCCAACAAACAGGTGGCGGAACTCACAGCTCCAATGGCCCTGTCCACTTCATCAGGAGTAACAGTCTCAAACTCGCCCCAGATGACCGGCCAAGAGCATGCCCCTGTCCCCTCGACTGAATCGTTATCAGTTGACTCTGCTTTACAATTGGAGTCTAGGTCAGCCCAGATCTGAGCTACTTTGTCTGCGAAACAGTTGTTAAAGTCCTCGCCACTACCCTGCAAGGGAAGCCCCGGACCCCTCGGGTTAAACAGGGCACCCAGGCAAGATTCTGCAGACGCGATCAAAGTGGAAAGATACAAAGATCTTGCCGCCTTAATCGCCTTCAAATAGGCTCTAATAAGTGAGCTCAGTCTGGTTCGATCAGATCTGGACCTACTTCGTCTCCATCACTTCTCTAGATGTCTCTTATGGCGCTTCATCCCCCTGAGCTCCTCGGTGAACCAAGGAGACCTCCTGGGGGCAGCACCACGGAGAGGTCGCAAAGACGCAATCCGGTCAATAGCCCCCTTCGCGGCCGAATTCCATGCAGCTACCAGGGACTCTGCCAAATTGTGAATGAACGAGCTCAGTAATTCCCCAAGCGCCATCTGAAAACTAATTGGATCCATCAGACGTCTGGGGCAGAACCACCTAATCGGTTCCGCCTCCCTGTGGGGAAGGATTGGGGCCGTAAAATTCAGTCATAGCAGAAAATGATCAGTCCATGACAAAGGCAAGGTATCTAAGCCCCTTAAAACCAGATCATTACCCAACTGTTCTGAAAGAAAAACCATATCCGGGGCGTGCCCACCCTCATGCGTAGGACCCTGCACTACTTGGGTCAGGTCCATGGTTGTCATGGTGACCATGAACTCCTGTGCCAACCCCGAGGATTCACCAAGTGACGGCAGATTAATGTCCCCCAAGACCATAAGCCTGGGGAACTCCACCGCCAATCCAGCAACCTTCTCGAGTAGCACAGGCAGGGCAGATGCCATGCAGCTGGGAGGCAGCTACATAAGCAATATGCCCACCTGAACCCCGAGATCCAGCCTCATAAAGATGGACTTGCAACCCGGAATATTGGAAACAGTGAGCCTGCATAGGCTGAGGTTCTCCCGGGCCAAAAAGCCACTCCTCCCCCCCTTCCCTGGGGTTGCGACTGGTGCCACACCTGATAACCAGGTGGGCACATATCCGAGTTCCCCGAGTGCGGCCTACCCTCCTGCTCCCGCCATATCTGCCTCTTCCCTGAATGACCGGTATACTCCAACCTTCAGTGACCCCAGAGTCTGCATCCCCCCAGTCCCCGGCCTCCCTCAAGCTCGGCAGGCCTGTCCATTCATCAAGTCCACAACCACCCATCCATTCAGCCTGATTCATTCCACAGTCAATCCTCCCCCACATCATTCATAAGTTTAAAATAAAACTAAACAGTATTAAAATTAAACAATAATTAAAATTAAATTAAACTAAACAGTATTAAGATTAAACAATATTAAAACATTAATAATTAAAATTTACATAAAAAAATTAAAAAAGCACATTCCTCCTAAACCAGTCCGGGCTCCCCTCAGAGAAGTCCTATATATGCAGCTATAGATGTTATAGCTTGAGCCGTGGTGCCTCCCAAATATAAAAGCTGGAACAATTGGGGTGGCTAATCCAGCAGATTTACTAAAACCCAAACTAAGGCCCGTAGTAGAAGAAGTAATGGAAACAGGCATGCCAAATGTTAATGTTAATGTTAATCCTGCCGAAATAGTTGTAACTGTTCCTGTATTAGTCCCTCCTAAGATAGAACCTGTAGTAGGCTTTAAGCTACAAAATCCAAAACTAAAGCCCACAGTAGGAGTAGTTGTAAAAACAGTAGTAGTTGTAAAAGTTGTAAAAGCAGGAGTAGTTGTAAAAGCAGGAGTAATTGTAAAAGCAGTAGTTATAAAAGCAGTAGCTGTAGCTGTTAAACCCCATGTAGCAAAAGCCAACAAGCCAGCTCTAAAAGAGACACCCGCCGACATAATGGTGGCAGCGACAGAGAAGGAAAAGCCCGCCGACATAATGGTGGCAGCAACGAAAAAAAAACTCCTGACAAACTTGCCGCTTCCACCGACTCCCAGCTGACCTGCGCACGCCGACCCGACTCCCAGCTGGCCGCCAGGAGCTCAGCGGTTCCCAACGGTTCCCAGTGATTCCTGGCGGTTCCCAGCGGTGCCCAGTTCTCAGCGGCCTCACCGGCCCTCCGCCGAACCCCAGACGCCGACCCGAACTCCGGACTCCAGACGCCGAACTCCGGACTCCAGATGCCAGCCCGACTCTCAGCTGGCTGTCGGGGGCCGGCCGGTTCAAACGCAAGCCGCTTGCTGTTAACGCCACTTGTTGCTTGCTGCTTGCCGCTTGCTGCTTGCTGCTTGCCACTTGCTGCACCAATATTCCCATAGAGAGAAAATGTTCCTACAAATGGTTGCTTACTTGCAGAGTTTGAGTTTCTCTGGCTTTGTAGGACTCTATCCAAGTCCTGTCAGGGTTGTAGCTGGAGCGAGGAGGGGGCAGCCATCTTCTTCGGGTGCTGAGCATGTGCTATCTTTTTTTTTTGTGGTAATCATTAAATGACTACTATGTTCATTTAATGATTACCACATTTGTTTAATGGCCACTGCAAAAAAAATCAGCTGCAGTTATGTGGTGATCCATTTAATTTAAGACTATAAATCCATGCTCAGTTTCTGTTGTAATTAGAGGACTACCTGTAAGAAGTTTTACTTAGTCAGAAAATTCCACAGCCTCAATAAGTCCATCTTTGCCCTTGGAGAAATTTATAACGTATCTGTGTATCTTACAATTCAGAAACACTAAATGATTCAGTCCAGGGTTTGCTATCAATCCAAAGCTAAAACAATGTCAAGAACAGTATAGACTGAGTACTTTGTTTTATCTAATATATCTAATTACTGTGACCATTTCATTAGATGAAGACATATCTATTTTTTGTGAGAATTCTTTTTGAGTCTGATGGCAGAAATGAAGAAATATTATAAAGAGTCCAAGATATGCATAGCTTACATTTCACTTATGAATACTTATGAAAAGTTTAGTAAAACACTTACAATAAGTCCTGACTTTTTTTTGGCACAGAATATTCCGCATACTCCACAAAGCAAAAACTGCAAAGAAAAGAAAGGCATATTTGATATTTTTATGGTCTAGGGCAAGAGTTGAGGCATTGCTGTATTTTAAGTACATAAATAGTTACAGAATATCCTTATTCCAACTGAGTAATATATAGATTATAATTTCTCTCTGTCAAGATTCAATTTAGCCAAACCACTGTATATTTAGTGATATTATTTCTAATGTTATTTTCATGTTCAAATACTGCATGCTTGTGAGCAGGATCTCTCTTAACTATATGCTACGGTATGTATAGTAGGTATATTATCCAGAATTTGTTTTTTATTTCTGCAAAATAATTTGCAACCATTCTGTGATTGTCATTAAAACACTAATGTAATGCACTATTTTCTCTCAAACGTAGCAGGATAATCTAGTAGTAAGAATATGCAACAAAGCAAAGCAAACACAAGAAGGTAGGGGTGTCTGCAGGATATAATCAAAAGTCAAGAGATGCAATCAAAGTTCCAAACAAAATTTGATTAATAGTTATTCATTCCTCAAAAAAAAAAAAAAATTCACGGAGGTGAGGGGATTTCTGAAATTGTACAACATGGCTGAGGAATCTCTTTAAATCTTGTTTAAATTTTTTTTAAACGCTATACCTCAAAATAGTTATGCTAAAGTATGTGGTAAATTAAAGCAGATTTTTGAGAATATGCACATGCCAATATTTAAATAAATGAGCATAAATATCTACTCTTTGGCAGCTCATGAATATATTTTAAAAATATCTTTTTTTATTCCTGTCTTTCCAACAAAATATAGTTTGTTGTGTTGGCAAATTTCATTCATCCCAGCCTCTCTTTGATAATTATCTGTTTAGTTTTACATATTTCAGCTACATACATGGATGCTAGTCAGCAAGTCACAGTATTCACAGAAATTCATTAAGCAACACTATAATTTATTAATACAAATTCTTTGACAATGAAATAAAGGTGTATAGTGGAATACATTATTAATTCTGGCCTATTGATAAATGATTGAAGGCTACTCTCAATCATGTGATCTGTTATAATCTACTAAACATGATAATTGTTATTCTCATATGGCCCGAAAAAATGTTTCATGACAAATTCTCTTTCTCCCTATGTTTGAATGTTTGTATGTATATATATATTTATGTTTTCATATACATAATTTATATATTTTACTGAAAAATATCTAAATAAAAATACTATTGTCTTGGCTTTTGCTTCCAAATATTAAATACCCTAGCTCTTGTCTTGTTGATGAATTTAAGAAATTTATTCACAATTAATTATCAGGTGAATTTAAAACCAGTGGGATGTGCACAACATTTTAAATCTGAACAGTTGTGTAATATTTTATATAGATCATGGAAATATTCCAAGCGTAAAACTACTCATTTTATGTTAAAAACCATATTTCTTTTGAAATAAAGCTGCTTAAATTTTAAAGCACTTCCAAATTGATTTTTAAAAAATTCAAACAAAAACCATCTATTTTGAGGTTGAATACTGTGATCTCAAACAAACTTTAGTATTGTGCCATCTCTGTGGAACATGAAAAAATTGTAACAATAGTATAGCATGGATTGCTCATTTCATTTATTATATGGAGTTGACTACTAACACCATGAAACATTACTCCTTAGTTACATTCAAAAATGTTGAAATGACATGGAATCTAGGTCATGTCTGCCTGACCTTTTTCCCCATGAATTTTCCCATCAGTACAACTTAGAGGCTGTTGATGATGATGATATCACAATTGAAATTTCACCTGTAGTGTATGAAATTTGTCCTTAGAAGAATTCCACTCTCTAAAGTTGAAATTCTAGTTTTGGGGAGAAGAGATGTTACAAAGTGAGGAGACTCCTACCAAGAAAGAACTGCTGTCCTCCATCCAATATCTCTTGGATAGTGGGTTAATACAGTGACACTCACTGTATGCACACACACACACACACACACACACACACACACACACACATACTGCTGAAATGTATTGATTGTATATATTGAATCTAAGTCAGTATTGACTCCCAGTAATTTCCTGAATATGTCCCTGCAATTTTTTTGGCTGGGCAGATTCTACCTGGTGAAGATTGTGCCACATATAATGAGCATCCAGACTTTTATGTAACTACTAGCTCTTTGAATTAGGCCTAAAGCCCTAACAGTAATCAGTTTATCCCAAAATATAGATGTTAGTTTGCTAAACCAGCATGCAACTACATTCTTAGCCATTTATAACTTCCAAGTCATCTTCAAGGCTGTGCCATGTCCTCCCTACAATAGTCCTCTCTGTGTCATTTCTCTCAACTTTCATTCCTAGCATTCTTTCTAGTAGTCTTCAAGGAGTCTTTTGTCTATCTGGAAGCAATTTCAGCAGAATGACCTTAAGTCACCCCTTCTATCCAGCTTTCCTCTTATGCACTTTGAACCCCAGCTTCCATGTATTGTTACTTCAGAAAGCTAGGACTTTTTTTTTATTCATCAGAATGAGTACTAATATAAAAAAATGCCATGGTACCAAATAATTTAAAGAAAATGATACATAAAATAGAACAATTGTTTTAATCATGAGATGTATAGTTTAAAGATGGAGATTTAAATTTTAAAATGGAGATTGCAGACTAAATGCATTAATCATTGAAGGGTGTTGCAACCAGGTATACAAATATGCATTTAATTGTGAGTTTGAAAAAAAAAATACTGAATCTTAATGTGAGAGTCTACATAAGAATGGAAATCCAAGATCTCTTCTAAATATAATTATAGAATCATAGACTTTGAGGAAATCATTTGGCCACTAGGTGCCATCCCCTTCTCAGTACACAAATCCAAATTTAAGAACTTCCAATAGGCAGCAAGTTAAATTTATATTTGAGTACATTCAGTGAAAAAGAAAAGATCCTGGTTTCTCTGAACATTTGGTTCTTTTTCTAAACTGCTGTTACTGTTGTTTTTCAACATTCAATCAGAAATTACTTTTCTATGGGTTAAATACATTACAACATGTCCTACACTCTGGGCTGCCAGAGAACAGTTCTCGATGTTCTTCTCCTTTCAAATATTTGAAGTCTTTATCATAATCTATCTCTGGTCTTCTCTGGTGTAAACAAACCCAAGCCTTTTAGTAAATCTCATTACTGCTCCCTGATCATCTTCTTTCCCCTCTCTTAATCTAAATCCTTCTTAAAGGATAGGAATAGGATCCAGAACTGAACACAATATTCAGGCATCAGCTCATCAGCATAATGGGAACCTCACTTCCTTTCAAAACTTTGTTCTGTTGATGCAATCTAAAATTGCATTTGTTTTTGGCAGCCACATCAAACTGCTGACTCATATTCAGTTTGTAATCAGCCACTATTCCAGTATCTTTTCCATAAATATTCTTAAGAAGCTAGGAATCCCACATCCTGTACCGGAGGTCAGCTCTAATTAAGTAAAACAAAGAATAGCATACATAAAACAGCTTCCAAACCTACACTATCTATATTAAAATAGAAAATTGTCCTATACAGCCTAAGAATTTATGTGTGGAAAATTAAATACCAGAAAAATAAACACATTTAAAACTAGGATTGCGTCATAAATTCATTTCTAGTTGGCTGTTGCAGTTCAGGCATGTTTAGCAAACGTATTTTCTTTATTTTTTTTTAATTAATCTTTGTTTCAGAGTGGGTATGCTGTGATCTTAACAGTGAATGTCTCAGTATTACACACACTCTTGTGATTGGTTGTGCTGTTTCTATGGAGAACGAACTCTTTGTGTGGTGGTTTCAAAAATTTAGAAGTATTTGTATTTCACTCAAGAGACCAATTATAGATCACATTGTATGGCTACAACAAGCAAATAAGGCATTTAGAAACAAAGAGCAAAGATGATAAACATTCCCAAATACCCGAGAGTTCCATATTTTGATATTTATGTGAGAGAGCTGTTTAACTTCACCATGTGTTTCATCATTCACATGCAAACGGAGTATACAACACTGGTGACAAAGGTGGGATCCTTTGCAAGCTGAAGAGAAAGTTTTAAGGACTTACCCAGGAAGTCCTGAAGAGGGGAAGACAGCATCTGAATCAGCGTCCCAGCCTGCCAATATAGTGTCGCTGGAGGGTGAGCTCAGCTAAAGGACCCTTTCCTCAAACAGAAGTTTGCAGAGGACCGAGTGGTGAAGGTCGTAATAGTATGATGGAGAAGATTGGCCATTTGTCTGATTTTGATGTCTCACACCCAGAGAGATGGAATTCCTATGTTGCAAGGGTGGAGAATTACTTCAGAGTAAATCAAATTAGAGAAGACGGCTTGAAGGCTGCAACTCTTTTGTGTATCTGTGGACAGGAAGCTTTTGAAATCGCAGAGAATCTGGTGGCCCCTTCACCTCTGAAGTCAGTAACATATACTGACTTGAAGAAAATGTTAAAGGAACACTTCCAGCCAAAGTTATCTGTTATTGCTTGGAGGCACACGTTCGAGCAGAGAGACCAGAGGCCGGTTGAATCTGCTGCAGATTTTATTGCGGCCTTAAGGCAAGCAGCCAGACCTTGTGAGTTCAAGGATCTGGAAGAGAGGCTGCGAGATCGCTTCGTATGCAGTTTAAGGAACAGAGACTTACAACAGAAGATTTTTGCAAAAGAAGATGTCTCTTTCCAAGACGCGCTACGAGAGGTGACAGCTGAAGAAGCAGCAGACGGGGCTGTGAAGGCCTTACGGCTCACCAAGAACCCTCCAGACACAGCCACCGTCCATCAAGACGATGCTCGAGAAGGATCAGAATCAGATCCTGAAGAAGAGGTGGATAGGCTTCACCAGCCAGTTGAAAGGAGGCAGAAGGAACATCCAGACAAGGCCCCAGCATCTCTTCAATGCTTTGGGTGCGGAGGACGCCACAAGCGAGCTGACTGCAGGTTCCGCTCCACCATTTGCAGAGCGTGTGGCAGGCAAGGCCACATCCGTCTGTTTGGGTCACCAGAAGGTCCAACCTCGTGAAGAATCGTGTCTGAAAGGTACTAGGGCCCCCAGCCAACATAGGGTGGGTTTCTGCACATTGCGCAGGAGTATTTTGAGGACAGGAACACATAAGCCCCTTAAGAAGAAACTGTCCATTAATGTAAGGCTGCAAGGGGTTCCCTTATCAATGGAGTTGGACACTGGGTCCGCTCTCTCCATTATTTCTATTAACACATTCAAAAGGATATGCAGCAGCAGTGGCCTTCGAATTAAACTCAGGCCATCCAATCTAATACTTACAGATTTTCAGAATTCTATGGTGTGTGTTAAGGAGGAGGCCACCCTTAGAGTACAGCATAAGGATTTTGAAGGTCCCCTAGATGTGGTGGTTGTTGGGGTTAACGTACGAGTCTTATTGGACTTGATTGGTTCGAGGCTCTGGGAATCCAGGTAACTGGGCTGCACCATTTGCAAATGTTGAGCCTTGCAGAAATCTGCAAGGAGTTTGCATATGTGTTAAGTTCAGAGCTAGGATTCTACAAGGGGCTACGGTTAGACCCAACCATCATGCCCATCAGGGTTAAGCCTAGGAGGGTACCTTTTGCCCTCAAGAGTAAGATTGATGCTGAGCTGGACAAATTGCTCCAGCAGGGCATTCTAGAACCTGTGGATTCAAGTCTATGGGAAACCCCCAAAGTAACGCCTCTAAAGGCTAATGGGGACATACATATATGTGCAGACTACTGGTGCACACTGAATAAGGTGCTGCAACAGCGCGCTTATCCAGTGCCTGTGGTAAGTCACATTCTGGCCTCCCTCAAGGGGGGGCATTTTTGGGAAGCTTGACCTGGCACAGATCTATCAACAGCTACCTGTTGATGAGGCAGCTGCAGAGGCCCAGACTATTGTAACTCACAGGGGGGCCTTCAAGGTCAAGAGACTTCAATTTGGGGTAAATGTAGCCCCTGGCATATTCCTAAGTGTCATGGAGAGCACACTTCAAGGTATTCCTGGGGTCTGTCCCTACTTTGATGATGTCGTCATTGCTGGGGAGTCATCTCAAAATTTAGCAGAGAGATTAAGGGCTGTCTTGCTTTGTTTTCAAAAAAGCAGGTCTTAAACTAAAGAAGGATAAATGTAAGATAGGAGTCACTTCTACTGACTTCTTAGGATTCAGGATAGATGCTCAAGGCATTCATCCTGCTGAAACTAAATTGCAAGCTATCCAGCAGGCCCCAAGCCCTAAGTCTAAGAGTGAGCTGCAAGTCTTCTTGGGGCTACTAAATTTTTACCATGCATTCCTCCCACATAAAGCTGCAGTGGCAGAGCCATTACATAGGCTCTTAGACAAGCAAACTCCTTGGCAGTGGACTAAAGTCCATGACAAGAGCTTCAATGAGGTTAAGGCCTTGCTCACTTCTAATGCTGTTTTAGCGCATTTCAATGAGCAACTGCCTGTTTGCATCGCATGCGATGCATCTCTTTATGGAGTAGGAGCTGTACTTAGCCATCTGAAGGCTGATGGGACACAGGTCCCTGTGGCCTATTATTCAAGAACTCTGTCTTCTGCAGAGCAGAATTATGCTCAAATTGACAGGGAAGCCTTGGCCATAGTGGCTGGCATTAAGAAATTTCATGATTTCTTATATGGCCGCCATTTCATGGTGTATACTGACCATAAGCCTCTGCTGGGTTTCTTTACCACTAGCAAACAGACCCCACATATCATTTCTCCTTGTATGCTAAGATGGTCCATTTTCCTGTCAGCATATGACTATACATTATTTCACAAACCTGGAAAAGAAATGGCCCATGCAGGTGGCCTGAGCAGATTACCCTGAACCAATTAGAGCCAGATCCTGCTCCAGCCATTAATATTCTATCCATTGAGGAGTTGCCTGAGTATCCCCTCAATGCTAGGGATGTGGCTGCAGAAACTGCCACTGATCACACACTTACACGCGTGCTGACATGGGTGTTGTGAGGATGGCCTGACAAGTGCTCAGATACCGAGTTCCAAAGCTTCTGGCACAAGAAGCATGAGTTTTCCACTTTCAAGGGTTGCCTGTTATGGGGTAGCAGGGTAGTGATTCCAGCCTCATTGAGGTCTAGAATCTTGATCTCTCTGCATGAGGGACATCCTGGTATAGTCAGGATGAAAGTGCTTGCGCACAGCCATCTTTGGTGGCCTGGGCTCGATAAAGCCATCGAGGCCCAGGTGCATGGGTGCCAAGTGTGCCAACAGTCTCGGCCTGAAATGCCTCAGGCCCCAGTACATAGGTGAGAGAAAACTCAAACTCCATGGTCTAGGGTACATATAAAATATGCTGGGCCCTTTCAGGGGCAATTCTTCTTGGTTGTTGTTGACAGCCATTCCAAGTGGCTAGAGGTTGTTCCTGTTTCCTCCACTACTACTGCCAGGACCATCCAGGTGTTGAAAGGAATTTTTGTATCACAAGGTCTTCCAGATGTTCTGGTTTCAGATAATGGCCCTCAATTTACCTCTTCCAAGTTCCAGGCTTTTCTTCAGGCCAAGCTGTTATGCCATGCAACTTCTGCTCCCTTCCATCCATCCTCCAACGGACTGGCAGAGAGGATGGTGCAGACTACCAAAGATACCCTCAAGAAACTGACTTATGGTAACTGGCATCACAGATTTCCTTCTTGCACACCACACCACACCATGCACAGCCACAGGGAAGAGCCCTGCTGAACTCCACTGGGGTCACCGCCTCATCACTAAACTGGACAGGCTGCACCCGGACTGGGTGGCTTCACAGGTGTCACAACCATGGGCACCTAGGAGACTCCAGGTGGGTGATCCAGTTTGGGCAAGAAACTATGAGCCTGGTCATTTCTGGGTCACAGCTGTGGTCTGCAAGGACTCTGGGCCATTGTCATACAAAGTTGCCTTGGGAGATGGCCGCGTTCTTTGCAGACACATAGACCAACTGCATTGGAGACTGGACTCTCACCCTTCTGCTCATGGCTCTGCTCGGGGGGGGGAGGAGGACCATAATATGCATTCTGGGTCACAGTTTCCCAGGCCTAACAGGCCATCACTAGCTGCTACTGAAGCTATTTGGGATTCATCCCAAGGTTCCGCAAGTGCTCCTAACAGGAATTCACTGGATAGAGGGTCATCCCACACATCCATAATTACTCCAGACAGGGAGTCACACCGGGGGTATCGACAGTATTCATATGTGTCAGATAGTGCTCCAGACAGGGAGACTGACCAGGAGTATCCACACACATCAAAAGCAGCAAGAGAAAAATAATTCCATCAGGGGTGCTTGCCAAATTCCACAATTGCTCCCAAAAGGAGGTCATCAGCAAAGGAGGTTGCCATGGAGGCGACTCCTGACTCTAGCACCTCGGGCACGTGCTTAGCGGCCATAGAATACGGGGGCACTTCCGCTACCCAGCACTCTCCATCTGCTGGCCTTGGGTTCGAGGGACAGTGTTCCCAAGAGGGGTCCATTGTGGACTCGGGAACTTCCCCTCCTCCAAGGTATGCTGGCTTGGACTTAGAAGGTCCAGCCAGCCAGCAGCTGGGCGGGTCAACCGGGTATTTGGGGCAGCAAAGTCCTGGCCTGCCTAGCCTGATAGGCAAGCAGGTAGGCCAGACACCCTCACTGGGGTCACCTGGGAATTTAGGGCAACGCCCTGGCCTGCCTAGTCTGGTAGGTGAGCAGTTGGGCCGGGCAATCTCTTCTGGCCTTAGAAGGTCATAGCAGGCCAAGTGCCCACCCAAACATCTTAGAGAATTTGTGAAGTTGCTGTCAAGTCATGAGGGTTCTTTTCATGTGGCCCCTGAATAACAGGAGTACTCGTGGTAGATTATTTTGTATTTTTTTTGTTTTTGATTTCAGATACATTTATTGTATTAATAAAGATTGAAGGGGGTTTGCCTGAGGGCAGACTTGAGTATTTCATACTCCTTGTATTTGCTTACTGAAACTGTACGACACTCCTCACAATGCATAACGTACATGTGTGTGCACAAAGTATGTCCCATCTAGGGGGGAGGGGTGTTGTGTCCTGAGCCTGCAAAAGCAGGCTCGGGACGTTGCAATGGTCCCAGGCATTCCAAAAGCTGCCCGGGACCAGACAGAATGGCGTCAACCTTGTGCACATGCGCAAGGCGCAAAAACACTCTGTTCGCATTGGCTGGCATTGTCTGGGTTTCTGGCTGTATAAAAAGGCCTGCATGCCTTTTGTTTGCGTTCGGGTGTTGTTAGAAGAAGAATAAAGAGCTGTTTAACTTCACCATGTGTTTCATCATTCGCATGCGAATGGAGTATACAACACTTTCCATATAAATTTGATTAATGGAACGATTGTTCTTAATTGCCTTATAATTAAATTCTTTTTTCTATAAACCATTAGAATCATCTCAAAGTTGGGCTTTATAAAATTAGTTGTCTAAGTGTTTTCTAAGATAATGAACCTTCTTATATTTCTCTCTCTCTCTCTTTGATATATTAATAATCAGAAGAGTTCTACAAAACTAAAGAAATGCTTCAGTTAGATGATTTATGCAAAGTGTCTCTTTGAAGCTTCTCCACAAAACATTGTTTCCCCCCCCACCTCCTGAATTATTAGGCCTCATCTGGAAACCCCAATCACCTTATTCAACATTTCCAACTATTTCTTTGCAACACATGAAACCTCTTTTTGCTACTACAGCTGCTACATGTCAGAACTCCTATAGACAAATCATGTCATCTCCACATCCTGAGGTGAATCACATTGCTCGTGCAGTACAAAATGTTTTGTCAAAACACAAGAATTTACAGTATCCTGCATATCTTATAGCTGAATATTTGGAATTTAATTTCAAAATAAATGTAAACATACTATAATACATCATATAGTTACATGTTTACATTTTGAGATATTAGATTGTTTTGGCTCACAATCTCCATAAATTTATCTGAACTTGATCTTTTAGTGCAATATCCAGAATTCATTTTAATGGAGTTTTTTTCAATCTTTTAAGACAGCAGAAAATTTATACTCTTAATAGATATGATTAAAAATTATTTGAAAAATTACATAATGGAATGCAAGTAGCAAATACCAAATTCTTCATTTAAGAAAAGGAAAACTAATGTACAGGTATAGAATGGGGTAAACCTGGCCTCCAATAATATTTGAAGAAAACATCTCAGAGAAGGAGTTGATATAAATTGAGTATGAGTCAGCAATGTGTCAAGACTGCCAAAATGCAAATGGAAGTATAGGCTGTGTCAACAGAAGAAGAGTTTCCAAACCACAGGAAATCATTATTTCATTCTATTCTGCTCTGCTAAAACTCCTAAATGGTGTTTTAAGGACCATATCAAACTGAAGAAAGTTCCTACATAGGCAATAAAGAAGTTCAAATGATCTAATTCCTATGAAAGGAGATGGAAGGAACCAACATATATACTTTGAGAGGACTGAGAGAGGAGTCTTCAAATATTTAAAAAGAAACCACACAGGGAAAATAATCTAGCCTTGTTTCATTCCACAGTAGAGGACATAGATTAGTGAAGATAACTTACAGGAAGGCAGTTTAAATGTTAAAGGGGAAAAAACTCTTTATAATAAAGCAATTCTGAAAAAATTATTGGGATTTCCTTCATTAAATATATTCAAACACAGGTTAGCAATTCATTGATTGTGGATACTTTAGTTTGGATTTCAGCATTGAGCAAATAGTTGTACCCAAAAATGTAATGTCCTTTTCAATTTTATGATTTTTTTTATACATGTAAAGGGTAATGGCTCCTATCTGACAATGCAGAATATATTTTGACATAATACTTATGAACATTATGTGGTTCAATTATCACAATATACAAACATATAAATAAATATGATTCTATTTATTGATAACAAAACCTTTGGTTCTTTTGCTTTTAGAATTAAGATTTCTAAATAGTCGAGTTATATCCCTATTGTCAGAGATTGTTCTGTCCAGTAGTTTGAATATTCATAGTCTAATAAGATATGTTATCCACATTTGTTAAGACTTTGTTAATTGTATGCCATTAGTTTTTGTGCATAATTGAACAGTTTCATTAATTTCTATTTAAGAATATTAATTATTTGAAAAAATAGTTCTTCAGAACTGAGATATCAAAATTAATTAATGAAGGGTTTTGAAAACATCAGTATAACACTGAGAATTGGAATACCTCCGTGCTATATGGTTGCTTTTGTCTATCCTGTTGTTATTATTGCTAAGAATCATTTTTATAATAGTAAATAAGGACCATGCTTGGTGTGCTGTGGTCCATGGGTTGTGACATGACTTAGTGACTGAACGACCATGCTAAAAAAACAATAACCTCTCTTTCCACCTTGATTTATCTCTCTGTCATTGAAAAACATGTCTGAAATATTTTTTTAATTCACATTTAGCAAAGTGGATTTAGATTCCATATTAACAATTCTAAAGTGAGCTCTTTAACATTTACAGGTTGTGATGGTTTATTAAATTGTTATTTAGTATTTTATAATTCTGTTCTGGGTCTTTGGATTATATCACGTGGAGTTTGCTAAAGCAATTTGTAAGACTGGTAAGGAAGATGTAATGCAGATAAATAAGAAAACATGTTTTATGATAGTTTCAGAGGATAATTGTGGTTTGTAAGGAAGTAGATGAAATTGATATATGGATTATTTCCATCTACGTATGTAAAATAGGGTATTCAGAGTTAAGGTTTCCATAGTAACCTTCCCGCTAGCCCCTTAGGTGTGAAACTGGGCTTCTATCTAGCTGTAGCTATTTGAAAACTGAAGTGGGTCAAAGGTCTTTGCATTTTCATGTTATGTTATTTTTAGAAAATGAGTGGATGCAAATTAGCTTTGCCATAATACTGATGCCTCAGAAGTGGATTTTTGCTTCATCCTACTTTTGTTACCTGAGTCTATCATAGTTGAAATCCTAGCATTGGCTATCAAGCCTATTATTTGAATCAAGCTTTTACCAACCAGATTAATGAACTAAATTCCTAGACTCTAGACAGTGGATTAAGATCAGAATTGCCTATTGTTTGAACCTAGTCATTTCTGTTTACAAATTAGGGTGGCTTAGCATACTATATGAAATCACAATATAAGGATGCCTTACACATGAAATTATACAAACTAAATTACAAAGTAAATTAAAGTGTAATATGAAGCTAGTTATAAAATCATTGGTTTTATACTAAGGTCACAAAAAGTCAGACTAATGGTTTGATTCTCACTAGCCATTCATATGAAGGTGTTACATTAACCAGTCTTTTAGAAGCCAGAGATTAGGGGATATTTAATTATGTAAACAAACTCAGCATCCTTTCTTGTCCCGAGTAACTACTGGAACTTTACCTCTGCAGCAGTGCTAAGAATACTTTAGTACAATATAGAGAGTGACAATTTCCTAAACTCCTTGAAAATGACAATTTAAAAGATAAACGCTGGAGATCCATAAGAACACCAGCTTTGGTGAAAATGCTAAATTTACAGGCCATCTGGTAGTCACACTTTTTTTTCTTCCCCTTATTAAGAATACAGTATTCATACAGAAGGATATATACAGGTCATTAACAAAAAACTATTTTGCAGTGGAAATGAATATGGTTTAACAATACACATGCTGCTCATGTATGAGACACACAATTCTGAACACATGTATATGTACAGAGATAAATGTAGAGAGGAAAAAAAGTGGAATATCTTTTTTAAACTATATAGTAGCATACTAGATGCAGGATTAAATTTAAAAACTACATATTCAATAGAACAGTATTAATAGGACAATATTAGCAGGACAATATTAATTTGTACCCAAGTGGGGGAACTTACAAAAGTAAAAAGGGTGCAATCCCAACAGCCATCTTGGTTGCCCTTGCAGGTGGCTGAACACTTCCCAGTACAGCTGCACAAAAATACTTGATACAATCTAAAAATATGAAGACTTGAGTCCTAGTGATCACAACTATCTTTAGATACTATTATTGCTCCACAAAATTAATCTGGATGTTACTATTTTCCATTATTATAAGCATCAGTAATTGTATGGAGTTGTACAAAAGTGCACATTTAAATAAAACAAAAGCACACAAAAATTTCAGTTTAAGAGAATATATGCATCCATAAGCATTGCTGCATTATTTTTCATTCTATCAAAGAAGTAGAAATTTAACAAATAAATTTCCATTTATTTCCATTTTGGTTGCCTTTAAAAACAGTTCAGATCATGAAACCATCATATTGCTTTTTATTTTGTTCTAGCAAATTAAAACTAAAATTGTGAATTTCATGTTATGATTTACAGGAAATAGAACTGGGAAGCAAATTCTTCAATCAGCTAATGCCTCCCCTTCTGGATAAAAGTTCCACTGAAGTTTCAATAAGAATGTTTAATGATTATTGTCATCACTGTTACCTTAAGCAGTACTGAGCACTATCTAGAAAATTAAGCATATTTAAATCTTACTTTATCCACATGGTTTTTAGTACTTTAGTAATTGAGTACTAAATTAAATTTAAATCATCAGTAATATGTATGGAAATTGAATATTCTTTGCTTATACAGAGATAAAAACCATTGGAATTCATAGATTACTTTACTTCTTAAAGAAGGAATTTAAGACTATGGTTACCTGTTCAACTCATGAAATTGAATACAATGAAACTGAATACAATGTAAACATCAGCATTTTATTTGCTTTTCTTATCAAGAAATTGATCAACAATAAGATGCCAGAATGAAAAATGAATTCCCCCAAATGTAAAGTTGCCTGTTGAATTGCTAGTGAAACCTTTAGAGTTTGGCATCCCCAATTTTTGGGCCCTGCAGTATTATGGACCCCAGTGTTTTGTGGCTTTGAAGGGAGGGGCCAATAGCTTTCTGTTGGCTTACTCAAATAAAGTTCAGGTTTTGTTGTAAAATTCACCAAAGGAATTAGAGATGCAGCTTCTACACTTGGATCATGCAGGTCAAAACCACACAAAGCATGCAAGCTAAAAAAAAAAAAAAAAAAAGCAAGGGAGAAGAAAGAAAGGAGAGTTGCACAAAACAAGGAGAATTCGAGACCAGACTGCAAATCGGCATTCACCATCAAGAGTTAAAGAGAGTGAAATAGCTAACGTACACACATCCCACTCCATACCGGAGAAGAGTTTCCCAGCTGAGTTGAACGCTCAGAACCCGCAAGAACGAAGCTGAAGCTGACTGCCCCCACTGCCATGCTAGAGACTCCCAGCCCTATCTCCAGCATGGATAGCACCAGGAGGCTCCCGATGATCTGGCTGCTGGTACACATCCTCTCTCGGTCATCATTCCTACCAGTTCAGCTACTAAAACCAGACATTCGCCTTCTCTGAGGTGGGGAGACAAGGAATGCTCTCCCCCCTCCGCTGAAACTTTTCTTTGTTCTTTAGCAGCCAGAGATATCCACAGTCCACAAGGCCACGCGCCCCAGGACAGGGCGTGCTTTTCACCTCAGTTGGAGATCCAGTAAAGGAGGTTCTTTGCTTTGCGGTACCGACTTGGACGCTTGATGCGCGTGGTCTAGATGACGTATGCAGCAGCCTTGATCTGGACGTATTCCATCCCCCACTACCTTTTTTTTTTTTCGTCCCGGGAAGAGAGCGGAGGCCGGGGATCCAAGCGGTGCTGCTGCTTCGCAGATTCAAGGCTAATGAGAGCTCCGTGGGGAGCTGTCCGCGGTACTGATTCCTCCTTCCCGAGCTTTCGCTATGAGCGTCCTCTTCAGGCCCTTGTGATTACAGGGGTCTTTCAAGCTCGATCTCTTGAATGCACGTGTACTTTTTTTTTCTTCTGCTGACGTCCTAATAAAGTCACGTTTTTATAATATGGCTAATCATATAAATAGGTTACATGAATGAATGAATGAACGAACGAACGAACGAACGAATGAATAATAAGCAAGCAAGTTCTGGCAGATGCAGATTAAATTCAGCACCAGTTCTCTTTAGAAGATACAAAAGAGAGATAGGGAGAGATGTCAACCTTGTTTGAGCACCTCCTGCTTTGTTCTCATTGGATTTGACTGTAGGGAGGACAGGTTGAAATAGAAAAGTCCAGCCCCTAGAAGAGTTAGGCACCAATCTGACGGAGACAAAGATGTTCACAGCAATCCCATCACAGACACAAGAAATGTGTGAAGCAACATTTCCAACATGCGCATCTATGTTACTGTCAAATCTAAAACGTTCAAACTGAAAATCCCTTCCACACACAAGAGCAATTGTTTCTCCCACCCCCATCATTTATCTTGATCTTAGCACAGACTTAATGACTTCTTAAAAAATAGTGCAATTTGCAGAGTTACATAACATTTCTTCATGATATTAACTGTCCACATTAAGAAACAAGTGATAGTAGCAACATTAACAAATTGGAAAAGAGAAAATGCTATGGCTGCAGTTGTGGCCTTCATCTACATTGTATAAAAGAAGTGGAAATATTTAAGTAAGATTAAAATTCACATATTTTTTGCCTGTGCCAAGTGTACTAAATTACTGAATTGACAATATGCAAATTATATATCAGTTCAACATCCTTTGAAGCTTTTTGAAAAAAATATTTTTTGAAATAGAAAAATGTTCAGAGTCTTTAAAATATAAATGAGCAAATGAAATCAAGAATTTGATAATGTGATTTTTCCATATCTCATTTCCTTGGGCATTATTATGATTGCATATTTTATTTTATTGCTTAATTTATTTATTTATTTTCATAAATGTAGCTACATAAGCCTCAGAGCATTTTCTGAAAGGAAGGGTAGGGTTATTGAAGGACTGTTGAAACTAAGGTTGGCTGGATGTGATTAGTATGGGCATGGGTGATCCTTTAAGAACCTTATATGTCTTCTGAACTTGCATGAAGAAAATTGCTAGATACAGCCATCATTCCTGCAGAGTTTCCCACAAGATCTGTTCTGCTATTGTCATATCTTCTTTGTTACATACTGATCCAGAATTCCATTTCAAAATCAGACTGACTCATAAGTAATCCAAGGCCTTGTTTGAATTATTGCATTTGTCCTGCCTTGTTTCTCTGGTGATCTATATAGATATATATTAGTAAGAGACATCGACCAACAAGAGATATCCAAATAAAGGGTAAATCAAAGGGGAAAAGTGGGCAATGACATTAGTTGATGCTACAGATGTTTCCTAACCTATCAAATACCTGCCATCTATCACCAAATTAAAGCATACTATATGTCACAAACTGGAAAATACCATATCACACAGTAGGAAGAAGACTTGAAAAATGTAGTGCTCTCTGTATAGAAAAATGTTTCCACTGATAAGAGTCATATAGAATGGTTCATTTAACTTAATTTTCTCACTGACATTTTATAATATATGCCAAAAGACTGAAGTGCTATAGTTTTAATTTAATCAGAATGAAAATTGAAGCTTTCCAGATAGGTCTGTAGTTTGCTATATTTGCTCTTTTTTTTCAGATAAAGTTGAAGAATACAGGAAAAAATGCTCAGGAATTCATAGGAAAATTCATATGGAAATGCATTTAGTCTCCATTACCAACCCAGTACTGAATGAAGTGGGCATAAGTAATTTTTTATTCTTTCTTTTTAATTTCAATTTTTGTTTTGAGAGATTTAGTGATGGACATTTGACATTAAATCAGTGCCTAAAGTTATATCATTTGGCAGAAAAATGCTATAAACTTTCAAATAGAGTTCTTTTTGTGGCTTTTATTGACTTAAAGACAGTTTTTTATTCCATTTCCCAAGAAAAGCTTTGGCGGAAACAAGCTAACACATTGATTGATTGTTGTGTACTTAATTTAATTATGACTTTGATTCCATTCTGCAGATTAAAGGCACTGATTTTGGTGGTAACAGAGCCTATCCATACTCATAAGTGGCTTAAGCAAGGGTGCAAACTATTTTTCTTATAGTTTAACCTTTACATTAACAAAGTTGTAGTTTTTACCAGTCCAGGCTTCCATCTTCCATTTCTCACCATCATTCAATTCTTATGTATGAAGAAATCAAAAGGAATGTGAAACTGGACATGGTTAGTTCAGATTTGAAATTTTTCAAATTTGAATTGTTTCCAAAAATTTGAAGAACTGACATTTTACTTAATATTTTTATTTTTCTTAATCCGCAGTTAATATACATAACTTGCATGGCTCTAGGTCAGTTGTAATGATCAGAATGCATGTAACAACTTTACAAAAGGAAAGCAAATATGGGCTAGGATGGATGATCCTATTTAGTTCCACTGAACATTTGGATAGAAATAAATAAATTAATATAATATATATTTAATTTCTAGTAGTGGTTTCTTTAAAATGTCAATGGTATGCTGAGTATAAAGAAGAGTAAAAGCAAAACAAAAATTACAAGATTACAAGAACAACCAAAATACGTTGTAAGGAACATGCTACTATTTCTGATCAGGTTTTCCTATGCATTTCTCCAATGATTTGGTAGTAATTTGACATGAAATTGTGAATGCTATAAACCGTTTCTAATTGGTGCTTGCAAGGTTTCATTATTTGAAATCCCTTTGCTAATTATCAGAAATAAGCATGGAGGGAGAATGCTGGCCAGGTTTAACAATATTCACTTTTATAACATGCAATTTAACACTGCTACCTACACTTGCTTTTCATCAATTGGAATAACCTGGCTAGTGCTATGAGATTCATAGTAAGCTTGTTGGGATTTCATAGTAAGCTTGCTAGCTAAAGGTAAAAAAAGACAAAAGCTGCATTTTCCCCCCTCTGCCTTCTAAAATTTTGTCTTTATATCTCAAAGCAAGAGATGAGAAATAATTGGTTAGAGAAGGATTTTTTTAAATTGAAAGTGTTTCTCTTCTGTTCTGCCCAATAGAATTCCATTGTTTTTGTAACACAATGCACAGATACTTGGATGTAAATGAAAAAGATATTCTGCAAACTTAGATTTTTCCATATTTTTAAGGGTCTGGCTATAACCTGTTGTATACAATAATATTTAATAGGGTGAGGCTTACAACAGTTCTAACATTCCTATTTCAATAAATATACATTGAAGTTTCCATAGATTTTAATTTTCAATTTTCTTTATAGGATTGCTTAAAATTCTCTAATATCCTTTCCCCCTTTTCTTAACTTTCCATATTTTTCTTTCTGACACTCCCTTTCCAGACTGAGGAAGGGGAAAATAAACAATGCCTGAAGGTTGGCATTCATGAATGATAGAAAAACCTTTTAACATTCTCCTATTAAAACCAGTAGCATACAAATATTTGCTTTCTTTGTTGTACATTCTCTAAATGACATCCAACTATTTCAATGTTACAATTAACTATAAATCAATGTCTTTTGATAGGAACTTTGAAATTAAGCCAAGAACCACAAGGAATGAGCCAAAGACTTTATGCATGCCATCCTAGGACTATATGTTTCTCATCCTTGCTGTAGACTGGCCATTTGGGGTACAGAAAAGTTGGTGGCAATTACGTTTAGCTACTAGAAATCCTTTGTGAGGAAGAACCAACTTGTTCCTTCATTTATGGTTTTCCACTGCATGGAAAATTCCATCCTTTTGAGGAAAATTCAACATTCTCAAAACAATGTTAAAAATATTATTTTATTTATTTATTTTATTTATTTATCAGACTTATATGCCGCCCTTCTCCGAAGACCCAGGGCGGCTCACAACAGGAATACAATAAAAAAAACTTTAAAAATTAACCACACTCACACCACATACAAACACAATCAGCTCGCAGTCACCGATGGAGGGACACTCCTAGGGCCGAGGGGTAGAGCACAGCTCATATGCCCCAAGCCTGTCGGCATAGATGCATCTTCAGCACTTTCCACAAAAGTGGTTCTGGTTTCTTCTTTTGAACAGGCTAATGTCTTTACGTTGCAGCTGAGTGAGAACAGTCAAGAAAGATTTTCATTCATCTAAATGAATAAAAAAATACTTTTGCTAAGTATTTTTTCTCCTCATATTAATTCCTATCCATCCCCTACATAGAAATAAGGACATTCATTTATTCAGTCCATTTCTATCCCTCCAAATCTCTAAATACATTATTGCTAGGCAGCAGCAAAGCTGACAGATGGTTTGCTTACACCCTAATGGCTGTATTCTTGCTCCAATATTACACTCCTTATACTTCATGTACAATATTAACAGATTCCTCTTGCTCTTTCCACTCAAAACACAAACAACAGACATTGAAAATAAACTTTATTGAATATTTACAAACTTTAAAAGTACAAAAATGAAAATGTACAATACATAAAACATAGACATAAAAAAAACATCAGACACAAGTTGACAGAAATTATATCTTAAATTAATATCTATAGTTATAAACAAGCAACATTTAACAATCGTATCAACTATTAGTTGATTCTTATTTATGTACAGTCTTATTCTTAAGTCTATAAGAAATGTAATATAATTGTATCATATAAATTAGATGAATATGTATAGTTCAACAATTATAAAGATATGTCAATAAAATTAAAATACATTTAAGTCAAAGAATGAGTATATACAGTTTAACAATTATACATATCATATATTTTCTATCTTTAATTATCTAGAGGAAGGTATCACATATTTCAGTTTAGGTGATATGTCTTAATTTTTGGGATTCTTTTTTTTTTTTATTATTATAAAATAAACTTTATTGAATATATACAAACATTAAAAATACAAAAGTACAATACATAAAACAAAAACATAGAACATACATCAATTATAATGTATCCTAAGTTAATATCTATATTTGTAAACAAACAACATTCAACAGCAGTATCAACTGTTCAGTTGATTCTCATTCATGTGCAGTCCGGTTCCCAAATCCATACCGTACATAATATAATTGTGTCTTATAAACTAAATAGATAACAAATATACACAACATATATTTATCTAAGGGAGATTATCACATATTTCGATTTTAGGTGATATATCATAATTTTCGGAGTTCTTATCAAAGTATGTCGGTAGGTTTTTCTTTTATTTAGGTCAGAGGATGAATAAGATTGTCGTCTATATCTTATTTATTTATATTGCATTTTATTTATATTTTTAGGGTTCCAAATATTTTTTTGCCTCTAGCCATTCGTACCATTTATCCCAGGTCCTATAGAATATTGTATCTTCCTTGTTGCGTAATTTGAGAGTTAATTTGTTCATCTCGGCTACTTCGTTTATTTTGCTGATCAAATTCAAGGTTGATGGGGTTTTTTCAAGTTTCCAGTGTTGGGCATAAACTAATCTGGCAGCTGTAATTATGTGTATTGTTAGGTATCTATCTTCTTTAGTTGTCTTATATCTTATTATTCCTAATAAGAATAGTTCGGGGTTCATTGGGATTATTTGGGTAGTAATTTGTTCAAGGTATTTTTTGATTTTTTTCCAAAAATTTTTGGCCTGCGTACACGTCCACCAAAGGTGGTAGTATGTCCCAATTTTGACTTTACATTTCCAACACTTGGGGGATGTATTAGGAAACATTTTTGCCAATCGATCTGGGGGAAGATGCCAGCGATAAAACATTTTAAGTATATTCTCTTTGTAGGCGGATGAGATGGTAAGTTTATAATTAATGTTCCAAATTTTTTCCCATTCTGCCAAATAAATTGTGTTTCCTATATTTTTTGCCCATGCAATCATGTTACCTTTAACTTCTTCTTCACACATTTCATCATATAATAAAACTTTATATAATTTAGAAATAAGTTTTTGGTCCGCTCCTAATAATATTTTATCTAATTTGTTCATTTTTTGAAATCCATGCTTTTGATCTTCCGTATATTTTGAATTAATTTGAAAGTATTGCATCCAGTCTAGAGTGATTCCTTTTTCTTTTAAAATTTGCATTGAAATTAGTTGATTATCTTCTGTTAGGATTTGGTGGTATGTCATTATTGTGTTGGGGTTTAATAAATTAGGATATGTTGTGGATTCATTTGGAGAGAACCATCTTGGTATTTTAATATAAAATTTTCTTTTAATTTGGAACCAAATTTCTAATAAATTTTTCCTTATGTAGTGTTGTTTAAATTGTATGTATGATTTATTTTTTGTCCCAAATAAAAAGGAGTGCCAGCCAAATTCAAGATTAAAGCCTTCTAAAATTAGTATTCTCCTATTTTTAAGTTGTATCCAATCTTTGATCCAAACCAGTGCAGATGCTATATAGTATAGTTTCCAATTTGGGAGTCCCATTCCACCTCTTGATTTGTGGTCTTGTAGGTGTTTGAGCTTAATTCTTGCTTTCTTTTTGGCCCATATAAATTTATGTATTATTTTATCTAATTTATCAAAAAATTCTTTATTTAACCTAATTGGAGCTGTTTGAAATAAGTACAGTATCTTTGGAAGCACATTCATTTTTATTACTGCAATTTTCCCTAATAATGATATCTGGAGTTTGGACCATTTGTCTAAATCTACGCTTATCTTTTGTATTACTACGTCATGGTTATCTTTTTTTATCTTACTACATTTGGCCGAAAGTGTTAATCCCAAATATTTGGCTTTCTTTACTGTTTCTATTTCTAAAATATTTTCTAATTCTAGATTTAAATTGAAGTTCATATTTTTGGTTATTATTTTAGTTTTATTTTTATTAATTTTTAAGCCTGCCACTTGACCAAATTTTTCAATTTCCTCTATTAAAATTAAAGCTGATTCTAAGGGGTCCTCAATTATGAAAGCCATATCATCCGCATATGCTTGTAGTTTATATTCTTCTTTTCTTACCTTCAGTCCTTTAATTTCTTTCTTTCTCCTTATATTTATTAGCAAGGCTTCCAAAGCGAGTATAAATATCAGTGGAGCTAGGGGACAACCTTGTCGGACTCCTTTTTCTATTTTAATTTTATTTGTTAATTCTGAATTTATAATAATGTTGGCAAATTGTTGATTGTATATTTCTTTAATTAAATTTGTAAATTTATTTAGGTTTCCGGTTGTGCCGCTGCGGAGCCTTCCTGGGGAGCTCCGGGATCGATCTTCGCATTTTGGCTTTGTTTGGCTGCTTTTTTGCAATCGCTGCCTGGAAGGAATAGCGATCAGAGAGAGGAGTTTTCCGTGCATCCGAGGAACTTGGCAAATCCCGGAAAAGCGAAAAACGACTCGAGCCAGAGCCGAAGAAGCCGGCCTCGGCCGGCCCGAAGACACAACGGGCTAACACAGCTGATGGAAGAAAGAAGCGCAGTCATCTATAGTTGTAGAAGGAGAAGAATTTTCTGTGAGAACTTTGAAAGAGAGACTCTTAAACCGGTAAAAGAAATCCTGGTGAGTGAAGCCCTTCGTATTCACCCCTCGTTTTGTTTGAAATAGTAACTCCAAAAAGAATAATATAGCGGCCAAAATCTTTGAAGGAGTAAAACGGGTGGAGGGAAGAAAGGAGAGTATCGGAAGAGTGACTATAGATTTGAAATTGACCTTAGATACTCTCCAAATTTAACTGTATTGGCGTGGATCTAAATTTGGCTTCGGGGGAAAAAAAAAAAGTGGAAAAGTGGAATAGAGAAACGGAAAAAAGACTGGAAATTCGAAAAACTATAGACTGGAGAACGACAAGTTAATTTCAACCGGAAGAAGGACAAACGGAAGAGCTAAGGAGCAGACATATTGAATCACTCCTTTGAATCTTTCCTTATAATAGACCTATACTATAAAAAGACTTGATTTTGTATTGACCTTTCCTGGCTTTATTGGACTTTAATATTTGAAATATTTGAACATTGAATCAACATCTGAATATTGAACATTGACTTTTTACTATTTCTATTGATCTGGTAAGTTGAAAATTGAATTAACAACCAACAACATATATAAATTTGATAAAATATTGATTTACTATATTACTTATCATATTATTGATTATTATATTTACTGAATTATTGATTTAAACTGTATTAGAGATATATATGGTTAATTGGGAAACTATTCAAAAGATTATTAATACAACAACTATGTATCAATCAAAAATTACAAAAAAAACTACAGTAACACCACAATCAACAACCCCACAAACTATCAAAAATATAGAAAGTATGCTACCTGAAAAACAGATAGATTTCCAGACTCCTCCAATAACATTAATATCCCTACAAGAAATGATGATTAAACTTCAGGAATCGATAGATCGTAATTATGAAAAAATGACTGGAAATATGGAAACGATGAGGGAAGATATTAAAAAGGTAGATGACAGAGTGAGCAAGATTGATGGAAAGATAGAGCAATTTCAAGAGAATTTAATAAAAAATGATCAAAGAATAAAAAACATAGAAGAAAAAAATGAAAAAATTGAGGCAAGAATAGATGAAACGGAGACTTATATGACAACAACCACTAAAGATATGCAGGATGCCTTGTTAAACCTTGAATTGGAAAAAGCTGCCTTTTTTCTGAGATTCCAAAATGTACAAGAAACTAAAGATGAAAATCTTCCTCAGATGATGGCAGAGATTATAGCAGGCATCTTGGATATCACACCACAAAAAGCAATTAAGGAATTGGATGAAGTGTATCGGGTATACACTAGTTATGCCCGCCGAAATAATTTCTCAAAAGAGTTTCATGTACGTTTCACTAAGAAAACCACAAGAGAAGAAGTATATAATATAGCTAGGAAAAATACCTATACATACAAAGGAAGAGATATTATAATTCTCAAACAAATTCCAAGACGCATTAGAGAAAGAAGAAGACCCTTTCAATTTCTATCCTCCAAATTAAATAACCACAGGATTCCATTTAGATGGTTGATCCCAGAGGGTCTATTAATTACCCTATTCGATAAGAAACATAAAATAAATAATGTAGAGGAAGCTAGGGATTTCTATGATCAAAATATTAAGGAAATAGAGGAATTAGAACGTAAAGAAAATAAGGAGAGAGAACGAAACAATAAAGAAGAATTAAGCTCTGACGATAACCCACTTGATCCAAAACTGAAAAATAAACATGGCAACGAGGAAAGAGAAGGGGCAACTACAAGATCGCAAGCAGGCGCAAAGGGAAGAAGATAGACAATTTAAACAAGTAAAAAAGGCAGAGGATGAAATAAGATTTCTATCTATAAATATTAATGGATTAAATTCACCTAAGAAAAGAAATAAAATATTTCATAACTTGATTAAACAAAACTCAGAAATTATATGCCTACAGGAAACACATATTGAAAAGAATCAAAAACAATTATTGGAATGTTCAAAATTAGGAGAATCATTCGTATCTTTAGCCCAGATCAAAAAATGTGGAATTGTGCTATACATCAAATCATGGTTAAATCCAAAATTGATTTATGCAGATGAAGAAGGCAGAATTTTAATCGTTCAAATTGATCAGGGAAATAATCCCACAACAATAGCTGCAATTTATGCTCCAAGTACACAACAAACTAAATTTTATACAAAGCTTTATAAACAACTTCAAGAAATAGAAATCTCAAAATTAATAATTATTGGTGATTATAATGCAATAGTAGATAAGAAAAAAGATTATAAAAGTGTGAATAGGGCGGAAAAAAAAATAATAAGAAGAACACTACCTTCTCCTTTTATCCAGATGGCAGAAGAATTTCAATTGAAAGATACTTGGAGAGCTTTACATCCAGATAATATATACTACACCTATTTTTCACACCCGTTTAAATCGTGGTCAAGAATAGATATGGCTTGGGCCAACCCAGAACTTATGAAAACAATAACGGAGTCGGAAATATTACCAAACATATGGGCTGACCACAATCCATTATTGATAAAATGGAAACAACAAACAAAAATTTTTAAAAATATTAACAAAAGATGGACACTTAATCAGATGATAATTAAAGAAAAAGACTATATTACAATGATTCAAAAAGAACTTAAATCCTTTCTAGAGATAAATAATAATGGAAATACAACAATACTAAACTTATGGGATACCATGAAAATCTATATACGAGGGCTCTCAATTTCATACTCAGCTTTTCTAAACAAAACAAAACGGAAAAATATAGAAGAATTTACAGAGAAAATAAATAGTTTGGAAAAACAATTACACAGAGACCCCTCAAATGTTAAAATGTTAGAAGAATTAAATACTAATAAACATAAAATAAATCTTATTACACAAAATGAAATGATAAAAAATTTAAAAGCCACAAAACAAAACTTTTTTGAATATGCAAATAAACCGGGTAGATGGTTAGCTCATAAAACAGCAAAACAAAAAATAGAAAGAAATATAGAAACTCTAATAGATCATAAAGGTGAAAGACAAAACAATGCTCAAAAAAAGGAAGATATAGTAATAGATTTTTATTCAAACTTATATAAAAAAGAAGAAATTGAACAAAGAAAAATTGACGAATATTTAGAACGAACTGACCTACAAAGAATTACAGAAGAAGAAAGAGCAATGCTAAATAAAAAAATAACTCTGGAAGAGCTAGAAAACGTGATACAGGCTCAAAAAAACAATAAAACTCCTGGTCCAGATGGTATCCCATCAGAATTATATAAAATTTTAATAGATCTTCTAGCACCATTGATTCTGGAACTATTTAATTATATTTTAGATAAAAGTAAAATACCAGAATCTTGGAAAGACGCATATATTAGTTTAATACCTAAAGATTTAATTAATAAACATCAAATTCAAAATTACCGCCCAATTTCACTTTTAAATACAGATTATAAAATATTTGCAGCAATCATGGCAGCAAGGTTTAAAAGAATACTGAATACATTTATCCACCCCGATCAGAATGGTTTTCTACCCAATAGACATATTAGAAGCAATACAAGAATAATATTAAACGCAATAGAATATTATGACATACATATTGAAAAACAAGTCGCATTTATTTTGGTGGACGCAGAAAAAGCCTTCGACAAGATAAACTGGCCTTTTTTCACCACACAATTAAATAAAATGGAATTTGGAAATTTTTGGGATTCTTATAAAGGTGTATCAATAAAAATTAAAATACATTTAGGTCAGAGGATGAATAAAATTGTCATCTATGTCTTGTTTATTATTACACTTTGTTTACTTTTTTAAGGTTCCAAATATTTTTTTTTCTCTAACCATTCGTACCATTTATTCCAAGTCTTATGAAATAATGTGTCTTCTTTATTCTGTATTTTGAGAGTTAATTTGTTTATCTCAGCTACTTCATTTATTTTGTTAATCAAATTTAAAGTTGATGGAATTTTTTCAAGTTTCCAGTTCTGGGCATAAACTAATCTGGCAGCTGTAATTATATGTATTATTAGATATCTGTCTTCTTTAGTTATTTTGTATCTTATTATTTCTAATAAAAATAATTCAGGATTCAAAAAAAAATATGATACAAGGAATTTGGAAGGAGAAAAAAGCTTTCTAGTATTCCAAGTCGTTGAATTATTGCAATAAGGTTTTTAAAATTCAAAGGGTATATAAGAATTGTGCTCATGTATGAATGAAAATCTAAGTGAGTCTGCTCTTCATCAACCCATTATGAACTGGTTAATTAACAATAAATCTCAGAAAGCCGCCTTTTAGTGAATAGGAACAAACATTGGCTGTGCTAGCTCTCTAGGGTTTATAAAAGGAAGATTTTCAACATTATCCAAAGATATCTATCAACCGTTCCAACTTGGTCAGTTAAAAAAGAAAGACTTTTGAATTCATTATTAGTGAAATTATACTTTACTAAGGCCAAGTGATTACAGAAATGCAAAACTGGATCTGAGATTTTTGTGGACAAAGCATATAGTTCACTTTTCCCTTTCTCCCACCTTGCCCCTTAGTTATCTTTAAGTGTCCAATTGGATTCAAATAAATTTTGGGTAACAGTTCTTGTCTTCACAAGCTGCATTTCATAGTGTGACCTTGGAACTGCCAATGTCTCTCATGGGATGGCACAATGCTTAGTTTCAATTCCTCTCCTACTAACTTCCTGCCTTATTCCACTCCACAGTTGCTTTCTCCCCCACCCCCCATCCAGAGAAAGGCAGACTGGCAGCAAGCAAAGCATGGTGTGTGTGGGAGTGGTGGCAGTCCTGACAATGCCAAGGATTGAACTAGGATTTTTCCTTTAGCCTGAGCTATGACGGGTTTATACACTTCTTTCTATGGAGAAGTACATTAGTACATTTACATCACGATGTAAAAAAGATGTTGAGACTCTAGAAAGAGTACCTAGAAGAGCAACAAAGATGATTAGGGGACTGGAGGCTAAAACATATACGGAATGGTTGCTGGAATTGGGTATGTCTAGTTTAACGAAGAGAAGGACAAGGGGGGCATCATAGCAGTGTTCTAATATCTCAGGGGCTGCCACAAAGAAGAGGGAGTCAAGCTATTTTCCAAAGCACCTGAAGGAAGGACAAGAAGCAATGGGTGGAAACTAATCAAGGAGAGAAGCAACCTAAAACTAAGGAGAAACTTCCTGACAGTTAGAACAATTAACCAGTGGAACAACCTGCCTCCAGAAGCGGTGAATGCTCCAACACTGGAAGTTTTTAAGAAGAGACTGGACAGCCATTTGTCCGAAATGGTATAGGGTTTCCTGCCTGAGCAGGGGGTTGGACTAGATGACCTCCAAGGTCCCTTCCAACTTCTTCTTCTTCATCATCATCATCATCATCATCATCATTATTATTATTATTATTATGTATTCAGAAGTACATTATCCTCAACTTTACCATATTTTGTCTTTTGGTAAGAAGAGGTAATCTTAGAAAAAGAAAAAAAATATCTACATAATTTTTTCATCTGAATTGGCTCAGAGTTACAGTGGATGTTGTTAACTTCTTGATTTTGCTTTATTTATAATATTTGTTATATTTATTTAGCAGTCTCCCTTTATGATCTCAAGACAAACTATTTTGTATGCCTCTCTAGTTTTATGCTCACAGCAAGCCTAAGGTAGTTTTAGACAGACTCTCAGAAAGTTTTTTGGCTGGACTGGGTTTCAAACATTATTCTCTCCAGCCCTAATTCAACAGTCACATTGGTTTAAGCATTTATTTCATGCTGAAGATAATAGGAGCTATATATCTGGAAGGTTAGAGGCTGAGGAAGGGGAAAATAAACAATGCCTGAAGCTTGGCATTCATGAATGATAGAAAAAAACTTTTCAATTCTCCTATTAAAACCAGCAGCATACAAATATTTGCTTTATTTGTTGTACATTCTCTAAATGACTGATAGTTCAGCAAAACTGAGTAAAAAGGAGAGCCATTGAATTAACCCAGCTCTAATAAAATGTATTCAAGGCTCTCCACTTTCAAATACAATACAGTGCATTTTGCATGAGATAACATTTCTCTCTGTTCTTCTCTCAGGGGAATCAGCTTCTAGTCCATTACAAAACCATGGTAATACTCAGGCCACTTTGTGCACACTTTGACAGGCTCTTCTGAGAGTCACCTTAAACCAGTGTTAGTTTTACACAAGTCCTTTCATGCTCTGGAAAATGTCAAAGCATGAAAGGAGTTATGTAAGATGAATCAGTGGCAGTGGAGTGACGACAACAACAACCCTATATGCCTATTTTCAAACATACTTTTTCAAGGCATTTAGAAGGGAGAAATAAAGAGTCAGATTAAAATACAGCATCATGTCTCTGGGCAGAAAAATGGGTGGGATAAATTAATTTGCAAGGTTTTTTTTCTTCATCATTTTATTTTCCAACATCAACAATAAATATAGAAGGAAAAGTGAAATAAACAAAAACATGGTAGTTTTGCAGCTTTAATTATACTAGTTTATAACTTAGAGAGAGCTTGGGACGGATTCCATGGATGAGAATCGTCAAGGGGTAAACAACTCAAAAAGCTTGGGAAATTTTGAAAAGTGAGATTATACAAGCCCAGTCTAGCACAATACCAACGAAGAAAAAAAATAACAGCTCTCAAAAGAAACCAACATGGCTGCATAAAGAACTATATGATAAATTGAAAGATAAAATGGACAAGTATAAAAAGTGGAAAGAGGAGCACATAACTAAGGCAGAATATCAGCAAATAGCCCAAGCCTGCAAAGATGGAGTGAGGAAAGCTAAGGCTCAAAATGAACTAAGGCTTACAACAAAAGTCAAAAATAACAAAACAAGCTTCTTTCAACATGTAAAAACCAAGAAAAAGTCAAAGAAATTATTGGTTCATTGATGGAAGAAAGTGGCAAGAAGGTGACAAGCAATAGGGAGAAAACAGAACTGCTTGCCTCATTTTTTGCATCCATATTTACACAAAGGGAAAAAACAGTCCAACCTATCAAAAACAGTACCGTAAAAAACAAATTAGAAACACAAGTTAAGATAGGCAAGAAAATAGTAAGTGAGCACCTGTCCACCCTAGATAAGTTCAAGTCACCAGGACCACCCCAAGGTTCTGAAGGAACTGGCAGATGTGATTTCAGAACCACTGAGGTATATCTTTCAAAGATCCTGGAGCACTGTGGAACTACCAGAGGACTTAAAAAGAGCTGATATAGTTACCATCTTCAGAAAGGGGAAAAAATGGATCCAGGAAACTACAGACCTATCAGTCTGACCTGAATCAGTGAACACCTAGAGGCAAACAAAGCCATTACCAAAGCCAGCATGAGTTTGTCAAAAACAGATCATGCCAGACAAATCTTATTGCATTCTTTGAACAGGTGACAAAATTAGTGGACCAGAGGAATGCTGTGGATATAATTTACTTGGACTTCAGTAAGGTATTTGATAAAGTAGATCACAACCTACTACTCGATAAGATAGAAAAATGTGGGTTAGACAGCATCACCACCAGATGGATTCATAGCTGGCTGACCAGCCATACTCAGCATGTGGTCCTCAACAGAGCTGCATCTACATGGAGGGAAGTGTGTAGTGATGTGCCCCAGGGCTCTTCAACATCTTCATCAATGATTTGGCTGAGGGAATATATGGGGAACTCATCAAATTTGCAGACGACACTAAGCTGGCAGGAATAGCCAACACTCCAGAAGATAGGCTTAAGATACAGAAGGATCTTGACAGGGTTGGACTACATAACCTCCAAGGTCCCTTTCAACATCACCATCATCATTATTATTATTATTATTATTATTATTATTACTATTACTATTATTTTCTAGTTTCAAATACTTGCATTTTAGTGCAGGGGTGTCAAACTGGTGGCCCGCGGGCCAGATGTGTCACATGCAGCCCACGCCCACCCCTACTCCACAAAGGCAAAAAAAGTCATAATAAGTCATGATACCTTACATGACACAATCGAGTTTGACACCCATATTTTAGTGAAATAAGCTTCCCTTAGCTGTCAACCTGCACCATGGTATGCATGAACATTACAACAGTATCAAAAAGTTGCTATTGTGATAGACCTGTTTTCATGGGAAACAGCACAATATCAAATAAGTAGCATTTTGGTTTTTGTGCCTTCCAGTCAGTATTGACTGTTAGAGATTGCCTGGACAAGTTGAGGTCCCATTTTTTTGGCAGGGTTTCCAAAGTGGTTTGCCACTGCATGCTTGATAGGGCTGAGACAAAATGATTGGCCCAAGGTCACCCAGTTGGATTCATGCCCAAGCCAGAAATTAAACTTACAATCACCTGCTTTCTAGCCTGATGCCTTAATCACTGGACATACTGGCTCTCAGCTATTATTAGGTTGGTTTAAATATTCAATGCATGTATAAGTGTTATGCTTTTAAAAGAGTGCAATGTATGTATACCAAATGCATCTATTGTGTCCACACACTGGATTAGTCACAGGGTGTCAAGAACTCATATTCCATTCTATAAATATAAAAGTGTATATCCCAAATGTAGGATAATGAATATGAATATCAACTTTATATTTGTTCAATCTCAATTTCTCTTTAAGAACTTGTTTTAGTATATAATTACATAAGTTTATTTGACAATTGTTTACATCACTCAGCAGACTCCTTTATAAAAAGTATTTTTGTCCTTTGAAAACAGTGTTTTCAAAATTAGTAACTTTAAGAGGCATGGACTTCAATTTTCAGAATTCTCCAGCCAGATTTGAAGTCCATATCTCTTAAAATTTCTTATATGGCCGTCATTTCATGGTGTATACTGACCATAAGCCTCTGCTGGGTTTCTTTACCACTAGCAAGCAGACCCCACATATCATTTCTCCTTGTATGCTAAGATGGTCCATTTTCCTGTCAGCATATGACTATACATTAGTTCACAAACCTGGAAAAGAAATGGCCCATGCAGGTGGCCTGAGCAGATTACCCTGAACCAATTAGAGCCAGATCCTGCTCCAGCCATTAATATTCTATCCATTGAGGATTGCCTGAGTATCCCTTCAATGCTAGGGATGTGGCTGCAGAAACTGCACTGATCACATGCTTACACGCGTGCTGACATGGGTGTTGTGAGGATGGCCTGACAAGTGCTCAGATACCGAGTTCCAAAGCTTCTGGCACAAGAAGCATGAGTTTTCCACTTTCAAGGGTTGCCTGTTATGGGGTAGCAGGGTAGTGATTCCAGCCTCATTGAGGTCTAGAATCTTGATCTCTCTGCATGAGGGACATCCTGGTATAGTCAGGATGAAAGTGCTTGCGCATAGCCATCTTTGGTGGCCTGGGCTCGATAAAGCCATCGAGGCCCAGGTGCATGGGTGCCAAGTGTGCCAACAGTCTCGGCCTGAAATGCCTCAGGCACCAGTACATGGGTGAGAGGAAACTCAAACTCCATGTTCTAGGGTGCATATAGATTATGCTAGGCCCTTTCAGGGGCAATTCTTCTTGGTTGTTGTTGACAGCCATTCCAAGTGGCTAGAGGTTGTTCCTGTTTCCTCCACTACTATTGCCAGGACCATCCAGGTGTTGAGACGAATTTTTGTATCACAAGGTCTTCCAGATGTTCTGGTTTCAGATAATGGCCCTCAATTTACCTCTTCCAAGTTCCAGGCTTTTCTTCAGGCCAAGCTGTTATGCCATGCAACTTCTGCTCCCTTCCATCCATCCTCCAACGGACTGGCAGAGAGGATGGTGCAGACTACCAAAGATACCCTCAAGAAACTGACTTATGGTAACTGGCATCACAGATTTCCTTCTTGCACACCACACCACACCATGCACAGCCACAGGGAAGAGCCCTGCTGAACTCCACTGGGGTCACCGCCTCATCACTAAACTGGACAGGCTGAACCCGGACTGGGTGGCTTCACAGGTGTCACAACCATGGGCACCTAGGAGACTCCAGGTGGGTGATCCAGTTTGGGCAAGAAACTATGGGCCTGGTCATCTCTGGGTCACAGCTGTGGTCTGCAAGGACTCTGGGCCATTGTCATACAAAGTTGCCTTGGGAGATGGCCGCGTTCTTTGCAGACACATAGACCAACTGCATTGGAGACTGGACTCTCACCCTTCTGCTCATGGCTCTGCTCGGGGGGGGGGGAGGAGGACCATAATATGCATTCTGGGTCACAGTTTCCCAGGCCTAACAGGCCATCACTAGCTGCTACTGAAGCTATTTTCAAATTGCCAAATTTGAAAAACATTGCTGTTTTTCAAGCTGACCTTTTCCTTTTGCTCCTCTTCCAAATACACTTTTTCTCAGCTGCCTACTGCTTTTCTCTGGAAAACTCTAGTCTTGCTGACAAGAAAATTACTCCCTTGTTGGCTGCAATTAGCCATATCTATTCCCCCATTTCTCATTATAGGTAGTTTTTCTATATAGTTTTTTTGTAAATGGTAACTAATCCATAAACAGCATCTCTTGTTTTAACATCTTTGGAGCAGAGTGAGATGCTTTATGGCAACCATCATTAATCTGCTGGTGCTGCTAATGAATTCTTTGCTGCTAGATTCACTTATTGTGACTTTTTTGCCTTTGTGGAGTAGGGGTGGGCGTGGGCTGCATGTGACACATCTGGCCCGCAGGCCACCTGTTTGACACCCCTGCACTAAAATGCAAGTATTTGAAACTAGATAATAATAATAATAATAATAATAATAATAATAATAATAATAATAATAATAATAATAATAATGTTGGAAGGGACCTTGGCGGTTATCTAGTCCAACCCTGAATCCTTTCTGCTAGATTCAGAGAATGGCAGGTGAGAAACCATGGGACTGTCATATGGGTGATCCATGATGCAAAGTAGATTCACACAGTATGATCATCCAAGGGTTTTTTTTATATAAAAAATATAGCTAATGAACAGACCACAATTAGCACAACCATAATCCATGATTTATGGGCCACAATTATGAGATTCACACAATACCTTAGCTGTAAAAGAAATAGCTTCATGTGAACCAGTGGGTATTTTCCTTGTTTTAGGGAACATTTCTGAATGAATGATTTTCTTCAGTCACTAACCAGAGACAAACTATGAAAATCAAATCTTCCATTCTTTTCCTGCCATTGCAACTAAATTGGGATAAGGGTATTTCGAGTTATATTAATTCACCCTTCCCTTTCCATGCAGACTTTTAAATCATATGGAGAACCTGCATCATGGAGAGCCAGATGAATTTTTCTTTGTGGTAAATTGTGGTTGGATTACGAACGTGAAGATGAATAGCCTACCACTGTGTTAAAAATTAAACAATCCTTTATCATAAATAAAGTTAAATAAATCATAAAGTTAATAAAAATACCAGTTTAAAAGGCTTCAGTTCTTTTCTGTGAATTGTAACATATTATAATTTCTTCCTATCTACTAGCTAATAAGTTCCAATGATTTTTTTTCTGCTCTTCCATCATAATATTAAGTCCAGATCTCCTTGATTCAAACAAGATGTTCTGCCATGTATCATGACAATGTATTATCATATTGCCTGATGTTTCTTTTAGGAGATAACTGTCACATTATAGATTGTTAGATGTCATAATATTAAAATCTCACTGGGCAAAGGGGAAAGAGCACTTATTTCAGCACACTGAAAGACGCTTTGATTAATACTATCAAGAAATGTTCTGCCAGCAGCTTTGAATTACTGGCAGAACTTGGCAATTCTTCTGGCTGCAGCTTTTTAATTTTGTTCCACCCAGTTGTGTCTGCCCTAAATGATAATATTCTGCAGTGATTTATTACAAAATTATAGGCGTTTTCATGACAGTTCCAGAAAGATGGTACATCAAATAATGTATATTTCATAAAAATAGTAAACATTTATGAAATAATTTTTCTGCCCAGACAAATGCTAAGGAGATAAAGAAATCAAAGATGAAACAGAAATAAAGGGCAGACAATAGAAAATAATGTGATTAAAGAAAGTTTAAATGGAAAGCATGATTAGATCAACTAAAGCAAATGTTTAGCAAAACTGAACTGGAACATATTATGAACTTACATAAGCAATTAATATTGCAATACATTTTGAAGAGAGTAAAACTTACTATAACCCAATGCTGCTTGAATTCACAGAGTATATTTGATAACAACAACAACAACAACAAAATAGGAAGGGACCTTGGAGGTCATCAAGTCCAACCCCCTGCTCAGGCAGATAACCTTATACCATTTCGGACAAATGGCTGTCCAGTTTCTTCTTAAAAACTTCCAGTATTGGAGCATTCACTGCTTCTGGAGGCAGGTTGTTCCACTAATCTAATCTGCATTTGCTGAACATATTAATCATTTTTAGTTTTAAGCTTGGTTAATTTCTAGATATATATTTCTGTGATACTAATGTAACTCATAGGGTTAGTTTATTATTTAGTGTGTTGTACTAAATAATGGTAGAGGACAGGAAGGCCTGGAGGAACGTTGTCCATGGGGTCGCGATGGGTAGGACATGACTTTGCAACTAACAACTAACAACAATCCCAACCAATGGGCTAATTCGGTAACAGGATTAAGCTTATTATTTGACAAACTTCCAAACAGCATACAATATTTTCATCCACACAATGTAATATTACTTTAATCACTGCCTGGGCTCTTCGTTGCTATGGCAAACATCCAGAAAAATATATAAGGACTTCTCTGTGGTTTTTTTTTTTTAAAGAAGGAACATCTGCTCAGGACTGTGTAGATTGAGAGCCTCTTGTGATTTGTATGGAGAATAGGCTATCAATGAAAAACAAGACTTCAGAGCTGTAGAGCTATGCACAGTTACACATAGAGTAAGAATGTATTCTGAATTTCATTTTGTTTTAGCCAACTACAGCTATCCAGTTGTGCACTGGAAAAATGGTGTGTAAACATAATCTTCAGAATGTAATACTGAAACAGTAAGTGACTCGTTTTTCTAATCGCAGTAAAATACTTCGGAACATTTTATTAGGCTTTCTCAAGAGATAGTTACATTATGTGTGAAAAGACATTCATTTGCCTTTCTGGCACTGAGATTTAGAAGTGAAGTGGAAATAGTATAATTAGCCTATTACAGAAGTGCGTGGCCGATGAGTTTAAAAATAGAATAGGAAAGGATACTGATAGAAACATTTGAGAAAGACAACAAATTCAGTTTAGGAAAGTGAATAAAATTCAATACCTTAGATCTATTTATAAGAGAAGACCTTTTATATGAAACTTTGTGGAGTGAGGTACTCTCAAGCACAATTAGCTAGAATAGAATCCATGTTAAAACAAGTCTATCATGCACATATTTCCAGTAGTGCATATATCATTTGAACTGGTCGCCATAATTTCCTATAGGATGGGTAATCCACTGAAAGCATGAACTGACTTTTTCTTTTTTTGGAGCAATAGGTGATATAACAATTTAGCCTGAGACATTCTGTTTTCTTGTCTTGCCACTGCCTCTTAGGTGGCATGTGTTTCTTTTATATATTTTAAGTCTACTCTGGAGTTTATCATTCAGCTTTTACTTATTTCATGTTCAAAACTTTACTGATTAGTTTTTCTTTTTGGTTAGCAAGGGCTTTAAAGGCTACAAGAGTGTCTATGGCTGCTTATATTCTGGAACTTCAATTGGTTGATACATTAAAAATTGCAAAAATATGAAAGGTTTCACTCTCACAACTTTGGGGGCCTGTATGTGACCCTAGGGCCTCAAGCTACAGCATATAAAATATAAGATAAGGATTGTAACTCTCACAAAGTAGACTTGTCTATCTCCAACTAAAGGATCTAGGATTATGCAAATCTTTTTCTAAGCCCCAAAGACCTATCATAGAAAACAATTTTAGAAAAATTGATAAATAAGAAACTGCTGTATATCAGATCACACAATGCATTAACCAAGAAAGCTCAAAACATAAGGAAAGGATGTATCTCCTTGATTCAAAGATGCTCACCTTAACCAAGGTTACCAAACTCATTAAGCATGAGACCCAAAAGTGTTTTTGCAAGAGGCATCTGGATTTTCTTTGTTTTACTTGAAGACATTTCGCTTCTCATCCAAGAGGTTTATTCAGTTCCATAGGCATTAAGGCTGAGGTTATGAAAAAAAAACACCATTAAAGAGTTGCTTTTTTCTTCTATGAAAGCATTCCAAAAATAATTATTTTTTTCACAACAGCATAATCAAAACCAAGAGTTATGACAAACATCTATGGAGATTCTATGGAGTCATCCAGATCATGATTGTCCCAAAGGTGCTTTTTCAAGAAGCAACTGGACTTTCTTGTTTTTCTTTGAAGATGTTTTGCTTCTCATCCAAGAAGCTTCTTCAGCTCTGACTAGATGGTGAGGAGTGGAAGGATTTGTATTCCTTGCAGACAATTGATCATTTGCATTCTTTTAGAGATGTTTAGGACACTTATCTGTGTCTTCAGGGTCACCTGAATAGTGCAAATGGAGCCTTCTTCGAACTGCTGAAAGAATTATGTTGTCATTGCATCTACCAAATATACTGCTCCTGAGCTAGGATTGCCTTTTAAGTGATTACTTACAGAAATATTAAATAGTGTTATTATAACTGAAAATATACTCTTTTTCTTTAGAAAAGATCCATCCAGATCTTGCTTTCCTATCACCATAGAAAATATCTCTGAATTAAGAAGTACTATTCCGTACTTATATAACCACAACATGTAGCATACAAACAGACAGACACCAAATCAACATAGATTTCAGACTTTTTTCATGAAAAAAGATGGGGTGAGGGGGGCAAAACTGTTTTAATAAATAAGACACATTATTTATTACCTTCTGTGGATTGTGCTTTCAAGTTAGCTTATGTTTCTACAAGATAATTGTTGATGACTGCTGGTTAACCATGTCCTTTACATTTTCACGTTTTTCTTCTGTTCAACAAATGTCATGTATCTATATTTATTTGCTTGTTTTACTTCATTTAAGGAAAAATGTGCAAGTTCTCTTTTTATGCCTTCAGAAATAGGAAGGAATCCATGTAATGCTTGCAGCTAACAGATATAAGCCTTTAGAGAACAGTCAGGGAGACTTTGGCAAACAGTGCAGTGAGTAATCAGTTTCCTTGGACCAATATAGCAGAAATCAATTCAACTCATTAGTTTCTATGAATGCATAGACATATTGCAACATGAAATTCTTTTCTGACTTTAATTTAGAATACCATTTCTGACTTCTTTTCAAGTATGCGAAGAGGTAAACTCATTGTGATCACTTTAACCTATTCCCCAGCCTTCCCCTCTTGTGGAAACTAATTGAAGTTCTGCTTACCTGAGGCTGCTTGTGAGTTGGTCTTCTCTGTGAAGACACTTGTACACAGGAATACTCTGCCCTTTGTTATTTGTGAAGTATCTACTATGGCAACTTTTAGGTGTTGGGAAAGATCAGCCTCTTTTCTGTGAGTCATTCTGCATACTCCAGGAATTAGTCCTGTTTTATTTTTATTTCCTCATGAATATTTTTTTAGTTGTTTTATTGTAAATCAATTCAAAATGTGCAAGAATGGGAAGCTCTATATTATTATATATACAACAATATGAAATCACAGGCACACATTCTTTAGTTTGTATTGGCCTTGATAAGCATTGAGTTTTTCCCAAGAACTTAGAATATTATAATGTATCAGTATAGTAGGAGTGTGGCCTTTTGTAATGGATAGGTGGAATGTTATCAATGCATAAATTTTCTAAGTGATGTCTAAGGTTATCAGCATACAGTATGCTGATAATCAATGAGATCACCAAGGCTGTGTGATTTATGCCATAATTTTTCAACTTTCATTTTCAGATCTTGATATTTTATTATCTTCTTCAATTCTGTCTTCTATTTTACTATTTCCTGGTATTGGAACATCAATTATCCACACTTTCCTCTTTTCAACCACAGTAAAATATGCTATGAGCGGAGACTAAATTAATTTGCATTTGGAAATCTTACAATATTTTAACCTCTTCATTTTTGCTACTTTTTCAACTATGTGTTCCCACCAATTTTTCATCATCATCACATGATCATTTTTACAGATGTTCCAGTGAATTGTTTTGGCCATTACGTCATGTCATGTTACAGTCAGTTTGTGCAATCTTCTTGCACAAGATGATAATTATTATTATGGTTCATTGCACAATTGGCCAGATGTTCAGGCTGCATATGGCATTTTTATCCATCTATTGAATCCTTCCCAAACACCTGGAACAGGAAGATGTTGTTTGATGTTGATATCATCACAGGATGTAAAGTCTTACAAGTGCCTATGGTTATCAAGCATTATTATTATAATTATTTATTCAAAATCTATCAATACAACTAGATCTGGTCATTTTAACCATCAGATTCTATTGAGTCTAGGATATTTAAAGAAATAAAAATATTCAAAAGATGTTACAGGGAGAAAAATAGTAGTCGCACATTGGGAAAAATTATTGGGTTGATTTAAGAATTTAGTACTTTAGCTAATTTTTTTTAAAAAGAAAACAATATTAGAATTGAACTGGCATTCATAAGACTCAGAGTAAGACAAATAATATTTTCTGTTCATGGAATTTATCTTGAGACAAGTATTGTGAGAAGTATTCTTTAATTCCAGTCATGTTCCACATAAAAAGGGGTTTCATTAATATGGCTGCCATTGCCTTAAGGCTGTTAAAGTGCAAGATTGTTCAGTATGAACTATTTTTGACTTGATGGAAAAATGTTTTTGGAAAAAAAAATAGGACTTTAAATGAACTTCTTAAAATAAAAATGATAGATTCTATAAGCATTGTTGCTTGTTATTCCCACTTCTATTTTTAATTGAATAATTTACTAAGACACATTTAGAAAAATCTTTCCTAATGCCCTTCAATCTACATTATTCTAATATTATGGGATGCTAAAGCAGCATTTCCATGTTTAAAACCAATGATTTTTGTTTTTTTGGGGGGGGATTGTTTATAAATATCAAATATAAGTTGCACATACCCACATGGTTTTTGGAAAAGTATCATGTCCCCCTCATGTCCTATTCAGCTTGCATGGCCCTGCTGAAGTTCAAAACATGGAGGACCTGAGGTTGGGAAAGATCTTACTAGACATTCCTTGGTAACATAAAAGGACACTGTCCTGCAGTTAATCAAGGATTCATTAATTGAAATGGGAATAGCAATCATTTTCATCATCGGGCCCAGGAATTAGTTCTTATAAACAGCAACTACCCTATGAAAGTGATGATTGGGACTTCAGAAAGTTGATGGGAAAGGAATTATTTTTCCAGTTCTTTTGAGCATCCATCCATCAAGGTAGCATGTTGTAGTTAATAATTTGACAACTGTACCATTGGAGGTTTGTGTGTGTGTCTGTCAACAATCATAACTTTCATAGCTGCATCATAAATGTAGAATTGTTCTTATAATGTTAACCATCTAAAGTAACACACAAAGATTGGATCAAATGGACAATCCTGCTAGCAAAACTTGAAGAGCAAAAAAGGAGAAAAAAATCTTTCCCTATCTGCATCTTCCAGATATTGGAAAATAACTAGACAGTATTATCCATAATGCCTAGTAATCCTTAACAGAACTGGAGAACAACTTGCATTTGTATTTAATTACTCTCCTGCTATTTGCACAAAGGCAATCGGAGCTGGCATATTTCAAGTACCCCCCCCCAAAATTCAGTGATCTGTCACCATTGGCTAATACATATTTTCCTCTAATACAACTGTATCAGAAATAACATGCATGCAAGCCTGTCTCTCCTTGCCTTTTTTGATATTCTGGGAAAATGACTTAATGCTATGCTCCCCATCTTCCAATAAAGTCTTATAAGCCTGGAAAGTGGATTTGCAAAGCACATGTCAGACATTTACCTCTCACTAAAAATATTGTTATTGGTTATCCCAAGACTGGGTCACTCTCTTACTCTGAAGAAGGGCTTTTTAGAACTAAGATGCACAACCAATTGAGCAAGAGTCATGTGAGTCACCAATAATCTTGTTTGCTATTGCCCCATAACTGTTCCAAAATATGCAACTTAATTATAATTTTCAATCTAAAAGAAAGAGAAATTGAAACAAAAGCATACTGAATAAATTAAATGTAATTTAAACCACATGTTACTTTGCTTTCTACTCCCATTTTTTTTCTTGCTTATATTTTTCTTGCTTATATTTTGGAGTGTAGCCACTAGCAGCCTACTCAAAAGCCATGCACATCTCTAACCCAAAACATCAGTTTGCCTATCCCCAGTTTAGAACAAGGCCTAGGAGGCAGTACAGAGACCTTTGTTGGCTCCTTCCATTGTACTACAATATGATGACACAGTAATGTCTATGTAATTAACTGGAGGATCCAAAGGAAACTCAAAGCATGGCCAATCCTAGCTGGCCTACCAATAGCTCTAAATTATAGATAGTAAGAAGACCATTGAAGAGAGACCCATTGTGTTTTCTTGGATACCACTAGTGGTAGCAATCACACCTGCAATATCTTGTTCTGAGGATGGACTTCTCAGAATCCAGGACTGATTGATAAATGACACAACACAAACTTATCTCACTAATCAGCAATTGCATTCTGCTACCTGAATTTAAAATCCTATAGCAAGCACATAAGGAACTAAAACCACTGAATGTTGCAAAGGTCTCAATATGGAACAAGATGAGCTTGCCCATGTCCTTAAGAGTTAAGCTGATATAGTTGCAAGGTTTTACAATTTTCATAAGAAAAAGCAACACTTAGGGCTATTAAATGTTATTTCGGCATATTTTTCAACTGATTAAATAAAAAGTTAGTTCTGTCCAGATGAGCATGAATCCAGCTGATTTGGCACATTACTTGAAAGCACGATATGCTAATCTATTATCTCTCTTAGTTTTATCCAGCTCAATAATGCTGTCTGGAGTGAAATAGCTGCATTCCAAATTTAGCATCAAATAAATCTACAAGCAACAAAGGGCAGCTGTAAAGTGTCAAACTGTTTTTCAGGTCTCCGTTAATGCACGACCGGGCAGAGTAGATGCAAAGACAATGCTGTTGAAAGAAGTAAAATGGCTGTTTGTCTCCAAGATAAAATTACTGTGATTCAAGTTTGGCAATTAGAATATTTAATTGGTTTTATGTTTTTGCTAGAGTTTTCAGACCTGGGTTATTTAGTATTTGTAATGTACTAAATACTTTGGAAGTCTGGGCAAAGAAATGCTGCCAAGAAAATGGTCAAATAAGAGACAGTACAGTACAACCCATTGCTGGATAATGGGTGGACTAAGAGGCTAAAAAAACCCCTTCTTTTCTTGTTTCTTGGGCGGTAAAGGAAAGGGTAGAAAAAGAGAATTGTACTTTCAGAATTGCAAGACTATCAAGATAGCCTTACAATAAAACATAATTAGTTCATCTGGATATAATTCCTGCCTGGATATTCTGTGTAACTGATATCAATCATATAACTCTGAAAGTAGAATTCTGCTTCCCTCCCATATCTTTTAGTATTCAAGAAATTAGAAACTCTTGTCTGCCCACCACCCAATTGCAGTCTATGCTGTCTCTTATCTGACCATTCCCTTGCCAGTGTCTCTCCGCTCTGTTTCCCAAGATCTTTCCCACATTCCACCACACAGTACTGGACTTTGATCCTGGGATGCTGCTCTTAGCTCTCAGCATCGAAATTCTGATCCAAAGTAAACAGAGGATAATTTGATATAGCTGAATTGGCAATCAGATAGTAACAAAGGCTCTCTAGAGTTGTGGTCACTTGGAAATATATTTTAACTGTATGCGTACAAAAATGGAATTATTTGGGCCTGGTGAATGACCAAGAGGTAGTGGAAGAACAGAATGCTCAGTGAAAATGTTGATCTAATATGTAGCTTACATATAAAAAGTGTAATCTTATAGTAAAACTACTGCAATGGGCTGTATATGGAGCTGTTCTTGAAGAATGTCCAGAAGCTTCAGTTGGTACAGAATGCAGCAGAGTGGGCAGATATATATGCTTCTAGATCTAGAACATAGCATGTTATGTTCTGCGAGCTGCATTGGTATCCAGTTTGCTTCTGATTTTAACTTGTAAATTCCTTCAAGGCCTGGAACCAGGCTTCTGAGGGAATGCATCTCCCTGGTTATTTCAGTTCAACTCATTAGATCTGACAGAGATGGGACGCTGCAGGTACCATCAGCAAGGGATCCACATTTGGTGGGTCCAAGGAGACAGGCCTTTTCTGATGTAGCATATAAGTAAACATTCTTTCACCCCTAATTAGATTAGCTCCATTCCTTATGTCATTTTGGAAGGCCCTCAAGGCTCCCAGGAAACTGAAGGTTTATGGGTTTGTGTATGTTTTTTATAGTATTTATTTATTTTTAATGTAGATTTCTATATTGTTATATATCTTGTTTTTATATTTGTGTTTTTGTGCTTGATTATTGTGTCTTGCCCATAGTTGCTTTTGGTGAGATGGGCAGCTATACAAATTTGATTAATAAATAAAAAAAGGAGCATAACCTTTCAAAACTGAATAGGTGCTGCAAGGTTGAACAGCATTTCATACTTAATCAGACTTTCATCTAAAGACTTCATAGAATGTTATAAAAGTTCACAATTACCACTTTTTAGTTATTTATCAGAGGGGTGTGATGGCTAAGTGTTAAAGATGCTGAAAGCTGGCAGCCTGGGTTAGAGATCCAAGCACTGCACAATGGGGTGAGCTCCCATTGCTTGCCCCAGCTCCTGCCCACCTAGCAGTTCAAAAGCATGCAAATGCAAGTAAATAAATATGAACCACTTCACTAGTTACGTAAAGGTGTTCTGTGCCCTCAGTGTATAATCATGTTGGCTACATGACTACAGACAATGCTAGCTCCCTCAGCTAAGAAATGGAGGTGAGCAACCTCCTAGAGTCAGACACCTTAACCTTTATTTATTTATCATATCTAGATGCCAGCCCTCTTCCTCCCAGAATAAATAAAATGTTAAAAACATAAAAACTGAATATAAAAAATTAAAATAGAAAAAAGGATAGTTAAAATTTGACATTAAAAGTTAATTAAAAGGTGAAGGGAGGACTTTCAGGATAATAAACATCCACACGGCTTTGTAGTTTACTAGGAACTCTAAGAAACTTTTACTATTTTATCAGGATTATAATGCCTCTTTAATTTATCCATCTTAAAAAAAATTCAGAAAAAAGTTTAAAGGCTCAATGCTAGAGTTCTTGTCATGTATGAAGCATTAATATAAATTTTAAATTTACTCACTATGTAAAGGACAAGCAATATAGTATAATTTAGATTCTGGAAACATATTTGTATGCTTAGTGTTGGAATGCAGCTGGGCTGTCTTCAAGGATGTTGAAAAAGTCAAGATGGCAGTATCAATCATGTTATCGTAACCACAATTTTGGCTTTTCTGATATACAGAGCACAGATGTCTCTGGCTGTGATGCTCCAATTCCTTGTCATAGCAAATTTACTCTCTGTAAATGAATGTAAATAGTTCTGCATCAGGTGTGTGTGAAGGTGATTAATTTTTTTAGATAAAATGAAAAGAAATTAATCCTTTCCTGCCCATCAATACTATACGGGACGAGACTTCCGGTTCCGGATCGCGGCGCCTCTAGCCGTACGGGGAGACTTGTCTCCTTGTTCGGCTAGTTTCCCTCCGCTAGTAGACCCCTGCGGGGGTCCAAAGTCACGCCTGGAGGGCGCGACTACTGTCGCGGAGGCTGTGCTCAGCTGCAGAGGAGCAGTGGCTTCTCTAGCTGTCCGAGCTGACTCTGAGGGCCGACGGAGAAGAAGACCGGCCATAAAATGGCCGATCACCTACCTGCACCAACCGCAAGTCACAAGAACAGCTAAGCATGAAGAATCACCGTGGTGAATCCGGGTGAGACCTTTCCTTCCCTCTCTATCCTGACTTTTCCTGTAAAGAGTTTCTATTTTCCCTTATTAAGAAAGCGGCAGCTGCCTATATGTGGAAAGAAGAGCTAAAAAGAAAAAGATTAATTTTTGTTTGTGTGGTTTGTTTTTTTTTACTATTTGACTTCTGTGGGGTGAATTTCAGGGGAAAAGAAGGAAAAAAGGGACATTGTTACTTTCCCTTTTTAATTTGATAATGTAGGAGACAGTTTTCCTTGATCTTTTAAAAAAAGAGAGAAAACTTTCGTTTTTTGTTCTTTCTTTAACTTGATTAACTTGGAAAAAAGAAGAAGAAAAAGACTTTATAGTCCACTGAGGACATCTGGTGGTGAAAAAGCAAAACTTTAACTGTATTTCTCTCTGTTATCTGAAGAGGATTGGATTTATGTGATAATAAAAGAGAAAAGATAACTGGACAGCTGGGTGGTGAAGCTGGGTATTAGACCTTTGGAGGCGGATATTTGTGGATCTTTCTCAAGTAGTCTCTAATAAAGGAATAGGCAAAGCTACCACCAAAATGGCTGAAAGTTATTCACATCTTGACTATGATTTAATACTGGAAAAATTATTAGAAGTTAGAGAAGATTTTAAAACTTATTGGAAATCTTGGAGAAAATCTAAAGATGCCACCTTGGAATCTTACATTGACCCTCTAATAATGAATCAAGTTATGGAACAAGGAATAATAGAAGATGAACAGAATAATCCTGAACAGACCTTACAACTTAAAGAGACAGAGACACTATTCTTACAACCTAACTGTGAATCTGCATTGAGAGAAAATGTGGAAACCACTGAATCAACTAATGCTACGCATTACCTACAATTGATGGACAATTTTGATAACCAAGAAATAACTGTAATTGACTCAACTCAACTACCAAAAATAACAAAGATTGATACCCAGACACAACTTTTCAGAAATTACAATAAAGAGGAAAGGGAAAGAAAATTTGTTCAGTTTGAACCGGTTAGGAATCCTCGTAATCAAATCTTGAGGTTTGATAACCAGAAAGCCTTACTATGGGAACCAAATTGGCATAGAAAGAAAGCTAGAGTCAGGTTTAAACGTGATATAAAATGTTATTTGACGGGTTAAAAAGGCTTTAGATATTGTGTCTGATTTAATGACGAATGAAGGATGTAAATTTACTGTTACCATGGTTGACAATTTTTTGAGGGAGTAAATCTTTCTAGAGGACAAAAAGACCTTATAGAAGTAGATTGACGAAATGATTGAATATATCTCGTAAAAAAGGGAAAAAATGGAAATGTATTTTTTTTAATTTTTTTTACTTATATAGTAATTTTAAATTTGATAATTATGTTGTAATAGAGGAAGAGAATATGTTTGATTTAATTAGGAATGAAAGATGAGAATTTCCTGATATTATAGTTGACAAGTATTTGAAGATATAAACTTTATCAAGGCCTTAAAATATTTTTTATAGATGTAGATTGATGAAATGATAGAATATATTCTTAAAAATAGAACTGTATTTGTTGGACCTATATTATTATTTTAAATATGATAACTATGTTGTAATAGAGAAAGAGGAAGAGCTATTTGTGATAAGGGAAAAAAATCTGTCTCAATGAACAATCTTGTATTAAGGATACCTGAAATCACAATTATATACTTACTAAAATGTAGTTGGAGTATGACAACTGTAATTAGTACAGCCTAAAAACAGGATATCGATTATAATCGCATGTATTTGATGATTTTTGTAATTGTATAAATTTTAATAAGCAATACCATATTCAATTTGAGCTATATTTATATGACTTTGTCTTTGAATGATTGGACATCCTGATCATCACGTTGTGTCCTAAGCTTTTGGGGAAAGATGGGAAAAATCAGTAAAAAAAATTTTTTATTTTTTATTTTTTTTAAAAAAAGAAATATTTACTTAGAAGATTAAAATAGAAGTATTAATGTATAATACAGATAAGGAAATTTGGAGAGAGGAGTTGCTTGGACATTATCCCTGAACTGCATCTGAAGAGGGATGAGAGGGAAGAAAGGAGAGGAGAGAGGAAAGAGTGAAGGAGGGGAGAAGGAAGTAGGAAGGTTGGAGGAGAAGAGGAGAAGTGGAGAGAAAGGGAAGGAGAGTGGTGAAGAGGGGAGGAGGGAAGTAGGGAAGAGAAGAAAGGGAGAAAGAAGGTAGAGAAGAAAGAGTGTGTATGCGGTAAAAGGGGAAATGGGCGAGCAACACCAAAAGTTATGTGTAGGTATTTATTTCATTTCATTAAAAGTATTGTATATATGAATGTAAAAAGAATGTATGGTAACATCTCATAAATATCATGGTATATGTATCGGGGAGAGTTTGGAATGAAATTGACAAAGCCTTAAAATAGGCTTAACAGTAATTTATGACAGAAATGGAATATATTAAATTTATATGTTTTTGTTTTTTGTTTTGTGTGTGTGAGGGAAATAGAAAGATGAAAGTGAATGTATTAAGTTGAGCTGTTTATGTATGTTTTTATTTTGGAATTTTTGTTTACCTAATCACCACGGTGTGTTTTAAGCACCTATTGTTAAAATCATAAAACCAATAAAATATTTTCAAAAAAAATACTATACGGGAAGCAGAATAAGGAGATGCATTTTTGCTTGACCTTATTACGGTAGCATTTCCCTGTTGTCTACACAATTATTTTTATTATTAGAGGAAACATTCTATTCCATGCCATAAACTCTTCATTAGTTTAATCCTGCCAATAAAACTTCTCAGTATGATTCTTCCTGCTTAGATAAATAGCATGCATCCTCTCACCACAGTACCCAATGCTTTTTTTCTTAAAAAAAAAAAAAAAAAAAAAGGTGCCGGAACTCACACACGTCATACATCCCACCTTGCCTATCCTACAAGTTCCTGGTGCTGGAACTCTGTTCTGGGCGTTCTATGAGAAAAAAAGCCCTGACAGTACCTACAAATAAAATTGGTAATATCACAACTTTGAAATACTGTGCACATAGCAATGCAAGGGAACTGTAATTGCCTGAAAAAATAACTTAAAAGTAGAGAGGAAGAAAAGAAATCACATCCCAAAGATAGATCTGAGCATGTATTATGGATTCCATGGGAAATGCAATTATTAAGATCTGCTTTGCATATTTGTTCAGAAATAAAGTTATATTGAGTTTCATAGCCTTTCTTCTGGGTAATTATAAACCAGGCATGAATAGCACTGAGTTTGCTTATAAACTTTGGGACTGTTGTAAGTGCAAAATAGCTAGGGCAGGGCTTTCTATTTGTTTTTACTCTGGATTTGATTTATTTGGGGGAGAACTGTGCAATTTAGCCTAAACGTTTTTTCTTTAACCTCCATAAATACAGCATTTAGTGTAAATAAATAACATTTTCTACCTTTTCTTGTAATTTCTTCCTTCAAGGCATGATATATTACTATTAAATGACAAGGTAGGCAGCAATTTTATTTTATTTATTTATTTTTAAATTATGAGATTACATTAGACCTGCCAATTTGATCTTTGGGAGATTGGAATTAATTGGCAATGTAGGAATCAGCCAAGAATCTTGGAAAGGGTTGAGGGGCTTTAGTAACTCTAAGACTAATTAAAAGATTGGATCCCTATCAAAGATCTTCAGGCAAAAAGTGTAGTATTGTATTTTACAGCGTATAAGACGACTTTCTAAACCATGAAAATCTTCTCAAAAGTCGGGGGTCGTCTTATATGCCAGGTGTCATCTTATAGGGTGGGTGCTGAAACTTACCGAGCCAGACTGGAGAATCTGCCGCGCGTTAGTGCTGCAAGGGCGGGCCAGACAGGTGAAAGAGGCGTGTTTTTCTGGGCACAGCACAACTCTTGCTGCACTAACGCTGTCCCTGGGCACTTGCCAGACCTCATCATAAGTTTTTTTTTGGAAGATCTCGGCGAGGGACAGCACTAATAAAGGTACGGTACTTTTGGAATGTGGCCAAAGCGTCTATAACCTGATCTGAGCGGTCTAAAACACTCAGATCAGGTGACAGACTCCCTTGAAGCAGCCCTCTCTCCCTGCTCTCTATCACATTGTGCTACCGCTCAGATCGTCTTGGAGACATGGAGGGCTGGGCAGGCAGGGAGAGCTGACCCACCCAATCCAAGCAGGCTTTGTATACAACAATCAGCCAATCACCGGTAAGGTACATTGCTTGCCGTGATCGGCTGGTTGTTGTATACTGGGTACATACAGTACAGCACCAGTATCTGTACCAGTTCATACAGTACAGCACCAGTACATACAGTACAGTATACAAATGTCCAACAGTCAAGACCCCATCATGGCTCCACCAGCAAGAAGAAAGAAATATGAAGCCAGTTTCAAACTTAAAATTGTAAACTTTGCCATGGAACATAATAACTGTACTGCTGCAAGACAATATGGAGTAACAGAAAAGATGGTTTGGGACTGGAAAGCAAATGAAAAAGCATTAAAGAGTATGCCTAGGGGTAAGTGTGTATTAAGAAGAGGCACCTCACATTGGCCAGAACTCGAAAAACATGTAGGAGACATGTGAATGAACATCACCAAAATGGTTATGTAGTGACACAAAACAAAATACGTTTGTTTGCACTTCAGTGGGCCAAATCTAACCCAGTTGACAGCAATAGATTTAAGGCCACTGTATCCTGGTGTACTAGATTCTTGGGACGGCATAATATGGTACTGAGGCAAAAGATGAAAATTGCACAAAAATTACCTGCAGATCTTGATAGCAAAGTAAATAGTTTCCATCGATACGTAATACAACAGTGCACTAAACATGGCTATGCATTAAGTAGTATTGGAAATATGGATGAAACTCCAATGAATTTTGATATGGTTGGAAATAAAACTGTCCATCAAAAAGGTGAAAAAACAATTTTAATTAAAACAACAGGACATGAGAAATCCAGTTTTACAGTGGTACTAGTATGCACAGCTGATGTGCCAAACTGAGACCAATAATTATTTTTAAAAGAAAAACAATGCCGAAACTCAAGTTCCCTATTGGTTGTTTTGTACATGTGAATGAAAAAGGCTGGCTGGATGAAGAAGGGGTAAGGCTATGGCTTGATAATGTATGGAGCAGGCGACCAGGTGGACTTATTCAAAAACATAGTCTACTGGTGTGGGATATGTTCAGGGCTCATTTAACTCCCAGCACCAAGCAAAGGCTTGCAAGAATAAACACAGATGCGGCAGTTATTCCTGCAGGATTGACATAGTTGGTACAGCCACTGGATGTGTGCCTAAACAAGCCATTTAAAGATCGCATTCGAGAACAGTGGAATGAATGGATGGTTAGCGACAAAAAGTCAATCACAAAAGGAGGAAACATGCGTGCTCCACAGTTGGATGTTTTGTGCAAGTTTGTCATAAAAGCCTGGAATTATATCGATGCAGAAACAGTAATCAAATCTTTCAAGAAGTGTGGCATATCAAATTCATTAGATGGTATGGAGGACGACTACTTGTGGCAAGATGAAGAGGAAGCCGAAGCTGAGACCACACCATCTGATACGGAATTCGATCCATACGATGACTGTCTTACAAATGTATCACAAGATGTCATTGATGTACTTATGATATCAGATGACGAACAAGATGATTTTGAAGGCTTTTAAAGGGAAACTGTCACGCCAGCAAAACCTGAAAAAATAGCTTGCAGTTATGATGGGCGTTGCTGACTCGCCAGGGACTTGCCCGGCACTTGCTCTCTCTATTGTTTGTTATCTTCCTCCTATCATCATCAGTTCCAGTTTGGTTGACAGCTTAGAAAACAAACAGCGGTGACAGCTCCCATGGGTATATTGTCTTATCCTTCCTTTCAGCTTTAGAGTGAATTAGGAAAAGTTTTATGTTTACATGTTTGATGACAATCAGCCTTATGTTTATAAATGACAGTTTTCCTGCTAAGTACCTGCATGTCATAAGCATTTGAATTAAAATTACCATATTGAAATCAAATCTGATGTTTTTTAATTTTTATTTGGTGTGTGTTGGAAGAGGGGTAGTCTTATACGGCGAGTATAGCCCAAACTCTATATTTTAACTGGAAAAGTTGGGGGTCGTCTTATACTCCCAGTTGTCTTATACGCCGGAAAATACGGTATATTGAAAGCTAGACAATAGAAGGGAACACCTATGTCCCAGAAGGAAGGCATATAAATGCAAATTTATTGTTATTTTTTTTCAAGTTGCCCATTTCTACTTAAACCTCCAGAAGATTACATTTATGGTATATTCATGCACTCATTATATTTATATTTCTTATGCAATTATTATGCTGTGCCTTCTAATACTCTTAAACAAATTCTCTTCTCCATTCCTAGACTTCTTCAGACTAGGAAGGCCTGCAAGTCTGCAAACTTGTATCTGGTAGGTAAAAATGTTTCAACAGATGTTATTGTCATTTTGCAGTTTATGACAATTTATATTCTTAGGGTGATTCTTTACATATGTACAGTACTTCACTTTTACCCAGAGAGAGTGATATTATCCTGCTATTTTCAAGTTTTGGTTCCTCCATAATATTTAGCATGTTGATGTGGGTCAAAGTTTGTTATTGGACACTTTCCGTAGCACCTCCCTAGTAGGTTAATAGTAGAAGCAGGAATTCCATATTTATACAATTTCATCCTAACATCTTCCAATTTATACAGGGTGCCAAGTAAATTGATTGTAGGAGAGCCTAAATTGATAAAATCTGCCAGTCATTGATCCAAGTAAAATGATACATTTACAACTGAGAAATTGAATCTTCCTTCTTTAGCTATTAAAGCTGATTACAGGTGACAAAATAATGCATTAATTTTTGAAAACATGTTTAGGAATATATAAAATATGTTTTAGGAATATATAAAGATTTATATGTCTATCGTGTACAATAAATCAATCTGAGTCAATACGGATGCTTTTGGAAGCTAACGTATTATAAATAGCAGTGTTTTCTCAGTGCTTTTGATGGTTTTTGGAGGTAATAATTTATCCTGAGCTTAGAGCTATCTAGATATATCTCAGATGATTAAGCAGAATTTAAATACATAGTTATTAAAAGTAGGCTGGACAAACTTTGTGTAAATTGAGTGTATGAGGATATATATTTATACTTTCAAAATGAATATCTTGCTATAGGTAATTTGTATCCTATGTGACCCTCAAAAGGAACAGGCAGCTATGTGCAGCCTTTAAGATGCCCACTCCTGCTGCACATTATTTCCATGCTTTCATTTGTCAAGCTGATCATTCAGCCAAGCACAATACACTCCAATTTTAGAATTCCTAAGAGCAGAAATAGAAACAGCTTGTGCTCTGTTTAGAATGCTTACTATCAGCAAAATCTTGAGCAGATTTGCCCACTCAGTAAGGCTACGGCCTTACTGGCTGTGCCTGAAAAGAACCGTAATTCATTCATTCCTATTTCAAATAGGACTGAATCACCTTTAGAGCAACCAATAGGAGATTCAGTCCCTCCACTGAATCATATGGTCTCCACATATCTTTAGAATAAACCATAAATCTCAGGTCATAGTACTGCCAAATAGCTCATACTGAAGTATATAAATTGAGACTAAACCATATGTTGTACAGCAACTCCATAATATAATGAATGTGGTATGAAAAAAACATGTCTCTTTAATTATTCTGAACCCTAATTAGGAATGTTCAGTGCTTTGAATTTGAAGGCCAAAAGATATCTTAGATGACATAGACATTGTTTGCATTTGTTTTGCCCTGAGATCTAATCTATCAGATTAGCAGTGAAAATCCTGGGAAAGGTGCAGCTAATTTAAGGATGTACAAAGAGGTGCCCCATTTGTATCCTGGTATGCTCCAAAGCACCTTTTTCCTCCTCAAATTTAAAGAACTGCACAGCCTCTATTCTTCATCATATGCATCACCAGATGTATGGAATGTTATTATTCTAAAAACAAAAGAAGAATGAAATAATATAGTCTGCTTTGTTAACACAAAGTAATTTTTTTAGGGTTCAAATGTTAGGTTCCAATTCTAAGAAAAGTAAGGTGACCAACTTTTTTACAATGAAAAGGAGGACACAAATAAATTCAAGAAAAATATGTTGTAAATAAAAGAAACATTTTATTCATTGCAACAATAATACAGACAACTTGCATGTGCAAAGTTTGCCAGCCAGGTGTTTTGGCGCACTCAGCAGCAATACCTATTGGCTTTAGAATGCCAATAGTGGGAGTAGCACAGCTCATGCAAAAGTTGAAAAAAAACCATCAAAAAAAAGGTGCCAGAATGCCATTCTGAGCGTTCTATGAGGAAAAAAAAGCCCTGCAGATTAGTCTCCAAATATTGAAAAGGAGGACATGAAGGAGGACACTTTTCAAGGGAGGACAGAACTTACAAAAGGAGGACTGTCCTCCCTAAAGGAGGACGGTTGGTCACCTTAAAGAAAAGTCATAACATTTTTTTTCTTTTTATAGTAGTAGAGAAATTTTTCCTTTGCAAACCCACAGGAAAAGATATTCAAAACGGTTTGAAAGCAAATGTACCGAGAATTAGCATTTATCATTTGTGTATTTTCAAAATTACATATTTTATAGATTACAGATTTCATGTTCACTATTTTCTCAAAAGTAGAAAGTAATTCTTCATTAAATGCTAAATGTTTTTTAGTGTTGGGGAAAATATACTGATTCTCTTCCTCTCTCTTTCTCTTATTTTATTTCTCTCTTTTTCATTCTCTATATTATCAGACCATTTCTGAATGGAGGGAGTGATAGCTCCTAATTCAGCACAAACAACTAAACAATTCATGAAACTCTATCACTAAAAGAAAATATTAGTTTCAGAACTATAAAAAACCAAACTGTTTAGAAAACTGCACTAAAATATTCTGAAGTCAATGTTTGTTGAAAATGTCTGTTTTGATTTAACCAATCTAATTTGAGCAACAGCAAAAGTGCTTGCAAATCAATAAAATGAATTACTAATCTGTACCTCCATCTTCTTTGAAAGACTCAGAGTATTAATCAAAACTAAAAGTACTCCAAACCACAAGTTCCACTTCTCAAACCCTCAAATGCAATTGGAAAGTAAACTGCACTCTTCTAAGCTATTGCCAGCCTCAGAAGACTAGAACATACAAGCCAAACAACATTCCCTTCAACTGACCAACAGAAAAACTACATTTGCAAAAAAAAAAAAAATTCAATTGAAAACTTGAATTGCAAAAATTGGCATTCCAACTTCTTGCATTCCATTCATGATTCTATGACATAATACTTGGGAAACACAATGACAATGGGAGGAGGTAGTTTGAAAAGAGGCCAAGACTTGGGAAACAAAGTGATGTTTGAAGTCCCATCAGTGGGAAATCACATTACCCTCCAGTCTCCAAAGCTTTAATATTATAAAATGAAACTTGTGTTCAATGCAACTTGGAATATGCAGCACATGAACTGGAAATAAACCTGTTCAACTGCCAGCAGACAGTGGTATTTGATATGGCAGAGGCATAGAATACCTTTACTGAAATATCCAATGTTAAGTACCTCATTTATGTGCAAATGATGAAGACACATGGAGATGTTAACAGATTTTTATTCTTCTCTCTAACAGCAACGAAAGAACAGGCAAAAAACAAACAGGCTTTTTTATGTGTCCAAAGTATCCGAGCGCTTCTCGCCTGCGCATGCGCACAAGGCTGGCGCCGCTCTGTCTGGTCCTGGGCAGCTTTTGAAATGCCCGGGACCAATGCAACGTCCTGAGTCTGCTTTTGCAGGCTCAGGGCACAACACCCCTCCCACCTAGATGGAACATACCTTGCACACACACATGTGCACCATACACTGGAAGGAGTGTCATACAGTTCCAATAATCAAATGCCAGGAGTGTGGAATAATCGAATCTGGCCTTAGACAAACCCCTTCAATTTTAGTAATACAATGAATGTTTCCAAAATAAAAAAAATACTACAATATTCTATCATGAGTACTCCCTTTATTCAGGGGCCACATGAAAAGAGCCCTAGTGACTTGAAAGCAACTTCACAAATTCTCTAAGATGTTTGGGTGGGCACTTGGCCCGCTGCGACATTCTAAGGCCGGAAGAGATTGCCTGGTCCACCTGCTCACCTACCAGGTGAGGCAGGCCAGGGCATTGCTGCCTTAAATCCCTAGGTGACCCTGGTGAAGGTACCTGGCCTACCTGTTAGCCTACCAGGCTAGGCAGGCCAGGACTTTGCTACCTCAAATACCTGGCTGACTCGCCCATCTGCTGGCTGGCTGGACCCTCTAAGTCAGAGCCAGCATACCTTGGAGGGGTGGAAGTCCCCGGGTCCACAATGGATCCTTCTTGGGAACACTCTCCCTCGAACCCCAGGCCAGCATATGGAGAGTGCTGGGTAGCGAAAGTGCCCCAGTACTCTGTGGCCCCCAAGCACATGCCCGAGGTGCCAGAGTCAGGAGTCGCCTCCATGGCAACCCCCTTTGCTGGTGACCTCCTTTTGGGAGCAATTGTGGAATTGGACAAGCGCCCCTGTTGGAATTCTTTTTCTCTTGTTGCTTGTGATTTGTTTGAATACCCCCAGTAAGTCTCCCTGTCTGGAGCACTATCTGACATATATGAATACTGTGGTTACCCCCGGTGTGACTCCCTGTCTGGAGTAATTATGGATGTGTGGGATGACCCCCTATCCATTGAATTCCTGTAAGGAGCACTGGTGGAACCTTGGGATGAATCCCAAATATCCTCAGTAGCAGCTAGTGATGGCCTTTTAGACCTGGAAAACTGTGACCAAGAATGCATGTTATGGTCCTCCCCCCCCCAGAGCAGAGCCATGAGTGAAAGGGTGAGAGTCCAATCTCCAATGCAATTGGTCTATGTGTCTGCACAGAATGCGGCCATCTTCCAAGGCAACTTCATATGACAACGGCCCAGAGACCTTGCAGACCACATCTGTGACCCAGAGATGACCAGGCCCATAGTTTCTTGCCCAAATCAGATCGCCCACCTGGAGTCTCCTAGGTGCCCACGGTTGTGACACCTGTGAAGCCACCCAGTCCAGGTGCAGCCTGTTCAGTTTAGTGATGAGGTGGCGACCCCAGTGGAGTTCAGCAGGGCTCTTCCCTGTGACTTTGCATGGTGTGGTGCGGTGTGCAAGAAGGAAATCTGCTAACCTATGATGCCAGTTACCATAAGTCAGTTTCTTGAGGGCATGTTTGGTAGTCCGCACCATCCTCTCTGCCAGTCCGTTGGAGGATGGATGGAAGGGAGCTGAAGTTGCATGGCGGATCAGGTTGGCCTGAAAAAAAGCCTGGAACTCAGAAGAGGTAAATTGAGGCCCATTATCTGACACCAGAACATCTGGAAGACCGTGTGATGCAAAAATTCCTCTCAACACCTGGATGGTCCTGGCAGTAGTAGTGGAGGAAACCGGAACAACCTCTAGCCACTTGGAATGGCTGTCAACAACAACCAGGAAGAATTGCCCCTGAAAGGACCCAGCATAATCTATATGCACCCTAGACCAGGGGGTTTGAGTTTCCTCCCACCTATGTACTGGGGCCTGAGGCATTTCAGGCTGAAACTGTTGGCACACTTGGCACCCATGCACCTGGCCTCAATGGCTTTATTGAGTCCAGGCCACCAAAGATGGCTGAGCGCAAGCGCTTTCATCCTGACTATACCAGGATGTCCCTCATGCAGAGAGATCAAGATTCTAGATCTCAATTAGGCTTGGATCACTACCCTGCTACCCCATAACAGGCAACCCTTGAAAGTGGAAAACTCATGCTTCTTGTGCCAGAAGCTTTGGAACTCTGTAACTCTTGTGCCAGAAGCTTTGGAACTCTGTAACTGGGCACTTGTAAGGCCATCCTGACAACACCCATGTCAGCATGCGTGTAAACATGTGATCAGTGGCAGTTTTTGCAGCCACATCCCTAGCATTGAGGGGAGACTCAGGCAACTCCTGAATGGACAGAATATTAATGGCTGGAGCAGGATCTGGCTCTAATTGGTTCGGGGTAATCTGCTCAGGCCATCTGCATGGCCCATTTCTTTCCAAGGTTTGTGAACTAATGTATAGTCATATGCTGACAGGAAAATAGACCATCTCAGCATACGAGGAGAAATGATATGTGGGGCCTGTTTATTAGTGGTAAATAAACCAACAGAGCTTATGGTCAGTATAGACCGTGAAATGGCAGCCATATAAGAAATCATGAAATTTCTTAATGCCAGCCACTATGGCCAAAGCAGAAGACAGAGTCCTTGAATAATAGGCCATAGGGACCTGTGTCCCATCAGCCTTCAGATGGCTAAGTACCACTCCCACTCCATAAGGAAATGCATTCTAAAACAGCATTAGAAGTGAGCAAGGCCTTAACCTCATTGAAGCTCTTGTCGTGGACTTTAGTCCACTGCCAAGGAGCCTGCTTGTCTAAGAGCCTATGTAATGGCTCTGCCACTGCAGCTTTATGTGAGAGGAATGCATGGTAAAAATTTAATAGCCCCAAGAAGGCTTGCAGCTCACTCTTAGACTTAGGGCTTGGGGCCTGCTGGATAGCTTGCAATTTAGTTTCAGCAGGGTGAATGCCTTGAACATCTATCCTGAATCCTAAGAAGTCAGTAGAAGTGACTCCTATCTTACATTTATCTTTCTTTAGTTTAAGGCCTGCTTTTCAAAAACGAAGCAAGACAGCCCTTAATCTCTCTGCTAAATTTTGAGATGACTCCCCAGCAATGAGGACATCATCAAAGTAGGGACAGACCCCAGGAATATCTCAAAGTGTGCTCTCCATGACACTTTGGAATATGTCAGGGGCTACATTTACCCCAAATTGCAGTCTCTTGACCTTAAATGCCCCTCTATGAGTTACAATAGTCTGGGCCTCTGCAGCTGCCTCATCAACAGGTAGCTGTTGATAGGTTTGTGCCAGGTCAAACTTCGCAAAAATATACCCACCCCTTGAGGGATGCCAGAATGTTACTTACCGCAGGCACTGGATAAGCATGCTGTTGCAGCGCCTTATTCAGTGTGCACTTGTAATCTGCACATATACGTATGTCCCCATTAGTCTTTAGAGGCATTAATATGGGGTTTTCCCATGGACTTGAATTTACAGGTTCCAGAATGCCCTGCTGGTGCAATTTGTCCAGCTCAGCATCAATCTTACTCTTGAGGGCAAAAGGTACCCTCCCAAGTTTAACCCTGGTAGGCATGATGGTTGGGTCTAACTGTAGCGAAATGGGAGGCCCCTTGTAGGATCCTAGCTCTGAACTAAAAACATCTGCAAATTCTTTGCAGACTTCTGCAAGGCTCAGCGTTTGCAAATGGTGCAGCCCAGTTACCTGGATTCTCAGCATCTCGAACCAATCGAGTCCAATAAGACTCGTACGTTAACCCCCAACAACCACTACATCTAGGGGCCCTTCATAATCCTTATGCTGTACTCTAAGTGTGGCCTCCCCCTTAACACACGCCATAGAATTCTAAAAATCTGTAAGTATTAGATTGGATGGCCTGAGTTTAACTCGAAGGCCACTGCTGCTACATATCCTTTTGAATGTATTAATAGAAATAATGGAGAGAGCGGACCCAGTGTCCACCTCCATTGATAAGGGAACCCCTTGCAACCTTATGTTAATGGAAAGTTTCTTCTTAAGGGGCTTATGTGTCCCTGTCCTCAAAATACTCCTGCATGATGTGTAGAAACTCACCCTATGTTGGCTGGGGACCCTGGTACCTTTCAGACACAATTCTTCACGAGGTTGGTCCTTCTGGCGACTCAAACAGACGGATGCTATGTGGCCTTGCCTGCCACACAGTCTGCAAATGGTAGAACGGAACCTGCAGTCAGCTCGCTTGTGGCGTCCTCCACACCCAAAGCATTGAAGAGATGCTGGGGCCTTGTCCGGACATTCCTTCTGCCTCCTTTCAACTGGCTGGTGAAGTCTATCCACCTCTTCTTCAGGATCCACTTCTGATCCTTTTGATGGATGGTAGCTGTCTCTGGAGAGCTTCTGGTTAGCCATAAGGTCTTCACAGTCCCACCTGCTGCTTCCTCAGCTGTCACCTCTCATAGCGCATCTTGGAAAGAGACTTCTTCCTTAGCAAAAATCTTCTACTGCAAGTCTCTGTTCCTTAAACCACAAACGAAGCGATCTCGCAGCCTCTCTTCCAGATCCTTGAACTCTCCTGCTCTGCCGCAATAAAATCCGTAGCAGATTCACCTGGCCTCTGGTCCCTCTGTTCAAACACATGCCTCCAAGCAATAACAGACAACTTTGGCTGGAAGTGTTCCTTCAACAGCTTCTTCAAGTCAGTATACGTCACTGACTCCAGAGGTGCAGGGGCCACCAGGTTCTCTTCAATTTCAAAAGCTTCCTGTCCACAAACACACAACAGAGTTGCAGTCTTCAAGCCATCTTCTCTAATTTGATTTACTCTGAAATAATTCTCCACCCTTGCTACGTAAGAATTCCATCTCTCTGGGTGTGAGACATCAAAATCAGACAAACGCCCAATCTTCGCCATCCTTTAGTTACAAACTTCACCACTCACTCCTCTGCAAACTGCTATAAGGGAAAGGGTCCTTGCCCTCCAGTGATGCTGTAGTGGCAGGTTGGGACTCTGATTCAGACACTGTCTTCCCCTCTTCAAGACTTCTTGGGTAAGTCCTTAAAACTTTCTCTTTAGTTTGCAAAGGACCCCACCTTTGTCGCCAGTATTAAGTACTTTGTTCATGTGCAAATGATGACGACACATGGCGATGTTAACAGCTCTCTATTCTTCTCTCTAACAGCAACGAATGAACAGGCAAAAAACAAACAGGCTTTTTTATGTGTCTAGAGACCCAGACAACGGCAAACAAAGTATCTGAGCGCTTCTCGCCTGTGCATGCGCACAAGGCTGGCGCCACTCAGTCTGGTCGTGGGCAGCCAACGCCTTGTGCATGTGCACAAGGCTGGCGCCACTCAGTCTGGTCTTGGGCAGCCAACACCTTGCACATGCGCACAATGTTGGCGCCGCTCTGTCTTGTCCCGGACGGCTTTTTGAATGCCTGGGACCAATGCAACGTCCCGAGCCTGCTTTTGCAGGCTCAGGACACAACATCCAAGGATATATTTATTAAGATAGGTTTCAAGCAGGGTAGAAAATGCAAGAAATCATCCTAAACCTTAGAATGAATTGATAGATACAGTATTTTTATCAGAATCCCTAATTTTGGATGAAACAAAAAAAAAGCTCGCTCATGCTGAATTTTATCTAAGAAAGCATTTCTTTTTTTCTTTCAGGAGGAAGGAAGGAAGGAAGGAAGGAAGGAAGGAAGGAAGGAAGGAAGGAAGGAAGGAAGGAAGGAGTAAAAGTGGAAGTAAAGAAGAAGACTAAGAACCATGTTGATGTACCAATAAATGGAGAACTGCCAGTTACTATCTTCTTTTTGTTTTTTAGTACTCTGTTTTATGGATGAATTTCAAAAAGCTGAAATTTAATATGATTGGGCATAGTAGCAATATTCAAGATTTTTCCAATATAATTTATAGTATTAACAAAGTTCAGAATTTCTAAGTAATCATGGAAATGCTGCCCATATTAAGGCTCCTTAAAGACGAATGATTCCTAAGTAGCACTATTTTTCCTGTTCTTAGTACTGGCCAGTGTTTAACTAAGGGGTAGAGTTTTAGCCCAACTTATCATGCAAAGAAACTCCACATTTCAGTTCTGTAAAAACATTGGTTTTATATAGGACAAAGCGAAGACATTGCAGTTAAGAATATCTGATCTTAACTGATCACCAGGAGGCAGTATATGATCAGTTTCATCCTACTGGGAATGATCAGATACATATTACCAGATCTGTGGAATACAAACTCTCTGTTGTACTGAGAATTGAACTAATTGATTATTACACTTTAGATAATTATATTGAGTGCATTAGTTTAGGAGCTATCTAAGTCCTAACACTCAGCAGCATTGTGGGGCGAGATATATGAATGTATCAAAATGATATATGTCCATCTTTCTTTAAACCCTTATAGAAAAAAAGAGAAATGTCATATTAGGTCATGACCCCAAATATACAGCATGTTTTCCATCACAAAATGAAATTTAAGAGTTATTATCTTTGAAATATATTTATCACTATTCACCTAGGGGAATAAGTTGTGTGTGTGTGTGTGTGTGTGTCTATTTTGTTTTTTCTTTCTCTGCACGCTTTTTTGTGTAGTCTTGTTTAATGTAGTTTTGTTTTTGTATTTTTTTCTTTTTTGTATTTGAATGTTTTTAAATAAAATAAAAAATTGTAAAATTGCAAAATAAAATTTAAATTAATTTCAATTATATTGGTTGAATACTGCTAATGTGACTGCTTTTCATTAATTTCCTATTTTTGTCTTTCTGTTACAAAAGGGGGCTGTCGTCAAGAGTTTGGAAACTGGAAAGCAGATTCTAGGATTTCAAATGTTTCATTTCATATTTGTCATATAAATATGATAAATAAATACATAAATAAATAAATTTCTATTAGTCAGCCTTCTTCAATACTAATAATTGTGTTTTATCTAAATAGTTCCATATTCAGTCTCTAACATTTCATTTAGAAGGATAGGTGATAGGAAAGAGCTCTCTCCATGTAGTTATTGCAGTCAGAATATCGGGGAGCTAATGCAATCAGAACTGAGAAACTCAGCTACAGAAACAAACTATTTTAGTAAAAACACAGCATTCTGAGTGTCACAGAATGGGACAATATTCAACTTGTTAAAATCTTTTTTACCTTTGTGTTTCCTTACCTGATCTTACTATAAATTATCTATAAATGATATGCCATCATTGCTAATTTATATGCAAAGTTTGATTTGAAACAAGATTATCATTCACTTGGGAATTTTTCCTTCTATGCACAGATGTTTTGCAGGCTCACTTAAATTTCAGTGGAAATGTCCACGAGGAATAAGCAAAAACATAGATTGAATACTTTTATTCAGATTGCCTTTATGTAGCAATATCCCAGCAGTTAGTAAATGGACTGAGGTTTGGAATGTAGCAGTTACATTCATTTGTTTGAGAATTTATAAGACCACCCATCACAACCTAATGACTTTAAATGGCTAACAATACATTAAAAATGCAGTACAATACAAACATTAAAAAATACAATAAAATAAAGGCAAGGCAATACAAGACACTGAGACCTCAAGCACAACTTTCCCACAGCGGATTTAAAATCCTCTAACACAGTGGTTCTCAACCTGTGGGTCGCGACCCCATTTGGGGTCGAATGACCATTTCACGGGGTCGCCAAACAATGCAGTCCGCCATTTCCCCCCCCTTTTCCTTAGCTGTGCTACTCCCTCTTATTCTATTGGCTTTTGAAAGCCAATAGAATAGACTCTCTTGAATAGAGTCTAATTCTATTGGCTTTCAAAAGCCAATAAGAATTATCCAGGCTGTCTCTGCCCTGCTGAGCCCGCCAAAAGTCCCAGTCTGCAAACGGTGCCGCAAGTTGTCTGCAGCGAAGGCGAGCTGTCTAGAAATTTCCACCCCTCCCTGCTGAGCAACTACTAAAAATGTAAGGAAAAGAGGGCCAGGGGTGGGAGGTGGGAGGCCGGCGGGCACAGGGAGGGTTGCTGGCGTGCGTGGGGCCCGGCGGGTGCCTTACCTCCCTTGGGCTGGGCCAGCTGGTGGCCCAGCTGGTGGTTGTCCTGCGCCGTCGCTGCCCCTTGCCAGCTATGCCTCGGCCAGCGCAGGGGGCGGCACCACGCATGCGCGGCGCTCCTGGGCAGGGAAAGTCCTCGACTTACGACCGGTTGGGGTCCTCGACTTACGACTGGTTGGGTAGTCCTCGACTTACGACCGGTTGGATAGTCCTCAACTTATGACCAGTTGGGGGTCGCGGCATTAAAAAGGTTGAGAACCACTGCTCTAACATTATCCATTCAGTAGTGATCTTTATTAGTCATATTCCCAAGAATTTGGGAATTCTGTCTAGAACAGAATTTTGTTTGTTATTCTAGTTTGTTCTCAAGAATAAAATATGATATCTTCCTCAAGTCAAATTCAACTCCTTTGTTTTCTTGGCAATAGTACACATGTAGTTGTAGGAGACATAGTTTCCTTTCTAACATATTATGAGCCCTACCAGGTAAACCAGACTAAATAAATCAATGCTATAGGGCAGGGGTGTCAAATTGCTGGCCCACAGGCCAGTTGTATCATATGGAGGCCATGCCCACCCCAACTCTGGCAATGCAAAAAAAGTCGTCGCAACACTTCACGTGACGCACTGAGTTTGACACCCGTGTTATAGGGAGACAAAAAATATTTTTATTTGAGATTGGCTATAGTAATAGAATCTTGCCTGTACCTCCTCACTCTTCTTATACTTTTCCTGAGCCCACTTTCAAATGTTATCTCACTGCTCTGGACTTAGAAATGTTTCTTGCTTACATAATGTACCTGCAAATTTCCATCAATATTATCTTGCTTATTCTCTACATATATACTGCTTAGCTTTTCAAGTTCATCAAAGGTCAGATAGATGCTATCACTTAGCTCAGTTTTCCCAGTAATCATATATCTGATTTCTTTCCAAAGTTTTCCTAACTACCAGTCAATGAGTATATGAAACAGTTATGAACAAATTAGGACAAAAGATGAGGCAGGACCCTATTGAAGGCTCAGATTTTAGGGCAGGGCAAAACGGTGAAGAAATGTTATGTTTTTACCCTCTCAAATATTCAACAAAAAATGAGAAGTTGAATGAAAAACATTGGTCAAAATGTACAGTAAATTTGAGCTATTGCAACTTTTCTTGAATACTGTTTAAGACTAATTTGTAGCCAAATTCATATATCTGGAAAGTTAGCTCTAAATTAGCATGATGTCTTATGCACCCTCATCTTCATCAATAAGATAATACCATTTTGGAAGAAAAAGAGTACGCTTGTGTTTATATAGGGGTATAAAGCTAGAAATCATTATTATTTATATAGAAATACTATATGTACAGTATTGTATCGGGGAAGGGTAAATTTAAATGATCAAGGTTGTGTCTTACCCAGATTTAAACTATTCACGATCATCCTGTTCTTATTATGAATCTTTGTAAATTATGCTTGAGTCAACTGAGCAGTTCAAAACTGGATACTTTCAGATTATCTTCTATTAAAAGTGAACACTTGGCCATTTTATGTGATCCCAATGGCTCCCTTCAAATAACACACTGAACCATAAGCTAGTCAACCATATAAGTTGATAAAAATACATTTGCTTAGTAGTAAGCAAGATATGTGCATATTATGCAACAGACAATATTATGAATTTGATCCTTGATACAGAATCTAGTAGGTCTTTTCTCTTTTTAATGTCCCATACTCACAGGATTTGGTCAAATTTCTTTTCATAGATAGAGGCTGCCAATAAAAATAAAATATACCAATCTGGTTACATTAAAAAAGAATTTTCATGTACATGAGGAGACAGTTCAATCTACATGGCCCTATGTATTCTTCATTGCATGAAACATTGTTGGAAGCCTATATTCAGAAAGGATTTCTATTCCTACTTCTAAGTTAACAATAAAGGTAGCATTTTGAATGCTTCTTTCTGTATTCCTTTATGTTCAGGAATAAGTATTCCTGAAAGTATATAGATTTCTGATACTTTTGTCTCTGTTGTTTAGTCCAACAGATTGATAGCTATGATTTTGAAATTAATTGCTCTGGTGATTTTATGGATCTGTAGCCAAAGTTAATTCATAGCATTGCTCTAGAAAAGACAAGTAAGCTGTCTTCCCATCACCATCACTATTCTTTTTCCCCCATGAATAACTTTGGCTTATAATATGAAGTTTTTGGTAAAGGAGGAGAGATGGGTGAGAGCAAAATTACTAATAAAGCACAGCTGTTTCCCTTTTAATTTTAAACTGTTAGCCGACAGATGTTTCCTTAAAAAAATTAATCCACAGAAAATTGTATATATAAAAAGATTGTTTTGAAACTTTTCAGTTAAATGCTTTGGCAAAAAAAGAAAGATGTGTATCCCCTTTTACTGGTGGGAATTTGACGGGTGTTCTCTTTCTAAAAAGTTCATTGGCAAAAGTTAAATCAAATCTGGCATTAATTTGTTACTGAATTGTTCAAAATAACATTTCATTATTAGAGTAGGGGATTTTTTTCCCCTTCTTCTTTTACAAGCTCCAGCAAGAGCTATGTTGACATCAATGAGTATATTGTACACTGAAATCATGCAATGGTTTTGAGGAAGAGAGCAGGAAAATATTGCCATACTTTCCAGTAACAATTAGAAAAGATGACCACACAGATTATAAAGAGCAATGTTTTCGCGTGGGCTGTGCAATCCACATATTGCATTGTTACTGCAGTTTCTAAACAATATTTCCAAAGAAGAGCATCACAACTTAAATGAATAAAAACTGTGACTGGTTTACTACTGACATTTGACTTCTGATGTTTCCAACAGAATTGCGTTTGTTAGTTCTATGGTCCATGGTCACTTATGCTCATGGTCATTGATGCTCATTTGAAGCCAATTTTTGTTTTGCCTCATATGTTTCTTTACTTTATTTGAAACCAAAATATTCTGAGCAAACTTAATGAGATTAACTGATTAGGCATATTAACTGTTCAGGTATACGCAAGCTTAGTTTACTGTCAAGTATGCTTAGGAATGAAATTAGCTGAAAAGCAGCTATAAACTGATCATAGTTCATAAGAATGTAAACATAGTTCAAATGCTATTATTATTACCAGATGGTCTTGGAATTAAAAATCAGTTGAATGACTAGTAGAAGTTTTTATCTGTTAATCTGGATGATAGAAGATAATTTATCTTTATTTTATGTTATTGTTGGTTTATTTGCCTATTTAAAAATATATTGGTTTGGCTCGTGGCTCCATTTTATCCCAGTAAAAAGAACGTTGTGATATAGCCTGGCCATGACAAAGTGAACAGTTCAAAGAATTTATTGAGCTCCAGTACTGAGTGGGGATTTGAATCCTGGTTCCTTAATCATGATGCAGATCATGTTGGGTTCCAAAGGCAGGAAATCGGAGTCCAAGCAATAGTCATGCAGTTTAAAATTAACCATCCTTACTAGGGATATAAGCACCATCCTTACTAGGGATATAAGATGAGATGATGACTTCGATCCTGGCCAGATCATCTCACATGGCATATGGTGCAGGTTGGAGCCTTGAAAGAGCCATTCCTATGAGCACAACAATTATTGAAGGAAAGCCTTGGTGCTTGTAATGCATGCATAGCTCAATCCAACACTAACAGCTGAAGGAATATTATGATTCTTGCAAAATGAAAGCAAATGTGATTCATTTTCCCTTAAATTTGCTTTTGACTCCCTGTTGGGCCATGGGCCCATTAAATATTTGCAAGTTTATGGCACCTGATTTCCTTGAAGTCTCTCAAACCTGCAAAAATGTAAAAATAAATGGTTCTGTTTTTAAACCTACTCAACCCTGGAGACAGGCTGCCAAGTAGCATATGACCATGGGGGTTTTTTCCCCCATAACTGAGTGCTTTTTAAGTTATAGTATTTCAATCCAAGTGTCAGTCTGGAACATTCTCTTCTATATCTCAGTTGCCCAGAATGCGACCTGGGAATGCTTCCAGCAGAAGATGTCTGAAGATGCCTTTCCCATTGAGTTGGAAAGTTGACATTTCCAAAGGAGGCCAAGCCCTTAGTTATCAACATTGGCTGTTGGTATTCACCACTTTGGGCACATATATAAATTCTACATATAAAATTCATAGTGCACAAACACAATAATCAGATGTAATCCTTTGTTGCTTGTTGAGAAAGTAACTAAATCTGAAACTTAGGAAAAAATACAAGAATTAGAACTTTGATTTGGGTTTCTCTTCTGTCCCAAACAAGGAATTTGAATTGTTAAAACTGAAAATATAACAGATGCACTCATATCTATGAAATAAAAAGAAATCGATGGGTCCTTTGTTGCCAATTGCTTAGTAGTAACTGCTTTTTCTTTTTTCATTTTTGTGCTATTAAACAATATTCACCAATCAGAGAAAGGACAGCATCATTTTCATTCACTGTGAGGCTTTAGTCCAGTTTCCATAAGGTTTTGAGTGCCATAGCAATAAAAGTGATACCAGCCTAAGAATTCTAGAAAGTATTGATTGGACACCTAAGTTATAAAGTTCAGATGAATATCTTGCAACAGAGGGTTGCTACAAGTGGGTTGATTTAATTTAATTTTGCAGGCTTCAAGCTAAATCCATAAGCAGCTTAATTATTTAGATAATTGCAAGCATAAATCTCATAGAATTAAGAAGATCTGTGATGTTTAGAGAGTGGGAAATGAGCTGTGAAATATAGACACTGGAAATTCATGTTCTGTATTTTAGAGAAACACAATCCAAAGTACCAGGGTCATATGATAGCTTAAAAATGGACACGTCCTTCATGCATTTGGTTACTACCAAATTGGAATTTGTAATGTGCTAGGAAGGAAGCATTGTTAAATACATGAGAAATAATGACACTAAATATATTATTTAAATTAAATGTAATCATTAAATACAATTTTGTTTTGGTCTAGCCACTTATTGTTTCTTATTGGACCACCTCTATTTGAATACTGCCAAAAGGCCAAGCATGGTTCTTATCTACCCCTCACTAAAACAATTTCCTCCCTCTATCCTTAGCAGTACATGGCACCACATCCTATCTCCCAAATAGCTTTTTCCACATTTTTTTTACTTAAGGATTTTAATTACAATAGTAAAAACTAGTACAAATTTTAAAAAGAAAGAGCAGTAAGAAAGAATAATGAATGCAAAAAAAGAAAAAGTGAAAGGTGAAAAAAGAATGTGCTAAAGAAAAAGAAAATAAATATATAAAGAAGTTACTTCCAATCTTCATTACGGGTACAGACAAATTTACCTACTATAAGATTGCCAACAGATATCTCTTGATCCCTTATCTCATCCCTTATCTATTAGCAAATCTATAAAATATCAATTTTTCAAGTTTTAACAAAAAGCCCATAAATATCTTATTTTAAGCTCAATCAAATAAATCATTTTTGTATTCCTTCTTTTTATTTCTAACAGTCTTAATCTTTAGTTCATTCAAATATTGTCACAAGGTTTGATTTCTCTTCAATTCTTTTTTATTCCATTGAACAGACTTCTTCAAGAGTTTAACAACCCTATTTTGTAGATCCAATAAGAAAATATTTTTCAGGTCATTCTCTTTGTTATTCCTCTTTAATTGTTAAAACTTCAGACACATTCTTTTGTATATTTAATCCTTTTCCAAAACACTCTCTTGGCCTGTCATTTATAGTTCCACTTTTGATACTTTATTTTTTCAGACAAAATATGTTCTATATCTGTCATTAATTCAGTGAAATCTTTTGGACATAATCTATCCATTGAATCAGACATCATTACTGATACTGTTCATATTGTAGCTACTAATTTCTGGCTCCATTCTTCAAAGATCTCCTTTAAAATTTCTAATATTATGATATTTTGTATCATTTTTAAGTGCCAGTTGACTGACACCAAAGGTTAGTTGTATTTCTTTTTCCCTTCTACTTAGAATTTTTAGTCCCAATTAGAGGTTAGTTTCTAAAATCATAAAATCATTTATCTTTGCTCTGAATCAAGGTAACTAAAATAACTCTAACTAGTAAATAACTAGTAAATATTTAATTGTTATAATTATTTCCAAAATCATAGTAAAAGTCAATATTCCAAATTTAACAAGCTCCTTAATACATGTGTAGCTTTCTTAGGTTAAAATCTTATTTAGTTTCTTGTGGTTTATTTCAAATACTTTAGGTCCTTATCTATTTAATTCCTTTTTTTTGTTCATAGTTGAAATTAAATTCACCTGGTAACTTTTCAAACTTGCCACTCTGAAGGTCTCTAATGATGGTTGATAAACTCTTAAGAGGGGTCTATAACAATTCACCATAGCCAACTTGCCATGGCCAACTTGCCACAGGATAACTCACTGCAGGAAAAAAGTTGCACTAATATCAAAGAAATAGTGGACTAGAATCATTAAAGACAGGATACAAGAGGAGGAGCAGAATAAAATGTGAATGGCAAAAAATAAAATATTTGTTTATTTATTTTAAATAATTAAATAGAATTGTTAAGTTGTCCCATAGCCAATTGGCTGTGGAGAGTTGTCCTGTAGTGAGTTGGCCATGGTGAGTTGGCCGTGGCAAGCTGGCTGCAGTGAGTTGACTATGGCAAGTTGTCCTATTCCACTTAAGATGACTAATGGGCATTTTCTGTTTAGAAAGTAAGACTTGCAAACTTAGTGACCTTTGAAGGACTCTACCATGGTTACGTTAGTGGCAAATCCCTTTATTTCCTGGCATTCAATCCCATGGAATACTGCTCTCCTATCCTCTACTTATCTAGAAAGTTTCTTAAGAAACAGTTTACTTACCAGTTCTTTGGTTTTTGATGCAGGTGGGGGCTTAACTTTCATGGAGATATTTTCAGTTCACCATGCCTTCCCTGGAACTTCTCCTTCCCCTAAAAAAAAAAGAGTCTAAAATGATTTATCAAAATGCAGAACAAAGCAAAGTCTCCTTGATTTCAGTCAGGAGTAAGCATGCAGGATGATGCCTTGAAATGTAACCCAAGGTGATGAGCTTCCTTCACTTTGGGTGACACCATGATGAAACATGGATCACTGGTGGGCAAGCATCTATTCCTATTTTAAATGCCTTTTCCACCTGTGAAATTGTATTACCTGGTATTACTTGTCTTGTTAGTTTTATATTAATGTAATATTTAAATTTACATTTCTTAAAGTTTTAAATTTCCTGAGATTTTGTTTTATCCTAAATGCATATACTTTCAAACTGATGGAATGTAAGCAATGGTATTATAACATTAAGGTTATAAACAGTGTTGACGTATAACACAGTCTCTAGATTAGAAATCCTTGCTTGCACAGAAGAGTAAGGACATGCTTGGATGACCTGGATGGGACCAGCCACTCTCTCTCAGCTCTATTCAGCTCACAGTGTTGTTGTTGTGGGAAAAAATAAATAAGGAAGGAGTATTAGGTGTGTTCACTGCTTTGAACTACTTATAAAACTAATAAGATAGGAGATATAAATCTTTTTAAAAAACCCTCTGTATTTGTGGCATATTAATCCACAAAACTAATTGTACTGTCAGGAAGCTGATGGGGTAGGCACCTTCCATCTTTTTTCTTGCAGTTACTGCTGCTCAGCTCCTATCCCCAAACAATAAACGTTAATTTTCATCCAACATACTCACAATTAATCTCTATATTCTGACCAGAACAAGCACATATGCTATTAAGTTCAGTTATTAATAAGAATAAAAAGCTTGATGTTTCAGGGCACATTTAAAAAGTGTACTAGCAAAACAAGCAGAGATAATGAGAGAGAGAGAGAGAGAGAGAGAGAGAGAGAGAGAGAGAGAGAGAGAGAGAGAGAGAGAGAGAGAGAGAGAGAGAGAGAGAGAGAGAGAGAGAGAGAGAGAGAGAGAATGGGTACTGAGCTTTCCAAAGCCACTAGAAGCTATACTGTGAGAAATTAGACAGTCCCTTTTATGTTCATAATGGCAGCAACATAGAGGTGAATGTAGATGATTCCTTCACCATGAAGAAAATAGGCTGCTGGATATAAATGAAATACCCAATAAACATGATCAAATTGAAAAGAACATAACAGCTTCAATTTGTCTATCTACTTTTTTACATAGTGGTACAAATTGGGTCAAGAAAAAAAAATGACAACTGAGTGGTTAGAATAAGGACCATACATTGAATCTGGACTTCCAACAGAATGACAAACACTTTCTGAGCTTTAATATGTGGGTATAACCAAATCACATAGCCAAACCTCAGGGATTTCTACTTGTTAAGTTCCACAGTAAGGCCCATAATTTCTCCATCTCCCCTATTTTGCGGGTTTCATTTTTTTTAATGTTGATCATTAACAGAAGGGAAATAAGATATGCATCAATTACATCTTTTGCATATTTACATTTAATAATGGTGATGAAATTGTTATGGCTGATATGTGGTGTGCTTATTTACCTGCAAGGTGTCCATGAGTTATGTAGGATTATCCTCTTTTTCACTTGGTAGCATCCCACAGCTTTTCTGGTTCCTCATTCTAATTAAATCCAGAAGAGAGGCATTAATAGAGAATTCTTACTGTTGAGCTTGTTCAAAATAAGCAACTATGAAAACTTTAGAGAGATGAAAAAAGTTTTTTTAAATAATTAATTAATTAATCAAATTTATATAGCCAGCCATCTTACAACTCTGGATGACACACAGCAAACAGATAAAACCACATATAAAAACAACAGTATTAAAGATATAAAAATAATAACTCAAAAAGTAGATATAAAAAAAACAGAGGTACAAACCTTAGGCAAAAAGAGGACAGGAATAACCAGTTTAGCAAGTCAACTTAAACCAGCAATACTAGGCATCTTCTGCCACTTTTGATAACATAAACTCAAAAACCCCACAGGTTTTTGCAAAAGAAATGATCATGTATTCAAAGAATAAGATAAAAAGGCAGAAATATGGTTTTTTTTATTAAAGATAACTTTGGAGAGCTATATAAAAATGGGGGGGGTTTAAAAAAACTTCCGGTGGCTGCTTCAGCGTTGTACAGCCTCTTCCAGAGGCTCTGAGCTCCGAGGCTTGTAAAGCCGCGAAAACAGCGAATATCAGCTGTTTTTCGCGGCGGAAAAAACCCCTCTTCGGTCAGAGAAGGGGTGAAGAGCTGCGAGCGGGGGTTGAGTTCCTCTGAAAACCCCCTGAAAAAGCTTTCAGGGGGAAGGAGAGAGAACTCCCCAGGCGCTCGTAAAAGCTCCAGCCCGGAGCTGCTGCTGTCTGCAGACGGTACCAGATGCTGTGACCAGCCTCCGCTCAAGAAAAACTTTCAAAAGAGACACAGAGACAGGCGGATTGAACACAGAAGCTTAAAATGCAAGTATTTTTTATATTTTACTTCTGATCAATTATTTACACAATCAACAAAATGTATCCAAGATGGCGATCACCTTCACTCTAAAGAGAAAGTGACCGGAAGAGAAAGTGGAAAGAGAAACTGCAAAGCGAGAGCGGGTGCTAGAAGACAGATTAGATGCATACATTGAAAACTTTACAAAGTATACCTAAGGAAGACCAAAAGAGGATACATATTGGCAATATAGGTGTAAGGATTTTTCCTCTGCATAAAGAAGCTTTACTAACAGTGGACTGAAGGTAGAATGGCCACCAGGCAATCAAAAATAGTTCCCTCAAAGGTGGCAGCATCCTCCCCAGCCCAGCCCCTTAAAATACCAGTAAACAATTCACCTGCCCCCCCATCTTCCTCCATATCTACAGAGTCCCAGACCCCCCTGTCTACTCAAGCCTCTCCAGAAATGGATATTGTGAAAGATTTAAAGGCTGCATTGTCAGCAATGTATGAAAATCTAGAGAAGAAATTTGAAGTAATAAATGACAATTCTAAGAAAAGGATGGAAAAACTGGAGAAAAAACTGGAGAGCAAGATGGAGGAAGTGGAGAAGAAGATTGAGGAACTGGATAAGAAGATGGAGAGACAAGGCAAAGAACTAGAGAAGAGGATGAAGGAACAAAACAAAGAATTAGAAAAGAAGATGGAGGAACAAAGCAAAGCTGTTACTGAAGATTTAGATCAAATCAAAGAAGCAATGCAGATGCATAATAAGAAAATGAGAGAAGATATTGTGGAAACTTTTAAGGAGGTCTGGGAGGGAGTTGAAGAAAAGATGGATGAGGTTGAGAGACAAGTAGAGGGACAACTTGCTGAGATGAAAAGGGAAGTGCAGGACCACTCACTTATGATGCAATATCGCCAGATGATGACAGCAATTAGGTTCAGGGGGCTGAGAGAAGTATCAAATGAGAAGCAAGAAGATTTGAAAAGAATTTTTGAAGAAGCCCTGGGAAAGTTTCTAGAAGATGACATTAAAAATGTCTCTTGGCAAATTGACAGAATCCACAGAGTTAACTCATGGATCGCAAGACAAAGAAATATACCTAGAGATGTGGTTATCTATTTTGTAACAAGGGGATTCCGAGATCTTATTCTTACAACATCCTATAACAAGACATTAAACGTAGATGGTCAAAATGTGGTGATACTGAAGGAGATCTCCCCAAAGATGTTAAGAGAAAGAAAAGACTACGCATTTTTGGTCACTGAACTGAAAGCTCGTGCTCTACAATATCGGTGGGAAGTACCAGCTGGAATGTCATTAATTTATAACGGTAAAAGATACCACCTGAACTCGGTCTGGAAAGCAAAAGAATTTTTTTGAAAATGAGCTGAAGGCTGGGGGACCCCCGCCCACATCACCCAAAAATGTAGACTGGCCACAAGAAAGAGGAATAGACTTAAAACAACGATCAAAATCCCCGGAGACACAGACCGCTGCAGCATCAGGAGAAGATAAAGGAGCTTCTCTGGAGGTGACAGTACGGAGTATGGATATCCTTAAAACCTTGGAAGCAGAAAAGCCTAAAGAGCAAAGACAGACGAGAGCTACTATTAAACGTATGGGACAACAAGAAAAGAACCAACAAGGCAGTACAAATACAAATCTGGAAACCATGGGAGCTCGACCAAAGAAAAAAGCAGGGGAAAAAGTGGATTTGGTCTTGCAAAAGTTTTCCACAGCTGATCATGACAAATAAATATCTGACATGGAATGTTAATGGTTTAAACTCCCCACAGAAAAGGAAGAAAATATTTCATTACTTGACTCAAGGTAAAAATGATGTAATTTGCTTACAAGAAACACATATTAGAACCGCAGACCAGAAATACTTAATAAACAACAAGCTAGGCACACAATTTGTTGCAGCGGGTGCAGAAAAGAAGAATGGCATCGTCATTTATGTGAAAAATCATATAAGAGCTAAATTAATAGAATCAGACTCACAAGGTAGATACCTAGCAATCGAAATTGTAAAAGATGATAAGAAAATTCTTGTGATGGGCATATATGCACCAAATCAACAACAAGGAAAATTTTATAAATTGGTACATACAATTCGACTATAGATCCTGTATTATAATGGGAGACTGGAATGGTGTTATAGAGGTCGGCTTAGATAAAAAGAAGACATCACCAACTCCACAAAAACATTCCAAGTTGCCCAAATCCTTTTTTGATATAAAGGATGACTTTGACCTGATAGACATTTGGAGAGAAAGACATGGCAAAGAGCAAGAAGTTACCTTTTTTTCAGACAGACACCGGTCATTTTCTAGAATTGACTTTATATTAACATCTAGCGATTTGCTTTTTAGCCTAAAGAAGGTGAGAATCCTACCCAAAGTTTTAACAGACCATAACCTAGTGTGGATGGAATTAAGGGAAGGACAGAGACCTAAGAGATCGTGGAGACTTAATGAAAACTTGTTTAAATACGATATAAATGTGGATGAATGCAAAAATGCTATGAAGGAATTCTTTAACATAAATATGAATAAAGATACACCTATAGAAATGATATGGGACGCAAGCAAGGCGTTCATGCATGGGATCTTCATTGATATGAACAAAAGGTACCGCTGCAAACAAGAACAAAAAAAGGAAGGAGTTAGAAGAGGAAATAAGTAAAAAAGAGCAATTATTAATGGAAAGACCGGAAGACAAAGATACTAAAGAGGGAATCAAGATTTTACAGAAACAATTTGACTTGTTGATGGCAGACCAAGTTGCTAAGAATATACAATATACAAAGCATAATACATTTTTAACTTTAATAAACCTGGTCGTTGGTTGGCTTATATATTAAGGAAAAAGCAAAAATCCCGCATAATTGAAAAGATAGACTATAAAGGAAAGGAAGCGTTTCAACAAGAAACGATCAAGGAAGCTTTTATAGAATTTTACTCCAAATTATATGCTGAAGAGAAGACACAAGATAAGGAGATAGAAAAGTTTCTGCAAAATGAAAAGGTATTGATAATTACCGATGAACAAAGAGATAGATTAAATGCATTGATCACATCAGAAGAAATAATTTCAGTGATTAAACAATTGAAAATGGGGAAATCCCCTGGGACTGACGGGCTAACGGCGACCTATTACAAGTATCTTCAAGAGGAGATGGTGGAACCCCTTAGAGAACTATTTGTCAACATACAAGAGGGTGGTCAGGTTCCACCGTCATGGAAAACAGCCTACATCTCTCTAATTCCCAAAGAGGGAAAAGACAATGCTCAACCAGAAAACTATAGACCTATTTCACTATTGAATACGGATTACAAAATTTTTGCAAAAATTTTAGCTAACAGATTAATGACAGTGTTACAAAAAATAATTCATCTGGACCAAACTGGTTTTATACAAGGAAGACAGATGAAAACTAATGTAAGACAACTTCTCAATATAGTAGAATACTTGGAAAGGCATATCCAGGTGCCCACTGTCCTTATGTTTTTGGATGCAGAAAAAGCCTTCGATAGATTGAACTGGTTGTTTCTGGAAAAATTAATTGGTGGAATGAAAATGGGAGAACAGTTTATTAATTCAATAATGGCAATTTATCAGAAACAAACAGGCCAGATCATTGTGAATGGGGACTTAACAGATTCATTTAATATAGAGAAAGGCACTAGACAGGGATGTCCTTTATCCCCTTTGCTGTTTGTTTTAACGCTGGAGGTCCTACTGAATAAGATAAGAGCGGCAGATGATATAAAAGGTATACGGATTAGACAACATGACTACAGATTATGTGCCTTTGCGGATGACTTGCTTGTGACACTGACTCAACCAGAACAATCAGCCAAGAGATTGATGGAGCTAATTAAGGATTATGGTAGGGTATCAGGCTTCAAAGTAAATATATCCAAGACAAAGATGCTAGTTAAGAATTTAGATAACAACTCAAAACATGACTTGGAAAGAATAACGGGTTGTGAAATAGTTAAAAAAAGTTAAATACTTAGGAGTTGAGATTGAAGCTTCTAATGGGAAATTATATAAAAATAACTATGAGGTGTTGTGGAACAAGATACAAATAGAATTGGACAAGTGGAAAAAATTACAACTGTCTCTGCTGGGCAGGATAGCGGCAGTAAAAATGAATGTATTGCCAAAACTCTTATTTCTCTTTCAAATGTTACCTATACTTAAAAGGGATGTGGGCCTAGAGGAGTGGCAGAAGGGTATTAACAGATTTATTTGGGATGGCAAGAAACCAAGGGTTAGATTAAAAATTATCCAGGATACAAGGGAAAGAGGTGGTTTAAAAATGCCCAATTTGAAGCTATATTATCATGCTGCGGTTCTAGTTGCACTGAGTGACTGGGTTAATCTATCGAATGATAGAATACTGAATATTGAAGGGCATGATTTGATATATGGTTGGCACGCATATTTAGTGTATGACAAAAAGGTGGATAAAAGCTTCAAAGAGCACACACTGAAAAACCCGCTGTTGCATGTCTGGAAGAAGTATCAGTACTTACTACACGAAAAGATTCCCATTTGGACGGTCCCCAGACACGCAATAGGGAATATAAACATAGTACAAGCTCAAGATGTGGTGCCCTATAGTAAACTCATAATGAAAGAAGGGAATGTGTTATCATTAAAGCCATCGAATATGCTAGAAGATGAAGGAATAGTTTATACCTGGTTTTCATATTTACAATTGCAGTCCAGATGGCAAAAAGACCTGAAGAAGGGTTTATCCCTAACATATGAGAATTTAATTAAACAAGTTAGAGAACAAAGGCCCATGCATATCAAAAGAGTGTACAATGTATTGATAGAAATTGATTCCGAAATTGAACTAGTCAAGGATTGTATGATAAAGTGGGGACAAAATTTTGGGCAACCTATCATGATGGAAACGTGGGAGAGAATTTGGGTGAAAAATGTAAAATTTACGCAAGCACAACATTTAAGAGAGAACTTTTACAAAATGTTTTATAGATGGCACCTAGATCCGAAAAAACTATCATATATCTACCCTGACCTCCAACCTAAATGTTGGAGATGTGAAAGGATGGATGCTACGTATTTTCATGTATGGTGGACCTGTAGAAAAATCAAAGATTTTTGGAGAAAAATATGGTGGACACTTCAAACCATCTTGAAAAAGCGTATTGAATTTCTACCTCAGTTGTTTTTGTTAGGGATCATAAAAGACTGTACCACCATAGAGACGAACTTAATTTTGAACTTGATCACAGCAGCGAGACTGTTGGTGGGACAATACTGGAAGAAACCAGAATTACCATCTATTGAAGAATGGACTTTGAAAGTCATAAATATGGCAGAAATGGCTAAAATATCTGCATATTTGAAGGATCATTCAAATGAAAAATATATATTGGACTGGAAAAAATGGATAGACTACATACAAGAGAAACATCAATCAAAGAAAATGTATCTTGCTTATAGTTAAATCTTGATATACCGAGTGAAGAATGTTTACAAGTTTAAAATGATTGTATTAAGTTGAGTAGCATTCAACTTGAATTTTTCCTTTGTTTACATTTACAAATATATACTTAATAAAAAATTTAAATTTTTTTTTAAAAATGGGGGGGTTAGGGTCCTGTGAATAAATTAACATACATAGAATTATATTGATAATGAAAGGTTTGGAATAATATTCTTGCTCTTAATATCTGAAATATAGACCACATTTTCCCTTGCCAGCAAGAAAGACTTGAAAATTCAGAAAGAAATTGAAACTTTGAGGTTTCAGAATCTTGGTGTTATTTTGAAGAATTGTTCTACTCCCTATTACACTGATTACATGTCTCCATGTTGTTCAGTTGTTCACCCAAAAACCAGTAGCTGTAAAAATATTGTGAATCCACAATAGCCCCTTACTATGCTGAAAGTGCTATCAAAATTTCTTGGATCAAGGAAAACAAAAAAAATAAAATACAAATAAACATAGAACAATTATTATGAAACAAAGCCAAGGGTTGAGTGTGTGTGAAAAGGAAGCAATATATTTATTCACCCCATGCTTCCATTTTTGTCTTCCTAGGTAATAATAAGCCATAAAAACTCATTATCTGTGTGTGCTACTGAATGATATATCTCTGAATGTGAGGAGTTACAAAGCAGGAAGTATATAAGAGATAAATTACATATGCTGTACTATTGCCAGTATGTATTTTGAAAATAATGTCATGTAAAATGAAAAATAAAATTAACCTTTGTTTGTGTTGGCCAAGAGAAAACTGGAAAGGGAATCACTGTAACATTAAATAAGATCCAGCTGTTGCAGTAGAAAGAACAGGAATGTTTTCAAGTACAATTTAGAGTAGAAGTTTGAATTCTTTACACTATTTCTAGCTTTAGCATTGTTATCTAGAAGAATGCTATCCTACAGAACAGCAACCATCATTGAATGAATGATGAGATTCTTAGTATTAATCTTCATGCTAGTAAGAATATTACATTTGAAGCTAATACAGCACATTTGGCTTTTAAACTGCCACATTACGTTGGCAATTACTTTAGACCTGGGGAGAATGCATATCCTGAGATCAGTGACACTAATTTAAGATGTCTCATCATGACTCCAACATTTTCAGGAGTCACACAGAACAATGATAAACAAAATGCATTATTTCAACCAAAGCTCCCCCCCACTTAGATATTGATGAGATATTTAACATTGGGAACTGTGAAACTGAATGCATGCCTTTGTTCATTAGTGTGAGGTTTCCAATGAGTTCGGGTCTCTTTGACTGCTTGCTTGTGTTCTTGCAATCTGGTAGTTAGCTTCCTCTTCGTCTGTCCTACATAGTCACACTGGCAATCCATGCAGTGGATCCAGTATTATCTCCCACTCCTTTGTGGTGCATGATTTGTCCCTATATGGTAGCCTCTGGGCGGTATGCGATGCCCACTTGCAGAACTCGGAAGCTGCGCTCTACTGCTTCTGAAATGTTTTTGCTGTTTGGCAGGATGCGCTATATAGTTGGTCTCATACTTTCCTTCTTCCTTTCTCTTCCTTGCCCAGGCATCTTGCAATAAATGCTTGTGGGTATCCCTTCTGCCTGAACTATTCACCTAGGTACCTTCTCTACAGTTGTTTAGCTTGTCGAGTGCTACAGTGGGTTCTCCCTCTGCCATATAGTGTTCTGATGCAACTCTTTTTGTATGACAATGGATAGTTACTGTTAAGACTAAGAATGTGTGGAGTGTTGGTGACCTTGCAATAAACCATGGTTTCTAGGCTATCATCTTCCTACCTATTGACAAGCACATCTAAAAGTGGCTTAGCTTATTCCAGATGAGATTTCATTTCTGTTTACTCTCCACTCAAAATAGTATATTTCAGACAGCATATGAAACAATTGGCAATTTGAAATACAAATCCTTACATTTCAACTTAATCTAGTGATTTTTCCATTAGATTGTGATTTACTTTCAGCTTACCTGCGACTATACATGTATCATCTTATGTCAGAAACTTATTGACTTCTGTTGTGTGCATGCACATATTTCTAATTTTCACTTAATGTAAGACAATTCATTGTATACACCCACATACAGTACAAATCCATCTGTTCCACTTTGTCTTATAAATTGATACTCAAAAATAATCTGTTATAATTTCAGGACATTTAGCACAGGACATTTAGTAACTGCCACCTCATCAAGGACTTGTTCACTTACTTGTAGCAAATGAAGTGGAAGAAAATGAAGTTGGTACTTCTAATATGCTTCCATTTATGTAAAAAAATCAATTTTAACAAGCCCAGTCTATAAGTGAGAGATGAATGCCTGACCTTGAAGAATACTTTTTGCAAAGTCCTATTAGAATTTGAGAAAATAGGAGTACTTAATGATGTTCTTCTGGCCCATTCACTGAAAACTGACATTCCCACTGATAATTTGCTATGTGAGGAAAAAAGGAGATAGACATAAGAAACAGATTGAGTAGACTACAGACAAGTTATAAAAACTTTTATATTTTTATATTTTATATTATATTTTTCTACTGCTTTCTATAAAAGAAAGTGAATGATAGTGTAAAGAACTGTAACTCACTTCTTGGGGTTTGGTTTGATTCACTGATAAAATAATAGTGTCTAAACAAGTATAAAACTATTAAATTGTCTCTAAATACTTGGCTCTTTCACTAGAAACACATACATCATTAGTTCTTTCCAATGTCACTTCCATATCCATATATATATATATATATATATATATATATATATATATATATATATATATATATATATATATATGTATGTATGTATGTATGTATGTATGTATGTATGTATGTGTGTGTGTGTGTGTGTGTGTGTGTGTGTGTGTGTGTGTGTGTGTGTGTATCAAGTGTTTCTTTTTTAAATTGCACCCTGTAAACCCAAATATGGGAGAAAGAAATCTTTCTTTCTTTTACCTGTTTCAGCTCAACCCAGAGCCATCCGCAGGAACAAATATATATATATGTTTTTATTTAAATTGCTAGCAAAGAATAAGGGAGAACTGGTATAGCTATTTCGAGTTTCTTAACTCTCTTCAGCCAGAACTTACCCTTCTGAGATTCGAACCTGGGCAGTCTGCATGTTAGGCAGTTGTATTAACCTCTAGGCCACAGGAATATTCACTCCCTGACTGCTAACAAAGTGAAAATATATATATTAAATATATATATATTTAATAAGTTCTATAGCCCCCATCCATCCATGTATTCCAGGGAACATTTTGCAAAATAGCCTTTTTGCGTATCACCATGTGAAGTGAGTGTATTTGCTAGAGTTTTATAGCAGAATTTGGGTGCAGTTGTGTAAAGCAAGAGGTTTACACAAGTCAGAGTTGTCTTGAAAAAAGTCCACTGATGGCAGAATTTTAATAGGGAGCCAACTTGAAAGCAATGTTTGTGACTTCATAGATATACATTTAATGCCATTATACATTTATTGGTGATGGTATACAAAATAAAGCTAATTTTATTTGTGAAAAAATGCTGAAGATGCCATTGAATAGCGCTAACCCTAGAAATGACTAAAGAAAAAGGACAAAAAAAAAGTATTGATGCCTTTGAACATTGCTGTTGAAGATGACTTTGAGATTACCATGGTAACCCAAGAAAACAAACAAATGGATCATTAAAAGTTTCCATTTGACGCCCAAATTACCAGGCTCAAATTAACTTACTTTAGATACAGTACATAATGTGAAGATCCAGCTCTCTGGAAAAATGTTGGGAAAGGTGAAAGGAAATACTTTCTTTTCACGCGAAACCTCTACTCTGGTTTCATCCACTAGTTCTTCTGTTGAATACAGTGATTGAAAAACTGCATTAAAAAGACTATCAGATGATTCATCTTATTCTTGTATATGTATGGAATAGTTTGGTAGAGAAAACAAATACAGGGGGAAAAAATAGCGGTGTGCCCTTTTTGCCTCTTTTGAACATGACCAAGATCAAATCCAAATCTTTTTTTGCTTAATTCTATCAAACCCAAATTGATCTTCCCTGTCCCAGACAAAGTGTCGTACAATGCTATCTAAATTGAAGATAGAAGCCTCACTCACCAGCTCATAGTGCAGTCCCATATCAATTCTAACAAGGAAATTACACAGGAAGCAGCCCAACATTCCATCTGCCATTAGAGATGCCTGATTTTCCACCTCCTTAACAAGAGATTTCTCTGGATTCCTGCACTCTAAGAAGCCCAGTTACATGAACAAAAGTTGTCAGGCAATCATATCCCTAGGCCAGAGGTCCCCAACCTTTTGGGCACTAGTGACCGGTTCTGTGGAGAAAGGTTCTTCCATGGACCGGAGGGTGCATGGTTTTGTGTACTGCCTGCATCCCATGGATGGGGCTTTGCTTGTTTGTGCAGACTGGTTGCTGGCATGCCACAGCCCAGTACCAATCCACAGACTGGGGGTTGGGAACCTCTGCCCTAGGGTGTCCTACCTTACAGCTCTTAACTTCCAAAAAAACCCCTTTGTTTTCCCATTGTTCAGGGTAATATTTTCTTGTAAAGCAGATACCCACAGTTATAAATAAATATGGTTCCTTTTCTACTGTGTTATTTTTGAATCTTCTATGACTATAGTTTCTATTTCTTGCCTTTTCAAGAAAATAAGAAGACAGCAGGGTGCTATAAATACCATATAACACCTCCAAACCATTAAATATTGTAAACTTGATGTTATCTCATATGTCAGTTATTTTCAATATAATTTGCATAAATTATCAGTTAAATGATTTCTTGAACATATTTGAATGTATGTATAAAAATAAGTAGAATGTATATTGAGATGGCAAACTTATGGGGGAAAAGTTGATATAGGCAACTTTGTGACTTGCTGCAGCAAATTCTATATTTAGAACTTTTTGGCTTCTTTTGCAACTTACTGTTTTCCTAGCTGATCTAAATTACTATCATATCAGCCTTGCTTATGTCATATATTTTCTAACCATAGATATAGTTTTCAAATAATCTGGTGGGATTGGCAGATGTTTTGGCAGAAGGCATGGATTTTCTATTTATTAAAGCATGCTCTGGGTCTCAAAATTTGGTATTAGCTTTTTAAAAGTGCTACCTGTTATGTTCTGGGCTGTGATTGACACATCAGGTGCAGGAAGTTGCAGAGAGACCCAGGCAGACCATGTGGCTGCCCGGACCAGACAGGCTGTCTCCAGCCTATTGTGCATGCGCAAGGCGGGAAAGATACGTTGCATTGATTGGTTGATGCTGCTCCCTGTAAGGGGGTATAAAAGGGATCCACGCCATTTTGTGTTGTTCTGTTGAAGATTAAATAAAGAAGCAACTGTTGTTACTTCTGCCTCGTCTCAATGCCTTACCAACGCACAGAATAGAACATTGGCAACGAAGGTGGCATCGTGCTGCAAGAAAACAATGAAAAGAAAATAGACTGACTCACCACGGAAGGCCCGAAGTGCTTGGAAGTTCGGTGTTCCGATTTGTGCAACTCTGCCTGCCAGTACGAAGATGCTGGAGGAGAGTTCGGCGAGATTCGTCCTGGAACCCCTTCACAAGCCGGAGCAGCACAAGGCATTGACGAGGCCACTAAGAAGTAATGATGTCAAAGATAGGGCGTTTGTACAAATTTGATACAGCTTACCCTGAATGTTGGAGCTCATACGTGGCCAGAGTAGAAAACTACTTTCGAGTAAACCAAGTTCAGGAAGATGGGCTCAAAGCCGCAATGTTACTGTGTGTCTGTGGGCAAGAGACATTTGATATTGCTGAAAATCTGGTTGCCCCAGCACCTCTGGAATCCATCGCTTACACTGAGCTGAAGAAAATGTTAAGGGAACATTTTGAACCAAAGCTATCAGTGATTGCCTGGCATCACGCATTCGAACAGTGGGACCAAAGGCTAGGAGAGTCTGCTGTGGACTTTATTGCTGTGCTGCAAAAGCTGCTGGGCCCTGTGAGTTCAAAGACTTGGAGGAAAGACTTTGAGATCGTCTAGTTTGTGGTTTGAGGAGCCGTGAGCTGCAACAAAAGATTTTTGCAAAGGAAGACGTTTCCTTCCAGGGTGCATTAAGGGAGATCACGGCCGACAAAGCTTGAGTTCAGGATCCATCCATTGAGAGGTTGCTCAAGAAGTAGCTGATCCTGATTCCAAAATGAGGTTGACCATCTACAGCAACCAGCAGAAAGAAGGCTCCAAGAGCGAACCAACAAGAGAGCTGACAAGGCAGTTCCATTCCCTTGGTGTTTCGGATGTGGAGGCCACCACAAGCATTCCAATTGCCGTTTCTGCTCTGCCATTTGCCGGGTATGTGGCAGGCAAGGTCACATAGGCACCGTCTGTTTAGGTTGCACGAAAGACCGTCCTTCGGAACAATTGCCACGGAAAGGTATCAGGGTCCCCAGCCAGAATAAGGTGGGTTTCTGTGCGTCCCGCAGGAGCATTTTGAACACAAGGGCCCACAGACCATTAAAGAAGAAGCTTTGCATTGATGTCAAATTGCAGGGGGTCCCCTTAATGATGGAGCTGGACATGGATTCAGCTCTGTCAATCATATTCCAGGACACCTTTAAGCAAATCTGCTACAGAAGTGGCCAGCGAGTTAAACTCAGGCCATCGAATCTGGTCTTAACAGATTTTCAGAATTCCCTAGTCAGGGTAAAAGGAGATGCCACACTCAAGGTACAGCATAGGAAATTCGAAGGGTTCCTGGACATTACTATGGTAGAGGGCGACCGCACAAGTCTAATTGGACTCAATTGGTTTGAGGCACTTGGGATTCAAGTGACTGGGCTACACAGCTTGCAAACGACAGGCCTTACAGAAGTTTGCAAGGAGTTTGCTGACCCTAGCCCAGAACTAGGGTCGTACAAGGGGCCTCTGATTGCTTTGCGGTTAGACCCATCCATTGCCTCAGTTAGGATTAAACCTTGTCGGGTGCCTTTTGCGCTGAAGCAAAAGATTAATGCCGAGATGAACAAACTGCTCCAGCAAAGTATTTTGAAACCTGTGGATAGCACTCCATGGGAAACACCCATAGTTATGCCACTGAAGGCCAATGGGGAAGTCCGCATTTGTGCTGACTATAAATGCATGTTAAACAAAGCGTTACAGCAGCATTCTTATCCGGTGCCTGTCGTGAGCCACATTTTGGCCTCGCTTAAGGGAGGTCAAGTTTTTGCCAAACTTGATTTGGCTCAGGCCTATCAACAGCTACCAGTTGATGAGGCAACAGCTGAGGCCCAGACGATCGTAATGCACCGGGGTTAATGTAGCCTCTGGCATTTTCCAAAGCGTTATGGAGTGAATGCTCCATAACATTCCGGGAATTTGTCCATACTTCAATGATGTCCTCATCACAGGGGAATACCCAAAAGCTTGGCTGAGAGGCTTCGGTCCATTTTGCTATGGTTCCGCGAAGCTGGGCTGAAGTTTAGGCAAGACAAATGCAAAATTGGAGTCACTTCCACTGAATTCCTGGGGTTTCGTATTGATGCAGAAGGCATCCATCCTGCTGAATCTAAGCTCAAATCAATTCAGCAGGCCCCAAGCCCCAAGTTGAAGAGCGAGCTTCAAGCCTTCCTTGGGCTTCTAAACTTCTATCACTCCTTCCTACCTCACAAGGCTGCAGTGGCAGAGCCGTTACACTGGCTCTTGGACAAACAGGCTCCATGGAAGTGGACACAAGTCCACAAAAAGAGTTTTGCAGAGGTCAAGGCATTGTTATCTTCAAATGCTGTTCTTGCTCATTTCAATGAGCAGCTGCCAGTGATGCATCCCCTTATGGGATCAGGGCTGTCTTAAGTCACCTGAAGGCTGATGGGACACAAGTCCCTGTAGTCTACTATTCTAGGACTATGTCATCTGCTGAGCATAATTACGCACAGATAGACAGAGAAGCCTTGGCCATAGTGGCTGGCATTAAAAAAGTTCCATGACTTTTTGTATGGTTGCCACTTCACGGTCTATACAGACCATAAGCCACTGCTGGGGTTGTTTACAACAAACAAGCAAACCCCACACATAATTTTTCCTAGAATGTTGAGGTGGTCAATTTTCCTTTCTGCATATGACTATTCACTGGTTCACAAACCTGGCAAAGAAATGGGCCATGCAGATGGCCTTAGCAGTTTGCCTTTACAGCTTGTAGAATCAGATCCTGCTCCAGCTAACCACATACTAGCTATTCAGGATTTGCCTGAGTCTTCCCTCAATGCAAGAGATGTGACTGCAGAAACAGCCAATAATCACACGCTAACACTTGTGTTGACATGGGTGCTGTCAGGATGGCCTGACACATGTCCTGGCACTAACTTCCAGAGTTTCTGGAAAAGGAAGCATGAGCTATCCACCTTTAAGAGTTGTGTCCTGTGGGGAAGTAGAGTAGTGATCCCAACCTCATTGAGAACTAGAGTCTTGCAATCTCTGCTTGAGGGACATCCGGGCATAGTCCAGATGAAGGCTCTGGCATGCAGCTATCTCTGGTGGCCTGGGCTTGATAAGGAGATTGAGACCCAGGTCCAGCATTGCAAGTTTGCCAACAGTCCAGGCCTGAAATGCCACTGGCTCCTGTACACAAGTGGGAGGAAACACATGCTCCTTGGTCGAGGGTTCATATTGTCTACACTGGCCCCTTTCAGGGGCAATTCTTCCTCATTGTTGTGGAGAGTCACTCTAAATGGCTAGAGGTCATTCCAGTGTCCACTACGATGACTGCCAGGACCATCCAGGTGCTGAGGGGCATCTTCACCTCCCATGGGCTTCCAGATGTTCTTGTTTCCGACAACGGACTTCAATTCACTTCTTCTGAGTTTCAGGCTTTCCTACAGGCCAACATGATTCACCATGCTACTTCGATACCCTTTCATCCACTTCCAACAGCCAAGCTGAGAGCATGGTGCACACAACCAAAGACACCTTGAAGAGGCTCACTCACGGAAACTGGCATCACAGGTTAGCTGACTTTCTTCTTCGCCAACGCACCACACCTTGCACAGCCACTGGGAAAAGCCCAGCTGAACTCCACTGGGGTCGCTGTCTCATTACCAAATTGGACAGATTGCACCCAGACCGGGTAGCTTCACAGGTGTCATAGCCGCGGGCACCTAGGAGACTACAGGTGGGCAATCTGGTTTGGGCAAGGAACTATGGACCTGGACATCTCTGGGTGACAGCAGTGGTCTGCAAAGTCACTGGGCCGCTGTCATACGAAGATGGTCGTGTGTTGCATCGGCACATTGACCAGCTACACTGGAGGCTACCCAGTCACCCTTCCACTCCTGACTCTGCTCTCAAGGGGGAGGAGGACCACGATGACAATCGTGGATCTCAGTCTTCCTGCAAAAGTGAGGGTTCGCACTCTGAACAAAGGGGTTTTGCCAATGATGCGGCTCTTAATTCTGGCACTGGGTCCATGGAAAATTGCACACAACCGGCTGTTCAGGCTACTCCATCTGCTGGTCTTGTGCCTATGGGACATTGCTCCCAAGAGGGGTCTGTCATGGACCTGGGAAATTCCATCCCACCAAGGAACTCTGGTCTGGGTTTACAGGGCCCGGCCAATCAGCATGATGTGGGTTTGCCTGTACCTAATAGGCATCCAAGTCCCGGTCTGCCGAGCCTGGCGGGCGAGCTTGTAGACTGGGCACTTGCAACTGCTCCAAGAAGATCAGAATAGGCCAGAGGCCCACCAAGGTATTTGAAGGACTATGTAAAATTCCTGTAGTAGGTGAGCAGGCTTAAGTGTACTTAGAAACAAGAACACACTCAAAAGAACTGAAAAGGTATTAGATTTGTAGTAATGTAAAATAGTAAATTCTATGTGTTTTAAGCTAAGAGGGGAGGGGTGTTATGTCCTGGGCTGTGATTGACACATCAGGTGCAGGAAGCTGCAGAGAGACCCAGGCAGGCCACGTGGCTGCCCGGGTCAGACAGGCTGTCTCCAGCCTATTGCGCATGCACAAAGCGGGAAAGATACGTTGCATTGATTGATTGATGCTGCTCCCTGTAAGGGGGTATAAAAGGGATCCACGCCATTTTGTGTTGTTCTGTTGAAGATTAAATAAAGAAGCAACTGTTGTTACTCCTGCCTCATCTCAATGCCTTACCAACGCACAGAACAGAACACTACCTATAACCTTTTAGAAAACAATTAAAAAGTGTTGAAGTGTGGGTAGTGAAAACTAGATGAACAGGAACTGTTAAATTCATGCTCCTATGCACCTATGTGTTCTTGCTGGTTTCCAATGGTTGAAGAGATGTCAAACTGCATCTCTTGGAAACTGAAGCAGCCATTTTACCCTTAAAAGAACCTTTGCTGCACTAAAGGACATTCTTCTACCTTATGCTATGGAGACAATTTTTGACTTCTGTTATGTGAAACATTTCAGGAAGTTGATAGATTAAGGAGATTTGCAGGTTCAAAGGACCTTCAGTTCCCAAAGCACCCTAAAGAGATTTTTTTAAAGCTAGAGTTGGCATATTCCATGGCTTTGAGCAAGCCAAGGTTATGTTTCTTCCAAAAATTTGAATGCAGTACTAGATTGGTACCAAATTGTAGAAGCTAATGTGACAGAAGGGAAAAATAATATACAGTGGGGCAATAGTCTTATTATCCATTTTTAGCTTAATATAATTCTACTTAAAGTAAATGTTGTTCTTTCTCACTCCAGTATTCTACCCAGCCGATCTTTTGAATGCAGTGTGCATTCTTTGTTCTGCCAGTGTGATATTTGTGTTCCTACAGCTGTGACTAGGAAGAAATTAAATGAGAAGAAAAGTCTGTTTCTGCTAATATAAACTAAAAAAGCTTAAGCAACTCTAAATGTTATCTGCTCAGCCAGAAAACCTCTTAGCTATGCCTGTTAATACTAAAAATGCATTGAAATCTCTGGACATTTTTTTTAACTAAAGAAGGAGATTGATTCTCAGTAATTGTCCATTCCTCTGGCATTTTCACAATTTGTTTTAAGAGGTGTTATCATTGTGGTCTACTTTGCCAAAAAAAAAAAAAGGTGGATTATGATTTTGAAGCACAGCTTTTTCAAGACTTCTTCCCCAAAGAAACATTTTTTTCATGTAATGTTTTTTTTTACTTTTTAATTTATATTCTGCTTCTTGTACATGAGGATATTCTGGCAGAGGTAGGAACATAACTCCCATTCTAAAAAGCCTGTGAATGTTTGAGAATTTAACCCATACATCATAATTATGATTACTATTTGCAAGAGCAACTGAAGAACTTAGCTTTCCCATAGTAATGGTGTGATGTAATCAAAGCAGAATCTTTTTGGACTGGTCCTATTCATGAAAAATTCTCTTCAGATTTTTAAAAAGTCACCACAACTGGGGAAGGAAGTCAAATACCCAGTGTCTATTAACTGGATTGGAAAAGGCTGCAGTGCTCTGTACAAAAAATTAACCAATTTGCAGATTGTACAAAATAATTTAAACATGATTGAAGTAATATAAATTTCCATTAAATTTATTTAGAGCTAGGCCTTGTCTAGGTAGTTGACTCCAATCCAGACCATGGAGATAGTTCATAATTCAAACATTCTGAACTTTTCTTTCAAGGACTAGAAAAATTTAGAAATGTTTTCTCTCCTGTTGTGAGATCCAACTGTAGTTGGAATAGACCAGTGTGGAAATTTAAGCCGAATACCAAGTGATTCCTTGGAAGATCCCCATTTTGTACCATTTGGATGGAATCTGGAACAATATTAAAACTTCTGAATTGTACATGGGAGGAAATCATAAGTTATAGATGCCCTTGGCTTTCAAATGATATTCAGAAGAAAAACTGACAGAAGAGATGCCTAGGGCACCATTGGTGGAAAATTAGGAATAAATCCAACTGGACAAGGTCATAGCCTCCTTAGAGAAAGTGGTTAAAAAAAAAGGCCTACTTCTCCACACTCATTATGCCATTCCAGTGCTGGCCAATATCCCATTTAGAGCCATCCAGCAATTCTACATAAGGAGTGACCAGTGAACCATTTGCAGAGGTGCTATAAGGCTAGTTTTGATATTTGTTGGATAAAATAACTCAGATTTTCTATTATTTCAGCTTCCTCTGGGAAGGTCTTGTGCAGATTACAGAAGCCCATTCTTCTGATTTTTATCTGAGTTTGAGCCTGAGTTAGTCCCAAGGAAGTAGACAAGGCCCTTGGAAACTGTAAGTATGGGCATTTATATGCTTGATTCATGCTCCTCTTAGTTGGTTAAGGTCTCCAGGGAGGCGGTATGTAAATGGATCCATGTGGTAATAAATACTTATTTAATTCTTACACTTCTGAAAGAGGTAGTGATGCATCCTCTCCTCAAAAGATCATCCTTGTATCCAGCTGATCTGGGCCACTTTCAACCAATCTCTTTTTTGTGGAGTGCCATGGGGCTCTTCCTGCTCTCTCCTTTTTTATTATTTATAAAAAGCCACTGAGTGAGATAACCTATTATTATGGGGACAAATATTATCAATATACTGATGATACCAAATGATATAACTTTGGCCATCCAAATGAAACTATTGAACTTTGTATCTGTCCATACTCTGCCATCTAATGGAATGTGGGAAGCTTGTCTTTTCAGTGGTTGCTGCTGTTCTCTATAATGATTTCACCCTCACCCACCACCAGGTATACAACATGTCCCAACTCTGCTTGTCTTTAAAAAAAATTGCAGGTGTTTGATAATAATAATTTATCAAATGTATATGCTCTCTGACTTCTGGTGAGTGGACAGCTAGCTCAACAGAAGGCTCTGCTGACTTCACTCATGCCCTTGTGGCCTCCCCTCTGAATTACAGCAACATGTTGTACATGGGGCTGCCTTTGAAGAGCATTTGGAAGCTTCAACTGGTGCAAAATATGGCTGCATGGACAGTAAATGGCACTGGTTACTTTGTGCAAGTAACAACACTATCTTGTGAACTGCATTAATTGCCAGTGAACTTCTGGGGTGCAATTCAAGGTGTTTCATAGCTTTTATGATCTCTCTCTCTCTCTCTCTCTCTCTCTCTCTCTCTCTCTCTCTCTCTCTCTCTCTCTCTCTCTCTCTCTCTCTCTCTCATTCTCTCTGTCTCTGTCTCTTTGTTTCTGTCTCTCTCTCTCTCTCTAACCATTCCAATCCAGTCTAGCAGGGTGGAAAGAGCTGGGTTTGGTTAGTTAAGGAATCCCAGTGGGCAAGACCCAGAAGATAAGCTCTTATTGCTCTAGTGTGCCTACCCTATGGAACGTTTGCCACTTGGAGTCATTTGTTGAGGTGGCTGGTTATACCAATTAAATTATTATTTTAATCTGGGCTGTCTATTTGATATCATATATGTAGCTGTTTTTATGTTTTCTCTAATTTTGAATGCTGCTCAGAGTCCAGTGAGGTTAAACTCAAAGGAGAGATTTGAATTCATGAGCTAATTTGAGTCAATTGGACTTATATTGGTGTGATATACGTAATTGAATGAAAGCTCTAATCTAGTTTTCCCTATGGGAGTATATGAATCAGGCAGATGTTCTTGAAATTACACACCAAGTCTAAACAAGACAATTTAAAGAGAATTGGAAATTGCTGCCTTTTTCTTTCCTTTTCCTTCTTTACACCATTTTTTTCTCCTTTTCCCTTCCCATCCTAGTTTTCTATGAATTTTTTAAAAAAATTCTCTTTGTATTTTATATTTTGATAAACCAACAAAAATGTTTAACAGGGTTCCCTGTGAGATTAGATGGCCAATAAATGTAAATAAGTTATAATCATAAATAATAAATAAATTGTCCCTCCAGTGATCAAGTTGGCCCTGACCCTGCTAACCTTTTGTCTTGGTTCCTTGCCCAAGCTTAGGGCCCAAGTGCATGAAGAGACATCTAATGATTGTTAATGATTGATGACTGATCATTTTTTGCAGCAGCTGTATTTTAATTTTTGTATTTGTTGTTATAATTTCAATATTGCTTGATGCTCAGAGTTACTTGTTGATTAAAACTGATTAAATAAAATGTCACTGTTTTTGAGCAGCCTTATAAATCCATTCAATAAAAAATACACTATCTATCTATATGTTTTTGTTAATTATATTAATAGTCCAAGAGATCTTTTAAAGTACATTAAAGAGTGGATATATTGTGCATATTCATACAAAGATAGCTGTCTCTTATTTTTCTGCTCCCCACATATTCTACTTTATATATCCACTTTCAGGGGAGAAAGCTCCTTAATAACTTTAAAAAATTAAAATCAAAATATAGAGATATAACCAAATCCATTACCATTACAACTTAATAGCTGGTAATAAAACTGAGAACATTAGGTTCAACAAAGAACAGCAAGAGAAACTTAGTTCATTAGTTGTGAAATAGTTCCAAGCATTGTTGTGACTCATTGTCTCAAATGTGTTTGGGACACATGAATGCAAGTGGACACATGCAGGGTTTACCTTAAGCAATGTGAGTTGTGTTTTTTATTCAATAAAATAAAAAGTTCCAAATGAGTAACTAAAAGCTTCTTTCCTCTTTTTCTGGGGGGAAGGGCGGGAAAATCTCAAATATATACATTCATTTCCTTTGAAGAGTGTGTGTCCTTCATATTAGACTATTTGCTATGTGTTCAATATTAGATGTGCTCAATATATAGGCTCCAGTAAAAATGTGAAGCTCCATTCAGTACATAGCTCAATTTAGCATAAACTGTTAGCTAGAGCAATCCGATTACATTAATTTAATCCTGTATATGTGTCCCAAAATATCTTTCTTGCATTTAATTTCTGACATTATTTATAGAAGCCCTATAACAAACTGGATTACAAAGACTTAAACAAAATTAATTTCTTCACCATCATAGCTTTAGTTTAAATAGGGATATATTTTGCCATATAAACCTTAAAATCATTGCATTTAAATCATCAAAAAAATCTTAGTAAGTTTAATGGGCACTGTTTCAAATAGGAAAATTAGCTTTGGTAAAATGTTCATCTTAACCGTCGCTATTCTTCCTAGAAGTGATAATTGAAGATTTTCCCATCTTTCCAAGTCTATTTTTATTTGTTTCATTAATCTCTCATAATTATCTTCTTTTAATGTAGTATATTTCGCAGTTAAATAAATACCCAAATATTTAACTTTCTTAACTATTTGAAGATTTGTCATTTTAGCAAGTTGAATTTTCTGTTTGTCTGTTAAATTTTTTGCTATTACTTTAGTCTTTTCCCTGTTTATTTTCAGACCAGCCACTTCTCCAAATTTCTCAATTTTTTGCAAGAGTTTATCAGCTATTTGCAATGGCTCCTCTAAAATGAAGACCAAGTCATCCACAAAAGCCTGTAGTTTATATTTCTGGTCTTTAATCTCCAGACCTTTAATTTCTGTATCTTGTCTGATATTTCTTGCCAGAACCTCTAATGTAAGAATAAACAACAGAGGAGACAGCAGGCATCCCTGTCTAGTGCCTTTTTAAATCTCAAATCCATCTGTATAATTTCCATTTAAAAGTATTCTTGCTGTTTGTTTCTTATAAATTGCTTGAATTGTGAGAATCAAATGTAAATTGTTACAAGAATCTAAGGATAGAGGGGGCTTTGGACTTCCAGACTGGAGACTTTACTATCAAGCAGCTATTTTGCTTTGGCTTAAAGAATGGATTGTATTGAGAAATAAAAGATTGCTTTATTTAGAGGGACACGACCTTCAGTTAGGTTGGCATGCTTTTATATGGTACGAGAAATCTAAAGCACATAAGTACTTTCAAAATCATGCGATAAGAAATGTACTACTCTCAGAATAGGAGAAAATTAAACATAAAATATATATGAAAATACCTGAGTGGCTTTCAACAATGGAAGCATTTGCTTATCCAAATCTGATCAACTATGACAAACTGGTTAGTTATAAAGATATTTTGGACAAAGAGGGAAAACTTAAGGACAGTCAAACTTTACAACTGCAAGGTATTGACTTGACATGGTGGTCCTATTTGCAATTTCAAACAAGATATGAAAAAGATATAAAATTGACAGGTTTTTACAAAGAACAGACCCCATTAGATATAATTTTGTTAAAAACAAATGAGAATTTGATTAGAAAACTCTATAAATTTCTTTTAAACTGGAAGATGGAAGAAGAACAAGTGAAAGAAACAATGATAGTATGGGCAAAGAACTTTGGACATTCTATAGATTTGAAAGACTGGCAAAAACTTTGGGATAAAAATATTAAGCTTACAAAAGGGGTAGCATATAAAGAAAACTTATATAAGATGTTTTATAGATGGCATATGACACCAGTTTGCTTAGCAAAAATGTTTAAAAATGTTTCGGATATTTGCTGGAAATGTAAACAACAGCCAGGCACTTACTACCATGCCTGGTGGATATGCCCTATTGCTAAGAAATATTGGTCTAAGATCCATAGATGGTTGGAAAAGATGATGAAACTACAGATAGAATTTAAACCGGAATTGTTTTTGTTAGGAATATTAAGACCTAATTATGGTAAAGAGAATGACTATTTGATACTGCATGTTTTAACAGCTGCAAGGATAGTATTTACCCAATTTTGGAAAAATGAGAACTTACCATCTGACCAGATTATAATTACTAAAATTTTAGAGTGTGCAGAAATGGCTAGACAAGATGATTCAATTTATTTTAGAATTTGGGAAAAAATTTTATCAATGGTTAGATACACGTTAGAACTTGAAGGATTCAATATTTTAGAATAGATGACTGATTTTTAACTGAGTTCTAACTAACATTTTGATGATATGATTATTTTTCCTGACTTACTGATTTTCATTTGTTACTTTTGATTGTTAGGATTTTTTGAGAGTTTATTAGTAGTGTTTACTTAATAGATTAACGTGTTTGTTTACTAATTGTTATTAATATGTTATAGTCTAAGCTTCATAAAAATGGTTGAATATGATATTTACTCATTATTATGATCCGGACGGTAGCTTGTTTGTTGAAATACATGATTGTACCTATCCTTATTTTACCCTAAACTAAACCCTTTATTCCCTTCCCCTTCCCCTCTCCTCCCACCCCCTCCCTTTACCATACCTGTATTGTTCCTATTTTTCCTCATCTATATAAACTTAATAAAAATTTGTTTAAAAAAATAAATAAATAGGGATATTTTAATAAACTACGTAGGAAAACAATTAATTAAACAAACTCTTTTATTCTCTGTATTATTTCTCCACATAATCACTACCATTCTTTATGACCTTTTTGCAGTGATGAACAAGCTTCTGAAAACTATCAAAAAAGAACTCCTCATTTTGAATTCTCAACCAGATACTGATGGTTATTTCCACCTCTTCATCTGAGTCAAAGAGTTTCCTACAAAAGTATTCCTTTAATTTTTGGGAAAAGATGGAAATAGCTTAGTGCCAACCTTGAATAGCAAATATATAAACAATGAAATACAAGTTACAATTGCCTTTAGTGTAGCTTGTAACTTGTGAGATGTAAAGCCTAACATTGTTGTGTTGCATTAAAATTTCTTTCTTGCGCTTCCAAACTCTCTTTAATCATTGTTTAAAGTTTTGAACATAGTGATCTGAGTTGATATCAGTATCAGGGGTCAAAGAAAATCACATGAATAACACCATCTGCACCACCCCAACCTGTAACAATCAGGGTTTTTTTAATTGAAGCCTGGATTTTGAATTTTCTTTTCTGCAGATCAAATGTTTGTCATAATATTCCATGAATTGATGCTTCATAATAATAACTAAAGTTTTGTTGGCAATCACACTGCTATGAAAAAATTTCTCATCTTTATCTTTATATCATAACAAATTTGTGGACAAATGTCAACTGTTGAAACTTCATTTCTACTTCCAGCATGCAAGGAATCCACCTTGCATAAAATTTTCACTATTGAAGAATATCAATAATGTGACCTACACATTCCTGTGAAATGCAAAGCTTGACAATAATTTCCCTTTGAGTGATCTGGTGATTGTTCTTAATTGTCCATCAACATTGTTATGTAAAATTTATTACTACATCTCATAGGTTATCCACTTCATTGTGATACACAATACTCAAATCAGCAAAGTCATTATCATAAACAACCTGAATTTGGTGGCGAATCTCAGTTGCATAGACTCCTCTAGTAGTTAAAAATTAAATCACAGCATGCTACTTAAAGCTTATGAGGACTTCCAGTTCCACGTCGTAGCAAGATGGGTGCAGGGAAGCAGGGCTCTACCTCCCACGTCTGATTTCGTCCTGCTGGGTGTCCAAAAAGGGCCTAAAGTCACCCCAGAGATGCGACAAAGGAGGGGACTGTCATTGATCGTGGTGAGGCAGCGGCCGAACTGCTTGATCTGAGGAAGCCTTCTGAACCAACAGGCGAAAGATTGGCTGCAAGCAAGCAGCCAATCGGAAGCTACTGACAACCAGAAAAAAAGCACAACCAAGCAGAAAAGCATCATGTCTGGAACTGGGTGAGATCAACCTCCCTGCTCTATAATTGTAAAAACTTTCATTTAAAAAAAATCCCAAAAGCAAGGCTCCCAGAAGCAAGAAGGTAGGGGGGATTTCTTTTCTGGTACTCCTCCCACTAGAAGAACAGTGGCGGCTCAAAAATTTTGGGAGAAAAGAGAAAAATTGGAAACAATTTAAAGTTGTAAGATTGAAAAATTTGGCTGATCTAAAAGACTTTGAAAACTTTATTATTTTTCCCCACTTTTTGGAAAAAGTATTAAACAGAGCTTTCAAGAAATAAGTTCTGGTTGAAGATAGACTTTTCCTGGCATCTAGTGGTGGAAAAAAGGAACAACACCAAGATTTTGTTTTTTATCCAGCCTGGAAGAAATGATCTTGGCTTGAAGCCCAAACAGAGATAACATATTAGACTCTTTCATGTGTCTGAACTTCTCAGCTTTGCAGATTGCAGCTGAAAAAGGGAGAGGAAAAAAATATTTGGGCTTTTTTCCCCAGCATGATGGATTATAACTATAAGCTATTTTAAAGCCATCCAGCTTTCCTAGATTACAAATACTACTTGTGCTGCAGTGTCAAGAATTACCTAGAGCCAGAGGAAATTGGATTCTTGGCTATTTTATTTGGAAGAGGCCTTGTAGACTACTAATTTGGAATAGCAAGACCTTGAGGAGTATAAACTTTGGTTGTTTTGGATTGTTGGACTTTTGGGCAACTGTGTGGAGTTGATGTTGAAAGACAAAGTCAAAAGTGGATTATAAATTCTTTCTTGTTATTGCCTCCCTCTTTTGGGGGGAAGTGTACTGCATAATAGATCCCTACATTCAAGAACTATTCAGAGATAGTGGAAATTTGACTCTTGACAACTCCATTTGGGGGAGCTCTTATGGACTATTAACCCTATATTCAGGATTTGTTGGATTACAAATCTGGGCAGAGTGATAACTTTGGATCTTTGGACAATTGTTTGAAGCTGGGACTAAAGACAGAAGCGGACTAGAATGTTTCTTCTGCCTGATTCCCCCTGTGTGTGGGAGTTTATTGGATTATAAGAAGCTATAGATAAAGACTGCAAGACTTATTGGAGACAAACTTAAAGGTTATATGGGAATATTGATTGTAAGATTGGAGGGTTTGTATAAAGTTGATAATAGGGGTATATATTAGAATTGAGAAAGCTTTGGAGGATAGGAACAAAAATGAGTGTTTCTAACTTAGCCAAAGCTAGCAAAAAACCATCCTCAGCTCCATCTTCTACTACCCCCAGTCCTGTATATCAGAGATCAATTGATGCAATATTACAGCAAGAAAAAAACAACACTTTTCAGAAGGAAATGCAAACACATTACAATTAATTCAGGGAAAATGATAAGAGCACATGTAGACTATAAACCAGAACTATATGGTTTAGGTATAATTTCAGAAAATTATGATTTAAAATATGTATACTTAATATCACAGGTATGAACAGGAGTGAGAATTACATTTGCTCAATATTGGAAAAACAAAGACATACCATCTAAAGAAGATGTAATTAAGAAAATCTTGAACTGTGCAGAAATGGATAGGCTCACATTGAAAATGAAAGGTAAACTTACTGATGAGCCATCTGCAGACTGGACGTACAATCCAGGGAGATATGTTGTCTCCCTGGAGCAAAAATCAAAGACGTGCCTGAGAACTTGATGAAAGTAATTAGGCCCACAGATTACTACCCTCTCCTATTCCTTCACATTGGGATAAGTAACACAACAAAGAACCTGAGCACAATACTGAAAGACTATAAGCAACTAGGCAATAAAGTTAAGGAGCTAGGAACACAAGTAGTGTTTTCATCAATACTCCCAATTAAAGGCCAACCCCCATTGAAGGAAAAAAGAATTCTAGAAATAAACCACTGGCTAAAGGGTTGATGTTGCCAAGAAAACTTTGGTTTCTTGGACCATGGACTGCATTTCCTATGTGATGAACTCTTGGCAAGGGATGGGCTGCACCTCATGAAAACAGGGAAAAATGTACTCGGGAAAAGACTGGCCCAACTCATTAGAAGGGCTTTAAACTAAAATTGAGAGGGAAGGGTGACCAATCATTAAAATCTATAGAATACAAAACCAGCCATAAATCCTAAGAAAAATAAATCAAACAAAGAGGTAGGGAGTGATGAGAAAAAAGAAAAAATCAAACAACAATCAGAAGATCCAAGAAACATACCCACGGACAGACATAAAAGTCTTAAATTTTTATTTATTTTATTTTGTTCAGACTTATATGCTGCCCTTCTCCTCAGACCCAGGGTAGCTCACAACAGTAATACAAGTAAAAAACAAAACATAGGATCAGTTAAAATTTCTACATTAAAATACTATATAAAAACAAAATAATTTATAACACTCATACCACACACAATCACAATCAAAGGCCCAGGGGCAGAGTACAGCTCACACGCCCCAAACCTGTCTGCATAAATGTGTCTTTAATAGTTTCCGGAAAGCTAGGAGGGAGGAAGCAGTATGAACCTCTGAGGGAAGCTGGTTCCAGAGGGCTGGGGCAGCAATGGAGAAGGCCCTAGCCCTAGGCCCCACCAGATGGCATTGTCTAACAGACGGGACCCATAGGAGGCCAACCCTATGTGCCCTAACTGGTCGCTGGGATTAATGAAGCAGAAGACGGTCCCGCAAGTATCCTGGCCCATTGCCATAAAGGGCTTTATAGGTCATAACCAACACTTTGAATTGTGTTCGGAGACCAATTGGTAGCCGAACACAAGGGCTGGAGTGATATGAGCATGTCTTGGGAGACCCAAGACAGCTCGCGGGGCCGCATTCTGGACCACCTGCAGTCTCCGGACATTCTTCAAAGGTTGCCCCATGTAGAGAGCATTACAGTAAACATATAAATGTTTATATACTAATGCTCAAAGCTTGCAGAACTCCCAAGGTGAACTAGAAGCAATACTATAGGAGTGTGGGTATGACATAGTTAGCATTACAGAAACCTGGTGGGACAAAACCCATGACAGGAATGGATGAACTGATGGATGATATAAATTGTTCAAAAGAAACAGAATTACAAAAAGAGGAGGGGGAGTTGCACTATATGTAAGAGAATACTACATATCTACAGAAATGGACATGATCCAAGATAAAAGCCCTCCAGAATCTATATGGGTCAACATAAAAGGAAAAAAAGTGACATTGCCATAGGGGTATATTACAGGCCACTCAACCAACCAGAAGAAATAGATGGACTCTTTGCCAACCAATTAATAAATGTATATAGGAAGTAATAATGGGAGATTTCAACTACCTAGATATCAGCTGGGAGACAAACTCTGCAGCGAGCAGGAGATCAAACAGATTCCTAACCAAACTAGCCAACTACTTTGTTATCCAAAAGGTAGAGGAGGGAACTAGAAGTAAAGCTATACTGGACCTTATGCTAGGCTGCATTAACAGAGGGATAGAATCAAGATCACACAAAGTATTAATAGCACTCTACAATGCCTTGGTAAGGCCACATGTGAAATACTGCATCCAGTTTTGGTCACCACGATGTAAAAAAGATGTTGAGACTCTAGAAAGAGTACAGAGAAGAGTAACAAAGATGATTAGGAGACTGGAGGTTAAAACATATAAGGAAAGCTTATGGAATTGAATATGTCTAGTTTAATGAAGAGAAGGATGAGGGGGGACATGATAGCAGTGTTCCAATATCTCAGGGGCTGCCACAGAGAAGAGGGAGTCAAGCTATTTTCCAAAGCACCTGAAGGCAGGACAAGAAGCAATTGGTGGAAACTAAGCAAAGAGAGAAGCAACCTAGAACTAAGGAGAAACTTCCTGACAGTTAGAACAATTAACCAGTGGAACAACCTGCCTCCAGAAGTGGTAAATGCTCCGATGCTGGAAGTTTTTAAGTAGAAACTTAAAATTTGTCCAAAATGGTATAGGGTTACCTGCCTGAGCAGGGAGTTGGACTTGATGTCCTCCAAAGTCCCTTCCAACTTTATTATTATTATTATTATTATTATTATTATTATTATTATTATTATTATTATTATTATTATTATTATTATTATTATTATTATTATTCCTTACTAATAGAGAAGAAGTAATAGAGGGAGTTGAAGTTGCCAGAACCTTGGGGGAAAGTAACCATGTCATATTGGAATTCAATATAGGGCAAACACAAGCAATAGAAAATAATTCAACCAATGTCTTAAATTTCAAAAGAGCTGATTTTAATAAACTCAGAGAAAACCTAGAAAGATTCCATGGATGAAAATCCTAAAGGGGAAAACAACTCAAGAAGCATGGGAAACTCTGAAAAATGTTATCATAAAAGCCCAGTCCAGAACAATACCACTGAAAAATAAAAACAAGAAAGTCAAGAAGAAACCAGCATGGATGTACAAAGATCTCTCAGACAAACTGAAAGACAAAAAGGACAAGTAGAAAAAATAGAAAGAGGGACACATAATTAAGGCCAATTATTTGCAGACAGCCAGAACATGCAAAGACGAAGTCAGGAAAGCAAAGACTCTGTATGAACAAAGACTTGCAACAGAAATCAAGGATAATAAAAAAAAGTTTTTTTCAATATATTAAAAAAAAGAAAAAAGTCAAGGAAACTGTAGGTCCACTAAAGAGAGAAGATGGCAAAGAAGTAAAAAGCAATAGGGAGAAAGCAGACCTACTTAACACATTCTTTGCATCAGTCTTCACACAAAAATAAATTATAGCTTAACATACCAAAAAATACTGCAAAAGACAAACTAGAAACAAAAATTAAAATAAGCAAGAAAATGGTTTTCTGACTTTGACGAATATAAATCACTAGGAACACAAAGATTACATCCCAGAGCTGGCAGATGTTATCTCAGAACCATTGCACTATATCTTTCAAAAATCCTGGAACACCAAGGAAGTACCTGAGAATTGGAAAAGGGCTAATGTGGTTCCCATCTTCAAGAAAGGATAAAAAAAAAAACAGACCCAAGAAACTAGAGACCAATCAGTCTAATACCAATATCTGGGAAGATTCTGGAAAATATAATAAAAAAACAGATCTGTGAATAACTAGAAGAAAACTAAGTAATAACTGGTACACAGCACGGATTTGTTAAAAACAGATCATGCCAAACCAATCTTATTTCATTTTTTGGTAAAATGAAATTAGTAGACCAGTGAAACACTGTGGACATAGTATACTTAGATTTCAGTAAGGCATTTGACAAAGTAGACCACAATCTATTGCTTGTTAAGCTAGAAAAAGGTGGAATAGACAACATCACCACCAGATGGATTTGTAGCTGGTTGACAAACTGTACTCAACGAATAGTACTCAATAGTACATCCAGATGGAGAGAAGTAAGCAGTGGGGTACCACAAGGGTCCGTCTTAGGCCCAGTAGTCTTCAACATCTTTATCAATGACTTAGATGAGGGAATAGAAGGGGAACGCATCAAATTTGCAGATGACACTAAACTGGCAGAAATAGCCAACACCCAGAAGACAAGCTCAGAATTCAAAAAGATCTGGACAAATTGGAACAATAAAATGAGTTTTAATGTGGAGAAAGTAAAGTTTTACAATTAGACAGGAAAAATCAAAGATGTAGGTACAGATTAGGTGAGACCTGGCTCAAAAACAGTAACTGTGAGAGGGACCTTGCAGTCCTAGTGGACGATCACTTGACTATGAGCCATCAATGTGCAGCAGCAGCCAAAAAAGCTAATACAATCCTGAGTTGTATAAACAGAGGCATAGAATCAAGATCACGCGAAGTATTAATACTGCTTTACAAAATCCTAGTGAGACCACACCTGGAAGACTGCAACCAATTGTGGTCACCATACTACAAAAAAGATGTTGAGTATAGCTTAAAAACAGGATATAGATTATAATTACAGGTACTTGATGACTTTTGTAATTGTATAAATTTTAATAAGCAAGATTATATTCAATTTGAACTTCATTTATATGACTTTGTTGCTGAATGAGGCCCGATCATTATGTTGTGTCTTAACCTTTGGAAAATTTGGAAAGAGGAGTTGCTCGGACATTACTCCTGGTCTACATCTGAAGAGGGATGAGAGGGAAGAAAGAGTGAAAGAGGGGAGAAGGAAGTAGGAAGGTTGGAGGAGAAGAGGAGAAGTGGAGAGAAAGGGAAGGAGAGGGGTGGAGGAAGAGGGAAATAGGAAGAGAAGAAAGGTAGAAAAAAGGTAGAGAAGAAAGAGGGTAGATGTGGTGAAGGGGGAAATGGGCGAGCAACCCCAAAGGTTATGTGTAGGTATTTATCTCATTTCATTTATTGACTATATGAATATTAAAGGATGTATGCTAACATCTTATAACTATTATGATATATGTATCGGGGAGAGTTTGGAATCAAATTGATAAAGTCTTAAAATAGGTTTAATAGAAATTTATGACAGAAATGGAATATATTAAATTTATATGTTTTTGGATTTTTTTTTCTCTCTCTCTCTCTCTTTTTTTCTCTGTCTTGTGTGGGAGAGGGAAATAGAAAGATGATAAGTGAATGTATTAAGTTGAGTTGTTTATGTATGTTTTTATTGTGGAATTTTTGTTCACCCTATCACCACGGTGTGTTTTAAGCATTTATTGTTAAAATCATAAAATCAATAAAATATATTTAAAAAAAAGATGTTGAGACTTTGGAAAAAGTTCAGAGAAGAGCAACTAAGATGATTCAAGGCCTGGAGACTAAAACATATGAAGAACTCCTGCAGCACTTGGGTTTGGCTAGTTTAAAGAAAAGAAGAAATAGGGGAGACATGAGACCAGTGTTCCAGTATTTGAGACGCTGCCACAAAGAAGAGGGGTCAAATTATTCTCTAAAGCACCAGAGGGCAGGACAAGAAACAATAGTTGGAAACTGATCAAAGAGAGAAGCAACCTGGAATTAAGGAGAAAGTTCCTAAGAGTGAGGACAATTAACCTTCAGAAATGATGGGTGCTCCATCACTGGAGGTTTTTAAGAAGAGACTGGACAGTCACTTGTCTGAGATGGTATAGGTTCTCCTGCTTGAACAGGGGGTTGGACTAGAAGACCTCCAAGGTTCCTTCCAGTTCTATTCTATTCTATTCTATTCTATTCTATTCTATTCTATTCTATTCTATTCTATTCTATTCTATTCTATTCTATTCCATTCCATTCTAACAGCAGTATCACAATCTGTTCTCACAGTAATTTCAACTCAACATGAAACATGTCATGTCAAAACAAAAGAACAGATATTAAACATCAGAGCTTCAGCACATCATTACTGCCATCTGTTGGTAACATAACATTGAAGCATCACTTTTCATTCAACTCTTATATAACAAGGCAGGCTCCTGTATAATTTTCTCCAGAAGTTGAGGTGAGGAGGAAACCATTGTGCAGATATTCTTTTACTTGAAGCTATCTTAACTTTCACAGTCTTTGAATGAATTTTGTTTCTTTGGGCATTCCAAAATTACTTGAGATTTATTTTGCTTGCTTCTCTTTTATTTAATTTTAAAGAATAAGATCTTCTTTTCTTTTCAGTTCTAGATAATTAGATGCTCATAATTTATATCAAACTTAGGCAAACACAATATTAGGAATGTTGTCAATTGAATTTAATAAATTAAATATAACTTTGTCAGTCAGTTAAATTATTTTAAAAGGCATAAAAAGACTAACTACAAATACTAGTATGGCAAATGAGCCCAGATGACTGTTCAGCCAAGATCATATGACATATACTGAATCATAACATGGCCAACCACATTTTAGCAGAAAGTATTTTGAGAGTCCATTTAATTTATGGTTCAGTTTACTGTGCAAGCACAGAGAATTATGTTAATCACGGTGCAGTTAACTACTATGAGTTAGCATGTTGTGTAAACACAGTATTTATGAAAAGAACAATAGACTCCCATTTTGAATGAGTTGCCAAGTCATCAATTTGGGCTTTGTGATATCTCAAGAGCCCACACAGTTTTCCAGGAATGCATTATGTAAACTGCCTAAAGTTGCTCTAGTTACTGGAGCAAATTTAAGAAGGAAATAAATGAATAGCCAAGACAAATTGAGCAGGGCTTATTATGGCTTTTCATACTAGCCATATATACTTTCATACATACTTTTCAAGCCTAGCTTTTCTATCATGACATCTGTGGATACCAGTGTGTACTAGATGCCAAATTCTCTACCCCACCACATATTTTACATGGATACAAAGGTTTATTAAAAGCAAGAGAAATTGAGTCAAATGACCCAAATAAGCTGTCTTAGAAAATAAAAATGGCTGATTGTAGTAGTGTTTTATGTGCTCCAGATGCAACCATAAGCAGGGTGTTGGGAAAGCTTCTATAAGAGCAAAAGGGTTCATGTAGGTGCTACCGTAGATACTTCTAATGAATTATGCTCCCTATGGCAGCCTTTCAACCAGCTGTTTAATAAAAGTGCCTAAAACTGAAATATCACAAACGTCCAATGTCTTCCAGGATAACAGAAGCCAGGAACACTGGTATGTAGTGCAATCATCAAAGGTTTATTCCTTGACAAACAAAAAGTTAGCACTGGGAGTGGTTTGCACCCAGTGCCTTACATAGCTGTACCACGCCCTATAACCCCATCCCAGCTGCTAACCACCATCCGCTGAATAGCCTTAAAAGAGTCTTTCATCCGGCCACGCCATTCCCCTGGCATAGTCCTGCCCTGCTGTCTCTCACCCGAACCACCAGTGGCTGGCCTCACATTCCCAGCGTCTCCCAGGCTTTCTTGGCCTCACTCGCTCATCATATCCCTCTCCCTGGCTGCTGGACAAGTCCCAGAAGCCTCTGTGACCGCCGGTGGATGGTCCTGCTGCCCAGCTGCTCCGCTACCAGTCATGTGCTCCATCGGCATCTTGCTGCGCCGCCCAGCTGTTCTTTTTATTGCCACGACTCTCGCCAGCCTTCCGCAGCGGCCCTCCAATGATGGCAAGCCTCCCACATGGCCACCGGCAACCGGCTGCCCTCTCCACAGGCCGGGGGGGGGGCATCAGCAGCGGGATCGTGTAGCCGGCAGGCTGTCGAGGTAGAGGGAAGGGGGGAACTGAGGGCTCGTTTCGGCGGCTGAGGCAGCATTGGCGGCTCCCCGGATACATGACGGCGTTTGGCGTTGGACCATCAGTTGGCAGCTGCACACAGTATTCCATGTCACCCCCCCACCTGTGAATGGCAAGCCCCATGGGGCTTGACATGCAGCCCCCTCTACCATGGGTCCTCCTGGAAAATAAAAGGACGTGTATGAATGCATATTACTACAACTGTCCCTCCCCGGTTTCCCTGGATACAGACGGTGGAATGCTCGTACCAACCGGGGAGCATGCATGTCCTCTTCTCCAACCCAGGTTGCCTCAGAGAGAGGATACCCTTTCCACCAGAGAAAGTATTGCACCCACCCATGACGGGTCCGGGAATCCAGAACCTCTTGGACTTCATATTGGTATCCTGTGACTGGTCCCAGTGTGTTGGCCATGGGAGGGGTTCCATGTACTAGCTTTAGTAGACTTCCGTGAAACACAGGGTGTATCTTTCCCAAGAATGGAGGCAATCATAGCCGTACGGTTACTGGGTTGATCACCTGGGTTATCTGGAATGGGCCTATGTATTTGGGACCTAATTTCTTACAGGGCACCCGCAACCGGAGATACTTGGTTGACAGATACACCCAATCACCCACCCGAAAAGGCCTGTGCTCAGCCCTCTTTCTATCGGCCTGTGCTTTTACCGCCTCCTCAGCTTGTGTTAAGGCCTCCTTCACTTTTCCCCACAACCCAGCTACCTGTGTCATCCATGTCTGGGGGTTGTGTGGCACACTTTCTCCTTGTGGCCGTTCAGGGATGGGAACAAATTCCACCAGTGTACCACCCGAAAGGGGGCAAACTCTGTGCTGCTGTGCACAGTATTATTGTACGCCACTTCAGCAAACGGTAAGAGATCTACCCAATCCGTTTGCTGATATGTGACGTAACTGCGGAGGTACCGTTCCACCATTGCTTTTTCTCGTTCTGCCACCCCATTGGTACTAGGGTAGTATGCGGAACTGAGGCCTTGGGATGACCCCACCAGGCAGAGGAAATCACGCCAAAATTGCGCAGTAAATTGCACTCCTCGGTCGGAAATAACACGTCGAGGTACTCTGTGAAAGCGGTAGACATGCTGTATAAATAGTCTTGCTAGGCGACGGGCCGACGGCAACCCTTTACAAGGAATGAAGTGGGCCTGTTTGGAGAAGAGATTGATGATGGTCCAAATCACGGTATGACCTTGATTCTCCTGGCAGCTCTACCACAAAGTCCATAGCGATCTCCTCCCATGGTCACGTCGGGTCAGCTACCTTCTGCAACAGGCCCATCGGCCTCCCCACCCGTGGCTTTGCGATAGCACAAACATGGCAGTTCTTCACATATGCTTCCACATCCGCTTTCACCTGAGGCCACCAGAATTGCCGTCACACCAAGTGCAATGTTTTCAAAAACCCAAAATGGCCAGCCTGCTTGGTGTTGTGGCAGTGCTGGAGGACAGTACGCCGTAGGCTGTCCGGCATGTATAGTTTGTCACCTTTCCAGGCCAGCCCCTCTCTGTGTGTTAACAGGCCTGGATGGTCACGTAGCCATACATCGTCTAACATGGCTGCTTGTAGTTCCGATTGCAGGCTGTCCCCCACTGTAGGGGCCCCCAACCAAGCTACCCCTTGGCTGTAAGGAGGCATTATCACTTGCACCACCTCCTCCCTCTTGCTGTGGTGTTGTGGCATACGTGACAGTGCGTCTGCTAGAAAGTTTCTGCCTCCTGGGACATATTTCAGGGTGAACCAGAAACGGGTAAGGTATTGTGCCCATCGGATGTGTTTGGGCGACAGGCGTCATGGTGTTTGTAACACTTCAAGATTCTTATGATCCGTCCACACCTTGAATGGTACTGCTGCCCCTTCCAGAAGATGTCTCCACGTCGCAAGCGCCCACTGGACCGCGAATGCCTCCTTCTCCCAAATGGCCCAACCTCATTCGGTCACGGTGAATTTGCGGGATGTGTAAGCACAGGGTTGCAATGTCCCTTGGCCATTCCTTTGGAGGAGCACTGCTCCTATAGCTAAATCGCTGGCATCGGATTGTACCACAAAAAGGGCATCGGGATTAGGATGGAGCAACATGGGTTCGTTAGCGAAGAGGGATTTTAGGTGCTCGAAAGCCCTCTGACACTCCATAGTCCAACTCAATGGTTGATTAGATCGGGACTTTCCGGCCAAATGTTTAGTCTGCAATAGCTCCATTAGAGGCAAAGGAGGGAATAAATTGCCGGTAGAAGTTTGCAAACTCCAAAAAGCTTTGTAACTGATGCCGTGTTTTAGGGCTTTGCCATTTCATCACTGCCTTCACTTTGTGGGGATCCATCTCCACACTGTCCCCCGAAATTCGGTACCCCAGGTAATCCAACTGCTCCTGGTGGAATTCGCATTTCGATAGCTTACATACAGGTTAGCATCAAGCAGTTTTTGTAACACCTGCCTTACGAGGCAGATGTGTTCCTCCAGAGTAGCGGTATAAATCAGGATGTCATCAAGGTATACTAGGACCCCACAGTATAAATGCTCATGCAACACTTGATTGATCAATTGCATGAACACTGCAGGGGCTCCTTGAAGGCCAAATGGCATCACCTGGAATTGGAAACTACTGAGCGGACAGTTGAAATCTGTTTTCCACTCGTCACCCTGGCGTATGTGCACCCTGTAGTACACCTCTCTGAGATCTAGCTTAGTAAACAACCGCCCCTTTCCCAACTGGCCTAACAGGTCTTTCATTAGTGGGAGGGGATATAGGTGTTCAACACAAACTGCGTTGAGCCCTCGGAAGTCCACACATAAGCGCAACGAGCCATCCTTCTTCTGCTTGAAGAGGACTGGGGCAGCAATCCGAGACCGGGCCAGCTGGATGAAACCTCTTTCCAAGTTCAGGTCAATATACCTCCATACCTCCTCGAGTTCCTTAGGTGCCATGGTGTACATTTGGGGCTTTGAAAGTTTGGCCCCTGGTATGATCTCGATAGCACAGTCTGTTGGGCAGTGGGATGGCAACTGGTTACACTCGCTCTCGCTAAACACATTGGCCAGATCGCTATACTCCTCTGGGAAAAGGGCCTTTCCCCCCTCTCCCCATGGCTGAACCCTGGCCACCCGCATCGAACCCTGGCCTTCAGGCTGACCCATGGCCACCTGCAGCAGACCATGACCTTTGTGACATGGGTCTGGCGGTTGGGGTCCAACCCCAAGGCATAACCTGCGATAACTCCCCTCCCACCATATGGTTGGGGCCCATTTATCCAACCAGGCGAGGCCCAGGATTACTGCCTCAGTCATGGCCGGAGCAACAATGAAACGGATGACCTTCCAATGCGCCCCTAGTTCCAAATGGACTGGCTCCATGACATGAGTGGCCGGGGCTCCCCCTAACAGGGAACCGTCCACCTGCTCAAAGCGAACAGGGTGGGCTAACTGCTGCAGCCTAATACCGGTCTCTGTCGCTACCTCCCTGCTGATTAGGCACCGTGTGCACCCGGTATCTATAAGGGCTCGACAATCTTTCCGCATTCCCGTTTGTGGGCTGGTTATCACTACTGGTAGAACAAAGGGACTTATGGATTCACTCACCATCGGGTCGTCCATTACGTCCTCCTGACTGTCATCATCAGCCACCCGATACCTGGCCACCGCCATGGCTTCATCCATTGGAGATACCCGCTGGAATGTTGGACTTGCCATCTGTTTTGCCACTCTTGACCTCTCCGGACCTTTTTTCGGTGTGGGAGTAGGCCCACCAGTTGCCGCAGAGTCCCACAGACTAGGGGCTGGGCATTCGGCTGCTTGGTGGCCTGGCTTGTTGCACCGGAAACAACGGAAGTTGGGACTGACAGAGAGACCTGGAGGTTTTGGTGGGCCAGCCATTGGAGCCTGTCCGCCCTCCCGTGGCCTCCCAGCTGGCCTTCGCATCGGCTGGTGTCCCCTCCCCCTCCATGCAACTCTTTCAGGCCTGTGTCCAACTCCACTGCCACTTTGAACCATTCTTGCAGCACTCCACGGTACACACAAGCCTGACATAGTGCTTGGTCAAGACCTGCCCTGACGTGGTGGACTAGTAATCGTTCCGGCCAAGAGGAACCCAGCCGGCCCGCTAACCTTCGGAAGTCCCGAATGTACTCTGCTGCAGACCGGCCTTGTAGTTTCAGCTACAAGAGTTCTGCTTCAACCCGCTGGAGACGTGACGCATCCTCAAACCGGGCATGCAGGGTTTCCAGAAACAGGCCCACATCGCCCAGCTCCCGGGCATGATCACTTTAGAGGTCAGCAGCCCATGCTGCTGCCTCCCCCTGCAGTGCTGCTATGACCACGCCACCACCATCGCCCGTTGCGATGTATATAACTGGGCATGGCGATCCAGGTGGCTAATCACATGGCTCAGGAACATGGCTGGGTGGTCAGGGTTCCCATCGAATGAAATGGGTATGGGTGGTGGGCCCCACACCCCTCCCAGACCCAAGGAGATGCCGGTTGGCCAACCCCGGCAGGGGTTGTTAAACCTTGGGGCCTAGTGCCAGTACCTTGCGCCCCTGGTGTTCTACCCGAAGTCTGGGCCCAGACAACACCCTGACCCACCCGGCCATGCTGATCAGGCCTGTGTGGTTGTCACACTGGATATAGAACTGCAGCCTCTGGAGCACTCACAGCTGGCATCAACTGAAGCCTCGGGCTGCTCAGCCAAAAGAGAGATGACGTAGTGTACCCGTCTCCCGTTGCCACGAGCTGGCTCCTTGGTAACTACCCTCACCAAACCGGTCTCTTAACACGTCCATTGTATACTGGCTGGGGGCTTTCGAGTAACTCCATTCCTCTTCCTCATCCCCCGTGACACGCCTCTCCCTCCACTCCAAGAGAGCAGGCCTGGCACTCAGTGTGTGCTGCCCTCCGGTGTCCACACGAGTCAAGGCTGGACTCTGCCACCACTCTCACATGGCTGCTGGGGCTCTGGCCTCCTAGGTCCCACCCAACACAGCCATGAAGTGCACCACCTTTGGCCTCACCACCAGCTGTTCCTTTTGACCCTCTGCAGGTGGGTCAGGGCCTATTCGGCCGGCCGGAGCTGCCTCCTCCATCTCCTGAGGAGCCTCCTGTTTGCCCTCCACCAATCCCTCCAAGCAAGGGCAGGGGAAAGCAAAAAAGGGAGTGCTAACTTACTATCACAAACATCCAATGTCTTCCAGGATAACAGAAGCCAGGAACACTGGTATGTAGTGCAATCATCAAAGGTTTATTCCTTGACAAACAAAAAGTTAGCACTGGGAGTGGTTTGCTCCCAGTGCCTTACATAGCTGTACCATGCCCTATAACCCCACCCCCAGCTGCTAACCACCATCCGCTGAATAGCCTTAAAAGGGTCTTTCATCCGGCCACGCCATTCTCCTGGCGTAGCCCCGCCCTGCTGTCTCTCAACCAGACCGCCTGTGGCTGGTCTCACGTTCCCGGCATCTCCCAGGCTTTCTTGGCCTCACTCGCTCATCATCTCCCTCTCCCTGGCTGCTGTACGAGTCCCAGAAGCCTCTGTGACCGCCGGTGGATGGTCCTGCTGCCCAGCTGCTCCGCTACTGGCCATGCGCTCCATCGGCATCTTGCCGCGCCACCCAGCTGTTCTTTTTACAGCCACGACTCTCGCCAGCCTTCCACGGCAGCCCTCCGATGACAGCAAGCCTCCCACATGGCCACCAGTGACCGGCTGCCCTCTCCACAGGCCGGCGGGGCCATCAGCAGCATTATCATGCAGCCAGCAGGCTGTCGAGGTAGAGGGGGAGGGGGGAACTGAGGGCTCGTTCCGGCGGCTGGGGCAGCATTCGTGGCTACCCGGCTCCATGACGGCGTTCGGTGTTGGAGCATTGGTCGGCAGCTGCGCGCAGTTTTCCATGTCACCCCCCCACCTGTGAATGGCAAGCCCCGTGGGGCTTGACAAAATATAGAATTGGCAATCTCCATTGACTGTATTGACCAAAGGGGATTACATTATTTGATTAAATTTCACCATACATTTAAAAAATGAATTAACTAACCTTTTAAATCTATTATTTCAAAGATAATCCATAAATCCATTTATTATATCTGTCCTGTGCTTTGAAGGACAACTTAAGTTTATGAACATTTATGAAATTTAATGGATTATGATGGACCTGTTAGGAAGCTTCTGGCATTTGGGGGAAAATGTCAATAGTCATTTTAAAGAGATTATTTGAGTAGTTCAACTACGTAATAATTTTAAAAGTGCCTTATTTATATAACTACTTTTATCAACACTCATTTCAGTGAGCTGTCTAAACTGTGCTACATTTTTAATCTTTTCTTCCTTTGTTTAAGAATTAATATATTCTCACACTAGTTGTAGTAATAATCTAAAAATAAATGAGGTAAATAAACATCTTGCACTTTTGTATTAAATGGATGGAAATGGAGGCTTTAGTTGTATTAAAACATCCATTTAATATAAATATAAATGTATCAGCCCAGAAATCTCATTTCCGTGTTATTGACAATCTTAATAGAAAAATCATAGGAGTAAAACCTTTTTCTCTAGAGGGATCAATCTTTCTCCAAGCTCCCATTAGTCTTAGCCTTAAAGTCAATGGCTGATGCTTCTCCATCTTTGATTTGAGGGCTGGTCCAAAAACGTTGAACAGACTGTATTTAGGTATTATTTCAAGTCTATATTTCACTGATTTCAGTACTTTTTTCCTGCTCTAAATTTGGCTATATCTCTTCAAAGCTGAGGATATTAAACCTACTGATACTTTCATATTCTACATTAATAGTTATATTTTGCTAAAAAGATCATATTTGGATAACACGTTGGGGATTTTATAGCATCATCAAGATGCTACTGAACAACTGTTATGGGCTGCAATCTTGAAATTTCCTTTTATATTTCTTAAGGTTTGGTTTGTAGCACTGTTATGAAACAAGTGGATGGATTACTTAGATCATTTTGTCTCAGACTTTAAAATGTGTGGATTTCAACTTCCAAAATTCCCCAGGCAATTTATAGCAGATTTTCTAAGCCTAGTATTAATTGGAGAATACTAGAATGGGAATAGAATCAAATTAGAACAACAAATTTACATTGATTGGTAAATAGATGTGTTATGAAAAGGTAAAGAATAAATACAAAAATAAACCTCTAATCCTCTTTAAAAAGGGAGCATAGACAGAATATTTTCAAGTCTCCAAATTCTTGTTGTACGTACATATTGCATACTACAGGAAACCCTACCTCCTACCAATATCATGAAACAACCATTATTCTCTGAAATGTTCTAGATTCTGTCCATAATATTACCAGAAAGCACTGAATCATGTAACACTCCTCCCACCCCACCCTACCTAGAAATAGGAAGTCATTGCTAATATACACCTTATTTATTCTTGGATTGCTCAAGTAACAAATCTTGAATGGGTGGCAAATTGCCACCTTCTTTAATATTGCTTGCTCAAGGAAATAATATCGAAACCCCAGGTCTGCATTCTTCTCTTGTGATGATGAGGTGTTGACTAATACTGTAGCTCCTCTCATTATAAAATATGAATAATATTAATATAAAGTGTAATGAATTTCATGCATCTGCACTTTTGAAATGTGTGTGTGTGTGTGTATACATAAATGATTGGTGAAAAAGCTGTGTGCTTTGAATCCACAATCTTCCATCATCCCAAATGAAGAGTTTGTATTCAACTACTAATTTATTAGAAGCCAAAATCTAACCATGCCAAAATTAAGTTAATAAAACCAACAAGCCATACTCATAATGGGAAAATGAATACCTTTTGGCTTCTGTAATTAAATCTGGGTTATGAAATCAAGGCTTTCAGTTGTCTTAATCATCTAAATAATTCCTTTTATATATAAGTAAAAGTACAAGTACTGCCCCAAATGTTTTGAAATCAAAAGCATTCTACTTCTTTCCATATTATTTTATTAAGTATGACAGAAAGATTTTTATGTAATTGATATCATTCATGTAACACTATTTAGGGTAGTTCTCTTGCTATTTCTCTAAAGTTTTCTGATAGATAATAAGAAATATTTTTGAAAATTTTCTGGCCATTATTTATCCTAAATTTAAGTCTAGTTTAATTTGAAATCAATTTTGATGCAAAACAAGATATCAGATGTAAGATGCAGAATTCTTTTTGAATATAGTATAAATCAGGAAGTCTTGGACAAAAATGTACTGCAACATCCATTTTGTATTAGCTGGAAAGTTAGCAATGAAATCTATGTTGTTTGGGAAAAATATAAGTAGCCACTCTATCATAATCCTGACATGTTCTGTCAATCTCATTAAACTAAAGATATTGTGAAGGGACAAAATTCTAATTTATAAGAACATATGCAATATAAATCTAAATGGCAAGCCATAAATTAGATACCCTCTAAAAATAATTACATTGATTTGCTATAGTTACATCTTTGCTAAAATGTAATAATTGTGATTTATAATTAGAAGACAATAGGATATAAAAACTGAAATCATGTAATCAAAAGCATTTTACAGCTGTTACATTGTCAGAAATATAGTTTCCTTTCCAACTACTTCCCTCCAAACTACATGTCTGACATTCTATAATGCAAATATAGCATTTCTGTCATCTTCCATCAATTACATAAGCAGAATTAACTTATTCTGTTGGAGGGGAAGACAAGTGAAAGAAAAACAACAACAATTTTAGTAGGCATTAGAATTGCTACAACCATCACGACACTAATCATATTTAGGTCCTGGCAATGTGATTTTCATGTACCCTGTTATTCATACTGTTTGCAGGATCAGCTTCTTCCATATTCTTCCATATTCTTCCAAAGAATACAGAACTTTTCCAGCTTGAGAAGCAGGCCTTCATCCCTCGGAGGGACAACTGCATCCAGTAAACCAAGAGCAGTAAAGCAGCAGCAACAACTTACAACTTGCAGCCAAAGAGCAGCAGAGCAACTTACAGCTGAAAGGCAGCAGCAGCAGCCGGACCGGTGAACCAGCATCCAGTAAACCAACAGCCAGCAACCACCAGCCTGCAATCTGCAACCAGCAGCCTGCAACCTGCAACCGGCAGTCTGCAGCTAGCAACTGGCGACCAGCGGCCAGTGACTGGCGACTGGCGACTGGTGACCAGCAAGTCCAGGGGGGCTTGGAGCCTGCTCACCTGTTGGAGGTGTCCATCTTGTCCTTCGCTGGCTCGCCCTGCTTCTGCCATTGCTGTCTGGTTTTATGTGGCTTTTGGGGGATTTTCAAACAGGAGAGCTTTTTGGTTTCCCTGCTTTTTGCCACCAATTGTTTCTCGGCCTCTACTTTGCCGAGTTCTGGTCCCGATGCTGGCTTGTCCTTCATTTTCATTGTACTGGCTTGCCGCCTCCCCTTTCAAGGCAGGCTGCCAGAGATCTTGGAATAGGCTAGCTTCGGCTTTGACGGCGCTTTTCTCCTCCTTCTCCCGGCGACTAGAACGGAGGGAAATTTGGAGGAGACTTTTGCTGGCCTTGACCCTGGACTATTGGAAAGGACTGCAATTGTGGAAGTGGTTATCGTGACTAGTGGGCCTGCTCTGTCGGCTGGGTGCTTCCTGCTAAATTTTTAAGACCTGTGGGTGAGGCCTTTGTTGCTGCCGCCATTATGTTGGATTTTTTCGAAGGCCTTATCTTTGGGACGTTGGGTTCCATAATTACTGTTAGTATAATTATTCCTCCTGTGGGTTCTGTTTTGGACTCTACTACAAGTTTTATCTTAGGAGGGACTAATACAGGCACAGCTATAGTTATTGCGGCAGGATTAACATCTGGCATGCCTGTTTTTATTTTTTTATTACTATGTTTTTAAATTGTTTTAATTACTATTTGTTTAAATTTTTAAATAATTCAAGTTGTTTAATACTGTTTTAACTTATTTTTGTTGGATGTTATGAATGATGTGGGGGGGGATTGACTGATTGTGGAGTGAATCGGGTTGAATGGATGGTTAGTTTATTGTTTTTAATGTGTTTAGTTTAAAGAGTGGGAGAGATAAATTAATGATATGGATGGAGTTGTGGTTGAGTGGAATGAATGTGATGAACTGGCTAGCCTGCCTGGCATGGCAGAGGCGGAGGGGAGGGGAGACGCTGGCTCTGGGGTGATAGAGGGCCAAAGTATACCAGTCTTGCTGGGGAGAGGCAGATATGGTGGGAGCCATAGGGTAGGCCATTCCCGGGGAACAAGAGCTCGCTGTCTAAAAGCGATCCCTTGCTCCGACCCTGTGAGTTCAACCCGAAGTACTGGTAATGGGCGAAATCCGGACCCTGGGCTCAGGCTGCTGCTGCTCAATGCCAGGTCGGTTGTAAATAAAGCTCCCCTCATCCATGATCTTCTCCTGGATGAGGAGGCCGACCTCGCATGTGTGACCGAGACCTGGCTGGGCCCGGAGGGAGGAGTTCCTCTCTCTGAGATGTGTCCAGCCGGGTTTCAGGTATGGCACCAGCCACGACCCCAGGGAAGGGGGGGAGGAGTGGCTATTATAGCTAAGAAGACTTTTAGCCTACGCAGGCTCGCTGTTTCTGAGATTACGGGTTGTGAGTTGCTCCTTGTGAAGTTGGACCTAGGGGTTCAGGTGGGCTTGTTGCTCACGTACCTGCCTCCCAGCTGCGTGTCAACAGCCCTGCCTGCGCTACTTGAGGGGGTTGCTGGGCTGGCGGTTGAGTTCCCCAGGCTTATTGTCTTGGGGGACTTAAATCTTCCATCGCTCGGCGAATCCTCTGGGTTGGCGCAGGAGTTCATGGCCACCATGGCAACCATGAACCTGACTCAGGTAGTTCAGGGTCCGACTCACGAGAGGGGACACACTCCCGACATGGTATTCCTCTCAGAACAGTTGAGCAATGATCTGAATTTAAGGGGCTTAGATATTTTGCCTATGTCATGGTCAGACCATTTTCTGTTGCGGCTTGTTTTCAAGGCTCCAATCCTCCCCCGCAGGGAGGCGGAACCGATTAGGTGGTTCCGCCCCAGACGTCTGATGGATCCAGAGAGTTTTCAGAGGACGCTTGGGGAAATACCAGATTCTCTCATTCACAGTTCGGCAGAGTCCCTGGTTACGGCCTGGAATATGGCTGCGAAGGGGGCTCTTGACCGGATTGCGCCGCTGCGACCTCTCTGTGGTAGCAGACCCAGGAGATCCCCTTGGTTTACTGAGGAACTCAGGGGGATGTAGCGCCAGAAGAGACGCCTAGAGAAGCGATGGAGGAAAAGCAAATCCGTATCTGACCGAACACTTGTAAGATCTTATATCAAGACTTATCAGGTGGCGCTCAAGGCGGCAAGATGCGCGTATCATTCCGCCTTGATTGCATCTGCGGAATCCTGCCCAGCCGCCCTGTTCAGGGTAACTCGCTCCCTCCTTAATCAGGGGGGGGTTGATGCACCCTTGCAGGGTAGTGCTGAGGACTTTAATAAGTTTTTCGCGGATAAAATCGCCCAGATTCGGATGGACCTTGACTCCAATTGGAATGCAGTATCGGCTGATAATGATTCAGTCGAGATGACAGGGACTCGTCTTGATCCTGTTGTGTGGGAGGAGTTTGACCCGGTGGCACCTGATGAAGTCGACAAGGCCATTGGAGCTGTGAGCTCCGCCACCTGTTTATTGGACCCGTGCCCCTCCTGGCTGGTTTCGGCCAGCAGGGAGGTGACGCGGGGCTGGGTTCAGGAGATTGTCAACGCTTCTTTGAGGGAGGGGTCCTTTCCGGCTTCCTGCAAGGAGGCAATTGTGCGCCCCCTCCTCAAGAAGCCTTCCCTGGACCCAGCTGTTTTAAACAACTACCGTCCTGTCTCCAATCTTCCCTTTATAGGGAAGGTTGTTGAGAAGGTGGTGTCACTCCAGCTCCAACGGTCCTTGGATGAGGCCGATTATCTGGGCCCTCAACAGTCAGGATTCAGGCTCGGCTACTCCACGGAAACTGCTTTGGTCGCGCTGACGGATGATCTCTGGCGGGCCCGGGATAGGGGATTATCCACTATCCTGGTGCTACTTGACCTCTCAGCGGCTTTCGATACCATTGACCATGGTATCCTTCTGCACCGACTGGAGGGGTTGGGGGTTGGAGGCACTGTTTTGCGGTGGTTCACCTCCTACCTCACTGGTCGGTCGCAGTCGGTGTTGGCAGGGGGTCAGAGGTCAACCCCTAGGTTCCTCCCTTGTGGGGTCCCTCAGGGATCGGTCCTCTCCCCTCTGCTGTTTAATATCTACATGAAACCACTGGGCGAGATCATCCGACAACACGGGGTGAGATATCATCAGTATGCTGATGATACCCAGCTTTACATCTCCACCCCGTGTCATTTCAGTGAAGCAGCGGAAGTGATGTGCCGATGTCTGGAGGCTGTTAGGGTTTGGATGGGTGCCAACAGGCTCAAACTCAACCCCGACAAGACGGAGTGGCTATGGGTTCTGCCTCCCAAGGATATTTCAATCTATCTGTCCATTAGCCTGGGGGGGGGGAGCTTTTGACCCCCTCGGAGAAGGTCCGCAACTTGGGCGTCCTCCTCGATCCACAGCTAAATTTGGAACATCATCTTTCGGCTGTGGCGAGGAGGACATTTGCCCAGGTTCGCCTGGTGCACCAGTTGCGGCCCTATTTGGACCGGGAGTCTCTTCTCACAGTCACTCATGCCCTTATCACCTCGAGGTTCGACTACTGCAATGCTCTCTACATGGGGCTACCTTTGAAAAATGTTCGGAGACTTCAGGTAATGCAGAATGCAGCCGCGCGAGCAGTGTTGGGCTTGCCTAGAAATGCCCACATTTCGGCATCACTCCGCGAGCTGCATTGGCTGCCAATTGGTCTCCGAACCCAATTCAAAGTGTTGGTTATGACCTATAAAGCCCTACATGGCATTGGACCAGGTTATTTACGGGACCGTCTGCTGCCCCATGAATCCCAGCGGCCGGTTAGGGCCCACAGAGTGGGCCTTCTCCAGGTCCCGTCAGCCAGACAGTGTCGCCTGGCGGGGCCTAGGGGAAGGGCCTTCTCTGTTGCGGCCCCGGCCCTCTGGAACCAACTTCCCCCGGAGATCCGTGTCGCCCCCACCCTCTTCGCCTTTCGTAGATTGCTTAAAACATACTTTTGCCAGCAGGCCTGGGGCAGCTAACACCTTGCCCCTAGCCAGTGTATGTTTCTGTGTATGTTTGTGGAGTGATTGGTTTCTTTTAGCTCAAGGGTTTTTTATAGATATGTGTTTATTGTAATTTCTATCATGCTGTGAGCCGCCCTGAGTTCTTTGGAATAGGGCGGCATAGAAATTAAATAAATAATAATAAATAATAATACATCTTGCATCTCTATCCTCACTCAAGGCTTGTTATTGGCTAAATAATCCATGACAGTAAAGTTCATATTGCTTCTGCAACAAGTTCCATCTTTTCTCCACCAAATAAACTGATGATCTACATTAAAGCCCCCATAGTATCTCCTGGTTTTTAAAAGGTAGTCAAGCCATGATAGCTCAGCAAAATTGTCTTGATTAAAATGAAAACTTCATGTTAACATGAAATACGTCTGCAATCTCTCTTCTCATTCTGCCCTCATATATTTCTTTCCTGAACCGATATTCCTGTCCCACAGTAATAGTTTATGTCATACTAAACACACTTCATCATTCTTCTGGATAACTTTAGCCTTCAATAGGTGCTAATGGTAGCACTGTAGCTCATTCAAGGGCAATTCAGTGGCTATAGAGCTACTGCATTGTAATTGTTAATCTTAAATAGTCTTGGATCAAGGAGAACCAGGTACAAATCTCTATTTGACCATTTAGCACATTGGATCACCCTGGACCAGTCACTTTCAGCCCAATTTAAAGGACTGCCATGGATGGAATAAAATCAGGAGGGCTATAAATCAAGCGGGATATAAATACTAAAGACTTGGTATTGTGTTCTCATTGACTTCATAGATAAAAGTTATGCAGGATTGAGCCTAACACAGATTTCAATGACTTATTTCCAATTGATATTCATTGTGCAAATGTATTTACTTATGGGTAAATTATACTAACAAAATTACATGTAAATTATATTTGATTATACGCTTCCTTGCCTCATATAGATTCATAAAAGTGAACCAAATATCAACAACAAAATTCTTATTTTTACTGCACATTTGTGGTAGTGGCATTCAGATTTCCCAGTCCTATTAATGCACAGGTTAATCAATTTTTTTATCTGTTTATTTTATTAAATTTATTTGGCTCCTATCTTGCATGGAGCTTACTCTAGGTGGCTTATAATAATAAAAAGGAAGAAAATGAAAGGAGTGTAATCAGAAGTTAAATAATATAACCGTTAAATCAACAATGAAAAAGAACACGAGAATACATCAATATGACAACCCAAAAGATGGATGTCTGGAGAGCAGAGAGCAAGGAGGGAAGGTGGAGTCTGCCATCAATTCTGCAGCTACCTCCAGTGTGGAATTCCCCCATTTGGTCACCAGGCAACCGACAGAGCCAGGTCTTCAGGCTCTTGCAGGATAGGAGGGTAGAAGTAGATCTTCCTCTAGATGGTAAGGTACCCCAAAGGGCGGACACAGCAGCAGAAAAGGATCTTCTTCTGGATCCTGATAGTTGGGAGTTCTTTGACTGATGGGATCCAAAGTACGCCCTTTCTGTTGGCATAAGGATGGGGTTGTCCTGGCAGGACGAGATGGTTCATCAGATAGCCTGGACCTATGCCATTAAGGGCTTTAAAGATCATAACCAACTACACTCAGAAGCAGACCCATAGCCAGCAAAGTTTGAGAAACAGAGGTGTAATATGGGCCATCCTAGGGGTCCCAAAGATTACCCTCACTGCTGCACTTTGCACAAGCTGAAACTTCAGAATGAACTGCAAGGGTAGCGCCATGTGGAATGCATTGCAATAATCCAGGCAAGAGATAGCCAGGGTTTGAGTAACTTGAGTGCAGGAAGTCATGACCCAGGAAAGGTGCACAAATCAGAGCGGTGTATAAGCTCTCCTGGAAACACTCACCAACTACACTTTGAGCAATAGATGTGAGTTCAGGAGAATCTTTAAGTTGCAAACTGGGTCTTAACGGGATAGTGCAACTCTGTCCAGTTAGGGGTGACCAACACTCAAATCCTGAGGCTCAAAGCACCCAGTCTTGCCAAGATTCAGTCTAAATCTGTGGTCCCTCGTCCAGATCCCTACAGCCTCCAGACATCACAAGGCCGTTGCCATTAAGATATCACAACCCATGTGAGCTATTACTTATTTCAACTGTTAATCCCCAACTCTATCATGCATTATCAGGTTGCTATTAATTAAATCTAGAGAGACAACTGTGAGGCGTCATCAAAGAGAGGGGTTTTTTTGTTTCCATTTTTATATTACACGAGATGACGAAGAGAAAAAAATATTTTTCATATGTTTGTTTTTTCTCCTAAGGTTCGCAATTTGAGCCTAGTATCTTTTTAATATAATCTTTGTGCTTAGAATTTCTTGAACTGGAACTTCTAATTACTTACTTGTTCTCCTGTCCAGTTTGAACAATTTCCTTGCTATACTATGCACAAGTTTCAGAAAAATTGCAAACCTGTTCTGCATTAATATATCTTCAAAAACAGCATATCATTATCTGTCCAACCTGATGCATATTTACACTGAAGGAAGCTCCTTGCATTAAACACAGGCATTGGTATGCAGTAATATTTTAACATAAGAGAAAGTGAAGAAAAATACAGTCTGGTGAAGGATGCTATTTATAGTATTAATATATTGAAAATCAGTATGCAACCCATGCAATCAAAATGCACAAACATTTAAAAAAGAATTAACTAACAGCAATATTAGCATACATTTCAAATACTGAATCTTTGTTTAATCAGACATTCCTTCAGAGATGAGGGTTCCCTTTTCTTTTCCCAGCTTAAGGTACACTTCAGTGCAGTCTTCATCTAATCCAGAATCTGAAATATTATAATTAGAATTCCTCATAGAATCAATTAACATAATCATGTGCTGCTCATATTACATTAACAAATGGAAGAATGTCTTTAATGAGTGTAGATAAGTATAATGCTTTATTTATTTCCAAATATTTCATCACCAAATTAGTTGTTTCCACATAAGAACATTAACCTCCATCCATATAAAATGTACACTACAGTGAAGTTATTTGAAAAATACAAAATGCTTAGCAAATTACGATTGCCATGCTTTGTACATTTATTAACTTCGCAATGACTATATTGTGCATGTATTAACATAACAATACTAGTAATGCTTAGATTACATATGCTTGCATAATAGGATTAGAATTTCAGTTTTAAAAGTATGTACTGTAAATATATTACGGTCTTATAAATTGATTTTTAAAAATTCAGATACAAAAAAAACCCAATCCATTTAAAATTATAACTTGATATTTCTGACAGATTAAAACCATTTTAAGTCTCAAATGCTTTGTAATTTGAGACTATGCTAAGCAAAGAAGAAGACTGGACAGCCATTTGTCCGAAATGGTATAGGGTTTCCTGCCTGAGTAGGGGGTTGGACTGGATGACCTCCAAGGTCCCTTCCAACTTTTTTACTACTACTACTACTACTACTACTACTACTACTACTACTACTACTACTACTACTACTACTACTACTACTACTATTAAATATGCCTGGAAATCTTGAAATGCAGATAGCAAGGAAAAAATCCCATTGTTCCATTTTATTCCACCATTTTTCAAATTCTGCCTTCTATTTCTCAGCAATTGGGTTCATACAACATGCTTACCTTAACTATCAAATGAACTCTTTTTCTGGGTACTCATAACACACTGCATTTTTAACTGAACAGCTGGGTTTGTGCAATAAAAAACAACTTAAGGTTAAAAACCAGAAGCAACGGCAAATCACTTCCAACATTTTATCTAGAAAACTGTAGGGATTTGTCCAAGGAGTCGCTAGAAGTCAAAACAAAAGGCACCAACTTCCCCGCCCACTGAGCTCTAACCATGTTTAATTATGTAAATATAATAAGCAGATCTTTAACTTACCTGATTAACCATACTATGTCAACTGAATCAACAAAAAATAAATACAGGGTTCAATCTTGTGCTGATATAAACTAGCATATAGGTCTGCTAGTGCAGTACATGATAGCATTGTAATGCTGACCTTATAAGGGTAGGAAGCTAAACAGGATCAAGCCTGATTGGTATATAAATAGCATACTATCAGGAAATGACAACATGCCTGTATGCTCTATACTGGGAGATCCTGAAAGAAGACCTTTTCTTCAGTATTGAATCCACTCGTTCACAAACCAGCATGAATATATCCAATAAGTCACTGAGCTGAACTCAAGCCCGTTTTTATAATATTAAAAATAACTAGAACTACTAAAGCATATTTAGCACATTACTGACAGTATTAATTTTTTTTAAATAAAATATTAAATGAGGTAAGATTGTCATTTATTGTCACTGAAATTTCAAATTAGTTTTCCATTTATTTTTTTATTTTAAAAAGCTAATAGAGGCAAGTAATGAAGACCTCTATGAATTCCAAAAAAAAAAACAACTTTTTCTTAAGATGTATTTGGACAAGCAGCCTTAACATTCTCAGTAGTAGCAACAGTTTGACAAACGTAACAATATTAGTTGAACTGGCAGGCAAATTCAGTCTCTAACCACTATGTCATTATATAATATTTGAAACATAAAAGAAAAATAGTAACTAATGTAACACCCATCAACAAGCTAATGGGCATTCATCTTTTTAAATTTGACTTCAATTGAATTTAAGATTCAAGCATAAATAAAAAATATTGAAGGCAAAACACACAAGTAAATTATAACATATAAAAGTTTTGATGCAACAATAGCTAGTTTGGAAATATAAGAATTAATTCAAACCTTTTTTGTCACAATATATTTTCATTAATTAATGAGAACTATGAAAAATAGTATATAATATGAATTTTGGAATTCCTGTGTTTCAGATTAAAAAAGCAAGCATTTATGATTCCTCTTTCAATAAGCAGCTTTCATCAGAAAATTCATCCTGCCCATGAACAAGAAAAAGAAAACTCTCTAGAAAATATGACCAATATTACACAAGACTGATGTTATGGTTGAAAAGATGGGACAATCGCACAGATATGTTTCTAATTTGCTAGGAATGAACTGTCACTTCCAAAATAACCCACACACAGGTTGATGGGGAAGACGAGTATCATTAAATTCTCTAAACCGGGGGTGTCAAACGGATGGCCCCCGGGCCGGATGAGTCACATGCAGGCCATACCCACCCTGGCTCCACAAAAGCAAAAAATGTTGCGATACATCACATGACGTGATCAAGTTTGATACCCAGGCTCTAAATCAAGAAAAACCTGTACACAATTACAGGAGTTGGTTGTTCTGCAGCTAGATAACAAATAGTTGAATTAGTGAAGGCTTTCTTGAATTTAGACAATCTTTACAGTATCTCATGCTTAGCTCCCACTAAGAGAATCATGATTCAGTTTATAAAGATACATGGCTCAGTGCCTAACATCTGCTGGAAATCAATAGCCAGCCCATACATTAAAGGGAATATATTCAATTGATATATACAACGATTACCATAAAACAGCTTTCCCAAATTTGTCTCCAAGCTCACTGATTCTATACCAGAGTTTCTTAAACTTGACAACTTTAATATGTGTGGACTTTAACTCCCAAAGTTCTCCAGCTAGCAAGCTGAAAGTTCAAGTTAAAGTCCACACAACTTAAATTTGCCAAGGCTGAGAAACACTTTTCTATGCTGTTCATCATGGGGACTGGGAATTCTGGGAACTGCAGTCTTAACTATATATAATTGATAGAATTAAGAATAGAGCTGTATGGCTCAGTATGAAGGAATTTTTTTTCTCTATGAAAGAAAATTTGCTTAACATCAGTATTGCATTTCTTTCCCTGAATATAGTATTCTGCACTCTATCAGAATTCTGTTCAAATCATAGTTACAGCAATTGTGTTCTTTTGATAAATATATACTAGCTAAATAGCTTTAAATAAAAATGAGGTAAAATTAGTGGTGTTTGAAAATCAATGACTCAATGTTTTACAATTTACAGGAATACAATATAGACATTACTTTTCACAAAGATTCTAAATGTTTCTTGTGAAAATGTTCCTGTTTAATATTCCAAGAAGATTATAGCATATCTTTCTAAATTGAATGAATTTCATTCTTCATCCAACATGGAGAAAGCACTGGCCCTAAGAACCTCCATGCAATTGACCAGGATCAGAGCTCCAGTTATTTCTCGCCACTGTTTGGTCACAGGATTTTTCATTTTGTCCAAAGCTAAATGCAGGTCTTGCAACATATCTCTGTAGCTGTCTCCATAGTGAGCACTCCAGGTATAGAGAAAATCATAAGCTGGTTTCCACATCATCTGAAATTTAAGAAAATCATGTTTAGATGCAAAACAGTTCAGTAATAAGTGGACAAAACTGCATACAAACATTTGAAGTCAGATACTGAAGTGTGTCTGCCTGCAATCTTTCATATACACATCTGGACCTCTGTGCAGAAATTCATAAAACACAATCAACTATCTTGCTTTTATACTAAATTCAAATCAGTTATATAACCATGCTTTTTACAGCATAGAACATAGCTTAAAATATGTACTCACAATAAGCTAAATATGTGAGAGAATATTCTTAGACATAGGCAGGCCTTGAAATACCATGGCCCCACCCTAAAAAGGGCTTTGGGCATCAAACTGGTATTTTATTCTGAATCCAGAAATATAGGGATAACCAGTACAAGTAAGACAGCAAACCCAAACTGGGAGTTATAAGAGACAGCATGTTACGTAGAGATCCCATCAGCATCTCTCATTCTAGTGCAGCGGTTCTCAACCTGTGGGTCATGACCCCATTTGGGGTCGAACGACCATTTCACAGGGGTCGCCAAACAACGCAGTCCACCATTTCCCCCCCCCCTTTTCCTTAGTTATGCTACTCCCACTTATTCTATTGGCTTTTGAAAGCCAATAGAATAGAGTCTATTCAAGAGACTCTATTCTATTGGCGTTCAAAAGCCAATATAAACTAAGGAAGTTTCGGTTTCGGAGCACGTGGCAGAAAGCGAGACAGAGAACAAGCGGCAGAAAGCAAGAGGGAACAAGCAAAAACAGTAAGTTTTGTCTCTGGCCTGCTGCTGAGCTTCCTTTGCTTGGCCACCGGACACCCCAGAAGCCCCAGAACACCCTGCCTCCATTTCGTGCAATTTCGCAACCGGCCCACCAGCTACAAAACACCCCGCGGCCACCGGCGTTCCCGTAAGGCTCCTCCCCAGCCCATTGGCTCAGCCTCCTCCAGTCCGTCCTTCCTCACCTGTCCTGCGTGGTGACCCAGCTGGTAGTTTTGGTGGCGTGGTCGATATCATAGTTGCGAGCTTCCTCCCAGCTTTTGGACAAAGGCAGCTTCTGCCAGGGCATTTTTCCCAGCAGCAGGCACAGCAGCGAACAGACGGACCAAGGCCAGAGGCGAGCCAGGCTGGCTGCCTGCCGTCCATCCTGCTCCCCTCCCCATCTGTTTGGCTGAGGACGTGGGGGGGCGGCTGGGAGCCGCTGCCTCCCGTCCTGCTTGCCCTCGCCACCTGTTCTGCTGAAGATGCGGGGGGTGGGTGGCTGGGAACTGCTGCCTGCCATCCTGCTCCCCTCCCCATCTGTTTGGCTGAGGACGTGGGGGCGGCGGCTGCGAACTGCTGCCTGCCGTCCTGCTCCCCCTCCCTGTCCGTTTGGCACCGTCTGCCTTTCGCTCTCTCTCTCTCTCTTCACCTGGAGGGAGAGGGAGAGAGAGAGAGAAAGAGGAAAAAGAGAAAGAGAGAAGAGAAAGAGGAAAGAGGAAGAGAGAGAGAGGAAAAGGTTAGAGGAAAAAGAGAAAGAAAAAGGAAAGAGGGAGAGAGAGAGAAAGAGGGAGAGGAAAGAGAAAGAAAGAGAGGGGGAGAGGAAAGAGAAAAAGAGGAAAGAGAAAAAAGATTGAGAAAAGAGGAAAGAGAAAGAGAGGAAAGAAAGAGAAAGTTAGAGGAAAGAGAGAAAGAAAGAGAAATAAGAGAAAGAGGAAAGAGAAAGGAAAGAGAGGAAAAAAGGAAAAAGAAAGAGAAGAGAGAGAGAGGAAAAAGAAAGTTAGAGGAAAAAGAGAGAGGAAAGAGAAAAAGGAAAGAGGGAGGGAGAGGGAGAGGAAAGAGAAAGAAAGAGAGAAGGGGAGAGGAAAGAGAAAAAGAGGAAAGAGAAAAAAGATTGAGAAAAGAGAGGAAAGAAAAAGTTAAAGGAAAGAGAAAGAAAGAGAAATAAGAGAAAGAGGAAAAGGAAAAGGAAAGAGAAAGAGGAAAAAAGAGGAAAGAGAAAGAGAAGAGAGAGAGAGGAAAGAGAGAGAAAGAGAGGAAAGAGGAAGAGAAATAAGAGAAAGGAAAGAGAGAGGAAAGAAAGAGGAAAGAGAGAAAGTTAGAAGAAAGAGAGAAAGAGAAATAAGAGAAAGAGGAAAGAGAAAGGAAAGAGAAAGAGAGGAAAAAAGAGGAAAGAGAAAGAGAAGAAAAAGAGGAAAGAGAAAGTCAGAGGAAAGAGAAAGAGAGGAAAGAGAAAGAGGAGAGGAAAGAGAGAGGGAAAGAGGAAAGAGAGAGAGAAAGAAAAAAGAGAAAGGGGGAGAGGAAAGAAAAAAGATGGAGAAAAGAGAAAGGAAAGAGAAAGAGGAAAGAAAAAAGAGAAAGAGAGGAAAGAGGATAAAAGAGACAGAAAGAGAAAGTTAGAGGAAAGAGAGGAAAGAAAAAGAGAGAGAGAGAGAGGAAAGTGACAGAGAAAGACCCTTTTGACATCTAAAATGAAGATAACACTGCATATATCCTTTTTTTACCTTTATTTTATATATACACACACAAAGACACACACACACACATACATTAAAGGTAGAAAAGGATATCTGCAGTGTTATCTTCATTTTAGATATCAAAAGGGTTTTGCGGCTCCCAGTGTTTTGTTTTCGGTGGGAAACGGGTCCAAGTGGCTCTTTGAGTGTTTTGGGTTGCCTACCCCTGGGGTGGGTGGACTCCCACGTGCTATTAACTTTGTTAGCAAATGGGAGGGGGGTTGAACAAAGTTGCTTCATTTATTCATTAATTTATTGCACAATAAAATTATTTGAAACCAACATTTTGTGCTATTCTAATGCACAACTGCACAAATATGCATGTAATCTCTGAGGAGGCTATCACATCTGGGCTACAAAAATTTTGTTAAAGCATTCTTGTTTGCTGATATTTATTTCCTTTTATAAACTGCTTTGATTCTTCCATTTATTGTTTAAAGTGGTTTAATACTTCCATTTATTTCCTTTTATTCCCTTAAAACTACCGGTAGTTTGAATCTTCCATTTGTTGCCATTTATTCTCTTAAAACTGATTTAATTGTTTTGTTTATTTCTGATCCACGAAACCTATAACCTCCATGCCATTTCTCACTCTTCTTATTCCTTTCTGCTTTGCTTTTTATTCCCTCTCTTTCATATACTTTCTTTTATCTTCACTGAAAGAAAATCCCTCCAGGTCCCCACTATAATTTATGGTTCAAATGAAAGCAGCCTGTTCTTATTTATTATTTACTAACTTTCTGTAAATTTTGGTCCCACATTTAAAGACAGGGTAAACATGCATTAAAATACATGCAGCGGCGGCACAGCATTAATGGTGGCCGGGGCTGTCTTTCTTGCCACGCCCACTTGGTGGTCACGCCCACTTGGTGGCCACACCCACTTGGCCACACCTCCGGCACCCGGCGATGTAGAAACAAAAATAATTTTATGGTTGGGGGTCACCACAACATGAGGAACTGTATTATGGGGTCGCGGCATTAGAAAGATTGAGAACCACTGTTCTAGTGACTAAACCTGGCAAGTGTATTCTGCACTCATTGCAATTTCAAAACAAAAACAACATAGCACAAGCTAAATCAAAACACAATGTGGCAGGATGCAGTGTGTGCCACCCATTGTACATTGTGTATCATGCACAATTCCTGGCAGTTGCTGCAGCACAGATAACCATGATTAAGCTATCTTACAATTTTGCTGATCCTTTATATTTTTATGATTTCATGGCCTTTCAATACATTATGCTTTATACTGCCTTTTAAAATTGTTATTACTTTAGATGAACTTCATTAAAAGTATAACAGATACAAAATAAAAATACTTCATACTTAATATACTAACAGCAGCTCTAACTATTTGACAGAATAATGGTTTAATGGTAACTACAATTACAAAAGGTATGAAATTATTATCAGTGGAAAGGGGGTAGAATGTACACATAACAACTTCATGCATTCTTAAAATTAACCATAATGCTTTTACATATTGATTCAAGTAACAGATATTATGCAGATATTATACTGCAGAAACTGACAGCTTAAAATTCAGTCATGTACAAATACATATTTAATATGAGAGTCCAGTCTTAATATGGATCCAAGCAAACCAGGAACTGAAAATAATATTCTTATTTATGCATATTACAATTTAAAGTATAGCTATCACTGATGCTTTAATTTCCATCATAGAATAAAGGACTAATACAACTCTATGATTCTACAAAAAGATTTATCACAGTAAAAGTTTGAATGCCAAGAATCATCTTAAATTTATACTAAAACTGAATAAATTTAAGAATTTCTAAAAATATAGAAAACTATAAAGAGAAAATACAATACACTATATTCTAAGAAGAATTAAATGAGAGTTTACATTGAGGAAAAAGAAAAACAATTGGTTATCAAAACTAAAAATAGTCCTATTGTCAAAATTTAACTGATCTTACTTAAATCATCCATTTCATCAGCCACCTAGGACTTGTATAGGTTAGGTCAATCCCTTCAATCAGGGTATGAACAATAGTATTCCAAATCATATATTTAAAAAGTATTAAAACTCTCTTGTCTGTTTGCAACCTTCAATTAGCCCAGACAGTACATCATAGTGCTGCAACTATTGAGTCAAGGTATCTCAAATTCATTAACTTAAAGAATATGTACAAAATCCAGAACACGTTAGTCCTGTGTAACTGAAATTTCAAGAATCTTCCACAACACTTTTAATCATAAATTTGTGGCTGCTTCAGTTCCACCAGTTAACTGCAGTCACATGATCATGATTTCCAATACTCCCTGCCAGCTTCCCACAAATAAAGTCAATGGGGAAGCCAGCAGGAAATCTGAAGTCACTTTGACCCCTACTGCTTTTGTGTCCTCTTATGGTCTTTCTATTTATCTCTTTAGCTAGGGAAATATCTCTGAAAGAATGACCCAACAGGTTATGGATTGCCTAGTAATTTCTAAAGTAAAAATTCAGGAGTATTTGATAGGTGTTTAAGATTGAAAAAAAAATAATTTGAAAGAAAGGTTATACTCACTGTATAGAGAATATATTCTCTTATCTCTATCAAGAGTGCTAGATAGTTTTTATGTCTTTTCAACACTTATTTTTATTTAACTATAGGTACTGTTAATAGTGAGACCAAAAACTTATTGTATTGTACATACTGTAATAAAGGGATGAAGGAAAACTGAATTTATCATGGAAAGTTGACTTCTTCTCTCAGGTTTCTCTTACAATATCAATTTTCAGTTTAATGGATTGTACCTTTTGTAGCAAATGAATATAAGAGAAATACTGTGAGACTTACCTCTGGAGCAACTTCTCCATTTTTGCCATGATGGGGAGTTTCATAAGCATCAATTTGTTGTTTTGTAAGTCGTGCTAATTTTTCTGCCAACTCTCTCCAGCTCTTCCCAAGTTTTACCGCTGCAGTAAAAATAACTGTATCCTGAGTAATACGGGCTACTAAGCCTTGGCAGTCTAGCTTTAAAAGTGCCTGCAAGCACAAATGTGATGGTTGTGTTTTCAAACAATTTTTAATAACAAATAATTATAGTACAATTATAGCATAACCATTTGGAAGCAATATCTTTTTACGGTCATTTTGCCCATACTATTTATGAATCTGGGTTTTTTTTTTAAATAGAAAAGTGGTCTAGAGATTAAAAGCAATTGTTGTGAGATTTTCAACAGTAGAAATATAAGGATTATACATTATGTTGGAATGTTCTTATTCTAACTGAAATTTATCCTGATGCATTATGGCTTGCTTAGCTGCAAGGATGCTAGAGAAGAATAGCATAAAAATCAAATAACCTGGCATCTCTCTCTCTCCCTCCCTCCCTCCATCTCTCTCTCAGCAAGGGTTATAGTCATAAGACCTGTAACTTAAAAGTTACATGACAGCTAACCTATTTAGGTTTTTTCCATATTTAAGGCTGCTTAATGTACTACTTTAATGCCTTTGACTGAGTAAGGTAAGTAAAAGCTTGAGAAAGTGAACAATTCAAAGGTTCTAAAAATGTCATCTATCATTAGCAGAAGCTGAATATTTTTATATAAGAAATATGCAGGACTGGGAAAGTGTCATGGATCTCCAGCAAATATGAATATTATTTCCAAAATATTTCTGCATAATGGCAATGCACTTTCTGGACGAATTGGAAAGCCCCAAACCAAGTGATTTGCAACATTATTACTCCCTAACACAAAAAATAGCACTGTTAGTTACATAGGCCTAACTCACGCAATATGATTCATTAAAATACATTTATCCAGAAATGTGCAGGGAACTGTGTACCCTATGTCCCTTTTTTCCCTTCAACTATAATCCTACAAGGTAGACTGAGCAGAAAACAAGACCAAAGAAGTTTAAAGTAATAAAGTGAGGTTATGCGGCTACAGGTGGGCTTCAATCTGAATCTCTCCTCTCCCAGTCCAACACCTTGAGCATTATATTAAATTGACTCAGTTATCTTGTTTGGTTCCTACTAACCTCAAAATTGGGTAAACAGATTGGGGAAATTTATTGTGTTGTTTGCATCTAAAATCCCTGGCCTGTGCTCCAAACAGAGTTGGATACCATGGTTTATACTCCATGTCACATCTTGTTTGACATCATGTATCTTGGCTTATATGCCATGACTGTATTCTGCTTATCCATTCTTATGGGTTGAGAGAACAAGGATCAATTGAACCTTGCCAAATATGAAATGAAAACATTCCCAATGATATTTATTACAAATGTACTCATATTTTAAAATATTGCCATTTTAAAAACAAATATGATTTGGCTTGATTGTTCATCTATCTAATTAAAAGGATGACATATTCTTAAAGAATAAATGTTATAAAAGAAGAGATAGAATCCTTTTCCTGTAAGCAATTCTTATAACTGTAGAGAAATAATGAGAATTCCTTAGGTATCCCTTGACAATGAGAAAAGCCATGCTTGTTATTTTTAAGCTATATGGCTTTTGTAACTTTGCTAACAAGCACTGTGACACAGAAACAAGAAAAGGGTTTTTTATTTCTATTGTAAAACTTGGCACTCTTCATTTCTTCTTCCTACCTTCCTGGGTTTTTTCCCTTTCTTTTTCTTTCTTTCTTTCTTTCTTTCTTTCTTTCTTTCTTTCTTTCTTTCTTTCTTTTTCTTTTTTTCTTTCTTTCTTTCTCTTTCTTTCCTTTCTCTCTCTCTCTCTCTCTCTTTCTTTCTTTCCTTTCTTTCTTATAGTTACAAAATATTTATTAGTGATATTACAGAACCCCTATTTTTAATGATACATGTAATTCTAATATCTGTAAATCTAATTATATTAAAATCTGGGAATTGCACAAGACATGGAGAAATTTCCCTGATTACAATTAAAACGGATTTAAATAAAGGAGAAAAGAGAAAAGAATACATTTTTGAAAGAAAGAATCTGCTGAGTGATGATGATAGCATTGGTAAATACTTTAATCTTATATTTCTTCACATAATTGAAAACAAAACTATCCTATAACATGTATTATGTTCAGATGAGACATTCTAAATGGACAAAATCCTCCCATTTATGCTCCAAGACATTTTTGACTATCAAGTTCCATAAAATTCAACAAGCATAGAAAATCTCAGGGGTAAAACAAAGTTGTACGTGTTGGAATGAAATGGGTAATTGGTTTATTTAACTGATGTATTTGCAATACTTCTGTGGTCATCATCTTAAGAAACACAACTCTGGATGTTTGATAAGAGATACATAAAACCAAACATTATAGAAACTATAAAAGCAAAAAATATAGGCGAAACTAAATTTCCTTGACCTTGCCAACACCACCATCTTCCAGTGAACGTGACTTCAAAATATACTGAAGTGCGAATTTAGTACCTGCCTGTAAGTCCTTATAATAGCTATTTCTTTTCCTGGGATTGTGTAATGCAGTAGACTATAGAGAAGAGAAGCACCAATCAAATAAAGTGTAACAGGAGTATAGTAGAGGCTTGAAGTGAGGAGTGAAAAATGTTTACCAAACCAGACGTTTACAAAGAATAATACTTAGTGATATATATCAGGTGCTATGATGATTGATGCATACTATGATTTTATGTTCAATGTGGATTGTTTTAATAAAAGAATTTTATATTTAAAAAAAAAGGTGCTATATTCACCATCTGATACTATATACCCATTATCATTACCTGATTAGCAGGAAGTCCACTTTGATTTAATGCTGGGTGTGAATGTGTGTGTTGGAGAAAAGGGGGGTTAAAAAGACAAGAGTTTCAAAATACTAGTATTTTCACATTCAGCTTTGTTTAAACTATTTCGTTATAATCCAAACAAACCTATAAACACAGATGGTGAAAATGAAGTACCAAGCCAGATTATTTTAAGTTGCATTCCAGCTGCTACTCACCCAAGACAACCTTTCAAATTTAAAACCATCATTGCTATCAACTCACAAGCTATGAGCTAAAATAGGAAGGCCAATATCATAACAAGTCACATTAAAGACTTATGCCTTATTTGCTTCTCCTCATCCGACAGCCCATCCCAGCAGTACTTACCATAGAGAGTTCATATAGGAATCGTCTTGTGCTTCTATGAGTATGGCAAATTTCTTTAAGTTTCTTCATAATATATGCTACTTTTTCAGACTCCTTTTCAATTTGTAATGCATTTAAATCATAACGGGACAAATCTGAAAATTGAAGAGCATCAGCCAAAGCTTTCCAATCATTTAAGTTCTCTGATACTGTGGATAAGATTGTTGAATAGATATAAGTCATTTTTTTAAAAGGTAATGAAATTTGTTCAAGGAGGCTACTGGTCATGATTTCACTATCCTCAACATCAATAGTTTGGTTTTCAGTCATCACTTTGATATTTTTGCAGTGTACAAGGCCAACTTTTCTTCTAAGAACTCCTACATACCATTCCTTAATTTTTGTTTGTCCAATAGCTTTGACCTTATCTTCTCCAAGTATTCCTATTGTATCGCCTTTAAAATATTCTAGTAAATAGTCAATTTTATTTTGACGTAACACTGTTTTGAGTGCTGTACCGTAACGGGTAATATTTAAAACCTTGTCTTGAAAGATAGGATATTTTATGGTGGGCAATAATAATAATGGTGCAGATTTTATTTCTTTGCGTTTTTCAATTCTGTTTGGCTTGTTAGTTATTCCTATTAATAACTTAGGAGGTGGTTCAGGTGTTGTAATGTAAAACTGGCATGCCAGGTTATTTTCTGGGACTTTGATTTGAACACGGAAGACAAAAATATGTATTTTCCTATTGCAGATTATAGAAAATGGAAAATGACGGTGAATTACTCCACCACCTCCTTTCAATTTTTCTTCTTTGATTTCTTTCCTTTGTTCTTCTTCTTTCACTTCAAAATCTGCATCACAGGAGACAACAGAAATGCTGAGGTCTTGTGGTTTCTCCAGTACAAATGTGTGTTTCCCCCATAGCTGGAAAATAACTGGAGGCAAGCTCTTTCCTCCCCTTTTAATATCACATACTGTTAGTTTCTCAGGAACATAGTTGTGATCAAACAAAGCAAACACAACAGTGAAAGACGGATGTATATGTTTTGGTCCATAAATCCCAACTGAAAGTTTTCTGTGGATATATTCCCAAACACTTACAAGAGAATTAACTGTATTTGTTTGAGCTACAACAACAATATACATCAAGTGACTAAGATCTGTTAGTTTCACTTGTACAGTATCTTTATAAATGTAACAATTGGGTCTTTTTTCAAATGGCCCTTCCTTATTGCAACTACACAGACAAACAATTTCAGTCATTACCTGACTAAAAGGATCCTTTTTTATTTCAGCTGCAATTTTCATCTCTAGTAAAATAGCTTCAGTAGTATTAAGGTTGCTCAAGGTAAGTTCAATCAAAGGGGTCAAGGTGGTTGAAAACTCATCATTAAGTGATGGTGGAGAATCAAGGATTGCCTGCAGGCCAACTTCTTGGAATTCTCCAAGTGCCACATGACCTTCAGGAAAATGAACAGCAATATCTGAGTCAGGAAGCTGCACTGAACCACCTTCATAATTCATTTTGCAGAATATATGGGTTTCTATAGATTGGGTCTGTGCCCATCCAGGACCCTGATTTATCACATTCAAATCCAGGCAAGATCGGGCCAGTTGTCGTTGATTCAACCAAGCTGTTTTATAGGCCTCACGTTGATTCTGAAATGCTTCGCTTTCTGGAGGTAGGATATAATTGGTTGGTTCTGTATTAGAAAGTTCACATCTTACATCTATAATATCTAAAAGATCTGAAACACTCCTAGATTTTGCAGATCTTTTTGAAGGTTTGCGACAAAAGAGATATTCAATATTTAATTCATCTCCTGATGAAGCAGCAGAATCCCTACCATTTGAATCTCTAAAAAATAAATCTGGATCTTCTTTCAGGATAGATACCCGTGTATTGTTTTTTTCTTTGTTGCATGATTGAGCTATGTCATCTAAAAATGGATTAGATGCTGACATTTCCTTCCAAAACGGATTTGTTTTAAACCCACCAGGGGTATCTTGCTTAAATTCTCCAGTCCAGTGTGATTTAAGATGCAATTCATTTTCTTTATTGTCTGTTTTTTGGGATCAGAAAGAGAAATATAAATTCTCATCTCAATTTATTTAAATAAACCTAGAATAAAGTGAAAGAAAACAATATTCATTTATCCACCTAACTCATTTTAACTAGGAATTTCTCTGTCCATCTGGAAAATTATGATTTACTTCAGATTCTATTTAAATTTTAAATACAAAAACACTAAATGTAATGTTACCATTGATCAGTAGTTATTGTGAAAGAACTTACTATTCCCAGGCTGACTGTGAGCAAATATAGAATGTAGTTCTACATTTTTTTAGGAGTAAGATCCCCCAGAATACAATTTGACTTAATCAGAATAAATGTTTAACATTGTTAGGATACAATTGTTATCTTCTTCAAATAGGAGTAGGCTTCAAGGTTCTTCATTGGGCAATGAGACAATATATGAATACTGATAGATGTTACCTACCCTGGTGTCTAACAGTTTCTCTGATTAGGTTCCACTGAGCAAAGCTCTAGGTATAAAAATGCACCATTGTAGCCCTTTGGATATATACTGTATTACTCATGGTGAGATTGCACTAATAATACCAGCCCATAATTTCACTATTGTTGTTTTTATAGCCATGTGTCTGTCTTAAATTGCTATGTCCTGTAAGATATATGACAGGGAATAATTTGAATTTAGTTTTTGTCTTGGGATTTCTGCAGGAGGTTTACAAATTCTTTTCTCGCAGGGATGGGGATCCTATTAAAATGGTTCCTCCACAAGACATATAATCTTATGAATTAGTGGATTTTTCCAGAGTGATTGTGATCATGTCACTTGCTTTGTTGACTTTGGAGTAGAAAAGCAAAATAACTCACTGAAATTAGCATTGCTTATTATTTTATTCTATATAATGGAATGTTGATTTTGCTCCCTCTCATGAATTTCAGCAGAAGAACCTGGCACAGATAATAGAAGTGCTAGCAGAGCAAGACTTGCCATGGGCTGATTAGGCATGCAGTATTCCTCACAACTGTACATACTGACTGGCTTCATGGAATGATTCCAAATTTTGAAATTATAAAACCAAAATGAACAGTGGATGAACTTGCCACTTTTACCACCCCATTTGTAATATTATATCTTTATCTTGACTGTCTCAATAGCAGCTGCCTGAAGACTAGCTCTGGCAAATAGCTTGAATAAGAGATCATAGGTAGCCTTCAACTTATGACTGTTTATTTAATAACCAGAGTTATAACAGACTTGCCCTCTCGAACCTACTTATGACCCTGTTGTCCCAAAAGTGCTTTTCCCAAAAAGCAATTGGATTTACTTGCTTTTTCTTTGAAAATGTTTTCAAAGACAGACAAAAAGAGAAAGAGAAAAAGAAATAGAAAGAAAAAGAAAAAGAGAAAGAGAGAAAGAGAGAAAGAGAGAAAGAGAGAAAGAAAGAAAGAAAGAAAGAAAGAAAGAAAGAAAGAAAGAAAGAAAGAAAGAAAGAAAGAAAGAAAGAGAAAGGAAAGTCCACTTGCTCTTTTGGAAAAAGCACCTTGGAACAACCATGACCTGGATGATTGAGGATCTCCATTGATATTTATGACCTTGTTCTGAAACTTTGACATCTGCACACATTTCCATGGTCACATGACCACATTATGAATGCTTGGTTCGTTTTTATGGCTAGTTACAGCATTCTGCTATCACATGAACATAATTTATGACATTTTTTTGCTAGTTTCTGGCAAAAAAAAATCCACAGGAATACATTTCTTTGCTTAAAGATCATGACATTAATAACCATGGTGTTTGCTTAACAACTGCTGAAAAAAAATCATAAAACTTTAGAGTTATAAACTGAGGGCTATTGTACTACTAATATGAATACGAGACTACTGAAAGTATAAGAGCTTAAAGGAATAACAGAAATTTTAAAAAATCCAAAAGGTAATGGCAATCCCCTTTGTCTACTGCCACAATATCTATGTACATCTATTCATGAAATCACCAGAAAGCGAGATGAACGTATAGGAGGCTTTTTTATCATTTTTTAAAAATACTAAATAATAATATTTTATTTTTATCATTTTTAATACTAAAAGCCCCAAACTATTACAATTGTTGATTATTCATTCTGATCATCCTTCTCCGTACATTTATTCTCTAAAATATTCTTGACAAATTTTATTTGTTTATATATATATTTTTTAAAAAACATGAATTATACTGGCCTCTCTTCATTATAGTCAAAAGATTCATGCTGAAGTGGCAGCCATTTTTTTATTTTTCCAAAATTCTCACCCATATTGAAAAATCTAGCTAAAAGATCAATTTTACCACCATTAATAATTCTATAGAATATCTCTACAATAGGATATATAGAAAACCAGCCCATTGTTTCCGGGAATATGATAAATATTTTTCCCTAAAACCACATTTAACATTTTTTTTTTAAAAAAAGCAATGGCTGCAGTGGTGGAGCAAAATCACATATAAGGAGTTCCATAATTTTATATTTTCTTTGATAAAATAGTTTTTCTTTTTAAAATTCAACAGCAAATTACATTTTCTGTCCAAGTAGTAGAGCTGTCAGTTACATACCTATCCAATCATTTCTTGTAAGACTTCCATCATCCAAGTCAACCAAAGATCCTTCTGATTTGCTCCATGAAAATTCTTTTAAATGACAGGAAACAGACATTTTTCTTCCTAGAAAATTTAAGATAAATTTGTAAACAAATGGAGAAATACTTAAAGCTGCAAACATCATTTAAGATGTGGTATGGGAATCAGTATCTAAAAAATTCTTCAGGCATATATGTGCTCACATAGGTCTTCAAACAAACCACCCTCTTTATTAAGGCAATCTTTTCTGTGCAAAGAACAAAGAAGCCAATTAACAGAAGATTTAGTTTGTTTTTTTAATATTCTGTCTATATGTAATATTAAAGTATTGCATATGATCTATTCTAATGGGCTATATGTTCTTCTGGTTTAAATGTTCAAAATTCTGTTGATGTGAAAAAGCAAAGCTAGTTGTAGGTAAGATAGACAAAAAATTATAACAATCAAAAAACAACTTTTCTTCTTACAGTAAACAAAACAGCAATAGATAACTTATCTCTTCAGATAGGTTGCAATATGGTTTTTAACTATAGTTTGCTATATTGACTAAGAGATGATAAAATTCAAAATATCTGGATACTATTAATTTGCCTATTATATGCAACTATTATGTAGTTACTACAGAGGAAATTCATACAAAAGTAGTGAAAATTATAAGACTATATACATCATTATATAATGAAATTTAATAGGATTTATTTTATGGGTATGCACAGAATTGCTCAAAGCTAAGAACAGATGTGTAGTTATAAATTGAAACTCCATATGGAGTTAGGTTAATTGACAAAAATTAAAAACTTGGATTCAAATCTGCCTTTAAGCATGGAATTGAGAGATTTCTCCTATCTCTAACTAAGTGCCCGATATCCAGATGACATTTGTGTATCTACAAATTCCTTGACAAACTCTCTGGCTATCTAGTGCCTCTAAGTCCCATAATAAGCCCAAAAAGTTTCACAGAAAATAAAATGTCTGATAATTACAATCTTGCTACAATGGGCATTTGGGGATTGGCCAATTATTTTGTAAGGGTCCATAAAATACTCTCAAAATTCCAAATTTGTCCCCCAGTGAAAAATAAGTCAGTGATATTTGAAATTCTTATATACTAAAGAATATTAGTTTATTACATTAATATAGACAGTGTATTGAAAATTTTTAGGAAGATTTAAAAATTAATAATGCACTATTAGCTATGTAAATTTAGTAAGTTCATTTTTGTTTCAATATAAAACTACCTTTAATTATTTTAATGGCCATGAACAAAATATAATTTTCTGATTACAGTATTAGCTTATCTTATAAAAAAATTCCATTGGCAAGTAAGTCTTCTTCTAATGACTTTTTTTTAGAGCCAGGAATACTTGGCTGATTTAGACCTTTATCATTAAATGTGTTTGATGTAGCCACAGTATGAAGTATTCACCTTATCTAATAAAAAAAACACTCTTCCTTCAATAAAGACTTGGGCCTATAATTTGATTGCTAACGTTCTATTAATCTTAAAAAAATAAAATCTGCCTTCTACTGATAAGAGAGGAGGTGCAGATACTTCTTCAGTTAATACCTGCTGTGCTTTCATCACAGCAGGTAGCAACATCTGCCCGACGTTATCTGAAGCTAAACAGGTCTTATGATGGGTCACTTCCCAGACAGGGAAACCCAAAAAATCCCAGAAGGTGGCAATGGCAAACCACTGCTGTTATTTGTCAACCCCTTTAACCGAAGACTATGATTTAGGAAGCAAGATTCACATGGACTTTAATTGGTTTTAAAGTCAAGTGTTAGAGGTTAAAACTCAGAATCTTGACAATAGATAACGCTCTTTTATTAATGACATTATTAAGGTGGGCAGGGGCACTCTGAAACTTTTCAATGTATTTTTCCCAATTTAGTTTTATGAAAAGCTAAGAATCTTCTTTTTAAAAAGTCTGTACAGATAGTCCTCAACTTCATTCAGTGACTGTCTGAAGTTACAATAGAACTGAAAAAAGTGAATTATGACCTGTTTTCACACTTATGGCCGTTGCAATATCCCCATGGTGATGTGATCAAAATTCAGTATGCTTGGCAACTAACTCATAATTATGATGGTTGCAATGTTACACAATCACTTTTGCAATCTTCTGACAAACAAAATCAATGGGGAAGACAGATTCACTTAATGACTGCCTTGCTCAACAACAGAAAACTGGACTCAATTGTGATCATAAATCAAGGACTACCTGTAACAACCTCTTCCATCTGCTAATGCAGTGCTTTTCAACTAGTGGTACGGATACCACCTGTGGTACATTGGCACCTGGCAGGTGGTATGCGACCATCCTAGAAAAGTGGTAGCAGGGGAAGGGAATGAGCTGAACTGGTGGCAGCACCCCACAAGCCTGAGCAAGAGATGGCTGGAGCTGCAGGGCTATCAGGGCTCAGCGGAACCACCAGGATCAGTGCCAGGCTCCAGCTGGAAAGCAACACTGATCCTGATCCTTCTGCTGAGCCCAGAAGAAGTGCCGATCAGCTGGAATGTTGCAGCATCTCCAAGGTCTTGTGATTTACATTCAGATGCTTGGCAACTGATTCATATTTATGATGGTCACAGTGTCCAGGATCATTGTTGTTGTGAGCCGCCCCGAGTCTTGGGAGAGGGGCGGCATATAAATTAAACTAAATAAATAAATAAATAAATGTGAAGTGACCAAAACCTGCTGCAATCACCCAGCAGGCAGAGGGAATACCCTCCCCACCCCAGCCCCGCTGCCAATTCTCAACAGAAATGCTCACAACAATGAAAACCTCGGAGAGGAGGAAGAGCGCGGCCAGGCGGGCAGGCAGGTGTCTTGCTCGGCTGTGGCTTGGGGGGCACTTTTTTCAGTGCCATTGTAACTTTGAACAGTCACTAAGCGAACTGTTGTAAGTCGAGGACTATCTGTACTTTATCACTTTTTTCTTTTTTGGGGGGTCAAGTTTTTGACACCTTGCTAGGCAACTGGTGGTACTCAGATGTTGCCATATCCTAAAAGTGGTACAATGGGTGAAAAGGTTGAAAAGCCCTGTGCTAATCCTTCCTCAGTTTTAACCCACTCACTTCTGTCACTGGGAGCCCAGCTCCGCTCAAATAAGACTTTCCCTTGTAATTTGATCTCATTCTCTGCACTTTTATATCTGCTTCAGATTGGAAACCAGAGAAATGAAAGCAAATAATTTAATACATGATTTTCTAAAACTCAATATGATGAACCACAGGTGGATAACAAAACTGAACCAGAAGAATAATATTCAGTGTGTTCTTGCTGAACTGAAAATATACTGACTAAAAAAAGTTTCTTCTATTCATTTTTAAATCACAATTAAAGAGTAGTACAGTAATTGCCACAAAAAGACTACTTATTATACATTCCAATAATGGAGAATAGTGGGTTCTCTAAGCATTAAGAGAGCTATTCATCACTTAACTAAAAAGCAACCACAAACTCTTTATATTGTTGACTTCCTACTCCAAGAGAGCCGTTTCCACATCAGATAAAAAAAAAAGGATTTAAAGTCCAAAAGGATGCATTAACATGCTTGATAAAATGCCTTCTTCAATTGATATAATGTAGTACACAGAAAAATCCAGTCATTTGAAGTAAACCTATACATGAAATTAGTGTGTAATATCAATACCACAAAACTGATGTGAATTCCAAACTCTATTATTTATCATTCTTTGATTCACTTAATTTTAATTCTATTGGATAGAAGGGAGAGAATTTTATTTATTTAACTTTATTCTCTTGGAATATCTCTGGAAACATTTTTTTTCAAAGTTTGCTTCCTGAAAAACCTTAGGAGATAGAATCCTTTTAATCGAAGACAAATATAATTTCATATACATATAGGAACCTTAAGAAATATGACTTTCGCTTTTAATGAATATGTAATTCAATCAAAATTATGTTTCTAACATGCTGCATGAGTTCAACAGAGCCAAAAGTGATTTGTTACCTATTTTCATTTGTACTCAGTGTCCAACATATCTTGCTACAGTGTCCAAACAATAGTGGTCCTAATACTATTTTTTCATTGTGGCAATGTCCTGGTGAAATTGATTGCACCTAAACTTTCGGGAAAGAAGTCTAAGTGTAGATGCAGTAAACAAATCTTCAGTTACATGTTGCACTTCTATGCTTCAAGAAGCTTGTCAACCAGCTGAATGGAACTGGTGCTCTGAAGATGCCAAGAAAACTTTCAATGAAACCCATTGCTTTCCAGGCAATTTTCTCTGCCTGTTACGTGAAGAGAGGTTTTTCCATGGACCAGAGGGGGCGTGGTTTTGTGTGCTACCTGAATCCTGTGGATGAGGCTTTGCTTGTTTGTGTGGACCGGTTGCTGGCATGCTGCGGCCCGGTACTGGTCCATGGACCGGGGGTTGGGGACCCCTGCACTAAAAGATCTTCAAAATGCTTGTCATTAATGACCCATCTAATCTTTGAATCAACAAAAATCTCTTCCTTGATCTTAACATTAGTTATTCTTGGAAACATTTGTCTCAAATAACAAAAAAATTCACCTTCCTTGTCCATTGCTTTCACAAAATTTCCATTAGTACAAATGTTATGTGAAGCAAAGTTAAAAATATCTACTAGGCCAACAAGTAGTTCATGTTTTTCTATCCTGGAATCAACTTCTTTTTACTGTAATGTGATGGTCTTAAATGGCTTTCCCATTACTTATGTAAAACAGTAGCTGGTATATCTGAGCTGCATTCGAAGTAGCAGAGCCCCTACTTTTGGATCTCCACAGATATTTCAGTTGTACTTGGTATATTGGATATGCTTCAATAAGAGTTCCATATTTGTTTCATGGGTGCAGCAGGTAATATTATTGCGTAATAACTGAAGATTGCAATAAAATGGTATGCGATACATTACAGGCTACATTTGTGATTAGCAACCAAAAATCAATAAGATATACCCAAAACTGTTCAGAAAGCAAAATCTTTTTGTCCTATTCCCCCTTATACTGATGTAATACCAAAGCCAAATGATTTAGCTAATTCATATATTTGCAAGGAATTGAGCAACAGGCTTTATAAATGCCTTTTGTATTTAAACTGTGACTGTCACATAGTTTTTACAACTATTTCAGGTACTGAATTTTTCTAACTCCTAAGAGCAATGACAGGATATTGGCCAATCTAACATTTAAATGGTTTTCATCAGAAAATTTTCAAGTACCTATTTTCGGTCAGCTGGTGCTATTAAATATAAACTGTCTATTTAAAACGCTTAGTGCATTAATATTTTTTCTTTTAAAAAACCTGAACTCTAATTATATTTCACACATTTTTTAAAGAGGAAAATAGTGTTATATCTAAGCATTATGGCCTGAAGCAATGCCAAGAATATAAAACATTTTTAAAACAATTCAATTTGTTCCTGCCACAGGCTTTATCACACTTATGCAAAATTCCACAAGGCACAACAAAAGAAAGTAACTATCACCAACATATCACTGATAAAACTGGAAGAAGCTACCAGAAAAAAATAAGGCTAAAAAGCAAATGATAAAAGAAAGTGAATAGCTAAGAATATAAAAGCTGACCAAATAATTTTGGAATTGAAAACAAAATGTATTCAAAAATTCTGTTCATTTGGAACACCTTTTATTGTTCTACAATGATCACGGAAGAAATGAATACTGTTGATTTCAAGCAGGGCTTTTCAACCAGTGGTACGCATACCACCGATGGTACTTTGGCACCTGGCCAGTAGTACTCGACCATCCTAGACAAGTGCAGCATGGGACAGGAATAAACTGAAGTGGCGGCAGCATCACAGAAGCCTGAGAGAGAACTGGAGCTGCAGCGCTGTCAGGGCTCAGAAGTAGCCCCAGGATTGGTGTGCATGGCTACAAGCTGATCGTCACTTCTGCAGGGCTATGGGAGCTGGGCAGAATCCCCAGTGCTGGGCTCCAGCTGATTGGTGCTTCCGAAAGCTGGAGGTGCACTGAAAAGGAGAAGGGGGGGAAGAGAGAAGAGGATTTAAAAGATTTTGTTGGGAGAGGGCAAGCGAGGAGCTGCCCCTGCCCCCTGGGCGTGCGCACAGGAGGCAGCAGGTGCCCGGCATCCCTGCTGACCATCCATGCTGACCACTCAGAAAGAAAAGAGGCAGGAGAAGTGCTTCCCTTTTCCCCAGGACACCAGCACTCAGTGCTCACCACTTCTTGTATGCATCCCCAGGGAGCAGGGCAGAAGCGGCGGGGTGGCTCCTGGATCTAAGATTGACTGCGTTCTGGCTTTGATGGCCCCACCACGTTGTAGATCAGTGCCATGCCTGCCCCCAGCACCTCCATGGTCCGTTCGCTGACCTAGCCTCACAGCCACAAGGATTCCCTTTCACCAGGACTGCACCCCGCCCGTGTGGGATAGCTACAGTCGGTGGCATGGCCACCGGCAGCACTGGCAATGAGGAAGGAAGGAAGGAAGGAAGGAAGGAAGGAAGGAAGGAAGGAAGGAAGGAAGGAAGGAAGGAAGGAAGGAAGGAAGGAAGGAAGGAAGGAAGGAAGGAAGGAAGGAAGGAAGGAAGGAAGGAAGGAAGGAAGGAGAGGTAACTTGGTTGGAGATGCCCCAGTTCATGCAGTTCTGCTTCAGTGCTGGATCCATTGAGATTTGGGCTCAAAGGAGAAAGCAATTTTATGTTCTGTTTTGTCACAGTCAGGACTTTGTTGGCAATCCAAGTTAACATTGCTTTCTTGAATTGTGAGCTCTTAGGAAAGTATCCCTTCCTTTTGTGTTGCAAACAGTGATTTCCAGTGGGGAAAACAGGAAAAAGCAGAGTGGGGGAAAACATTTTTCTTTGCTATCACAGCCACCATTACAGTTTTGCTGTACTGTTGTCTGTGGACATGGGATAAACTGGGCCTGTTTTTTTCTCAGTCTTTTAAGTGGCCCCAAACTACTGGCAAAAGTGGCATTTGATCACAAGGCAAGGAAGCATTGAGAAATGTTTCTCCTTTTGCATTTGAGCATCCAAGAAGGGGCAGGAAAGGAGAAAGGGAAAGAGGAATTTTCCCCATCAAATTGAATATGGATTGACAAGAAAAAAAAATCACAGGAATATAGTTACTATTGATCAATTTAATATGGCTGCTCGCTCGTAAAAATTCTGGGTAGTTTATAATATTCAGTTATGCAATTAAAAACTATGAGATTTCATTTTTTTTTCAAAAAAAAATTAATTAAACAAGTTAGAGATCAAAGGCCTATGCATATTAAAAGATTATATAATGCATTAATTGAAATTGATTCTGAAACTGAATTAGTTAAGGACTGCATGATTAAGTGGGGACATAATTTTGGACAACCAATTATGATGGAAACATGGGAGAGGATCTGGGTGAAAAATGTAAGATTTACACAAGCGCAACATTTAAGAGAAAATTTTTATAAAATGTTTTATAGATGGCATTTAGACCAAGAAAAATTATCATCTATGTACCCGGATTTACAACTGAAATGTTGGAGATGTGAATCTATGGATGCTACTTATTTTCATGTAGGGTGGACTTGTAGAAAAATCAAGGCTTTCTGGATAAAAACATGGTGGATACTTCAAAATATATTGAAAAAGCGTATTGAATTTTTACCACAGTTGTTTCTGTTAGGTATTATAAAAGACTGCACCACCATAGAGACGAATTTGATTTTGAACTTGATTACAGCAGCAAGACTGTTGGTGGGACAATATTGGAAGACATCAGAATTACCATCTATTGAAGAATGGACTTTAAAAGTTATAAATTTGGCAGAAATGGCTAAAATATCCGCATATTTGAAGGATCATTCAAATGAAAAATATATGTTGGATTGGAAAAAATGGATAGATTATATACAAGGGAAATATCAATTTAAGAAATTGTATTTAGCATATAGTTAAATATCCATATGTTGGATTGAATAAGAGTTAAATTTTTAATAGGATTTATATAATATGTTAGAGTAGTTTAGTGGGTTTTCTTGTTTTTTTTTTACCCTGTATTCACTTTGGGAAGTGGGGGGTGGGGGGTTGTTATAATTTATAATCTTCTCAACTGTAACATGATACTGGGATTATGTAAGATAATGTAAGAACAATATATATATATATATTTTTAGATAAAGGATGGGCTGCTCAGGCTGCTCCTCGGCACCACATCTGGAGGGGGTGAGATTGAGGAGTGAAGGTTGAGGGAAGTAGGGAGGTGGTAAGAGGAGGGTGGAGAGAGTGGGGGTAGAGATGGTGGGTGGATAGAGGTAGAGGAAGGGAGAAAGGAGGAGGGGGGTGTGGTGGGGGGGTGCCGCCGAGCAATATCCATAGTTATTTTATGTTTTGTTCTCGTGTTTGAAAAAGTTGTAGATGTTTGTATTCAGTTGAGTTGTTTTAATTTGAATATTTTTTTATTTGTTATATTTACAATTATAAAATTAATAAAATTTCATTTATAAAAAAAATGAATAATTAAAAAAACATTTCTTTGAACATTTCTAGAACTTTCATAAACACCACCTTTATCAAATGGTATAATATTTTAAATAGAAAACTGTAGAATCTTTCAAGAAAACTTACCTGTTTTTTTATGTGCATCCACTTCATTATTATTCATTAATAAATGCATTCACCTTTAAGACCAAAATGCTAGCTGTTTCTGCTAGACAGCTATTTCTCTGGCCCTTATCTAAAGCTTCCTGCACTGAGGAATACACATATACATTTAGCAATATAAATTAATTTACTTGATTAATATGTTTTCTAATCAATTAATTCAACTTCATTCATTTGAAATGCTTAGCTTACATAGTATTGTTTAGATCAAAAATATTTATTTTACCTACTTCCTGCACAGAATGTTATAGGCCATAATGGATTATTACAATATACAGCTCTATTTGTATAGCTAAAAGATACAATTGAATATTACATTTTTTAAAGTGGGAACCACTTCATTTACCTTGGGCTCATAATCAGGATACTATAATGAGGTGTTTAGCTTGAAAAACTGAGTAAGTCATAAATTTGTAAGCCATGGATAAGCAAATTCTACCACAGTTTAATAACTATACAAAATCTGATTTACGAAACAAAAGTACAAGAAAATAAAACTGCAACTGGAATAGACGCCCACCAACTAAAAACCTCCTTTTTATATTTATAACTCACTTTTGCTTCCCAAACTCTGAACGGCGGATATTGTTCTCCCCCACTCCCAGTCCCTGCCCATGTGATCCTCAAATAACAGAGAGTTTGGCCGAGAATTGCTAGCTAGTTCAGCCCCCTAATGAACTTCACGGCAAGGTAGCAACTAGGAGGATTTATGCGACTACAAAGAAATCAGTTCGCTTCTACCGTCCAAGCTAAAACTTAATTATTTATTCTTGCAAGCAAAAGAGAAATTACGTTCTTTATGCTCTAGATTGGCATCCACTGCACAATCCGCAAGAATACAGCACAAATTGGAACCAGAAAATAAGCTCCTGAATGTGTCGTGCATTGTGCCATTCTGAATACACATAGTTTTAAAATGAGTTCTACAAAACAAGGAAAAAGGACTCCCATGCTCGCCTGGATGAGAATTTCAAATTTGTGAGCACCCACAAACTCTACCGTAGTATCGCCTGTTAAATGCTGGTAACTTCACAAACTCTTAGCGAATAAACAGAAAGCAAGGCTTGATTAACACAGAAATCTTTACAGTAGAAACTAGGGTGGAATAATAAGGTTGTAAATATGCTCGAGGAAAGACGGGAGCTGTGAGTTAAGTTTCCCAAAAGCCAAACCCAGACTCGGGCACTCATCCCGTGATAGAACTACACAATACTCTTCCTCGTTTACACCCGTAAAATTTAAACAAAACCATACCTTTCTCTTCCCCCAAATCTGCAGCGATTAATTATCCTGAAGCATAACCTTAGAAATTTAAGGGTGATTCAGGATTCTTGATAATCCCGCGCGGGTTTCCTAAATGTGGAATCGATTACCTTCCTAATCAGAAGCAACACCTCGTCTAGTGGCGGCAATGCCTTCTGGAAAACTGAGTCCTACTACCATTTCGAGCGTCCAATGAGTCACGCGTTTCGAGAGCTTGAACTACACAACCCATAAACCCATTCTCTTCACCTGAGGCTCCAAATGAAACCAGGAGAACTGGTTTGATTACTAGAGTTTCACCTTGAAGCGGAAAGAGAGACGGGGAGAGAATAGTTCAGTTTACATTTTGTTTTCTGTGAAATTTGTTTAGTTTAGCCAGGTTTTATCTCAATAAGTATTTAACTACGTATGTATTCTGGGATATAAAAAAGCCAGGGAAGGTGGAAGTTAACATCTGCTATTACAGAATCTAGATTTCAAAAACGTATTAAATATAGAAAAATAAGATAAGATCTTATTTTTCAAATTATTTGAGAAACTGAACTGCCAGCAAGCAGGCAAATTGGAGTAGACCAACAGCTGTAGAAGATACCGGTAATACTAAAAGGCAATTAAAGACCTTGTCGATCTCATTGATTTATTGGAGTGGGTGGGAGAGTAATGCAAGCACGGGAACATTACTCTGTTTGCATCATTCCTTTGTTTTAAATTAAATTGCAGTTTAAGAGGATTTTCCTGGGTAGCTCTAGATCAACATGCTTTTAGGCAGAGCAACATTAAGTTCTTGGAAGACTACACATATTTTTCTTTGTAGGCCCTGTTGTATAACAATACAGCATTATAAGGTTATTCCTTGGACCTGTATTATTAATAAGTCACTGTAGTACAGGGATGTCAAACTCGCAACGTCATGTAATGTGTCGTGACATATCGCGACTTTTTCTCGCTGGCAATGGGATGGGCATGGTTTTGGCATGATGCATGTGGCCCGTGGGCCAGCAGTTTGACACTCCTGCTGTAGTCAGACACATAATAAGGACTAGCATTTTCAACATCTTTATTAATGATTTGGATGAGGGGATAGATGGAGAAGTCATCAAATTTGCAGACAGCACCAAGCTGGCAGGAATAGCCAACACTCCAGAAGATAAGCTTAAAATACAGGAGGATCTTGACAGACTTGAGACTTGCTCAGCAGAAGTAACTGTGAGTGGGATTTTGGAGTCCTAGTGGACAATCACTTAAATATGAGCCAGCAGTGTGCTGCAGCTGCATTAACAGAGGGAATCAAGATTATGTGAAGTGTTAATACCACTTTATGATGCTTTGGTAAGGCCACACTTGGAATACAGCATCCAGTTTTGGTCACCATGATCTAAAAAAGATGTTGAGACTCTAAAAAGAGAACAGAGAAGAACAACAAACATGATCAGGGGACTGGAGGCTAAAACATATAATAAACAATTGCTGGAATTGGGTATGTCTAGTTTAATGAAGAGAAGAAGTAGGGGTGATATGATAGCATTGTTCCAATATCTCAGGGGTTGACACAAAGAAGAGGGAGTCAAGCTATTCTCCAAAACACCTGAAGACAGAACAAGAAGCAATGAATGGAAACTAATTAAAGAGAGAAGCAACCTAGAACTAAGGAGAAATTTCCTGATAGTTAGAACAATTAATCAGTGGAACAACCAGCCTCTGTTTCTATATGTTTACCTAAACAAGAGATTCATTAAATTATTTATAACAACAGTGTGCAAAAAGTAATAATTAAAAGGGAGAATGATGACACCTATTACTATTATGCCCTGGAATGGAATCTGCTCATATCATGAACAAGAGTTACTTAAAGAGATGTGAAAGAGAGTGTGATTAATCAGCATAAGAACTGTCTAATCATAAGCTTCTTCTGAATCATAATGCATGAATAACCAATTCTGTGACCTTCAAATTCTATTTTCACAATCTCTTAACATTATTTAAGCTCACTGGGAATATTAGAAAAAAAGCTTCTGGATGGTACCCAGACTGCCAGTGTCTAATTAGAATGGTTCTGTAAACCTGATGGGACATTATTACACTAAACTTTTAAAAAGCTTTTGATATAAGAGGGCGGGGACTTCTCTGAGTTTTTAAACTTCTAGACAGTTAAATTTAAGAGCACAGAAGCCACAGTAATAAAGACTTCTGAACAAGCTTTTCAATCATGGGATATGAGGAGTTCTTATGAATCAGTAACTGCATAAAGAGCAGGAAGAACATTGCAATAAATGGACAGTCCTCTCAAGAACGGCATACAGGAAGTGTAGTCTGCAAGGATTACTATAGAAGCTGATGAGTCAAATTTTTGTTGTTAAATGACCTGGAACAGTGAGGTAACTAAGTTTTCAAAGCAATAAAGTTTCAAAGCAATAAAGATAAAAATGGATAGCAGAAGGATCTCTTCAGCAAAATGGCAAACATTCTTAAATGTGGAGTGCCTGGTGCTCTCTGACCTTGTTTGTTTGTTTGCATACATTTCATCACCCAGCTTTACCAGTTGGATAATGAAACATCTATATGCAAACAACTACTCTCAGACAATACCAAGAACTCCCCACTTCAACCTAGAGCTACATAATTTTTTATTATAGCTTGGTGTATATGAAGAGAAAATTATGTACATTGTGCAAAAAAATCCTAAGTTTACATAAATTTATGATGTCTAACAAGGGAATGAGTAATTTAGGTTGTTGTGAATATGTGAATCAAAGTAATCTAGGGTGGCTGGCAACTCTGAAGATAATGGTAAAGATCCTGCTTATCTTCTTAGTTCAGAAGAGATCAGTCAAGTGCTGCCATCTGCTGATACAACAAGCTTTTCTTATTATGATAACCGTATTGAATTCCCTCTGACCTGGATTATGTTTGAAAGATTATTTCTAAAATAAGGCCACAAGTAGGAGCTGTTGTTGCAAGAAAACTCTCCTTTTATAATTGTTGTATTTGAAACACTGTGATCTTTGAGACATATCCCTGATGCAAATTGTTATTGAAATCAATATGACATACTTCGAAGCCATGTGATCTGGTACATAAAAATCAATAGTTGTCTGGCTGAGCTTTTCAGACTAAAGTAATATGTTTTATTAAGCATAAGCTTCTTATTCTGAAAAAGATGGTACTAGATTCTTTCTAATTTTTGCAACATGATGCTATCCTAAATATTATTTATGAGTGACAGTAAAATGAATTTTATTTTCAGCAGGGATATTTTATTAATATAAAGAACAACCATTCTTCTGTAAATATCAGGACAGCATGCAATAAATATTATAAAAAATGTTTAGTAATAAATGTATTATCATAAAAAATCAGAAAGACAGCAGAAAAATAGATTTTCAGCACTGAGAACTAATAAGCCTTGGGCAACCATATTCTCCTCAAAGAATTAGTCATTCTCAACATGACCTTTGTCTGGTATGCAGAATGAGCATTACAATGTACTTATCAGTGTCCTTGGAATTTTTACGAAACTTGATAACAAGACACTAGAGTTAGTGAACTGCATATTTTTAAATGGCTGATACTTACCACGTATGAACATATAAAGTCCTGAAGTAGGGAAGACTACTTGAAAAATGCCTTATTTAGTGTCATCTGATATACTATTAAATGTATTTTAATTTAATTTAATAATAATGATCATTATTTGGGAAGTTGAAATGCTGAAGAGTGAAGCACCAAATTGTAGCTGCTTCTTTATTTGCAACAATGCTTTGGGAAGCTGCAGGGATACCATTAATATTCGTAGAAAAGCAGAACAAATCATGGCTGTAGTCCAATGTTTTGTTTGGGAGTGCACACTCTTGGCTTAAAAAAAACAAAACAAACATAAGCTCCTAAAATAAAGCATAATTCCTTGGGCTTCAAGAGATAATAGAAAACATCCTTATCTGTTTGTGTACTGTTACATTCTGATTGTTTGTCACTGATTATATCTCCATGATAGCTAAAACTACCATGAAAAGTGCAAATTCCAGACCAAAGTGAACAATTTTTTTTGGAAAAAAAAAAATACAATATGCTTTTGTCAGAAGTAAGTCTTCATCCTGGTTCATCCAAGTCGGGATAAATAAGCAAAATGGTGACTGCTTTGGGAAGAAGGTTACAGTTTATTGAAGAAGCAGAAAGATGCAAGGAGCAGAGAGGAAAGAGAACTTGAGCACATGAGCAGTAGGTTTTTATACCCCCTGTAGCCTTTTGGAATAGTTTCCTGTTCCTGTGGCATGAACCTTGAGGCTATTTCTGAGTGTTTTTCTAGGACTTGATATCTGTGATTTAATCCTATTATCATATCCTGCTTGCCAGGTGATGGGGTTAATCACTCCTAGAGTTTGGGTGGGGCATGCAGATCTTCTCTTTGTCTTCTTGAGTGCCCTGGCTTCAGCTTTCTGATGGTTCTACATCTCCATTCATATGAGGCTAGATCTTGCTTGGGGCAGACAGATAGATTTGGGGCCAGGTTTGGTTTAAAAAAAATCCTTTTGAGGAAAAATATATTTTTCTGCCCTTTTAATATTTCCTTCTCTGGGCTAACTTCCTTCAATATCCCCACTTTGTGCTTTAACTGTGAGAATGTCACACTTATTGGCACAACATTAAAATTATCTGGTCAGGGAGACTTGGTAGGCAAGCTTTTAAACTGTTAAGCCAAAAAAAAAAAAAGACATTAATGGAAGCAGCAGAAAAAGATCCCTTTAGTGGCTCCCAAAAGGGAAGCTTGCACCCATAAAGTTCTAAAAGTCAGGGCAAAAATTTAGGTAGAAAAGAAATTTATAGTGTCCAATATTCTGTGCCAATCATTTTCAAATGTTGGATGTCACCTTTAGCTTCCAGTCAGGTTTGCATACCTCCCAAAATTCTTCGCAGCCATGGTTCTCCTTAGTACATGACCACTGGCTGCCCATTTTCAAGGGTTGTTTCCTGCCTTAGCTCTTAGTTCAGTGCATCCAGGTTTGTAATGTCCAATTGAGGTTAGCCAATATGCCAGGCTATTAAATTTTTCTTTAAATTGCACATAATGAGCTCTAGGAATCCCAATCCGAGCCCACCAGTGCAAGATATTCAGGACTGAGGTTTGGGGATCTTTCCTGTTGCTTCCTTAGTCAGAGCATAAGAATTGCAAACCACCTGAGGGGGCCTAGTTCCCTCCCCCTTGGAATTTTCAGGAAGTTGTGCTTGCAAAGCTTTGGTGCAATGGAGCAAAAAATCAGCCTGGGGGGGAGGACTTTACTAAAAGTAGACGGAGGGGATAGACTGTGAATGGTGTGAATGGTGTGTGTGTGTATGTGCAACTATTTCTACAAAACAGGCAATACAAACATTCTGGATAAATTTTCCCTCCCACCAGGTAGAAGTCCAAGGTGTTCAGTACTTGTTCTGCCAACTATTCCCAAATACCATCTCTCCATTAATGCATTCAACTGGCTTGTTACAATACAAATGGGGCAAGAAAGAAAAGTTTACAGTGGGTTTCCACCCTTCCCCCACAGTCTAATTTTCTCTTCTGAGGCTTCACATGGCACCAGTGGCTCCAGGACTCCTTTCTTCTGCAGCTCTCACGGGCATCTGGGGAATGGTAGGACTTGGGAAGATGTTTCACTCAGATTGCATGGTGGCTTTTTAGTGGATGGCTGGATTCAAAACCCAATTCCAAGGCTCAAATGGATGGAGGCAGCATCTGGGTCTGTGTGTTCTGCTTCCAAGGGTTTGGAGGAGGATTGCAATGCTGAAAGATACAAGAACAAGGTCTCCCCCACTTTCTGGGTGGAGTCTCCCAGGAGAGGCGGACAAACGGTGTGGAGAACAAAGGGCAAGAAAGAAATTGGAAGAGGGGGTAGCTTGCAGGCAGTTTGAAAAGGCATTAATACTGCAGTTATTAGAGAAACAGGTAGACAAATCACAGATTTGAGGACAGAAAAAAACTGGATTCTGGTAAGAGAACAACAAAATGAAATGTTTCACTTTTGAACTTGAACATATGCAACATATTAAGGACAAGAACTTGCAACTTGAGAGGAAGAAAAAAAATGCTAGACAGCTTGAGAATGCTGAAAACTCCAAGTAATTTTAAAAGCCTAATATTTTAATATGTTCAACTTGCCAGGGGCAGGAGAATCTGCCTTTAACATTTATTCCAAAATAGACCACATTATTTTAGAGCAGCGGTTCTCAACCTGTGGGTTGGGACCCCATTTGGAGTCGAACAACCATTTCACGGGGGTCGCCAAACAATGCAGTCCGCCATTTTCCCCCCTTTTCCTTAGCTGTGCTACTCCTTCTTATTCTATTGGCTTTTGAAAGCCAATAGAATAGGCTCTCTTGAATAGAGTCTAATTCTATTGGCTTTCAAAAGCCAATAGGAATTGTCCAGGCTGTCTCTGCCCTGCTGAGCCCGCCAAAAGTCCCAGTCTGCAAACGGTGCTGCAAGTTGTCTGCAGAGAAGGCGAGCTGTCTGGAAGTTTCCACCCCTCCCTGCTGAGCAACTACTAAAAGTGTAAGTAAAAGAGGGCCAGGGGTGGGAGGTGGGAGGCCGGCGGGCGCAGGGAGGGTTGCTGGTGCACGTGGGGCCCAGCAGGTGCCTTACCTCCCTTGGGCTGGGCCAGCTGGTGGCCCAGCCGGTGGTCACTCTGCACCGTCGCTGCCCCTTGCCAGTTACGCCTTGGCCGGTGCAGGGGGCAGCACCACACATACGTGGCGCTCCCGGGAAGGGAAATAGTCCTCGACTTACAACCAGTTGGGAAGTTCTCAATTTATGACCAGTTGGGAAGTCCTCGACTTACGACCGGTTGGGTAGTCCTCGACTTAGGACCGGTTGGGGTCGCAGCATTAAAAAGGTTGAGAACCACTGTTTTAGAGATTGGAAAATGCTTATTTGTTTCGGAAAAATTTCACTGTAGCTTCACCAATTAGTGATAGGGTAAGAAAAGTAACTTAAGAAATTATTACCCCAAGCAAGCAGACTTGAACTTCCAAAGGCTCTTGTAGATAGACACACATTTTCAGGAAAAGGGATAGATAGATAAAACCCATTTAGAACACAAACTCATTTACAACACATTGCAGAATGATTTCTAGAACTTGGGGCAGGACCCAGCAGGCAGGACACCCCCTCCTCACTCCAATAAAATAATTCAACACTGGATTCCCCCTGGAACAAAATTAACACCTTTTAGACAGAATTGAGAAGGAAATTCACCCAACAACAGACATTGACCAAAAAATCAGAAAAGACAAATTTAAACTCACCAATCAGGAATGACAATTTTGGAAACCATGAAAGGGTATAAGAACTCAACTAAGGTATGTAGGAAGCACATGACAATAGTAAGGGGGACTTTAATTACTCTGACATCAACTGGGAGACAAACTCTGCACTAAGTGAAAGATCAAACAGATTCCTGACAAAACTTGCAGACAACTTTGTTTCTCAAAAGTAGAAAAGGGAACTAGGGGACTAGCGATATTGGATCTAATTCTCACTAGCAGAAGCAAAATGATAAAAGGTGTTGATTCGCCTGGTACGCCAGTTGCACCCCTTCCTAGATAAGGACGCGCTACGCACGGTCACCCATGCCTTCGTCACTTCCAGACTGGACTATTGTAATGCTCTCTACATGGGGCTCCCCTTGAAGTGCACACGGAGGCTTCAACTGGCGCAGAATGCGGCCGCGCGGGTGGTAGTGGGGGCACCCTGGCAGGTACGAATGGCCCCTATCCTGCGCGAGCTGCACTGGTTGCCGGTGGTCTTCCGGGTGCGCTTCAAGGTGTTGGTCACCACCTTTAAAGCGCTCCATGGCATAGGACCCAGTTATTTACAAGACCGCCTTCTGCCAGTAAATACCTCCCATCGACCAGTTCGCTCCCACAGAGAGGGCCTCCTCAGGGTGCCATCGGCTAAGCAGTGTCGGCTGGTGGCGCCCAGGGGGAGAGCCTTTTCTGTGGGGGCACCGAAAATGTGGAACGAGCTCCCCCCAGAACTCCGGACATGTCATGATCTCCGCACCTTCAGAAGAGAACTGAAGACTCATCTCTTCAATCAAGCCGGCCTGGCCTAGATCTCCTCGGGTTTTAAAATTTTTAAACAAGGCTGTTTGGGTTTTAGAATTGGGTTTTTAACAGGTTTTTAGCAACAGCCTTGTATTAATATTAATTTAATTTTTAAATATTTATTGTTTTTATGTTTTTACTCTGTTGTGAACCGCCCCGAGTCCTACGGGAGAGGGGCGGTATAAAAATTTAATAAATAAATAAAATAAAAAAAGCCACAGGAACCTTGGGGGGGGGGGTGATCATGCAATATTGGAATTCAACATTATGGGAGCGCAAGCAATAGAACACGGTCAAACTAGAGTCTTAGACTTTAAGAGAGCTAATTTCAATAAACTTAAGAGGGTTTGGGAGGGATTTCATGGATGAGAATCTTCAAGGAGAAACAATTGAAGAAGCTTGGGAAATTTTGAAAAGTGAGATAATAAAAATCCAGTCTAGCACAATATCAACAAAGAAAAAAATAATAGCTCTCACAAGAAACCAGCATGGCTGCATAAAGAACTCTCTGATAAATTGACATATAAGAGGGACCAGTATAAAAAGTGGAAAGAGGGTCACATAACTACAGCAGAATATTAGCAAATAGTCTGAGCCTGCAAAGACGAGGTGAAGAAAGCTAAGGCTCAAAATGAACTAAGGCTTGTGACCACAGTCAAAAATAATAAAAAGCAAACAGTCCAACTTACAAAAACAGTACCATAAAAAATAGATTAGAAGCACAAGTTAAGTTAGGCAAGAAAATGGTGAGCAAGCACTTATCCAGCCTAGAAGAGTTCAATTCACCAAGACCAGATGGATTACAACCCAAGATTTTCAAGGAACTGGCAGATGTGGTCTCAGAACCACTGAACTATATTTTTCAAAGACCCTGGAGCACTAGGGAACTACCAGAGGACTGGAAAAGAGCTGATGTAGTTTCTCTCTTCAAAAATAAAATAAAAATAGATCTAGGAAACAACAGATCTATCAGCGTGACCTCAATACCTGGGAAGATTCTGGAAAAGATAATCAAACAAGAATCCGCGAACACCTAGAGGCAAACAAAGTCATTACTAAAAGCCAACATGGGTTTGTCAAAAATAGATCATGCTAGACACTGCATTCTTTGACCCAGTTACAAAATTAGTGGACTAGAGGAATGCTGTGTATATAATTTTCTTGGACTTCAGTAAGGCATTTGATAAAGTTTGTATAGGGTTTCCTGCCTGAGCAGGGGGTTGGACTAGATGACCTCCAAGGTCCCTTCCAACTTTATTCTATATTATTAAATGCAAGAGTGAAATCTTTCTAGCAGATGAACTTAAAACATTCCCTCCTGCTAACTTAAGGCTATTCTTAAGAGGACACAGAGAGAAAGAGGAAAACAAACAAACAAACAAACACATTTTTCTTCACTCTGTTTGTTGGCCAGACAAACAGAGTGAGGTATTTCCTTTTTGTGGCTTCTTTTAAGCAAAATTTCTAGCAGAATTTAAAATTCTTTTTCCTTTGGATTTAAAACAGTTGACTTCCGGTGGCTCCGCCGGCGCCGCTAGAGTCTCCTCTGTGAGGCTCCGTTCCCTGGGTTTGTAAAGCCGCAAAAAACAGCGCACAGCAGCTGTTTTTTTTGCGGTGAAAAATCCCCTCTTCGGGCAAAGAAGAGGTGTAGAGCATCAGGAGCAGGGTTGAGCACCTCTTAAATCCCTGAAAAAGTTTTCAGGGATCAAGAGTGGTAGTTCCCTAAGCTCCTGAGAACGCTCCTGCCCAGAGACGCTTCTGTCATTAGACAGAGAAAGACGCCGCGACCGCTTCTGCTTATAAAAATAGATCACAAGAGAGACTATAAGCAGACTGAGTGAATACAGGAGTTCTTATTGGATTGCAAGTATTTTTTATTGTTTTTCTGGCTATACATTTCTAACTTCTACAATCAACATAATGCTTTCAAAATGGTGTATAGCTTTCACTGCTTTCACTGTTAAAGGAAAGTGTTTGAAAGTGAAAGTGAATTCTCCATTTTTTTTCCTCTCTCCTTGTTCTCGTAAGCGAAGCTAGAGAGACGGTGGTAGGAATTGTATTAAAGCCAGTGTGATTGTTTTAAATTTAAAATGGAGTGGAATTTACATTCAAATGTTAAACTTATTTTGGATCGTATTGATGAATCTCAAGAAAAAAGGCGTGTAATAGTGAAAGAGATTAAAGCAATACTGAAAGAGACCATTACAGAAATATTAACCAGATTCTTTTTTCCAAATGAAACTGATTTACAACCGACTGCTGAATATTTTATAGTGCAACCTAAACAAGAAGAAGAACAAGAACAAGAAGAAGACAGTACTGAGAATAAAGAGAATAAAGGGAAATGGATCTTGCTTGATAAACAGTTCATCTATGGAGTGGAGGAAGAGGATTTGTTTCAAGAAAGGAGGGGATGGTTATCCCTTTTAGATAAGCAGCAAGAAGAGGATTTAATTGAGAAAAAAGAGATATTGATTCAGTTTAAGAAGCAACTTACTTATGGGCCTGAGGATTGGGAAAAGCAAAGACAGAGATTTGAATTGTTATCTCAACAAAAGTTTATGGCCAAGAGTAACAGAGGACTAATGCAAAGGTTAAGACGGTTTATTTGGACTCAAATGATACTGCAAGTAAAGAAGAGAGACTTATTATTTGGAAGGGAGGCGTCGTTATGGAGGTTTACCTGGTTAAAGAAAAAACATAGAATTCGACTGAAGGAGTGAAATTTAAAACTGTATGCAGGAATTATGGGTAATTCAAAATTATGGACTGATTTAAGGACTAAGATTATGAGTAAGATGTAAGAGAAGATGATTAATGGAAGATATAATTAAATTGATGAAGAATGTATTTGTTCTGAAATGATCTAGGTTTGACATTAGATTGATTGATTGATTGATGGGATAGATAAGCATTATGTGATTTGATAAGGTTGAAGGAATGTAAGTTAGAATTGGAATAAATAGATTGTATTTGTTATGGAGGTTTATTTGACAGATGAGAAAGCCCTGAAGTCGATTGAAGAAGTGAAATTTAAAATTAAATGTAAGGAATTAAGGCTAATCTAAGATTATGGGCTGAATTAAAGACCAATTTTATAAGTAAGATGTAAGAGAGGATGTTTAATGGAAGATATGATATTATTTGTTTATTTTTCTAAAAAGATGAAATTTTTTTTATTTGATGTTCAATGGTTTGAAAGAGGTTGATTACTGGAAGATGTATATAAAACTTGATTGTTTGGGCGATTTTATATAACCTCTCAATGGATTGAAGTGATTTAAGGTTTGACTTAGATTGATGGTTTAGATATGTAAATGAAAATTATTATTCTTAACAAGATGATTTGTTTGTTTTGTTTAATGGATTGAAATGATTTAGAGATTGTATATAGTATATAGTTTAAAATTCTTGTTAGGATTATATAATAATTTTGTTTGATGTAGTGGGTTTTCTTTTGTTTTACCCTGTACTCACTCTGGGAAGTCGGGGGGGGAGGGCTAGGGAGGGTTTATAATTTTATATATGATGTTTTCTCAACTGTAATTGGGGTGGATGTAAGAATATGTAATTACTGTCATTAAGGGGTTGCTCGGGTGGCCTCTGGGCACCACATCTGTTGGAAAGAGGAAGGAGGAGTGAAGGCTGATGTAAGTGGAAGCTGATAAGAAGGGGGAAGAGTAGGACGGAGATAAGGATGGAGGGAGGAAAGTAGAAAGAAAGTAGAAAGAAAGTTGGTAAGAGGGGGGATGAGTAAGGAGGGTGGAATATAGAGAAGTAGAGAAGGAGGGAGGAAAGTAGGTAGTTAGTTGGTAAGTGAGGGGGGAAGGTTAGGGTTGGGGGGGATGTGGTGGTGGGGGTACCGAGCAGTAATGTTAATTGTGTGGTATGATTATTTTCAGTTGAGTTATTAGTATTAGATGTATTGAAAAATGTATTTATGTTTTGTTTATGGATGATTGTTTATTTTAACACTATGATTTGATTTGAGTAGTTTCTTCTTTCTGTAAAAATTAAAAAAATTAATAAAATATATTTTCAAAAAAAAAACAGTTAACAGTCACATTTACCTCTTACACACAGACTTTGACAAACATATATAGACAAAGACAAGGGAACAGAAGTCTTAGTTTTACACATCCTAGTCATTCCCACCATAAATGTCAGATAACTCAAGTTAGGGAAGGCACACATTTTAAATGTACCACGTGGTTGCATAGAGACGAGAGAGAGAGAGAGAGAGAGAGAGAGAGAGAGAGAGAGAGAGAGAGAGAGAGAGAGAATCACTATTTCTTATTTTCTCCTTTAAGTACCTTTATTTAGCCAAATTGGTTTCCCAGCAAAGCCCTAAGCAAAGTCTATTTTTTTTCTCTATAGTTTCTTTACCTATCTCTTTTTCATTCCAGCCTGGACAGGAAGCTGATTCCTGTCCCAGGCTTCGAGCAAGCTCTCAACTGGGAAACCTACTTCAGTCCTTGAATTGGAACCCCCATTCTTCTATAATGGGTTTTTTTAACGCTAAAGGGCACTACACAGTCGAAGCCTCCTTGTGAGACTTCTTTCCAACCACCACGGATTTTGTGAGTCTGGAAAAAATGGGACTCATTGAGAACTCTGGATCCCTCTCAGAGTTCATGGGAAGGCTCCTCTGAGGGATCCTGCCACGTTTTCAGACCAAAAAGGGGTCTGCAGAGACACTTCTGGTTTCCTTGTTAGAAGGTACGGGCTACTCTTTGACCGGCCGGCTTCTCACCACTATTTACGGACACCTGGACCTCCAATGTCTGCGGGCACCTCCGCTTGCTCTCAGAGGTAGGTGGCCGCTCCCTTCTTGGGGCTTAATTTCCTAACTTTGCTTTGCTTACAGGGCCTTACCAGCTAGTTGCCTAAATCCAATTATTTCATTCACTCATTCCATTTCATTTTCACACAGCCCCTCCCTTTTCCCTAACAAAAGGTTCTGTGCTCTGACCAAACCCCCATGCTTTCCAGGTTCTGCCAGTTAAACAGATCCTTTATGCGGCTAGGAAAGACCAGAAGGAGCAAAATCCAATTGTGATTGGGGAAAAAAAGTCTTCTCACTCACACAAACAGAAATACATACATTCCTTTGTTCCCCTGGGCTTTAAACTTAAAATTTAGAGGTACTCACCTTCACCTTCTTTCCAAAGCAGCCCTTGAGCTCAAACTCTCAAAACTCCCTTTACTATTTTGGCTCCACATGGGCAAGGCCTGGGAGACCCATCCACAGATACAAGGGGGTCTGCTGCCGGCTTGAAAGTGAACTTCCTTCACTTTCAAGATTATAATTCCAGCTATCAGCATCATCCTTGACATCTGATTCTATGTAAAATATGTATTGGCTTTAGAATAAAAATTGAGGAGTTACCTTTTAGGTATAACTTTTAACTAACAATAAAATAAAAAATGTAAACATGAGGAAAATTGAATGGTTAAATATTAAACAAATGTTAAGTGAAACATTTTGGCTTTTCAAATCATCTATCTGTGATGCTGATGCTTATGCCAGCATATAAGCTTTTATTAATTAGAGAGAGACAACTATGAAACAGATGAGAGTGTGGCTGGCAGGAACTATGGAAGTTCTACAAGACTGTTTTGGGTGGACAAATTGGAACATATTTAACAAGGCTGCAATGTATGGTCAACATACTGATGTGAATGAGTATGCTTCTACTGTGTCTGCTTATATTCAAAAGTGTTCGGAGGATATCAGTGTTCTTAAGACTATTGTTATGCAGGCAAATGAGAAATCTTGGATGTCTCAGGAAGTTCATGTGATGTTGAAAGTGAGAAATGGCACTGACTAGCTGACCTCTATTCTTACAGACATCTTTAAACTTTGGTTGCATCAGGCCATGGTTCCATCTTATTTTAAGACTGCAATCATTGTACCAGTCCCCACCAAATCTATAAAAATCAGGTTGCACTCACTTCCATTATGATGAAGTGTTTTGAGAGACTGGTAAAGGACTATATTGTTTAATATCTTCCCCCTACATTTGACTCATTACAGTTTGCTTATCAGAAGAACTGCTCTATAGATGATGCACTTTCTTGTGTGCTTCATTTTAGTTTGACGCATCGGAGGAGAAGAAAATTCATGTGTGAATGCTGTTTGTTGATTTTAGTTCAGCATTCAACACAATCATTCCTCAGCATTTGGTGAACAAACTGGGCCTATAAGGGTATTTGGGAGTATTGTTTAAAATCATCTGGAAAGTGCTAAGTGTTCAACAAAGGGTCTTATTCTGGAATTTATAGAAAGATGGCATTAAGAGATGTGATTAGTTTCATTATCCTGTTTTTGAACATAAATATTACCATGAATGCTTCCAAACTAAAACATTGCATTCTATGATACATAATGTACACTATTTAGAAATACATAAACATAACATTGAAGATATATGAAATTATTTGGATGGCTTAGGGACTGGTGGAGGAGGAGAGGGAATGGTTCCATACAGGTGGTGGGCAAAGACACACACGTACAGCTCTATTTGCGCAAGTGGCACGCATGTGGACCTGCCACTTGCATAAATGGAACTGCATGTGCACTCGCCTGTTGCTTCTGTGGCCTAGTTCTGAGGGGCCCGCGGCCCAGTACTGAGTCACAGCCTGGAGGTTGAGGGCATCTGCTTTAAAGTATACATGTATATTATATATACTTCTGAGCTTTTCAGATATTCCTGCAATGTATGGAATGATAATGTTGCTACGCTTGTTGTTCTCTTGTCTTAACGGAGCTCTTGCTGTGCGTTTTTTTGATTTGATGGCCCAGTTAAGATAACCACAAGTTCTGGGGGAATTTTGATGTATTTCAGTTCTTCTTCTTTTTCCTCTTTACTGGTAGATAAACTTTCATCCTGGTGGTGTAGGGTTCTGATCACACCCATTTTGTGCTCCAGGTGGTGGTGAGAATCAAACTGTTAATAATGATCTGTCTGTGTGGATTTTCTGTAAATTTCAAGATAGAAGAAAGAAAACTTCAAAACAAAAGCCTTAACATTGGTAACAGAAAATATGGGTGTCTGTAAACTTCAGTGTTAAAGTTTAAATGGGAAAAAACTAACTTAATAACTAGCGGCCGAAATTTTGGACTCCATTGTGGCCGAGAGTCATAGACTAATGCAGGGGTAGTCAACCTTGGCTCTTTTATGACTCGTGGACTTCAACTCCCAGAATTCCTGAGCCAGCTAATAATAAGCTGGCTCAGGAATTCTGGGAGTTGAAGTCCACAAGTCATAAAAGAGCCAAGGTTGACTACCCCTGGATTAACGTAAGAAAGAAATGTAGGCACTTGTTTTGACTAAACTAAAAGCCAATTGTAGGTAATTCATTAATGAATAGAAATCTATTTTATACTATTGTTGTTTGCAATAGTTAGCTTTTTTCACAGTCTGAAAAAAAGTACATTTAATGAATTCAAAATGAAGCAAATCAATCATTCAAGAAAGGAAACAATTGATACCTGGATAAAAAAAGTGGATTTTCAGCTTAGAGATAAAAGATTTAATATTCAGTATTGGAAAACTAAATATATGGTCCCAACTATTCAGTGTACTGCAGAACTGATGTTACCAGCAATTTATAAACCCAAAAAAATATTAATATAGATTAGTGATGTAAATTATAATGAATTATGACTTCTATTCATTGAAATCTTTGTTATACAATTTTTATTCATGTATGTTTATAAATACCTGGCATGTATATTTTTGTTTCTTATTTAGCTTTGTGGGTTTTTTGTAAGGTTATTTCGAACTATAATTATTCTGTTTAAAAATATCTCCATGGCATTATTCAAAAAAATAATAATCATCAACTAAATTCCAATTCTATATACATGTGGGAATAGGAAAACTAATATTTTCATTCATCAAGTAAAATATTTCATAAAATAATATTTATCTATAATCCTAGTGCTGTTTTGATAAATGTACAAAATCAAGTCAACAGGCTATTTATAAAAGTGCAGATAACATTCCTGCTATTTACATTTCCACTAAGTACTATATAGAGCAGTGGTGGCGAACCTTTTAGATGCTGAGTGCCTAAACTGCAACCCAAAACCCACTTATGTAGCACTGGGTACTGGGTGCACGTGGCCTACTAGGTGGGTGTGGCTATGGTGGTCATGGCAGACTGGGTGGGCATGGCCAGGGTGGGCATGGCCAGCTCAATGTTGCTTCTGGGGAGGGTTGGGCAGGGTTGGGGGAGATCCAGGGGGGTCTCTGGTGGATGGGGCAGTGGGCAGGAGGGCGTCTTGCTCAGCTGATGGCTTGGGGGGGAAGGGGCAGCTACACCCCTTCTCAAACACTGCCATCTCACAAAAGGAGGATGAAAACTCCAAAAAGCGACAAGGAAAAAAGTTAAAACAGAAGACTGTTGGGGGCATGGGGGGAGGCTCCTTAGCCCTGCAGCTCTTCCGAGGTGGGGAGGAGGAGAGTGGGGAGGGGCTGTGCTGTGATTGGACCTCCTCGTTCCTTATGCCTGCGCTCTTCTGCCACAGATGCCACAGCTCCGCTTGCCTGGCAGGGTGGGGGTGCACTTACACACGGGGATGCACATGGGGCTGCTGCCTCACTTTCGTTGCCATGCCAGGGCTGGGCTGGACTGGGCACGGAGCCTCCATGCCACTTCTTCCCCTGTGGACATCGGGAGTGCCTACTGCACCTACCCCTCATGCCAGGGCAGCTGTCGCAGTCCTGTGCTCTCCAGTCCATCACCGGCCAGCCAGGCATGCCAAGCTCGGGCCTCGGGCAGATGGAAGCCAGAGGGGGGGAGAGAGCCACAGCTGCCCATCTTCTTCTCCTGAGGACATCTGCCTGGATTGGTAAGCCGTGGTCCACCTGCAGAAGGAGGAGGAGGATGGAGGAGAAGGACGGCTGGCCAGGAATGGGCATAGCACTGCCCACGGGAGGAATCTGATCAGCCCCAGCCTAGAGGAAGGGAGAGGCTGAGCGAGCCCAAAGGGAGGCAAGTGTGGTGCTTGGGGGTAGCTGCTCTCTCTCCCCTCTCCCCGTGCTCCCACAAAAGAAGCTGGCTAGCTTTGCCGTCACCTGGGCAGGTCTAGCCATGCATCTGCCCAGCAGCACTGGCGGGCCAGGCCTTCCTTCCTTCCTCTTTCTCTCTCTCCAAAGTCCAAACTTATGTGTCCTCCTTCCCTCACTAGCCTTCTGCAAAGCGCAAACGGACACTGTGTCCTACTTGTCTTCTTCAAACTCACGCTCACCATTGCTTCCAAAGGCCATCTGCTCGCTCACTCGCTCTCTCGCTGCACTCCCACCAAAACCTGCTTTTATAGATTCCCCTCTCCCCACCCAGCTCTCTCAGCTGTTCCCATGAGAGCACTTCTGGATTCGATTTCCATGCCCTCTCCAGTTCCCACTAGTCAAGCACACATGGAGAGGAGGAGGGGAGTGTCCCTCTGGCACATGTGCCAACAGAAAGGGCTCTGTGTGCCCGGTCTAGCATTCACCACAATGGAACCACAATCTGTTATAATATCACTAAAAGGCTTCCAGGTATGCATACTCTATAGTATGCATACCTGGAAGCCTTTTAGTGATATTATAACAGATTGTGGTTCTCTTGAGAACATCATCTAGCCAGACAGAAAATGATGAAATCATTAGGGAGTCCTAATTTAGATAATTTTGAAAGAGGATGAGGAAAATCCATGGAGGAAAGTTTATCAATGAATATTAGTAAAAATGCTTATACTGTAGAATCCATTCAGAATCAAAAGCTTTGAGGATCTAAATCCTGTTGATGGAGAATAAAAGGAAAATTGTGAGAAATAATATGATGTTTCAATTTTGAACACTAACACTAACTATGAAGACTTGATCATGTAGTCATTAATAAGAACACAAGTAAAGACTTCATGGTTTGTTCAATCTAACCCTAGCTAGCCTTTGTTAAAAAAAATATTGAAAATCATTAGTATGATGGAAATCAGTCATCATAGTAGATTTAATAGATTTCAGCCATGTATGAACTTTCACAATTACTATATAAAACCTCTTTTGGCTGATTTTATATAAATATATAACTGTTTCTAGAAATGATTCATCATTATACTATACTTTTGTTTTTCATAACATGTTTTATTTATGCAAAACCGGCTGTGGAACCTTAAATGATTTTTTCTGTTTCTAGTTAACCTACTCCAAGATGTGCATTAATATTAATTATTCAAGGTGTTTTCCCAGAGTTTATTGGTATTTACAGGTATTTACAGGTATTTTATTTATTATTTTCAAATTCTAAGATAGTTTTTATTATCACTTTATCGAAGAAAAAAATGAAAATTGGGAAAAAAGTTATCTGTCCTTTGAATATATGACAGTGCCTTCCAGCCCCTTAATGCCTCAATGCAAACCTCTAAATATGTTGGGCTACATTTCCCCATTAAAACAGACATGAATCTGCTGGTTGGAAATTCTGGGAATTGTAGTCTAAGCATTTGCGGAGAATGCCAGATTTGAAAGATTGTCTATGCTACAAAATCCTTTCCTGATAAAACTAATCTCCCAAACTTGCACTTTGTTCCTTACATTAGGAAGCTCTTTCATTTGAGGAAAAACTTAATATAGCTCTTCAGAATTATTCAGACATCATTATACTTCTATTTTTTCATCCCTTTCATTTATGTTGCTTGCCACTTTTTTCTTCCCATTTCAAATTATTACTGGTAAATTAACTTCTATAGCTATAACTTGATATAACTGATTGTGTAGTGCATTAATTATTTTCTAAATGTTCACATCTACAGGAAATAAATTAATTCCATAAATTAATTTAGTTCCATAAATAAGAGTTGCACTATCATCACTGGGATTTACAAATAAAAATTCTCCATCTTAAAGTTTATTCCCATAAACTATACTATTCTCTTTTAACACTGAGACCACGGTTATCTAAATGAAGGTGTTTATGCTCAATTTCTGTACAGGATATGTGGTTGACATAGCTGTGTACTCATTTCTTTGCATCTAGACTAGAGAGATTTAGCTGTCTGCATTTTGTCACTGCATTGGTCGGTCGCCATAGCAACCCGTTTGCTCCCATGGCAAAATAGAATGGGGCTTTTTGTCAAAAAGCAAAAAAAGAAGAAAAAGCCTAAAATGTTGAACTTAGGAGCTTTATTTCTCTTTATTTTATTATTATTATTTTATTTTATTATTTTGTTTTGTTTTGTTTTATTTTATTATTTTATTTTATTATTATTTTATTTTATTTTGATGTTGGGGGCAAATCTTTGACTTCTCCTTGATATTTATGTTTAATGCTAATGTTGTTGAAGTTAAGAAACAGCTTTCCGAAAAGAAGCAGCAACAATACTTACTTGCGGGACCGTCTTCAGCCTCATGAATCCCAGCGACCGGTTAGGGCGCATAGGGCTGGCCTCCTATGGGTCCCGTCCATCAGGCAAAGTCATCTGACGGGCCCTAGGACAAGGGCCTTCTCCGTTGCTGCCCCAGCCCTCTGGAACCAGCTTCCCTCAGAGGTTTGTACTGCCTCCTCCCTCCTAGCTTTCCGGAAACGTTTGAAGACCTATTTATGCCAACAAGCTTGGGGGGGTATGAACTCTGTTCTGCCCCCGGGCTGAGGAATGTGCTTCCATCGTTGATTGTGTATTTGATTGTGTTTGCATGTTGTATGTATGGATCTTTGGATTGGATGTTATCATTATTAATTTTTATATGTAGCTGTATTGTTGTTGTGAGCCACCCCGAGTCTTAGGAGAGGGGCGGCATAGAAATTTGATAAAATAAATAAATAAAATAAAATCTAACCATATTTCCTTGTTAAATTGAAAGACTCATTTGCTTGTTTACATCTTTAAGTATCTAAATATAGTGACATTTTCTGTAGAAAAGCTGAAGATTCCCAACAGGAGGCAATTCTGCCAGTTGTTTAGGCTAAAATGTTATTTCACCATACTTATTTCTCCTATCAGGTTATTTATTTTGCACACTGCTTAGCAGCAAATTTAAAAAAACAGGCTCTTCAAAGTTTTTGGTGAATGGTCCCATGTTGCAGCTGCTCTCAAAAAATGGCTTCCATGATCAACTCCTCCTGGTTACGTTTTTCTGAAGGCAAACTGGTATGGGTAAAATGGGGGAAGAAAATTGGCCAGCAGCTTAAAAGATCTAATATGATTTCAAAATACAAAACCAGATTGTGAAACCACCTGAAACCTCCTGTTTTACAGAAGATAGATTGGTGAGGCTGAGAGACAACAATGACCAGAAAACTGGAAATGGTAAAGGCAGGCTCCAAGCCTTTGCATATTTCTGCTCACCAAATTGAACAAAAAATCCTTTTCACAGCAAGAAACTTTTGATGATCAAAAGAATCCACATAACAAATGCCATTCTCTCTCCCATATCTTAATTCAGTTTATCTTTCCTATTATGGATGGTTGAGAGCATTTCAAAGTAAAGTCCTAGGTCTTCATCCTTATTGTTTTAAGAATGTCATTGGGACCCAGAAAGGGATTCAGAAATAAACATAATGTTGAAGCTCAATGCTCGTGTCTCCCAATTTTTTTATTGATAAAATCTTCAATAATCAAAAGACACTACTATAGAATTTGTTAACTGGGAATAGCCTAATTATCATATGTGCCTCTCTGCTACAACAGTTTGTTTCAATATAGACTTATTTCCTGTATTGTGAAGGAAAAATTATCTGTGTGTAAAGTAAATACATTTCTTATTTGTAAAACCTTATTACACACCACTGAAGTTCTGAGTATTAGATTTTTCCCAGTATTAATGCATTATTGCTTCAAAATCCAAGCCTGGGTCAGCATCTGTTTCATTTGGAGGTAATGAAGTTGTCGTTTTCTATGCCAAGTTTTCAAGTCCAACTTTTGATATGTGAAAAATGAATTGCAGTTGGGCTATCACAACCTGTAGGTTTTTTTTTTTAATGCCTGACTTCCCCTTACCTCTGCATTCTCTAAAATCTTTAAATAGGCTGAAGTGCCCTGAGTAAATGTTGGCTAATAGTTCTCTTGCAAGGTAGGTACTTTCACATTTCTATTGCCACATACTTTCTTTGAAAAGAAGGGGAAAAAATAATGATCTGCATTACATAATGAATTTTGCAGCTGTAGTTTGACAGTAGAATACAGAACCAAAAAAAGGAAAGGAAAAGCAGATAATATGTATATTGGGGGTTATACTGATAAATTCCAGGCAAACATTTTGGTGAAATGTTGTTTTGTATCCAAAGTCTATTGAAAGCACAAATATTTATATGATGGGTAGTTAATTACGAGCTTAACATAAAATGCTTTCATAATGTAATTTGATACTAACACACTGAACATGAGGTAAGAGTAAACAATGATTTCCATATGAAATTAGCATCATGAAATAAGTTATAACAAAGTTCAGAATAAGAAAGGATAGCAATAATAAATAAATGAGGGCAAACTAGATGAACACATGCTTCAAAAAGAGAGTTAAAAAAAATCTTAAAATATAGCAAACAGTAATTTATCAATAAAGGAACATAGTTAGAACAAGACTATTATATCAGACAAAAGACCTAATTCTTCCAGAGTGCTGTTCCTACAAGCAATCAATCAAAGGTTTTTTTAAACCAGCGGTTCTCAACCTGTGGGTCGTGACCCCATTTGGGGTCGAACGACCATTTCACGGGGGTCGCCAAACAACACAGTCCGCCATTTTTTCCACCTTTTCCTTAGCTGTGCTACTCCCTCTTATTCTATTGGCTTTTGAAAGCCAATAGGAATTGTCCAGGCTGTCTCTGCCCTGCTGAGCCCACCAAAAGTCCCAGTCTGCAAACGATGCTGCAAGTTGTCTGCAGCGAAGGCGAGCTGTGTAGAAGTTTCCACCCCTCCCTGCTGAGCAACTACTAAAAATGTAAGTAAAAGAGGGCCAGGGGTGGGAGGTGGGAGGCCAGCAGGTGCAGGGAGGGTTACTGGCGCGCGTGGGGCCTGGCAGGTGCCTTACCTCCCTTGGGCTGGGCCAGCTGGTGGCCCAGTCGGTGGTCGCTCTGCGCCGTCGCTGCCCCTTGCCAGCTATGCCTCGGCCGGTGCAGGGGGCGGCACCATGCATGCGCGGCGCTCCCGGGCAGGGAAAGTCCTCAACTTACAACCAGTTGGGAAGTCCTCGACTTATGACCGGTTGGGAAGTCCTCGACTTACGACCAGTTGGGAAGTCCTTGACTTACGACCGATTGGTGGTAGCGGCATTAAAAAGGTTGAGAACCACTGCTTTAAACCTTTCAAACTAGACATGAATATCCTTACTTATTATCATTTCCACCAATTTGCAGGTGATTTTTTAAAAAGATAGATTAGGACAGCTACCATACTTTGCTTGCTTCTAAAGCTTAGAAGGCAAGCACTATTCAATAATCAATGAATAGTATACCATTTTGTATTCAGCATCTTAAAACTGTTTTCCCCATTTACTTCTCTGTAAACTATAAGTTGACTTACTGGAAAAGAAAAAAAACACAATGCCTTAAAAATCAATGTTCAAGTGTAGATTATTTTACTTTAGCATTTTACAAGATTTTTCTAAACAATGGGTAGGTCTTGTAAATTCAGAAGCCTGTCCTGTGACTTCTTTGTGAAGCAGTTTTTTAAAAAAAATATTTATTCCCAACAAGTACCACAAGCACATTTTTAATATTGAGTTTTATTGTAAATTTGCTTCAAGGATTATATAAGCGGTGTTCTGAAAGTTCTAAGGTCAAACAACTTGCTTAAAAAATGGATATACCTGTAAAGTTAGGATGACTGATTTTAAGGCTGGTGGAGGATACAAAAACATTCTTTGAAGGATATACTTAACCCCACCCTTCTCAACCATTCATTTCTCTGACGGATTGGATAATATATAAGTGTAGTGCTTGTAAATCAAAATGGCTCCAATTATAGATGCCTTGCCCTCTTTCTGATAGCTCCATTAAACAGTGGCTATGATTAATATTGTTGATCTTAAAAGAAGCATTTAGTAGTTATACAGTAATACCTATTCATTCATTTATTTGTTTATAACTACAATGCTTCTATGTCATCCACTTAAGCATCTTTTTAACTTCCATAAACCAGTCTGGTCACCTTTAATATCACCAAATTAATGGCTATCACTCTATATTGTAATAACAATTTCACTAGTGAATTATGAATTATGGCATGGGTGGGAAGTATGAGATGTTGGGAGCTACGACTTTCTATTAGTTCATCACCATATTTCATCTGGAGAAATACAAATAGGTTGTCCATGGCCCCAGATCAACCACAGGTTGTCAACTTCTGCCTTCATATAAAATTCTTCTTTTATTCTCCTTTTAATTTCATTAGATTCTACTAGTGTCTACAATCATGAGAAATATTTCAGTTAAAATAAACATTAGGTTATTCACTTATACACTAATGAAGAAAAATAGTTACTTTATTTATATACTATGTTTCCCCGAAAGTAAACCCTACTCCAAAAGTAAGCCCCAGCTGATTTTCAGGGGGATGGGCCTTTTATAAGCCCCACCCCAAAAGTAAGCCCTAGCATGGGGTGGGGCAAGTCAGCCCAGATCCTCCATGCAACAATTGGAGCACCCCCCACACTGCCGACCTGCCAGGGCCCTTCACCAGTTGCCTCTGGTGGAACAGGCTACCACCGGCCCTGCCTTCTCCATCCCATCATTTCTTATGATGATAGAAGTTCTGATGTAAAAAATGTCTTCTCCTTAAAGAATCCTGCTACCTATGAGTGTGCATATACTTCTTGTAATGGATTAATTGTGAGTATCAACTTTTTAAGTGTAATTGTGTCATCAAGAAAATATGAGAGTATCTGTTATCACAGTGTTCTTCCCAATCATTATTGCAATCAGCTTTTGTTTCAAGGTAACAATACCTCTGAAGAAACTATATATTTAATGGAGATATGTTAACTACCTAATTAAACTACTCACATGATCATAAATGTGTTTGTCTTTTTATGTTTTGGCAGGTTTCTTGAAAGTTCACTCACTATTATTTCAGAATGTAGATAACTGCAGTTGCCAGCATCAGCGGAAATTCATTCCAAATGGCATTTACAAGATCTTACCAGGAGCAAAATGTCCAAAGAGACAGATTGCAAAAGGAAGAGATTTAAAGAAAAGGAAGAAATTACAATATCTTCCTCTCTTGACAAGAATTCCTTTTCCAAACAACCAACAAGGCACTATTTTAGTGGTTCATTAAGGGGGTAAATAGTAACAGAGTTCTCTTACTTTCAATCAGTTTTTTTCTTTGTTGTTCTATATTATCTATCTATTATAATCAGTGGTTGATTATTGGACAAAAATAGCATTTCCCAGCAATTGATTCTTTCAACTGAAGATACCAAGGGTATAAAACCTTCTAAATGCAAAACTATGGTTCACCCAGAATATCAACTCTTATCCAGAATGTGGTTCATTGTGAATGTCTGTTCAACAAGCAAATAATGTGTGGTATTCCTTAGGGTTTAAAGAAGCAGGCTGTAAGAGAGACAGCATAGTAAAAATCCTATCAGAAATATATACTGTGATTATGTATCACTTTAAATCTCATATCATGATATAAACATCTGGTCAAATAGACTCTGATACATAACATTTATGCCTTATTAAATTATTACAGATTTTTTTTTATCGCAACTGCTATGCTTTTGAGGGTAAACTCCATAGTTCTATTAATTCCTTATTCTGATGAAAAAAGCATATTAATCAAGTTCACGTATTGATATTTCTTATTTTTCAGTTCAGGAAAGCAGCTATGTGTCTGCATTCCACAAAAGCACCACATTCTAACTGTTTCGATATTACCACATTTATCACTAACTTCCTTTCTCACTTTATCACCTGTACTTCATTTCTGTTTATGGCACTAAGGTTCCATGTACTTTTAGAATTTTGATGCACCTGCTTCTAATGATCCAAAAATATGTTAGCTATTACATTATGTATTATTGATTAAATATTAAATACCAGCACAATAAAGAAAATTACATCAGTGAAATAATTTAAAGTAAATGTGAGAGCTGAGAACTAGAGTTTCTCAGGAGAGAGATGCCAGTTATGGATGACAGTCACCCAGCCTAAAATTCAAAAAAAAAGTACTAAATAAAAAATCCATTAAACTATGGGAAGGACAGGAAGAGATGCATCAGAATGAAATTATAGGGAGTACAAAAAGTAACTATTTTCATCCTAGTGAAGGACAATTTTGGGGCTATGACAAAATAAGTGAACAAGTATAATTAATTTAATAAAATAACAATAGTAATAAGATAATTTTACCTAGACATGACCTCATGTTGAACATCTGAAATGCTTCAGCTGAATCTTGACCCTAGAACCTAGGAGTCTAGTGAAGCCCTGCTAAGTCAAACTATTGAGTATTAATAATGAAATACAGATTAAAAATAAGCATTGCAAAATTTATTTGATTGACAGCACTTAATACATATTACTAAATTAAAATACTTCTCAAGAGATTTGGAAACTATATCTGCTGATCTGTGCTCCTTGGCAAAAAAAAAAACGGATTAAAAATAGTTTCAAAATGAAGTCCTCCACTGATTCCAATTCCTCGCTAATCAGCAATTGTAATAATAAGACAACTAATTGTTAGAACTGCTGCAGATAGCATGCTACAGCTAACTGGCAAGAGAACACATGGCAGTAAAGTAACCAAAGAAAAAAAAATGACTGCTTTGGCAGAACATACAATTTGTTCATTCTTAACTATCATGTAATCTTCAGTAATCTTATTTGATAAAGCACAGAGAAAATGTCAAAAGTTCTATCACAATTTAATGCATGCTGTAAAAGTCAAAGTACCTAGCTGGAAATAGCTTTTACAAGTTAGCAATTGGATATTTTGAATGCTGACTTTAAAACCATAAGAATAGAAAAATAATTATACCTGTAGAAGTTAACAGCAGCCCTTGCCTGCCACCTAAAGGCTTCACAAGATCGCTATAAATTTTTGGCTTTTGAGTATCTAAGTACTTCTCACAAATGGAAAGCAGGAGGAGAGAGGGACTTTGCTCTATACATATCCCTGAGCCCTTTGATTTTCAAACAAGTGAAAGTATAAAACTCCTTTTTCCTCCCTGCATGCAAGCTGTTTGGAATTACCAAATGAACTGAGTTCTTTGGGGCGATTTCCTAAGATATTCTGTTATACTTATTCATGAGATATACATCATGAAATATCTCAGAGCACATTCCTTGTATGTTATTTGTGTCCTTGACCATTCAACAATCTTTCAGTATTCCAGAATATTTGTGTAAGAAATTCATCATAAATATATATTTATTATTATCATAATCATCAGTACTGATAAATAGTACATATCAATGGCCTGTTGATTTAGGAAAATCTGCAAAGGATTTCTTATCTCTCTTCCACCAGGCAACAGAACATTTTGTTCATTTTTAGGAAGGAATGGTGGAAATAGATTAATTTAGCCAGATGTCAGTTCCCAAAAGGATAAAGGACAGTCCACATTTTCCACCCACATAAAAAACATGGTCTTCCTGTTATCCCAGGAAAAATGTAATCTTTATGTCTGGAGGGAACTCCCTATAGACATACTTGGAACAAGTATTGCTTCTTCTATCCTAAAAAGGATGAATGATAAATCCCATATAAAACTCAAATATGTCCATAAGAATAATCCAGGATATAAACTTGGGTTTAATCCATATGTCAATGATGGATAGATTTTCATGTTAATATTGTATTGAAATATCTAAGGATGTAAAATGGGACATTATATCAAGTGCTCATATTATATTACTCATGCAGTATACTGTATATCACATAAGAGCTTGCTGGAGATACCAGTTATACATCTGATCATCGGAATAAAATGTTTTACCACTGCAGAGTCAAAATTAGGATCTAGGTGATGTTGCTTGTTTTAATTATACCACTCTTACTATTCCAAAACTTCAGTCAAAATTGTATTTTCACAGTTTTTAGTGCAGTTTTCTAATTACTGGGTCTGTAATTTAATTTATGCACATGTAACCAAAACTGCATTTTTTCACTGTTTACCCATTCTGTTCCCCCCCCACTTCCTCTGTTATTTTCCTGTTTAAGATTCTAAGTTTTGCACTCCTTGAGAAGCAATAGATGCTGTATTATGGATAGTGATAATCAACAGTAAGAAAACGCCTTTGTCTATTTTCATTCATTCCCATTGGTTTATTCTTAGCTCCCTAAATTTTCCATTGCTTTCTATTTCTATGTTCTTCCTTCATTTCCACCCCAGCCATATTTTAAAAGTTTGTTATTTCTTGTCTCTTTCTGCTTTATTTTTTTTCTAGTAACATTAAAATGCAAATTTCATGTTGGTAGGATGTATTAAGTGGGGGCTTATTCATGGAGGACAGAAGCAGAAACTGTTCTATATGCCAGGTTTAGAATATTGTTAAATTATCATTGTTCAATGTATGAAACTAGAAAAAGCAGATAGGAAAATGTTCAATGTATGAAACTAGAAAAAGCAGATAGGAAAAGGGATCAGGAGTATGGACATAAAGAGCAAGTTTGAAAGAAGCAGCAGAAAAGAAATCTGGATATAATTAAAATCATATGTTAAACTTATAAATATATTTTAGCATGCATTAGTAAATTAGAAAAAAGTATATAAATATGCAACATGCACGTTTAACCATGTGGCATAGTTACTTAATTCAACAATCCGATCAGATTGGTCAAAGAACTTTACAATATGATAGTGGCCTGTTATTTGTCCTTCATGCTATTTTGTAGTCTATCATGCTGCAGGCGCCAACTTGCATGCAAACTCTGAATATGTGATTTACAGAAGCCTGTTGTTGACTTTCAACCAAGAAAGTGCTGAAGTAGTCAAAAATGAAAACACAGTGCTTTTACTGTCCCAATAAGAATATCCTGTGTAATTCAAAAAAAAAAAAAGATTTATTCACTGACATGGACCAATGATATTAAACATATGTGGGAAGAATATTGTGCAATATATAATACTGAATTCTTTTTATTGGAACACTACTTTGGGTAGTAATATGATGCTAAATTTGATGTTATTTGAACTACTTTGCTGCATCTAGATTCTTTTCTTTAGAATGTTCCTATTAATGTTGAAAAACATTGAAATCATTAGATCTGAGGATAAGAGAAGTTGCATTAACTAAGCCATTGTTATGATTGGCTTCTGATTAAAGCGAATGAGTGGATTAAAAAACCTGGAAGCTCTAGTTAAAAAATAATTCACTTTGAAGTATTTCTTAGGGTCTTTGGTTTTACAGAGAGATGGGGAGGAAGCAAAGTCATATGAAGTTTGGATGGAGCATGATTAGTCACTCCCAAAATTGTGTCTCTATCATCTTTGCAGTCACTTTAACAAAATGAAAAAGTATATAACTTCATTAAAGCTCACATTGATTTTAAGCAAGATATCTACTTTAGATCCTAAGACTTTTCCCAATGTTTTTAAAGACAACAGATTTTATTGTCTCATTCATTTGTTGTTATAGCAGTGTGGGAACTGTTTTTACATGCTTCAGTAGTATGCAGTTTTAATAATATGGAGGAGAGGGGGAAAGAGGAGGAGGAGGAGGAGGAGGAAAGCCTATTAAATACCTATTAAATGACTAGAGCAATGAAGAAATCAGATAGCAGGTAGTAATTTCCTTGTGGCAATGATATTGCAAAGAGAAGAATACATAGTTGTGAATAAAAATTTTATCTGCATCACTTTGCAGGTGGCTAAATCTGAAAGATCAGGATAGTACAACATTGATTTGGGGTGATTATTTTATTATTTTATTTAATGCTTGTAAATCAAGAGTATCACTAGCGTTCACATGCTAGTTAATTCAGTCTTCTCTTAATTTTGGTATTAAAAACATAAACTTCTAATGTCGTATTAATTGAGAGGTGTGAACATGTTTTAAGAGAAACAAATTCTTTATACTCACTGTTTTCCTTAAGAGAAATATGGAGACTGTGTTCATTCTTCAGCGATAGAATAAATAAAATAAAACAATCAACTATGACACATCTCTCAAATTAAGACCACAGATTATTATTATTATTATTATTAAATAAAGCTGGACTTCCAAACAAGGATTGCTAGGCTATAAGCCCCACTGAAACATAGATTTACTCAAGTTAAGTAAATACAGATAGTCCTTGACCCCCCCATAGATAATCAGAAGAATTTAAATTAACACAACTTCCTAAAATATTTCCCAACAACTGTTACCAAAGGAAGATACCAAAAGATTCCCTCTGTACAGAGATTGAGTAATGTGGTGGACAAATAGTTGCATCAATAAATATGCTATTCTGTGTTGTCCTCCCTGTGCAGAAGCTCACTAAGAATTATTATTTCCACTCTTTACTAAATATCCTGGTTGTTCCAATTTGTTTTACCTCAAGATGTTATTCTCTTAACCACAACCAAGTACTTACTGTTCTATAATCTGCATAGTACAACATAGTATTAACTTTAACTCCTTTAAGATGTTTTAATATAACTATATTTTTTTTATTTTACCTTAATTGTTTTATTTGCTGGTCTATGATCAAATGATTCCAAAATGTTTTAAGTTTAGAACATTTGTTGCACTATTTATTTTGTACTGCAGTTGTCATAGTTCTGATTGACAGAGACAAATAAAGCAGAACTCTGAGGCTTGAAAATTCCTCAAAGAACATGTTTACTGATAGAGCATCAGCACTTCAAAAGTGAAACCAAGTCTGAAGAGATGCATAACAATTCCCCAGTACAAAGTTAAGAAATCCCACCCCTAAAGCTATGCAAGCAACTACGTTTCCCATTCAGCTTGTTGGCAGGCTTTTCATGAAATGCCTAGCCTGCAGTCTTGGAAGCAGCCAATGACCTTGGTTCCCACAATAGAAAGTTGAAGAGAGAAAGTGTTTTGTCTAGTGCAACACCTGGCAAACTCCCCTCCCTCCGTACTATGTGACAACTAGGAATGAGAAGGAAAAAACCGGCTGCAGCCATGCTCATTTTAAAGTTGACAGTCAGCTCCTCTTCAGAAAGAGTCTCCTAACCAGAAATCAGGTTAGCCATCTCCACGGGGCTTGTGGATATATTAACCTATCCACCTTCACATTTTTACAGTTCATCCATTTGGCCTCTGAAAGAGGGTAACCTTTCCACTGGACAAGATATTGTAGTTTTCCCTTGTACAACCTAGAATCCAGAATATGTTTGATCTTATAATGTGTCTTTCCTATACCACTACTGGATCAGGCGGCTCTTTAGGAACAGGTCTTAAGACGGTTCTGACATAGGTTTTAAAAGACTGCAATGAAACACAGGATGAACTTCCCCCAACAATCGCAGAAGCTTTAACTCCACTGTCACGGGATTTATGATCCTGACAATGGAAAAAGGACCAAGGAATTTCAGACCCAATTTCTTGCTGGGCAATTTTAACTGTAGATATTTCATTGAAAGATAAACTAATGTCCAACATAAAAAAGTTTTTGAGGGAAACATCGTTTGTCTGCTTGCTCCTTATGAACCTTTGTAGCTTTAGCCAATGCTTTCTTCACATTCATCCCAAACCCCTGGAAAGATGTCACCCATTGGTCCAAGTAGGTGGTTCCTGTAGGAACTCAGGCATGGGCATAAAATCTCTACCCATCACTATTTTGAATGGGGTGAGACCAGTACTACAATGCACAGTATTATTGTAGGCTACTTCTGCAAAAGGTAAAAGGTCAGCCCAATTCGACTGCTGGTAATTTACATAACACCTGAGATACTGTTCCACCATTGTGTTAGCTTTTCCAACAGCTCCATTAGTATTTGGATGAAAAGCAAATGAAATCTAATAATAATAATAATAATAATAATAATAATAATAATAATAATAATAATAATAATAAAGTTGGAAGAGACTTTGGTGGTCATCGAGTCCAACCCCCTGCTCAGGCAGGAAACCCTACACCATTTCGGACAGATGGCTGTCCAGTCTCTTCTTAAAAACTTTCAGTGTTGGAGCATTCACCGCTTCTGGAGGCAGGTTGTTCCACTGGTTAATTGTTCTAACTGTCAGAAAATTTCTCCTTAGTTCTAGGTTGCTTCCCTCTTTGATTAGTTTCCATCCGTTGCTTGGGATTGGGAGGACCCAATCAGTTTAACAAACTCCTTCCAAAATTTTGCAGTAAACTGCACCCCCCCTGTTAAAGATAATATGCTTTGAGGGCACCATGGAGCCAGTGTATGTGCTTTAAAAACAGTTTGGTTAGTTTCTGGGCTGAAGGAAGTCCCCAGCAAGTGATGAAATGTGCCTATTTGGAAAATAGATCAATTACAGTCCATATTACAGTGTTACCCTTGCTCTCAGCTAATTTTATTATAAAATCTATGGCTATCTCCTCCCAAGGGTGAGAGGGGTCGGCCACATGCTGCAATAAACCTGGCAGTTTTCCAGGACATTTCTTCATGGTAGCACAAGTGGCACAACGTTTTACATAATTCTCAATGTCTTTTTTCATTTTCGGCTACCAGACTTGCCTCTGCACTAGATACAATGTTTTTAAAAATTCAAAGTGACCTGCTTGCTTAGGGTCATGACTCCGATTGCAACGCCTAGAGTCTGAAGCTTTCAGGGAGGTATAACTTAGAGCCTTTCCAAGCTAATCTCTCTCTTAAAGTCAATATAGATCCGTTATCTTTAAACCAGGCATCAGTCTCTAATTTCTCCTTTAGCTCCTTCAACAATTGATCATCAGGACTCATAGGGGGCCTCTGTGTGTGTGCGTGTGCAATCTGGTTGTTATTTGGGATGTGGACTATGGCAAAGAAATAATGGAGTTAATTACTTCCTCTCTGTTGCTTTTGAATTGGGTCATTCTAGACAGGGCATTCATCAGAACATTCTTGCCTCCAGGAATATATTTTAAGGTAAAATTAAAATGGTTGAAGTATTGAGCCCATGGAACTTCCTTGGGGGATAATTTACAAGGGGTTTTGAGAGCTTCCAAGTTTTTGTGATCAGTCCACACAGGGGATTGGACTAGAATAGTGGTTCTTAACCTTTTTGATTGAATCGCCCCCTTGAGCCAATGAGGAAGTTGTCATTGCCCCCCTCCCCCAACATAACCTCTCAATCACAACATAGGAAATAATTCTTCAATTTATGCAAACACATTTTTTGTTTTCTTTAAAATTGTCATCAGGACATATCAATGCAAATAATTTATTTCCAGTCCTTTTCCCATATCTCCACTGTGTGAAAAAGTTTGGTGTCACCCGTCACTATATTCCCGAATTTCGTGATACATATATTTCATTATTATCTTATTTATGTAAGACACTTAAATGTAATGACCACTGAAAAGAAAATTCAATTGCAAGAAAGTAAAATGCCCAAAAAGAAAAACAGTAACATTTAATGATTGAATTACAAGTGAAATTTAAGACGAAAAAAGAAATATAAAAAGGACATAAGAACAAACCGCAATGCAGGAACTAAGAATTTCAAGATGAAAACTCTGAAACTAAATTAAGATTTGAGGAAAGTATATATAGTCACGCACACTGTAAAAAGGATTAAAAAGACACAAAGAAAATATAATATTGAACTGGAGTGCACGCTAAAAAGAGACACACAAAATGTTTTACAGAGCACAACAACAATTCAAAAATGAAGCTGAAGCCGAAAACTGGAAAGTGAAATCCAATGCAAGCAAATATAACGGTAAAAGTTCAGACAATTATTAACGAAAAAAATGTATGTACACAAAAAGCAAAAAAAAAAAAGAGAACATCAATGACTGCCCTCTGCTTGGTGAGCTGATGCCAATTTCTTGATGTCTGGAACCATTTTTGTTAATTGCATTCTTAAATCAACGCGCTCAGAGATCTTCAACATGTTCCTTGACTTAGAAAGGATCTCTTGGATGGCGCTGAAGCCCCTCTCCACTAAGTACCGGTAAGTGGAAGGAAAGGCTAAAAAAAGCAACTTAACTTCCTCCCACAATATTGGGTAAGTGTTCCTCATTTTCACCCAAAAAGCTTTGTAGCCATAACTCTGAAAATATGACAGTCGTATTTCAGATCTGTCAGTGGCTCTTGCAGTTTGGGATGAAGTTGTGCAAAGTCTACTGCGAAAGGATTTAGCACCCAAGTGGGCACTTCCAGATTTATCAGATCATAGAATCTGGTTTCCATATCTTCTTTTAGTTGCTTCAAGTGGCAACAAAAAATGTCCAATGTCCTTGGAGTTCACGTTCATTACCAAGGCTTGGGAACTGATACAGCTCCTGGCAACTCATATTGCTTGCAAGGAAGTCCAATTTGGAAATAAATGAGCAGATTACTCCCTTGGCCTTAAGAAAATTGATTTTATCTCCTTGCAGCTTTACGTTCACTTCATTCAGCTTGTCAAAAACATCACCGAGATAGGCTACATCCAGACATCAAAGTTTAAAAGAACTGCTTAGATTTGGCTCAATGAATTCAAGAAATTCGACAACTGTGTCAAAAAGTTTGTAGAATTGCTGCAAACACTTTCCTTGTGAAAGCCACCTTACTTCGGTGTGCAAAAGGAGACATTCAAACTCATCATTTTCTTCACAAAGCTTGTGAACATACATACATACATACATACATACATACATACATACATACATACATACATACATACATACATACATACATACATTATTGCTAGCTACTCCCAAAGTGAAAGAAAAGAGAATAGAAAATAAAGGGCCATGTATTTTTCTTCTCACTCTTAGAAGTGAGTAGTAAATATGATTCTTTCTGTCTTTTCCCTTACTAATTCTTCTAACAATTATTAACTATGGATGTCTTCATTCGTATCCTCTGTGAAGCTGAGAATAATGCTTTTTCTTCCATTTCCTGTAAATCATTTTAAATAATAATTCAGTAAGTCTTTACAGGCTAATTTGGATTAAGGATACAAGCAAAGAAAAATACATGGATGGTTTTCCACATTACACATTTACTATTCTGACAGTTCTTGATGAGCAAACAGCAATGAACAAAGGTTTCTTTTAATGAATGAATGGAAAGTATGCCTTCTTTCAAACCAAGGAAACTCCCTCCCTTTCCCCCAGGTATTTACTCCAATAAAATTGGAGATTGGAGTGCGGGGCACTGTTCTACGGTGGTTCACCTCCTACCTCTCTGGCCGGTCGCAGTCGGTGTTTGCAGAAGGTCAGAGATCGACTCTGAGGCCTCTTCCATGTCTGTTCTCTCACCTCTGCTTTTTAACATCTATATGAAGCCATTGGGTGAGATCATCTGTCGACACGGGGTGAGTTATCATCAATATGCTGATGATACTCAGCTTTATATCTCTACCCCGCATCATTACAGCGAAGCAGTGGAAGTGATGAACCGGTGCCTGGAGGCTGTTGAGGTCTGGATGGGTGCCAACAGGCTCAAACTCAATCCCGACAAGATGGGTTCTGCCTCCCAAAGACAATTCCAACTGTCCGTCCATCACCCTGGGGGGAGAAGTTTTGTCCCCCTCGGAGAAGGTTCACAACTTGGGTGTCCTCCTCGATCCACAGCTGAGTTTAGAACACCATCTTTCGGCTGTGGCGAGGGGGGCATTCACCCAGGTTCGCCTGGTGTGTCAGTTGCGGCCCTATTTGGACAGGGAGTCACTCCTCACAGTCACCCATGCCCTTGTCACCTCGAGATTCGACTACTGTAATGCTCTCTACATGGGGCAACCTTTGAAGAATGTCCGGAGACTGCAAGTAGTCCAGAATGTGGCCACGCGAGCCGTCTTGGGTCTCCCAAGACATGCTCATATCACTCCAGCCCTCCGTGAGCTGCACTGGCTACCAATTGGTCTCCGAACACAATTCAAAGTGTTGGTTATGACCTATAAAGCCCTTTATGGCAATGGGCCAGGATACTTGCGGGACCGTCTTCTGCCTCATGAATCCCAGCGACCGGTTAGGGCACACAGGATTGGCCTCCTATGGGTCCCGTCTATTAGACAATGTCGTCTGGCGGGGCCTAGGGTTAGGGCCTTCTCCGTTGCTGCCCCAGCCCTCTTGAACCAGCTTCCCTCAGAGGTCCGTACTGCTTCCTCCCTCCTAGCTTTCCGAAAACTGTTGAAGACATATTTATGCAGACAGGTTTGGGGCGTGTGAGCTGCACTCTGCCCCTGGGCCTTTGACGGTGATTGTGTGTTGTGTGAGTGAAATAAATTACTTAGTTTTATACTGTAAATTAGTAATTTTAATTGATTTTATATTATGTTTTTATACTTGCATTGTTGTTGTGAGCCACCCTGAGTCTTGGGAGAAGGGCGGCATACAAGTTTAATAAATAATAATAATAATAATAATAGTAATAATAATAATAATAATAATAATAATAATAATAATAATAATAATAATAATAATGTAGAGACTCGTGCAAATGGCCACTCAAATTTTTTGAGACAAGGTGCTGTCTATGAACGACACAATCATAACTCTAGGTACAACTGATTTTAGATGAGCTTGAAATATGCGATATCGTCCAACCATGGATGCAGCTCTGTCGGTTGCACATGCCACAACGTTTGTCAAAGGGATGTTTTTCTCATTAAAAAACTCAACCTTTTTAAATATTGAAGAACCTTTTGTGTCGGTGGCTATATTTCGAACAAATAACAGTTCTTCCCCGATCTCTTCATTTCCGTTGATGAAACGGACATAAGCCAATAACAAGGCTTCATTTTCACGAATTGTTGACTTGTCAATCTGCATCACGAATTCTGTATTTTTCAAGGTGTCAATAAGCCTTTCTTCCACATCAGCAGCCATTTCATCAATTCTTTTTGATACAGTGTCATTGCTCAAAGGAATTGATTGCCAACATGGTGGCAACAATCTGTTTCACTGCTGGTAAAATCAGTGTTTCTCTGATAGTGTGAGGTTTGCCACATTTCACTATCAACAAAGATACTTCATAGGAATGAATTCTTACCAAACGGTCTTTCAGTTGGAAGGCTTCATTGCTTCATTTGAAAACGTTTTCTCATAAAGAAGACAAAATGGAAGCTGTACATTAGAAGGAGATGGAATGAGTCCCAATTTTAGGTATTCCGTCGAGTATTGGTGACACTTCCTCTTCTCAGCCATGCTGAGAGGTCCTCGAAATGAAAGGCACTACCTGCAAATTAAATTTTCAAATGCACTGGAATACTAGAAAAACACACATGGACATCGATAAACCTAGTTTCAACAGTTACGTTGACATTACAGCTGATGTCATAGGGGACAGTCACTCAGCATGTGATGTTTCGAAAGAAGTGCTCCCCCCTCCATCATTGCCCATTCTGGCCAATGGTGCACCACTGTATGGGTAGAGGCTGCTGCGCAATGCGCATGAAGATAAGTGATACGTATTCACATATGTATGGCATTCTGTACTGAAGCTAGCTGAAGAAACATTTGAAAACACAATTCAATCCACTAATAGCGAGTGATCTGATGTTTTTGTAGAACAGATAGACAGCGATTCACTGTACGAAAAAGTCTCAAAAGTGTCCCCAAAACTTCTCGCTCCATCGCCCCCATATCGCCCCCTTTTCGTTCCTTTGCCCCACGTTGCCTCTTTTCGTTCCATCGCCCCCCTGAAAAACAAAATTGCCTCCTGGGGGGCGATATCGCCCAGGTTAAGAACCACTGGACTAAAAGACTTCCAAGATCTCTTCCAACTCTGTAATTCTGTTATTCTTTGTTCACATGATAAGCCATGGTACTTAATTTTGATTTGTAATAGGCCTCATCTGGCATAGTTTCTTGCATTACAAGAATGTTCAAGTAAGTATAATTTAGATAACATGGATTGGATACTATGTGTGTCTAGAGAGAAAATATTCCAAGATGCCAAAAAACTGTCCTAGACCCAAAATGCTGTATAGTATGTAAACTCAGAGATCAGTGGTAAGTCACAAGCTGTAATTGGTTTGTTTTTAGTTTACCATTGTAAGTGGACCAGGCTATTATGACCTATTCAGTAACCCAATTTTACAAAATCTGCCTTATTGTTACATGTATGTGAGTTCAGCCAACATTTTATTGGAGTAAATACCTGGGGGAAAGGGAGGGAGTTTCCTTGGTTTGAAAGAAGGCATACTTTCCATTCATTCATTAAAAGAAACCTTTGTTCATTGCTGTTTGCTCATCAAGAACTGTCAGAATAGTAAATGTGTAATGTGGAAAACCATCCATGTATTTTTCTTTGCTTGTATCCTTAATCCAAATTAGCCTATAAAGACTTACTGAATTATTATTTAAAATGATTTACAGGAAATGGAAGAAAAAGCATTATTCTCAGCTTCACAGAGGATATGAATGAAGACATCCATAGTTAATAATTGTTAGAAGAATTAGTAAGGGAAAAGACAGAAAGAATCATATTTACTACTCACTTCTAAGAGTGAGAAGAAAAATACATGGCCCTTTATTTTCTATTCTCTTTTCTTTCACTTTGGGAGTAGCTAGCAATAATGTATGTATGTATGTATGTATGTATGTATGTATGTATGTATGTATGTATGTATGTATGTATGTATGTGTATATATATGCTAGTATTTGTGTATTTCTCTGAAAGTGTGTGTGTGAAGTCTTCGAATGTTTATGGAGTTTTTTAGTCCAAGTTAATTATTCTGTAGTCTTAATGTTACAACCAAGAAAACTTTGCATGAGCTCTCAGCTGCAGCCCAATTTGGAATAGAGTTAATTATGCTTGGAAGTATGGGAAGAACTATTATAGCTCTATGCTAAACCCATGTGGATAATCCTAGTTATGCACTAATCAGCTATATACTGTATAAGGGGTTGGGAGAAAATAACTGCAATCAAAGTAAACAGTATTGGGCCAGACAAGTAATATGATCTATTCTAGATTATAGTGGCTTCCATATATAAACCAGGACTTGCTAATTATGGGCCTTAATAAACTGAATAATAATACTAATTGTTTTCAGTATCCTGTTACATATTAAGCTGTGTGATGCATTTGAAGGATATAGTATTGAAGGCATTCCACAATTATAAATCTCATTCAAGCAGAGATCTCTTGTGGTCTGGAGGAAGTCAGTATAGCTGAGAATTAATTTTGACATAAACAAGAGGCAGAAAAATTTTGGGCAGCTCAGGGTTTGCACCCAAATGCTATTTGCTCCTGGGGGGGATGAAGGTAATAGTGAGGGGGCAAACTTTATGTGATGATGCATACAGATGGTCCTCGACTTACAACAGTTCATTTTGTGACCTTTTGGACTTACAATAGCACTGAAAAAAGTGATTTATGACCATCTTTCACACTTACAACTGTTGCAGCCTCCCCATGGTCATGTTATCAAAATTGCTTGGCAACTGATTCATATTTATGATGGTTGCAACATCCCAGATTCATATGATAACCTTTTGTTACCTTCTGACAAGCAAAGTTAATGGGAAAGCCAGATTCACTTAACAACTATGTTATTAACTTAACAACTGTGGCAAGAAAGGTCATAAAAATGAGGCAAAATTCATTTAACAACTTTTCACTTAGCAACAGAGGACTACCTGCATTGATGGGACTAGGATTTTTTGGATACTTTTTCTCAAAGGGGGAAGAGGAAGTTTCAGAAGATATTAGCTTTAGAATCTTTGCTTACTGTCTGATCCAAAGAGGCTGTGATTGTAGATATAAATACATATTTGGATACTAAAAACATATTCAGGGGCCTGTTTCGTTTAGAATTAAGGCACCAGGCTAGATACTGGAAGACCCTTGTCTTAGGCGTGAAAGCCAGCTTGGAAGCTATGGGCCAGTCCCTCTCTCTCAACCCAACCCATGTCACAGGGCTGTAGGTGTAGGAAAAATAGGTGGAAGGAGGAATATTAGATAATTCACCATATAATTATATGAGTATCAACAGTACCTACCTACCTACCTACCTATCTGTCTGTCCATCCATCCATCCATCCATCTCTGTAATGTTACCCCGTCAAAGGCCGCCAAAGCACAGGCCCTCCTAACTCTCCCCCTTTAATCCTGCTCAACAGCTGCACTTTCAAGGCATTGACAGAATGTCCAGTTTCAGTGGGAGCTCATGCGGAGTGAAGAGATGGCAAGTTCTCGTTGTCGGGGGTTGCAGGAACGATAGTGGTCAGTGTGTAACAATATTTAACAGCCTCAGGCAGTCGTAGCAATAATAGTCCATAGTCCATAGCAGTTGTATGAGAAACAAGAGGTGTGTGTAGAAAGAAGTCCCCAGCTTCAAGCAGGAGCAGAAACCACGAGCGGAGATAATCAACACCCCACAGTCGTAGCTCATTCTGCCAGGGCAACTCCCCACAATGTTTATACCATGCGCAGGTGGTAGTGATCAACGTTTGGATGGTCACTGGTCTCCAAAGTGGTAGCGGCTCACTTCTTCTTCTCTTCTGTTGGGACCCGTCATCCCAGGTCTCTCTCTCTGCCAAATCCTCCCCCCCCTTTCCTTTCTAGTTAAAACCTGGTTCAGCACCCAAAGCAATTTCCTCACTCTTACTTTCTCTCTTCCCCTTGCTCAGGATATCCCCTTGCAAAAGAAGATAAGATAAGATAACCTTTATTGTCATTTTTATACTGTTGGCACGATGGCACACATCAAAAATGAAATTTAGTTGCCCGCTCTCAAAGTGAAACACATACATGACACACACCTAAACATACTATGAACAACATATGTATATCCCTACATATACGTAGCAAATAAATATTAAATATTGTCCATCTTGAATATATAATGGAAGGAGCAATAACCCCCCTCTCTTCCTTTCCTTCCCATTACTCCAAAGGACAGGAATCACCTAAAATTCCAATTCTCTTCGGCTTCCCCTGGTCTCTCCCCAACAGCAACAACAACCAATCTCCACCCCTTTCTCCTTCTCCTTTTCTTCCCTTCCCTCAGTCTACATCCAAACTGTCAGTAGCTGTCCGAGCTTTCCACTCTCCTCTCAACGGCCAGGCTCCCACAAAGCTTTTCGGCCAGCCCACTATATATCCAATGTGACACCTGACCTATTTCTGACGTAGAATTATTAGGAATGAGTCAATCATTGAATCAGAGTAAATACAGATGTTCTACAACAATTTTAAGAAAATATTCTGTCTGCATTTATACATTGTGTTAGGATGTAAAATATTTCATTTCATTTAACATAATGTAAACCATGTCACCATAATTTGCTGATCATTATTTATAGCTTAAAGAAATGCCTGAATCAGGCTTCTGACTTGAAACCATGGTTAAAAACTGGCTTGTAAATTGCAATCTAGAAATGAGTTGGAGCTAGATTTAGTTTCAATTTTAAAGCTGACTAACTTATACAATATAATTAATCCAAAACATAATGAGTTAAATTCAGGTTAAGATAGTAGAAGTGAATCCCACTATACTCAATGGGAATTATTTCACAGCATTGTTTATAAATGCAGCAAAACCTACTTTCTGGCTGATGTAAGAATATACAGACCTGATTTACCCTAAGGCAACATGAAGCAATCACTTCAAATAAATTACTAACAATGCAATTTTCATCCCTCCCACTCATAAAATCATGGAGGATAGATATCCTGCCATGTTGGCTTCCTACTACTAATTATATTTAATCAACCTTAACACCAGAGATCAGAACTGACAAGAGAAGAAACAAACATAGTCCTTCAAACTATCCTATTTCCAGCTTCGCAACCCGTCAAGATTCTGCTTGAAATTACACAATCAAGAAATAACAATATGCTGTTCAACTACACCTCAATAGGTGTGGTTTCATAAACTGGGCTTTCTACATTTTTGCCACTGCATTACTATTCAGAACGCAGGAGGGGGGTTTCTATTGTTCAGCAAACTGCAACTTTGTCTTTTACTCTTCTGGTAAAGAGTTTATCTTCTAGATGAAATCAACATACTGGACACAGGTGGCCTGGATTAGACTTCTCTGTCATAGCACATCAGGAAATGTATCTGTCTGTCATTTGGAGACGGTTGCACAGCTGTTTCAGTTATATGTCTGCAAATGTTAACACTCTGGCAAGGCTGGTGATGTTCAAACATAGAACATAGAGAGGAGGAAGTTGGGTGAACCAATCTGTGCAGGATGCGCACTTCTGCACAACGTAGTTGGGATTTGGAAGGTCTTTGCATTGGCTCATCTATGCTTACCCATCAACCTCTTTGCAACATAGGTTTGAAAGGAAGCCTATACTGCAAAGATGTTGTACATTGCAAATGGCCAACACAAACATCTCCCAAATTCAATTGTGCATTGTGCTGAGGTGAGCGTCTTGAGTGCTGATTGATTAATCCAAGTTCTTGTCCTATGCTGTTTGAGCGCCCCCTAGCGAGAACGTTAACATTCACAGACGTTATACGAAACAGCTATGCAAGAGTCTCGGAACGAGAGACGCATACGTTAGCTGACGGGCAATGACGGAGAAGTCTAATCTGAGCTTTAGGCTGCTTTCAAAGAGCAGAGCGTGGGTTGACTGTCAAGCACCAACAGAACGGAGGGCGGGGAGAGCGGCTCGCGGCTCGCGGCTTTGCAGCTCAGAATGGAACAATAGAGGCAGGGGCGAGACCCTGAGCCGCTGCTACAAAACAAAGAGCGGCTGGAGGCACGTCCACGCCCCGCTCTCCACCCACTCTCCGTCGTCCCTCCCTCTCGTCTCTTCAGTCTTGCTCCAACCTGCTGAAAGAGAAGGGAAGGGAAGAGGAGCAGCCGGCCGGGAGCCCCACCGGCATCAAACGAGCCTTTCGATGCCCAAGCACCCGCGCCATTCTTCGACAATTTCTCCAACCCACCGGGGATCAGAGAAGAGAGACCTTGGCACACGTACGCTTTCGATCTTCACCTTCCTTTCTCTTTTCTAATTCCTCTGCTAGAAACTTGGTTTTGGTTGCCAGAACAGCGGACGTCGGAGGACAGGCGGACAAAAGGCTTTTGTCAGCAGGCGGCGGCATCGGCATCCAAGAAAGTTAAGCGGGGCGCCGAGGCGGATGGAGAGTTTCTCTGGAAAAGTAGGGCGCCGCTTCTGCCGCCCTCGTCCTGCGATTTCGGCCAAGGGATGGCCCTGCTCACCCTAACATGCAGCTGCGCTGCCGTTCCGGCTCCATTGCTTCCTACCTGCGTCTCGGTGGGGGTGATAGTTCATCCTCCTGCCGCCTCCGCCGTGGTCTCTGCAGGGTTGGCGACTCCGCGACGAGCTTCTGCTCCGAGACCATGTTCGACCTCCGAGGGGAACAAAACTGCATTATGTGGATCTCACTCCTGGCTTTTCTAACGGTCGGGCTCGTCTCGCTGCACAAATGCCAGCGGCATCCCGGCCCGGTCCTGGGAATGAGTCGTATGCTCGCGGTGATTGTGCCAGGCTCGGGGCAACGCCGTAAGTTTGTCCTTCTCATTCTGAATCGCATCATGTTTCCTCCCCCTTCCCTCTCTTTTGCCTGTCTGTCCACACTAATCCTTGAGATGCACCTGACTGGCTACTTGCAGTTGTATCCGCATCAGCCTCCTTATAACATAGTGGAACTTGGTCCAAACATGCATTAGATCGAGCTTTAGTTAAATTGAACCCGAAAATCCTGATTTTGAGTTTGCTTTGAGTGTAACTCTAATGTAAAGTTACAGTTATATGAATTGATGGAAGCATTGTCTCTTTTATACACTTCTAAATATAATGAGGAAGGCAGGAGTGACTGATCTAAAGTAAGTTGAATTTAGAAGAGACACAAGCTTTGAGTACATTCTTTGGAAAGTAATCCTAAATAAATGCTGAGTGTTTTGAATTTGGGGTCCTAATAGTTGCTTATCCTGACTTTGGAGACATTGGCAGTGATTTCAGGGTTTGTTTGTTTTTTGCCAGATGAGTTGAATGAGTTGAATAGGATCTCCTGCTTGAGCAGGGGGTTGGACTAGAAAATGCCAAGGTCTGTTCCAACTCTGATGTTCTAAGTTCAAGGCATCTTTCAAATGTACGGTATATAAAATCTGTTACCAGGATTTAAGGCACAACCTTACACATGGTCAGAAACATTGGTTCAGCTAGTTCAGTACTAGATGGTTGTGTATTGTTAGCAGTTTGGCAGATTTCAGAAGGCCGGCTTTCTCAATCCTGCTTACAAATACAAACAACTGAAATTTAGACTTCTGGAAAATAAACAGTCTGATGAGTTTAACTATTTGCAGTTCATGTTCATGTTTTCCACATGCATGATATGAAAAACTATAGGAATTAATTAGCTAAGATGTTATCACTAATTACTACTATTTGAAAGTAAGTACATACCTGTACTTCTTTTGGATAATTTAATAGTCCTAGACTTCACTTTTTGCATACTATTGCTCCTCAGTTCCATTGGTTATAATATCTTTTCCCCCTGAATCCATTGAATAGGTGTCATCAAATTACAGGAGATTCTTGGCAGGCCTTCCCTGGTCCATGGAGTCCAGGAACCTATGATCATTGAATAAGAAAATATGGTCTTTTCAACTTCTCTGCTTTAAAACTATGCCAGATTGAGGAATATTATTGGTTCATGAAGAGTATATGGGTGTTTGCATGCTGCACTGAGTAGAATTTAACAAATCAATTGTAAACAGGACACGAATGTTACATTTTCCCCTTGGATATATTAGTTCATTATCTAGACAAAATCTGAGCAATTTTTTCAATCGCCCCCCCAAACATTCCATGAAATAATAGTAAAGAAAGAGTTGCAATAAAAGAATGGGTAGAATTTTTTAGAAACAGTTGAGACTATTCAAGACATGTGGAGAAAATCTTTCACCTCTTTCTCCTGCTTATATATTTTTTTCACTAGCCTTCAGTCATCATGTACCATTAACTATATTATGTGATGTGTTGATCAGCACAAGGACACCCATGCAACCAGGTTACATTTGCAATTTTTATCAGCACTATGATAATTCCAAATTCTTCTCTAAAATATTCTATTGTATATTTTTAGAGAATCTATTGGACTGTTAGTGATTTTCAAAAAAAGAGGAACCATATTTAAAATCTTAACCTGTTGTGAAACCCTTATCTAGGTTGATACCTTTCTTAATAATTTCTATTCTATGAACTGGCACTATACTGGAAGCTTAAATCTCTCTCTTCAGATAAAGAAATAAATATTTGGATTTGGTAGGAGGACACTTACATGGGAGAAACCAAAAGGTTCCTGCATATTTAGAGTTGTCCAATTAGATCTGTAAGGCCTGTTTGCTGATTGCCTTACTGTGTAATAAACCTTTTCTAACTTGATATTCTCCAGATGTGTTGGGATTACCAATCAGAATTTCCAGTTAGAAGCTGGAGTTTTAACACATCTGGGATGCTTACATTGAGGAATCATGTTTTGGAATGCGACTGAATATTATTTAATTTATCATATTTGTGTACTGACCCATCTATTATGAAAGTAACTTGTGGCATACAGCACTTAATTTAAAAAATACACAAATTAGACACAATTAAAAATTGTGCTTTTATTTGCATCTTAGCTTCTGATTTGATCAAGAAGAACTCAGCAGTAGCTGAAATCCAAAGACTAATTGCCATTAAGCTTAGTTTGATATTTGAATTATTTACTTATAATATTTATTTATTTACCCAAAGTACCCGATTTCCCAAATAATTTATCTGTGACATAAAACTTTCTGGGAACATGGTTTTTTCTTGTCTAAACTTTTTTAGGGAAAGTTGTCTTAAATGCAGAAACATCATCCTTTCTGGTAAACATATATATTATTCCATGCCTAAATACCATGGAGAGTGTGCTTTTAACCATGATAGATATGAAGCTATCTAAGAATGGGATCAGCATACAGATTACATTGTTGGGATATGTGGATTCCAGATTAATTTATTCATCACATGTGCAAATACTCTTGAAATACCAGATTAATCTATTTTGGAAATATATTATTATTGAGATAGTGAACATTATGTTCCATTTCTTGATTTAAAACATAATATTTGTTGGGGGACAGTAAATGTTTTTCTTTGCATTCAGTTTATACACCAAGTATCTGCCTGGAGTCAATTAAAATATTCATGCTGAAATAAGTATGTTCTTAACATATTTGACAATAGCTCATATTGGACATAAAAATAAACAAAGGTTTATGGAAGAGGTCCCTGGCATCTATTCTGCCCTCCCTTTTCTTCTTCCAATGTAGCTATGGAAGGGAATTAGGAAATATTTGCTTTTGATTTCAATTAATCAGAATTACATAGTGTGCCTATAAACTGTGATTTACTTAATGGCTTGAGCTATCTTCGAAAACTAAAACTAGCCTCTTTTTACTAATCCAATTTAAGACAAATTGCAGTTTGACTAGGTTCAGATACAATATTTACCGGTAATTGAGTTTAGTCAAATATGGAAGCAACATTGAACTTGCCTTCCTATTATTATGCCACAGAAGAGGAATGTGAAAACCCAAGATTCACAGTTTTTCAAACTGTTACAATATACCAACTTATTATTATGAGAAAACAAAGATTTATAGAAACATTTGCCCAAAATGTTATTCTGTGTCTCCCCATTTTTATATAATGCTTTTTAAATTTAAATTCAATCCAAAGGAAATGTAAAATCAAACTGGTTTTAAGCCAGATTTTATTATAAAAACTAGATCTGATTTTGATATCTTTATTCATCCCATTCAAAAAGAATGGGAAACTGTTCTGAATGGGTAATTAATGGCATTTAATACCTACTTTCTTGTAAAGGAGAAAGAAAGACAGAAGAGATTTTGTAAAAGCCTGCAGCTTTTGTTGTGATGCTTAAATGCAGCTTTTGTAGTAGATTCTGCCTTTTCAATGGTATGCCATAAATTTTAAATCAGCTGGAACCATATCTGTATTTTTAAAACCCAAATTTTTATTTTGAAATACATTTGTTAATCTTGAAGGCTTTTATTATGGAAAATGTTCATAATTAATAATAGCTCATTATGTTTCTTCTATTCAAAATTTAATTTGCATAAGATGTAATTAGGACATCTTGCAAGCAATCAAGAAGCTTTTGCCCATACTTAGCACTCAGCTAGTATCTTTCTCTACTAAGACCTTAACTACCGTACTAAAGGCATAAAGTTATTGTGCATTGCTATTGTTAGCAGTGCACAAAATGGATTCATGCTATGCAGATATATTAGCAGTAGTCTAGTGGAGATTCCATTTCCATCAAAGTGCTGCATAAGTGATATTATGTAAAAGTAAGTTTTACCATGTTGTAATTTGGCATCGTGGCCTTGTTATATTGCTTCTGTACAACAACAAAAGCCATTGTTAGACAGGAGCATGCATTTGTTAACATTGAAAGACTTGCCTCTCCTGATCATTTCAGTTCTTTTACTTACTCTTGTCCACATAAACAAAAACAAAGTACTTAATTTATGAAAAGAAACATTATGTGAAAGTAGGCTTCAAATCTGGCAATTCTTAGGAAAAAGTTTAAAATGCTGATAAGCTAGAACAACTTTATAGCCCAGTGACAAAGAATCTTTTGTTCTATGACTTTCACCAAATGGTAACTTAGTTTAACCAAATGAAACAAAGATCTAGTGCTGGAATGAAAGCACAGGTGAATGCCAAAATCATTTTTCACAACAATGTGCCTTAATTTTTTTTCAGTAATTTGAAGGTTGTCAAAGGAATATATTTTAATAGCAAGAACGAAGATAATTGTCTAATGTTAACTACATTAACTTAGAATTTGGGAATGGTCTACTTTGACAGGTGTAATGATTCAAATCTTACTAGAATCTTTCAAGAAAGGTTTAATGTAAGAAAAAATGTACAGTAAGCAAAAATTGTCCAGTTATAAGAGAAATAGGAGAATTCAGGAGATTTCAAACTTATGTAGATTACATAGAAGAGCTAAAAAAAAAAAAACCTTGAAGGATGATATGGTGGAAGGGAAGCAAATTTTAAGCAAAAAGGGGCTTACCCTGTCTAAGGATACTTGGTCTGCCTACCCTTTTATCTGCTATTATTTCCATTTGCTCTTTTAGTTGAATTAGAAGGAAAAAAATGTTACAAAAATGAAAATTTCCACAAGATTACATACAAAGTAATAAGTACTGTAGAAGGAAGGGTGGAATTTAGGGAAATAGAGGATACCTTGCATGTAAATCTGTTTTCAGGTTTGATCACTGACAATGAGGAATTTTTTGGCATTTCACCCATTCTTTGGGAGAAGGACAGAACTTAACTGTCTGCTGCACAGCCATTCTCAGGATATCTTTTAAATCTTTCCAAGGATAGAGTGGATTGTAGCATTTTCATGATCTTTAAAATGTTTAACCTAGTGACCATTTGACATTGCAATGACACATTTACAACTGTTGCAGCATCCTCACAGTCATGTGATAGGAATTCAGGTGCTTGGCAACTGGCATGTATTTATATAACAGTTGAGATATCCTGAGATCATGTGATCACCTTTTGCAACCTGACAAGCAAACTCAATGGGGAAGTCAGATTCACTTAACAACTTTGTTACTAATTTAACTATAGTGATTCATTTAACTATAGTGATTCATTTAACAACTGTAGCAAGAAAGGTTGTAAAATGGGGTAAAATCCACTTAACATTTGTCTTGCTTAGCAGCAGAAATTTTGGGGTCAATTGTGGTTGTAAGTTGAGGACTTCCGATACCTTCTTTAACTGAATTGTTTTTGTTTGGGGTATATTTAATGTGCCTATAGATTATGCAATTCAAGTTTTGAGCCACCTGGAGAATTTTATGTGAAATGAGAAAATCTAAAGGGCTCTGAGGCTTTAATTTCTAAATAGAAATAAATTTGGCCATAAAACATGGGGGGGAGAAGAATGTTTTTTTGAGTAGAAGAGTCAATGCAAATATATATATATTAATCTGGATTATTCATAAAAATGCATTGGAGTGTCATCCCTGAGAAGTAGCCCAGATGAGACGCATAATGAGGAGTATTAGTTTTATCATTATCCTAAGGTTAAATTAACAGAATCTTCTAGACTGAAAATATTTCTCCTCTCTTTTTACTCTCTGGAAAATGAGGAAAGTCCCTTCTGAAACATTTCTTCTGCCATTCCTACGGCTGTGGGCTGAGATAGCTTTTACAGGCTGGTTATTCCACCTGTGACTCTTTCTCTTGTCTCCCAAGATCATTCCCACATGCTGTTATACCATAGGGGTAGCATGACGAATATTGAACCATTAGACTTTATTAACAGATCAATTATTTGAATACACACTTTTTGCTTATGTTTGGATATAATTTAAGGCACAGTTTAGTAGTCAGAGAATGAGCTATTCACCTTTTTCCCCAGGATCTGTGCAAAAGAGAAGTAAGAGGCATTTGTCTGTTATTTTCAGGTAAATGTAGTTTGTCTAAATTTGAATATTAAGACACAGTTCTGACAATGGTTTAAGCCAATGACCCAGGACCATGAACTGTATTTTTGAAGCTGGTTTACTTGGACATAAGCAGTGCTTTTTTTCTTTAAAAAAAAGGTGCCAGAACTCTCACACGTCATCCAAAATCATCCAACTGACTTTCATGGTTAAGACAGGCCTTGAACTCACAGTCTCCCACATTTTAGTCTGGTGCCTTAACCACTAGACCATCAAGCACTTTTACTCAAATATTTTTTATCTTTAAAATAAACAGCCAAACTGTTACAGATAAATATGAGAATGTGTTAATTTGGGCACACTCGGCAGACCTTTTCCTTAAAGGAAATTGTGGAGAGTTTCAGAAAGTTTCTGGAAGTAATAGGGTAGGGTTTGGAGGTCATTGCACATGTTTATCATAGTGTAAAAGGGCACCAGCAGTTAAGTGGAATGTGGTTTCTTCCCAGTTCTCAGCAGCACTTACAGAAGGCTTTGCCAGTGACTCCCTCAAAGGTCTCTTTGTGGGCATTGCCAATAAGGAAATCTTTGTGGTATTCCTGTTGATGTTTTGAAGAGTATAATACCACTTACAATAGTGTTAGATTTATGTATATGAGGATATTATATCAACAATTGATGAATTCAAGTGCATATTAGCTCAGAATCTAGTTTGATTGAATAAGAAGGGCTGGTATCAAAAAACTTGGCAGCTGTTCTTTTGCTATAATCAGAAGAAAGAACTTATTTAGACCTGCTAGGAATCCCAAACTCCAAATTCATTGCTACTTTTGAACTTATTGTTGCCACTCAAGCAAGACAGAAAAAACTAATGTCCAAGAACTGTATTACGATAGGTCTGTAGAATAGAGAAGTGTTACATGAATGATTTCAGTTTATAATTTCTTAAACTATTGTGTATTGCAAGAGAAAGATTAAGGTGCATGAGAAAATCTTATAATAATCTAGAAAGAAAACAAAATGAACTAAATGATTTCAAGAATGTTTAAAAGATGAATAATAGTTAATATTTTCATGTTTGAAAAGTATACATATCAGATTCACTTTAATATATGATTTTGATGAAAGGTGAAACTTGAAACTTGAATGGCAACATCACGAGAATTTGAGTGAAAATAATATATTTTGAATTATTTTTTTTGTGAAGCATATTTAGTTTTTAATGAAACACTAATTCCAAATATATACAGATATTGAAAAGAATCATCTTTTGCTTGCAATGAGAAAATTTTTCAGGAGTAAAATTAATGGGAATGAATCTCTCCATTACATTTGATCAATATAAACTAACCGTACACATTAGCACAAATGAAAAGATTTAAATATAATGCAAATCACGTGTCAGTTATTTTAGTATCTTTAAGGTTTCCTGAGATAATAGTAACCTGTAAGGTATTGAGGTAGGCATACATTTAATTCCAGAACTGTCTGCTTTTTGGACAGATCTAGCTCCTTGTTTCTCCATCACTGCTCCTGTTCTAGGATTTGAGAATCAAAGGTCTTACTGCTGGTTGAATAACTATGTACTGGTCTTAGATAACTGACTGATTTTAAGAGAGCTAATTATAATGTCAGAGTCCATGTAATTAATTTTCAGATTAAAGAATTTGATTTGAACATTCTGCGGCTTGCATAATCTAAATCAGGTTTACCACTGAATTTCATCTAGCCCAAAGAATACATTCCCCACCCTTACTCCCACAGTATTTATTCTTGCAATGCCTGGTCTATTAAGCCTTATTTAGGAGAGTAAAGTGTAATTCTCCTAGAATGCATAAATTGATATACAGTTTGATATTGCACAACTAGTTATGCCTGAGGGTTTAATACATACTGTATATATTACTGTTTAATGTATGGGAATAAATGTGGCTTTTTTTGCTTTAAAATACCTAACTCATACATATTTGTTATTTAACTAAAGCCAGTAGAAGCTTATCCCTTGATTTTTGACAACACAGATATTTGGTTCTACAGTTTTGTCTGGATTCTGCTAATAAAATAGTAAGAAAATTCTATACTGAGCCAAGCGATAAAAATATTTCCAGCTTTATTATGAGGTCTAGAAATGAAAGAAAAAATGTATAACTAATTTAGTTATGCTTTAATTCTAATTCTTTAGAAGTAGAGTGGCAGAAAAATATTTTCTGAATGAATATATGTCTATAGATGTTATTTCTATAAGAAATTATTGGACCATATTGTTAACCAAACAGATTTTGAATGGTATTTTTAAAATTATGTAACCCTAACTCATGTTTGTCTCCTTGCAATATTAATTAATATATGATTTTAAAACAAATATAGTTCATAAAGTCTTGTTACAGGCCATTTCTCTTGCCGTCTTCTATAGGTATGCAGTCGTTGATTTGTTATTAGACTCTGAAATACTAATAACAAAATTTGGTTATTAGATTATTTTTCCTACAGTCAAAACATGCATAGATTCAGAAGGCAAAAAAATTCAGCAAAGGGCAATAACAAAACAGTACACCATTGTCAGCTGTTTGAAGCAGACTATATCAAAAAACCAATCCCACAGTAAGACTATAGCTGCAGTATCCTTTGATGATATAGATTGTAATAATAGAATCTTCCAAGTCTACTTATATTTTATCTTCCAGTCCCCTTATATCCTCATTGAGTCAGAGAGGAGGCGCCTGAGCCTATAATATTATCTATAATGGTAAGGTGACCAACTTTTTTACAATGAAAAGGAGGACACAAATAAATTGAAGAAAAAAATATCGTAAAAACTGGCTCGGTCCATGGAAGGTCAACCGCCTGCCGTGCCCCCGCCCACAACCGCCCCACCAGCACCGCTGCTTTGCCATGTAGAGCGGGATCCATGGCTCCTAAAGCACCAGCCACGCCAGCTCCAGCCCTGGGGGGCAGCCCACTGTCGACACACCCCACCTGCAGCCGCCCCGTCAGCACCACCACCCACCCTGCACAGTCCCATGTAGAGAGGGCCCCATGGCTCCCACAGCACAGTATCTTCGGAACTAACTAGGAGATGGTGTAGTTGGGTAGCAGGCAGGGGTGCTAAGTTCCTGCCAATTCGCCTTCACTGCAGACAACTTGCATGTGCAAAGTTTGCCGGTTGGGTGTTTGGCATGCTCAGCAGCAATTCCTATTGGCTTTCAAAAGCCAATAGGGGGAGTAGCACACCTCATGCAAAAGTTGAAAAAAAAACCATCAAAAAAAGGTGCCGGAACACCATTCTGAGCATTCTATGAGAAAAATAAGCCCTGCAGATTAGTCTTCAAATATTAAAAAGGAGGACATGTAGGAGGACACTTTTCGAGGGAGGACAGAACTTACAAAAGGAGGACTGTCTTCCCTAAAGGAGGACAGTTGGTCACCTTAATAATGGCTTCTTAAATAGGGCTGGGATAATGTCCTTTCTGAGATTTTAGACAGCTAATGCCTGTTACTGGAAAGACCTGCCTTCCCAACTGTAGGCTTGGTGGAAGAAAATATTAGAAAGTATTGGCCAACACTTTGGGAGGACAACAATTTAGAGAACATGAATAGCGTTCATACTAAATTAAATGGACTAATTGTTTGAGAATATTTCATCTTAATGATATATTTTTCCCTATAATATGTCTCAAGACACTATATATTTCAGTGATCTAACTTTTGGTGACTACATAAAGTTGTTGATAGAGACAAAGCTAAGTGATATTATTTTTAAGTTTTTAATCATGCTAGAAATAATGCAACAAAAAATTCGAGATAATAAGTATTACGTAACATGATTATCTTTCAAATATGAATTTGAATAAACAGATTGAAATGAAGGCTTAGAAACTTTTAAACCATGAGATTCTGTGGTTCTTGTAATTGAGTTCTTTGCCATGTGTTTTTAAGTACATATTACCAAAATATATTTTGGAAGGGTGTTTTGGCCTGCCCTAATTTCAAAATTGTTTTTAATGTAAGGCACTCACTTTTTAATGAAAAGAGTCATTGATATTTTGGTTTCTTTCATTTCTTGTTTGGCCCATGCTGAAAAACAGAGACCTATCATTTAATAACAAAATGTTACCATTGCTGTTGTAGAATTTGAAATAAATGCACCTTTTAATTTTCATTTTCTATGGATATGGTTGCTCTGCTGAAACTGTGCAAAGTGACTGAACACAAAACAGATTATATTTCAATGGCTGTCTTCCAGTATCCCCTGACAAAGGGATGAAAATAGTTGATGGCATGCTGTCCTTTAGTACAGTACAAACTTCTAACAACATATCAAATATACATGGGATATGGTTTGGAAATAAACGGTAGTAGTCACAGTACCATAGCCAAATTAGAGCAGCTTTTTAATCTGAGACATAAATGCTCCATTTATGGCAAATTATAGTTGAGATTAAATTTAAGAAAAATTGGTAGATAGTAGATATAATAGTAATGTTAGGATTTTTGGATTTTTATGAAATATGTACCCTGTGCCTTCTTCAGCTTGCCAATTCAACAAGTATGTTGAAAAAGGTATAATTGTAGCAGAATTGCCATAAATGAACCAAGCAGGAACCAAATTGTATGTAGCTATTGGCTGAATCAGAGTAAATGACATATGTCATTCTAGCTGTTGATAAAAAATGCTCATCATCCTTAGGAAGAATGAATGCTGGGAATTGTAATTAGTGCTAAACATTGTTTATCCCTGGCTTGAGGATAAAGAAGCAAGCACAAATTCCAAAAAACCCTCAAAGATATTACTACTCAGTCACCAAAATTGTTCTGATGTCTTTACTTGCTTGGTTGCTTTTCAAAAAAAGAGAGGATGAAAACCTTATTCCAAATTTGAAGTTTCTAATACCTTCGACCACCAACTCATCATGAATGTCCGTCTTTGTCTGTTATGATTGTATCACTTCCTATTTCGATTAAAATCAAAATGCTGATAATATTATCTTCATGCTTTCCAGTAGAGCTGGCTATTTCTAAAATAAAAGATGTCATAAGTACAAGGATTAATATTTTATAAATTATATCTTGGTCTTCAAAATATTTGCAATTTGTTTATTTCTTTTTGTAGCAGACAACAGATGTGTCGTATCAAATGCAGCAACATGTACTGCCTGTCTTGCAGTGGGTCCTGAATGTGGTTGGTGTGTTCAAGAGGTAAACAGCTTATTTGTATTAGTCAGCTATTATTATTATTACCTTTCCTTCTCCACCTATATAGTAGGATTTTGCAACACTTCAATTTTGATAGGACAATGCTTGGGAAATTCCTGGGATTTTTCACATTTAGCAAATTCCAGTGATTTGAAGGCACATAGACATGCACAAAAATACACAAAACTGACTTGAATACTGACATACATACGAAAGCCATAAGCTCAAACCTAACCTTTATCCCATATTCTCTTTTTTTAACAGCATCACTCCATTACAGTGATGGAGCAAGCAAGCATATTTATTTAATAAGTAAATAAATAAAAATATCTTCTCTGCTACTTCATCTAAATAAGTTCTTCATTAAAGTAAGGAGCTACCTTGAATCAGCGGATAGACAGAGGCCACTAAGATGAATTCTTATCCAAAGTTTTAGTTGCCTCAATATTCCAATAAGTAACCAAGTCTTTGGCAGAATAACATGTAGAAATAAGCTTATTTATGATCTCTTAATTAAAAATAGTTTGAAATAATGTTTTAGTGCTTTCTCCAAAAGAAAAGAGAGAAATAATTTTTACCTGTTTAATGAGGACTTCTATAAAGTTCATCTTCTTTCCTATGGGCACATGAATGGGCTTCCAATTTGCCAGACTCAAGTAGTTCCAAATTATCCTTTATATCTTTTATCCTTTTCATCTATTATTACAGACATTAAAGATGAATACCAGCATTTGTACTTTGTCTTACAGTTATGTATTTTACATTTATTACTACTGATGCTGATTTCTTATAAAATATGTGCTTTATTCCCATCCTCATCAGTTTTGTTGCAATGTGCAACACTATCTCACCTGTCTTCAAAAACAGTGATATTATAAATGGTTTGGTTATGTTGGCTTTATTGTTGGTTTGGGATAATAACTTTTTGCTTATATGATGCTTTCTGAAAATGAAAGTTCTCCCAACTTCTTATAATTTTGTTATGTATTTTGCTTTCCCCTCTGTTTCAACAGGATTTCATGGCTGAAGCAAAACTGAAAGAAAGATGTGACATAGTTTTACATTTAATCCAAAGAGGCTGCAAGCCAGATTTCATAGAAAGTCCTAACATTGATGTAACAATGCCCAGCAATGAGGCTAATATTCAGGTTACACCAGGAGAAGCTTCAGTGCAGCTGCGTCCAGGTTTGGATATCAGAAATATTGTTTTAATTTAAAAACTACATTTTGTCTTTGGCACAATTTAAGAGACTGAAGATAAAGAATCTTAGATAAAAATTCTAATATGTTTTTCCATAATCAAAAATAGATTCTGAAGATTCGCTTGGTTTTGAGAAAACAAATGAAAGGATTCTAAATTATTCAAAAACTACAACTGCATAATCTTTTAGATACACTAATTCAGTTAGTTGTGTACTTGGATTAAAATTATCTACAATAATTGGTTCCAACAATTTTTAATGTTCTTGCCGTCTTCTTAAATAGCTAATGAGCCTGGGTGCTGCTATTATCCACTGTCTTAATTTCTACTAACTGTTCATCAGAATTGGATAATTAAACTGAATCGTTCTATATTTAGTTACTCATCCCTACATTCAAATTTGTAAATGACACTTTGTTTACATTGCCTATATTTCCTAGGTAGATTTTATTTTCTTAAATTGAAGACAGGAATATTTTTCCAGGTGTGAAACCTGACTCTGACTCCAATAAGCATCTCCCCTTCCCATGCATGAATGCCTGTGAGCGCATGCAGGCACATATACACAGAAAGACACACACATAAACCAACAGTAGAAATCTACCAGTAATCAACACTGAGATCAGCATTGATTAACTCCAACGTTAACTTCAAACCAACAATCAAGTAAGCAATACCCCAATCAAGAAACTGCCCCCACCCACCCAGACAGACAAGACACCAGAATATAAACTGACAGCAGACAACACCTCCTTACTAGCACCAGTGATGTTACCTAGTTAGGGTAATGCAAGAAAACAAGCAAGCTCAGAGAGCACCAAGAACCTCTCATTTCAACTCTGAGCTACAAATATTCTCCTTCAGTGAGATCTACCAGTAAGCATTATACTTCACTTCTGCTGCACAATGCCTGTCATTCATTCAGTGCTGGCTGCAAACTAGCCTTGATGTATTGCCAGGAGCAAAATATTTCAGCTGCTCTGCAAACTTGGAAAACCAGTTTCCCCCCCCCCCCATCTTTAATCCCTCCTCATTGGTTGGAACCTACATTCCAATGCATTTCTTCTATGCCTTGCTTATTCACTGGAATCACTGACTGCTCATCATGCTCCCAATTTCCAATTTTGTTTCATGCTCACTTGACAGCAAACTCCAAAAAGGATCTGCATTCTACAGGTGGTGGGCAAAAATTGAAAGCAAAATAGGCTGAGGTTACAATGCTTAGGGAACAGCTTACAAATTTAATAGCTATGCCATAACAAAGTTTCCTGTCATATATACATATTTAGATGTGATTTAAATTTTTTAAATAGATTCTTGTTTTCTCTTAAGCATCTAGATGCTTTATGTATGCCTTCTGAAAGACCACTTGATGGGAAGTTCATTAGTTTGAGACTCTTGAGTAATATCTGCACTGTACGTGAATTAGGAAGGATTGTCAGAAAAGGCAATCAGTGATCAACTACTTGGATGAGGCTGTGGGAAGTAGAAAGTTGAATGAGAATCACAAAGGGTCAACCAGTAAGGTTACATGTTCTAGTGCATGTTGCAGCTATAGATGCATATGAAAATATTTGAAGCACTTGGAGGCAATATAATTTCAGAATTGGATGCAGGCTTGTTTTCTGCAAATATCCTGCTCTCATTCAGATTAAGAATATGTAGATATAAGCTTGTTTTAATGCAATCTAGGTGCTAAGGTATGTTAATATAGACAAAAAATAGAAATCATTGTCTATTCAAAATGCTCTTGGTCTGGAAACCTAGGAATTTAATTTGAAGATTACAATTAAGGAAAACAAAAACTCCATTCTGACAAGCTAATTCAGTTTGTGGGAGTTATCTAGAAGTTTGGGAACTCTGGTTAACTTCATTTGTAAAAATGTAACCTGAGCTTTAACATTCTGGTTTGTCCAGAAACCTAGCTCTAAAAAATCTAGATGTATGAACCAGATACATATAAAGAATTTTCTTTGAGCTACCATTTAACTACAGCAGAATTATCTTGCCAAACCTATACCTCGTCCCTAATCCTTTTGTAAGTGAAGGGGACCTTCAGACTGTTATTCATCTGCCTACAGTTTCCCTACCCAAATATTATTGTTTTCAACATCAACACAATTCATTATTGGTCTAGTGCATTGTACCAGGACTCCTCATTCTTCTTGGTAAATTAACTTGCTTACAATAATATTTTTAAGTTGATTCCAGCTGCATTGAAGGGCTAATTTCTAGTTTTCTCAGTCACTATGATCAAAAAAGTATAATATATTTAATTTACTAGCTCCTTGAAAAAAATGTGTTTTCATAACTATAGTATTTCAGTGGGCATCACCTTGCAGGATTAGTGTAGAGTCATGTGGAATTGACCAGTATAAATCTAATAAATACATAAATTAGCATTGTGCATTTCAATGGATGTATGCAGAGCTCCTTTTCCATGTTTGTACTGATTTTAGTGACAGCTTTCATTCCTCAACATTAAAGACAGTTCTCATTCCAGCATTTGGGAGCTCAGTTAATACAGCCACCTGGCATTATCATAATAAATACATTGTTTGAATGTTGCAACCAATGTAGAATGTTGCAACATATGTAGAATTAAAGAAAGTACCAGTACTTTTTTTTGCAGTCATGGAGAAAGCATAGAAGAAACAAATGTAGATGAATATATGTGTACCAGGAAAACGTTTCAGGATCTGTGTCGATCATCAGGACAAGAGATATTTATCTTCTGAGCTTTTGAACTAGTGCTGGAGCCCATCTTCAGGGAACTAGCTAGAGAGAAGTTCTGGCTAGAGAGAAATTCAAAAATCTCTTGTCCTGGTGACCTACCCAGAATGGATCTTGAAGCAAATGTGGCTCAATTGACACTGATTGCAGGTACTTCTATTAATGGTGCATTCTTTTACAATCCTTTACTACTTCACACAAAATCACATACAGTATCCTAGAGTAGACAAACAATCGGCTGTGCACATTCTCCAGGGCATGAAAATTTAAAAATGCATCAGTGTGCTCAATATTAGCATGTGAAATTTCCACAAACTTAATACATCTACAGTACTATCAGTGAAAACTACCTAATTGTTTCCTGTTGGGAAAACATTATAGTAGTCCTTGACTTATGACTATTCATTTAATGACTGTTCAAGTTTATGACCAGGTTTCACACTTGCAGCTGTTGCAGCATCACCATAGTCACATGATCAGAATTCGAGCACTTGGCAACTGGCACATATTTATGACAGTTGTGCTGTCCCATGGTCATGTGATCACCATTTGTAATCAAGCAAGCAAAGTCAATGGGGGAAGCCAGATTCACTTAACAACTGTATGATTCACTTAACAACTGCAGTGATTAGCTTAACAATTGTGGCTTAAAATGAAGCACAACTCACTAAACAACTGCCTGCTTAGCAACAGAAATTTTGAGCTCAGTTGCGGTCGTACGTCGAGGACTACTTATTCACATTTGTGGTAGGAAAAAGTATGTTGTAGTGCTGTTAAAGGGCTAGGGAGCTTTGCTGCTGGTTTCATCCATAGCATCTTTCTTTTATTTCCACCTTAAGGAATTATAAGTACAGATAGAACATGAATATCTGCAAAGAGGAACCTAAACTAGATTAACTGTGATGGGTTGGATAAACTCAGTTGTACCAGATTTCTTTGCATGCACATAGACCTTTATGCACCTAAGCTGTTCTAAGGCACATATGAAAATGGTATGTTGACTATAGCAAAGCTAATGCTATAGCTCTAAAATCTACCTGTAGATGACTTATAAGGAGGTTTAAGTTGATTTCAACCAATAAGAATGATCTTAGAAGTTTAGATAATTTCTCAGGGCAACTTGGCCAATCTTTTCATTATCCTATTCTATCCCCTTATAATAGATGCCTGTGTGCCTGAGAATAAAAGAATGTAGTATTCTGAACCAGCTGACATTTCAGGAAAAAAATCTCCAGTTTGTTGAAAATCAGGTTTTAACACATTTCTAACATATTTCACATTTTATCCTCTTTCAAGGAAATTGGCATAAAATAGATGAGTTTATCTCAATGTCCCTGGCCTTGCAGCAGCCCTGTTAGAGATGGCAAGAGTTGCCTAAAGCCACATAGTTTGTCTGTTTATATAAACCCACATAATTTTCTTATTATCATTAGCAAAACACAGGAAATTACAGTTGTGGCAGAAGTAATATTTCATTGAAGTAGGATTATGAAGTAGATTATTACTAATTCTGCTACAAGAAATGAGTTTGCATAAATTCAGAGGGGAAGTGCAAAGGAGAAAAAGGTCATTTTGAAATCACATATGCTTTTTATTACTTCCTATCAAAGGAGCAGGAACAATATTAAGTGAGGAAATACAGTATATTTTACATTTTTTAATTACCATAGAAGTACATTGTTGTACTTTTTCATCAGTTACGGAAACAAATGCCAGCCCTGATGTAAAATGGCATTCATCTCCCTCAGGTTTGTGCAGCGCTGCTGCTGCTTCAGCTCATTCCCCTCCCCTGCTACACTTGTCTAGGATGGTCGCATACCACCTGCCAGGTGCCAAAGTACCACCTGTGGTATGTGTACCACCGGTTGAAAAGCCCTGACTTAGAGAATCTTATAGAAGTAGTTGAATGTCCAAGAGAAGAAGCAATTCACCTATAAGAAAAATAGGTAAGTTTGGCTCTCTCTACCTATATATCTAAATCCCATTCCCTTGCTTAAATTCTGCCAAAGTTTTTTCTAGGCTTAAAGCAAATAGGGCTGATACTGATAAGGCACTGTATTCACTCAGGATTGAAAAGTTTTTGTAAATACAGGTATCGACTTATGACCACAGTTGAGCCCAAAATTTCTGTTGCAAGTGAGACATTAAGTGAATTTTGCCCAATTTTATGACATTTGGTTAAGTGAATCACTGCACTTGTTAAGTTAGTGACACCATTGTTAAGTGAATCTGGTTTCCCCATTGACTTTGCTTGTCAGAAGGTCGCAAAAGATGATCACATGACCCCGGGATACTGCAGTGTCATAAATACAAGTCAGTTGCAGAGTCTGAATTTTGATCACATGACCATGGATGCTGCAGTGGTCATAAGTGTGAAAAATGGTCATGTCACATTTTTCAATGCCATTGTAACTACCTGTACACATCTGAGATCAAAAGTATTGCTATACTTAATGATACACGTTGTATAATTATTCAACCAAACTGCCTCTTTGTCACTAAGAGTATTATGGATAATGGGAAAAGCATAGAAAATGGAATGGCTTGAGAAGAGGTATGTCTATGTGTCTGTGTAAGTAACACACAGTCATATATTTAATGCTTAGTTACAGTTTTAAAAGCTAAACTAAATTGAGCTAGTAAAACTGGAAAAATATTCTGCATAGGATTTGATTTTAAAATAATGCAAATGTTCAGAAGTATTGATAGTAGTTCTTTTTGCATTATTAGGCTCTGAAGCAAGTTTTATGCTGAAAGTCCGCCCACTGGAAAAGTATCCTGTTGATCTTTATTATTTGGTTGATGTATCTGCATCTATGCATAGACATATAGAACGATTAAACTCAGTTGGATTTGAATTATCTCAGAAGATGGAAAATATCTCCATTGATTTGCAACTTGGATTTGGATCCTATGTAGATAAAACAGTGTCACCCTATATTAGTATTCATCCCAAAAGAATCCATAATCAGTGCAGGTAAGTATTGTTAAAAATAGATATACGTAACTCAAGGGAACATTCATGGGATCACATTTATACATTTAATGTATAATTCTCTTTTGGAAAAGTAGAGTAACGAATGAATTTGCATTTGCTTTATCTGCCACAAGGCTTTGGTAAATATGAATAACAATAACAATAATAATAAAGTTGGAAGAGACCTTGCTCAGGCAGGAAACCCTATACCATTTCAGACAAATGGTTGTCCAGTCTCATCTTAAAAACTTCCATTCACAACTTCTGGAGGCTGGTTGTTCCACTGATTAATTGTTTTAACTGTCAGGAAATTTCTTCTTAGTTCTAGGTTGCCTCTCTCTTTTATTAGTTTCCATCATTTGCTTCTTGTCCTGCCTTCAGGTGCTTTAGAGAATAGCTTGACTCCCTCTTCTTTGTGGCAACCCCTGAGATATTGAGGCCATGGCATGGGGCAAGGACAGGCAGCACGGTGCCGCAGGAGGCGTCGGAGCAAGGGGGGTGTCCTTCACTTCATTGAATGCCCAATTCCAGCAACCATTCTTTATATGTTTTAGCCTCCAGTCCCCTAATCATGTTTGTTGTTCTTCTCTGTACTCTAGTTTCTAAGGTCTCAACATCTTTTTTACATTGTGGTGACCAAAACTGGATGCAGTATTCCAAGTGTGGCCTTACCAAGGCATTGTAAAGTGGTATCAAGACATGATCTTAATTCTACCTCTCTGTTAATGCAGCCTAGTACTGTGTTGGCTTTTCTGACAGCTACAGCACACTGCTGGCTCATATTTAAGTGATTGTCCACTAGGATTCCGAGATCCCTCTCACAGTTACTACTATTGAGCAAGATACCCCCTATACTATACCTGTGCATTTGATTTTTCTTGCCTAAATGTAGAACCTTATTTTTTTCACCATTGAATTTCATTTTGTTAGATAGCGCCCAGTGTTCAAGTCTGTCAAGATCCTTCTGAATCTTAAGTCTATCTTCTGGAGTGTTGGCTATTCCTGCCAGCTTAGTGTTGTCTGCAGATTTGATAAGTTCCCCATCTATCCCTCAGCCAAATCATTGATGAAGATGTTGAAGAGCACTGGGCCCATCACAGATCCCTGGGACACCCTGCTACACACTTTTCCTCCACGTAGATGCAGTTCCACTGAGGACCACATGCTGAGTCAACCAGCTACGAATCCATCTGATGGTGATTCTGTCTAACCCATATTTTTCTATCTTAAAAAGTAATAGCTTGTGGTCTACTTTATCAAATGCCTTACTAAAGTCCAAGTAAATTATATCCACATCATTCCTCTGGTCCTCTAATTTTGTCACCTGTCAAAGAATGCAATAAGATTTGTCTGGCATGATCTGTTTTAACAAACCCATGTTGACTTTTAGTAATGACTTTGTTTGCCTCTAGGTATTTGCTGATTCATTGATTGATTATCTTTTTCAGAATCTTCGCAGGTATTGAGGTCAGGCTGATACGTTTGTAGTTTCCTGGATCCATTTTTTTTCTTTTTTTTGGAGATGGAAAGTACATCAGCTCTTTTCCAGTCTTCTGGTAGTTCCCTGGTGCTCTAGAATCTTTGAAAGATACAGTTCAGTGGTTCTGAGATTACATCTGCCAGTTCCTTCCGAACCTTGGTATATAAGTCATCTGGTCCTGGTGATTTGAACTCATCTAGGGTGTACAGATGGTCACTTGTGCTTCTAATTTGTTTTTTACGGTACTGCTTTTGATAGGTTGGATTGTTTTTTCCTTTTGTGTAAAGACGAATGCAAAAAACAAGTTTGTCACCTTATTGCTTGTCACCTTCTTGCCACTTTCTCCCACTAATGGACCAATCATTTCCTTAACCTTTTTCTTGTTTTTTACATGTTAAAAGAAGCTTTTTTTTGTTATTTTTGACTTTTGTTGCAAGTGTTATTTCATTTTGAGCCTTAGCTTTCCTGACTTCATCTTTGCAGGTTCAGGCTATTTGCTGATATTCTGCCTTAGTTATGTGCCTCTTTCCACTTTTTATACTTGTCCTTTTTGTCTTTCAATTTATCAGAGAGTTCTTTATGCAGCCATGCTGGTTTCTTTTGAGAGCTGTTATTTTTCTTCTTCGTTGGTATTTTTTTGCTGATATATGTATGGGAGGTTAGGAGAAGAATGGAGAATGGCAGGAGAATTGAAATGATATTCACTTTTACTTATGTTGAGAAGGATAGTTGTATTTTTTAAAACAGTTTATTAATCATTTTTAAAGAAAAAATAAATATTTTCATTATTTTCTCTCTATAAATAGCATATTTCCAATTTATATAATTCACTTCTGAGGCGGAAAGTTACAGGTGGATTTTTGAGGCCAGCTTACTCCTCCATAAAAGTCACAATTTTCTGTGGCTATATACTGTATGACTTCAGTGATAAGAAAAATAGAGATATTTTTAAAATTGTCCACTTCTTTAATATTGTAAATTTTGCTACCATGTGCAAATAATTGACACACTCTTATCTATCTTTAGGATGTACATGTCCCAAAAAGTAATTAAAAGTATTTTTTTTCTGAACTATGCTGATACAACCAAGTCATAGATACAACCAAGAAACTTGAATTAACAGAAGATTAATAATAAGCTGTGGAGGGCAAAGATAATTCCTACCTCAGTTTATGAAGCCTAGAAATTATTAGTATAATGTTATAAATCTCTGCTGTGCTACATTTCCAAATATAACTAGTTTAAAAGTTCTTTGTGGGAGTTACAAAGTATTATTCTTTTTTCCAAACAGTGATTATGAGCTTGATTGTATGCCACCTCATGGTTTTATTCATGTTTTATCACTGACTGACAAAATATCAGAATTCAGAAGTGTAATTAATAAGCAGAAAATTTCTGGAAATATTGATACACCCGAAGGAGGCTTTGATGCTATGCTTCAGGCAGTGGTTTGTCAAGTAAGCAATAACAGATAATTTGACATTTTATTTTTCTCTTTGAGGGATGATTTAATCTTGTAATGTTGCATTGTTATATGTAAATGATAATTCTTTGTGAAACCATGTTACTTTCTACTATAGGTTTACACTCTTTAATGAATTTATTACCACTTTTGCCTTCTATAGCCATCAAAATACTTTGGGGATATAGTTACAGTGAAAGTTTGGATAAAAAGAAATTGTCCTTCAAATAAAGGATTTGATACAACCAGCAGTATTTTAGATTCTTGATTTAAACCCTTTTCAATAGAACTGGATCAACCATGTGACTTTGTCCCTTGGCATCTGCTGGCTAGTTTGATATTTTTGTTTAATTATAGCCCATTTCATTTTGCCAGCCATTTTTGTGAATTGGAATACACAGATGCCTTTTTAAAAAAGCACTACAATATTTCTTAGCACTTGTACTTTCCCTTACAAAGCTTAACATTTATTTATTGCAGAACCATATTGGTTGGCGCAAAGAAGCAAAGCGTCTACTTCTGATGATGACTGATCAGACATCTCATTTGGCTCTTGACAGTAAATTAGCAGGGATAGTCATTCCAAATGATGGAAAATGCCATTTGAAAGAGAACGTGTATATCAAAGCAAACAGTATGGTAAGGTGTATGTCATATTTTTGGGATAATTCCTAAAGCATTAGAAATGCCTTTGTGGGAATCATGTTCTGAGAGATATGAACTTCTGCTCAAACTATCTCATTCAAATTATTTCATGGTTTTGATGGATCAGAGAGAATATATAATACATTTGTTCTTGGCCAGAGTACCCTTTATCTCTATAGACTGAGGTAATGATTGATGACTAATAGAAGAGAATATTGCTGAAACTGTTGGCATGAATGTTCCTGCCAATAAGGGTACTTATGTTCATATGCATTAATCATTGGAGAAAAAGATTAAAAGTTGCAAGAAAAATATAGAGCAGAAGCTCTCTCTTCAGTACTAGGGACATTAAAAATTGAAAACTGGTTTATGCTGTTGTTGAAGAAAACATTCTCTTTTCCCCCTCAAATATATCCCTTTGCAATAAAAAGTGAAGTGGTTAAGCTTGGATTTGCAGAGAGATCTAGAAGTAATTTCTAAAGTTGTAAAGCAACAAGAGTTGCTTTAAAGATGCAAACATAGATTACGAGTCTTCCTGCATAATACAAAGTAGCTTTCTTAAAGCATTTACATAGTTTTATTAGGTTGTTCCTTTTCAGATTTGCAGAATACCCAATTGTTCTGGAAAACTTAAACCCACTTGATCGCCTCTTTCAGGTTTTTATTGTTTTGAGGATTATTTTACTTTGGAGTTGAAATATGACTGCACACTTGTTGATTAGATTGATTAATTGATCTCTCATTAGGTTCTGCATTGTACTCTTTGCTTTGTCTTTAGAGTCAAGAAACTTTAACAATTTTAACTATATCCAGAAAGGAAGAAATTTGCCATAGTAAACAATTTTTTTGTGAACCCATTCCTGCTAATCATGTTTCTTTTGTATAATACATATGCTGCTATGTTAAAAGTTTCCGTTCATTCGAAAAAGGGTGGTCAGAATTTTTAATTTAAAAGTATTTCATTGTTTTTGAAACATCCACATGTTTCAAAACTTAAATATCCTAAAAAACATAGAAATTGAAAAACTACTAGGAAGGTCTATTTATTGAACAAATAGCATAAATCTGTAACCATTTTCTGCCTTGCCAGCTTTGGCCCTTGTACTTGGGATGATAAATAATACTTTTGTAACTCAACTATGCTATTAAGCAGGAAAAAAAGATTATCCTGTTAAACATTAGGTTAAGTTGCATATGTAATTGATGATATGTACAAAATTATCTTACTAGGAAACTTTTTAGACTTTCCATTACTTGCTAATGGTTGTGGCGATGGTGGAATTTCAATAAGTCTTCAGTAAATGATTGAATTTCAGTATGTATTTATAGATGGCTAGTAAATTGTATGAAGGGTCTTGGTCCTAAATTAAATGTGTGAACATAGTTTCTTATTTTTTAAAAGGAATTGGAATTATTAAAGAATTATTTATATTCATATATATATATATATGTACATATGTTAGTTTCTTTAAGTAAAATGTTAGGATTGGTAATTATAATAATCTGTAAAAGCCACATTATGAATTCTCTTTCTGATTTGTAGGAGTACCCATCACTTGGTCAACTTTCTGAAAAGCTCATAGACAACAATATTAATGTAATATTTGCAGTTCGAGGAAGCCAATATCACTGGTATAAGGTATATTTAAAGATAAAACAATTGTTACTTGGGGATAAGAAATACACTGGCATTATAACCATAACCTAATATTTTTACAGGATCTTTTGCCTCTGCTACCAGGAACTATTGCAAAACAGATAGAATCAGAGACAGCAAATCTTGGGGATTTAGTAGTTGAAGCTTACAAGGTATGTTCCAATAACACTAATACATCATTATAATATGGTGTTTATATATTCTTTATTTTTCAAAATGTTTATTAAAGTTAATATTCTGGAGATTTTAGATGTATATTACAGGAATATATTCAATATGTACATGTATCTCTATAAAATATAAAAATAACATTCCCTTCATAAATTAATATGGTTGCAGTTTTTGCTTTAATCAATTGTTTTTTGCGATAACAATTAGAACTGATATATGTGCAATAAACTGAATAAGAGATATTAAGGTTCTACTGTTTTCATATCAACGAGGATCTTTTTTATACTGTGAAACAGCCATTGGACTATTTTGAAAAATAAACTAAAAATCCTACAGATATTTTGGAATTCAACTCAACTCCCTGTAACCTCAGATATCTTGGCTTATAGCAGGATTTTGGAAGGTATGTTCCAAAAAATCTGGAAGGCAGACTAGCTACCTCAGTACTATTAAAGAAAAAGTCTGAAACTTCTGCAGGTTTCTTTTTACACACTTTTCTTTCTGTTTCCTCATGCTATTTTCAATTAGGTTGTACTACTCACATTGCTAGTATATATATGTATGTGACATTTCTATCATAGATAATTCTTAGCATATCTATGATTTTGCTGTGATTAGTATAATTCAGTATTTTGTTCTTTAGCACTGACTATTGCACAATGCAGGTATATGCATTTGACCGTGATAATTTTTATTATTATATAGTACACAAACACATTTTGCTTATAATGCCATAAATTCCTGTTGTAACATTTACATTATATATATTATTTATATTCTTAAAAGGAAAAAAAACTACTTAAATCCACTGAACATATAGCATATATATGATATGTTCACAGCATTGTAAGCAAATTGAAAAATATATCATTTGGTTAATGTGCTGCTTTAGAAAAATTTAGGAATGTACTTCATGCTTTATGACTCAATCCAGCATATTTAGAAAAGTAATTTGTAACAACCCATACTGTTTAATATTATATATTTTACTTAAGGGAGGATGATCAGCGAGGAAGACTACCATATGCTCCATGCCTCGTCGCCTTTTTACATTGCTGCTGCCATCTTGCTTTTCAAATGACACACACACTTCTGCAAATGTTTTTGTTCCTATGTTTTTTGGGTGGTATTGGTGGAAAGGGTTGGGCATCAGTCAAATGAGAAACTCTAATAATCTTTAGCTAATAGTAGGCAGATAAGTTGCTCTTTAATACTTAAGCTCTTATTTTCAAATAATGTCCCATTAAGAAACTAATATGAGAAATTGCCCTGTGGCATCAGAATGAAAAGGAAGGTCATCATAAGCATTGAATCACGCAGCTGTGAAAACAAAAATCTGTGCAGAAAACAATTTTCTCCTTTATTCCTGGATTGATAGGATATGTTGCTGCACAAAGTAATATCATTATTTTTATTTTGATCTTATTTTGTTTCAGAAGCTACTTTCTGAAGTGAAAATTCAGATTGATAACACCCTCAAAGATATACATGTCAAAGTTACTGCAATCTGTCCTGATGGAAGTAGAAAAATGGGTTCAGAGGGATGCAAGGATGTGAAATTCTCAACTGAAGTATGAACATTTCTTTTTAACAAGGGAGATAAAATATTTTGTGCATGACATTGTGATATTTTTAAATAGAAGAAGGCTTTCTGTGGATTTAAAGCTGCATTTCAGAGGATTAAAGTTTTTACATTCTCCATGTTACTGCCATGGATTAATTTTTTTTGGAGCTTCATTTTAAATTAATTTTAAATAAAAATATTTAATCTTAGACTTTCCTATACGCTCAAATCAAGTTAAATTTATTTTCTAGAATTCCTCTATGCTCTTGTCAAGTCATTGTAAATGCTCATATATTTTTCCAAAAGTCTTACTGACTTGAAGTCATTTATTTATAAGTGGGAATGGCAAATGTCAAGAGTACTTCGGTAGAAAAATAGAAGTACAATATCATCCATCTAAAATGCTGATTTCCCATCTCTACAATAGTTCAATTGCCCAGGACAGAAATCCATGATTGGTTCCAAGCCAGCACAAAATCCTAACAGGCATCTCCCCTAAATCTCCATTAAACATTTTTATTATGTAGTAATTTGAATACTTTATATTTTTAATCTCAGGTATTCTTTAATATTTCTATTGCCATGAAAGAATGTGGTACAACTGGCAGAAGAAACCATGTGATGATAAAACCCCTTGGTTTCAATGAATCCTCTAGAATTAACATCCACAAAAGATGTGTGTGTCAGTGTGAGGACAGTGCAAAACACAAAAAAATCTGTATCACTGAAACCCCTCATGATGATGAAGTATCCACCTGCAAGGATGGAGTCTGTGGTTCCAGTGAAAAATTATCTTCAGAACAATGTAAGATGCAACAGGACCATCTTCTTTGCAGCGGACAGGGAGAATGTGTACATGGGAAATGCATTTGCTATAAAAACAAATATGGTACAATATATGGCAAATACTGTGAAAAAGATGACTTTTCCTGCCCATATTATCTTGGACACCTATGTGCTGGTAAGGTTGGAATTTTATAATGTTTTATTCATATTTTAGTCCTTCTAATATAATTTATAATAATTCATCTTAATGCTAAGTCCCAGGCTAAGAAGCAAATTCTCTGTCTTCCTCACATCCATACCAACTTCCCACAGTTGCATTCTTGAAATACAGAATTGTATAAGCAAAAATAGATTTAGTATGGTAACAATGTTCTATTTTTTTCTCCAAAACACTCCAATCTAGACATTGCAAAATTGGTTTGCCATTTTTTGGAAGTAATTCTCCCAGTTCTGGAAGTATGTTTTCTCCAAAATAAGACCAGGTCTTTTTTTTTTTTTGCCTCCTAAAGAGTCACCAGGTCTTATTTTGGGGGGTGGTATCTTTTATACTCACCTCCGGCACTGACAGCCCCGCTCAGCCAGTCCACTTCTTCTCACCAAAAGAGCAGCTTCATTTTCCAGCTGCATTCAGGCCCGCATTTTGCATTCAGGCCTTTCCAGAAGGCCACTGCAGCCAACTACTGAACTATGGATTCAATCCATAATGGAAAGGCCTGTGACTAAGAAATGCAGACCTCGCTACAGAAGATGCCGCAGAAGAAGTGGGCTGGTGAGGAGAGGCCTGGCTGCGAGGTAAGTGGTACGGGGTGCGTGGGGCAGCTCCACTCCTGCATCCCCACCCTAGATTGATTTATATTAGGCCTACCCCAAAAAATCAAGCTAGGGCTTGTTTTCAGGGTAGGCCTTAATTTCAGAGAAACACGGCACCTATTTTGTTGTGTTGGAGAAAGCAATTGGAAGTCAATGAATGGAGCTAAGAACTTTGGTGTTTGGTTAGGGTTAGTGCTACTTACAATTCACACAAGTGTATTGTACAGGTATAAAATCACAGCTGAATCAAAGGCATTTTTATATTTTAAGTATTTTCCTCTTGAAAATACCCCCTGTGGTTTCATAATGAAATAGGATAACATTTGTTCTAAAGAGTCTATCTAAAAATGTATTTTTTTTATTAATATGAAAGAATCTAAAGGGACTTCTAGCAAATAATATAATCAAATCTTTAACTTTTTTTTCCCTCTACTTTTATAGGCAATGGAGAATGTGAAGTTGGCAAATGCAAATGCTTTATGGGCTGGGAAGGTGATCGCTGTCAGTGCGCCTCATCCTTGCAAAAACACTGCATGAACTCCAATGGCCTAATCTGCAGCGGAAGAGGAACTTGTGTGTGTGGGAAATGCAAGTGTGCTGACCCGAACAGTTTAGGTCGTTTGTGTGAATTCTGTCCTTCTTGTAAAAAAGTTTGCAATGACATGCAGTAAGTCTGTGTTTTTGGAAATATTTGTCATTTTTAAAAAATATTCCAAATCCAATATATGAAATATTCCTAAACCTTTTGCTTCACAAAGTAGTTTGATTCCACTTTTTAATTTTTTCTTGGTGTTTCAGGGAGAGAAAACACACTAATTGTATGTGACATAGTTTTTTTGCTTTTAGGAGAGTAGATGAATTGCAATGAGTAGGAAGAGGAAAGGGAGAATTGTCTAGAGTTGCCATTTTCATTCATTATTACTTAAAAACATAACATTTGCTTATCTCATATAGTGATCCTAGACAAAACAACAAGAATAAAAGTAGAATGATAAAAATCCTAACCCTTCCCACAAGACAGACCAACCAAATTATTAACCTCCTTAGTTGATTCCCATCATGGCTCAGTATTAAGAGCTAAGTCTTAATGGCCTTCTAGAAAGCCAGACGAGCGAGGGTCCCTCAAATCAGATTTGAGGCTATTTCAGAGGGCTGGCAGAGCTATAGAGAAGTTGTATGCTTCCACAATCCCACCAGATGACAACCTTTAAGGGAAAGGATTCAGAGTGCTTTAAAAAATAAATACTTTGTTTTGCAGTCAGAACACTTTAAAAAGATCGTTCTGAGATCAGACCATTTTATTCCAAACTTCTTTTCAAAGACCTGAAAGTTCAAAATTCTATCTCATCAGAAAATTGCCCAGATTCCTTCTAGAACTGGGAAGATGTATAAATGCTATGAGATATGATATAATACGATACGATACGATATATGGTATGGCATAACATAACTTAATATAACTTAATAAAATATAATATTTGTGGCGTCTGTTTCAAGCTCAAAATATTTTGTACATCTCATCAAAGAGTCCATTTAAATGAGATTGTATTTAAAAGGGCTGAGACAAAATGGTGATTATTGTATAAAGTGAACTTTAAAATATATTATTGCAGCATAGATTCCACCTTTCCACCCAAGGATCATTGCCAAGCAGAGCTTCCAAAAAAGACAAGATAAACTATAATATTTCTTGTGAAACCTTTTCTATTCATAGCTAGCTGAAATCCTGATGATTGCGTATTTGATTTCAGTCCATTTCCTTGATTAAACAGGAAATAATAATTATTATTCTAATTGGTACTGAAAGCATGAATCAGTGCGCAGACTTACATCCAAGACTAATATTTTTTATTGCTATGAAGTCCATAGAGAAAAATAAAATTAAAGACCTGGTCTGCTTAATTTTGCCTTTCAGCAATTGTGAATACTGCCAACAGTTCAACTCTTCACACAATACACTTGATCAATGCAAAATCTCTTGCAATTATAGAATACATTATCTTGAAAAATCAGGTAGGTATAAAAAATACCAACTTAATTTGTATATCAGCCTTCTTCGACCTAATTATTAAATTAGAGTTTTCATAACCCTCACTTGGTGTGAGTTTTAAGAAAGAGTTGTTTATGAAACATTTCTTCATCCCCAGATATGAATTTGTCTGATGTGTAATTCCTTTTAATAGAACTCATAGTTAAAAATAGAACTTTTTCTTCTTCTGCCCTTTCTTTCACCAGCATGTTGCTAAATGCTTAGAATTTTCTTTCTCACGTAAGAATCACATTCAGTTTTCAGTTTGTTTAAGAAAACTCAGAGGAATGTTTATAAATATATATATATGTAATAATGCTTTAACTGTTCTAAGACCAATATCTTTGTTCCTGTGGAAAGCAATACCTATATAACAGTAAATGTAATTAAAATATTGAGAAAATGTTGATTATTAAACAGTCTGAAACCTTTGAGAGTTAATTTTGTTACTGGCAAAACTGGCCAGAATAATTCAGGAAAAAATGGTTCTCTCAGATTATCACTATATGTTGTCATTTCTACATATAAGGCTATCCATTGAAATAAAACATGCAACTGTTTTAAACTTTAAGAAAACTAATCTTGCTCCTTCTAGGAATTTTTCCACTGTACAAGCATCACTTGTATAAGCTTATACTTCCTTAGGCAAAATATCATCTTGATGATCACTCCAAGTCTGTTAGTGTCTGAATATGGTGGGATTCACTTGGGACTCCTAGGCCTTTTTAGAATAATAATTAAGGTATTCACTACATTTAGACTTAATTTAATGTTGTTGCCTTTTATGTTGCCTAGGATTAAAAGAGGGTGACTGGCCCAAAATCAGCAAACATGAGACTATACTTGGTACTTTGGGCCAGTCACTCTCTTTTGGTCTTAGGAAGAAGGCAATAGCAAACTACTCCTAAAAATCTTCTAACAAACCTACTGGTTCTAGCCCAGGGAATCACCAGGAGTCACCAATAATTTGAAAGCACAAATACAATTGCCAAGATAATTGATGCACTTAGCTGACCTTAATAAATCTCAGAATGGTAAATCAAATCTCCATAGTATATAGATGGGGAATTTTGAAGAAACACATTGAAAGGCATACTGCCAGACCATTTCCTTATTCTTCCCCAGAAATTTCATTTGACATCATCACATCGATCATGTCTGTCAAGTTGACTTGAATAAAACGCTATCTTACATATCAAAAATAACTCAGTTACTTGCAATAGGAGAGTTACTTGCAACAGTTACTTGCAACTCAGTTACTTGCAATAGCAGACATGGGTAACCCTCAAGAATTTCCATTCTAAAAAACTCTTAGAAAATAATTGGGAGAAAGAGAGGGTGCAGGTATAATGGAATGTAGCCCTCCAGTTGAAGGCTTAGTTGACTGATTGGCTTATGAAATATTTCCTTATTTTAAGATCTACAAGAACAGCTCTTTTGACTTTCAACTTTTAGAGACAATCTTTTGTGTGTATCCTTCTGCAAAGATCACAAGCTATTATATGTGCTCCTTAAGATGTGCATTAAGTACACTCTTTCTTTTTTTGACCAAATCAGTAATTTTGTTGTTTCTTTTGATTTTATATAATTTTTGTGTGACCTTAAGTAGTAAGTAGTAAATCTCTTTCAGCAGAAAGACGAGGTGTATTTCAGACAATAAATATTTAAAATTATTAATTTATTCATATTTATTATTAAATGGTTCTTCTTAACATGAACAAACTTTGTCAATATAAACTGGTTAGTTAAGTGGTTGACTTAGTAAGGTGTTTCTTTTGCAGTCTAAATATGTTGTCTGAGTTTTCTTACAGTATTGCAAATGTGATGGTCAGTTTTTTTTGTTATATTTTTCTGTTTCATTGCAGAATGCCTTTCTGATGATCCAAGTTATTTCAGAATATTTTTCATTATATTTATAATAACATTTTTGATTGGTTTGCTTAAAGTGTGCATAATCCGTCAGATAATTGTATATTGTGACCACAGTAGAATCAAGACTTCTGCAGGTTACAGAGTGCCTGCAGCCAAAAAGGTAACTGATGATTGTTTTCTTGAACATGATTATAATGCTAGTTGTGCCAGCCTTCTGACCAACTATATTTTCTCCTTCAAGGATAAGACCTTCTTGCCTACTGTTTGTGCAAAAACAGTAACTTACCGGTGTGACAAGCCTGAAGAAATAAATATTGGCAGGAGACAAGTAAATGAAGCATTCAAATGCAGCTCTTGAAGACAGGAACCTGTTTCTTCATATATTTTGTTTTCTCGGTTGAGAATGTTTTTTTTTTAAATATATTGTTTAATGCTATGGGGATTTACAATTTTGAACACTGTAATTAAAAAAAAACTGACTTGGAGTCCTAGTTGCACACTGCCTAGGTTTCAGAAAGAGCTGCTTGTTCAAAACAAAAACAAATGTGCATTAACTACTGTTTAATCTGATTAAAATTACTGGTTGCAGCTAAAGTGTATTTAGATTAGCAGCCAGTTGAATTCCACTTGGCAGTGATAAGGTAACATTGGCTTACATGGAAATATTCTGGAACTTGGATTTTATATCAGTTTGCAAGGCCATTCGGTATTGTAGCACTTTAACATAATATAACTTATTTAGTTGTGTTATAGAATATTAATTAAAACATTTGTGGTAAAAATGCACTGTTCTCACTTTAGAAGTAGATAATATGGATGAGGATTATAATCACAAACTCCCAAATCTCATTCTAGAAAACTGTAACTGACAAAAATCAGTAAATCAGCAATCCATGGATCTTCCTATTCTGAGCACTGGGGACAGAGTGGAAGTAGGGAGAAAACAAATGCATTTTAAAAACTCTGTTAGAAGGGTATAGTTACTCCTTATTCTTCCAGCCTCAGTGGATAGCAAGTCCAGGATTTTCTAATTGCACTAGTTTAGAAGAAAGTGAAAAAGTATGCTTTCATCCAGGTTGCTCAAAATATATGGAAGCCATTGTCCCAAACGTATGTATGTAATTGTCATGGAACATATTTCAATGTCAATATTGCTTGCAAATGTTCAGAAGCTTGGAGGAGAATATATTAGAAAGCAAAACCCACTTCTTTAAGAGTGTGGTCAAAGAAGTGAAGATGGTGGCCTTGATGGTGCAATAGAAGCTTTGCCTGATTTTTTTTCCTGCATCAAGCAACACTGCAGCCATCATCTTTATATATATTTTTCTTTATACTATAGTCTGCAAACACAATTCTTATGAATCAGGAAATTGATCACTACATAATCTGTATTTACTTTCTTATTTGCATTTAGTTTGCTTCAAAAATTGGATAGATATTTTTTCGGTAAAAGATAGGAGTAAATATAATGAACTTTTACAATTAAAATATTATAGTCAAATACAGTGAATTCTTCATTTGTTATGCAAAAAAAATGGTAATGCATTCAGTTTCTATTGCTTTTGTTCAAAAAAAGCTGCGGTGGCAAATTTGCCAGATCAGAATGATCTAGATCAGGGCTTTTCAACCGCCTGTGGGTACATTGGCACTTGGCAGGTGGTACACAACCATCCTAGAAAAGTGGTAGTGGGGGAGGGGAATGAGCTGAACCGCACAAGTCTGAGCAAGAGACAGCTGGAGCTGCAGGGCTGTCAGAGCTCAGCGGAAGCACCAGGGTCAGTGCCGCTTTCCAGCTGATTGGTGCTTCTTCGGGACTGTCAGGGCTCAGTGGAAGAACCAGGATCAGTGCAAGGCTCCAGCTGGAGCTTGGCGCTGATCCTGGCACTTCTGCTGAGCCCAGAAGAAATGCCGATTAGCTGGAATGTTGCAGCCTCTCCAGGGACTTGTGATTTACATTCAGATGCTTGGCAACTGATTCATATTTATGATGGTCACAGTGTTCCAGGGTCATGTGAAGTGACCAAAACCTGCTGCAACCATCCAGCAGACGGGGGGGGAATAAAAACCAAACACCCCCCCACCCCCGCTGCCAATCCTCAACAGAAATGCTCACAACAATGGAAACCTCGGACAAGAGGAAAAGAGCCGCCGGGTGGGCAGGCAGGTGTCTTGCTCGGCTGTGGCTGGGGGGAGGTACTTTTTTCAGTGCCATTGTAACTTCGAACAGTCACTAAACGAACTGTTGTAAGTTGAGGACTGCCTGTACTTTATCACTTTTTGTCCTTTTTTTTGTCATAAGTTTTTGACACCTTGCTAGGTGACTGGTGGTACTCGGATATTGCCATATCCTAAAAGTGGTACAATGGTTGAAAAGCCCTGATCTAGATCACGACTCTGATGGTATGATCCAAATTAAAGCTACTCAACTAAAATAAAAATTAATATATTTAAGCCCCAGTTTAACTAAAAGTAAGTCCAACTGAATTTAGTAGAAGGGCTTACTTTTGGCATAAGCATACACTATATGATAATATTTAAGACCTGATCATATATGAACTTCACATCCTAATACTATATGGTTGGAATTTATGTTGGTATTATATTGGTATATTATACTGATAGCAATTCCCAGGCCAATTTGAATATCTGAAAATGTGCACATATCCCATGGATTGTTTTTATTTTTTATTTTTAACAGAACTAGGAAATTGGACATATGCTCTATTAAGGCTTAAACTGCACAACTGCAGAACAATTTCTATTACTATAAAAAGATATATCTGTGGTTTTATTCATATTGTCCTCAGGCCTCTATTTTGCACACTCATAAAAAGGTACTAAGTGTTAAAATATTTTGTCTAGTACAATATCTAGAATTTCTGATCAGCCTTTTTTACAGTTTCCTATATAGATACAATTAAAATACACCTAACTGAAAATATATATTTTGTAGTGTTTCCTGATGCTTTTGTATAGTGTATACTGTTCTATTTTCCTTTTTTAAGCAAAAAAGGATGAATCAGTCATGTTTTGTGGATTTAGATTTTACTATGTAGATTCTTTCTAGGAAAGAAATATGCAGAGAATAATATCTTATCAAAGTATTAATTTTAAAACATTGAATTCCTATTCTGTTTTATTAAATATTTTGTAGTGTCTGTGACTAACTCTTGTTTCCATTTATTTATTGATTTGTCATTTTAGTATATTGTAAGAAAGTCTATTTTTCTATGAGAGTTATAATAGTTGACATTAAATTAATATTAGATTATGCAGTCTCAATTATTGTCTCTAATCAGTGTTTGAAGTTTGTTATTTTTACTTAACAATAAAATTTTAATTCAATAAAGTATCAGTGCCATGTTTGCAATCCTACATGTTCTAATATCAACCATAGTTTGACAAAAATAAAATCTGTAACATTTTGATTTTTATGGACAAAAACAGAATCCAGAAGGATCACCAAAAATGGACAACACTCGATCCACTTCTCCCAGTCTTCCCAATAATGTCTCCTGCCATCAGCATTTTTATTCAGGGCTTTTTCCACTCTCTATGCCACTACTATCCTAAATATCTGGATTTTGATCCATTATCAGAACAGAAACATCTCTTTTTGTTCTCCACATGGATGAAAACATGTGACTAGCCCAAACAACCTGCTGGCTACATGGGCGTTTTGCATGTTAAACATTTTGCAGATCTTGGTATGCTTCTTAGAGAAATATTCAATGTGATAACATGTTTATTTTTATTTTTGAACTACTATTTTAAAATCCCAGCCACTGACAAACTCAGTGTTGCACTTTGGTTTGTTATACATCTCTTGAATTCTGCTTGTAATGAGAGCTAAAGACATTAAGCCGAATTAAGGCGCTTAAGCAAGCACAAGGCTTTCTTGTGTACAGTTACATAATTTTGAAGGATCCCTTCCAAGCCTTCTTGCTTGACAGGAACCCAGAAAAATTAGATCACAGTTTTGAGACCAGTTGAGAATCTTTTAGATACATCTACCTTCAGATAATACATATGTATTTTCTGGATTAAACATTGTAGTTTATATCAGTATTTTGGGTATTTCTGTTAAGGGCTATATTTTAGCAGAAAACATATTAGAGGGGCTGCAGTTTAAAAGAGCTGATAATATATAGAAATATAAAGCAAGATATTGGTAATATTGAATTCTTAACAGGAGGACCAAGGAATGCATTTAGTACAAAAGATGTATCTGTATTTATATGCCTTCTAATATAAGATGAGTTGTTTAATCCTTTGATCAAAAAATTACACAACCTCATTCCCACCCAATTTCCTATTGATTACAAAACAAAGAATACTATTTATAAGTATTATTAAATATGGTTTTCAACTGAACTGAAATTGTTAATCTGTTGACATACATTTAACTGTATGTATTGGTGGCTGGATCTATTTTATTGAATGTGAGGTGTATTTGACCACATTTTTTCAAACTTTTTTTTAAATTGCCATTCCTTTCTGAGAAATCCCATTATAGGATTTCTCTTCCTTTTAACTAGTCATTTCTTCATTGAAGAGTTGTTTATTCTTTTGTACCTGGATTATATCTCTTGAAAATCTGAGTCTTGAATGCAAGGCTTGTCAGGCATGAAAGACCAGGAGCGAACATGAAGTTCCAATTCAGCTGATTTATTGCTCTTGCCTATGCACAGGAATCTACTCAACTAACAGCACCATTTTGATGCTGAATAAGGATTAATGAAATTCCAGGAGGATTGGACTTTGTCCATTTGTGGTGGCTTAGGGATTCTAGGCCGATTCCTCTTTTAACTTTATCCCCAGACTCTGCCACTCTTTCTCTTAAGGCTGTCTCAAATTATCCATTATCTTAAACATCTGACAAGTCATGCTTGTGACTAATCATTATTATTTTTTATACAAATTTTATTAGTTTTTTTTATTTTTACAACAAAATGCTCAAAGCACACCATGGTGTTAGAGTAAACAATTATCCAAAAACAAAACATTTATGCATACTTCAATCAATACCTCTAGTATTCCCTCTCTTTCTCCTTAAATAACATAGTTTATTTAAAATAGTTCAATCTGGTTTAAATTTAGTCAACTTATACCTGTTTCTAACACTTTAAAAAAAATTTATACAACCATAATCAAATTAGCTTTAAATACAAACTCTATCAGTTCGGGTATTCCTTCCAAATATGTTCTGGTACCTTAGTTTTCATTGCAAATCCCATTTAACTCTTCTTCCACCGATATCCCCCAATTAAACTAAAACATTAATCTATCCTATACATATCCAATCTATCAACTAATCAATCTCTTATAGCTAACAAAATCAAATCTTAAATTTTTTCAATCCATTAGACATAATTCAGTTCATGTCCAATTAAATTGTCATAACCAATGACATCGATCTTATCAAGCAAAAATCATCTTATTAGGTTAGTTCAAGATTACATAATAATTTTCTTACAAATAACCCTATTATCCTAAAAAAAAGAAAAAAGAAAAAAAAGAACAAATACATTCTTAAGGGATTTAATATGTACTTCATTAGTCACTCAAATATATAAACCATCAATCAACTTTGAACTAACAAGATAACATCAAACTTTAAGATATTTCAATTCATTAATCATCAAACAAGTAAATCACTTATAATCTTGGTCCTTAAGTCAGTCCATAGTTCTAGATTGCCTTTAGTCCATTACTCAAAACTTTAACTTTCATTTTTTTTTAAATCTTATTCTAGGTTTTCTCAAATGCCAAGTAGGTTTCCATAGCAAAGCTTCCTTTCCAACAGATAAGTCTCTTTTTATTGCTTGAAATATCTTTTGAATCAGTGAGAACCATCTTGACCTCTGAATTGGCCTTCTGATTTTTTTTTTGCATAAAGTATCGTTGCTTTAGAGTTCCAAGTCCCAGTCTTTGCTTTTCCTGATTCTCGACACCATAACTGAGTTGCATATAGGGCAGAGTCAAATTCTCTTTGTTCTCAGTTAGGTCTTCTTTTTGTAGAGTCTGTTTAATAGAAGAATTAGGTGCAATCTGAAAGTTAGTTTTAAAGTTCTGATTCTGATTCTGATTCTTAGTTCTGTAGTAAGCTCTTTCATTGTAGCACATATTTCCTCTTTAGTCTCATAAATTTTCTCAAGAATAAGTTTGCAATTTAAATGTGAGTACAGCTCCATTTTAGAAAAAAAAATGCAAACATCCAGTTAACTTTCATATGAAAAAATAATCCCCTCTCCAATTGCAATATTACTTTTTAACCAGTAGATGTCCTCAGCAAGCAAAAAAGATAAATAAATCCATTTCCCCCCCCCAAAGTCATTTCACTTTTCATTCTTCTTTCTTTAGTCAAAAAAACAACAACAGCATAGGCTAATAATAAAGTTCATAAAAAAAAGTTTTTCCGATACCCCAAAGTACTTATATTAAAAAAAACAACATAATTTCTAAAACTTTACTTTGTTCCTTTGTTCGCCTTTCTTCCCCAAAGAGTAAAAGCTGCCTTTCCAAGCTAGGGAAATCTTTCCAGCTCTTACAGGCAAAACACAAACAAAAAAAAAACGAAGAGAGGGAAGAAAAAAAGGAAAGGTCTCATCCGGATTCACGGTAGGTCTGCAGCTTAGATGTTCTTTGGACTTGCGGTTTTTTGCGGCAAAGCGATCGGCCATTTTATTGGCCGATCTTCTTCTCCGTCGGCCCTCGGAGTTCCGTCCGGACAGCTGGAGGAGCCGCCGCTCCTCCACTACTGGAATGCTGCCTCCTCGTAGGAAAGTCGCGCCCTCCAGGGCGACTTTGGACCCGCATAAGGGTCCGCCGACGGAGGGAAAACTAGTCGGTGGGGAGAACAATCTCCCCGCTCAACTAGAGAGGCTACGACCGGAACCGGAAGTCCCTTGTAACTAATTATTAAACCTATTTCCCACCTTTTATATAGCAAATTAAAGCAGCATATATTAATCCTCTGATCATTTTCATTTTTTAACTTCACAACTTTGTGAAGTATATGGAGCTGATCAATAGCAATTCGTAACAATATCCACAGAGTATGATCAAAGCAATTAAGATGGTAACCATGACAATGAGATTGGAGAATTACCTAATAATTGTTTTGTGCATCACACCTTTGCTGGTGAATTGCCATAGTTAAGAGTACACTTGATGCCTTAACCACAACACCACATTGCTTGGGATATGATGTTTGCGTTTTACTAGGATGTTAGTGACCTGGAAATGAGAAAGTTTTTAATATTAACTATCATTTCCAAACTTAATTACTCTAGGTTATTACTCTAGGTGAAAATGTTCAGATCCCTATGTAGTTTATAGAAGCCAGTAAACTAAATTAGCATCTCATTTTGGCAATCAGGGATACTAATTTTCTACTAATTTTAATAAAAGTTATTTCTATGGTATCGGTGGTTATTAAAACGGATGTCCATGTGCCGCCTCTATGTTGGTTGAGGCAGGCAGGATTCCCTTGAGTACCATTTGTTGGGGGTCAAGGGAAAGGGAGGGTTTTGCCTTCTCTTTCTGCTCAAGATCCCCATGTACAATTGGTGGGCCACTGTGTGACACAGAATGCTGGACTCGATGGGCTTTGGCCTGATTCAGCATGGCTCTTCTTATGTTCTTATGTTCTTAAGTCTCTAAATCTGATACAACCTGTGGGAAGGGGAAAAATGATCAAGGAAATGGAGCGCCTCCCTTATGAAACCAGATTGCAACGCCTTGGTCTCTTCAGCCTTGAAAGACGGCGTTTAAGGGGTGACTTGATCGAAGTGTATAAAATCATGCATGGGATAGAAAAGGTGGATAGAGAAAAATTCTTTTCTCTATCACACAATACACTTTGCATCCATGAATCTATCTAGCCCTGCCTTGAAGCTGTCATGAAATTATTTACAGCATCAAGTTAGGAGCAAGTTAAATAGATCCTGTTTGGTATTATTACAAAACCATTCAAAGGAAGACTATTTTCTAAGGTTTTCAAAAAGGAGAAATAGCATTTTAAGGTTATTGTATTGTTTCCATTTCATCAACATTTTAAAACCAACGGGTGTACACAGACAGGTATGTAAAAAGGGAAAATAAGTGATGTTGTTGTAATAAGTCTCAATGAAAAGACAGTTCTGTGTAGTTTTACTAGCCACAAAAATACTTTGCAAAACTCATGTATAATAATGAATTCAGATTTCATTCAGTTTCTTCTTTAAAATTTACCCTCAGAATAAAGTGATGCATGTATAAGAGAAATTAAGCTTCACCATTAGACCATTCAAGGCTTAGCTGTAAATATATAGAATAAAAAGAAAATGCATAGTAACTTAAGGCCAAATCTGATTTTTATCCAAGAAACAAACTTACAGTGCCCAAAGCACAGGTGATCCTTATTCCTGAATGAAAAGCATTCACAAAACAGGCTTGTGAGCAGAGCTGCATTTTTACTTCTTTAAGAGGCTCACAATAATGTAGCTATTAACAATCTTATTTTGGGGAACAAATATTCTAAACTTCCTCTTTTTTCTTAAATATATTCCCACCTTCAGTGCATATACTTCATTTGACTTTCAGAGCTTCAGTAAAAAGAAATATTATGGATAATTGAATGTTATTTGAATGCTATTGTCAGTGCAATTTATTCAATAACTCAAATTAGCTAACAACTAAAAGTGGTACAGAGGAATTAATCAAGGATCCTTCAAAGACAAAAATAGCATCATTAATTAATTAATGTTGATTTTCTTAGGTGGTCAGACTAAGTACAGAATATTGCAGAATCAAATATGCATGCAGAGAATAACAACCCAGATGAGCAATGGAATTTTTCTGAAAGCTGATACAGTTATATAATGAAAGACCAGGGCTTTTTTTTTTTTTGTCATAGAATGCCCAGAACTGAGTTTCAGCACCTTTTTTGGATGGAACCTTGTAGGGTAGGCAAGGCGGGTTGTATGACATGTGTGAGTTCCGGCACCTGTTTTTTTTTTTTTTTTTTTTTTTACAAAAAAAGCACTGTGAAAGCCCATAAATTTTTATACATCTCCTGAAATCTGAACCAATTTATCCTGTTTTTCTATCTCTAATGTTATCTATGAAGCAATGCCAAATAGAAATTCAATTGTGCTTCTAAGAAATGTGGTTCAAATGATTATTTAATTTGCGTAAACTACCTATGCTAATTTAAGCATCTAAGCTCCTTGGAACAGAAGATAATGAATTGCATATCTAACAATTTTCCCTAATTAGAATACCCACCTCTCTGATTCTTCCATTAAAAAACTATGATTATCCCTCTGCAGTTGTGGTGGAGTTGAAAAATCCAAGAAAGGGGCAAGGGTATTTGTAACTTGGAATAACTATCTATGTGATTCCCTTTTTGGCTATGTTTTATTCACCCTGAAATTGGTATGATTATTGAACAGACAAACTATAATACAGACCAAAAGCTGACCAGTTCAGTTCTAAATACATACAGGATCTCATATTTGTTTAAATTATGAATGGCATTGGGGATGTCATATTTGAAAACTTAAGAGAGATTAGAAGCCTTGTTTTCATTCATTTCAAATAGCAAACTGACCTCGAACTGGTTTAAAGAGCAACTATACCATCTAGTGGTGTTAGAGATTACTGCCTATAAATTCAGTGCCATGGATATTACCGTATATGCTGTTTGTGGTCATAACAGCCGTCAAGGATCAGTTAGAGTGAATATTATTGCATTGAATGTTTTGACAAGAACTTGCTTTCATGTTACATATGTGTTGTCAGATAAGAAGACAAAAGACTAAAGACTTCTAGAATAACCTTGCTTGACTCAATTTCCTCTGGGTGTGTTTAACTTAACATTCAACCTTCAGATTTTCCAATCAGCTGGCTAGGAATTAGGTTGTAACGAAACACACTGGTAGGGCACACTATGAGGAAAAACTGGTTTAGAATTAATATGTCATTTTAAGTATGCACTGTTCTGTCATCTCGAGAAGATTTTTAATTCAGCCATACGTGTTTAAGCATAGAGCTACAGCAATACCATTTACCAATACTATTTCACAGCTTTTCCTGTCTTAGATCCAAGACTATTAAATATGCACCTTAAAACTTTCCTTCTATCACATTAGCTCTCATTCTGTTGGACCAGGGTAATCCTAACCTAGTAATTAGAAACCCAAGCGCTTTTGACAGTGTTCCTCAGTCTCAGCAACTTTAAGATGCATGAACTAACTACTGAGTAACAGAGGAACAAGAGTGAGGCAGTGACTTGGTTGGAGGGCTAATCTATGCCCTGGACATTGCATGAACATCTATGGTGGTAGTGGCCATCTTGCTACATACATGTTATAGTGCAACTCAGAGAAACTAGAGTATGCACTGTTGTGTCCTGACCCTGTGGAAGCAGGCTCGGGACGCTGCAATAGTCCCGGGCAGTTGCACAAGCTGCTCAGGATCAGACGGAGAGGCACCGGCCCTGTGCACATGCGCAGGGCACGAAAGCGCTCCGTAATTGTAACAATTCTGCCCGGGGTTCCCTCTTGTTAAGAGAGGCCTGCGTGCCTCGTGGAGCTGCTGTCTTCGATCCTGTAAGCTCAATAAAGACTGTGTTGAAGAATGAACCTCGTCACTCCTCATTCCTCGAAGGACCTAAAAGTGGCGACGAAGGTGGGATCATCTTACAAACAGAAGAAAAGAAAGCCATAAAGAACTCACTTTGAAGTCCTTGAAGAGGGGAAGTCTGCGTTGGAAGTCAGCATCTCGGGCCTGCCAGTATAACTTTGCTGGAGGGTGAAATCAGTTGAAAACAAACCCTTTCCCCCCCCCCCATTTAAAGTGTAGAGGAGTGAGTGGAAGAGTTAACTGCAGAATGGCGAAGATTGGTCGCATTTCTGAGTTTGATATCTCCCAACCAGAAAAATGGGACTCTTATGTTGCAAGGGTGGAGAATTACTTAAGGGTAAACCAGATAAGGGAAGATGGCTCGAAGGCTGCAACACTACTATGTGTCTGTGGTCAAGAAGAATTTGAAATAGCAGAGAACCTGGTAGCCCCTGCATCTCTAGAGACAGTCATGTTTGCTGACTTAAAAAAATTACTAAAAGAGCATTTTCAGCCTAACATGTCTGTGATTGCATGGAGACATTCGTTTGAGCAGAGAGATCAGAGGGCAGGTGAATCTGCTAAGGACTTTATTGCAGCTTTAAGAAGAGCAGCAAAGCCATGTGAATTCAAAGATCTGGAAGAGAGGTTGTGAGATCACTTCATTTGCGGGCTGAGGAACAGAGACTTGCAGCAAAAGATGTTTGCTAGCGAGGATGTCACGTTCCAAGATGCCCTGAGAGAGGTGACAGCTGAAGAAGCAGCAGGGGGGGCTGTAAGGTCAATGAGGCCTATCAAGAACCTTCCAGAGGCAGTTACAGTCCATCGAGAGGATGCCATAGATGGAGAAGACTTGGATCCTGAAGAAGAGGTGAATAAACTTTACCAACCAACAGGAAGGAAGCCGAAGGAACGGCAGGACAAGGTCCCTGCTGCCTTCAAATGCTTCGGATGCGGAGGAAGCCACAAGAGAGCTGAGTGCAGGTTCCGTTCCGCCATATGCAGAGAGTATGGGAAGTGAGGCCACATCGCAGCCGTCTGTTTGAGTCTCCTGAAGGTACAACTTCAGGAAGAATTGCGTCTGAAAGGTACCAGAGTCCCCAGCCAAAATAGGGAGGGCTTCTGCGCATCATGCAAGAGTATTTAAGAATAGGTACAAACAAGCCTTTAAAGAAAAAATTGTCCCTTAAGGTACGGTTGCAAGAGGTGCCCATTGCCATGGAGTTGGACACTGGGTCCACTCTCTCTATTATTTCTAACAGTACATTTAGAAAGATTTGTGGAAGTAGTGGCTTTCGAGCCAAACTAAGACCATCCAACATAATACTTACAGACTTTCAAAATTCCAAAGTGTGTGTTAAGGGGGAGGCCACCCTTAATGTACAGCACAAGGATTTTGAAGGTCCCCTAGATGTATTGGTTGTGGGGGGGAATGCACAAGTCTCATTGGACTTGATTGGTTTGAGGCCCTGGGAATCCAGGTCACGGGGCTGCACAATTTGCAAATGCAGAGCCTAGCAGAAGTCTGCAGGGAGTTTGCAGATGTGTTTAGTCCAGAACTTGGATCCTTCAAGGGGCCTTCAGTCTCACTAAGGTTAGATCCAACCATAACGCCATCAGGGTTAAGCCAAGGAAGGGTTCCTTTCGCCCTAAAGGCTAGGACTGATGCTGAACTGGACAAATTGCTCCAGCAAGGAATTTTAGAACCTGTAGACTCAAGTCCATGAGAAACCCCCATAGTAACGCCTTTAAAGGCTAATGGGGATATACGCATATGTGCAGATTACAAGTGCACACTAAATAAGGCACTTCAACAGCATGCTTACCCAGTACCTGTGGTAAGCCAAATTCTGGCCTCCCTTAAAGGGGGCCGCATATTTGCAAAGCTTGACCTGGCACAGGCTTATCAACAGCTGCCTGTTGACGATGCAGCTGCAGAGGCCCAAACTATTGCAACTCACAGAGGGGCATTTAAAGTCAAGAGACTGCAATTTGGGGTAAACGTAGCCACTGGCATATTCCAGAGCATCATGGAAAGCACGCTCCGAGGTATTCCTGGGGTCTGCCCCTATTTTGATGATGTCTTCATTGCAGGAGAGTCAGCTCAAAATTTAGCTGAGAAATTAAGGGCTGTCTTGCTTCACTTCAGAAGAACAGGCCTTAAACTAAAAAAGGAAAAATACAAAATAGGAGTCAATTCCACTGACTTTTTGGGATTCAGGATAGACGCCAAAGGTATTCACCCCTCAGAATCAAAACTAGAGGCCATCCTGAAGGCACCTAGTCCTAAGTCCAAGGGTGAATTACAGGCATTCCTGGGCCTACTAAATTTCTATCACGTTTTCCTGCCTCACAAGGCCGCTGTCGCTGAGCCCTTACATAGACTCTTAGACAAGCAGGCTCCTTGACTGTGGACAAAGGTCCACGAAAAAAGCTTTAATGAAGTTAAGGCCTTACTCACCTCTAATACATTACTAACTCATTTTAATGAGAAATTGCCTGTTTGTATTGCTTGCGATGCCTCTCCATATGGTGTTGGGGCCGTTCTTGGTCACCTGAGGGCAGATGGGACCCAGTTCCCTGTGGCTTATTATTCCAGAACTCTGTCGTCTGCTGAGTGAAATTACGCCCAGATTGACAGAGAGGCCTTGGCAATAGTGGCTGGCATTAAGAAATTTCATGATTTCTTATACAGTCACAAATTTATGGTCTTTACTGACCATAAGCCATTTCTGGGGTTGTTTACTATGAACAAACAAACCCCACACATTTCTCCTTGTATGCTGAGATGGTCCATTTTTCTGTCAGCATATGATTTCACATTGATTCACAAACCTGGCAAGGACATGGGCCATGCTGATGGCCTGAGTAGATTGCCCCTGCAGCATTTGGAGCCTGCTCCTGCTCCTGCAGTTCATATTCTGTCTATTCAAGACTTACCTGAGTGTCCCATCAATGCTAGAGATGTGGCTGCTGAATCTGCCTCTGATCACACGCTTACACGTGTGTTGTCCAGGGTATTGTCAGGATGGCCTGACCAGTGCCCAGATGCTGTGTTCCAAAGTTTCTGGAAAAAGAAGCATGAGCTGTCCACTTTCAAAGGTTGCCTACTATGGGGTAGCAGAGTTGTGATTCCAACCTCATTGAGGTCTAGAATCTTGACCTCCTTACATGAGGGACATCCTGGTATCATCAGGATGAAAGCACTTGCACATAGCCATCTGTGGTGGCCAGGTCTGGATAAGGATATCGAGGCCCAGGTGCATGGCTGCCAAGCGTGTAAACGATCTCACCCTGAAATGCCTCAAGCCCCAGTACACAGGTGTGAGGAAACCCAGTTTCCATGGTCTAGGGTTCACACAGATTACGCTGGGCCCTTTCAGGGACAATTCTTCCTGATTGTTGTGGACAGCCATTGCAGAAGGCTAGAGGTTGTTCCTGTTTCATCAACAACTACTGCCAGGACCATCCAGGTGCTGCGAGGAATCTTTGCATCACACGGCCTTCCAGATGTACTGGTTTCAGACAATGGTCCTCAATTTACTTCTTCTGAGTTCCAGGTCTTCCTGCAATCTAACATGATCCGGCACGCGACTTCGGCTACTTTCCACCCGTCGTCCAATGGAATGGCTGAACGAATGGTGTGCACTACCAAGGATGCCCTCAAGAGATTGACTTACAGTAACTGGCATCACAGGTTAGCAGATTTCCTTCTTGCACACAGCACCACACCTTGCACTTCAACCGGGAAGTCTCCTGCTGAACTTTGTTGGGGCCGTCGCCTCATTACTAAGCTGGACAGGCTTCACCCTGATAGGGTGGCTCCACAGGCATCACATCCGAGGGTTCCAAGAAGACTGCAAGTGGGAGATCCAGTTTGGGCGCATAACTATGGGCCGGTCACCCCTGGGTACCAGCTGTGGTTTGCAAGGTCTCAGGGCCTTTATCATACGAAGTGACACTGGGGGACGGCCATGTCCTTTGCTGGCACATAGATCAGCTGTGTGCAAGCTGGGTTTCACACCCTTCCACTCCCAGCTCTGCTTTGAGGGGGGAGGAGGATCAGAATATGCATTCTGAGGATCTAATACAACAGTCTGTCCAAGGTCCTAACAGTGGCTTGGGCAGGATTTTAAGGGATGGGGAATCACCCCATACATCCACGTTCACTACAGAAAGGGGTTCACACCAGGGGCATACTAACTTTTCACAACTGATAGATAGTGCTCCAGGCAGGGAGACTAACCATGGGCATTCCAACAATTCACAAGACTCTAGGGAACTAGAATTCAGAGGGGAACCCAGGCCCAATTCTGCAATTGCTCCCAAAAGAAAGTCAAGGGAACAAGAGGTAGCCTGGGAGGCATCTCCTGACTCTGACACCTGGGGCACATCCTTAAGGGGGTTGGGACAAGGAAGCAACCCAAATGCCCAGCACACTTCAGCTGAGGGCAGGTGATGCGAATACTGTCCCCCCCCAGAAAGGTCCATTGTGGAACTGGGGAATACCACCCAGCCACAGCATGCTGCCTGGGACGGAGAGGCCCCAGCCATTCCGCAGAGGGATGGGTCAACCAGGTCAGGGGAGCATCAAAGTCCTGGCCAACTGCTTGCCTACTGGACTCACCTAGCCTGGTGGGTGAGCAGGTGGGTCCAGCATCGTCGCCAGGTCCGAGAAGGTCGCAGAGAACAAAACGGCCACCCAAATACCTCAGGGACTTTGTTAACCTGTAGTGCAGTTTCGGGGAACGAAGTAGTGGGCCCCAGAGAAGAGGGGCCGTTTAACTTCTCATTATTATTATCATTTTTTGTTTCGGATACATTTATGTCCAAAATGATAGTGGGTAATCCCACATTCCATACATTTGTTGCTTGGGAGTGAGATACTCTCATTAGAGAACTGTGAAAGCAGGCTGGGCATGTTCCCCTCTAGGGGGGAGGGGTATTGGGTCCTGAGCCTGTGGAAGCAGGCTTGGGATGCTGCAATAGTCCCGGGCAGTTGCACAAGCTGCCCGGGACCAAATGGAGTGGCACTGGCCCTGCGCACATGCGCAGGGCGCAAAAGCACTCCGTAATTGTAACAATTCTGCCCAGGGTTCCTCTTGTTAAGAGAGGCCTACGTGCCTCGTGGAGCTGCTGTCTTCGATCCTGTAAGCTCAATAAAGACTGTGTTGAAGAATGAACCTCGTCACTCTTCATTCCTCGAAGGACATAAAATGCACCATTTGTTTCATCTTTTTATGACAATTTAATTTGCTATCTAGTTACGCCAAATAATTGAATATATAGTTATGTATAGTACTTGTGATCTGCAATGAACACAGACTATGTGTTGATGTTGCCTGGAATATAGATACATCACTTACTTTCATACATCCAGCCTGAAAAGTTGGAGACTGGAGAGAGGCACAGAAGAAGCTACAAGCACAAAACAGTTCTCTTTCAAGTTTAATCCTTAACACTGACAGGCAAATCCTTCAATTAGATTTTTTTTTAAAAGGTGGGATCCCAGATCCCTGAGATTTTTGCAATATAGCAAACCCAGTACTAGCTCTAACTTTATGCTGTGCATATAATTTATTTGGACTTCAGTAAGGCATTTGACAAAGTAGATCACAACCTACTACTTGATAAGTAGAAAAATGTTAGACAGCATCACCACCAGATGGATCCATAGCTAGCTGGCTGGCCGTACTCAGTGTGTGCTCCTCAATGGAACCACATCTACATGGAGGGAAGTGTGGAGTAGGGTGCCCCAGAGCTCTGTTCTGGGCCCAGTGCTCTTCAACATCTTCATCAATGATTTGGACGAGGGGATAGATGGGGAACTTATCAAATTTGCAGACAACACCAAGCTGGCAGGAATAGCCAATACTCCAGAAGACAGGCTTAAGATACAGAAGGATCTGGACAGACTTGAACACTGGGCACTGTCTAACAAAATAAAATTCAATGGCGAAAAAAGTAAGGTTCTACACTTAGGCAAGAAAAAACAAATGTACAGGTATAGTATAGGGGGTACCTTGCTCAATAGTAGTAACTGTGAAAGGGATCTTGGAATCCTAGTGGACAATCATTTAAATATGAGCCAGCAGTGTGCTGCAGCTGCCAAAAAAGCCAACACAGTGCTGGGCTGCATTAACAGAGGGATAGAATCAAGATCACATGAAGTATTAATATCACTTTACAATGCCTTGGTAAGGCCACACTTGGAATACTGCATACTACACCACAATGTAAAAAAAGATGTTAAGACTCTAGAAAGAGTACAGAGAAGAGCAATGAAGATGATTAGGGGACTGGAGGCTAAAACATATAAGGAATAGTTGCTGGAATTGGGTATGTCTAGTTTAACGAAGAGAAGGATGAGTGGGGACACGATAGTAGTGTTCCAATATCTCAGGGGCTGCCACAAAGAAGAGGGAGTCAAGCTATTTTCCAAAGTGCCTGAGGGCAGTTTGAAGCAACAGATGGAAACTGATCAAGGAGAGAAGCAACCTAGAACTAAGGAGAAACTTCGTGACAGTTAGAAGAATTAACCAGTGGAACAACCTGCCTCCCGAAGTGGTAAATGTTCCAACACTGGAAGTTTTTAAGAAGAAACTGGACAGCCATTTGTCCGAAATGGTATAGGGTTACCTGCCTGATCAGGGGGTTGGACTTTATGACCTCCAAGGTCCCTTCCATCATCATCATCATCATCATCATTATTATTATTATTATTATTATTATTTGTAAGGTAAAATTAACAGAACCTTGCAAGTCTGAAAGTACATCTCTTCTCCTCATTTTACAGTCCAAGAAACTAAGAAGGGTGCATTTTGGGACATTTGTCTTGCCCCCATTACTTTTATTAGTTAAGCCACCTAAAGAAGGACTAGGGGGTGACATGATAGCACTGTTCCAATATCTAAGAAGCTACCACAAAGAAGAGAGGTCAATCTCTTCTCCAAAGCATCTGAAAGCATTATAAGAAGCCATGGATGAGAACTAGTCAGAGACAACCAATTTAGAACTAAGGAGAAATTTCCTGACAGAGAAGAATACATTCCTAATCAGAGAACAACTTACCTCCATAAGTTGTGGTTGAGAAGAAGAGAAGAGATTTTAAGAAAAAGGTAGATAACCATTTGTTGAAATGATACAGGGTCTCCTACCTGAGCAAGGAATTGGACTAGAAGACCTCCAAGGTCCTTTCAACTCTATTATTCTTCTCCTGTTTCCCAAGGTTATTCTCACATATCATTATAGGAATTTAATATGGAAGCATTGCAAGTGGAAATGGGATTCAATTAATACTTTAAGGAAAAAGGGTAAAATACTATAAAGTAATTAAATGGATATGGAAACGTTATTTGTGACATTGAGAGTACTTTCATGGATATGAGGTGTCCTTGGTGCTCTCTGAGTTTACTTGTTTTCTTGCGGACGTGTCATTATCCTAACTAGGTAACATCATCAGTGTTAGTAAGGAGTGCTGTTTACTGTCAGTTTATTTTTTGGCATCTTGCCTGTCTGTGTGGGTGGGGTGGTCTTAGGGATTCTTTGGTTGGGCTGTTTACTAATGGAAGTTTCTTGATTGGCGTGTTACTTACTTACAAGGTGATCTTGTAGTTAATCTATGCTGATCTGAGTGCTGATTACTGGTGGAGAAGTGCTGGAGTCTTTTTCTCTTTTGGGCTGGTGGACTGTCTCTTTGGCATAATCTATAGATGTTGTTAATGTCTATGTGCCTATTAATGGCTGATTTGTCAGAGTGCCAGGCTTCTAGAAATTCCCTGGCATTTTTGGATTTGGCCTGGTCTAGGATTGTCACATTTTTCCAATAGAAATTATGATTAAATTGGGTCTATATATTGTGAAATTAAAGAATTTTTGTCATGCCTTTTGATTGCCAGTTGGTGTTCATGGATGCGTTCTGCCAGTCTTCTGCCTGTTTGTCTTACATAGTGGTTGTTGCAGTTCTTACATTGTATGTTGTAGATAACTCCTGTTTTTTCTTCTGGGGTTGCTGGGTCTTTGGGTTTACTTAGGATGTTTTGAAGAACTTTAGTTAGCTTATGTGCTACGTTGATTCCATGTGGATGTATTAGTCTATTTGCAGTTTCTGAGATATTCTTGTAGCGCAGTGTAATTCTTTTTAGGGTTTGTGTTGGTTGTGCTGTATTTCATGGATATAGAAATCTGATACAGGTGGGGGATTATTGGTTGATTATATTCTACTAAGAATCTGCATTTTTTTATTAAATGCAATGTAAAATATACAAAATAAATAGAAATTATATTAAGACTGTAATGTCTTTCAGATATGTTGTACTTCAACTTGCACAATTCCTAAACATATTTGGAATTATAGGTTCTTATTGTCTGTCAGGCGCCAAATTGGGCAAAGCTGGTTATAGCATAATAATTTTCAGTCTGTAATGATCTTTCATTTTCATAATTAATATGTATCTGTTGTGTACTCCGTTCGTGTGCGAATGATGAAGACACATGGCGATGCTGAACAAACACTTTATTCACCTTCTACAACAACCAAGCAAAAGCAAAAGGCATGCAGGCCTTTTTATATGGCCAGAAACCCGGACAATGCCAACCAATAGGAACAGAGCATTTTCACGCCTTTTGCATGCGCACAAGGCTGGTGCCGCTCTGTCTGGTCCCCGGGCAACTTTTGCAGGCTCAGGACACAACAGTATCTATATTATTTTTATATATATTAACTTATGTTCACCCCGATGAATAAAGGTATAATAGTTCATAAGCTGAGGAAGTTGTTCCTGTTTTACCGGTTACCTCATCATCTCATTCTGCAATAAGCTGAGATAATTTAAGGATGTTAAATATTTAATTTAGAAAGCCTGTTTGGTTTAATGATTAAGGCATCAGGCTGGATATTGGGATATCATAATTTATCTCATATTTACGCACAAAGTCAACTGTGTGACCTTGGGCAAATCATTTTTAGCCCTAGGAAGCAGGCAATGGCAAACCACTTCTGAAATCTTGCCAAGAAAACTTTAGGGATAAGGAAAGGAATCACTCAAAAAAAAAACTCTCACAAAAAATTAATGACCAAACTATTTGCATTTGCCAAAGATGGCCCTGGCAATAATTATCTCTGTGTACAGATATATGGATTCTTTCAGGAATTATATACTTTAGATTTAGTAATGTGATGAGGATGGAGGGTTAGTTTTAATCTTGGCTGATCTCAAAAAAATTAATTAAAGTATACCTCACTGTTATTCAGTTGGGACGCAGTATAAGCTAAACTAGGAAGTAAAAAAATACATTTCAAAAGAGGATATTAGAAGAAGGGTCTTTGGGGTCACCATGACATGATTTTGAATCTTTTTCTTATAAGCCTATTTCAGGCTTACAGTACAGTTTTCACATGTTGAAACTCTTATTGCCTATTTACAATTACAGAGAGAGCTTCATGGTCCACAAAAAAGTATTATGGAGTATTATTTATCACCTGGAACCCAATTTACCGATCTCAACTACATCTTAACTTTTGTTAATTTAAACTGGGAAATGTCAAATTACTTAATTTTGGCTGGATTATCTTTCAAACCAGTCCACGTTTTTCCAAAAACATAATTTTATCTTTTTGCTCATATCTAAAGACAAAGGTGATTTTATTTCTTCTCTAGTATCTGAGATGTGTGAATATATTCATGCATTGAGATTTTGTAGGTCAGGACAATTAATATTTGCAAAACTTCTCCCTGTTTAGTGGAATAGATTACTTGTAGGGAAGTTGTACAATGGTGTTTTATTCTTTAATCACTAATGCTAAAATATTGCTCTCACTTGGGCTGGAACTCTTTTCTGAATTTCAGGACACAAAACCTTTTTAACAATGGTAGACAACTATATGAAATGATTATAGTATCTGTCACTTATATGCAAACATAGACCAGAACTACACCAGCTTCTCACTGGCCTTTATGCTTTTTCGCATTTTTCCATAACACACATTCTGTGATCATTTAGAAATTTTGTCCCTCTATAAAATCCTGTTATGCCCTGAAGAATCTTAAAAAGATTAAAATTTAAAAGGAAGTATTACAAAACTCTGTACAGGTTATGTCATCTTCGTGACAGATAAAAGAGAGAATTATGAAGGAAAGTAACATTGACCTTCCAAAGAATGTATATATGTTAAGGGTTAGTTTCATCATTGGTAAGATTTACACTGAAAAACAGACTAGTTCAGTTTCTCAAATGTCAGAACGTAAGTTTTTTGTAAATGATGTCTCTGCATCAGCAAATGACTGTGAATTTATAATAGCCCACCCACAAAAGGAAAATTAGATGGAAAAAGAAATCCTTCTCACCTATCCCCTGTTACCATCATTATCAGCAAGCCTATTTTATATTTAAATAATTTGCAGTAAACACAGTAATGTTGGTTTATTTCAGCTCCTGTTGATGAAGTCACTAATAGAAGGTATTGAATGACTGTCAGTACTTTTTGTAATAACTGAAATTCTCAAATACAAGAATACAAGTAATCCTCTACTTACAACAGTTCATTTAGTGACCATTCAAAGTTACAATGGCATTTTAAAAAATGAAATAACCCTTTTTCATGCTTACAACCATTGCAGCATTGCCCTGGTCATGTGATTAAAATTCGAATACTTGGCAGTGGGTTACAGTATTTATGACGGTCGCAGTATCCCGGGGTCATGTGATCCCCTTTTGTGACCTTCTGTCAAGCCAAGTCAATGGGGGAAGCCAGATTCACTTAACAACTGTTTTACTAGCTTAACAACTGTGTTACTAGCTTAACAATTGTAATGATTCACTTAACAACTATGGCAAGAAAGGTTGTAAAATTGAGCAAAACACATTTTACAACTGACTTATTTGGACTCAATTGTGGTCATAAATCAAGGATTACCAGTACATAACCTGTTCTGGACAGAAATAAGAATATGGTGCTTTATTAAGGATTTTTTCTTACATCAAAACTAAATGTGAATTTAAAACACTTCCATAAAAACAGAACTTTTGAACATCAGGAAATAACACTAATATCTGATCTTATAATTCTAGGTATAATTTTTAGTCGTTTTATTATAGTTTTCTTTTTAAAAAATTGAATAGACAAAAGTGCCAAACTATTGGTTGCTAAGTTACACTGTGGTTTAACCATAGTTTACTGACTTAAAAACTAGCCAAAACTTAGTGTACTCAGTGTGATTGAGAACTTTCACCAACCTTTTAAATATAAATATATCTCTTGTTTTGCACCTCTGTGGATTGATTTAGGGCATAGGCATGGGATAAAAGAAGACAACGATAGTATACCAGGAAATCACACAAAAGTCATGATTCTCATTCTCAAATCCTGTTAAGCCAATTCTGCACTCAGAACAGATTGTCTTAAAATGGTTTTACGTTGACTCCATTCACTATCATAAAAATAAATAAAATATTGGTTTAATGTGATTTATAAGTTTGATTCTAAACCTCTTTAGCTTTTTCTCTACTTAAGTGTTTATAGTTTGGAATTTTTCATACCCTATAAATTAACCTAGGATTAGTCTGTGACAAATGAAGTGAAGATACAAGAATGCAGAATACAAGGATCTTTGTAATATACTTGTATACACTAGATACAAATACATGCTGTACTATCATCTCTAGTTATGGAAACAAACATAGCCACAAATGACATGAGTTTAAAGGAATTAAAGAAGCTTCATGATTTTTCAGCCTTGAACCCCTCAGCTGCTTGTTTTCCATGCAGACCCTTTTCTGGATTTCAACCCTTTCATTTTCAATGGCCAGAAGGATGGCTTGATGTTCAATCTGAACTACAGTGAGCCATGGTTGGTGGCATTCCTGCTTCTTTTCCCTTCTTTGACCCCTCGTTTTACTTTCTTGATAAAACAAAATAATTCTATAAACTTGTATGTATATATATTTTTTAAAAGGCAGTGATGGACAGTGATCAATGACTGGAGTGGGGTAGCATTTCCACAACAAGGAGAATAGGCAGTTGGAAAGAAGGGCTTTTGGTCATAATGAATTATAAAGCAGTCAGCAAGCAAAACACAAAATACTACAGTATGTATAACATGGTTCCAGAAACAAAGAGGATAGTTGCAATAGCTGTTTGTCTGTTTGTCACTATGTTTTTCAAGTTTTTTTTTATATACTGTTTGTCTAAATTTTAAATATTTATATTTATTTAATACAATTTTAATTGACTTGCTAGATGTTATGAAAGATTGGGGGGGGATTGACTGTTTGTGGAATGAATCGGGTTGAATGGATGAATGGATGGTTAGCTCATTTTTAAATTGTTAGTTTATAGGGTGGTTTTTGGGAGGGGTAAATTAAATGATATGGATGGAGTTGTGGTTGAGTGGAATGAATGGGATGGACTGGCTAGCCTGCCTGGCACGGCAGAGGCGGAGGGGGAGGGGGGCGCTGGCTCTGGGGTGATAGAGGGCCAAAGTATACCGGTCTTGCTGGGGAGAGGCAGATATGGCGGGGGCCACAGGGTAGGCCATTCCCGGGGAACAAGAGCTCGCTGTTTAAAAGCGATCCCTTGCTCCGACCCTGTGAGTTCAGCCCGAAATACTGGTGATGGGGGAAATCCGGACCCTGGGCTCAGGCTGCTGCTGCTCAATGCCAGGTCGGTTGTAAATAAAGCTCCCCTCATCCATGATCTTCTCCTGGATGAGGAGGCCGACCTCGCATGTGTGACCGTGACCTGGCTGGGCCCGGAGGGAGGAGTTCCTCTCTCTGAGATGTGTCCAGCTGGGTTTCAGGTATGGCATCAGCCACGACCCCAGGGAAGGGGGGGAGGAGTGGCTATTATAGCCAAGAAGACCTTTAGTCTACGCAGGCTTGCTGTTTCTGAGATTGCGGGTTGTGAGTTGCTTCTTGTGAAGTTGGACCTAGGGGTTCAGGTGGGCTTGTTGCTTACGTACCTGCCTCCCAGCTGCGTGTCAACAGCCCTGCCTGCGCTACTTGAGGAGGTTGCTGGGCTGGCGGTTGAGTTCCCCAGGCTTTATGTCTTGGGGGACTTAAATCTTCCGTCGCTCGGCGAATCCTCTGGGTTGGCGCAGGAGTTCATGGCCACCATGGCAACCATGAACCTGACTCAGGTAGTTCAGGGTCCGACTCACGAGAGGGGACACACTCCCGACATGGTATTCCTCTCAGAACAGTTGAGCAATGATCTGAATTTAAGGGGCTTAGATATTTTGCCTATGTCATGGTCAGATCATTTTCTGCTACGGCTTGTTTTTAAGGCTCCACTCCTCCCCTGCAGGGAGGCGGAACCGATTAGGTGGTTCCGCCCCAGACGTCTGATGGATCCAGAGAGTTTTCAGAGGACGCTTGGGGAAATACCGGATTCTCTCATTCACAGTTTGGCAGAGTCCCTGGTTACGGCCTGGAATATGGCTGCGAAGGGGGCTCTTGACCGGATTGCGCCGCTGCGACCTCTCTGTGGTAGCAGACCCAGGAGATCTCCTTGGTTTACTGAGGAACTCAGGGGGATGAAGCGCCAGAAGAGACGCCTAGAGAAGCGATGGAGGAAAAGCAAATCCGTATCTGACCGAACACTTGTAAGATCTTATATCAAGACTTATCAGGTGGCGCTCAAGGCGGCAAGATGCGCGTATCATTCCGCCTTGATTGCATCTGCGGAATCCCGCCCAGCCGCCCTGTTCAGGGTAACTCGCTCCCTCCTTAATCAGGGGGGGGTTGATGCACCCTTGCAGGGTAGTGCTGAGGACTTTAATAAGTTTTTCGCGGATAAAATCGCCCAGATTCGGATGGACCTTGACTCCAATTGGAATGCAGTATCGGCTGATAATGATTCAGTCGAGATGACAGGGACTCGTCTTGATCCTGTTGTGTGGGAGGAGTTTGACCCGGTGGCACCTGATGAAGTCGACAAGGCCATTGGAGCTGTGAGCTCCGCCACCTGTTTATTGGACCCGTGCCCCTCCTGGCTGGTTTCGGCCAGCAGGGAGGTGACGCGGGGCTGGGTTCAGGAGATTGTCAACGCTTCTTTGAGGGAGGGGTCCTTTCCGGCTCCCTGCAAGGAGGCAATTGTGCGCCCCCTCCTCAAGAAGCCTTCCCTGGACCCAGCTGTTTTAAACAACTACCGTCCTGTCTCCAATCTTCCCTTTATAGGGAAGGTTGTTGAGAAGGTGGTGTCACTCCAGCTCCAACGGTCCTTGGATGAGGCCGATTATCTGGGCCCTCAACAGTCAGGATTCAGGCTCGGCTACTCCACGGAAACTGCTTTGGTCGCGCTGACGGATGATCTCTGGCGGGCCCGGGATAGGGGATTATCCACTATCCTGGTGCTACTTGACCTCTCAGCGGCTTTCGATACCATTGACCATGGTATCCTTCTGCACCGACTGGAGGGGTTGGGGGTTGGAGGCACTGTTTTGCGGTGGTTCACCTCCTACCTCACTGGTCGGTCGCAGTCGGTGTTGGCAGGGGGTCAGAGGTCAACCCCTAGGTTCCTCCCTTGTGGGGTCCCTCAGGGATCGGTCCTCTCCCCTCTGCTGTTTAATATCTACATGAAACCACTGGGCGAGATCATCCGACAACACGGGGTGAGATATCATCAGTATGCTGATGATACCCAGCTTTACATCTCCACCCCGTGTCATTTCAGTGAAGCAGCGGAAGTGATGTGCCGATGTCTGGAGGCTGTTAGGGTTTGGATGGGTGCCAACAGGCTCAAACTCAACCCCGACAAGACGGAGTGGCTATGGGTTCTGCCTCCCAAGGATATTTCAATCTATCCGTCCATTAGCCTGGGGGGGGAGCTTTTGACCCCCTCGGAGAAGGTCCGCAACTTGGGCGTCCTCCTCGATCCACAGCTAAATTTGGAACATCATCTTTCGGCTGTGGCGAGGAGGACATTTGCCCAGGTTCGCCTGGTGCACCAGTTGCGGCCCTATTTGGACCGGGAGTCTCTGCTCACAGTCACTCAAGCCCTTATCACCTCGAGGTTCGACTACTGCAATGCTCTCTACATGGGGCTACCTTTGAAAAATGTTCGGAGACTTCAGGTAATGCAGAATGCAGCCGCGCGAGCAGTGTTGGGCTTGCCTAGAAATGCCCACATTTCGGCATCACTCCGCGAGCTGCATTGGCTGCCAATTGGTCTCCAAACCCAATTCAAAGTGTTGGTTATGACCTATAAAGCCCTACATGGCATTGGACCAGGTTATTTACGGGACCGTCTGCTGCCCCATGAATCTCAGCGGCCGGTTAGGGCCCACAGAGTGGGCCTTCTCCAGGTCCCGTCAGCCAGACAGTGTCGCCTGGCGGGGCCTAGGGGAAGGGCCTTCTCTGTTGCGGCCCCGGCCCTCTGGAACCAACTTCCCCCGGAGATCCGTGTCGCCCCCACCCTCTTCGCCTTTCGTAGATTGCTTAAAACATACTTTTGCCGGCAGGCCTGGGGCAGCTAACACCTTGCCCCTAGCCAGTGTATGTTTCTGTGTATGTTTGTGGAGTGATTGGTTTCTTTTAGCTTAAGGGTTTTTTATAGATATATGTTTATTGTAATTTCTATCATGCTGTGAGCCGCCCTGAGTTCTTTGGAATAGGGCGGCATAGAAATTAAATAAATAAATAAATAAATAAGCTACTGGTAGCAACAAGGCTGAGAACAGCATCCTGCATCCTTCACAACAGAAATGGAATACTTCATCCTCATGTTTGAGAATATGAGGGGACATACTGCATATTACAATTATGGATTTACCATGTGAAACTTTCATTTTATTTTAAAGAAACAAACAAAACATCATGGTAAATGGCCACTGCCAATCTCTTCATACCAAGAATCAAAGAAGGAAGCAAAAATTACACTAATAAGGATTTTTGTTTCTTTTTTTTTTAAAGCCATGGTTAGAAATAAGGTCCAAATTTTTTTTGATAGGATCTTCTAGCTTTCATTTATTAGTGAATTTGCTAAGACTTTTTGGTTTTGAATTTCTGCTTCCTGGACTTCTTACAACCTGGGCAAAGCTACTGTTTATGAGGGAAGAAACTAACAGATTCTTTTCCTATCATTTGAGTTTGGTCTTATATTCTCCATTCAGGGTCACGTCTAGATATTTTGGCAAAGTCATATTCTGGCACTCCCTGTGGTTTGGCTCATCTTTCCTTTTATTTGTTTTAGGAATTTCAAAAAGGCATCTTCTTTTTTGTTTTATCTTTAGGTTTCTGAACTTTATACTTATGGTTTTCAGCCCTGGACAATTTTGTTTAAATTTTCTCAACATTTTCACCCAGCATTAGCTACTGGGAAAACTGGCCATGGTAGCTTATAAGAGATTTGGCTATCATCTTGCTTGGTATATATGCTTTTTGAATTACCGGTATGCTTTTCAATCTGCTTGCTCGAGATAATAATAAAACTTAAAATCCTTTTATTTACAAGGATGTTCTTGTCTCTGGATACAAAAGAACCAATTGCCTTGGCACCTGATCACTGCTATGTGCTTGGCAAAACATAATTGCGATGAAGGTAGTAATCTAGTGACAGTACTTATCTGGGGAAGAAAATCTGCTAGGCAAAGTGGTAGCGGCCAAAAATAAATTTCTGCTTGACCCATCACAAGAGTGGGAAGCAGTGGCTCAAATATTAAACCTTTATTTACATGTTAATTCTATGGTGGATATTTTATAGTTTCCAAATTATATGTAAGATGTCCATACTTTTCTGTATAGACAATGTTGCTGTTATGTCAGAGAGCAATGTTGGATTTATACAAACTATTTAAACAATACTTCACTATGACAAGCAAAACCATCTGGTACTTAGTTTTTGCAGGAAAAGCAAATAGAAAAGCTAAATCAGAGAAAGAAATAAGATTGGCCTCAAAAATATCTTTGAATATTTGGGGTGAGGTTTTACTCCAAACGGACCTGGAACACACATAATGATTGTTTAACACATCTAATCTCAAGATAATCGTTCCTTTTAAGCATCTGTTCTCCAATAAAGGAGGACAAACTAATAATATCAGGTGCATTAAAACATTTTGAAGCTAAGTCTTTGACCCAAATCCTACAGGCACACAAGTTCAAGCCAAGAAAGGCAAACTGGAGAAAATGCAAGCAAAATTCTTGAAAGCCATATTTGCTGCTTCTAAGAGGAATACTGAAGTTAACTATTACTTCACTATATCATCAATATATTCATGATTTACATCAGTGGTGGGATTCATATATGTGAACAACCAGTTCTCTGTGTGGATGCCGCTTCCAGAAGTCCATTCTGGGCCTGGATAACAAAAAATGAGCTACCAGTTCTGCTGAAGTGGTGCGAACCGGCTGAATCCCACCACTGATTTTCATACTATATTAGATGTAATATCCATCAGTATTAAATTATTAGTGGCTATTTTAACATAATATATGACAATAATGGAAGAGTCATATTAGAATCATTAGATTTGGAAAATATTATAGTAGTGTGTTTCTTTTTTCTCCTTTCCTGGTCCTCCTCCTCCTCCTCATTTAGTAATTATTTGGAACCATGTTAGCTGCTGGCTTGCATTATTTATTTTTTATTATATGGTTCAGTTTGAATTGTCTGAACTGAATCTACATCTTCAAGAAAGTTAATACTATATATACAAAGAAATAATTTTTTAAAAAGCAAGCCAGTATTGTGAATCTACTACTGCAGATTATAACATGCAAATACATGCTTTTCAAATGGTTCTTGCTGTTCTTGGTATCGCAACACTCCATGCCTTGTGTTCATGTTTTCAACAAACTGATACTGTACTATGCTCACAGTATATGCTACTGAGAAGTTATTGTTTGTTACCACTTCTACAATGAGTAGGGTTACAACAAACTGCAAAATGAGATGAGAGGTGATGCTGTGGAGGAAATATTCTCAGCAGTCCTGTCATCACTGTCTCTAATGACTCCAAGGAAATTGACTCTACCCAAATGTTGAGAAATTGCTTGCCAGGAAAGTGTCCTCCAGGGACATTGTCCTCTCTTACTTCAGTTTAGTTAGTCATATAACAAATATATCTCTTTTCTTTTGAATGAGTAAAATACTATGTCTTCAAAAGTTTCTTGCAACATTTTGAAACAGGGCTTCACAGAAATAGAAAAATCAATTATTTCCTCATTGCAGCAGAAACCCTTAACCTTGTAAACTAAGCAGATGTATACATCTTGATGTCAATGTTTATAAAGGTCAACCAATATCCTGAGCAGAATAATGACAGTATCAATATCCAACGTTGTCTCATTCTTGACCAACGGCGGAGTTGGTTGTGATATCCAAACTGTAGAAGTGTATACATTGAGAACCTTTTATTTATTTATTTCAAATATATAAATGGACACTTCTTTACTCTTCCTATTATATCCACTGTTTCGCTGATAATAAAGAAGAGTGTCAAGCATTTTTTTTAATTATTTCAAGATTAGTGATGCAAATGGTTTGGGCTGATTTGAGGGTGAATTGTCTGCAACATCTGTCATCTCGTTGATTCAGATGATCTGACTGGCTAGGCAGGTGTCTCCTTCCCCCACTGCTCCATGTGTATCCCTCCTGAAGCTGTGTGCTCGGTGGAAGAGGATGACCATTCCAGAGAGAAGGAGTGTACCGATCTTTGGTCAAGGGAGAAAATTACCCAAAATGAGATGGGTAATAGCAATAGGACTTAGACTTATTTACCACTTCACAGTGCTTTACAGTCCTCTCTAAATGGTTTACAAAGTCAGCATATTGCCCCCAACAATCTGGGTCCTCATTTTACCTACCTTGGAAGGATGGAAGGCTAAGTCAGCCCTGAGCTGATGAGAATCGAACTGTCAAACTGTAGGCAACTGGTAGTCAGCAGAAGTAGCCTGCAGTACTGCTTTCTAAGCACTGTGCCACCACGGATGTGGTGGAGAGAATTCAAGGGCACCCTTGTCTTGATGGAAGAGAGATGAGTAGATCTCAATTAGCCAGGTAGTTTTCTTTTATAAAAAGGCTGATTCCACCTGCTGCACCAGTTCTGCCATCTGTAGTTTGGTAGGTCTGAAGCTTAAGGAAAATCTCTAGTCTCTATTCCTCTATAGTTTAGTTCTCATGAAAAAGAAATAATTATAAACCAAATCAATATTTTTACTGAAATAATAATTAACTTTTTTCCTATGACTGTGGTGGCGAATCTATGGCATGCATGCCACAGGCGGCACTCAGAGTGCTCTCTGTGGGCACGTGCGCCATCGCCCCAGTCCTAGGCCTTCAGTTGGGTTTTATAAAACCTTTTTGCTTTAGGCCTCCACCGCCGTGTGCAAAAAAAAAGGTTCAATCAATCAATCAATCAATTGCAACTTCTTGTGGGGAAAAAAAAAGATCTCTCAATGTTGGAATTGATTGAACTTTTTAGTCCCACCCAATCTGCCGTTACCAACACAGCCACGTCCACCCAATGGGCCACACCCACCCAATGGGCCATGCCCACCCGGCACCTGACGATACATAAGTGGGTTTTGGGTTGCAGTTTGGGCACTCAGTCTCTAAAAGCTTCGCCATCACTGTCCTATGGCAATCTTTACCTACTGCTATAGATCCAAAGTTATTTGTAATGTTTATTGCTTGGTATATAACGTTAAAGATTTTAAAAAATCACAACTACTTTATCTTGTCACTTTCAGATTCTAGTTTTCTTTTGCTATATTTTTGAAAGGGCAGCTTCATAAAAGAGAAATACAAATTTAAAGAGCCAGCTTTTAACTACAGCAAGTGATGTATAAGAATTTTACTTTAGTATAGTCACTAAAGGTTTGTGATGCAACTTTTAAAAAGCCACCTAAATCTTGAACATCATTCACCATAAAAAGAATGGTCAGTAAAGAAAACAATATGTAATGCTAAGTATCCGTTCATTATGCAATCTTTTGGATCTGTGTTCAGAGGAAAGGCACACCAGGTCTGGACTTGTTGCCAAGCTCTTCCATTTGAAGAAGTATAAAGCTTGGGCATCTAATTGATATTGACTTAAATAACCCATTTGGATTTTATGGAATGTGTCAGCTGGGCAAAAGAGAAAGTGTGTAGTCAAAAGAAAGAACACCAACTACATTTTCTAAAACCTTTTTTCCCCCTCCACACTCTTTATTTTAACCAGTCTTAAACACATTAGCTGCAAGCAAGCAAGTGGCTGATGCGGCAATAAAACCTAATGGCCATGAAGGAAGAGGGGAAATGCAATTGCGTAATAACAAGATACAGAGTGCAGTTGAAGCCTGACATAATGTTGTATATTTCCATCAGTTACAAATACCTCACTTCTAATAATTTAGCAGTTAATTATTACCACACTTGTCTGCGAGGTATCCAGGCTTCAGGAAATTCAGTGAATCAATGAATATATTTTTCTGAAAGTTGGTTTACTCCGGTTATCATTTTCAGATTATATCTGTATTTTATGAGTTTTCCAAAACCAGTTCCCAAATCCACTGCTTTTTGCTTCATGTTCTTTCTGTATAAAAATGAACTTTATGCCTTACTTTGCCTTCCATTTGCCTGTTAAGAAGCTGCTTCATTCAACTATATAGTTGTTCAGGACGATTCATGAAGCTTCCCTCTTTATAGCCTCTGAGTGGTTTTTTCCGCCCAATCTGATTTGAAATGTCAATGCAAGTAAAATTAATTTATTTTTATTTTATTGGTTGTGTGACTGAATATGTTCCATCAAGTTGACTGTTTAGATTTTCTGCAGGATGATCTGTTTTTCTTTGATTCAATGGTACATCCACTGTCTTTGTACAGTTAGTCCTCAACTTATGACTGGTTGCTTAGTGACTATTCAAGGTTAAGATGGATCTCCGCAGAGCTACTTATGATCTGAGTTCTAAGTTCCAACGGTCATCTCCCCAATGGTCACATCTTCACATTTTGAGTGTTTAGCAAACAGGCCAGATTTACAGCTGTTTGCAGTGTCCTGTGATCACATGTTGTGATTTATGACTTTTTGCTAGCAACAGTCACTCAATGACTGTTGCTTCACTTAATGACCATGATGTTCACTTAACCGCCACTGCAAGAAAAAGAGGGATAAAATTGGACAAAGTCATGTGGTGACTCAACTAATGGCTAGCATGACTTAATTTTGGTTATCAGTCAAGGATCACCTGTATTGAGCTCATGTCTAGTTATTGGTCACCCACTTTTTGTCTTTCCTCCTACTATTCCTTGCATAATGGATTTTTCCAGAGAGTTGTATGTTTAAGGAGATAGGATTATTCAATTAATATTTCAAAGACATTTTAGTGGTAAATAGCTTCTATCTTTCAAGATTGACTATCAACTATAAAGAAACCAGCAGTCAATACATGTGCTGCAGATTAGCACTCTGTAGAATAGCAATGTTTGGGTATATTCAGATATGTTCAGACTTTGATAATTTTGAGTCTAGTCATTTATGCCTTGAGTGGTAGGTTGATTTGTTCTGTCATCCATTTATTTGTTCTGGCTATCCATGGCATTCTCAGATGTTTTCTTCAATACCAAAATTTACAAAGCATGAATATTCTTTCTATCCTGCTTTTTCAAAATTCCTTCAATAAAGCACCATAATGAAAAACATTGCCTGCATAATTCTGCTTTTTGTAGGTAAAGATAAATTCTGTTATCTGAATGCCTTTTCCCAGACTCTCATTGCTATTCTACAGAGTGCTAATCTGCAGCACATGTATTGATTGCTGATTTCTTTATAGTTGATAGTCAATCTTGAAAGACAAAAACCTTTTACCACTAAAATGTCTTTGAAATATTAATTGAATAATCCTATCTCTTTAAAATCCTCCATTCTTGGTCCAAATCAAAGCAAGCTTTGATCCACTTAGGCATTTTTGGTGGGAAGAGATTAGCCATGTGAAGAGGAAGGAAAAAGAATTAGTGGGGCTGCAATACAGGTATATCAGGTTTCCCTGCTGTTTTACAAGTAAGAATGCAGAAAGTCATTAAAGAGGGACTTTTGAATGCAATGCAATTATCACATGATGATTATATGCTTTGTTGGTCATTTCAAACAGAGAGAGAGAGAGAGAGAGAGAGAGCAGAATAGCCACTTTTTAGCATCTTTCAGAAAAGCATCAGAGTGGGATCTATTCTGCTGTTTTCTGTCTTGCAATTAGATTTAAACACAATATAAATAATTGTCATCTTAAAATACCAGTATTATTTTGCCCAGTCTTTTACTTTCACTGATCTTGGTGAGAAATTCCTATGCCAGAAAGAGAATATTCTTTCCTTTTTATTACTATAAAAAGGTAATGATTTCCAGAATGATTAAAAAAAACTTGGAAAACTGATATATTATGATAATATAATCCACAAAAGTGCCTCTGACAAGAGTATATCCCATACCTCCTAGATTTTGGGATGCACATTGGTTTAAACATTCTAGCTTGTATGGAATAGCACCAGCAAGTAAAACTATGCTTTAGTATACTTGTGGTATGCTAATCCAAATGTGCCAAAACTGATCCTCATCATGAGCAGAGAACACTGCCTTGGTCATGGAAATGACTGAGACTTTCTTTATTTTATTAAAAAGCATGTACCAACTAACACTATGATGGGCAGTGGAGGGCAATATTCACAAGGCCATCTATTGAGTACCATGGCATATGGAAGATTGCAATTTCTAATACAAGAAGAATGTATGGTGAAGAACATGAGTTAATAACATGGAAAAGAAAAAGAGATGTAGATCTGAGTGTTAGTGGTATGTCTTGTGAAGTTATGAAAATATCTGCTTTTGATTGCTTACCCTGTTATCTACTAACTTTTACTAATCTGAATATGCATCCTCCCTAGAATGGGAAGACAGTAAAGTCAATTCCTTACTAACTCTGCTTAAGATACAAACACCTTATTGTGACAAGCTATATATTAAAGTGGTTCATATTTGGATTGAGAAATACACTACAGGAGTAATAATCTTGGAATGTTGAATCATTACACTTATGTAATTGTTGGCGTACTCACTACTTAGTTCAACAATGACAACACATAAAAATAGAATTTTGTAAGTTAATGATAATTTAAAGCTGACTTTTGGACCAGCCACTCTCTCAACCCAGCCCACCTCACACAGTATTGTTAAAAGAAAATAGGAGGCAGGAGCACTGTCTGTGCTGCTTAGAGGTGTAGAAAATAAAGGTGGCATAACAACAACAAAACTAACATTCCTATGAATTGTGATACTTAAAGATCCATAGATGATTTTGGGGAAAAATTATGCAACATTGACAATGAAGATGAACAAAGAGAAGGCATTATTGACAGGTAATTTCAGTGGCTGGTTGAGAATGAAAACCAGGAAGTTGCAGAATGAATGAGAATGATGACTGGTGAGTATCTACTTAGAAAAAGACTAAGTATTTCAAATATGTGGTTTAATGATACACTATTCATGTTACCGCATGACAAAAGAATGAACCTAAAAGACAAATTAATTTGGTGATTGATAATGAAAGATAGAGAGAATTAATGGATAATTATTAGAACTAGTCTTTGGGTTATGATGGCAATTGGGATTATTGCCAAGCAATGTGCTGTAAAGCACAACATTACACAACTACTTAATTTATCAACAACAATCTCCAGCAATTCCAATTGGTCTTGTAACCTCAAGACATGTAGGCTGTCAAATGGGAACTGGCAGAAGTCACGGTGTTTGTGGGTGGTATGGGTGATAAAGGAAACTACGAGGAATCCCTGGGAGGCTGAGGGAAGATTAAGTGTGAATTGGGGAGGGTGGGGAGGGGGGTGGCCTGGTTAAAATCAAGTGCAGGAAGGGCATGGGGTGAAGGACATGGCATCACATGAGGGCAGAAAAGCCAGGTGATTTATGAAAGCAACTTGCAGTCTTTCCTGCTGTGCTCTATATTGACTTTGCCTGACTTTGCTTGGGGGAAGCCAACAAGAAAGATCATAAATAGTGATCAAGTAACTGAAGTACAAGTGCCCAGATCATGAGCACAGGGTTAACAGGAATGGTATAATAATTGTATCTCAAATTCTCAGCATCACAGTAACTTTCAATAGACGCTGAATGAATGGACATAAGCCAGCGACCACCTGTGAAGGATCTGAATATGTAATAGGTTATTACTAGATAGTATTAAGAAGGACTTTTTGTCAAGACATTATGAAAAGTGATTTCAGATGTGAAGCAACAGTTTATAGGCCATTCTGAGTGATGATAATAGTCTACTCAACTATGATGAATTCAGGCTGATCTAGATATAGTATTCCAAATCATTCCCAAATGACTGTACAATAATGATAATTTCTACAATTAATATATTTATAATAATCTTGATGTATCTATTTTTTGTGATATGCCTAAGAAACACAATCTTAAATCATCACCACAATATGATATTCAACTCAGTGTGATTTAAATCTGAGTAAAAATGATTAAAGTTGCCATCACCTAAGTCAGTGGTTCTCAACTTTTTTCAGGTTGAGACCCCACTTGCGCCGCCCATGCGTGCCGCGACCCCAACCCGGGTGCGCGCACGCAACGGGCCGATCCGCGCATGCGCAGCGCGCGCACGACAAAAAAATAAATAAAAAACAAAAAACAAAATGGCGGACCGTGATGGGCCGATCCGCGCATGCGCGGTGCGCACGCGACGAAAAAAAATAAAAAAAATGTAAAAAAAATATTTAAAAAACCAAAATGGTGGACCACGACGGGTCGATCCGCACATGCGCGGCATGCGTGCGACGAAAAAAAAAAATTAAAAAAATTTTTAAAAATCTAAAAAAAAACCAAAAAAAAAACAAAAAAAACCAAAATGGCGGACCGAGACAGGCCTATCCACGCATGCGCGGCGTGCGTGTGACGGCCAAAACCGCGCATGCATGCCGCGCGTGCGACAAAAAAAATTTTAAAAAATAAAAAAAACACAAAATGGCGGACCGCGACGGGCCGATCCACGCATGCGTGGCACACGCACGATGGGCCGATCTGCGCATGTGCAGCACGCGCACGACGGGCCGATGCGCTCATGCGTGGCATGCGCGCGACAAAAAAACAAACAAACAAAAAATAAAATGGTGGACCGCGGTGTCCGGCGACCTCCTTGAAATGGTCATTCGACCCCAAATGGGGTCGCGACCCATAGATTGAGAAGCGCTGACCTAAGTCAAGTTTAAATCAAGATTTCACTATTATAATAATAGTGAATTATTGCTATAATCTTGATGGTTAAATGTGTTCAGATCACTATATCAACAAAATTGCTTAGACTAGCTATAGTATATTATGTTTTCTCTTTTTCTCCTTTTAGGGTATAAAGTAGACTTTACTTGACCTAACAAAAAGTTGCAGAGTATGTCTTGCTCTGAAATATGAACCACCATGACTTGAGAGTTACAGACAGATTTTATTTTACCAGACTTTTCCTAAAGTCTGTGTATTGTATATATCTCCTCAAGGTCAATTAAGATGTATTTCCTTGTTTCTCAGAACCAAGTTAAATAATGGCCTGCAACTGATTAGTTTATTTGGCATGTATTAGCACACTAATATCAAAGCCTGCCTGGCCTTGGTCAATTATATAATTTCATTCTAGGAATATCTTTTTAACTATTTCTCTATAATCTTCTGCTTAAGTATGGAATCTATAAACATTGTCCATTACTTCAATTAATAAGAGTCTACTTCTTTTCAACAAAGTTCTTACTCTTTTAGATAATTTCTTCAGTATACATCAGAAATCAGCTTCCTTCAACTCTTTATTTCTATTCCTACATTATGATGAAAGCTAACAAGGATAAAGTGTAATGTTTAATATAATCTTTTCTTAATGTTTCATATGTGTGAGTTTTTTCCAGGATTATTGAATACCCCAAAGTATGCAAATAAACAATAGTAGCTGAAGTAGTAGAACAAGAAATTTCAGGTGGAGAAAGAAAGATGTTCACATTTCCCCTATACCGGGAGCAGCCTAATCCAATATGTTTTTACTCTAAAGTAAAGGAAAGAGATGATTTCTTCATTTTTTAAAATCCACTTTTTATATATCTGATGAAAGAAATATAATACTGCTATTCAAAAGTCAGTGTTTTAGAGAAATGACAAGGTGTACCTGGCAGAACTCTCTGTTCTAAATTATTCAGATGTGAGAACATCAATTGTTCAGTAATAAAACAATCTATCATACCAACAGACATTTGCTACTTAGACAAAACACAGACACCAGTCTTAACATTGGCAGCTGGAAAAAATATTCATCCATTCTGACAGCCATAGGCTAACTATAAAGTACAGGACTAGGTCTGCACCTTCAGCTCTGCCTTCCAGGAGAGAGGAATTACCTTAGGGCTCAATAGGCATAATACTCAATAGCACTTGGCTGAAGATTATTTTGCGTTGTTTGCCTCTGCAGCCATAAGAGATTTTAAAGCCAAGCAAAAGTGAGGGGGGAAGGAAGTAATAAAAGGTATGAACATGCTTTTATAAAATGTTATGTATGCAGGTATGCATGGAGTAATGGAAAACATGTTAAATTATGGGGTGGTTTGCTGGGGACGGTTGATTGTGAAGTGTGATTAGGCAGATGTTTGACAATGTTCTGAGGGAAAGGAAGCTAAAGTTGACAATAAGCAACATTTGAGAAATATTCAGATATGACCTTAATAAGCCATGAATATTTAAAAGGTAGCATTTGACACTGGTTGTACTTATTTCAGCTTTTGAAAACTGATAAATGAGATTCAACAGTATTTGATAAGGGACATGATTCCCTGACACTGATAAAATCCAGAAACCACTCCACTAGTCCTAAACACAGTTAATAGAAAATAACCCAGAATGAAAATAGTTGGGTTTACCCACATAAAATTATATATAGCCTTTCACTGAATGGCCATTATAGCGCAGGGAGACTGTATGATCCAGAAAAGATCAAACCTTCACTTTCTCAGTGGAGTTCGGGAAGGGAAAAAAAACCCGGAGGCAGGTAAATTATTACTGAGATTATAAACTAAACTACATTTCTCAAAAAATCTGTTTTTTAATGATCAGCTGCACCTATGCATTCAGGTTTGTTTTAAAAGACGAATAAAGACTTTCGGATGGAGGATAATGCAGACGGGAGGGCACGAAGAGAGAAGATGACTTCTCTCGCTGACTTTAGGAAAGCTTGTTTGAAGTCAAGCAGTTTGTTATCCCTTACTGAAACCCGATCCGGGAGAAGAGGTTGAGCTCTCTGGGCGTGTCTCCCCAATAGCTTCGAGCGAAATCTTACATTAACCTTGCGAGGCAAAAGGCAGGTGCCTAAACCCACCCCATCACACAGGCGAGGGCATTTGCCAGCTTTCCCTCGACGCAGAAGGAGGATTCTCGCTCGGCTTTAATACTTGGAACTTATAGCTGAACTCCCCGCGTGCGTTCCCCCAGAAGGTTGTAGGTGAGGAGATGCAGAATTGAAATCTGAGGCCGGGGAGGTGGTGGATGAGGATAGAATGCAGGCTTGATAAGTGAGTGCAAATTACAGAAGAGGACCCTGCCACGTAAATGGTAGTGAAAAAAAGAAAGAAAGAAAGAAATTCGACTAAGATATGGCACTCTCCGCTCTTTTTTTTTTTTTTTTTTTGCAGGTAAAAGACAATTTTAGTATCCTACTCTCCCTCATACTGGCCCTCTTTGATTACTTTTGAGCCACAGAAGAGCAAAACTATTTATTTATTTATAAGCCACAAAAACGGTTTGTGGATCATGCACTCCCTACACACACACACACACACACACACACACACACACACACAAACACACACACACACGTGTGTGTGTGTGTGTGTGTGTGTGTGTGTGTGTGTGGAGTATTGCTGTTTTCCTCAATCTCAGGTTTTAATAATTATCCCACAATCCTCAGTCTATACTTACTGATTACAACACCAATACTATATAGCATCAGGAAATCATGAGATTGCGTATTTGTGTCTACTTAGACACAGTGGTGGGATTCAAATATGTGAACAACGGGTTCTCTGTCTGGATGCCGCTTCCTGAAGTCCATTGTGGGCCTGGGCAACAAAAAATTAGCTACCAGTTTTGCCAAAGTGGTGCGAACTGGCTGAATCCCACCTCTGCTTAGATGACAATTAAATTCAGGATTCATAGTAGTGTATGCTCAATTAACCTGTATTGTAGGAGGTTGTTGGCCCAACCAACTGAGCCAATGCCATATTCGTTGGAGTTATGATGTTAAATACTCAATATCTGGAAGACTCATATTTTAACATCACATTGTAAGGATTAAATAAATATATATTTAAATAGCTTCAAAATGAGTCTGTCTTCTGGGTGCCTTCTCATTCTATGAAGAGGCATGAATGTATTTAAATTTTTTAAAAAGAGTACATACATTCCTTTCCCTTTTCTGAGCTTGAAACAGGAAATTCTATCTATCTATCTATCTATCTATCAATCTATCTATCTATCTATCTATCTATCTATCTATCTATCTATCTATCTATCTATCTATCTAACTAACTAACTAACTAACTAACTAACTAATCATCTATGCCTTTAAGTCAGCCTTGATTCTTGCCTGACTGCCTGAACAAGTGCCTGCAGGTTTTTTTAGCAAGATTTCAGAAATGGTTTGCATTGCATGCTTTGTGGGTCTGAGAGAGACACAGTGACCCAAAGTCACCCAGCTGGCTTTTGCTGAAGGCAGGACCACAACTTATGGTCACCTGGTTTCTAATCTGATGCCTTAAGACCCATATAACAAACTGGCTCTCCCACTCAATTAAGCACCTCAAATTATGAATTTGTCACCATTACTTCGTTTGCAAATTTAATAATTGATGTGGACTACAATGACAATTCTTTGAATAAGAGATGAATTTGGTTATAGATTGAAAATGAGTTTATGACCTCTGTGAGCTATCCTATTTTTAAAATGTCTTACACATTTCATATATGTTTAAATATATTAGTCATAAATGGGATTTATATGTTTAGCTTAAACAATAACTGTTGAAACAGACCTGGATTTTGGACCACAAAGAAAGAAAGTAAATAATATAAAAATGTAAGTCCTTTGGTATTTTACTCTTTCCATGTCATCTCTTTACACACACACTGCAGTCTAATTCATAATTGGTTCTATGTCTTGAAGTGGTTTGCTTTATTTGGGTAAAGTTTATTGTAGGATTCAAGCCATTATGTTTGTGGTCTGAATGCCTGGAAATTGCAATGGTTTATCTAAATCCTGAGTAATCACTGTTTCCACTTAGCGCACCATTTTAGATTTCAGTCCATGCTAACTGGAAATGGTAATCAATCTGGGTTTGGTCAACATGCTTAGTATTAAGAATCCCATGGACCAATATTAAAGAGCTACATAGGTTGGGAAATAGGATATCTGTCTGTCTGTCTGTCTGTCTGTCTATCTATCTATCTATCTCTCAGACAGACAGATGGATGGATAGATATAGCAGATTATCCTAGTATTTTCACCATATTATGAAAACCTCGGCTGATCATTTAACAAACCATAGTTTAGGAGAAAATATGTCTTATCTAATGCATGACACAAATCATTCTGTATTGGTACATAAATATGTGAATTATACTTCATGCATTTGTGAACATGTGTCAGTAAATATATTGGTCTTTCATAGACCTCAATTCTCAGTTTTTTTGCTACAATTGAAAAAGAGCCATCCCCCAAGAAGTTACATTTTATATGAGATGCTTTAGTGACCCCTTCTTGATATATGACCTTCAGAAGTTTGAGCTATAACTCTCATTTATCTGGATGTGATCAGAGACTTTATCCAACAGATATTGATTGCAGCTTGTGGTTGAAGCCATGAGTATGATGCCACTTGGGTAATGCCAGTAGTTTAAGTGGTAATAATGTTGGTGAAGAAAAACACAGAAAAAGAAAGATAGAAGCAAGAGGGAGAATAACCCTTAAAAGTTGCTGTATTCCAGCTTCCAGCAAGTCCAGCCAATAAGATAAATGGGGAAAAATGATATTGTGTTCATATCCTGCTCATAAGATTTCCTGTGGCAACTGATTTGCTATTGTGTGAAAGAGGATACTGGAATAAGCAGGCCTTTGGAATGAACTAGCACAGTCTTATAAATTCATATGAATAATTTTTCTTATATATTTATTAACCTTTATGTGTATGGAACATAAATACTTTTGTTTAATATATTATCTTTCATTATGTTAACTGAGAAATTATATTCAGTAACTTCAAGTAGTAGAAAATTCCCATTAAAATAAACTTGGATGAGAAAAAAGACATGGCAAGGAGAGGAGACAGCTCATGAAATTAGTATCAGCTATCAACCAAAATGAATTGTCATTCTGTTTGTTACTCATCATGTTTCAAGGTTCTGTTGACTTAATAGGAAAGCAGGCTTTGGCTAACAAGGATTTAATTCAGGATGAGGAGTCTGATCTGTCTTTACTAAGATTTATTGAAGTCAGAAGGATTTGGCCTCAATTATAATCTGTCTGGTATAATATTTATATTGGTGGTTGGGGAGGATGGTTCTGCTTGAATTCTATTTTCCAATTCCAAGAAAAAGAATATATATCTTTCAGGCTAAGATATGTATTCATATGTATTATGTCTTATAGTTTGAAAAAGGTGTTTGAAAAACTGGTGTCTTAAAAGGAGCTTCATTCTCATTTGCCAAAAGGAAACAGCAAAAACCAGGGCTGCAGAAAGATAAAAGATTCTTTCAATCTCTCGGGACCCAAAATAACCTCTGAGCTAGAACAGTTCTGGATGAGACCATGTGCCATAGACTGCCTAGCCATCTGTCATTTAGATTTGGCATTAAATGTTGAACAGGAAATGGACAGGAAGAGAAGACTAACCTGGAAAGTAGATGGGGAAGTTTAGTAGAATCTCTAAAAATGTTTTCCAGTGAGAACTTGGCCTATTTCTTTTGAATATATTTTTTTAATTGTGAGCAATCAGTTAAATTATAGAGCTTTTGGAGAAGCAAATTCCTTAGCAAGACATTAGTTTTCAACAAGGTATGTCTTCCTTCCATAGAAACATAATGTGAGTAAGAAGAACATTTAGTAGGAGAATATTCTCTATTACTTGCAGGAACCATATGATTGGTTAAGGATTGGATATTGGAAAAAATATTCAATGTCTGAAGAATGTTTAGGGGGCTTTTTTCTTCTCACAACAAATTATCTAAATAAGTTTATTAGTAAGCTAATTAAACACATGTTTAAATGTTTCTCAATCCTGATATTCTGAAGTCACTGTTGCTTATAACAGTGTTGTTATAATATTGTTGTTCCTGTGGCATGAACTTTAATCTGAGGTTCAGTGTGCCTTTCTGGTATTCTAATGTGGGGGGTTAATCTAGGGGTCCCCAACCCCCAGTCCACGGACCAGTACCGGGCCATGGCATGCCACCAACTGGTCCTCACAAACAAGCAAAGCCCCATCTGCGAGATGCAGGCAGCACACAAAACCACGCGCCCTCTGATCTATGGAAAAGCCTCTCTCCACGGAGGTTGGGGATATCTGGGTTAATCCTGTTATGTCCTAAAAGTCATGTCCTGCTTCCCTGAGACTGTGGCTGATGGCTATGTCCTGTGTTGGATTTTTTAGGTGAAGGGTTGTTGGTCCTAGGGATCTTTGTCTTTCTAATCCCATCAGCTCCTACCTTCCTGGCTCCAGTCTTTCTGAAAGGATTATAAATTCTGCATTTCTACTGACCTGGCTTCTGTTTGAGGCAGAGAGACTTGGGGTCTTGTCTTGTCCATTATTCTTTTGGGGAAATATAATATATTGCCTGTTTAATATTCTGCAAAATATTTCTTTCTCTGGGAAGGGGTTGCTGTCTTCCTACATAGAGAAAGGTTTAAGGTTTTTCTTTGTATTATTTTAATGGAGATTTACATTTCTGGAGGGTTACACTACTATTAAACTCTTTCTACTCTCAAACTGGCAGGAAATTAGCCTATCAATTTCCAGAAATTACAGTCAAAAGAAGCACTAAAGATAATAGGGTTTGTAGGCTTGGGAATCTTAGGTTGTCACTTCCTGCTAAACAGATGAAGAAATATCTTTTCAAAGTTTAAGTAAAATAATCAGATGATCCTTTGCTGAGACAAAAATATGGAGTACATAGGACTACATGCCAATCAATGAAGTATGAAGTTTGAGCTTCCTTGACTCAAGATGAAGGTGACATAAATAGAGGTAGGATGAATTTCTGGAAACCTTGAGATTATGCTGAATAATGTATACATTTTAGTCACTATTTTATAACAGGGAAAGCAGACAAGAAGTAATTAAATTAAGTTGATTTCAAAACTTTTTAGAATCTGGATTGTGAGAAGACATTTTGACTAAAAGTCAACATTAAGAAAAATATATTAATAAAAGTGTTTGATATTAATTTTAAAATGACCATATTATTTCTGAAATACAATTTCTTTTGATGTAGATTAAAAAAAACTGATTGGTTCTTCAACTGAAATTGAAGAGAACAAATCAATGAAGGATCATTCTGGAAATTACACAGTGAATGATGTTTCTATACCTGGTAATTCTGATATTTCTAATAATTTATTTACATTTATATATCTTTTTCTAGGCTATCTATAGTAAATATATCATTACATTATAACTGATAACTATTCAAGCAAACTATTATGTCTTTTTGGAGTTAGAAATTTCACATATTACAATGTTCTTTCCTATACCTGAAAAAAAGGGGGGGTTCCCTTTTAGAATAGGGTACTATAATAATAAGATAATGTCCATAACTTTGAACTATGAGATAGGAGCCTTTGAAATTCACCCCAAGTAATTTTTGATAAAGGGTAATCTCAGTGGTGGGGTTCAAATATGTGAACAACTGGTTCTCTGTGTGGATTCCACTTCCAGAAGTCCATTCTGGGCCAGGGTAACAAAAAATTAGCTACCGGTTCTGCCAAAGTGGTGCGAATCATCTGAATCCTGCTCCTGGGTAATCTCAGATCTCATATTGTTCCATTAACATATTAAGGTTTTATATTTTATATTATGTCTTTGGTCTACAGTTCACACTTTGGGAACATTCAAACATTGTTGAAACATTCAAACATTGTTGAAATAATTTGAGTTAAATAATTTTATTTAACTCTGGTATGCATTCATGTTGAATGAAAACATAGTCTGCTGTCTTTTTGCCTTATATGTGAGCAAATTCCTATTCCATATAAATATATTCTAAAGTTTCATGTGAACATTTTATAATGATGAAAGATATATTTAATAGAAAAAAGGCAGATAATTTTGTTCTACTAATTATTGTTTTATAACAATCAATTTTTAATCCATGTTTAATTTCTTAACGGCATTTATATATATACATTCATTTTTGTAGGTTTATTTTTGTATAGGTAGATAAATATATTAATAAGATGTTAAATGTAATCTGCTTTCCCATTAGAAATTCAAAGCAATGGCTGTGACAATCCTGCTTTCCAACTGGATGAAACTACAACACAAAAGGGTCATTTAAAAAAAAAGAAAATGTAAGTGTAATTTAAGCACTTGCACATTTAATTTATTAGAAATTGTTTCAGTTGACTTACTCTCCTGTTCAAATCTTTTTAGAAAGAACATTGAAACCTCTAAGAAGAAAGAGAAGCAAATGATTGGATTTTTTGAACTGGTTAGTTTGTAATCATATTGATATGAGTTCTCTTTTTTTATTTATTTTTGAAATAGGGGAGTGGATCAGTTTAGAATATACATTTTTCACTGGATGAGGCAAATAGTTACTTCATTGTATAATACTTTGTAAATTTTTGACTGAAATATGTTTTTCTAGCCTGCTTAAAATTTCAGGCTGAGGCTGACACTTCAAAACAAAGTAATTAAGCTATGATTTTCCGATCTAAAAATACATATGGGGGCTTAGAAGCAGTCAGGTAAACAAAAATGATACTAAATGAAGACATTTTCCTCTGTAACTTATTTATTTCCTCCTTTTTAATCTTAAGCATATTTTAAAATGAAATGGGGTGGGGAAAGAAATATGTGGAATATAAAAATTAGGCATCTTCAGAACCAAATTGCCTATTAATGCAATGACAGTTGGCAAATGTTTGATATTGAGCATATACATTAAGTCTTCCAATAAAAATAATGTGTAAATGCTTCTGTCTTACTATCATACAAACTTGTTACAAATTATGTAAGTACTGATTGACCAATCTGGAAACAAGATGGCAAGGACCAGAATCCAGCTGAACTTAGAGGTAAAAGATAAACAAGCATTTTTTTTTTGTAATATGGTTTCCAAAATACAAATTGGATACAATATGCAATAGTACTTAGCCAGATAATTGTCATCAATAGCACAATCTTGTCTGTAAAGCTATATGGAACTTTCCATCACCATTTCATTTAAAATTTTCTGTATCCATTTAGTTTAGCTTTGCAGATGCTCTAGATATCATTTTAATGATTGTGGGATCAATCGCAGCTGTTGCAACAGGAAGTGGACAACCAATTATCATCATCATCTTTGGCCAGATGACAAACAGCTTTGTGGTAACTAGTTTTAATGTGTCTACAGGTAAGAGCTGTGTATCACACTAAACGATAATATATTGAATTACGATATAGCACCCAACCAGCCAATTGTGGCTTATTAAATGCTTAATGCAACATGTGAATCGACTAAAAAAACTAATCTGGAGAACTAAGACTGAACACTAATGAACAATTATTGAAATATAGCAAGAAAATCTTTGCCCCATATATTCAGAATTTAATATGAGAATTTAATCTTTGATTAATTATGTACCCTAAAATCATTTTTTACTCTTAGGGATCACATAGATAGATTTTTCTCCATGATAATCTATCCCTAACCTCTTCTTTCAAGTCCCCCAATGATGCACCCATTGCCACTATAACTGAATTATCCACCTTGCTGCTGGTTAATCTTTACTGGAAAATAAAAAGCCTTTGGGCAACTTAGTGATGGATAGCTATATTTAGTTGACAATCCCTTTTGTGTTTTTGCCAAAACAAAGAAAAAATCCTGATATGGATATATCTGTGAATCTGGAAGCTTTCTTATTGTGTATAATAGTCATTTTGGAATCTGGTATTACCTGAAAAACTAGATTTTGGGATCAGATCTAGAAAGTAATAATTTAATAAATAAAGGTTACTTTCTTTGGACTTTATAGGACTTTAAACTATATCTCTGTGGAGATTTTCAATCATCCAGGTCATATTTGTCTCAAAGGTGCTTTTTTCCCCCCCTTCAAAATGCAACTGGACTTTTTTTTCCCTTGAGGAAGAAGAAGAAACTGTTTTACTTGTCATCCTGGAAGCTTCATCAGTTCTGATGGTGGGGGGTGGGGGGATGGAAAGATAGGTTCTGAAAGGATGGGAGGGGAAATGGAAGGATTGCATTTCTTTGCAGTCAACTGGTCATTAGCACTTTGAAAGAGGGGTAAAAGAATCTATCTATGTTAGAATTGAACACCCCTCCTTCCACAGAGGGGGAGGAATAAGACACCACCAGTTTGCAATGCAGCCTTTGCAACAGTTCCAAGAAGATTCCACAAGCCATTGCACTCTGATTCAGGTATTCCTGAAGGTGCAGATAAACCCCCCAAGTGGCCTCAACAGGCCTCAGAGAGTGCTAACGACCAAATGACTGCATACAATCCTTCCATTCTCCTCCCCCATCCTATACAAACATATTCTTCCATCGCCCCCACACCAATATCAGAACTGATGGAGCTTCTTGGATAAGAAGCAAAACATTTTCTTCTTCCTTCTCAAGAAAAAAACAGTCCAGTTGCTTTTTGAAGAAGAAAAAAAAGTACCTTTCAGACTTTAGAGTATGTAAAAAAAAATTGGATTACATTGCTGTTTAACATCTATAAATTATCTTCTGATACTCCTGTTGTTGTAATCTCCTTTATAGGAAGTGCAGAAATCAATAACTCAGCCTGCCCTCAGGCTGCCTCAGACATAGAAAATCAAATGGCCTCGTATGTACCTATATATCTTTGCTCTTCTTCCTATTTGTAACTGGCAAACTGTAACACATTTTATTTTATGGTTAACTTATCTGATACTGAATTACTTTGAATTTACTATTTTATTATAAATATAGCAATTTAATATTGTTCTTTATTACATAATAAAATATTTGATTTTATATTCATTATCATTGATTGACTGTATTGATTGTTTGTATGATTATTATCAACTTTCTAATTTCTTTCTCCTCTTCTTTGTCCACAAGAATGTACTTTAAGTTTTTAAACTGGGAACTATATTTGGGTTTTGGGGCTGAAACTGTAGAAATAAATTATTAACAAATGTATTGACTCCTCATGTCTTCCACAGTCATGCGTACTATTTCGTTGGAATTGGCTTTGCGGTACTGCTCTGTAGTTTTGTTGAAATCTGGACCTTTGTGACTACCTCTGCAAGACAAACATCAAGAATACGTGACAAATTCTTTTTTGCTGTTCTTCACCAAGAAATGGCCTGGTTTGATACCACACCAATTGGAACATTGAATACGAGACTGACAGAGTAAGGAGGACTTTTTTAAAATATGAAATTTGGGGAAGATAATCACTGCAATGGACCAAAAGAGGACCAATTTACATGGTACATTTTGTTGGGGACCAAATGTGTATTTCTCTTTCATCAATTAACCACATTCACTAATTATATTTACTTTTTGTTTTTAAATGTTTTCTAGCCTTAGAATTTTCAGAGGGCAGTTTATAATAGAACTTGTAACCCTGAAATTACAATTTAAAAATATTTACATGAATTAAAAATAGATAGTGTAATATTAAAATATATATTAGACCTAGGATTACCAGATATATGAACAGGCAAAGGAGTACATGGATAATTGGAAAGAAGGACAAATGGGGGAGGGGAAAGAGGATGCACTATTTAGTATTTGTATTTATATTCATTGAAGGGGAAGGAATTACAAAGGAATAAGCATGCAGATAATGAGGAATATACACTAAGAGGAATGTGCTAGTTCTGGATGTTTGCCTAGCCCTTTTCAGGCTCCTAGTTCAATCCAGTTAAAAGACAAAAGCCTTCAGTGGGTAACTGATTAAGATTTTATCAAATTTCATAGTGAAGGGGTCCATGTTAGCGTGGGCACGAAATGTGGGGAGAAATATAAACCTAGAGGAATGGGAAAGACTATGGAATGTAAATTGTAAATTGACGTTATCAACTGCATATAGAGAGAATCAATACAAAATGATTTATAGATGGCATTTAACACCAGCGAGATTGGCCAAAATGCATAAAAATATAGATCCAAAGTGTTGGAAATGTAGAATTAGAGAAGGAACATTCTATCACATGTGGTGGCTATGCCCCAAAGCAAAAAAGTATTGGGAACAAATAAGAGATTGGATACAGGAGATAATGGAGATAAAAATGGATTTTAAACCGGAATCATTTTTATTGGGCATAATAAATTCAAAGATTAAAAAACAACTCCAACACATCATTATATATATATATATTGACTGCAGCTCACATAGCATATGCCCAGTGCTGGAAGAATGAAAATATACCCACAGATGATATGGTTATCTATAAAATTTTAGAATGCGCAGAAATGAATAAACTCACGCTAGAATTAAAAGACAAGGAGGCGACAGAATTTTATGAAATTTGGAATAAGTGTTATATTTGGCTAGAACAGAGAAAGAAAAAGATATAATGATTGAATGTAAATAAAATGTAAATAAGATATAATAGAATGGTTAGAATGTTTAGCACGGTTCTGTTTATAGAAAAGATTTTTGTTTATATATGTATAGTTTGTTTTTGGTGTATGGTGTATGGTGAAAAAAAAAGATTTTATCAATTTCAGACAGCAGCACAAGTCAGCTGATGGGTACTAATCAACCAATTAAGATCACTGGATAGAGATGATTAACATGACTTTAGCATTTGTTAAGAAGTACTGTGCTGTTAAGAAAAGCTATTGGGGGGGGGAAACATAGCTTTACTGAACATCTGATAACCCCAGTTAGAGCTAGATTCTAAATTCATTAAAGCTCTATAGCAACTTAAAAATTAAAATATTAACAAAATAATAAACCTTGATAGAGCAAAAATAATTTTCCCTGGCAATGGAGGGACTATAAGACAGAAGTCAGCCCAATCTCACAAAGGAGGGATTTCCAGAGCTGGAAAGTCACTACCAAGAAAGAACTGTCAGATAGAAGAAAAACTTCTGCTTAAGAAGCCATGCTTTTTCTCTTTCTTGATCAAATTACTAACGCTGTTTATGTGGCACCATCTTCCAAAAGTCAGAATCCTACCTGATCACTATTAGGAACCAATAGTAATTGTATGAGTTCATAATTGCTTGGAGGAATTTCATAATTATTATTTATAATAAACTATGATCTCTGCTCAGCATTTTATCCCTAAATTATAAACATGAATTAAGGAAGAACAATGATTATTGAATATTTCTGAATATTGTCCTCTATTGAAATCAGACTCACAAAATGAGCAAAACTATAACCTGTCAAACATTCAGTATTTAGCATTATTCTATAATGTTCAGTTTCCCTTCATATATTTTATGCCTTTAATGAATTGTTCCATTCAACTGAGAGCGTATCCTTGAGTATGGAGAAATGTTAGAGGGATTTGCTCTCTCTCTCTCTCCTCTCTCTCTCTCTCTCTCTCTCTCTCTCTCTCTCTCTCTCTCTCTCTCTCTCTCTCTCTCTCTCTCTCTCTCTCTCTCTCTCTCTCTCTCTCTCTCTCTCTCTCTCCCTCCCTCCCTCTCCCTCTCTCTCTTTGTGTGTGTGTGTGTGTGTGTGTGTGTGTGTGTGTGGGCTTTGTAGAATGGGAATGTTTCCATTTATTTCTGAATGGAATAAAATAATAAAAATAGCATTGGGGAGAAAATTTAATTCTGGACAATTTTTCAACCTTGGAATCTGCTGCAATTATTCCCTGAGCATATTTAGTAAGGCATTTTTTTTTTACTTGTATTCCAAAACACAAATTTCTAAAACTAGGTTTCTGGAACTGTTAATTATAGACAGAGGGTATTCAACTATCATCTGAAATATCTCATAAAAATATAAGCCGCTACATTTGATTTTTATGTATGCTGATTTTTTAAAATATGTGAATGAAGATAATTGACAGTAACTATTCATCCTCTGTTCTGTTTACATTGCAGGGATATTAACACAATTCACAAAGGCATTGGAGACAAGATTGGTATAATAATCCAAGATTTTTCAACATTTTTGACAGGGGTTATTATAGGATTTTCATATGGATGGAAACTGACGCTGGTGATATTGTCTGTTACTCCTCTTGTTGCTGTTTCTAGTGGCTTATGGTCATATGTAAGTTTCTGCGGTATGCATATTAGCATAATAGAGCTGCATAATTGTTTCCTGATGCAGGAAATTCACTACTGCAAATTTTAAAATGAACAATACCATCATATACTCAAACATTTCTAGTGAAGCAAAGCCTACAATCCTTCAAAATAATTTGTTTTATTGCCAGATGGTTTCTGCCAACACAATTCCCCCTCTATCCAATATCCAATGAAATGTGGTGTCAGAATGCAAGTAGGCGGCAATATAAATTTTCTAAATAAATAAATAAATAAAATAAATGCACTTTGTGTAAATAATATGTATATTGAACTTTTATTCAAGGATATATTCATATTCGGAAGTAAAACATATAAACGCTCTTCTGTTTTTCTGTTAGATTAGATAAAATGAGTTTCACCAGTCTGATGCTCTTCAGATGTTTTTCCAAAAGCCTAAGGAAGGGCAGCAGTATTTTCCATCATTTCTGGATGGAAATAGATAGGAAAGACTATCTAAAATGATTATATGATTATAATTATGAATAGAATAGAATAGAATAGAATAGAATAGAATAGAAGAGAAGAGAAGAGAAGAGAAGAGAAGAGAAGAGAAGAGAAGAGAAGAGAAGAGAAGAGAAGAGAAGAGAAGAGAAGAGAAATTGAGTTCAATTATTTTTCTTGAACCAGATACTATCAGCATTGACTGCAAAGGAGCTACTAGCTTATGCCAAGGCAGGGTCTGTGGCAGAAGAAATTTTGTCAGCCATCAGGACAGTTGTTGCTTTCAATGGACAGAAGAAAGCTATAGCAAGGTAAGATGACATTTACATGTCCATAGGACACTGCCTTATGCCAAGATACCAATCAGTTTGGGTTCATTTTATGTTAATATTTTATATTAATATGTGTTAAGTAGTAGTGCTTCTGCAATCTTCCCCAGATCTTTATGAACTAGAATAGGATCAAAGGATCAAAAACAGGTACAGTCACATTAAGTCTTTTCCAAACCTTAGATTTCCAGCCATCAGGCTGCTTGATCTCTCTGTAAATAACTATTCTTTGGACATGAGATTATGTATGTCATGAAAAATTGTATAGATTAGATTTTTTCCCCTCTCTCTTTCCAAAAGCTAAAGGGAAGCAAAAAAGATCAGGAACAAAAACAATGTTCCAATGTAGTATACAAATATACTTCACCTACTTAAATTAATGTGGCCAATAGTTCCCACAGTCAGGATGGTAACTTGGATTATGAAAAATTTGTGCCCTCTCTTGTTCATACAGTTATACATAAAACACTTTCCTAATGTTTAAATTACCACAAAAAATAAAGTTTTGTGAGTTTTCCTGTTGCTGAATAATCGCGAATAAATTTTGGAGATCCAATTTATTCACGTGACATTAAAGTTCATAATGTGCTCTGGCTTGTTCCTGTAATTTGTACTAAATTTCAACCAATGTGTAACATCGGTTTCTTCAATGGAACATCACTGGATGAAATGTCCCTGCTTTTCTCAGGGAAATGTCTTGTAAAAAGACAGATCCAAGGAAATTTCAGTGAGATTTCAACAGCTCCAGGAACTGATTTTTTTTAAAGGAATGATTAAAAGGTACAAATGTTTGTTTATTATTATTATTATTATTATTATTATTATTATTATTATTATTATTATTATTATTATTATTAAAATTTCTATGCCACCCTGTTCCGAGAACTCAGGAAAGATGTATCATAAAGCTATGCTAAATCTAACATGCTAGATCTGTTTTCAGGTATGATAAAAATCTAAAAGAGGCTCAGTCTATTGGAATAAAAAAGACAATCACCACTAACATTTCGATTGGTGTGTCCCAGTTTTTGATATATGGATGCTATGCCCTTGCCTTCTGGTATGGAACCAACCTCACAGTAGACGAAAAGGATAACTATGATATTGGAAGAGTATTAATTGTAAGTTTACATTTTCTATTGAATGCAAATGTTTAAATAACTAAATATCCAATAAATCTATTAGATAAATTTAATAAATCTATCATCTAATATATCAAAAGGTTCTTTCAAGGTTTGTCATCTTAAGAAAAAAAGAAAAATTCTAATAAAGTCATTGGACATAATAAAGTCATTGTTAGATAGGCACCTGTTTTGGGACTCTGGGTGTAACTAAAATGCATGAGGCAGGGATGCAAAATATTTTCTAAGAGCATCTTCCTCAAAACATAGTGGATGAAGGCAGACCGAATGTATATCTGAATTCATTCTGTTGGCGTTAAAAGTCAAATATCGATTAAATCTATGTTTAGACATGCATACATAGATAAGCCTGTATTTAAGTACCAATTAATTCCAATGAATGTTAGGTTGCCAAATGAATGATCTCTGACAGTGGAGAGATTTAAACCATTCACAGCTTTGCATAGCTGTTAGTATCTACATCATTTACTTTGCTTTCTAATTAAAAAGACCATTATTTCATTTCTAATCTATTGATCATAGTAAATCAGTTAATGAAAATTTATATAAAGATTTCATGAAGGATTTGGGATACTAGGATCCCACACCTTGACACCGAAAGTGCTGTCAGAGGCATTTCAAGAGATTAGAAAAGTGAAGGTGGTGGCCACAACTATGCAAGCAAGCCCCACATTTTTTCACTTGTGTCATGCATGTGATGCACATGAAAATGAAGGGGTTTTACAGACATGTACACAAAGAGAGATATAGTATTGTGTGTCTGTGTGTGTTTGTGTGTCTGTATGTACATCTGACAAAGTGAGAAAGAGCCTGTGGCCTAGAGGTTAATACAGCTGCTTAAAATGCACACAGGCCAGGTTCGAATCTCAGAAGGGTGTGTCTGGCTGAAGAGAGTTAAGAAGCTCAAAATATTCTTTGTTAGCAATCTAAAAAAATGTATATATAGGTCTTTGGTTCTTCGGGTTTTCTCCCACGTAGAATATATATATGTCTTTGATATATATATGTCTTTGATAATTTTGAATATTGGAATATTGGAATCCCAGGTATGGACATTTAAAGTCAATCAGATAAAAATAAAAGAGCTCTGGGATGTAAGGTAATAGGCTTTTTTTATTAATTGCTGAGCTTTCATTAACAACCTGTTAACATCATCAGAGCAAAGGGTAAATGAGAAGGGGGGAGTATGCGCATAAATTTACATAACAGTTAAACAACGGTTGCAGTGAGGCATGTGCACATAGCATGCTTAAGAAGCTCTTAAAGGCATAAAGCAGTCAGTCTCAAGACCATTTTCAAAAGTCGCGCTTGTCAGCTGTTTGGCGCGTAGATCCAGCGTGCCTGTCAGCTGTTTGGCGTGAGGTTCTTAGGGCTTCGTGCTCAGTCTTGTGCCAGCGGGATTCCTTCCGTGAGGTGCAGCTTGGGGGTTCGTTTCACTCTATTGCGTGCAGGAGCTGCGGGATTTGATCTGTAGGGAGAGAAAGCAGATGCCCTCGTGGAGCATGTGAATGATTTGCCTGCCCTCACTCCCCCTTTTTAGGAAGCTGTGAAATCGTCTCTGTTAAAGAAGCCAGCCTCTTGGATTGTATAGTTTCTTTGGTGTAGGGTTGCTGTGTGTGTGTGTTAAAAAGGGCTTTATGCCTTTAAGAGCTTCTTAAGCACGCTATGTGCACATGCCTCACTGCAACCATTGTTTAACTGTTATGTAAATTTATGCGCATACTCCCCCCTTCTCATTTAGCCCTTTGCTCTGATGATGTTAACAGGTTGTTAACGAAAGCTCAGCAATTAATAAAAAAGCCTTTTCGCTTACATCCCAGAGCTCTTTATTTTTATCTGATTGACTATATATATATATATATATATATATATATATATATATATATATATATATATATATATATATATATATATATATATATATATATATATATATATATGTGTGTGTGTGTGTGTGTGTGTGTGTGTGTGTGTGTGTGTGTGTGTATATATATATATATGTATATATGTATATATATATATATATATATATATATATATATATATATATATGTATGTATATGTGTGTATATATATATATATATATATATATATATATATATATATATATATATATATATATATATATATATATATATATATATATATATATATATATATATATATATATATGTCAAGTGTTTATTTTTTAATAAACACTTTGTCAACAATTCTTTGTCAACAATTTTAAAACAATATATATATATATATATATAGAGTTGTATCTAGCCCCTCTCAGCTCAGTAAAATCCACATAAAGATGTCTTTAAGAGTTTTATTTAACACATTTCAAAAGGATTCACTTCAAAGCAAGCTGCTGGCATTTTGCTGGCCGGAACGGCCAATTCTGAGTTATTTACATTTAGATTAAACATGCTCTCCTCCCACCTTCCAATTAACTCACTCTTTATCAATCACATTGTCCAAGACCTCATTATTCTTCCGTAGATTTCAAAAAACACCAGAAAACTGAGTTTAAACGCGCTGCTCAAGGTATCAGGCTACTCCTTGATTAACGTTGCTTGTGACAAAGGCGTAGTCTCTCTTTCCCCTTCTAATATAGTTTCCGATACGTCATTTCCCCATTACTTCCTCTTCCCACTTAACTGACACCTTCACTTATCAAACCTTCTGAATCTTGGATCAAGCCATCTAACTTCTTGTTCCAAATCTGACTCATCACTTTGAGAGTCTGACTCAGAATGCATACAAAGCTCCTCATTGTCTAGCTCGGCTGCCGGGAGGGGAAAATACCCAGAGGGGCCTGGTTCTGCTTCGTCATCCTCTGATATGTCCCCAGCTGGTCTAGAAACACCCACAACACTATCCCCCCCCGCAGGCCCCTCCTCCGGGGTCCGTCGTAGGGGATGTGGTTTGGAGGGAAACGCAGTATGAAAATCCCACATTAACTCAGGAGCCTCAATATCCTGAGCATCTACCCAACAGCCAACGGCTGGCCCACCCCCGGTCCAATCAACCAAATATTGGAAGCGGTCGTTGAGCCAGCGGGAATCTCGGATACCGGACACCTCCAACCGAGAAACAGGAACTTGAGCACGGCGAGCTGTCGGGCCTGGATCAGGAGGTCGAAGCGGAGAATCAGGGTTGACAGGAACAAGCAAGGAGCGATGAAACACGGGATGTACATGAAGAGACCTAGGCAAAGTCAAACGATAGGTCACCAGATTGATGACCGTCTCCACAGGAAAAGGACCCATGAAACGTTGATCAAGCTTGCGGTGAATTCTCCCTGGAAACAAGTACTTGGTGGAGAGCCAAACCCGATCTCCAACAGCTAACGGCGGCGTGTCGCGACGCGAGCGGTCTGCAACCCTCTTGTAGTCTTCCTTGGCCTTAGTCAAGTGCTGCTTAACCATCTCGTGGACTGACTGGAGTTCGGTTAAATAGTCCTCTGCAACTGGAACTGGAGAATCGAGGAGCGTGAGCAGGAAAAATCTGGGATGATAGCCATAGTTGGCAAAAAACGGAGTGGTCTGAGTGGAAGTGTGCTGAGAGTTGTTGAAATTGAATTCGGCCACGGAGAGATATTTGGACCAATCGTTCTGTTGGTCGTTGATGAAACAACGCAAATACTGCTCCAGGATGCCAATCACTTTCTCTGTACCCCCATCAGTCTCTGGGTGATGCGTGGAGGCTAGATTAACTTGGACTTGAAGCGCAGACATGAGTGCTCTCCAGAACTCCGAGGTGAACTGGGTTCCTCGGTCGGACACTATTTTGTCGGGCAAACTGTGTAGCCGGAAGATATGTTGAATGAACAGCTGAGCAGTGACCTTGGCTGTCGGTATTCTTCGGCAAGGAATGAAATGTGCCATCTTGGTCAGCATGTCCACCACTACAAATACAACGGTGTAGCCGGCAGAAACAGGTAGACAAGTCAAGAAGTCCATGGAAATAGCTCCCCAGGGACTCTCCGGCGTGGGCAAAGGCTGTAATAATCCCGGAGGGGCTCCTGTGGCATGTTTTGCCTGACGGCACCGTACACAGGAATTCACATAAGACTGAACATCATGGCGAAGTCTGGGCCACCAAAAAGTTCGAGACACTAAGTGGAGAGTCTTAAAGAAACCAAAATGACCTGCCGCAGGGTTATCATGGCATTGAGTCAGGATGAGACCACGGAGTGGGCCTGCTGGAACATATAACAGGTTGCGGAAGCGTAACAGTCCCTCGGACAAGGTCCAAGGTGAGTCGGGACCCACCTCTTGTCTCTTCCGTATCGCAAAGTCATCTAGTTGTTGCGCTTCCCGAATCTGTCGTCGTAGATCTACCGGATCATGCACGGCTGCGATCGATTCAATAGGCAGAATGGTTCGAAGCGGTAAGGGGTCCTTGATCTGTAGATACTCAGGTTTACGGGACAAGGCATCTGCTCTTTTGTTGTACCCTTTCGGAATGTAGGTGACTTTGAAGTTGAATCGAGCGAAGAACAAAGACCAACGGATCTGACGTTGATTCAATTTCCTGGCAGATTGCAAAAATTCCAAGTTTTTATGGTCAGTCCGAACTTCAACTTGGTAGCGGGCTCCTTCCAGGTGGTGTCTCCAGGTCTCAAAAGCAGTCTTGATGGCCAATAGTTCCTTTTCCCAAATGGTATAATGGCGTTCGGAGGGAGTCAGTTTCCTGGAGTAATAAGCACACGGGAACAGGGGGCCGCCATCTTGGCGTGTTTGAAGTAGCACGGCCCCTACCGCAACATCTGAGGCGTCAGCCTCCACTACAAAGGGACGACAAGGATCTGGATACTTGAGAATGGGTTCCTGAACAAAAGCCTTTTTGAGGGTCTGAAACGCCTGTTGCTCGGCATCGCCCCACTGGAACTTAATGCCTTTCCGTAACAGTCGAGTAAGGGGCGCAGTCAAGGCAGAAGATCTCGGAATGAATATCCTGTAATAGTTCGCAAATCCCAAAAGTCTTTGGACATCTTTTGCTTTACATGGTGGTTGCCAGGTTTGCAAGGCCTCAACCTTGCCAGGATCCATGGCGATGCCTTGTGGAGAAATCACATGTCCCAGAAACTCAATGGTGGTTTGATAGAATTGACATTTCTCTAACTTGGCGTAAAGGTGATGCTCTCTCAAGCGTTGCAAAACTCGCCGGAGATGCTGAAGATGAGTTGGTCGTGACGGGGAGTAAATCAGGATGTCATCGAGGTAAACCACCACAAATTGATCTAATAAATCCCGGAAGATGTCATTCATGAAATGTTGAAAGACGGCCGGAGCATTGGTGAGTCCAAAGGGCATGACGGTATATTCAAAATGACCATACCTGGTCCCAAACGCGGTTTTCCATTCGTCCCCCTCTCGGATGCGAACCAGGTTGTAAGCACCCCGTAGATCTATCTTGGTGAAGATGGTCGCTGATCGGAGACGGTCCATGAGATCAGGAATCAAAGGCAGAGGGTACCGGTTGCGCACCGTGATGGCATTGAGCTTGCGATAGTCACAGCATAGGCGTAAATCTCCGGTTTTCTTCTTCACGAATAACACAGGAGCTGACAAAGGCGAGGAAGAGGGACGAATGAAACCCCTGGCCAGGTTTTTGTCCACAAAGTCTTTTAATGTGGCCAACTCGGGTTCTGACATGGAGTAAAGGCGTCCCCCTGGAAGTTTGGCATTTGGCAGCAAATCAATGGCACAGTCATATGGTCTATGCGGCGGCAATTGGTCTGCCTCTTTCTCACTGAATATATCTGCAAAGTCCGCTAGGTCGGCCGGCAAGGTGATGTCAGGGTGGGATGATAGCTGGGCTGCGCAAACTTGGCGTACGTGGTCTACACATTGCAAACTGGGAAATGAAACAAAGTTCTGGGACCACACGACACAAGGATCATGGGTTCTCAACCAGGCTAGGCCGAGAACTAAGGGGAAATGAAGTCCCTTGGTAACATAGAATTGGATGGCTTCTTCATGTTGTCCTATGACCAGGCATATGGGCTGGGTCATGAACTTGATCGGTCCAGACAACAACTCACGACCATCGATTGTCTCAACCAACATAGGCGGCTTCACGGAGCACAAAGGTATGGCATGCTGACGAGCGAAAGCTTCATCCATGAAATTGGTGGTGGCTCCAGAATCCAACAAGGCGTGGGCCAGAATGCCCTGGGCATGATTTCCCAGAAGTATATTGGTTGCTAGGATCAGATGTCTCGGAGGACCGGGGTCTTCGTCTGCGGAACTGGAACTGGGTTTGGTGCCTGCCCGACCCAATGTTTCCATTAGGCCGGGCTCTGGTCGTTTCCCGGCAAGGTGGCTTGAAACTGCTGAATGGGAGGCCGAGCTGGAACAGGAGTAGGACCTGCCGTACCACGTCTTTTCTGGGGGCAGGCCATGACAAAGTGACCCATCTCTCCACAGTACAGGCACAATCCCTCAGCTCTCCGTCTTGCCTTCTCAGCCTCGGTCAAGCGAGATCTGGCTGCACCAAGATCCATGGGTTCATCTCTGGCCATGGGTACAGGACGCCTCTCAGTATAAGCCGGCACTGGTTGGAAAATACGTCTGGGTGCCGGGATGGGTGGATTGATAGGTAGGGTCTGGAATCCTCTGCATGGTGCAGGAACTGGCTTGGCACTTCCGGTGACTGGAACCATCTGTTTGACCAGGCGGGCATCCATGGCTTGCGTTTGCATCTCAATAGCCAAACAATGTTGGTATAATGCATCCAGGGTCGCGGGTATTACAGTATGTCTCAATCCATTCAAGATCTGGGAAGACAGGCCATCTTGAAAGATTTCCATGAGAGCCTCATCATTCCAATTAATTTCTTGAGCTAGGCGGCGAAAATCTGATATATATTCCGCTACGCAGCGCGATCCTTGACGTAGCTCTCGTATCCGCCTGGTGGCATTTTGTCTACGAAGGGGGTCAGCAAATTCTCTTTCCATCAGCTGGCAGAATCCTGCATAATTGCGCAGGACAGGATCTTGTCCGTCTATCAGAGGAGACGACCAATCAGCAGCTGGACCAGAGAGTAAACTTAAAATGAAAGCTACTTTAGTTTCATCAAGCTGGAAATCTGCTGGAGTTGAGGCAATGAATGTTTTGCATTGGTTTAAAAAAGCTGAAAATTTACTACGCTCTCCAGTAAACTTATCAGGCAAGGCTAAATAACATCTGCTTCGTCTGGGAGGGGGGGCTGGAGCTGGGGCTGGGGCTCCTGCAGCTTGAATCTGCTGTTGCAAATTGCCGATTTGTAGCTGGAGATTTTGAACTAATTGATACAGAGCCGGATTATCAGCAAGAAGCTGCTCCATGATGTCACTGAAAGCTCGGACTAATTTTCGTCTTTTCTTTCTTTTGGTCACGAGCAATCTGTTGTATCTAGCCCCTCTCAGCTCAGTAAAATCCACATAAAGATGTCTTTAAGAGTTTTATTTAACACATTTCAAAAGGATTCACTTCAAAGCAAGCTGCTGGCATTTTGCTGGCCGGAACGGCCAATTCTGAGTTATTTACATTTAGATTAAACATGCTCTCCTCCCACCTTCCAATTAACTCACTCTTTATCAATCACATTGTCCAAGACCTCATTATTCTTCCGTAGATTTCAAAAAACACCAGAAAACTGAGTTTAAACGCGCTGCTCAAGGTATCAGGCTACTCCTTGATTAATGTTGCTCGTGACAAAGGCGTAGTCTCTCTTTCCCCTTCTAATATAGTTTCCGATACGTCATTTCCCCCATTACTTCCTCTTCCCACTTAACTGACACCTTCGCTTATCAAACCTTCTGAATCTCGGATCAAGCCATCTAACTTCTTGTTCCAAATCTGACTCATCACTTTGAGAGTCTGACTCAGAATGCATACAAAGCTCCTCATTGTCTAGCTCGGCTGCCGGGAGGGGAAAATACCCAGAGGGGCCTGGTTCTGCTTCGTCATCCTCTGATATGTCCCTAGCTGGTCTAGAAACACCCACAACATATATATATATATGTTTTCTGAGGTTTTCGCGGGTGTTTGTATGTAGGTCTTTGATTCTTCGGGTTTTCTCCCACGTAGAATTTGAAGTGTCTTGGCGATGTTTCGACGAAGTCCCATTCGTCATCTTCAGGCTGGTGCTTTCGGCTTTGTGCTTCTAGGAGCAATGTGTGACTGTAGCTGTTTCTTCCTTTTAACTGCCAGTGGAGGGTTGAACTGAACTGATTGGCTGGGAGCTCAGCTGTGTTCTGATTGGGTGAAGGTGTGTTCTGATTGGTTAGGGGCTTGGCTGTGCTCTGATTGGATGGGGGGTTGGCTGTGCTCTGATTGGATGGGGGAGTGTTCTGTTTGGGTGGGGGCTTTGTTGTGCTCAAGTTAGTCTGAGTTACAGGGGGATTAGAGATGGTGAGCTGCATAGCTGTTTGGCTTCGCATTCGTGGGCGTGCCTCATCTTCATGGTGGGTGTCAGTTTGTTTCATGTATGGATTGGAGGGGTTTAAGGTGGCTAATGATGCAGCTGTGGTCTGGCTTCTGGTTTGTGGTCGTGCCTCATCATCGGTGTGGGTTTGGGTTTGCTTTTTGCCTGGATGTGTGGTGATGACATCCTGTGTGGTTTTTGTGAGTGTAGGTCTGGTGTCATTCTTTGTGTTATGGACTCGTTTGTCAATAAGGGCGGGTTTCCAAATGGCTGGTAGGCGGGAGGTATCATCTCGTTTGTTCATGCTGTGAGGGCATTTTTCTATCTCAATGGCTTCTCTGATTATTCTGTTATTAAAGTGTTCAGTTTTGGCAATAGTTCTGGTCTTTTTGAAATCAATTTCATGTCCTGTGGCTTTAAGGTGTTGGACCAGGGAAGAAGTTGGTTCGTCTTTTTTGACTGAGTTTTTGTGGTCTTCAATGCGTGCACTTATTCTTCTGTTGGTTTGTCCGATGTATGTGGTGGAGCAAGCAGTACATGAGATTTCATATACTCCTTGATTTTCTAACTCAATTTTGTCTTTGGGGTTTCTTAGGATGGTGGATATTTTTCTGTTTGTGCAGAATGCTGTCTTGATGTTATATTTGTGCAGGATTTTGCTGATTTTGTCTGTGGTGCCTTTTATGTATGGGAGGAGGGCTTTGCCGTTTTCTTGTTGTCTGTCTTGGATTTTAGTGGGAGTTTCTTTTTGGATTAAGTTGGAAATCTTATTTCTTTGAAATCCGTTGGATGTTAGTACATTAGTGAGAGTGTGTAGTTCGGTTTTTAGGTGTTGTTCGTCAGCTAGGCATTTGGTTCTGGAGATGAGTGTCTTGGCTACGGAGTTGATCTGTGCTGGGTGGTGGTGTGAGAGTGTGTGCAGATAGCGGTTTGTGTGTGTTTTCTTCTGGTAGATGGTGTGTCCTAGGGAGCCATTGGATTTCTTGTAGACTAAGACATCCAGGAAGGGAAGTTGGTTATTAGCTTCTGTTTCCATGGTGAACTGTATTTTGGGGTGTAGGTTGTTAAGGTGTATGAGGAAGTTGTCCAGTTTTTCTTTCCCATGTGGCCAGATTACGAAGGTGTCATGTACGTATCTGAGCCAGAGTTTGGGTTTGTGATCAGATTTTTCTAGGGCTTGGGTTTCAAAGTGTTCCATGTAGAGGTTAGCAATGACAGGTGAGAGGGGTGATCCCATGGGTGCTCCTTCTATTTGTTGTATTTTTGTCCATTATACATGAAGTATGTGTTGGATAGATAGTGGTTGGTCAGATCTAGGATGTGTTTGGGGGGGTTATATTTGTTTTGGATAGCTGTTAAGGCTTCTTTGATTGGCACTTGGGTGAAGAGGGATATGACATCGAAGCTAACGAGTAAGTCGCTGGGCTGTAAGTTTTGCTTCTTTATGATCTCTATGAACTGGAATGATTTTTTTACGTGTGAGGTGATGGATTCTGCATAGGGCTGTAGTTGTTTGGCGAGAAATTTGGCTAGGTTTTGTAGAGGTGAGCCTATGGAGCTGACGATGGGTCTAAGTGGGGTTCCTTCTTTGTGTATCTTGGGGAGACCATAGAGCTTAGGGCATCTGGATGATTTCTCTCTGGGAATGATTCTTTGCTGGATCTCTTCACTAATGGGGGAGGCTTTTATTTTGGATCTAGTGTTTTTTTCCAGGTAGATGGTGGGATCTGTGTTTAGGGGTTTGTATGTGGAGTTTTGGAGTAGGTTGGTTAATTTGGTTTGGTAGTCAGATGTATTCATGACCACCGTGGCGTTGCCCTTGTCTGCTGGTAGGATTATTATGCTGGTGTCTTGTTTCAGGTTAAGTAGTGCTGTCTGCTCCTCTTTGGGTAAGTTGCTTTTGGGTGGCTTGCTGGTGCAGAGTATGTTGGTGATTTCGAGTCTGATTCTGTTAGCGTCGTCGGGGTTGATTTTGGTCAGGCTGGTTTCAACTCTGCATATAATGGTTTCAGTGGGGATGTGTTTGGGAGCGACTGCAAAGTTGAATCCTTTGGAAAGGACATTGGTTTCGGCTTTGGTGAGGATCCTATATATATATATATAAAGTTTCAGTTTTGCCTTTGCAATAAAGAGAGTTGTGTTTCACCTGCTGCCTCTTCAATGCCACAAGGAACAGCAAACTTAAGAAAACCAATGGATGGGAGCAGAAGCCGTTTTATCTGCCGGCCTGCAAAGGAGGAACTTTCACAGCATCTTCACCCCAGCCACTGTGTGCACTGAGGAAGTTATTCTTTTCTACGACTAATAAGAGAATAAGTTCCAGGTATTAAAGGGCTTCCAGTTCCAGATCGCGGCACCTGCGGATGTGCAGAGAGAGCACTCTCTCCACCGTCCGGTTTCCCTTCATAGGAAGACCCTGGAAAGGGTCGAAAGTCATCCTGGAGGGGCGACCACCGCTGAGGAGGACCTTTGACAGATCGTGGAAGGGCAGGAGCTCCCAGCCAATCAGTTCAAACCCCCACTGGCAGTTAAAAGGAAGAAACAGCTACAGTCACACATTGCTCCTAGAAGCACGAAGCCGAAAGCACCAGCCTGAAGATGACGAATGAGACTTCGTCGAAACGTCGCCAAGACACTTCAAATTCTACGTGGGAGAAAACCCGAAGAACCAAAGACCTACATACAAACACCCGCGAAAACCTCAGAAAACATGCCTCATCTTCAGCTGCATCATTAGCCACCTTAAATCCCTCCAATCCATACATGAAACAAACTAACACTCACCATGAAGATGAGGCATGACCACGGACGCGAAGCCGAACAGCTGTGCAGCTCACCATCTCTAATCCCCCTGCAACTCAGAATAACTTGAGTACAACAAAACTCCCACCCAAACAGAACACTCCCCCATCCAATCAGAGCACAGCCAACCCCCCATCCAATCAGAGCACAGCCAAGCCCCCATCCAATCAGAGCACAGCCAAGCCCCTAACCAATCAGAACACAGCTGAGCTCCCAGCCAATCAGTTCAAACCCCCACTGGCAGTTAAAAGGAAGAAACAGTTACAATCACACATTGCTCCTAGAAGCAGAAGCCGAAAGCACCAGCCTGAAGATGATGAATGAGACTTCGTCGAAACGTTGCCAAGACACTTCAAATTCTACGTGGGAGAAAACCCGAAGAATCAAAGACCTATATATGTATATGTATATGTATATGTATATGTATATGTATATGTATGTGTATGTGTATGTGTATGTGTATGTGTATGTGTATGTGTATGTGTATGTGTATGTGTATATGTATATGTATATGTATATGTATATGTATATGTATATGTATATGTATATGTATATGTATATGTATTTATGTATGTATATGTATATGTATATGTATATGTATATGTATATGTATATGTATATGTATATGTATATGTATATGTATATGTATATGTATATGTATGTATAGGTATGTATATATGTGTGTATATATATATGTATGTATGTATGTATGTGTGTATATATATATATGTATGTGTGTGTATATATATATATGCATGTATGTATGTATGTATGTATATGTATATGTATATTACTACTTAACTCTACACTAGCTGGCCCACAAATTGTTATCCACAGTATTCTGTTGCTTTTCTTTTCCAAGTTAAATACTAGCAATAATAATCTCTGTATGCGGGAGATGCCAATAGTTAAAGGAATTCATTATAGAGCACATAAACATGATTGCTTACTTGCAGCATATATCCAGCAAGATGATCTGTGCTGAAAATCATATTACTAATCTTAAATTCTTCTTGGTGGGAAAATTACCTTTGAATTAAGGTAGCTTTCATCAAAACAGATATAAATAAAATATCAGTGCTGCCTGATTATATGAAATGATCATATTATGAATTGTTACTATTTTAAAACTACGTTTAAATCAACCTATGAAAATTATAGCCATATTCTGGATAGGGAGACCATGCAGCTCCAGAGTTGCTGCACGGGATCTCTGGCCACCCTGCACCCTCCTACTGACTGTAATTACTCTGCTGACTTATTAATTGAATCCACAGAATTGAGCACTTGTATTAAACTATTTTATTTTATTTTTTTTACTTGACAGATTTTCTTTTCTGTGCTTATTGGTGCATTTGCCCTTGGACAGGCTTCCCCCAATTTGGAGAATGTGGCCAATGCTCGAGGAGCAGCCTACCAAGTCTTTAAAATTATCAAAAAGGTATCTATGGGCTATAATATATAAATATATTTATGGATATTTGAATACTTCATTTTTGTATTTCTTTGCATCTTCTTAAATAAGAGGAATAACCCTATGGCATATCACTTGAAGGAACAGAGGAACCTTTGGCCAACCAGACAATTGCATAAAATGTCAATTCCTTGTTATGGATTTAGAATTTAATTGCAAATGAATCTAAGTTTGAGTGTGTTCAAACTTGACAACTTTAAGACTGGGGAATTCTGGGAGCGGAAGCCCACATATTAAATTTGAAAAACATTGAATTAAATCTTGCGGGAGTATCCTGTATAGGAAAGAAGAGCCTATGGCAATAATGGTATGAGAATGATAGGATTTCAAAAATCTAGAGCCTCACTGTCTTTCTTACCATATTCACATGAATAAAATGAGAATAGTACTTGTGAACTATTTCAGCACTGAAAAAGAAGATGAACTGAACTTAAATATTTGTTCTTATTCAGCAATATTCTATTTGATTTCCTTTATTTACTATTCTAGCTTCAAAACAATAAATTGTCCATTTGGTAATTATGAATGGAAGTATATGAACTGAAGGCAAGAACAGAATTGTTTCCTATCTTTGTTTCAACTCTTGGTTAAGTTTCAGAACATTTAATTTGTTGATTTTTGATGTAGTGGAATTACCAGTAGAACGGGAGACGACCCCTTTAGGGGAAGTAAAGAGTTGATTAAGGGGAGGAAATGTCTGAGATTAAGCCCTTAGCTCTATATCTGCCATTTCCCAAGGTAGGGGAGACAATCTGGCAAGATTCTTGTAATAAAGGTGATCAGCAGTAAAGTATTTACTTGGGCATATTCACAAATGATTCTGGTTCCTTGCACCTGATAATTATATGAATATAACAGGAATCCCAAATTACATTCCTAATATATTTGAATCTAATTAGCCTTAATTGCTAATGATTCTCATATAGTCAAGCCTTGGCTTTGAAATTTATAGGACATCTATTTCTTATTTGAAAAGGCAGCTATATTTCTCAGAAATGCAATTCTGTAAGAAGAAAAGTAATGCATCATTTCCCATGCTTTACATCTCATACTTATTTAACATTGGAGAAAAACCTGCCTTTATTAAATATAAAAATTATAGATTATTTTCTCAATTATTTTTCTAGCCTCGTCCCATAGATAGCAGTTCCACTGAAGGATTCAAGCTGGATAAACTCCAAGGAGAAATTGAATTTAAAAATATCTTTTTCAGTTACCCTTCTAGACCAAATATTCAGGTAAGACAGATTTTTTTTCTACCTCTTTTTAGGCCTGTAAAAGAAACACTGTTTTCTGTATGATCATGGAAAGGTCTTAAGAATATGTAATTACAAGCTTCGTTACAAAATAGAAACACTCTAACAGTAATAAAAATGTGTAATTATAGAAGATAAAGGAACTTTTGTAGATATTTTAAATGATTTTAGAATGTTTTCACTGACTAAAAATATGTTAGATGATCTTCAAGAATATTTTTCATGTATTGCAGGCATGACCTATACTGCATTAAGCCAGAGAGGTGACTAAAACATTTTAAATGTATATTTTTATATTTTGAATAATTTCAGATTCTTAGAGGTTTGAATTTAAAAATACAACCTGGACAGACCATTGCTCTTGTTGGTTCCAGTGGTTGTGGGAAAAGCACTACTATTCAACTCTTGCAAAGATTTTATGATCCACCACAAGGACAGGTAGGTTCATTTTAATGCAAGGACAGCTAGGATATCTTGCTATTGGGACTTCTGGACTTGACTTTTCAATAAAAGGGCTGACAACACCAACACCAAAACCTCTAATGTACAATACCTAAAAAAGCTGTCTGAATCTAGCAATCAAACATCTACACTGGTGCCTCTTACAAACTTCTATTTTCCTTCATGCAGATCACCATAGATGGGCATGATATTCGGACACTTAATATCAAATGGATGAGGAAAAACATTGGCATTGTAAGCCAAGAACCAGTTTTGTTTGCTACCACAATTGCAGGCAATATTCGTTATGGCAGAGAGGATATTACTGATGCTGAAATTGAAGAAGTAGCCAAAGAAGCAAACGCTTATGACTTCATAACGAAACTTCCTGATGTATGTAGCACAATTTTCACATTCTTGTAAGGATGATCCTCTAATAAGGATTGGATAATCTGTTTGTCCTCACCCATTTATGTGCTTTTCAGGTCTATCACACATTTTTTTCTTTAAGCACAATATACTTTATCATAGAGCAATTTATTGAAGCCAGTGTTATCCAACTAACCTTAACACTTGACACCTTGTTGTTTAGCTGATTCTTTATATCTAACATCTGTAACCAGACTTTGTTAAACTAATAATTGTCAGTATTGGTCTTTGTAGGAATGTCTACAATGATTTAAAAAAACAAAAAAACCCGGGCAAAGATCTTTGGAAGAAACTAAAAAATGCAGAATGTTGGGATCAAAGCCCCATCCATTATCCACATGAGAAAACATACAAAAGAAGAGGGCTTCATTTGTGGTCTCAATTGCTATTTAGCCTGCTTCACATGGGCACGCACATGCACACACCCACACACAGAGTTGCTCTTTTGATCTTTTTCTATTGCTAGTTAGACAAAAAAGTGGAATTTATTTCTATCAGTAAACAATAAAGCACACTTTCCACCTACACCCACAATGCATGTATTCTTTCCATGCTCTATAATATTATCAAACTAACTTAAATGAATTTTCATTGTTGTTGTTAGTTGCAAAGTCATGTCCGACCCATCGTGACCCCATGGATAATGTTCCTCCAGGCCTTCCTGTCCTTTACCATCTTCTGGAATCCATTTAAGCTCATGCCTACTGCTTCAGTGACTCCATCCAGCCACCTCATTCTCTGTCGTCCCCTTCTTCTATTGCCCTCAATCTTTCCCAGCATTAGGCTCTTCTCCAATGAGTCCTTCCTTCTCATTAGCTGGCCAAAGTAGTTGAGTTTCAACTTCAGGATCTGGCCTTCTAAAGAGCAGTCATGGTTGATCTCCTCTAGGACTGATCAGTTTGATCGCCTTGCATCCAGGGGACTCACAGGAGTCTTCTCAAGCACCATAGTTCAAAGGCCTCAATTCTTTGGCACTCAGACTTTCTTACGGTCCAACTTTCACAGCCATACATTGCAACTGGGAAAGCCATGCCCTTGACTATATATACTTTTGTTGGCAGGGTGATGTCTCTGCTTTTTAGTATGCTGTCTAGATTTGCCATAGCTTTCCTCCGCAGGAGCAAATGTCTTTTAATTTCTTGGCTGTAGTCCCCATCTGTAGTGATCTTGGAGCCCAGGAAGATAAAATCTGTCACTACCTCCATTTCTTCCCCATCTATTTGCCAGAAATTGAGAGGGCCAGATGCCATGATCTTGGTTTTCTTAATGTTGAGTTTCAAGCCAACTTTTGCACTCTCCTTCTTTACCTGCATCAAGAGGCTCTTTAGTTTCTCTTCACTTTCTGCCATTAGAGTGATACCATCTGCATATCTTAGGTTGTTGATATTTCTCCTGGCAATCTTAATTCCAACTTTTTATTTATCTAGCCCTGCCTTTCTCATGATGTGCTCTGCATATAAGTTAAATAGGCAGGGTGACAGAATACAGCCTTGCCAGACTCCTTTCCCAATTTTGAAACAATCAGTGGTTCCGTGTCCAGTTCTCACTGTTGCTTCTTGACCCGCATATAGATTTCTCAACAGACAAATAAGATGGTCTGGTCCTTCCATCTCTTTAAGAACTTGCCACAATTTGTTGTGATGCACACAGTCAAAGGCTTTAGCATAGTCAATGAAGCAGACGTAGGTGTTTTTCTAGAACTCCCTAGCTTTCTCCATGATCCAGCGTATGTTGGCAATTTGATCTCTTTTTTCATCCAACTGTAAAAATTAGAGCGGATAGTGTGGGCAATCTATATTTTTTCTATACTGTTTAGCCAATTGAAACTCAGAAATCTTTATTCATTTTTCTGAAAATCTCCCAGAGATCATCTATTGCAGTGGTTCCCAACCTTTTCTATACCCTGCACTCTTAGAACAGTCCTGATATATTCTTGCACCCCTTGCAAAACTTTGAAATAATGGCAACAAATTATGCATATACACTATAATTTTGAAAATTTTCACACCCCCTGGTATATTGTCTCGTGCCCCCAGGGGGTGCGATAAGGAATCCCTTATCTATTGTATTAAGTATTTTGCCTTTGAAAATAATATAGAAACCTCAGGGGATGCAAAGTGAAGAAATATAAAATGCCTTTGTAGTAGCAGTGAGCTTGGTAACTATACAGAGGTCCCAGAAAAAGGAGTCTCATCCCACCTTATCTTTCCTTAAGCTCATCTTCTCTGCTAAGCTTTGACATTTTGGAATTAGGTCAATTTTTTAGAGTTATTATATAATGTTCTTTGTTTTTCTTGCTAAAATAACATTGGATCATATACTTTTCACTGGTAGACTCTTAAATTAATAGGAAATTAAAGGCATATGCATCCAGGTTACATGGGTGTTTCCAAAACTTTTCTTGAATGAGATTATTAGCTGCCATGTCTTCTGAATGTTCAATCATCATAGTATGATACTTTGTTGTTGTAATGGAGATTGAACTAGCTGTCTCAATTGTGCAGTTCTTCCAGTCAATAGTTAATTATATTTAATGACTGGCTTTGTTTAATTATGGTTATTTATAAGGAGGATTTGTGCATTAGTATATACTCGTTTAATTACTTTGAGTAGAGAAATTCTCTTTTGAGCAATGGCAATTTTTAATCACACTGGAAACATTAAGAGTCAATTCAGTAGCTCAGAGGTAGACCAATGAAGTGTTGTATTTATACAGCATTCATATAAGTGAATGGATGTTACTCGGAGCATGCCAACATGGGACTTCCTGTTTTTCTTTAAGAATCTTTCATGTCATTGTTTAATTAGGCTATCCCTGAGATTTTGAAACTATTGGCACAGTTCATCTGATCAAAATGTCAAGAGAGCAACAAAGCCATGTCTATATTCAATGTCTGCAGTTAGAAAGTGGTCTGTTTGCTTTAAAACTGTGTATGTGTCCATGTGCACCTGCAGGTACATATTGTGTGTTTGGCTAATATATTCAATATACTTGCTTGAATACTAATAATCTGTTGTCACTTAGAAACACATATGAGCATAAAAAGTTTTCATTTCTGTATTTTGAATATCCCAGAAATTTAATACGATGGTTGGAGAAAGAGGAGCCCAGCTCAGTGGTGGTCAGAAACAGCGTATTGCTATTGCTCGTGCCCTGGCTAGAAACCCTAAGATCTTGCTACTGGATGAAGCCACCTCTGCTCTAGATAATCAGAGTGAATCTATAGTGCAAGCAGCACTTGATAAGGTAAACATAGCTGGTTAAATATGACTGTGTAGAGCAGAGGTCTTCAAACTTGGCCCTTTTATGACTTGTGGACATCAACTCCCAGAATTCCTCAGCCAGGCTAAGGAATTCTGGGAGTTGAAGTCCACAAGTCGTAAAAGGGCCAGGTTTGAAGACCTCTGGTGTAGAGCTTAAAGAATGACTTTAAGAAATTAAAGGCCTGCTGGTAAATAAATGCAAGTAAATGCATCCACAGGTGATCAAATTATGTTCAAAAAAGAAAATGTTACTCAAATATGTATTATTTAATAAAATATATATTTCATGATGAGAGAGTGTGATAATTGAATTGAAATAATAAATGAAATGAATCAGTGAAGTACAAGGAAAACAAGGAAAACAAAACAGGGACATGTTATTTTCTGTAGGAGATAGATAAAAAATATAATGAATTGTGTTGGTGTACAAGCAATCAATTAAAGTTAAAAGTATGTTGAAGAACATATGTAAGGGCAGTGTATGAAGATCTTCTGCATTCTAAGAGAAAGTCAAGCTTGAGGTTCCAGCAAAGTTTGAAAGAGGGGAAAAAGAGGATTTATATAACAGAAGTCTGAAGTGGGACAGGGCTAGGGTTTTTTTAAACAAACTATTTTGTCAATTTGCTTCTATGATAAACACACTCATGTACTCTGAAATGCTATAATTATTGTAACAATAAAATAAAAATCACCTAACAGTAACAATGCTAAAAGATATCAATCTTTCAGTGTTTCAGAATGGAGAAAGATAGGCACAGGACTTACTACAACTTTTTACCGGACTCAATATTGTTTGAATTTAAAGATTATGGCTTTAAAGATTATGTATAAATAAAACCTATACCCTGCCTATATTAGATAGTTTGTTTTTTTAAAAGGACATCTTACACTACTTACACCTAATGAAATTTTTAACCTCATAAAATCAAAAGCAATAACATTTAATTTAAGAGCTTCCAACCATTTCACAAGCATCTGGCTCAAAACTGAATGACTAAAAGTATCATTAATGGATAGTGCATGTTCTGGAACCTGAATCAAGATGCTTTGTAATTCAAGGCCAGACAGATAACTCAACAAAGATGATTATAAAACAAATATTTATTCAGAAATACTTGCAGAACTCACGTTTCAGTAGTTTCATCTGGATGTTACATATTTGTTCAACTTTATAGGTAAAATCAGTAATTGTTCCATAATCAATTTAGCCTTCAGCTTGGTGAGTTTTGCAATCAATATGGTACCACAGAGTTCTAACCTTGGTACGTTGTGGCCTTGTTATATTTTTAGTCTCCCTTTTCCAAAGGCGACACCGACACTGCAGCTCTCCCCACTGTAGACTCTGATGTATCTTATGGTTGCAATCAAAATGACGTAAGTGTGGCTCTCGGCTGCATTCATTTTCGTTGACACATCAGAGGAAGCGTACAATTCTTTCTTTTGTATGGTGGCAAGTGAGCTGGAGACATACATGCATTGCACGTGTATGCTTTGGAGACATCTTAAGAGGGCACTCCATGACTCCCAGTCTTGTTTTCGTTCTGGCAGATGCGGCCTGTCCCAATGTGTAGTGCTTTGGGAGAATGCGTGTAGCTGCAGAGATTGTTTGTCCACTATGGCCAAAGCTGAGTCATTGTGGACAAACAATCTCTGCAGCTACGCACTTACTCCCAAAGCACTACACATTGCCACACCATTGACCCCAACAAATCAAATCACAGATGGTAACCGGATGGGTGCACCTGCAGCGGCAATGGTTACACAGCAGGAAGTGCAACTGCTCTGAGATGAGCTCACCAGAAAGGAGTCAATATTGAGGCAACAGGAAGCGGCATCCCGAGGATCCGCCCCCAGACCTGACCACAGAGGAGAATCTCGACCACTAGCTGTGCCAGCCTACCAGGGAGCCGGCAATGCAGCATCTGAACAATGAGAAACCCTCCAACAAGTAAGCACACAAGAAGTCAGGTCCCCTCAGCTCAACATAAGGGCAGAGGAATTCAGACCAAACCCACAAAGTTCCTCGTATGTGCCATGGCAAGATACCCTTCGCAGATAACACACTGAAGAAAGTCACCAGCCAGACATGGCATAAGCCCCTGCTCTCGGAAGCGATACACCACCTCCATCTGGCTACAGCCCATATGCTGGACCAATGTATCCTCAAACATTCGGTGAAAGAAGGTTGGACATGGCTTCCAGAGGCGTGTGAAAATTCTCTAACAAACCAGGGAAGGACTATTTATTGTGGAAGCAATTTTTCAAGCAAGTCATCCATGATGAGAAGCTACACCCAGGGGAAGAGATCGGGTTTATGTCAGCATGGCTGGGACCAGAATCCTCAAAGGTAGTGGATGCGATCTTCATAGCATGTTTGAGTGACCCACCCATCACCCTTCGATTAGCCTGGGAAATGCTCGACAAGCACTATGGGGCACCTACTTTGACACAGTCCTCATTTCTTAAGGATCTTTACAATTTCCTTGTCATCAATATCAACGATCCTAGTTGGAGATTCTCCAACTTACTAGAGCAACTCTGGGCAGCACAACAAAGTCGCACCATGCTGGGACTTGCCTGCCTTGACCAGTTGACCAGTTCGACACCAGCAAACTTCCACCTTTTGCCGTTCTTACAGATTTTGTTTCCGATCAATCAGAACTGTACAATGACCCTTATTACCTTGATGTCGATGACAAACGTTTTACGATGCCAAAACAGACCAGTCACAACTTAGGCACTAACAAGGGTCCTTTCCAAGCCACAGAGGACAAAGCGCCTATTTCTGTATACAAGACAGAGGACACGACCCAGCCAAAGAAGACTTCAGACGCGCAACTGCCAAGTAGTATTCATTTCAAACCTCGCCTGTCTGTAAAAGATCTGACTTGTCCAATTCATAAATCTTCACACTCTCTAAACAATTGCAGAGAATTTGGAAGAAAGTCCCTGGATGATCAAAAGGCCTTGCTCAAGGAGCTTAGGATATGCTACAAGTGTTGTGACTCTATGGATCACATGGCCAAAGATTGTGCAGTTAGGGTGAAATGCCACCTGTGTAACAGTGACAAGCATCCAGCAGCCTTACATCCAGACTGTAAGAAGTCCTCTGAGAAGCCACAACAAGCAACCTCAACTCCTCCCACGACGACAAGCCTCAACGTGCTTCCAAAGAGCACCCAGTACCGATGGGAGTATACTGCACAGCAATATGTGGTGACTCACCATGCCCTTGTTCATGCTCCCCCATCTTTCTAGCTAAAGTCTATCCCGATGGGAGACCAGAAGAGGCTGTAAAGATGTACGTCATACTAGATGTAAACAGCTCTGCCACAATAGCTAAGTCAGCATTTTTCGACCTCTTTGACCTCCCGACTGAACTAACAGAGTTCGCAGTACAAACGCTTACAGTACTAATGAGCACGGTGGGGAGGAAAATCTCCGGACTATGCATAGAATCGATAGATGGGAATTCACAGTTCCTGTTGCCACCAGTGTTGGAATGGGAGAACTTACCAGACAATCGCAGCGAAATCTCAACACCAGAGGAGGCAAGAAACTTTCCTCACATAGCTCACATAGCCAATCTAATCCCTCCCCTAGATCCTGAAGCTGAAATTCTACTTATGGTGGGATGAGATGCCCATGAAACCATTGGTCCGATGAAAGAATCAAAGGCCCACCAGGTACCCCAGTAGCCATTAAGATGGAACTCGGATGGGCCATAGGAGGGATGATATGTATCGATAAGTTGCAAACCCCAACCCAAGTGAATGTCTTGAAGACTTCCATTCTCAGTAATGGGAGAGCTTCCCACCTAGAACCATGCCAAGAACACTTTACGCTTTCGACAGCCAAGCCTACTTTAGGAGGTTCCAGAACAGTGCAGATGGATGTGTGTTTTTATTAGTGCTTGTATGTGTGTGTCTTGTTTTTCTGCAGTATAAGTTTCAGTATTAGTCATTTTTGACAAGATGATTCATTAGCCATTTATCCTGTGGTTATTCTATTAATACCAATGTACTTTCCAGAGAAAAGAGTCAGAAATTTTCCTTTAGCATTTCAGTTCTTGCTTTCTTTTATGAATTGGGAGATTGTTTCCATTTTATAAAAGGACTCATTGCAAAGAGAAAGTTAGCATTCTTAACTGAAGCTACACCACCCACAATTATTCCATAATTAATCTACCAAATCTACCAAAACAGGAGCTTTGTTTAAACAGCTCCAGATGATGGTGTCTCCCATTATTCCCAATCCGCCAAATGAAAGTGAAATCTGCATGATATAGACAATATTTCCATGATTTTAGTCAGCCAAACTATAAAAGGATATAAAATATAAAAATAAATGATAATGAATATTTTCATCATTCTTAGAATGTATACAGATCAAAAGCCAATCTAGACATAAGACCAAAAATCTAAGATGATAAACTCAGGGAATTTAAAAGGATACTCTGAAAATTTGGAAAGTGGCTCCTTTATTTATTTGATAGCTACTTAGGCATTTCGAATGTTGCTAAGTGGTTTTCAGTAAAGAAATAGTGGTTTTATTTATATAATGTATATTAATAAGTATACAATAAATGCTTATTATGAGAATACAATGAAACCACAATACTCTCCCCAACAGAAAGTTGCAATCATTTCCACAAAACAGAAAGTGTATGTCTGTTATATTTTGTCCCAGTGCTGGGGTCAGAAACAATATGATTTACATTAGACAAAGGTTCTGGAGAGACAAGAGACTTTCTTTTTCCAAAATACTTTAAGCCAGAGTGTATAGCTAAATGTCTATGGAGATTTTCAATTATCCAAATCATGGTTGTCCCCAAGGTGCTTTTTTCAACTGGACTTGCTTGGTTTTTCCTTAAAGATTTTTCACTTCTTAACCAAGAAGCTTCTTCAGTTTTGAACTGAAATTCTAAACTAGAGGTCTTCAAAGCAGCCCTCTTCAGTTGTAAGGATCTTTTATAGTTGTCCCATATTATACTTCAATTGGTGTGAAGCATTAGCCATGATTTAAAGCACTCTATCAATAATGAAACTTGTGGCATAATGTTAACCAGATAAATTTAGTTATAGATAAACTTTTAAATCTTCGTGATATGTTCAACCATATCCAAACAACTATGGATTGCAAAAATATTGTCAGAAAATATGAGATATAAATAAGTACTAGAATGTCTTATTAAACCAAATAAGTGGGTTAACAGCAACATATTTGAGAAATCTACATTATTTATGACATGAGCTAAATTTTAAGAGATCTGATCTCTCTAAATTATACATGAAGAAATATAGGATGGAATTGTGAAGAAATTCATGTTTTAGATAAGGTTTTTTTCCCTCTTTATTTATTTCTTTTTCTTTTATCCTTCTTTGAAGGCCAGGGCTGGGCGCACCACCATTGTAATTGCTCACAGACTCTCTACAATCAGGACAGCTGATGTTATTGCTGGCTTTGAGAAGGGTGTTCTTGTCGAACAGGGGACACATAGTGAACTCATGGCACATAAAGGAGTTTACTATGCTCTTGTAATGCAGCAGGTAATGAGATTCAGAGGCTTGGTTCAAATGTGACACTATATGCTTTATGGGGATAATTCCCAAGTGTGCACTTTCTGCCCTTTCCCATATCTTAACTGTGAAAGGTTTGGAATCTTCCATTTTGGGTAAATTGCAATATAGTATTACCCGTATCTACAAGGGGGGAAATATTCCACCTTAATAAATAATGATCTGAAACTATCTTGTTTTCATCATTGCCAACAGAAGCTACTTTTTTTTCCAGATTTACATGTTGAAAGCTGTACTTTGGCTAAACATAAACAAAAACTGTAGCTACTCCAAATAGAGTACAAGAACACATTAGCCCACTTTTCTATAATACTGAATAATAGTCAAGCAAAGTTAATGAGAGGTTATTGGCTCTCTCCACAGGTCAAAGAAATATAATCCTTAAACTGCAAGAGCACTTTGAGGAATTTTTGTGTGTGTGTTTTTTTTAATTTAAAATCTGAATGTTTAACAGCTTTTGTTTCTTGAACATGGTACTTATAAAGCAAAACATTCACTTCCAGAGTAATCTCTTTTTTCCAAGAATGCCATTGGATTCTGTATAGTTCCTAGATTTGTGAGAAAATGATCATAGTAATGCTTCAGACATAGGTAAATGCAGTCAAGTTTTCAAGATTCTGTTACTGTAGCCAAGCAGCCAATTTTGACTGCTTTAAGGTAGATGGACTTTAACTCCCAGAATTCCTCAGCCGACCATGATTTTTTTTTTTTGCTACAGTCATTAAGCAAATCACAAAACTGTTAAGTGAATCCAACTTGCTCCATTGACTTTGCTTGTTGGAAGCCAACTGGCAAACATGTAACCCTGGAATGCTGCAGCCATACATGTTGGTTGCTAAGTGCCCAAATCACAATCTCATGACCATGGAAATGCTGCATTAGTTGTAAGTGAGAGGACCAGTCCTAAGTCACTTTTTCATTGCAGTTGAACTTCAAACAATCACTAATGGAATGGTTATAAGTTGAGGACTACCTGTAGATTTAATTCTCATAAGTTGTAATTAGAAAAATTAACCCCATTGGTAATTTATTTTTTTCCCCATTTTTGTTTTCATTTTATAAATGTTTAGAATTATCAGGGAGAAGAACAAGAGAGTGAAACTTCAAATGAAGAGACAGAATTTGAGACTGAGGATGAAAATAGTGAAATTTCTGAGAAAGAAGATTTATATGAAACAGCAGATCTAAATGATTTGGGGGGTTCTAATGCTGGCACAGAAGTGGCTAAGTATGGAAGTTTACGAAGAATATCCAATAGACCTTCTCTCAGTAGAGCATCTACTAAAAGATTTTCTGAAAGGAAAAGGAGAAAAAAACAGAAGAAGAAGAAAGCAAAGGAGGTCCATGTGGTTAGTAATAAGATTATTTCTAAAATATCTTCTATGTTAAAAATATGACTTCTCTGTAAGTGGTTTAGTGCTATGTGAAAATTGGCATCACCATCTTTTGATTCTAGTAACAAATCAGAATTATAAGAGAAGCTTTGTTCTTTCCATAAATGCCTTATATTTATCCATGTATTTGATTTCATTTTCAGATAAATTCATAGGTAAAAATAATCCAATTGTTAGGAAATATTGGTATTCAGTTTCATTCATCTCTGACCTGTATTTGGTCATTATGATAATGTATATGTCAAATAATATGAACACCAGTTAGAAAATTTGTTACACTTCTGGACTTTTGAAATATATTGTATTTCAAATATTCCACATCAAAATTTCATCTGAAACACACAACACTAAAATAATGAGAATCCAAAGTTAATGTACAGCAGCAAGACCCTAAAGCACACAGAATGATTCAACAGAATAATTCATGCAGAAATGTTGCCATTCATGAGGGATTTCTCTCACTTTTTAGTGACCTTTGTGGACAGATTCTGAGATAAATTGGCTTTTTGTTCTTTTCCTTTTGTTTTCACACTTGCATTCATTGTCTGAGATCATAGAAATGAGTGGGATTGAACACAGAAGCCAGTTTCTTTTCATTACTGTACAGTTGAGTAATTCTCAGTGACATTTCACCCATCAATTGCATTGCCTGTTTGTAATTTTGTTGATGATAAGGGGAATTTTCTCTCTTACAGAAAGAGACTCTCCCAGATGTTCCTTATTCCAGGATCCTGGCTCTGAATAAGCCTGAATTCTGCTACATAGGAATTGGGGTCGTTGCTGCTGCCATTGCAGGAGGTATTACTCCTGCCTTTGCAGTTCTGTTTGGCAAAATCATCGGGGTATGTTTAGGACCATTCAATACTTCTATTTCCTTTTTTGTAGAATCTATCAAACCAAACAGATGTACTGATTTCTTATCATGATCTTATTTTATTGGAAGCTGAGGTTATTCACAATGGCTTTACCAATGGCATTTCAATTTTTTCACCATCTCAATTCCATCTCCAACTTTCCAAAAATACATTTTAAATCGCTCCTTCCAAAAGAAATGAATAATCTTAATCCTTGTAAAAGAACCATCTTCCAAGGCAGTATAAAATAGGAGACAATAACCCAGAACATATATATTACAGTACTGTTTTTCTGGTGTGCATTTTGAATTTTGTTCTGATATGGTCATCATAGGAACAGATGTATACACTGAATGCTAATAGAACAATAAAATGCCACACATAACTAATTTCAAAAGCCAATAACAAGAAAGGTGTGGGAAGACAGAGAGAAAGAAAAAGGGAATATACAGAAAGAGAGAGAAAGAACGGAATCCTCACTTCCTTTTAATCTGGCCATGCACCAAACTTCCACCCCAGGAATCCGTACAGATAATCCTCAATTTACAACCATTTATTTAGCAACCATTCAAAGTTATGGCAGTGCTGAAAAAAGTGACTTGCAATCATTCCCCACACATACAACTATTATAACGTCCGTGTGATCATGTGATTGTGATTCAGGCCCTTGGATGCAGGCATTTGGCCTATATTTACATTGCTTGCACTATCCCAGGTTGCATGTTTGCCATTTGAAACCATCTCGGAGTTCCAACAAGCAAAATCAGTTCTATGATTTGCTTAAAAACTACAACAAAAAAGATCATAAATTGGGTAGAAGTCACTTAACAACTGTGGTGGAAGTTCCATACTCCAATTCTGGTTGTAACTTGAGGGTTACTTGTAGTTTATGCCTGTGAAAATGCAGTTCTGAAAAGAAAAAAAGAGACTATAAGAGGAATGGCAGTTTGCCAACTTGATGATATTTGATAAGCTTTCATAATATTCCATAGCTTTCAGATTCCAGCCCAGTACCAAGTCTGGATATTAAAGTTTACCCAAATTAATACTGAGTATTAAACCCAAATACTCAGGAAAATATTTTTTTTCTTTCTCCAATATGAACCTGAGGTCTACAACAGTCCTTTGGTCAAGTGCCTTTTCCTTGAAACTTTAGTTGATCTGTGTCTATGGAAAAGATCAGGGGTATCTGCAGGAGATGGTGAAAAAAAGTCAATATGACAACCTGGACAGTGCAATTGAAGATCCACATATAAAAATAGGTGTTGATTACACGTCTCAGCTGCCATCTTGACTATTTTTCAGCATATCTTGTGGATACCTTTGGCTTCTCATTAGGATCTCCCCAATGATGGAGTGCTTTCTCCACATAAGAAACAAAAACATTAGTCTGGTTCAGCCAACAAATTATATATCAGTGTTTTATTTGTTAGTCACATTGAACATAATTTTTCATAGAAAGGGATATGTAAATATTAACAATATAAAATTCACTGAACTATTTCATTCATCAATGGATGCAGTGAGCTGCAGCTCACAGAAACTTATGTTTCTAAGTAAATGTTATTAGTTGGAAAAGGTGTTTACCACACTCTTGAATTTCTCCTGCCAGACTAACACAGCTCTTCTTCTACAGTTATTTTGTATGTTTGTTATATTCATATTACAAACACCTGCAGGAAAACTGCCACCTCCAGATTTTGCAAATAAATAAAATTACTTTTATTTATTTTTTATTCTTATAGTAATCTTTTCCAAGCTGCTACTTGGCCCTAATTAATTTAATGATTTTTGAACATAACCTCAAGGAATGAACATGATCTGGACTTCTGTTTTTAGAAAGCTGTGAGATTCAGCTAATAAATTCTGTCCTGATAGGGAGTTACCAGATGTGGCCTGCAGAACTCTATGCAGTCACTAGACAGTAGTAAAGAGGTCAACTTTTTTATATCACACTGCTGCCATCTAATAGTCATTTCCTATCATCTGAACTAGACATTAGTGGTCACTGAATTAGAATTGGTTTCAAATTCTTCATGTAAAACATAGTCTGCTGTTCAGAATAGCTAATGGTCCCATACAGGGAAATCAGGGAAATTGGCTTGTGGGAAATGGTTATAATTTGAACAAAATAGAAAGTTTATCATCAACTCTTTCTTGTGCTGGTAATTAAAACTATGCTTTGTCACTCAGGCTTTCCAAGAACAAGATGATGTAAAGAAAAGTCAAAATACAGTACTGTATTCTCTCATGTTTCTTGTGTTGGGAGTGATCAGCTTAATAACTTATACAATCCAGGTAAGTTCTAATATAAGACCTACTTAATAAGAAATTATCACAGAGAAGATTGTATACAAAATTAGTCAACCAGTACAACAAAAGGCTTTCAATTTTAAAAAGATGGACTTTTGACATTGTGATTTGTTTATCAAGTGGAATCCCATAAATCACATGTATATCATTCTAGATGCTTTGGCTACCTAATGTATACATCCAGACTTTCTCAACATTTGTTTACCTTTTTATTCAAATTTCATCAGGCAGTGTCTCAGGATAGAAATAGCGCCTAGACTTATATACCGCTTCACAGTGCTTTACAGCCCTTTCTAAGGGGTTTACAGAGTCAGCATATTGCCCCCAACAATCTGGGTCCTCATTTTACTGACCTCGGAAGGAGGGAAGGCTGAGTCAATCTTGAGTCAGTCAGGATTGAACTCCTGGCAGTGGGCAGTAAGTTAACCTGCAGTACTCATTCTAACACTGCATCATCACACACAATCATTACTATAATTAGTGATTTCCCCCCACCTTAATCTTTTATATTGCTCTGTCTTTATCTCTTGCATTTGTAGTTAAGCTCTGCATTAATAAATGCCTGAAACTGTCACCCTATCCATTTATTGGATATATGCCCTTCAGATGATAATGGCCCTTTTCTAAAAAATAAAAAGCTAATTTTTTGTCTTATACTTTTTGCAGGGATTCACTTTTGGGAAGTCTGGAGAAGCTCTCACAATGCGGTTGCGCTCTCTTTCTTTCAAAGCCTTGCTGCAACAGGTAACAAAACAGAGCAGGAAAGGGAAAGCAAGAGCACTTTGGGGACAGGTTTGGATCACTAATAAAGGAGAATATTTGTAGTTCAGAAATGGGGGATCCTTGATGTCTCTGAGCTTGACTGATTTCTTGCAGATGTTCCACACCCAAACTAGGTACCATCATCAACCATTCATCTAAAGTGGTGTAGGATTTCTTGCCTAAGCAGGAGGTTGAACTAGAAGACCTCCAAGGTCCTATTATTATTATTATTATTATTATTATTATTATTATTATTATTATTGTTGTTGTTGTTGTTGTTGTTGTTATTGTTATTGTTATTGTTATTGTTATTGTTATTGTTATTATTACTATTACTATTACTATTACTATTACTATTACTATTACTATTACTATTGACTGGAGCCATTTAGAAAGATACATTAACAAAAGATTTCTAATGAATGGGAACAGTAAATCTCTAATAATAATAAAAGGGGAATCTCAAGTCAGGTGGCTGAATTTAGGGACATAAAAATGTTCTTTCTTATCTTTCTTATCTTACCAAGAATATGAAGCCTATCTGAGGAAAGATTTTAGGAATTCCCAGATATCCTAAGCCCTAAGGTTGGCTGCGTTCTCATCTAAGTACTAAACTAGTCTAATTGTATTCCGATTTTCCAATTCAGCTAAGGTTGGTTAGGAACTACCTCCTGCAGTCTAAAATAGTGACGTTGAATAAAAAGCTAATGTTTAAGAAGCTATCAGATCTCAATCTAGCCTAGAATCTATACAGACTCTAGAAAGAGTGTAGAGAAGAGCAACAAAGATGATTAGGGGACTGGAAACTAAAATATATAAAGAATGGTTGCTGGAATTGGATATGTCTAGTTTAATGAAAAGAAAGACTAAGGGTGACAAAATAGCAAAGAAGAGGGAGTCAAGCTGTTCTTCAAAGCACCTGAAGGCAGGACAAGAAGCAATGGATGGAAACTAATCAAGGAGAGAAGCAACCTAGAACTAAGGAGAAACTTCCTGACTGCTAGAACAATTAATCAGTGGAACAACTTGCCTCCAGAAGCTGTGAATGCTCCAATACTGGAAGTTTGTAAGAAGAGACTGGACAGCCATTTGTCTGAAATGGTATAGGGTTTCCTGCCTGAGCAGGGAGTTGGACTAGAAGATTTCTGCCCCTTCCAACTCTGTTATTCTGTTATATAGATATAGTAACATAATGCATCACTGCATCCTTGTAGATTCCAATGGAGTTATGTTGCCAAAAGATTTATTCATTAATCCACAGAACATTTGCATTTCCATAGAGACACTAAATTTAACATATCTTTTAAGAGTGAAAAATATTACTTGAAGGCCTAAGAGGTAATTTCATCATTATGAATAGCTGAGTAGGGGGAAAGCAGCATTTTAAATTCAGGTGTCTCTATTGTACGCCTTCCCTATATATATTTTTTTTAAGTAGACACAACAAATGCTGACTTCCACAGTTTGTTATGTTTTATTTTGGAAATAATGTGGAATGAACAGATTGGTCCTATCATTTCAGTATTAAACTATTTCAGCCCATTACAGAATAACAGAATAACAAAGTTGGAAGGGAACTTGGAGATCTTCTAGTCCAACCTCCTCCTCAGGCAGGAAACCCTATACCATTTCAGACAAATGGTTGTCCAGTCTCTTCTTAAAAACTTTCATCACTCTACTGTTTTATTTGGGTGCACCATGGGAACAGGTAGTAGCAGATAAAATATCAAGTTGGCAATTGTGACCATATGATTGAAGCCCTGCCCCTTTTTAAATAAAAATAGGGCAGGTGTCAATCATGCAGTTGCAGCTATCATTTTTGACCCCCTGTGTGGACACCTCTTGTTTTGTTACATCAACCTTATACTAAATTGATAAATTAAAATCAACATTGAGAACAGCTGGCTGAAAACTCTAGAGTTGCTGCCCTGATGTCACCCAAGAATGATCACCAGTGTAGTGGCTGACAAAATGTAACAGGCTTTACATGCTTTGTGACTACCATTGTATGTTGGGGACTACAATAGAAAAGGATTCAACTAAGAGTGACTTATATCTGATTCATTAACTGGGAATAAAAATGAAGACAATTTCAGTGAGTCCTGGCAGAAAAAAAGTTATGTTGCCAAGAAATGTTTATACCATAGTTCACTACAAGAGGAAAGGCTCACAGTAGTTGTTAATTTCAGTTATTATTTCAATTTGTTCATTTTGGTTTTAGGAAATTGGATGGTTTGATGATCACAATAATGGTATTGGAGTTCTGTTAACCAGACTTTCAACAGATGCTTCTCAAGTTAAAGGAGTATGTTTTTTGCTTATTGTTTTTTATATATTTTATTGGCATTATAATTATCTTGGTATCAGTAAGAGACTGCTGCAGGAAACAACAAAATAAATCCATTATTTGAATCATTTTCACATTCTGAATACATCATGGTTTGTGCTTGTGTCTTCAGACAATTTTTCTACTTGCACTTTCTAAAAGAGTCTGATTGGGAATGGGGATACATTCCACAAGACTCCAAGATCCTATGAATCACTTTGGCATTAAGCTATAACTTTTCCAACTAATGTATTGGCTTTGCAGTATTGCCAGATGATATCATATATGCATAAAGAGATGATTCTACATCAGTTCCATTTATACAAAACCCAATGAGCAATTTCAACTAATAAAGAGAAACTGTGTAAAAAGTGTTTTCAAGAAAGTTAGCAATGTGACTTGCAAAAGCAGGGAATAAATGTTAATCATGCCACCTGCCATGAACTTTTCATACATATTCCTGTATACCTTAGCAAGACATAGATACATTGTGTTTCCATAGAGGGAGAGAGCCTTTGGTGAATTGGTATAATAAAAACAGCCTTGTTTTAAATATTGGAAAAACAAAAGAGATAATTGTCAATTTCAGAAAAGGCAGGCACAGCCACACACTTCTCTGTGCATTAATGATTTACTTGTGGAGATGGTTACCAGCCAAATTCCTGGGTGTGCAGTTAACAAGTAAACTGACTTGGTTGCTCAACAGCATGACACTGATGAAGTGGGCACAGCAGCGCCTGCATTTTCTGCGTCACATGAGAAAAGTACATCTTCCTTCCCCTGTCCTCACCACTTTCTAGAGAGGGACAATTGAGAGCATCCTGTCATATTGCATTACTGTCTGGTTTGGAAGCATCACTGCTTCAGACAGGAAGGAGGTCCAGAGAGTGGTGAGGATGGCAGAAAAGGCTATTGGTACTTCACTTCCTTCTATCTAGGACATAGCATATAAGCATTGTTTGAGTAGGGTCCGTAGTATTGTCTGGGACGCTACACATTGTCTTCATGACCTGTTTTCCTTGTTACCTTCTGGGAGGAGGCTCCGTGGTATCCAAAGCAGAACATCCATATTCAGTCACAGTTTTGTTTCATATAGCATCAACCTTGTGAAGCTTCCTCTTTCTGTTATGTATTCAAAATGGACAGTGATTTATACACACACACACACATAGATATATACTTTCTTTTGAGAGCAGGCCACAGAATTTCATTTTTAATGTGTGCCAGTAAAATTGTCAGTAAAAGTTATCTTATCTTATCTTATATCCTATCTTATCTTATCTTAGCTTAGCTTATTTTAGCTTAGCTTATTTTAGCTTAGCTTAGCTTAGCTTAGCTTAGCTTAGCTTAGCTTAGCTTAGCTTCTCACCTCACCTCACCTCGCCTTACCTTACCTTACCTTATGTTATCTTACCTTATCTTTTCTGTCAGATGTGCTAAGCCATCTGAATACACACATACACACACACACACACACAATCAGATTGATACTGTATGATACAAAGCTATTATATCGAACCTAATAGTTTGATATAGTAATACCAGTACCACAAAGCCTCCTCATAGAAGACAGCCTTATTGTGCATTGAATGTTATAAAAGAATGCTTTATTGAGCAAAATATATAATTTATTTTTCTTATTTATTTTCAAGGCTACTGGAAATAGACTGGCCTTAATGACCATGACTTTCTTCACACTTGTGATAGCTCTTATCATTGCTTTTGCACATGGTTGGCATTTAACGCTGCTCATCCTAGCTTGTATTCCTTTCATCATTGTTGCAAAGGCTATTCAAGCGAAATCGATGGAAGGTCATGCAGCTGAGGATCAAAAATCCCTTGAAGAAGCTGGAAGGGTATCTTCTACATATATAAATACATGGAGAAAAATAAGTCGTGACGATTAGGCAGGAGATGTCATATGATTTGAACGTTCAATAGAGTTACATCGTTTCACTGTTTTAGCAAGACCTGAGTCTACTTTAGCAATAGCACATAGACTTATATATTACTTCACAATGCTTTACAGCCTTCTCTAAGCAGTTTACAGAGTCAGCGTATTGCCCCTAACAATCTGGGTCCTCATTTTACCAACCTTGGAAGGATGGAAGGCTGAGTCAATGTTGAGCCATTCAGAATCAAACTCCTGGGAGTGAGTAGTGAGTTAGCCTGCAATACTGCATTCTAACCACTGTGCCACCACAGCTCTAGTATGGCCCATAGTCTTCATTTTTCTCAGTAGTGCTTCTCCAGGGAAATGTGGTCTGTTTGTTGACATGCCACCTTTCCTCAGTATGTACTTCAGTCAATGCAGTGTGAAATCACTTAGCACAAACTCAAAAATCTCTATATACTGAAACAAATGATCTGGGGGAACACACAATTTGAAAACTCAAATTAAACAAGCCTGTAAGAACCTGGCCCTGTGGATGTTGCTGAATTGCAACTTTTATTGTCCTTTTTTGTATGCTGACTAGAGCTACTGGAGAGTTCTTTAAAATGATTTGACAGCCACAGATTCCCTTGTCTTCCATTGCAAATTCATACACAAAACTGAAAAACTGCCTCCCCACAGAATGAGTCATCAATTCATCAATATGTAGCATTCTTTGCTCAGCAGAATGGGGAAACAAAGAAGCATTTAATCTTTCTTTTGCTTTCTGGAGAGGAAGAAAAAACATCCTGATTTCTTATCCCCCTCCCTCCCTTCATCATGAAGAACATAGGGCAAAAGTGAAGGGATTTCAAAATGTTAACTAGTTAAAAAAAGATTACCTTGAAAGGCAGAGATTTAACTGCAATGCCTTTGGAGATAAGCCAAACAATAAATATAATTGTCTAAACTATTATTTAACAACAGTTTAATAAATCACAATTGTCTGGATTTACACATGATAAATTATGAACGTGCACATGTTTTACAGTATGCTATCTCACAGGTTTTGTGCTTTAGGTAGATAATGCTATATATCACAAAAATCCTCGCATCTGTGAGTGAACGCCTTAAATTTTTCCTTTTCCCTCCAAATCTAGATTTCAACAGAAGTTGTAGAAAATATAAGAACTGTTGTGGCATTAACGAGAGAAGATAGATTTTTTGAGAACTACAAAGCAAGCTTATATGGACCATACAAGTAAGAATTTTATTTTTTTAATACTTTTGTATGTGAGTTTGTATGTATATGCATATTTTGTATGCATATTCCTCATTGTAGTCATTATTTTAAATTGCCTTTTTATTGAACAAAGTTAAAAAGAACACATCAATAAAAATGAAGGAAACTGAAATACACACACATACATACACATACACATATACAAATAATATACATGCATACATACCAATAATCTCTCTCACACAATTTTAAGAGGTTCTATTTCAACCTCCAGGAATTTGGGACTTGAAGTCCACACCTCTTGATAAGGTTATTCAACACTTATTTAGCTAATAAATGGTGGTTAGTTTTGAATTTTGTGATTGATTTTATTTTATGATTGGTTGTGAATTATAATTATAATTATTTACTTTTATTAGGGACACACTAAAGAAAGCTCCTATTAATGGATTTTCCTATGCGATAGGGCAAAGTTTCAACTTTTTTATAAATGCTGCTGTCTTCAGATTTGGAGCATGGCTTATTGCCCATTGTTTTATGAACTTTGAACAACTGTTTATGTGAGTATATTCACTTTTATGGAGGGTAATGAAAATATGAACTGAAGTTACCAATTTTCATATATGGATATGTTTTAAAACAAAAACAATCATGTTGAAGTGAAGGAAAAGTTTATAGTATTAACATCTTAGTCACATCTATAAATTGTTTAAGGAAAGGCTTACACAGTTAGCACATAAATATATCATTATCTAGGCTGCTTTTGGATGTTTTCCTCACAACCTAAAAAAACTAATACGAATAATTTTAAAATGCAAAACAAGAATTTGAAATATCAATAGTTTTTGGTATTGTTTCATAAAATTTTTCAAGATTCTGTGCAAAAAACTTGGAAATTCTTCATATAAGAGACAGGAACATCAAGATCTCCGAGTTGAGATTGCTAAATTTCATGAGATTCCCCCTACCCCAAAGTTATTTTTTATTATTATTATTTATTAAATTTCTATACCGCCCCTCTCCCGAAGGACTCGGGGCGGTTTACAGCCTTAAAATTTTAAAAAACATATAATGTACAAAATTAAAATATTTAAAAATAAATTAAACAAATTAGGCCATAAAATCTATAAAACCCAATATATACAAGTCCTAAAATCCTAAAAATTACAAAAATCCTAAAAATTGCACAATCCCCCTAAAACATTTTCACCCGGTTGGAGCCGGAGCTTCTATGCCAGGCCGGCCTGTTGAAAAAGGAAAATTTTCAGTTCCCGACGGAAGGTGCGTAAGTCCGTTATCGTACGGAGTTCGGGGGGGAGCTCGTTCCAAAACGTTGGAGCTCCCACAGAGAAGGCTCTCCCCGACGGCACCCTGAGGAGGCCCTCTCTGTGGGAGCGTACCGGACGGCGGGAGGTATTTGCTAGCAGTAAGCGGTCCTGTAAGTATCCGGGTCCGATGCCATGGAGCGCTTTAAAGGTGGTCACTAACACCTTGAACCGCACCCGGAAGACCACCGGCAACCAGTGCAGCTCGCGCAGGAGCGGTGTTACATGGGAGCGCCACGACGCTCCTGTCACTACCCGCGCGGCCGCATTCTGGGCCAGCTGAAGCCTCCGGGTGCACCTCAAGGGGAGCCCCATGTAGAGAGCATTACAATAGTCCAGCCTGGAAGTGACGAAGGCATGAGTAACTGTGCATAGCGAGTCCCGGTCTAGGAAGGGACGCAACTGGTGTACCAGGCGAACCTGATAGAACATCCTCCTGGCCACGGCCGCCAGATGGTCCTCTAAAGACAGCCGTGAATCCAGGAGGACTCCCAAATTGCGAACCCTTTCCGCAGGGGCCACTGTTTCGCCCCCAACAGACAACAAAGGAGTCAATTGACTAAACCGGGACGACGGTAGCCACAGCCACTCGGTCTTGGAAGGGTTGAGCTTGAGCCCGTTCTTCCCCATCCAGACCCGCACGGCCTCCAGGCACTGGGTCAGCACGGCAAGAGCATCGTTGGGGTGGTTCGGCGTGGAAATGTACAGCTGAGTATCATCAGCGTACAGATGGTACTCCACACCAAAACCACGGATGATCTCACCCAGCGGTTTTACATAAATGTTGAACAGTAGGGGCGAGAGGACCGACCCCTGAGGTACCCCACATACAAGGGGTCTCGGGGTCGACCTCTGACCCCCTGTCAACACAGACTGCATCCGGCCGGAGAGGAAGGAGGCGAACCACCGCAAAACAGTGCCCCCTATACCTAACCCCTCCAACCGTTGCAGCATGATACCATGATCGATGGTATCAAAAGCCGCCGAGAGGTCCAATAGCACCAGAGCAGAGGAACAACCTCTGTCCCGGGCCCGCCAGAGGTCATCCACCAACGCGACCAATGCTGTTTCCGTGCTGTAGCCAGGCCTGAAGCCCGACTGGTGTGGATCCAAGTATAACGATTCCTCCAGGTGTCGTGGGAACTGTCTGGCAACCACGCTCTCGACAGCCTTCGCAAGAAAGCGAAGGTTGGAGACAGGACGATAATTTGATAAAACAGCTGGATCCAGGGTAGGCTTCTTAAGGAGGGGCCTCACTACCGCCTCTTTCAAGGCGGCAGGGAAGACACCCTCACTTAAAGAAGCATTAATAATTACCTGGAACCAGCCTCGTACCACCTCCCGGGATGCCAGCACCAGCCAGGAGGGGCACGGGTCCAATGAACAAGTGGTCGCCCTAAGTCCCCCAAACAACCTGTCCACGTCCTCGGAAGTCACGGGGTCAAACTCAGCCCAGATAACAGTCTCAAGACCGGACTCCGTCTCTCCCACCGGACACACCCAGTTGAAATCAAAGCCTTCCCGTATCTGAGCGATTTTATCATGCAGATATTTTCCGAAATCCTCAGCTCTACCCTCTAAGGGGTCTCCTCTCACCTCCTGATGAAGGAGGGAGCGGGTCACCCTAAACAAGGAGGCTGGGCGGTTATGTGATGACGCGATAAGAGCAGTGAAGTAAGAACACTTCTCTGCTTTTATCGCTGCTAGGTAGGACCTAATATGGTCTCTTACCAGTGTTCGGTCAGATTCGGCAAGGCTCGATCTCCAACTGCTCTCTAGGCGTCTTTTCTGGCGTTTCATCTCTCTCAGCCCCTCATTATACCAAGGGGCCGATTGAGACGCATGCCGAATCAGAGGCTGCAAAGGCACGACCCGGTCTAGAGCGCCAGCCGCAGCCCTATCCCAGGCTGCCGTCAGCTCTTCGACCGAGTCATGTATCCGAACCTCAGGAATTGGCCCAAGCTCTGCCTGGAATCGCTCGGGCTCCATCAGCCGCCTGGGGCGGTACCATCTCACCGGTTCCGCCTCCCTGCGGTGGGGTGCAACGGTCAGAAAGTCCAGGCATAGGAGAGAGTGATCAGACCATGACAGGGGTTCAATGACTATATCCCCTATATTCTGACCACTCAGCCACTGTCCAGAGACAAAAACCAGGTCAAGCGTGTTCCCCCCTGTGTGTGTGGGGCCTTGAATTACCTGGGCCAGGTCCATGGCTGTCATGGAAGCCATGAACTCCCGAGCCTCACCGGACACCCCGCCCACGGACGGCAGGTTGAAGTCACCCATAACTATCAGCCTAGGGACCTCAACCACCACCGCGGCGATAACGTCCAGGAGCTTGGGCAGGGAGGTTGATACGTGGCAGGGAGCCAAGTACGTAATCAACACCGCCCTCGGGCCCCCAAGGTCCCACTTCACCAAGAGGGATTCACAGCCCGCCGTCTGAGGAACAGTGACCTCCCTCGGCCTAAAATCTTCCCTAATCACGACCGCCACTCCTCCACCCCTGCCCTGGGCTCTCGGCTGGTGGAATGCAAGGAAACCCGGTGGGCACATTTCCACCAGAGGGACACCGCCCTCTGGTCCCAACCAGGTCTCTGTTATACCCGCCAGATCTGCTCCCCCCTCCAAAATTAAATCTTGAATGAGGGGGGCCTTATTTACCACAGACCTGGCATTGCACAGCACCAGCCTACAGCCAGGGCCCTGTGGTTCTGGATAACCCCGAGAACCGGTTGAGCCTTGGGGGTCGGAGCACACAACCACTCGTAAACAGTGGGTGCGCACTCCCTTATTATGATACGGCCCCCTGCTCCCGCTATACCTGCCCCTCCCGCTTACGGTACTAATAGGAACTACATTAGCCTTAATCAACCCCCCATCCGCACCCTCAGGACTCCGTCCCCTTCCGTTGCCTGGCCTGTCTTCTTGCTCACCTCCAACAATTCCTTCTCCCACCCTAGACACCCCTTCCCCACCCCTTCCCTCCCTTAAAACTTTCATTAAAAACTTGTTTAAAAAACCCCAAAGCCCCTTATTTAATACATGCCATCTCTCAGGACTCCAAAGTCCGTCCTCGAGATAGGCCCTTGGTAAAACAGAGGGCCATGATTGCGAGAGAGGGGAATCTCGCAATGCAAGAAGGGTCCTTCTCGAGTATGCAGCCAGTCAGATAAAGTGCATCGATGGGGTCTGGCTAGAGAGCCAGGCAGTCCAATCTCAACGACGTTGCTTCCCTCACCTCCAGGTCCATGCTGCTCCCTCAACACCTGCAGTTCTCTGCAGTCCTCCCAAACTACCAACTTGCATGATGGTGGGGGGAGTGCCAAACTCTTCCTTTTGCAGCGATCTCCCAATGCCAACGCCAACGCCTCTCAGCTACCTTCCCAGCCATTCACTCATGTGGTAGTAAAGAGGGAGGAAGGGGCCAAGCTGTTCCCTTTCACAGTGGCCTCCCAAAGCCAGAAGCCTCTCAGCAGTCCCTTCGCAGATCGTCCAGTCGCATAATGGGAGGGAGGGGGAGGGGAGGGGGCCGTCGCTAAACTCCTCTCTTTTCAGGCTCCTCGCATGATGGTGGGGGGGCGCCAAACTCTTCCAGCGCCAACGCCTCTCAGCCACCTTCCCAGCCATTCACTCATGTGGTAGTAGGGAGGGAGGAAGGGGCCAAGCTGTTCCCTTTCACGGTGGCCTCCCAAAGCCAAAAGCCTCTCAGCAGTCCCTTCGTCTGCTCGCATAATGGGAGGGAGGGGGAGGGGAGGGAGCCGCCGCTAAACTCCTCTCTTCCGCAGCGGCCTCCCACCCAGACTCCCTGCAGGCTCCTCACCTCATCGCAGGCCGCGGGCCGAAGGGGGGGGTACGCTGTTAACATCACCCAACATATGCTGTTATCATCCAGATTCGTCCATTCTCAGCAGAGAGGGAGTCAGCAGACATGTCTCTGAAAGGCTAAGATATTCCGCTGCCAAAATCCCCGGGGTCCCAGATGTTTCTCGACCCCTGGGGGGGTCTCTAGCCATTTCCCATCGGAAGCCCGGCTGCTCCTACAGGAAAGCGTCCTCCATCTTGCGCATGCTAATAATAGTTGGAGTATTTCCATTTCTGTGGTTGCATTGTGTTTATTAGTTTATTTGTGCATATTAGTTTATTGACATTTATGTAATTACGTGAGATCATAGAATAATGGCACAGCTGAAAAGTTCTGTTGGTGTCATATACAAAGAATTAGGAATATATACCTCTATATAAATCCCACATGACTATAGAAAACTCTCACAAGACCCTGGGCAGTTTACAATTAAAACATAAACAAACAAACAAAACCAGAATAAAATAGCCATTCAAGCAATAAAAAATGTCAGAACAATTAAAAATGATTAAAACCATACAATGCAGTCACTGGGAAAGCACATGAATAGTACAGCCACATGAGCTCCATGCCACTCTCCAGTTCCCAGGCCAGATAGCAATGCCAGTCTTCATGCCCTTCTAGAAGGCAATCACATTTAATGAGCTTGAGCTTTTGGGGAGTGATGTTTTATATGGCATAGGGAGAAGCAGAAAAGATTCTTCTCCCAGGTCCTGTTGAATACTATCTAGTGGACAGAACCCATAACAGACTACTTCTGACAGATCTGATGGAATGGGTTGATGTCACTTAGGAGAATCAGTCCCTCAATAGCCTGACCCAGCCACATATAACATAAAAATGATGGCTCCTGATAGTTAGTGGGAATCTCCAGATTTGAAAGTAACATGCGTCTAGAAACCTTTTGCTGAAGAGCAACAATGGCAAAGGTTTGCGCTTTTCATTTTCTGTTTAAGTTATAATAAGAATTGGGGCATAATTTCAGTATCTGCCATTAACTCAACAGCTTTTACTCATATCTATAAAGACTTGTGAAAAGCTGAACTTTGGAGATATTTAAGTGTCAGGTCAAGTATCACTAAGAAGGGAAAGATAAACACTTTTTCTTAAATTATCCATTATAAACTTTGATCTTGACAACAGATAATTTTGAATTCCAAACTCTCAACTTTGCAACATAAAATCTTAGTTTCTGTATGTTCCTGTTTTGATCAATTGATAGTTAGTTTAACTGATGTGATAATCTTTGAGTTACTGAAGTACACTTTCATAAGGCATATCTATACGTATCTTTCTAAGGTTTAAGACATACTGAATTTACTGGGATTTTTCCAACATCATATATATAGAATTACTGCTATGAATACCAGCTCTTGACTTAAATAATCTTCTTGAATAGTATGAAATCCTTTTTCTTCAATTTTTTCAAATTAGATTGCACTGCAGGCACTAGTTTTTATCCAAAGGCATTTGGCAAAATGTTTTACTTGATCTTATTTAATATATAGTATGCTCTATTTCCAAGATATAAAACTATTCTATAAAATTATTATGTTTAAAGAGGCTTACATTATAAAACTCAAGTTGTAAAATCAGTGCCATTTGCAACTGGCTTCAACAAAGTTGCAAATACTCTTTGGTATTTTTGTTTTGCATTTTCAGAGTCTTCTCATCAGTGATTTTTGCTGCAATGAATGCTGGCCAAGCTAATTCTCTTGCACCTGATTTTAGCAAATCAAAGGTTTCTGCCCAAAGAATATTTCACCTTTTGGATCGAAAGCCTACAATTGACAGCTATAGTGAAGAAGGAGAAAAATTAGTAAGATCTAACAGCTTATGCTGCCTTTAATATATTGAATTGACATATTTTCATGAAAATCAGCAATAGTAATATAGAAACTTTGGTTTCTGCAAATAAACCTAAACATTTATTAGGCATATGTATAATTATCTGGTAAATGAATAAACCAATATTTCATTCAATATCATTTTAAAATCCTGGAACTTATTTTTGAGAAAAGTTACTTCTATAGAAGTTTTCTTCCAGTGTCTTTGTTTTAATGATAAATTTAAAGTCATTCTTCAATTAAACTTAACTTTCATTGGATTGTTCCCTTATTTTTTAATGCATTTTAAATATTTGCTGCATTATATATTGTAAACAATAAAAGGAGTAACAGGAGAGCTAGCCATTCACTGTGTATGTAAATGATCAAGAAAATATATATTGCCTAAGAAGAATAGCCATTTAAATAGCTTTTTCTTTATTTCAGCTAATTTAAAATAATATCAGACTGCTTATGGGAAAAGTCAAATAGCAGAAATTGTTTTAATATACTATTTTAATTCATAAGATCTGGAGAGAAAAGGTTTGAAAAACTATCCCAGACCAAATCAAAATTTTATTTCTATCAATATGTCTACAGGAGGGAAGTAAGTTATTGTTGTTGCTAAAGCCATTCCACTACTATTACTACTATTAGTACCACAGGAGGCATACTGGGGGGGGAGGGGAGGAGACAGATCCCTGTGCAAAATCATAGCATTGTTGGATTTGTTCTCATCATATCCTTACCTTTCCCTGCTATAGGACAAATTTGAAGGCAACATTGAATTTAAAGATATCCACTTTGCATATCCAACCAGAACAGAAGTGCAGGTTTTGCAAGGGCTCAATATAAAGATTAACAAGGGCCAGACACTGGCTCTTGTGGGCAGCAGTGGCTGTGGCAAGAGCACTTCTATTCAGCTTCTAGAGCGATTCTATGACCCAATTTCAGGGCAAGTGGTAAGTGGATCTTGGTTCTATTGAAAACATTTCTGTGGCACATGAAGGCGTATACTAGTTGTAACATCTAGGTTACTTTCTTTGTCAGGATCATTGATTATGAACCTTTATAATAACCCAGGTCAGACAGAAAGAATGTGAAAATTTGGGACATCTTGACTACCTTATTATTTTGAATCCTGAAGCATTTTAATGTGATTTGTAATGAAGCTGAAGCGTGGAGGAAAGTGTGTCAGAGATCTGTATAGGAGTAACAGTGATATCTGAAATAATGGAATTGGAAAAAGTACTACAAATGTTAGTATCCCAGAGAAAATGAAGAGTGGGAACTCAAATCCTGTAAGAATATAAAAGATCAGGCCAGATGCAAATGTAGACAATGTAATTATAAAAATGTTTGCCTATAGAGTGGGTCTGTGGCTTTCTTAGCTCTTTCTATGCCCTGCAACTGAAGGATATGGTTATTGTGTCTTTATAAAGTGGCCAAATAAAACAATGATGGATTTAAAAACTATAGGAGGATTAGTTTTTTAAATGTGCTTGGGAAGATATTTGACAAATGCAAGAGATAATGATGAGCAAAATTTGGAGAGTACAGATTGGTTTTACTGCAAGCAGATGATGTCCCTAAACTGGGATTTCACTATTCAGCTAGTCATTTGTAGGCATTTACCTGAGAATCTAAAGCAGGGGTGTCAAACTCTTGGCCTGTGGGCTGGTTGCATCATACACAGGCCACGCCCACCCCAGCTCCAGCAATGCAAAAAAAATCATGATAAGTCATGTCACGTGGCGAGTTTGACACCTGTGATCTAAATCAGGGCTTTTCAACCAGTGGTACATGTACCACCAGTGGTACACGATCACCTGGCTGGTGGTACGCGTAGGATGGGTTGAAAAAATGTAAAAAAAAATTTATTTATTTTTTAAATGTAAAAAAAGTGTAAAAGTGGATGAGGCAAAGTGGCAGCAGCGCCACACAGGCTTGTGGCAAAGTCAGCTGGAACTGCACATTGCCTGGGTCCTACTGAGAGCCCAGGATCAAAGTGCACAGCTCCAGCTGATTGGCGGCAGCCTTGGGGGTAGCAGGCAGCCTCAAGCAGTCTTCAGTGGAGATTCTGCTGGAGCTGTGCGACGCACTGCCTGGGTCCCCCCCACCCCCACCCAGATGCCCTCACCTCCCCCAAGCATTTTTTTATTCACCTGGTTTCAGCAGCATTCCCTTTCTCCTGTCCTTCTCAGTCTTCATGTGTTTGTGAGACAAAAAAAAAGTTCCATGAGACTTTCTAACTTCTTGCAAGAAGTTAGAAAGTCTCATGGAACTTTTTTTTTTTTTACTCACAAACACGTGGCGAAGGCAGAGAAGCAAATGAAGGTAGAAAAGCAAAATGAGAAAGGGAGTGCAGCTTGAAAGCAGATGAGTAAAAAAATGCTTGGGGGAGGCAAGGGCATCTGGATGGGGGCAGGAGCGCCAACCTTATCTGCATGGTGATGGGAGGGTTAACAGGGACACGGGGGATCCAGGAGGAGCTGCATAAAGCAGGCAGAGGGGAGGCTGGGTAGAAATTGGCGTGTGCTCAGAAATGCCGATCTTGTGCTCCTGCTCATCTCACTTGCTTGCAGAAAGCTGTAAAGTTTACAGCACCGCCTTTTGGGAGGGGGGAATAAGAATGGGCAAGTTGAGCAGGGTGGGATTGGCAGCTGTGCGTTGTTTCTCCGACCACTGTTAGAGGGCATGGGGCGGCCCTCTCTGGCAAGGCCCCGCCCACTCTTCCTGCTGCTCTCATGGCTGCCCTCCAGTCACTGGGCTCGACTCTCATCTGGAGCGCAAGGCCCATTTTTGCCTGCAGGTCAGGGCAGCAATGGGGCTGGAGCCCAAAAAGCACCCTGTTGTACCCAGGGAGGGGCTGGAGCTGTTGCAGCTGCAGCTGCATTTCAGCTCAGTGCTGAGGAGCTTCCCTGGGTCGAGCCTGGTGCTGAGGCTCCACCGTGCCCATAAAAGAAATGCCCGGGACTGCATATGGCTCTGGGCTGGGGCTGCAGCAATGAATGAACCACTTCCCTGCTCACTGCTTTTCTCTGGCTGTGACCACCGCAATGCACCAGAGGGAGTCTGGTAGCCTTGGCTCTTTCCACACCCCCTGTGCTCCTCCACTGCCCATCCTCTCCTCCCCCTGCAGAAGAACAGTGGCTGTAATGGACTCCCAGCTGCACTGAGCGCGACCACTGCTCCTTTTCAAAAGAAGCAGCCAAGGAGAAGCAGTGAGCAGGAACTGCAGCAGCCGCCATTGCACAGCCGTCTGGCTCAGCAACAGCAGTGGTGGCGGCAGCACCGGCCAAACTCCAATTGTCTCCTCCAGGCTCTATTATGCCCTTCCCGCTCCCATAGCACTGGACAATGGGAGGAAGGGAGGGAAGGAAAGGACAAAGAGATAAGGAAGGAAAGGAAGGAAGGGAGGGAGGGAAGAAGGAAGGGACAAAGAGAGATGGAAAGAAGGAAGGAAGGAAAGAAGGAAGGAAGGGACAATGGGAGGGAGAAGGGGAGGAAAGGAAGGTACCCATGCCTGTCCCACCCCACTCCACCAGAGATTCACAGATCCCCCCCCACATCCCTCCCCGCAGCCCCACAGGCACCTTGAAACCTGAGTAATGAGCTGGCCACGTCCCCCTGGCCATTGACTTTGTTGTCAAAAAGTTGACCCTGGGACACTGTGACTGTCATAAGTATGAATCAGTTGCCAAGCATCCAAATTTAATTTAATTTTTCGGACTTATATGCCGCTCCTCTCTGAAGACTCGGAGCGGCTTACAACATAAACAAAACAGTACTTCAAAACTAAGTCCAAATCTAAAAATCATTAAAAAATACAACCCCAGACGCATTCATCATTCACTCAACATTCCACAGTCAACCCCAGGCCTGCCGGCAAAGACAGGTCTTAAGATTTCTCCAGAAGGCCGGGAGAGTGGGGGAAGCACGGACTTCAGGAGGCAATGTAAATCACGTGACCCTGAGGATGCTGCAACAGCATTAAGTGTGAAAAATGGTCATAATTTGCTTTTTTCAGTGCCATTGTAACTTCGAACAGTCACTAAGCGAATTGTTGTAAATCGAGGACTACCTGTACTTTATCATTTTTTCCTCTCTTTTTGGGTCACGTTTTTGACACCTTGCTGGGCGACTGGTGGTACTCGGATATTGCCTTATTCTAAAAGTGGTACAATGAGTGAAAAGGTTGAAAAGCCCTGATCTAAATAATGTGCAGCAAATTTACATAGCTTGTATCATCATCATCATCATCATCCTAGCCATTGTCTATCCACTGCAGGATGAAGGCCTCTTCTGCATGTTTCCAACCAATACAGTCCTGAGCTTTCTTTTGCCAACTGGGACCACAATACTTGCTGATGTCGTTGATCCATCTTGTTTTAGGTCTCTTTTGTGGATGCTTTTCATCAAGTGGGATCCATTCTATGACTGCCTCAATCCCCCTGCCATCAGTTTTTGTTGCTATATGACCAGCCCATTTCCATTTTACTCTCTTGATGATATTGCATATTTTTGTTTGTTCTCTAATACATGTGCAGGTCTTTCTACGTGACATTTATCATACATCAAGGAATATAGATCTGAATATATTCAAGGCTAAGATAATATTATTGGATATAAAATGAATGGTTGCAAATTATACATAAATGATGAAAAATTATAGCAATTAAATGAATTATAGAATGTTTACAAAAAACAGAAAATATTTTTCTGGATAAATTTTAAAGTTGTACGAATACTGGTAGAAAGGGATGTTGTGAAGAATAAATATTCATTGAAATAAGTGAAATGACTGTGGAAAAAAGCATGCTTTTGCCAATTTGATTATCATGAATATGAAAATTGAGTAATTGAGGAGAAATAAAAGATTTGAATGCACTGGCAATATGATATTTAAGAAATTGACCAGTTAAATAAGAACAGGTGGCTTAAGAATCTATGAGTTCTGAATTAATGTGAATAAAATACAAAAGCATCACAAAAGAAGTATACTGCGGTTATTTGGTCATATAGAGAGAATGAAATAGAATAGAATCCCCAAAAACTATGTGAAAGAAAGCATGAATGGGAGGGCAGAAAGAGAAAATAAGAAAGTTATAGTGGAGAGACTTGATGGGATTCTCAAAAAGGAAGTGTAATATACAGAACAAAAAGTAATATGTTAAGTAGGGCATATAAGCAGTCAAGTCAATTTGATACAGTAGTTAATGACCCTGCCTAGAAACAGGAAAATCAAGAGTTTTAGTCTTGCTTTAGATACAAAATCAGCTAGGTGACCTTGGGTAAGTCACTATCAGTCCTTGGGAAAAGGCAATGGCAATTAAATTCTAAAATATTGCAAAAAGACCACAGGGTGTAATCCAGGCAGTTGCAATGATTCAACACTGACTGGAAATCCCTCCTCTCAAAAAAAAGAAAAGAAAAGAAAAAGTAGCATATAGTGGAAACAAGGATAATTTCCAAAGATAGAAAAGTATGAAGTATAAAAAGATACCATAAATTATATTGGTGAAAACTAAATTTAGTTATATATTTTTTTTCTTACTACATTTTCTTTTGCTTACTATTACCTTCTTTCATTTGCTGTCCAGAGGGAACAGTGCACAAGTATGCCTACATGTAAGGAATATATTTTTAATTTTGTAATAAAGAGTGCCATGTTTTCCTTTCTGTTTCCAGATTGCAGATGGTGTAGATACCAAATCTCTACATATACAGTGGCTGAGGTCCAGACTGGGCCTTGTGCAACAAGAACCTATTCTGTTTGACTGCAGTATTGCAGAGAATATCCAGTATGGAGATAACAGCAGAGTTGTTAGCCAGGAAGAAATTGAAGAAGCAGCCAAAGCAGCCAATATTCACAATTTTATAGAAAATCTTCCAGAGGTATCTAGCATCTTTTTTCTGCATGAAATTAATTATTCCAATTGGTACAGATATCTCTTGTGGAGTAAAACTAATGACCAGCAAAACAAACAAACAAGTGAATAAATAAAAGCAAGAGTGGTTTTTGAAATTCAACTGACAACTTTTCAGGTAATTCAGGTACTATAATCTCATTTGAAATTTATAACTTGAAGCTTAGAAAAGTTGAGGGCACTTATCCCAAAAGTAGGGTTACTAAACAATCTTCAAGAGAAGGACATATCTTCCTTTGTGTCCCTTTGTTCTTTGTCTGGTAGGCATAACAAGGCTTTTTGAGTGTCTAGTTTTTTTTACTGTGTTCACAATTGATACTTTTTTGTATCGTAACGACGTAAATTATCTACTTCATTTGTTCCTTAGTTTGTTGAGTGATTTAAAGAGTCTATATTTTCATTATTTATTTCATGATGCCAAGCAATCAACTTTAATCCAGCCCCCTTCAAATCTATTATCATTGTAGTCTGAGGATCATATGATTCATCATGAGTTTCTAGACTGAAATTTGAAAAAGATTCTATATTATCATTAGCATATATAAAGATTTGTTGAAAAATTGTTGTGACTAAAAAAACAATCTTTCTGATGCTGTAAAAAGTCATTTTATATACAAGCAAGCATTTTTTAAATGCCAATCAGGAATTTGCAACACAATTAGAGTGGCACCAAACTGAAGAAGTTTCTATTCCTGTGAAAAATTGCAAAATTGTATTTTAAAGATTAGGAAACTGATATATTGTAATACATCATGTTAATGCTATTTACATTCATTTTTCTTTCTTCCTAATTCACAAACTTACTTGATGTTAGAGTTATGCAAACTATCTTGGCACTCTGAGTTAACTCTCTTACAATACTGACATTGTTCTATTTTTAAAAATCAGAAATACAATACTCGAGTGGGTGATAAAGGAGCACAGCTTTCAGGAGGGCAGAAGCAAAGAATAGCTATTGCTCGTGCTCTTGTCCGAAAACCTGCAGTTCTACTTCTAGATGAGGCCACATCAGCTTTGGATACAGAGAGCGAAAAAGTGAGTGAACCCATAGTTGACTTCCTACTTCATGGGTACGGAATTTACCATTGTTTGAGAAATGATCTAAACTGGGGGGAAAAGTGCACTTCTATCTAGTGCAGTGGTGGCGAACCTATGGCATGCATGCCAGAGGCAGCACTCGGAGCCCTCTCTGTGGGCACACACGCTGTCACCCCAGCCCCGCCATCCCCTGCGGCCTCCTCACCAGCAGCCCCCCTGGAGGAGAGTCACCCCCAGGTGCAGCCCGCATAGAGCAGTGCAACCAAGCACATAGCCAGGCAGCAGGGACAAGACTCTGCCCTTGTGCTCCATAGCATGCAGATGATGCTGCAGGATGTGGACAGAAGGTGTGGCTGCCATGGTGCTGGGCGATCTGCTGCAGTGGGCCATGGAGGTGGTGTGTGGCCCTGCGGCTGGGGGGACAGGGGGTGGGCAGGGGCAGATCAGGCAGGGTGGGAGGCGGAGCGGGCATGGGGGGTAGTTTTTGGGCACTCGATCTCTAAAAGGTTTGCCATCACTGATCTAGTGCTTTTATAAGGATATTTCTCTTTTGTCTTTGAGTACAGATTGTCCAGAAAGCATTAGATGAAGCTCGAAAAGGCCGAACCTGCATTGTTATTGCTCATCGATTGTCAACAATCCAGAATTCTGATATAATAGCAGTCATCCAAAATGGCAGAGTAGTAGAACAAGGAACTCACAGCCAGCTGCTAGCACTGGAGGGATTTTATTATGCACTTGTCAATGCCCAAGTATCTCATTAGTTGTATTTATAAAACCAGAAACAGAAGTTTGGAGAAGTTAGACCAAGATGCAACGTGAAAAATCACCAAACTCAAAGCAGGTTTGGGTTTTCAAACAGCAATCTATTTTGCCATATTGAAACATAAGTACTAATTATATGGTGGAAATGGATCTCTTGTTCAAAACTTACACTTTTCATTCTTATTTCTTTTTTTGCACAACCCTTTTAGTGCACCAAAAATTATTTATAGAATTGCAATCAACATGAACAATGACTGTTGCATGTCCCATTATCTATGAATTCTCAGGTGCCTGCAAATGCAAAGTTCAGATAGTTGGGCTACTTATGTGAAGAAGAAGAAAAAATACTTATTTATATATTGCTGTGTTACAATTTGTTTTTTATTATAATATTGATGATAATTTATGTAAGAGTAATAAAAATATTACAAAGCTCCATAATGTTCAACTGCATAATGAAACTCAATGAGGTGATAAAGCAGATCTGAAAGTAATCAGTCCAGTCCTACTGAAAATATCTTCTATAAGATATAAGATAATATAAATTTCCAAAAACAATTAATTTAGAGAATCAAATTCCAAAATTCCAGGAAGCAGAAAGCAAGTGATAGATATATAGCAGATGTTCCAATGGAACACATATCTCATCAGACTTTAAACTTCAAGAAATAATATTCAGAAAACACCCTTAAAAGATCTAAGTAGTGGGGAATATCTTTTTCTTCTTTATTGAAAAGGAATAAACCAGGAAATAAAAAAATCATTTTCTACTGGCTTTATGATAAACAAATTGTTATCATTTTATTTGTAATTGCTACACAATAGACATACAAATTAGTATCAGAATGATATATTGCTAATATAATTTTGAAATGATTGCAGGAATGTTTTTTTTCCATTTATAGTTCTTTTAGAATCTGTTAGCATAGTAGCTTTATGTGTTTGCTTTGTGTTTAGAACTAAGTAGGATTTTTTTTCTCCTGTATTAATTTTGCAGTGGCTATTAGAAGTCAGGAGAATATCCACTGCAATTTCATTAAATTACAGTTTCTGATTAGTTCTCTTTAACTAATTTATTTTATTTAGCATATGGCGATGTTACAATAGTTAGGAGACTACAATGCTAACACAGAATAGTAGATTTTGGCTGCCTGAGACTGCTAACCCATTTTGTTCATGCTTGTGCACTATTCATAGTGCATCACAGAGGGTGAGGTAGCTTCACACCCGAAAGACACATGGCATCTGGCAGCGTCATCTGGGCCCTTCTTCCTGCACCGAAGTCACCTCTCAAACAGGCGTCACATCCAGGAAGATCCATCTCCAGCAGGGTTCTGACCATCCACATGAAGCACCAGCTTGTTTTTCCACCAAAGTGGTACTTATTTATCTACTTGCAAATAACACACTTTCAAACTGCTAGGTTGGCCAAAGCTGAGGAGAGTGACAGGAGCTCACCTCACCATGTAGTGCTGAAACTCAAACCACTGGAGCAGAGACCATCTCCATCACCATTAAGCCACTGAGCCATAGTACATCCTGTTTATAATTTGACTAAATAGTGCACTCCATAAAAAAATTGAAAATTAGTATTCTATTAAATATACACATTGTAGTTGTGTAGTATCACAACAGATAGAAAATAATATGTCTAGCTCAGGGTTGAACTGTGGGGCCCTTGATGCTCTTTGAGCTGGATTGTTTTCTTACAAATGTTTACTACCAAACAATGTAACATCTTCAGTGCAAGTGGGATTTGCTCTCATTTTATATAGCAATACAATAGCACTTCGATTTATATACCACTTCATGGTGCTTTACAGCCCTCTCTAAGCAGTTTACAGATTTAGCATATTGTCCCCAACAATCTGGGTCCTCATTTTATCTACCTCAGAAGTATAGAAGGCTAAGTCAACCTTGAGCTGGTCAGAATCAAACTCATGACAGTGAACAGTGAGTTAGTCTATAGTACTGCATTCTAACCACTTTGTCACCATGGCTCTAGTATACTAATGACTTGCCCTGTCAATGTTAGTGGGAATGGTCTTGCTGGTTCCTTGATTGAGCTGTTATTTACTGTCCTGTCAGTGTTGCTACCATTTAGTTGTAATATGGGTAGTCCTCAACTTACAACAGTTCATTTAGAGATCATTCAAAGTTACAACATCAAGTGACTTATGACTATTTTTCACATTTACAACCATTGCAGCATTCTTATAGTGATGTGATCAAAGTTTAGGTGCTTCACTACTGACTCATACTTATGATGGTTGCAGTGCCCTGGGATCATGTGATCACCTTTTGTGACTTTTTGTCAAGCAAAGTCAATGGGGAAGCCAGATAGACTTAACAAACATGTTTCTAACTTAACAACTGCAGTGATTCATTTAACAACTGTGACAAAAAGATCATAAAATGGGGAAAACAACATTAACAAATGTTTCACTCAGTAACAGAAAGTTTGGGCTAAACTGAGGTTGTAAGTTGAGAACTGCTTGTAGCCTGTTGGTGGTTTCTGTACATCTTCACCCACAATATCCATGCAACTTCATCAAAAAGTGCCTGAGCACTCAATCCAGTATAGCTCAACCAAAACAAGCAGTTAAAAAGATAACACTGCCATACATTGAAACACCTCAGAAATCATCAACAGACTGTTATAACCACCTGGCATCACTATAGCACACAAATCAACTAAGTTCTCCAAAACATCCTAAGTAAAACAAAAGACCCAGCAATCACAGAAATAAAAACAGGAGCCATCTACAACATATAATTTAAGGGCTACAACAGCCAGACAGGCAGAAGACTATCAAAGCACATCCATGAACACCAACAAGCAAGCAGAAGACATGATGAAAACTCCTTAATTTCACATGAACAGCCTTAACCATAGTTAATTACCAATCTACGTACAACTTTGGGGGAGACTGGAAGATTCAAAAGATCCCCTAATTTTAAAGGGACATAACAATAAAAAAGAGTTCATTTTTCAGCTGGCATGCAAATTAATTTAGTACTTGGTGTATCTGCATTTCATCCTATTTCAACCTATCCATTGTGAATTTTCTCTCCTTCATGCAATACCTATCACAATCACTGCAGCTGAAACATAAGTTTTCTCCATTGCCATCAGCCTTTTCACTCTCCCACAAAGAAATCATCTTATTTAGAAAAATGATTCAGTGCTGATTGTGATAGGGAGACTGGAAAGTAAACGGGCACAGTGGAGCAAGCAATAGAAGGTGGTGGTACATCTTATAAAGGTCAATCAGCCCAAGTGGCAAGAAACTGAGAAAGAAGCATTTCAAATCATTCAATAAGATTCTGTCTTGACAAACCCAATATAAAGGAGAATTGGAAATTCCACTTGTAATTTCCAGTACTCTGTATCTTCCCCCAAGACTAGCATTTAACATACCTTAGTCAAGTCTCTGTAATTCTTGTTTCTTGATTTTGTGGTGATCTTTGTGGGGCTTGATAATTACTATATTTGCAAAGATGTTTCAACACAGGAAAAGTAATCATTGAGTATATGTAACAACTGTTAATCAAACAAAAATGTTTTGTTCATGGTATATATTGACATTCTTGAACTTTAGGTGTTGGTGAAAGATTATGTAGTAATGTGAGCACTGGAAATGGGAAAGTAGGCTTAAACAGAAATATATAGAATGGTATAATGGGGGGAAACTTTGATTTTGGGTTTCACCGATTAGATAGGCTTGTTGTTTCCTTGTTGTCTCAAGGAAAATGATCACAGGGGAAACAAAAGAAGCGATATAAAGATACACTGAAAGCCTCTCTCAAGTCCCTGGATATTAACATTACCTCCTGTGAACCTCTGGCCCATGATCGATCGACATGATGTACTCTGGTGTACCAGGGTTGCCAGACATATGAACATAGAAGGACAATCTTGGCACAAGAGAAGCATGCACTCCGCAAAGCCAGAGCTGTAAATGCTGAAATAACAGTGTCTACATTTTTTTGTTCAGTAGGTGGCAGAACATTCCGTGCTAACATCAGTCTTATCAGCCACCTACGGACACATCGTTGATGGCCCATAATCCATAAGATGTCAAGGTCCTCATTGAATTCGATGGACGAACAATAAATAGGCTTGTTGTTATAGAAATGGCTAATTTATATTATTATGTAAAAGCAAAAAGTTGGTGTTTGATACTATTATCCTATTCTACTGTATCAAAGTGAGTCAGAAGTCAATGCCTTTTGTTTATTTTTTCCCTTTTCCCTACACTTTTCCTTTCCTTTCTCCCTCCGTTATTTTCCTATATTTTCTTTTGTATTTTATATTATAAACTAATAAAAATGATGAAATTGTGCCTTGCCATTCATCTCTAGTTTTCCATAATGCTCATTATCTTTTCTAAAACTGGCTTTGGAAGTTAGTTGGAATTGAAGGATAAATAAAGGGGAAATAAATATGATCCTGCAGGCTGTTGCAGCCAAAGCCACAAAGATTGCAACTGCCATCTTGGTTTATTTTAATACCACAATCACCCCATTTTGAGATATTCATTCTGAAAAAATAAGAATATAGATTTTAAACTAAAAGTAATAAAAGTAATCTTTCCAATTGTAAAAGAGAAAAATGGGATTGAAAGTTACATCTGTGACCCTAAATCAAAGAGTGTTCATTTCAACACAAAAAATAGTGCCCAGCCTGTTTGTTGCTTCTTCTTTATTTGCTTTAATCCTAATCCTCATTTGATCCCCAAGGAGCTTAGCCCCCATGGTTGCAAAATTAAGAAGAGCAGAGGAGAAGTAATTATAAATTAAGACCAATGTTATGAAACCATTTGCTTCTGGTCATAAGGGTTTGGCATGCAAGCTTTTAATAATTTTTAGATCCTAAACTTTCCCTGAAGGCAACAATTATTGTGCTGACCTGCAGCTATCAGAAGGACTATGAAACTTCATATACTTTTGCATATGAAAAGGTTATTTATTTTTCACTATGTGCTCCCCAAGATATTGTATTCCACTCAGTACAGAATGAGTTACAAGCACCTTTCCACTTTGTGTTTCATTGCATAGGAAAGTGGTGGCGAACCTTTTAGAGACCGAGTGCCCAAACTGCAACCCAAAACCCACTTATGCATCACCGGGTGCTGGGTGGGCGTGGCCACTGAGTAGGTGGGGCCACCGAGCTGTCAGCTCGTGCTCACTCGCTCGCTTGTGTGCTGTCCGCTCTGACTCGTGCTTGTTCTCTTGCTGTCTGCAGCAAATGCTGCTTCCGCCAAAAGTTGCTCCTTTTATAGTCTCTTGCCTATTCCCAGACTGCGCATGTACGGAGAACTGCGCATGTGTGGAGAGGAGGAGGGAACAGCTCGGCCCAGCAATGGCTCATGTACCACCAGAAACGGCTCCACGTGCCGCCTGTGGCAGGTGTGCCATAGGTTCACCACCACGGGCATAGGAGTACAATGACTTCTCAGGAGTCAAACAATACAACTCCTTCTGAATATGAATGAGGCAAGATTTGTGCAGACCTAATAAAATATGAATTAAAAATGTGTGTGTGTGTGTGATTTTTTTAAAGATAAAACAGATTGTAAAGCAATTCTCCTTAGAATAGGCAGCACTTATATGTCTAGTAATTGGATAATATGTAGAACTATCCTTTAACTCCTAAGCTACTACCCAAATATGTTGTGTATGTGGGTATGACCTTGAGATACAGGAGGGAAGAGATGCTGCCTAGGGAACAATCAGATGTGAAAGCCCACACCTGCATAATGGGCAGAGAAAGAGATTCAGAAAGGACCCACCCTAATTTATCACACTGTAAAAAGAGAAGGTGAGAGAATTGTACTTTTAGATTTGCAAAATTCTGTTAATGTATCCTTAGGGTTAGCAGAATTAGCTCATCTGGTCCTATTTCCTGCCTAAGCTACCTGAGAAGGCTCACATGCCGGCCGTCTCTTTTTACAGCTTGACTGAATAGGAAAGATCTTTCTGAATTTCTTTCTTTGCCTGTTACTGAGTTATTGGCTCCCCCTTCCCCGCACACTTTATGCAAAGCTTCTCTAGCAGATTCAAATATGTGAAAAACTGGTTCTCTGTGTGGTTGCTGTTTCCAGAAGTCCATTCAGGGCCTGGGCAACAAAAAATTAGTTACCATTTCTGCTGAATCCCACCACTTTCTCTAGGCAGCATCTACCCCCCTCCCCCACCCATCTTCCAAGTCATTCATGTTTACCATCTCAGAACTAGAAGGAACTTGGAGTTATTATTATTTACATGACCTCCGAACAAACAAGTTTGAACGTTTCCTTCCTATAAACCAATAAAAAATCATTTTAAACAATATGAAATTAGCTTGTTTTGATATGTTTGTATTACACAGCTCAGTGAATACTTAATAAGGTGTAGTAATAATAACCTTGCAATTAGATATCCAACCCAGGAGTTAGAACATTAACTCATATAGTTTGTTCTTGTACTGATGTAATATTTTTAGGTTAACTGCTGTGCATTAAGCACCCTTGTGTCTTTCTTATCTTCAATATTTGAAATTTACTAAGATATCAAGAATTGTAGATTTTTCAGGCTTGTGTATAGATAAAAGAATGATTAAATGCAGTAGTAAGTAATATCTATACCTGATTTGTAGTAACTGATTGTTGATACATGTTATTTACAACATCTGAATTACTGTGGGGTTGTTTTTGTATTTGTTTGGACAAAGAGAACAAAAAATATAAAAATATACTTAAAATTTTAGAGAAATTCTGTCTATAATAAAAAAATTCTTTTTATTATTATCATTAATTCTGAAGCTGTGTTAATCCATTAATACTGTTCCATGGATTTATATTGATTGATTAATATAATCTTAAAAATCTAAATAATATCAGTGGCACTACAATTTATGTAATTCATGCCAAGCCCAAGCTACTATTAAAGCCTTTTATAGGCTGAATTCTTGCATAATATCAAGCCATAATGTAGTTATATGGTTTGATTTTTCAATGTGTGAACTCAGCTATCTATAAACCATTATTTATGACTTGGCATTAAGTATGAATCCAGCTAAAGATGTATAAAAAACATTTACAGTAGCTTGCAAGGATTCAGCCAAGGAAATTCATGCATAGTATGAGGTCTGCAAGACTTATGGTTGCTGACCTAACAATGTGAGAAGATTTATGCTTTTGTGCTTCTACCACTCCCAGTGGAGAACAATGATAGACTGCATTTTGATCTAAATAATCTGCTGTATCATCATTCATTCATTGTTCCTACAAATTCAGTTCCTATACTTCTGCTGTTTTGTTGCAATATAACTACGCTTCATCAATTCACCTCCTATAAATTAAATGGAATAATGATCAAAAGATAAAAGGGCTAGTTCTGTGACAAAGAAGTTGTGTGCTGTGACATGCATAAAGTACTTCATTATGAATACTTGTAGACAAAAAAAATCAGTGTTTTGGAGCAGGAGGAACATCATTTGTTGAATAATTCAAGATATATCTAATCTTTTCTTCTTTTTTCTTCTTAAGTTTTCCTGAAATTTAAGGCCATTTCTAACATAAAACCTCAGTAACTTTTCAAGTAATCATAAAATATAACATTATTAAATCCTAACAGGATTCCTGTAATGTTAACAATTCTAGAGAAGAGAGAATTTTTTTCCTGATGTTCATAGTGCTGCAGGAACAAATGTAAGAATAGTACTTCTAATTATTACTATTGTTTAAATTTGTTGATCTACATCTCCAGTGGACTCTGAGTGACATATAACACTAAGAAAGGCCTATAAAAACAGTTAAAAACATTAAATCAGACAGGCAGTTTAGACTAAAATGATCTAATAAACAACAAAATAAAAAACATAATAGATCAGGGGCCTTAAACAAACAAGAGCATCAACATCACAGTTTTAATTTTTTCTGGAATCCATTATCTCGTAGAGGGGATGCTGTTCCAGAGAATAGGGGCATAACAGAGAAGACACACTTCCTAGGTCCCACAAGGATGACAGAGTTTAATGGAGGGGACCTGTAAAGAACCCATTTTGCTGGAAAGTACAGGTATGATAAATAGATAGGTAGATAGGTAGGTAGGTAGGTAGGTAGGTAGGTAGGTAGATAGATAGATAGATAGATAGATAGATAGATAGATAGATAGATAGATAGATAGATAGATAGATAGATAGATAACTAACCTTTATTGTCTTTTTTTTACTGTGGGCACAATGGTATACATTAAAAATAAAATTTAGTTGAAGATAAATTGAAGAAGATTAGTGTTCTTCATATATCCAAATTCTGTGTCATAAAGTTCATCTATATATAAAGGGGACACAAAAAACCTTTTCCTTTTGGTATTACCAATCTCAGATCCCATGGTAAGAACACCCCAATATGAATCCTATGTATTGGTCTTAATTCATGAGGAAAAAGGTGTGTGTTAAGAATGGGAACCATCTTAACTTGAAGTGTTTCTTTGCTCACATGTAGAGAGAAATTCCCTTACATAGAGCAATGTGAAAAACACTTCATGTTTTCCATCCTTGCCTTACTACTATCAAATTTGGCATAGTTATCCTTTGAGCAATGTTTACAGGAGCTTGCTACTATCATTAGAATGATGAAAGCAGTATTGTGATGTCCCATCACATGGTCTACCCTGTTTGTACTTTTATGCAACATCATGACACATGTACAGTACATCAGGGGCTTCTTTTTGCATTTTGCTTTCTTTGACAAAAGTGGAGTGTAATGCATATAAAAATGTAAAAATTTCCAGATATAATACATCAATAAAATCCCTGCCATAAAGGGTGCATAAACTGGAAGAAATAAAACTGAGTCATTGAAGGAAATACCTTAACTGTGCTGCTGGCAATAATTTTGTCCAAATGGCAATGTTGTCTAGAGTTACTTAAAACTGTCTAAGATAGAATTGTTTGATTAAAAACCTCAGGCTATATAGATTCTGGGGTTATAATAGCCACAGAAAATTAGAGCTTTTGATCTTTTACAGAGCAGCATAACCTCATAGTTTCCTAGATTTTAAGCTTTTCTCACACAACACTGACCTCTTATGGTTCAAACGGATACATGCTAAAAACCTTTTATCTCAACAAAACAGGCATCACATGTAAGAGAAGGAATTTTGAAAGTCTGAAATAAAATTAGATTAAAAAAGAAAGAAAGAAAAACAAAATGTTGTTGGTGAAATGCCTGCAAAATTAAGCATGTAATTTCAGCTCTCCTAATAAAATCCCATTTGCTCTGCTTTGAGTGAATAATACCCATTGTATATACTTAGTATAGGGGGAAACCACTGATTAATGGTTCAGTAAGTCTTGAAAATTGTCTTCAAGTATCTAACTGCCTGTATCAAACAGACATTGAGTAGATTTCTCCGTTCCTCTGATCACTTAAGATTAGAACCAAGATATAGAAACAGCACTCTCTATAAAAGAACTCTATGACATACAGCTTGGATAGCTGCAGACCAATTGCTTCTGTCTACCCAGTACATTCCAGCAGACTGAGTCCACTCCAGGTCATGTCCATTAAACACTGATATCTTGTGGGACCTAAGAAGCATGGCTTTTCTCTCACTCATCACTTCATTTTTGAGTTGGCAGTAGATCTGTTTTAAAATCTGGATTCTGGAATCTTTCAATACTTGATCTATGGGAAAACAGATTTTGTCTTTATCTCAGATTCAGTACAATAGAACAGGTACCATAACACCTGAGGAATCAGCCAACTAATAACCAGATTTTGACAGAAGAATAGGCTCCATTGCAGTCATAAGGTAATCTAACCCTGTAGAATTTTTATAGAAGTCTTACTATAAAAGATAGTAAAAGATGGCAAAATTAAAGATAATATCTCTTTCCTATAGAATCATGGGTAGGTCATAGTATGTTTATATCTTATTCATGAAACTCATATTTCATTTATTAATGATTGACTGATTGATTCATATCATATATTTTAAACTCATCTTTGAAACTCATGTTCTGGCGCAGCCTGTTGTAATACTGTTTCTTCAAAACAATGGGCATAATTGTTAAATATCACATTTATTTAATCCTCAGAGTTAATTCAATGAATTCAGGAAATTACAAGGCACAAAATTTTTTTAACTGCCACTCCATAGTTATTTGATGTAATTACCTCATTTCTCTGACCATGGTTATACTCACCATTACTTTAATTATGATGGAATGAAAAATCTTAACACTGTTTAAAAAGCCAGGCTTAGAACTGTGGGAGGACAGCACCCCTCCCCCAGAGAAAGAAATAGTTTGAGATATTAAAAAGGCAGAATATTATATTTCTTCAAAGGATCCTAAAGGCAGAAAAGCAGGGCCAGTTTTTCTTAATATCCCCTAGTAGAAAATCACCTTTTAGAAATGCAGATTTGATAATCCCATTCAGAAAGTCTGAAGTCCCATTCATGAACAAATACTACCAGGCAGAAGCCCATTCAAGACAGGGTCTTTTGAAATCCCTTGCAGCAAAACTGATAGCTAACAATAGCAGAGTGATAGAATTAGAACCAGCAATACTTCATCCAAGAAATCCAACACAGGAAGTAAGCCATCAGTCACAGAGAAGCAGAATATGACATTTGGGACATAATAGGATTAACCCACCACCATCAAATTACCAAAAGGGCATGCTCAAAAGCTCAGATCAAAGTTCATGACACAGGAACAGGAAGAACAATTCCAAACACAAAAGCCCAAGAAGATATAAAAACCTACCACTCCCAACAACATGTGATCAGCTGCTCCAGAGTCTCATGTCTTCTGGCTCTGCTCTTCAATAAACTACAACCTACTTTCCAAAGCAGTCTCCATTTTGTTTATTCCCAGCTTGGATTGGACCCTGATGAAGATTTTTCCTTCAACAGAACTGAATACCACTGAAAAGGAAAAACAAGAAATTCAAGAAGAAACCAGCATGACTGCACAAAGATCTCTCTGACAAACTGAAAGACAAAAAAGGACAAATACAAAAAATGGAAAGAGGGGCACATAACTAAGGCAAATTATCAGCAGACAGCCAGAACATGCAAAGATTAAGTCAGGACAGCAAAGGCTCAGAATGAACAAAGACTTGCAACAGAAATCAAGGATAATAAAGTTTTTTCCAACATATTAACAACAATAAAAAATATTAAGGAAACAGTAGGACCACTAAAGAGAAAGGATGGCAAGGAAATAATGGGCAACTCATTCTTTTCATCAGTCTTCCCCAAAAAGAAACTATAGCCCAACATACCAAAAAAAACCCACTGCAAAAGACAAACTAGAAACAAAAATTAAAATAAGCAAGAAAATGGTAAGAGAACACCTATCTGACCTTGATGAATATAAATCACCAGGACCCAGAGTTCTGAAGGAGCTGGCAGATGTTATCTCAGAATCACTACACCATATCTTTCAAAAATCCTGGAGCACCGGGGAAGTACCTGAGGATTTGAAATGTGGTTCCCATCTTCAAGAAATGAGGGGGGGGGAATGGACCCAGGAAACTTCAGACCAATCAGTTTAACATCAATACCTGGGAAGATTTTATTTTATTTTATTTTATTTTATTCGGATTTGTATGCCGCTCCTCTCCGAAGACTCGGAGCGGCTTACAACATATATATATATAAACAATTGAACAAATCCGAACAACATTAAAAATACAAACCCCATACATACTCATCAATCACACCACAATCAACAATCATCCCCAGGCCTGCCGGCAGAGGTAGGTTTTTAAATTCTTTCGGAAGGCCAGGAGGGTCGGAGAAACGCGGACTTCAGGAGGTAGTTGGTTCCAGAGGGTGGGCGCCGCAACAGAGAAAGCCCTCCCCCTAGGGCCCGCCAGACGACATTGTTTCGTTGACGGGACCTGGAGGAGGCCGACCCTGTGCGCTCTCACCGGTCGTAGAGAAGTATGTGGCAGAAGGCGGTCCCGTAAGTATCCTGGTCCCAAGCCATGAAGGGCTTTATAGGTAATAACCAACACCTTGAATTGGGCTCGGAGACCAATAGGCAACCAATGCAGCGTGCGGAGAGTTGATGAAATGTGGGCACAACGAGGAAGACCCACAACTGCTCGCGCAGCTGCATTTTGCACTAATTGTAGTCTCCGAACACTCTTCAAGGGTAGCCCCATGTAGAGAGCGTTGCAGTAGTTGATCCTCGAGGTGACAAGGGCATGTGTGACTGTGAGGAGTGACTCCCGATCCAAGTAAGGACGCAACTGGTGCACCAGGCGAACCTGGGCAAATGCCCCCCTCGCCACTGCCGACAAATGATGATCCAATGTCAGCTGTGGATCAAGGAGGACTCCCAAGTTGCGAACCTTCTCTGAGGGGTTTATAGATTCACCCCCCAGGGTAATCGAACGACAGATAGAAGTGTCCTTGGGAGGCATCACCCACAGCCACTCTGTCTTATCGGGGTTGAGCCTTAATCTGTTAACACCCATCCAGACCCTCACAGCCTCCAGACACCGGCACATCACCTCAACCGCTTCACTGATATGGCCAGGAGTGGAAATGTACAGCTGAGTATCATCAGCGTACTGATGGTATCTCACTCCGTGGCAGTGGATGATCTCACCCAGTGGCTTCATGTAAATGTTAAAAAGTAGGGGGGAGAGAACCGACCCCTGAGGCACCCCACATGGGAGTAACCTAGAGGTGGACCTTCGATCCCCCACAAACACCGACTGCGACCGACCAGTGAGATAGGAGGAGAACCACCGCAATACGGTGTCCCCCACTCCCAATCCCTCCAGCCGGCGCAGAAGGATACCGTGGTCAATGGTATCGAATGCCACTGAGAGGTCAAGAAGCACCAGGACAGAGGACTGGCCTCTATCCCGGGCTCGCCAGAGATCATCCATCAGAGCGACCAAAGCAGTTTCGGTGCTGTAGCCGGGCCTGAATCCCGACTGCAGAGGGCCCAGATAATCGGCTTCCTCCAGAGACCGCTGGAGCTGATGCGCCACCACCTTCTCGACAACCTTCCCCACAAAGGGAAGGTTGGAGACCGGACGATAGTTGGTCAAAATTTCTGGATCCAGGGAAGGCTTCTTGAGGAGGGGGCGCACAAGTGCCTCCTTTAAGGGAGCCGGAAAGGACCCCTCCCTCAAAGAAGCGTTGACAATCTCCTGGATCCAGGTACGTGTCACCACCCTACTGGCCGAAACCAGCCAGGAGGGACACGGGTCCAACAAACAGGTGGCAGAACATACAGATCCAATGGCCCTGTCCACTTCCTCAGGCGTAACAGCCTCAAACTCTCCCCAGATGACCGGACAAGAACATGCCCCTGTCCCCTCAACTGAATCATTATCAGTCGACTCTGCTACACAATTGGAGTCTAGGTCAGCCCGGATCTGAGCCACTTTGTCTGCAAAACAGTTATTAAAGTTCTCGGCACTACCCTGCAAGGGAGGCCCCGGACCCCTTGGGTTAATAAGGGATCGGGTCACCCTAAACAGGGCGGCCGGACGAGATTCCGCAGATGCGATCAAAGCAGAAAGATACAAAGATCTTGCCGCCTTAATCGCCTTCAGATAGGCTTTAATAAATAAGCTCAATCTGGTTCGGTCAGATCCGGACTTACTTTGTCTCCTTCGCTTCTCTAGACATCTCTTATGGCGCTTCATCCCCCTGAGCTCCTCAGTAAACCAAGGAGACCTCCTGGGGCCAGCACCACGGAGAGGTCGCAAAGGTGCAATCCGGTCAATAGCCCCCTTCGCGGCCGTATTCCATGCCGCTACCAGGGACTCCGCCGGACTGTGAATGAGGGAGCTCGGTAATTCCCCAAGCGCCGTCTGAAAGCCAATTGGATCCATCAGGCGTCTGGGGCGGAACCACCTAATCGGTTCCACCTCCCTGCGGGGAAGGGTTGGGGCCGTAAAATTCAGTCGAAGCAGAAAATGATCAGTCCATGACAAAGGCATGATATCTAAGCCCCTTAAAACCAGATCATTACCCAACTGCTCCGAAAGGAAAATCATATCCGGGGCGTGTCCACCCTCATGCGTCGGGCCCTGCACTACTTGGGTCAGGTCCATGGTTGTCATGGCGGCCATGAACTCCTGTGCCAATCCCGAGGATTCGCCAAGCGACGGCAGATTGAAGTCCCCCAGGACTATAAGCCTGGGGAACTCCACCTCCAGCCCAGCAACCTCCTCGAGTAGCACAGGCAGGGCTGATGCCACGCAGCTGGGAGGCAGGTACGTAAGCAATAAGCCCACCTGGACCCCTAGGTCCAGCGTCATAAGGATGGACTCGCAACCCGGAATTTCGGAAACAGTTAGTCTACGTAGACTGAAGTTCTCCCGGGCCAAAATAGCCACTCCTCCCCCCCTTCCCTGGGGTCGCGGCTGATGCCATACCTGATAACCTGATGGGCACATGCCCGTGAGGGGAACTCCCCCCTCAGGGCCCAACCAGGTCTCAGTCACACACGCCAAGTCGGTCTCCTCATCCATGAGAAGATCATGAATGAGGGGAGCCTTATTGTTAACCGACCTGGCGTTAAGCAGCAATAGCCTGAGCCCAGGGTCCGAGCTACACCCATCACCAGAATCGTGGGGAGAGCAAGTTTTTTCAGAAGGGCCAGAACAAGGAACTGCTATGAGACAGCAGGACCGAGTTCCCCGTGTGCGGCCTACCCTCCTGCTCCCACCATACCTGCCTCTTCCCTGAATGACCGGTATATTCCAACCCTCATTGTCTCCAGAGTCCGCATCTCCCCAGTCCCCGGCCTCCCTCAAGCTCGGCAGGCCTGTCCATTTATCTATCATACATTCTTCAAACATGTCCCCGTCCCATACATACATCACTCACCCCCCCCCATTTGATAAAAATTAAAAATTTAAATTTAAAAGTTTAAAAATTTAAAAACAGACGTATAAACATATTAAATTTAAAAAGCCACAGTATAAAACATATTAATTAAAAGAACCACAAGCAGAGATACAAGAAATAAACCAGTCGCCCCAAAATGCCTCATCAGGGGCACAGACTGAGCTTGAAGGTCAGCTAAAAATGTTCACTAAAAGTTGCTCTCGGGAACTCCACAGCCATGTCCCACAACATCTTCTCTTCCACTGTAAAAAGGCTCTCGAGTGGGGGCAGCAACCAGTGGACATAATCAAGCCCCCCGACCAAAGCTGTACAAGTTCCCAGTTCCTCATCCTTATCATAAATAGTATCTTGGTTATTGTCCCCTGACAACCAGCATACACTTCCAACGACAAGCCAGCATTGGGGCCAAAACTCGGCAAAATAGAGGCCGAGAAACAATTGGTGGCAAAAAGCAGGGAAACCAAAAAGCTCTCCTGTTTGAAAATCCCCAAAAAGCCACATAAAGCCAGACAGCAATGGCAGAAGCAGGGCGAACCAGCGAAGGACAAGATGGACACCTCTGACAGGCGAGCCGGCTCCAAGCCCCCCTGGACTTGCTGGTCGCCAGTCGCCAGTCGCTGGTCACTGGCCGCTGGTCACCAGTTGCTGGCCGCAGGCTGCCGGTTGCAGGTTGCAGGCTGCTAGTTGCAGGTTGCAGACTGCTAGTTGATAGCTGTTGGTTTACTGAATGCTGGTTCACCGGTCCCGCTGCTGCTGCTGCCTTTCGGCTGTAAGTTGTTGCTCTGCTGCTTTTTGGCTGTAAGTTGTTGCTGCTGCTTTACTGCTTTTGGTTTGCTGAATGCTGGTTTACTGGATGCAGTTGTCCCTCCGGGGGATGATGGCCTGCTCTTCTATAGTAATTCTTAATTCTTTGGTTGGTAATAGTCTTCTTTTTGCTGTTACTTGTATTTACCATTCAGAATTTCATTTTCAGTCAGAATAGACAAACCAAAACTAAGTATGTGCTTCAGTGCTCGTCTCTGCTCTGGTCAGGCCTCCATTCAGCTTTGTTGTTTGTTATGGTTCCTACCTGATGATCCTAGAAAAGATAATCAAAAAACAGATCTGTGAACAACTAGAAGCAAACAAAGTTATAACTAGTAGCCAGCATGGGTTTGTTAAAAACAGATCATGTCAAACCAATCTTACTTCATTCTTTGATAAAGTGACTAGACCAGCGAAATGCTGTGGACATAGTATATTTAGATTTCAATAAGGCATTTGATAAAGTAGACCACAACCTACTCTTGGTAATCTAGAAAAGGCTGGAATAGACAACATCACCACCAGATGGATCTGTAGCTGGCTGGAAAACTGTACTCAACGAATAGTCCTCAATGGCACTACATCCACATGGAGAGAAGTAAGTAGTGGGGCACCACAAGGTTCCGTCTTAGGCTTAGTACTTTTCAGTATCTTCATAAATGACTTAGATGTGGAGATTAAAGGGGAACTCATCAAATTTGCAGATGACACTAAACTGCCAGGAGCATCCAACACCCCAGAAGACAAATTCATTTCGAGGGGGGACATAGCATACATTCTTGGGCACGGGAGTTTGGCTTCTAGCACCAGTTCGATGGAGCAGTCATCGGGTCTGTGAGGGAGCAGGGCATCGCATTCTTTTTCACTAAAAGCCTCCGCCAGGTCCTGGTATTCATTGTGAATGAGTGGTTTGCTCAGCGGCAGTGAGGCAGCCATGTGCGCTCGCTCATTGGGTGGCCTAAGGTGTCCTGCAACATCAGTTGAATCAGTGGGAGGTTTAGGCCCTATAGGTAGTCTCACAGTTCTCATTTCTGTCTCCCACCAGATAAATGGCTTCCATTTGTCCAACCAGGCTAGCCCTAGGATCACAGTCTCAGTCATTTTTTGAACCACTAGGAAGCAAATAAACTTCCAGTGCATACCTATTTCTAGGCGTAAGAGCTCAGTTACTTGTGTGACAAGAGTCCCTCCCATCAGGCATCGGCTTGCTCAAACTTCACAGGTTTGGAAAGCTGTTTTGCCCATATGCCCATTTTCATGGCAAACAGCAGACTAATAATGCAGCGGGTGCATCCAGAATCAATTAGCACATTTAAGTCCATTTTTGCCCCAGACTTAGGGATTATAAGTTTGGCGGCCAGTGAAAAAGGCAGGATTTGTCGACTCACCATCGGGTCGTTCTTTCTTTCATTGTCACTGTCAAAGGAGGGTAGAGCAGAGGCAGGTCCACCCGGAGTCCCGGTGTCCTTCTGTGTGGGGATGTAATCTGGGCAACAGGTTCTTGCATGACTCGGTTGGATTTTTGTCTCATTGGCTGCTGAGCAGGTTTCCTTCTCGTCGCTGGTTCCGGTCTGCTCTGCAGTTGAGGGTAGGGGACTGGACAGGTTGCCACTCAATGTCCCTCTTGTCCATACCGAAAGCACTTATTTGACGGACCTGCAAGTGGTCTGGGTCTCTCAGACATCGCAGTAGTTGGAGGTTTTCGTGGGGTTGATTGCTGTCCAGGTTGCTCTGGTGGCTGCTCAGATTCAGGTGGGGGAAGCTTCTTATAGCGGGCAAGCTGAATGTCTAGCTTCACTGCTGCCTGGTACCATTCTTGCAGCTGATCAGGTACGGCTCGATAGATGCAGGCCTGAGAGAGATGATCATCTAATCCCTCAATGAAATGATGGATTAGGGATTGTTCAGGCCACCCCTCTATTCGACCTGCTATCTTGCAAAATTCCCACACATAGTCCAGGGTAGGCCTGCCAGCTTCTTTTATTTTGTGGATCTGTTCTCTTGCTTTAAGACCAATAGATGGGTCCTCAAATCTTTCTCTCAGCCCTAGGAGGAAGAGGTGGGGGTCCTCCAATTCAGGGGCTTGCTCATTATATAAATTGTTCAGCCATTCGGATGCTTCTCCCTCTAGGCTGGATGCAATCACATCAACCATTGCCCCTGGGTCCAGGTAGAGATAGGCCCAGCAATTCAAATGAGAACGCACTTGGTTGAGGAAAAAAGCCAGCTTCTCTGGGTCCCCATCAAAGGTTGCTCTGAAAAGTGGTGCAATTATAGGCTGTTGGGGCCCCCACTGTGGCTGTTGCTGCTGCCCCATCCTGGCTGCAGATTTATGCCCAGGGGTTACACGTTCAGGGGCTGTGGCCAATCTCCCTGCTGTGGTCAGTCTCCCATCAGCTGTTGATCTCCTGGTGTCTGCACCACCCCAAGCTGTTGCAAGGCCTCTATTAGCTGTGGCAAACTCAGAAATTGCTGACCATCCATCGGCTGAGGAACCCAATCTACCCATTGCTGCAGATGCCTCAGACTCGATTTTCCTCTCTTTTCAGGATTGGGGTCCCTGGCAGGGGAAGACAGGATCTGAAAGGCTTTCTGATGTGCAATGGGAGGGGTATAGGCTCCTCTCTCCAGGAATTTATTTCTCCTTTTCACCTCTGGGTTTTGAAATCTTTCCAATGACTTACCCAAAACTTCATTATCTCTCCATTCTGCTTTTGAAGTCTTTGCCCCCAACTGGGAGATCTGCCAGAGTTCTTTCTCCCCCGGCTGGCTGGCTGCCGCTCCACTCCTGGGAAAAGCTGCTGCTACTGAGGTGCTGGCCTCAAGCCATCTTTCTCCTTCCATATTGACATCTTCCCTGAACCTTTTCAGTCTATCCCCTTTAGATTAGGAATAGTGACTGAGGTCCAGGACCTCTTAATTGGTTTAAAAAATTTGTGGATCTTGGCATGATGTCATGAGTCTGACTAATGAAACACTTCAAAGAACTTTCAGGTATGGTTTAACCTAAAAGGCTTTATTAGTGTAAAAGGAGTGTTAGCACGATATGGAGAATGCCAAGATCTGAATTTCACTTCCTTTGCACATAACATTCCAGGCATTTCCCGTCCCCTATTTTGGGGTCATGATTACAATTAACATGGTGGGCAAAGATTCACTTCTGTTCCCTTCCGTGGGCTTTTCTTTCCTCTCTCTTTCTCATCTGAATTAACTCTAAAAGTACCAGACAGTTCTGCATATTTTGTCAAAGCAAGAATATTCAATATTAACAGCGTTGACATCATGTTTTTATCCAATGCAGGGGGAAAGTCTCATGTGATCAGCTTTTGAGGAAGCTTTCATTTTTTTAGGAAAAGAAAATTCTAGTAGCTGCTTGAGACAAAAAATGGTTTTTAACCTTTAAAGCACCTTGAAGGCCATCTTTAAAACTTCTCTAGGTTGCTGTACCTAATATCCACCAAGAGCATTGCACAGAGGACTACAAATAACCAAGCTGGGAACATGAAATGAACACCCTTTTTCTCAGAAGCCTTTTAATACTGCAATCCCTTTGTTTTTAAATCTGTTAAAACATCTTAGCTACAACTGCAGCTGATATTATTCTTTGCTGAATATTTGCAATGGTGATGTTTTAATTATGACGATAACTGCTGCTATTGTCCCTAGCCAAAGAATTTCTCTTTTTGCCAAGATAGACATTTTGCAAATAAATACATGAATAAATAAAAGGTAATGGTCCCTGAGTGGCAATTACATTGCCAGCATAAGGGATCTAATCCTGAAATAAGATCCAGGGAGGACAGGGGAAGCTATAAGCTTTTTTTTTTTTGCCTTTTTTACATCTGCACTGGGGAACGAAGGAATGCATGCATTTGGCATATAAAAATGTGATGGATATAGAACAGGAATGAAGCAGGGAAATTAAAGCTTTGCTTTTTTCTTATAAATTCCGAATTCAGATTACAATTTTACTTTGCAAGAAAACTCATGAATGGCATCATATTTAACCTGAATCTTGTTTTCCCCCTTTTTCCAGGAACTGCCATCAATATAAACCTTTCCTGGTTGATAAGAAATATGACAGGACCTACAGAGATGTGTGTTTTCATGTTTATAGCTTGTTTTCATCTATTTTTACTTTTTTCCAATGATTTTGCTTCTGGTTTAGGTTACTGATGGACTGTGAGTTTGATATTAAGGATTCTTACCTACCTGTTTTTTTTTTAATTTCTTTTAGCACCTTTTTGATTCATGTAGATATTTATTTTGTAATATGAAACACATATTTTAAATGAAATAAATCAAAAGTGTTTTCTGCTACCTTTTAAATAGACTCTCCAGCCCAGGGACAATTGTAATAAGTACACTGAGGAATACAGGTGTCATTGAGGGACTTTATAACTATTTTCAATAGTCCTAAAGTTTTACAATATTACCAATAAATAATAGTTAGGGAAAATGCATATAGAATTTAATTTAAAAAAATAAAAACAATGAGTTGGCCAAGAGAAAAAATTGATTCATGCTGCACTTACCATTTCAAGCAAAGCTGATATTTTTTTTAAAAATCATAAAACTAGGTGCAAGTTTTGAGAATGGGGAGGGGTGAAACTGTATTATATCTGTACCCTGGAGGAAGGCAGGATGTTTTGCTGATGGACGATTTTAAAATGTTATTAGACATGGTTTCCTGTTTCCTTGGACTGAGAGGGAGTCACTGGTCCAAGATAACCCATTGGCTTCAAGCCTAACATAGGACAGTAACTTATGGTCTCCCAATTTCTAGCATGGTGTCTTAGACACTGTTCCAAACTCCCACCCATGTATTTTGGGCACACATAAATGTTATCTTTAAAATGACATCTTAAGAACAGCTTAAAAGAAAAGCCAGATTTTTTTTTAAGTAATTGTGCCTTTATGAAGATCCTGTTAAAGTCATTCTTGAACACACTATCTATCTTAACCTTTTCCATAAAAACAGAGTGTAAAGCCATAAAAAGCAGTTCTCTTTCCTCCTCTTAATCGTTACAAATATAGGCTGAAGCCCAGATGATAAATAAATGCATAATGAGCAACCTGTGAAGAAATAAATGTCATGGTTCCGACAGATGAAACTCTTCAAAAGAACTTCGAGGCATTGTTTATCTTAAAGAATCTTTTATTTGAGTTGCATAATATTGGCACTACATAATTGAAGCCAAAAACTTAATTCCCCTCCCCTGGACACATAATATCAAAGCACAATTCCCTCCTCCAATTAACAGTCATAAATCACATTCCCCAATCAGCTTGAAGCTTGGGCTTCCTCTCCAGTTCTCCAGCCTGCCAATACTTTATCAGCTCTGGGCTCAATAACCTTAATTCTCATGCTAAGTTTAGTGTTGTTATGTCTAGCTAGACCAGGGGTAGGCAACCTTGGCTCTTTTATGACTTGTGGACTTCAACTCCCAGAATTCCTGAGCCAGCATGGCTCAGCTTGGAAACCTCCCTTTTCCCTCAGCATGGCTGGCTCAGGGATTCTGGGAGTTGAAGTCCACGAGTCATAAAAGAGCCAAGGTTGCCTACCCCTGAGCTAGACTCTCATTCACATCCCCTCCCCCTCTCAGATCATCCAACTCTAAAAGCAAAAGGGAAAAAGATGGCTACATTTCCATCTGTTGTCAATGCAAAACATCTGATGTTATCAGCATTGAAAATAGATTCAGATGCATTTGTAAAATGAACAGGTTACTATAAAGTGATTGTTATAGCTTAGGGATGCATAACTGTCCTTTGAAAACTGTCTCAATGTGTATTGTACTAGCATTACATTTCACATCAACCACAGTGGGAAAAAGAGATTAATTTTATGCACAGTTCTAAATGATGCAGATTTTACTGTTAGTCTTCCTTCCTATCACAATTTACATCACTACAAAAGTGTTTGCAATGATCACAATCCCCCTGCAAATGACACAGAATATGGTGTGGGGAATTGTAGCTCAAGGGTAGATCAGGGAAAATTGTCATTTACCCTTCCACAAACAGTAGTGCTATCTACTCATCCAGTCCCATGGATCTAGGCCAGTCCTGCACAACTGGTACAGGGGAAAGAGCAATAAGATTAATCACTGCAAGCCACAAAAGAATAGTTGATGCACCAGATCAGTTGTTTGGTGGCTAGGGGTCTAATGGCAGAGGTAGAAGTAGTTGGTGGAGTCAGGGAAATTTTGGAAGCCCTCGACATAGTTTTGGGGAGGTAGCAATAGATCTTTCTTAGCAGTGACAATGTTTTGTGGCAGTAGATTTATTAATTTTTCAGAAAAGGTTGGTGAAGCACACAAAATTGCTTGGCACCTGCATGCAGCTCATGGGCCATATGTTGTGCAGATCTGATCCAGGCCATAGTTATTCTCTGCCTACATTGTTCTTCACACAGAGAATATGACGTTGAAGTGGTTTTCCCATTGACCATAGTTGCATAAAAGCATGGAAAATTGGCTAGTGTTTCCAAGAAGTAAAACAGCTGTTTTCAAGCACTTTTTCATATATATATAGGAAGAAAAAAGGAAGAAACAGCTACATTCACACATTGCTCCTAGAAGCACGAAGCCGAAAGCACCAGCCTGAAGATGATGAATGGGACTATATATATAATATATATTATACTGTTTTTATATTATAAAAACCTCAAGGCAGAAACATATCTAATACTCCTTCCTTCTCTGAATTTCTCCACAGCAGCAACTCTGTGAAATGAATTGGGCCGAGAAAGATTGACCGGCCTAAACTCACCCAGTCAGCTTTTATGCCTAAAGTGGGATTAGAACTATAGTCTACTGATGTCTAGCCTGGTGCCTTAACCACTAGAAAAAAACTGGCTCTTCACTTGTTACATACTGTCCTACTATTGGTATGGTGGAAATCGTAGAAAGACCATTTTGGTGCAAATCTGTAACCCTAGAAAATAGTGACCTTCTAACCCAGGGGTAGGCAACCTTGGCTCTTTTATGACTCATGACTTCAATGCCTACAATTCCTGAGCCAGCCAAGGTTGCCTACCCCTGTTCTAACCAATCTGTTCTTCCTTTTGGAAACCTGAATTCTGTCAGTTCCTGACAGCCCACATTTCCCATAGTCTTCCAGGCTCTAATGGGATTGGTAAAAATGCAGACATTCTCATAACCATAAATTGCATTGCTTAGTAAGTTCATGATCCAGAGTATGGTTCTCAAAGACCCCCTTGGGAGACAAGTTTGCATGATCATGTCCATTCTTTTAACTAACTCAGTGACTTGAAAGTAATTGAAATGAAGTTATTAGCTATGATGTTGCTAAGTGGGGCGGGGAAAACAGGACTCTCATGTCCTTTCTAATATAATATAAATGCTAATTTTTGTAGCCCGGGCACTCTTGTTGATGCTTTGCTAATCACTCATTCACATGGTAATAGTCCTATGACATTCATCCATGAACCTTTTTTTTTATGATAATAGCAAGTACATTGTGATATATTAGAACAAAAGCCATAAGCTGGCTTTAATAGGATTATCACAATGGTCCTATGAACTATATCTTGCAAATAGGCACTGGGCTATTTCATTAAAGTTCACCTCATTGCCAAATTTTGTACAAACAAAGCTCATCAGCCTTGCACTTTACAGAATCTATTAAAAGCATAGTGTCTTCTAAACACAGATAGTCCTCAACATAGGACCACAATTGAGCCCAAAATTTATGTTTCCAAGCAGGACATTTGTTAAGCGAGCTTTGTCCCATTTTGCTCCATGACCCTTCTTAACTGCAGTGGTTAAGTTAATAACACAGCTGTAAAGTGAATCTGGCTTCCCCATGGACTTTGCTTGGCAGAAGGTCGCAAAAGGTGAGTACATGACCCTGGGACACTGCAACTATCCTAAATACGAACCAGTTGCCCTAAGCACCCAAATTTTGCTTATATGACAAGCATGATGGGGATTCTGCAACATTTGTAAATGTGATAAATGGTCATAAGTCATTTTTCTCAGTGCCACTGTTACTTTGAACAGTCACTAAATGAATGGTTGTAAATCAAGGACTACCTATATCAGTGGTGGCGAACCTATGGCACGTGTACCACAAGCAGCACTCAGAGCCATCCCTATGGGCATGCACACCATTGCTGGGCTCCTTCCCTCGCCCTCTCCACACATGCGCAGTGCGGGAACAGCTGCAAGAGCTGGGCGGGGTGAGGGAACCTATAAAAGGAACAGTTTTGGTGGAAGAGTGAGTGAGCGGCCTTTGGAAGCAACCAGTGGTGGGTTTAAAGTCATTTTAACAACCAGTTCTCTGCCTCGCCTTCCCTCCATCTTGGTCAGGCTGTGCTGCTCGGGAGTCAGCTGGGGTTGGGACAGGAGGGTGGGGGTTATACAGTCCTGCCTAAGGGAAGGCGAGGGGGTCTGGCTGGTGGAGGCAGGAGGGCAAGGACGCCTCCATGGAGGAAAGCCATCCCCCACACCAGCCGAGCCTCTCATCCACTCTGCAGTCAGATAGGATTGATAGAAGGGGCACTGGACAGGGGGCTGGGGGAAATCAGAGCCAGCAAGGGGGAAATCAGAGCCTCCATCTTCCTTCCGCAATGCAGTCCCATTGGCATGAGCGGAGATGGCCCCAGGATGGCCGGGAGTCCTCACCTGGTGTGGGTCCTGTCTACAGGGTGGCTCTGATGGGGGTAGCAGCTGCTGCTCTAAGCCCCTTGACCAGCCAACGACACAGGGAAGCAGGAGGCGGCAGTGGTGATTCCTGCATCACCAAGCCTGGCTGGCCGCAGATCTCGAAGCAAAGCTATGCTGACCATCCTCATGCTGGTGGGGGCAGTAGCGGGGAAGGTGAGCTGTGGCACACGCCCTCCCCTCCCCATCCAGAGGTGCACGCAGGACAATGTGCAGCAGCAGTGGCAAAGGGTGCCCGCATGTCAGATCCTGCTTTCCCCCACCGCCGTTGCCAGTGCGAGGATGGTCGGCAGAGCTTTGCTTCTGGATCTGCTGCCTTACACTATCAACCCACACACATAGAGGCCACACTGTACGCCCCCATGCACTCACTGGCCTCTGTGTACAAGGGCCGATGGTGTCAGGCAGCAGATCCAGAAGCGAAGATCTGCCAACCATCCTTGCACTGGCAATGGCAGTGGGGGAAGGCAGGATCTGGCATGCGGGCTCCCTTTGCCACTGCTGCCACACATTGTCCCGCATGCACCTCTGGGTGGGGAGGGGAGGGCGTGTGCCACAGCTCACCTTCCCCCACCACTGCTCCTACCAGCGCGAGGATGGTTGGCACAGCGTTGCTTCCAGATCTGCTGCCAGCTGGGCTTGGTGATGCAGGAATCACCACTGCCGCCTCCTGCTTCTCTGTGGTTGGCCGGTTAAAGGGCTCAGAGCAGCAGCCTCCGCCCCTATGAGAGCTACCCTGTAAACAGGGTCCGCATTAGGTGAGGGTTCCTTTCCAGCCATCCCAGGGCCATCTTCACTCACGCCAATGGGGCTACCATGATGCAGGAAGCTGTGGCTGCTGACGGACACCGGCAGTCCCCATGCGCTTGCTAGTCTCTGTGTGTGTGGGGGGCTGATGGTGTCAAACAGCAGCTGCTCCAGCCCCTGCCTTGCCTTTCCCACGGCAATTGGCACACCCGCCCTGCCTCACCTTGCCTCACCCCACAGGACGAGCCTCTGCCCCACCTGTCAAAGACCCCCTGGATCTCTCCCAACCCTGCCCGGCCCCCACAAGTGCCCCTTCCCACAAGCATCATTGAGATGGCCACACCCAGCATGGCCATGCCCACCCAGTCAGCCATGACCACCGAAGCCACACCCAGTCAGCCACACCCACCCGGCACCCAGCGATAAATAAATGGGTTTTGGGTTGTGGTTTGGGCACTCAGTCTCTAAAAGGTTCGCCACCACTGACCTATATTAAAATGCTAACCTTTTCTTACTGGAGCTAGAATAGTATTTGTTTGTGAATTTATCTGATTCGATGGGAAATATTACAAATGCCAAAGCAGATCTTGCTCCTCCTCCTTTCTCACTGACCTCTGTGAGCTTCCAAAGGGTCTTTTTAGGATAAGCAAAGCTAAGTTTCTGCTGAACCAACAATTTGTAGCCCATTAACACTGATAAAGTATCTACCCAATCAATCAGTGATCAGTTATTTTCCTTCAGACAGAGACTGGGGATGATAAACAAGAAAGGCACTTCCTTTCAGTTCCACACTATTCCATTGCAGCCCACTGAGTTTTAATGGACCATTGGTGTCCTGCAAAAGAACAGGATTGTTTTTTCACCCCATATGTACGTATGCATGTGCAAAAAAAATGTCTGCCTTTACAATTCTTCCTTTTGAGTTTATTTTCTAGGTGATGGTGTTCTTTTTCTGAATTTGTGTGTGTGTGTGTGTGTGTGTGTGTGTGTGTGTGTGTCCCAGTTTCAGCAATGGTATAGCCCAAATCCAGTATATCAGGTTGAGGAGAGATAGACATAAGGGTATGGTGCTAACAGGAAATGGAAGTAGGAAAAAGTAAGCATTAATTGGCAGCTCAGTTAATTCAGTTTCCACCAATGTTGCCACTATTTGAGTGGAAGGCAGTAATTTCTGCTTCAAGTATATGAGACGAGTCTATCTGAATTCAAGTTGCTCCTCCATCTTCTCTGCGGTTGAAGGTCCAAGGTCTGAAGTCAAGATGAACTGGAACACACAAATATCAGTTGCAGTAAAATACTCTCTTAAACCATTTTCCTTTATTTTTTATATTAAAAGGGAAAATTTGATTTCAATTACTTTTCAAAATAAGCATCTATACAAATTAAAATTTTAAAGCTTATGCAGGATTGGGAGTGTGGGAAGAATCAAGAGAAAGAAATATTTTGGGAAATATTAAAAAGGCAGAATATATTTCCCCAAAGGAATAATGGAGAAGATCTTTTAAAAAGACAGAAGCCAGCCCCCCAGAAATCAGCCCAGCTCCTAGGCAGAAGTCAGCTTTTAGAAATGCAAATTCAATAATCCTTTCAAAAAGGTTGGAGCATTCTAGCTAGAAACTGAAGAAATTAGGAAGACAAAGATCTTTAAAATCTACATACCTCACCCAAACTCTAAGACAGAGTGTAATAGGATTAACCCACCAATACCAAAAGGGCATACTCAGACTCAGGTCAAAGTACATGACACAGGAAATACAAAGCCTCAAACAGGAACAGGAAACAATCTCAAGAGCTGCAGAAGGTGCTCCATGTGGTCAGTTGCTTTTTCCAGAACCATCTTTCTGTCTGGCTCTCCTCTTTAATAAACTACAACCTTCTTTCTAAAGCAGTCTCCATTTTTATAATCCCCGGCTTGGACTGGACCCTGATGAAAATTTTTCTTTCAACAGGAGTTTAAGCAGATAAGAAACAAATATGTTCCCCCAAGTTTAATAAAGCATGACCAAACTAACTCAAAATCATATGGGAAAACTCCAAAACAAAATCTTCAGCTGGAAAATTTGACAAAAATCTCCTTTAAGCTCATATGAAGCTTAAAAGCATTGTATTGTCAAGCCATACCTCTAGTGAGCGATATGTGTTATGTTCCTTTGACATGATCTCTTTGGAAATAACCAGTCTGTTTTCGAAAGCTTCTGGTGGGGTTAATTGTTAGCAAACCATGCGTCACTGAATGTGGTTAGAATACAACCCTCCAGCTGCTGCAGGCCTTTTATAAGTCCTAAGAGGCACACTTGAGTATTGGACTTTTACAATGAAGTACAGTTTATGTCTGCTTAAGAGCTCCTCGGTGAGTGAGTAAAGCTTGATAGTAGAATGATTTGGCACATTATTGTCAATATAATTGGTCAGTAGAGCAGTATTGGATATTTTCCATGGGAAGTATTCTATAGGATAATACAGTAGTGCCTGATGTATACTTTCAAGTAAATCTGCAGAGAGTCAGTTTAGTGCAGTAGTTAGGGTACCAGGCTAGAAATCAGTGCAGCCAGCTACTGTCTCTTAGCCCTAGAAAGCAGGCAATGGAAAGCCATTTCTGAAATCAGGCCAAGAAAATTACAAGGACTTGTCCAGACAGTTGCTAGGAATCAAGACTGACTTTAAGGCATAAAGTCACTGACATAAAAGTACACTGTAAAAATAGGAAACTGATAGTCTCAGTTTTGTAGGTTGTTGAACAGATCCAAAGGTCATGCTGAGTAGGTCTGAGGGCAATACCTGCAGAATTACAGATATTTTTACCCAGCTTTTCTAGGATTGCAATTGCCACATGTGCAAAGAACAGCAGCCTCAGAGTATTTCATCTATATTTGCTCCCCCAGCTATGTCAAACTCTGAGTCTAGTGCCATCTACTGATCAAAGTCATAACATTTCCATATAGCAGCCTTAAAATTAGAGTCAATGTGATATTGCTGTTACCGGTAGTGTAACACACACACTTTGAAAACAGTTTTCAATAATGTTGGCCTTTGGACCCTTTTACATTCTTAAAAATGATTGACAACTCCAAAGAGCTTCAGTATTTGTGGTTTATGTCTATCAATATGCATTGTATTCAAAATTAACTGAGAATTGTTAAACTATTTATATGATTTGAGCGATCCCTGAAAAGATCTTGGGAACTCTCTGAGTCCCCAGATTACACTTTGAGAACCCTGAGCTATAGGAACAGCATGAGAGAATGCATGTTGGTGGAATTCATTACTGCAGCAAGGTCAAATAAAGTTTGCTTCTTTGTCAGCCCCAGTCCCAAGTTCCCTTATGCACGATTAGTAAAAGGATAATAAGCAAGATCATTATATAGAAGTACACCATGAAGGGCTATAAACTACATTTAGTTCTCCAAGGCTAACTCTATCTATGGCCTGCTGCAGATCATGTAATCCTTCCCAAACGTGATTCAGTAAATATTTATAGATAAGCTCATATGCAGATAAGCCAAAGCCAATTTTTGGAATGTATTTTGGCACCTAAAATTCCCAGCTTATCCACAAGTATATATGGTGCTCATTCTGAAAAAAAAAACGCACTTTTCCTGTTCAATCAAGCTACTAAAAGTAGAAAGTGATCACTTGCTTTCTTCTGAGTAAACCAAGACAAAGACAGATTTTCCTGTGAAAAAAATGGTTGATGGCAACATTACCAAGATGTCCCTTCCCAAGATCCAAAGGCTGGAGACCTTGTTGTGAAAGGGTGGAAGGCCCAGTCTGCCTGAACTTGTGTGTGAGTTCGTCATCACTGGTATAGGGTTTCCTGCCTGAGCAGGGGGTTGGACTAGATGACCTCCAAGGTCCCTTCCAACTTTATTATTATTATTATTATTATTATTATTATTATTATTATTATTATTATTATTATTATTATTATTATTATAGTGTGTGTAAATAGAAATACAGATAATCCTGGACTTATGACCACAGTTAGGGCCAGAATTTCCATCATAAGTCGTTAAGGAGGTAAGTTAAGTTGGACCCAATTTTAATGACAATTTTTACAGTGATTGTTAAGTGAATCACACAGGCATTAAATAAATACAGCTTCCCCGGTGGGAGGTGGGGTTGCTGGAAATTGGCAAAAAAGTCATAAGTCATGGTCACATGACAACAGGATGCTACAAGCCAATTGCCAATCGCCTAAATTGCAGTCATGTGATCATGAGAAGGTCTGTCTGTCCTAAGTACAAGTACAGGTCATATTGTGAGTCACTTTTTCTGAGGTCATTATTAAAGAAATGGTCATAGGTTGAATAATTCCTCTACTATTGTAACTGGAATATGATGAAAATTTATTGCTAGCACTATGCTAACACTAGCATAATTTTAGGGTCCCAGATTACAGCATATCATCATTTACACTCACTGTGGCTGTATTCTTTTTGTAGAGGAATCAAAACATGAAAACTAACTAGATAGCAGAAATTCATACACCGGTATGAAAGGAGAGAGAGAGAGAGAGAGAGAGAGAGAGAGAGAGAGAGAGAGAGAGAGAGAGAGAGAGAGAGAGAGAGAGAGAGAGAGAGAGAGAGAGAGAGAGAGAGCAAATTTGTCAGGAAAATACTGTAGAAATGTGGTAATGAAAGTTCTTTTTTCAAACACATGTTATTTGCTAAATATAAATACATAAATTATCTTTACTAAAGCTGTTGAGGAATAAACGTGGTAATGCTTTAATTTTAAAAAAAACCCTTAAGTTCATATTTTTGCTATTTTGCTATTCAGATTTACTGTCATGAAAAGCAAAACATATATTTAGAAATGTGCACATATGTGTAGGTTTCAAAAGTAAAACCAGTAAAAATCCTAAGGATGCATGAAGCTTTCCGGTATTTTCTCTGATATAGAAAGAATATGTAAATACTCTTGGACACCTGGCTTTAAGTCCTTACCTCTATAGCAGCAATAACAAGATTTTAACAGTTACCTTGCTTATGATTAATACATGACTTCTGTGAAGAAAAAGTCCCAACATATGATTTCTCATCACCAAAAGTATCTTTTTTAAAATTAAACAAAATCTGATATCAAATATTGGAGATTAAATAATTAAAATATACATGAAATATTGTTCTTTTTTAAACAGGCAACTATTGGCTTAAAATGGAAAATGCCTTGTGTATCAATTCACTTTGGTATTTGATACAAAAATGGGTGAGTTAGAAATGAAAAGTATTGTCAAGATTTCCCGTAAAACCATGTTGCTACAGCAGGGATTACATAATAAAAGTTTTACTTGGAAACAGGACAAAATACAAGAAATTTATAGGTAACAGGTATTAATATGTTTCCCCAACTATCCAAATCATTGACTGGCAAATGCTTCAGAGGTCACTGTTCTCTGTTCACCCAATAGTTTTCTGATTAAATGACTGCATTAAAAAATATATACCTCCTTAAAGATAAGGAAATTTTCACTGCGATTTTAAATATTTGTATAAAATTAGTAAACATTCTGCGTTTGCTGTGGCTAAGGATTAACACCAATTTACTGACACATGATTAATCAAAATACCTCTTGCTCTCACCTGTAGACAGCATTTAAATGTATCCGAATCCAAATTTTCTTTACGGCATATTTACTTTTATTATTATTTATGCATTGTATTTACCGGTATATTCCATATTGTATCTAGAAACTCACAGCAGTGTATATGATTTCATTGAAAAATTCAGCTACAGGTTTTATCTTCTCATTAATAACATTATTCTTCTATTTCCATAGTTTTATTTGTCACTTCAAAATGAGATGGGTGGCAAATAAATCTATTAATAAATAAATTTGTATGGGTGGGTGGGTGGATGGATGGATGGATGGATGGATGGATGGATGGATGGATGGATGGATGGATGGATGGATGGATGGATGGATGATAAGTTGATCCGTCTAACAAAATGAAATTCATTATAGAGAAATGTAAAGTTTTACACTTAGGCAAGAAAAATTAAACATACAGGTAGAGATTAGATGAAACCTGTTTCAATAGCAGTAACTATGAGTCTTAGTTGACAATCACTTAAATATGAACCAGCAGTGTGCAGCAGCACCCGAAAAAGCCAATGCAGTCCTAGGTTGCATTAAGAGATGGATAGAACCAAGATCACTTGAAGTATTAGTACTGTTTTATAAAGTCATAGTAAGACCACACTTAGAATATTGCATCCAGTTTTGATCACCAGATTATAACAAAGATGTTGAGACTCTGGAAAGAGTGCAGAAAAGAGCAACAAAATTGAGTAGGGGGCTGGAGGCTAAAACATATAAAGAATAGTTTCAGGAATTGCGTGTGTCTAGTTAGTGAAAAGAAGGACAAGGAGTGATATGATAGCAGCATTCCAATTTTTGAGGGGCTGCCACAAAGAAGGGGTGGGTCAATCTATTTTCCAAAGTACCTGGAAGCAAGACAAGAAACAATGGATGGAAAGTAAAGAGAGAAACCAGCTAGAATTAAAGATAAATTTCCTAACAGTGAGAACAATTAACCAGTGAAACAGCTTGCCTTCATAAGTTGTGAATGCTCAACCAATGGAGACTTTTAAGAAGAGACAGGAATGATATAGGGTCTCCTGCTTGAACAGGGGTTTGGACTAGAAGACCTCCAAGGTCCCTTCCAAATCTTTTCTTCTGTTTTTGTTGCTGTGAGTTGCGAAGTCGTGTACAACCCAGGTAATTAGACAGACAGATAGACTCTCAAGCTGTTTATAACCAGGAAGACCAAGATAAATCACAAATGTCAACAAGAAGAAAATCACTCTGATAGACATTTCTGCAATAATATTTTCCATAATGTTCAATGGTACTCTCCATGTCCTGGGAACAGTGAACCTTGTGAATCAGCGCTGATTCAATTTGAATTCACTATGTGAAGAATACTTCACTTTGAGACTTGAGATTTTGTGGGTAGCTAAGTTTACTTCAAAATGTTTTCAGCTTTGAGCATTATTTTGAAAAAGATCCACCCATAGAGGAGTCATGATCATTGGAGTCAACTTCCAGACAGATGACTGAGAATCTTCATCAATATCCATCCATACAATATAATACTTGCAATTATTTCATACTTTCAGACAAAGAGGTAAAAAGACAAGGGATTATTTAGCATTTGGAGGACATTTTCTCTGTCGAGCCAGATATTCAGCTGGATATTTAGAAGAATTTCATCTCAATATTCGTCAAAGCTGATTCATTCTGCACTTTCACTCAGAGCCAGACAGCAGAAACCAAGGAGTGGGGAAGGAATGATTGGCATGTATGGATGGCTGGGAAGGAACTGTGGGATTCATGTGCACCATCTGTCATCTGGGAGAATCTCTACATCTGAAGGCCAAATGATGAGAGCCTTCTGAGCTGAGCAGAATTTTTTCCCAAAACAAAGAGATTGCACTGGATTGGTGGACACTGGGCCATGGGTGGCCCAGCAGGGAAAAGGGGAATTTTAACTATGCAGTTTTTCACGTGAAAAACTAGAAGTGGCTTTGCTTTCTACTGTGCCTATATGGATTATCAGTAAAGTTATACTCTTGGTAAAATAATGTCCCAGGATTTTTTATTATTATTATTATTATTTTTTGCTGCTTATGCCAATGAGACAGTTGACGTTGTGTCAGTTCTCATAGTAGTAGCCTACCTGGATCCCACCATGAAGCCAACAACCCCAAGATGTCAGTGGCAGACAAAGATTCAGAGGAGAGGAAAAAACCAGGAGAAATCCTGACCTAGGAGCCGCCAGTGATTCTCCAAGCCGGAGCAGCAGCGCAGCTGGCCAGTGCATGTCCCAAACAGAAGTCCAAGAGATCCAAGCAACATACTGCAAGCACAAGAGAGAGGGTGAAGGATCCCTCGTACTAGGGGCCAAATCCACCTTGGGTGGTGAACATGGGCAAGGCAGCAGAAGCTGAGGACCCCGTGGTCCCTCGAGCATCAACATGGCCCAAGGGAGCAGGTGGAAAATGAGGTGATTGAATGAACCAATTGAGCTAGACCCCATCACTGCAGCAGCTTAGAGAAAAATGTGGTGGTTTGGAGATTTGTCTGGCTATACCACCAGGGACTGCGGTGGTGGTACCAGGGCAGGGAAAGTGAAACCACCAACAGTGATGGCTACCCCATCTCCCCATCTCCTGCAGCTGACTGTATCAACACCAACAGAGATGATTGGAGCCATGGTACAAGCAGCAGCAGCAGCAGCTGGCCCCACCACCCCACCTCTAGTATTGCAGTGGATGATCCTAATGGTTGTAGTGGCTGCTGGAGCCCCTGCACTGAAACAGGCAGCAATGGCTGAGTTGCCTCCAGGATATCTCCTAGTGTGAAAGGAGCAGCCACAACCTTCCTTGGTGGTCTGCTTTGATGGATGCTCAGACAATCTGGCCTATTTCTCAGATGTGGCACTAGATGGAGCACTAAGGAGTGATGTACCCAGACAATGCAGCCTGGGTTCATGCCGTCACATCCAACCTGAAAGAGAGGGCTTCAGGATGGTTGGTGTCTCTGCATGATGAAGGGACTCCAGAGCTGACTGATCTGGATACCTTCATGCAAGCACTGCGAGAACAGTTTGAAGACTCTATGGCAGCTCGACACAAGGAAGCCCACATCCACACCCTAAAGCAGGGCAAGTGGCCAGTGTTATGTCCAAGACTGCCACAGTCAGGCCAGCTATCTAAGAGACTGGCCCGAGCACATGCTGGTTTACCAATTAAAAAAAAATCTAAACAAAGAACTGTACCACAATTGCCTACTCCGAGGGATGCCAACCAACCTGCGGGCATGGTACTGAGTGGCCACTGAAGTGGAGATTGACCTAATAAAGTACCATGAACACACCATGCAGAAAAGCTGCCCCTCCTGAGTGCCTAAGAAGTGATTGGCCCACCAGAGGAGGAAGGGGTGTGTGCCTCTGATCAAAGGAGGGAAGCCTTGCTTCTGCTGTGGAAAGGAGGGCCTCACGCTGCACCCGGCTACCGCTTCCCAATGTCCAAACCAGCCAAAGAAGAACACCCCCCCTCAAAGCCAAAAGAGAAAACATGCATGGGATAGCAGATCATAGAGTTCTCTCCTTAATCCAGCAAGGATGAGGGAAATCTGATCCCCACCAAATAAGGGCCAGTCTTCTGTGAAAGTGACAGTGAGGAGAAAGATGACCCAATGGTAAGGGGCACCATCATCCCTATGACAGCCAGGGTGGAGATTATGGTGTACTTCTCGGGAGAAAGGAGGGCCTCATGGCCTTACTGGTTTTGGGCTATACCAGGTGCTTAGTTAGCCCCCAGGTGGTAGAGAAGTTAGGGATGAGGCTGAGGAAACTGAGACAGCCCCTGGCATTTTCCCAGTTGGATGCTCCATAACAGGCAAAGTGCCTGCTGAAGGCTGGGGCCCACATAGACACTATTTGATTCATTGTAGCCCGTGGAATGAGAGAGCCCATTGTCCTAGGGCTAGCATGGTGGAAAAAATGAAACCCCTCTGTTAAGTGGAATAAGACCAAGTTGCAGATGTAGAAAAAAGTGGCCAACCAGGAAGGATTAGTGAAGCAAAAACCACTAATAAACTGGATGGAGGGAATGAATTAGAGCCACTGATTCCATGACCTAGCAGAGGTTTTTAGTGAAAAGGAATCAGACACAGTCCCACCAAATCACAGATTGTGCAATCAAGATTGTGCCAAGATGGACCGGTACTCGATGATACCCAAGGAAATGGAAGAATGAATTAGAGCCACTGATTCCATGACCTAGCAGAGGTTTTTAGTGAAAAGGAATCAGACACAGTCCCACCAAATCACAGATTGTGCAATCAAGATTGTGCCAAGATGGACCGGTACTCGATGATACCCAAGGAAATGGAAGCGCTCCGTAGATTTATAGACAAAAACCTAGCTAGCAAAATCAAAGATGGCTTCCCCCATGCTTTTCAAAGAAAAGAAGGATGAGTCCCTTAGACTGTTTATGGATTATAGGGGGCTGAACTGAATTATATGGGAAACATGTACCCCCTCCCGGTAATGAGTGACATGCTAAGCTATCTGGCCAAAGGGAGGATCTTCACAAAGTTGGACTTGACAGAGGCATACTACCAAGTGAAGATTAAGGAAGATGGTGTTTAATTGCCCCTGGGTTGTTAACAATTTTGTGTATTGCTGTTTGGATTGAAGGGAGTGCCTGCTGTGTTCATGCAGCTAATAAATGAGGTTTTGCATGGGCACCTGTACAAAGGGATCTTGATATAACTGGATGATATATTAATTTATACCAAGACTGAAGAAGAGAACATGAAACTAGCCAGGACAGCACTCAAGAAAGTACAGAAAGTCCAGCTTAATGCCAAGCTGTCTAAATGTGATTTTCACAAATCCAGCCTAGACTGCCTCTGATACTGCATTTCCAGAGGGGGGTTGGAAATGGACCCCAGTAAAGTGAAGGCAATATTAGAATGGGAACCCCCTCTAACAAGGAGGCAGTTGCAAAGTTTCCTCGGCTTTGCAAACTTCTACTGCCAATCATCCCTACGTTTGCCCAGATAGCCCTGCCAATTACCAACTTGCTGAAAACAGAAGGAGGAGTGAAACCCAAGCCTGGTAAACCCCTGAACTGGTCTCTTGAGTGCCAAACTGCATTTGAGAAGCTAATGCACCTCTTTGCTATGAAACTGGTTCTTAAACACCCTGACTCTGACCAGCCTTTTGTGATACAGACAGACATTAGTGATGTAGCTGTAGGCACAGCCGTGTTTCAGAGGAATGCCAAAGGATAGCTGCAACCCTGCACATATATGTCCCACAAACTTTCTGAAACCAAAAGGCAATGGGCCTCCCATTTGGGAAGAAAAAGTCTACACAGTCCAATTGGCCCTCCTATCTCAAAATCAGTTCCTAAGAAGCAGTAAGATTTCATTTGAGATATGGACAGACCACAAGAACCTGGAAGCTTTGAGGGGTCCCCAGAAAATGTCACCTCAGTAAGTCCGGTGGGCTCAATACTTCAACTATTTCAACTTCTGCTCCTACTGGGGGGACGGGAATTTCCTGGTGGATGCTCTTTCCCAGATGCTACAGTATAACAGTGCCTGAGAAGAGGTTGTTAACTCCATCATCCTATCCAGACACTTCACAGCATCAGCCCTCACAAGGCAGCAGAGGGCACCACCGTTGCGACCAGCCAAAGATCTAATGCATTGAGAGATGCTTTGATGAGGGTTGAGTGGTTTCAACAGTACAGAAGTGATCTGTCAATGACAGAGGGACTGGCATAGATGGTGAGTAAGACGTATGTCCCAGCTAATCAGAGGACTCTAATCCTAGTACAACGGAGTCACAATGTGCAGGCAGCAAGACATTATAGATTTGTAAAGACTCTCTACCTAGTGATGAGACACTTCTGGTAGCCAAAAATGAAAGACTTAGAGGCTTATATAGCCAGTTGTCCCATGTATGCTCCAATGAAACAGTTTCCCAGCAAGCCCCCAGGACTGTTGCAGCCAGTGGGCCAATCCCACAAACTCCTAGGAGGAAATCTCTATAGACTTTATTGTGAAGCTGCCAGAAATGCTGGGAAACCGTGATCTGGACTATTACTGACTTGTTTTCCAAACAAGTCCATTTTATGGCATGTCCCAGGATTCCTTCAGCCTGGTCCTTGGCTAAGCTATTCATGCAGCATGTATATCGGCTGCATGGCGTTCCGAAGCATATCATCTTGGACCAGGGAGTGCAATTCACATCAAATTTTGGTGGGAATTCTTGAATTTGATACAGTCCTCCCACTGATTTAGCTCTACCCATCATCTTCAAATAAATGGTGCCTGTGAATGTACGAGCCTAGTCCTGGACCAATATCTATGATGTTATGTGAATTATCAACAAACTAATTGGACTGAGCATCTGCTATCCATAGAAGTGGCCTATAATAACTCAGTATTTAGGAGCACCAGATTTGCCCCTTTCCAGATGGCCACTGGGTTAGAGTTCATGCCTATGCCAGAGCTCCCACAGGACAGACCCTTGTCAACCTCATTGGCCAAGTGGTTGGATACTTCGAAAGCCACATGGGTCACAGTGCATGAGGCACTAGAAAAAGCAAGGGAAGTGCAGAAAAGACAAGCAGAGGGCACCCCTGAGGGAGTTCAGAGTAGAAGATAGAATGTACCTGTCCACAAAGTTTTTGAACCTGGGGTAACTCAGGCAAAAAGCTGGGACCTAAGTATATACAATCTTCCCCAATTGTCAGGATCATAAATTCAGTGACAGGGGAATTAGAACTGTCTAAAAGCCTCAGGTGCATCCATCCAGCATTTCATTGTAGCTGTTGAAAACTTTCTGTAGCTTGTGTTAAGACCTGTTATGAAGCCTACCTCTCCCTCCCATCCTAGTGGAGGAAGAGGAACATTTTGAAATCAAGGACATCCTTGATTCCAGGTACTACAAAGGGAAGTTGCTTTAGCAGGATGAGATGCTAAATGTTAGGGCATCTAGACTTATTCACAAGTTCCATGCCCTGGTAGGATGTTGAAACAGAAAATTCTACGTAATGTAACCTTATGTATGTTTGTTCTTTTGTAGGATTAGTCTTTCTTCTGGAGGGTTGGCACGTAAAGGCCAACTCGCTCTGCTCTTTCACTTGCAATCAAACAGCAGACACCAGGGAGTGGGGGAAGAATGATAGGAGTGCATGTGTCATGGCCCCATCGGAGCCTGAATCTGAGAAGGAGGAGGAGACGGAGCAGGGGAATGGTGCAGTTTCTATGGCTCAGGAGCAACAATCTGAGAATGAGGACGAGACTGTCCTGGGCCCATCGGGCCTTGGAAGAGTAGACAGAGAGGGCTCAGGTTGATCAAGGAAAAGCAGAGAAGCTCCAGAGCTCTGGAGAAGAACAAATCCCCACTCCCTGAGTGCAAAAAAATGGAAAGAAGGCAGAGTCAGAATAGGGCGACCTGACTACTCAGGAGGAGGGCACCCCACCCCTCCTCATGAGGTTTGCCTGGAGAGTAACATTTAAGGAGATGCCACGAGGAGGGGCTTTTGCCTGAAACAAGTGTTTGTTTTCGGATTACACTCCCTCAGCTGGTCCCTCGACTCCAAACTGCTTTTGTCTACTTTTTTGCTTTGCTTCAAGAACTGCTTTTGCTCTGTGAGTCAAAGACTGTTTTTGCCTTGCTGTGAGGACTGTTCTTGGCTTGCCCTGGCCCTGAAGATTCTCCCTTCAGATCTGCCTTGCCTTGAACCCCACCTTGTTGTGAGAAGTGCACTTTGCCTTTTGGTTTGAACTGTGCCCTTGTTTGTGAACTGTGTTTGTCTTTTGTTTCACTATGCCCTATTTGGAAAATGGCTCCTTGCCTTTGACCTTTGCCTGGCTCTGAGAACTGCCCTGGCTTTCCTTCCGGACTTTTGCCTTATGCATTTAAGGGCTATTGTTTGGGGAACTGGGGGTGGAGCCTGACTGTCAGTGGAGGGTCATTTGTTAACTCTTTCCAAGAGCAATAAAGAACTCCCAGGGAGCCTGCCTAGTCTTGCCTATCTGGGTCATAACAGTATGGGTGGCTGGGAGGGAATTGAAGAATTCATGTGCACTGTATGTGGCCTGGGAGAATCTCTACACCTGAAGGTCAAATGATGAGAGCCTTCTGAGCTGAGCAGACTGTTTCCCAAAACAAAGAGATTGCACTGGATTGGTGGACACTAGACCGTGGGTGGCCCAGCAGGGAAAAGAGAGATTTTAACTATGCAGTTTTGCACACGAAAAGATAGAACTGGCTTTGCTTTCCACTGTGCCTATATGGATCTATCAGTAAAGTTATACCGTTGGTAAAATAATGTCCCAGGAGTTTCTTTTGCTGCATATGCCAATGGGACGGTTGACAATTTAAGTAACCCCACAAATCCTTTAAGGCAGACATAGCAAGGATGAATTTAAAAAAGCACCGTGACTTCCAAATAGGAGTCTAATTGTGTTGAACCGATGCAGAAAGTGTTCTACCATAACTTTAATATAAAAATAATTTTAAAACCACTTAAACTAATTCTTCTATTTATTTTTCAAGGATGGCAAACTTGGCTTAAGACTAAAAAATTACCATTGATTCATCTTTGTTGTGAAGGGCATCTGGAATGTCAAAAAGGTTATCATTTTTGATTAGCAAGCTTGTCCATTCCTTGAAAGATCCCCACCATCACTGACACAATTCAGTTATGTCATAGTGGTTGCTTGCTAGCAATATTTTGTGAGAGCTAGTTATCATAGGAACAGACTCTGCTGGCATCAGACATACAACATGCCAGAAATAAGCAAACCACAAAGAACCAGGCACAGAAAAAGTAGCATTAATCACCTTGCCACATCTTTTTCTTAAATGTGTTTAAGAAAATGTTTTTAGTGTAGTGCCTACAGTTCATTGTTGAGAGACTTAAAGTTACCCTTTAATCTCAGGCAGCTTCCAGGAACATGGCCGTGCCCAATTATGTGACCCTTGATCAGGTAAGTTTGCCGCTACTGTACCAGCCTCCCTGCTGTGTGACAGCTTCCTTACCCAGGCTCCTGGTCCTCACTGCAAGACTTACAGTGGAGTTTCCCAGACTATCATCACTGAGGGTGGGGTTGGAATTAGCTTGGGATTTTATGAAAACCATGTCCCAGGTCATCCAGGGTCCAACTAGGAATAGTGGTCACTTACCCAGCATTAAAAGGAGGCTGTGATCTGCCCTCTTCTTAAGAAGTCTTCACTAGACTTTACCCTATTGGGTAATTTTCATTCTGTCTCCAATCTTTCTTTTCAGGGGAAGGTTGTTGAGAAGGTGGTTGTGTGGCAGCTCTAGAGGTTCCTGTATAAACTGGATTATCTAGACCAGTGATGGCGAACCTTTTAGAGACCGAGTGCCCAAACTGCAACCCAAAACCCACTTATGTATCATCGGGTGCTGGGTGGGTGTGGCCCATTGGGTGGGCATGACTGCGGTGGTAACAACAGACTGGGTGGGACTAAAAAGTTCAATCAATTAATTCCAACTTTGCGAGATCTTTTTTTTCCGCGAGAAGTTGAAATTGATTGATTGATTGATTGATTGATTGAATGAATGAATGAATGGACCTCTTTTTTTCACATGGCAATGTAGGCCTAAACCAAAAAGGATTTACAAAACCCAGCTGAAGGCCTAGGACTGGGGCGACAGCATGGGTGCCCACAGAGAGTGCTCTGCATGCCACCTGTGGCACACGTGCCATAGGTTCGCCACCACATATCTAGACCCTTTTCACTCAGGGTTCAAGCCTGGTATAAGATGGAAATGGCCTTGGTCCTACTTTTTAATGGTATCTGGCAGGAACAGGATGGGGTTATTGCATCCATCCTCACTCTACCATTTCTTAGAAGCCTTCAATATCATTGGTCATGTATCCTTCTGGATGGCTTCAGAGATTGGAGTGGGAGGCTCTGTTAACTTCCTTTCCCTTTAGTCACTTTTAGTCACTGTTGATAACAAGTGAGAGGTCCAGCCCTCATCCCCTGCTTTGCAGGGTCCCACAGGGCTTGATATTTTCTCCACTTTTGTTTAACATCTACATGAAGCCACTGGATAAGTCATTTGCCTCCGTGGGTTGAGATATCCTCAATATAGTGGTGTGACCCAGGTATATGTCTCAGTACATGATGAGTTGGGGATGCCATGACCTACCTCTCACAATGTTTGGCGGCTGCTAAGGGCTGAATGGGGAGGAACAGGCTCAAACTGAACCCTAGCAACACAGAATATCTCTGAGTTGTGAGTTGTTGGTCCATCTCTGGTCTTGGATGTGATGGCACTGTCCCAGACAGTGTATAATATGGAGGTTCTCCTGGATTCACAATTGCTGAAGAAGGAGCAGGTGGCATTATGGCCAGGAGTGCCTTTGCGCAGCTGCAGATTGTGCACCAGTTTTGTCGCTTTCCTGGGCCACAATCCCTGATCATAGTCACTCACATCCTAATTATTTCAACACACTTTTTGTGGGATTGCTCTTGAAATGTATGTAGAAGCTTCAATTGGTTCAAAATGTGGTGGTTCTGTGCAGGCCATGTATTGTCTCTCCAGTAGGAGCTGCGTTGACTGCTGATTTGCTTCTGGCTGCAATTCAAAGTGCTGCTTGGCACCTTCATGGTTTGGGACCAGGTTATTTGAAAAACCGTCTTTTCTTGGTCACAGCTATCCAATTCACCAAAGTGGGGAGGCAGGGAATGCTACAGGTAACTTTTCCTAAGAAGGTCCATTTAGCAGGATGAAGAAGGGCCTTCTCCATGGTGGTTCCCTTCCTGTGGAACATCACCTTTGCAGAGATAAGATTAGCCTCCATTTTGACCCTCTTTTGCAAGATGCTTAAGACCCAATTTTGCCAACAGCCTGGGGACCCTAGAGTGGGAGAAAACCTATCAAATGACTCATTTGACTGTTTATCAGCAAGAGGATGGAGTGGGGGTGGGTTTTTGGTTTTTTTTATATATTGGCTTTTTATCTTTGTAAGCCACCCTGTCACTGAGAGTGAGTTGGATGGCCATATACATTTTCTTAAACAAATAAAAAAATAAAAATAAATTTATGGGTTGTATAGCTATACCAGCTTCCCTTATCAACTTAAATCTTTTGATCAACTTTTAGAAGGTTCAGTTAGTGATAAATTTAATGTATAATGTATAGATGTAACAAAGTGTACTGGCTTTAAATTATTAAAAATTGTTAAATAAACTTATTATTCTGCCTCACTTTAAAAAGAAATTGGGAAGAAATGTGTGCACATTAAAACATCTTCCTCTTGATGTATTCACAAAATATTTGGGACATAGCCATGTTGATTTCTGTTAAAAGAAAGAAAGAAAGGAGAAAAAGTAGCCATACATGCTAGCCTTCTCAAGTGTCTTGCAACCTTGTCTGGGCAAGGATGCACTAAATGTATCATCAGAAGGCAAGAATGGGGATATTTTTAGAAATGTGTTGCCTACATTAAAAAACAATGTAGGCAACACTAGTGAAAAGTCTAATAAAGAGAAGAAGCCTAAAGAGAAGAAGAAAAAAATATGACTAATTAAAGAATTGAGTACGGATCAGATTCAGATTAAGCTTAAATCTAGAAAAAGCAATAGTAATTTCAACATATCTTTTAGAACCTGGGAACAAAGCAGGAGTAAAGCAAGAGTAGCCCACGTTGTTTCTGTTTTGAATCTGGACATTCAAAAAGCTTCAACCCCATTTTGTAGTTGTACGATTTCAAGCCATTGCAGTCTCTGCTTTATTCTAGGACACCATCGACAATGTCAGCAGCAGTTTAACTAACCTGAATAACAGCAATTCCCCCGTTCCATCACCAGTCAATGTCTTAAACAGCTGTAAGTCATCCATAGTTTATCACTGTCAGTAATGTTTTCCCTTATTTGGAAACCATCAAGTAGTAGCCTCAAAGTGTGTAAAAGCTGTTACACTTTGTCCCCCTTAACATTGCTCCCTAAAGAGTTGAGTAGGACAGCATTCATCACTGCACATTTTTATGCTGCTGCAAAGGAAACACCCACTGATGAGATGGTCAGTAGCTAAGCTCATCTCAAAGGAACGTGTGATTTTTTTTTTTTAACATATGCTTGGGGCAGGTGCAGAAGCTATCACTGTGCTGCTGGATTTGCACTATAGTGCAAAGTCACCCAACTGGTATCCTTGAGAAGGCCTTCTCTGTACCTGTGTCAGTTTTGTGCCAGGCTGCAGCAGTCTGAAAGAAAATGACAGGATCATGTATCACTTTATGCTACAAGTGATTGACTTCCTTTTCTGACTTCCTTTTGTCATTCGTTTTGTTGTTGTTGTTGTTTTAAATCACTTTACTAAACTGAATGGCATGTAGGAGCAGGAGCACAAAAATCAGCCCAGAGAGTTTTTACAGTAATGCCATGATTGGAAACTTCTGCAGCTCCTTCCCCCTCCATCTACTCACCCGCTGATTTTAAAGGATTCTAGCTAAAACATCCCTGCATATTTTACATAATAACTGACTATCTAGAGCTGACCAGAAAATTTGAACTTTTGGCAATTTATCCCAACCCACACACACACACACACACAAAATCTATGTTAAACTTCGAGGCAAATTTGATTGAATGAGTCTTGCTTCAAAAACAAAGGCAATCTATTGGATGGTTTCTGAAGTTTCAGCTAATGCCTCAAACATAGAGCTACAAGAACATGTGTTGCAAAAAATCTAGGTGGCCATCACAGCAAAATTTATGGTTATGCTTCTTTTGCCTGCCACCTAATGGGCATCCAAATTTAGCAAGTGAGATTTTCTGAAAGTCCTAAAAAAGTGCAGGTTTTAAAAACAATATCGCAAGAGCAGCTTTTAATCTATGCATTTTTGCTGACTGCCCATTCAGCACAGAAAGAGTTGTGCTCATATAGCAATGTAAGGAATCTGCTGTATCCTTCTGAACTGATGGGTATGTTTTGAATGTCATTGTCATGGTGGCATGACCAGTCACAAAACATTCCCAGGCAGAAATCTAACAAAACACAAGATAAAATGGTTGGTCAAAAAGCTGCTTGTAAGTCACATAAGAATGCTGAGTCATATACTCTCTCCAAGGGAGAACAAAAAACCCGTTTTGCAGAATGCAAGGTTTTGGTCAGAAATCTATTTATTCAAAGTTCCCCATGCACATCAAAAGATGCAAGTGAAATTACACAAGTGAAGATCAATCACATTACATTTTTACAATATTCAAAATGCCTGCTTTATCTTCCACCATCCTTTTTTTTGCCAAGAATGTCACTTCAAGTCTATCAGATTTCTCTGCACAATTCCAACTTCTTTTCACTTTCTAGACATCTGGGCATTTTTCAGAACCAAATCTTAGACTGCAGACATTCACCATTTTTCTGTTGAAAAATTCTTGGAAACAATGGTATGCAGTTTCATGCCTCTTGTTTCTTTTTAAAGTTTTTCATTAAAAAATATTTCAAAGAAAATTAAGGGACCAGAGAGTCTGGCAAGTACCATAAAAGAAACCTACATAGAAACATAAGTTCTTGTGTCCTTAAGGTTCATATTAGAGATCTTCATTATACAAGCAGGGCATTGTCTAATCACAAAAGCAGAAGTGCCAATATCTATTCACACACTAGAATTTTGTGTACAACATGATACTGCCCATATTAATCCAATAGCTTGGGCATTTTTATGTCAAACTTGTTTTGTACAAAAATTGTAGGTGTCACTTTAATCACAAAAATACCTGTGAGATTTTGTACTTAAGTATTCATGATCAGATTTTTTCTTACATTCTAATATTCAATATCCAAAATCTGAGTTGTGAACATTGACAGTTCAAAGGAAATTTAGTAAAAAAAAAAAACCAAAAAACCAAAGTCTGCAATGTTGTTAGAAATACAGATATTTAATGGGATCCTCAGAGTGCCCTGACATATTTCAAAAAGAAGGAATTTGAACTCAATACTTTTGAATATTGATACAGACATTTCTGCCAGATGTTGTATTAAAGGGGCAATTGGAAGTACACAACTTTATTTTTAAGCAATACCGTGTAATATAAAACACCTGTTAAAAAAAGGATAATTAAAGAAAAACTTCAAGAAAACATTATAAACAGGAGTGTCTCCTCTTACTGAATTGATACTGTGGACAATATTTCTAGATCATTAGATTTCTAATTTTTCATTCTCAATTCACTGAAGCACCAAGACTTTCATTTCTGTGTAGGCATTTGTATTTAAAGTTTCAAAAAGTACTGAAGGAATCAGGAATCCTGTTGACTGTACTGTAACATATAATTTGCAGAAATGGCTATCCACAAAACTTTAGACATGCATTTAAAAAGCAGCCGAACTTTCATTTGGCAGAAATCTACTTTGCATCCTGGCAGGTTTAAGCATATTTTCTTAGTGCCATTGAAACATCAGACAATTAGTTCAAGTGAATCCAATATCTAGGCATTCTTCTCATGTTACAGATGGAAATTAAATCAGACAGGTTGCTGACATAAATTTGCACTGTATTGAGGCCAGGTTTTCTAATGCGATTGAATGGTAGTTCTCGGGTGAGAAAGAGTTGGTACAGAGGTGAATCCATACCTGTATAGCAGACACAAAATAAACACCATACCTTTGCCATTTTCAGGAGAGGCATGCCGATCCAACCTAACTCAAACCTCAGTAACAGAGATTCCAAAACACAATTTTGGCTGTGTATTCTGTTACATGGCACATCATCTACACAAGTGAAATTAATTTGTTTTGGTTCAATTTTTGTGCATTCTACAATGTGTTTTCCTACATAAAATGTTCAAGGACACTTTATATATTCCTATATGTTTGATCCAGTGTGCCAGGATCAAATTACACTTCTCATTGTGGGGGAAGGAGGTAATATGGCATTTATTGAGATAGCTGGTTGTGAATAAAGGGAGTTTTAATTCATTTGAATAGTTCTAGCTTGGGAATTGCACTAAAATATATGTCTTTACCTCTCTAAAAATAAGAATAAGATTATGTCAATAAAGATATTGCAAACTGGCTGTTGGTAGGGTCTTCTTGGAAAGCATAGTTGGTGTCCTGGAGACAGCAGAGATCAACTTTTTCTAGCTTGTTTTTATTTTGGCACTAATCCAGTGCCAATCCTGGCCATGACAAGAAATTTAATAGCAGGCCTAGAGTCAGCCAGTGAACTTCCATAGCTAAAGTTGAATTTGCAGCAGGTTTCCACAGATCCAGTTGATCATTTTGTCCAATACTGCTGTTGAGAAGAGTAGACTGTATGTTAATTTATGTGTAAAAGGACCAATAAAAATTGAACCAAAATAAATTCACCTGTGTAGATAATGTGCCATGTAATGTGTCATGTACGTAGTCAAAATTGCTTTTGGGAATCTTTGTTACTGAGATTTGAGTCAGGTTGGATCTGCATGCCTCTCTTGAAAATGGCAAATGTAAGATTGATTATCTTGTGCCTGCTATACAGGTATGGATAATATATCTATACCAGCATTAGGCATTCTAGCTTGACCTGGTTTTTCTACTGCTACCAGGAAAACTTACTTGTATTATCATCATTATTGTCTAAGTATAGCATAATTTCTTATATATATCATGAAGTTCCCTGTCCAAACATCTATCAAGCCATGACTTTTTGTAAGAGCACTTAAGCGCTTTAAGTCCTTGTACATGCAACAGAAATATTTTCTTGTTTATAATAGGTTTCCTTTGTAAAGAAATTAAAGCAAGTTCCTCAGCACAGAGGAGACCAAATCCCTCCGTTTCAGTTGCTTTAATTCTGGGGTTAACTTTTTAAAACACGGAAGGAGATCTCATTCTGCCCGGTACTTCCTTCCTTCTTTTAGTTCTGTTGATTCCTTTGCTTTAACCACCGATTCTGAAAAATATTTCTTCTTCACTCTGTTCCGGTGAGATCTGATGTAGCTGAAAGAAAGGCTGAGTCCCGCTAAAGGGCCGTAGCTAAGGAGTTTGGAGCCAAGGACGAGCGGAAGAGATCTGAGAAAACGTAGCCAGCTTCCTCAGATCCGCTTAGTAGCATTTGGGCTGGCAGAAACCGAGGGGGGCACAACAAAAGAGAAAAACAAAGTGCCAATCGCGAGATCAGCGAGGGAGCACAAGAAAACAGGCAAGAAAAATACAGTGCTATATACACTCAGCCTTAATCTTTTCCACCTTTACTTTCCTTAATGAGTTTTTTTTTATTTAAAAAATAAGAAAAACAATTCTTTCTGCATCGACCCTACGTCTAACAAAACTGGCGGAAAGTTTTGGCCAACTTAAAAAGCTCGCTGCCGGTTGCGGGACTCGCGGCGCTTCTTGTCTTTCGGCCAACGCCCGAGCAACTTCAATTCAGTCGGCAGGCGGCGCTGTTTCTCCACTCCCGAAGTCGGCGCGCTTGGCTGTGCTCTCAGGCACTTCGGCACCTACCGTAGTAGGCTGCCAAATCCGCGCAAGCACCAAAGTCGGCTTTGGAAACCACCACTCAATCACCCCCCTTTCTGTCTAGCCCGTCCACCCGTCTGTAAGGAGTAAGGTGCCTTCTTTGATTCCTTAAAGGCCCCTCTCGCACTTACGCGCAGCAAAGGCGAGCCAAGTCTCCAAGTCACTTAGTCCACGGGCAGAGCCCCAAAAGGGAAGCCGAGCGGGGAGAGAGTTATTTTTAAGACCAGTGGCCACACAAAACAAACACTAGAAAACGCCGGCGGAGGTGCTAGTATCGAAACCTCGGTCAAACGGAGGTCGCCTTCCTATACTTTCACCAAAAACTACCTCCGTACCTCTCTCGAGCTCTCGAGATTGGCCTTAAACTTGCCTCCGGAGTTGGGCTTTCCCGGCCGGAGGTCAAGCAATTTCCTCTGGTTCTTTCAAGCCATTATTCCCCAGTGAGGCTCAGAGGGAAGGAGAAGATAGTCACCTGGACAGGAGGCCCCTCAGCTCTCCTCAAGTGATGGTCTCTTAATCCGGGATATAATTGGTCTAGACTGGGCAGAAATAAAATCGGGGGAGGAGGGGCGATTTCCCAGGAAACGACTCTTCCCCTCCAGCCCAGGAAACCAATGTCCCGCAATCACTTCGTGAGGAACTCCCGCAATCACTTCGTGAGCACTGCCTCAGGCTTTGCCCCAGGAGAGAGTCAAGCTCACACGCAGATCCAGATCCCCGCATCCTTCCTTCGGGGACTTGCACGATTGACCCGAGTCTCCGCGAGTTTATGTCGTTCCCAACATTTAACTTAAATCTTAGCCATTTTACCCTCCCGGGTTCCGGTAGGAATTCCCGTGTTAGGTCCGAACTGAAATTTTGGGAGCTATAGATGTCCTACAGGATGGTAACTGAATTTGCTAGTCACAGTAAATCTTATGGTCTCAGGGTGGTGAGATTTCCACCTCCTTCCCTCACACACTTCGAAAGTTGCAATCATTAAGGACCCTAATCGGGATAATAGTGACCAGAAATCAGTATGGGTTTTGGTATTTAGTATTTTGGGACGGCAGCTCAGCCCACCCAGTCTGGACGTGTCACTGAATTCCTGGCTCGAAAGGCGGCCCTTCAAGGGAAAAGGCAGTTCTTCAAAAACAAAATCCCAGGATAGTTTGGGGTAGATAAGCTATTCTAAGATGTCGTTGAGTGGCTCTAGAGCGCATCTTTCTTCCAGATCGATAATAAGTGCCAGCGCCGAATTTAGAATGCATATTAATACACTATAAATTAGCCTCAAACTGTTGCTTTTCCTGATACCCGTGGAAGGAACTTTCTGTCCAGCATCAAATCATCAGTATAACTCTGTGTGAATTTAACTCACCATCCCTCCAAACAGTTCAAAGCAACGCCCTCTCGCTTTTTCTCCCCCTTTATCCTTCGATAACCCTTTGAAGCTGGTCCCGCTGAGTGATTGACCCAAATCTCGACCTGCCTTTCCAAACTGAGCAGGGATTTGAATTCTGCCCGTGATCGACCCTGCAACTGAGGTACCAAAACACGCTCAATCTTAAATCAGGATTAACAAAACACAACCGCAGTGTCTGTAGAATAGGCAAACGTTTTATAGTTTGACGTGATGGCTTCGGTACATGTAGACGTGGATAGTGGTTGACTGGATTCCCACAACACAAACGGCCCAGTCCTATTTTAGCCTAGTCTAGTCTGGCCCGGCCTACTGTGTGACCCCAGCACCCATTGCGTATTAGGTCTAAAAAGAAAGCAAGCGGAAGCATTTCTTCTAGTTATGCAACACTTTCCCCGTCCACAGGACGAAACAAGACGCCTTTCCAAAAGAGATGCAAGTAGCAAGGAAAGTTGGCTGTCCTTGCTACTTGCAAGGAAGTTTGCCTTTAAATCTCGGAGGCTCATAAATGAGGCTGCCCCCATTTTAAAGAAGAATCTTAAATCACCGCCGTCTGTCCGTGAGACACCTTGCACGTGTTCTCGATCATGGCAAAAAGACACCTGTGGTTTATTATTCCATACCTCAGTTTAAGCCATTGTCATTTTTCCTCTTTTTCTTTCAGAAAGGCACCTCCACATAAAGTATAACATATTATTTATTAGCCCTTCCAAAGCTCCGAATTAGATGTCAGAGTTAGAGCCCGATCCTAAATGCATTTACTTCGAGTTAAAGGTAAGCTACACATGTTTACAAGGTTGCGATTCTAATACAGCCTTCTTTGGACAGGATTCAATGGAGCTCACGTTTAAAGAAGATTTGGTCCACGTAAGACTGCCTATTAGGACTGCAGCAATGCTTAGCTCCACCATAGTCAATAGGGGTCACATCCTACCACTTCAAACGGTGTGGTTTGAGGTGGTAGAAGGCATCAAACGTACTTTCTCCAGAGATTATGTAACTGAGCAAAGGAACGGGGCATACCGGATGCGAGTCTTCCGTCTCTTTTCCCATTGGCCCCAAATACATCCGGTTTGGCTAATCCTATTCCAACTGCAAATACCTAAGTGGAGAGAGAGCTGGTGCGATCCTAAGCTATTAAACCGAGTATTGGTTCTGTCCCCGCCCCACTTCCTCATTGACTGAAATTTGGGAGTAAGACGCCCAAGTCTGCTTTGCAGAAGATCTATTTACAAAGTCAAAGAGCAAATAGCTAAGGCGGACTGCCTCCGCCTTCCCGCCCGCCCGCTGCCTCCATCCCACAAACCGGTTGAGTTTTTCTAGCTGGGAGATATTTCGGTTGAAAGCACCCATGAGCCTGCAGAAAGAGGCTTTTTTTTCCTTTTTCTTTTTTTCTTTTTGCACCAAGGTTGAGATCTTCCTCACCTCCGCAGTTCCACTCAGTAGCGCAGAATACGCATAGCCAGGGCATCAAGCCAAAAGCAGCTCCAGCTTTCAGCTGGGGCGGGAGCCCGGAATCACCTGGGGGCCCTCCTGTGGGGCAGCCAAACCCATCCCCGCCCCCAACCCTGAAGCCCACCTTGCCAGGCAGGAAAAAAGGAGAGATGGCGCTGCCTCGCCTGCCGGACCTCTAGTTTCAACTCTCCCTTTGCGTTGTCCAGCCTTTGCCAAAGCCAAAAGTGGCCGGGGGGCAGCACTGCAGGCAAGTGCGCCCCGTGATGCTGGCGGCCTTTTTCTTTGCTTGGAGAAGATGGAGGTTGGGAAAGAACTGCAAAGCGCGCCTTGCAAAGACCGTAATATGGTCTCAAAATCCAGGAAAAAAAACAACAGCAGCAGCCATACAGCAGATATATTTTTACAGTTGTGGCTATTTGCAGTTCTCAGGTCCACGGCAAGATTAGGACTCTCTTGCTGATTACTTTTTCCATTATTTAAGGTACAGCCTAGACTAACTTTCGCTTTTGCCTCCCACTTGGAAAGGGAGGTGCCACGCGAAACCACTGGGCAAAGTGGCAGCTCTCCGGATTGCACCGCGGAGATGAACGAAATCAAAGGGAACTATTTGGCGCCAGAATTCCCCCAAGCTCAAGTTTGCATTATTATTATTTTCCCCCAGATCTCTATTCGCTCCCGGAGGAAGTGGCGACAGGATTCGGACAGCAACTTATAAAAAAAAAAAAAATCCACCGATTGCCGACTCTGTGATCTTTTCTTTAAATTTCAACCGAACAGGATTTCTCTTTTACGGTGGCGAACAGCCAGGGATCAGAACAATCAACAACTTTCAAACTTCAGGCTTGGATCTATTGAGGAGAGACTAACTAACTATTCCTGCTTAATAGTTAACTTGGTTTTTTTTTCAACCTTAGGCTACTCCCCCCCCCTCCCAAATCTATGGCCCTAAACTGCTTGACCCGAAAAGAAGCTTCAAAGGCTGTGTTTGCTCTTATCATTAAAGATTAATAACAGGGATCGATGTATTTAATAGATTCAATCGTTATAGGATAATAGCACTTTTGTACCTCACTCACTCACTGTCTGTAAGAAGAAGTAAGTTATAAGTCAAGCCACTTGTAAAATAATAAAAAAATAAGCATTCCATGCACACAGCGAGCCAACTACTGAATAATATTTCCAAACTTTAACTGTCTCAGTTGATCTCCTGAAAATCATTAACAAACTAATATTTGAATGTGAAAGTATTTGTTGCCAATATTCATACAAACAACAGAAATGGGAGGGGGGGTAATAATGTTCGTTGCATTCGTTTCTAAAGCTTCTTACCTCAAAGCAAATCCAGCTGTCTTTAATAGAAGCTCTTTCCTGAGCATACGTTTACCTATTACTTCTAGAAAGACTTGCCCAGGAAGACTGCGCGCGGCGGCGGGGGTGGGGGTAACAGACTCTAATAACGCTGTTTTCCAAAGGGATCCCAGTCCCGGAAAAACAAATTGCAATGCCTTGAAGATACTCCATTATTATCCTGAGAAAGAAATTAACTAACCCTAACAACAAATATTTTATGTGCTGTTTATTAATTCCATTTAAAATCTTACAGATAAAAGTCAATTACATTTCATGCATTTAAAATGCAATTTTAAAGTATTCCAGAGAAAAGGTTTTTTTTCTTCCTTCCTTTGTTTCTTTCATTCTTTTCATTTCAATGTGAAATATCCAAACTTATTTCAACATTACAATGAGACAATTTGTTTGCAGAGTTTGCAAACTTGCAGACAACAATCCTAACCATATTTAGGAATAAGACCTACTGAAGACAGTAGGATTCCTAAGGAAACACGCATAGGATTGTGATGTTTGGGTAACACCAGGGGTGCTGTTATTAACATTCACCATCTTTATTTTCAGGAAAAGCAGAGGCCATTATTTGTCTGCATCACTTGGACAGTTTATTTAATATATGGGTCTAGATGAGCCCACTGTGTGAAATATAAGAGGATTCTCACTTAAACTATACCTGAACTGTCAAAAAATGTAAAAAAAGTACATGCTCCACTAAATGAAATGGCATTCAACATTTATCCAATCTTGTTTGTTTAATTACGGTCTTATGCCTAACTAAATTAATATTCAAGCAAAACTATATTCTGAAGTGCAATTTGCTGTACACTTCAAAGGACATATTTTTAAAAAAAAATGCAGTTAATTAAGACTGCAACAATAATGATTTAATATTTTGTGACAAAAAAGGAAAAATGATTTTTTTTTCAAAGAAAAAAAAGAAAGCTCAAGTGTACTTTGATATATTTTCAGATATTTACTGGAAGTAATATACAAGAAAAATACTATACAAAATCGTCCCCTGGACAACTGCGCCTCACACCAATACAGTGGTGGAATTATATTAAATTGTTAGGTATTTTACAACAATTTCTGTTGTACAAGTCATTAGGTTTAGAACTATTTTACTAATATTTGACTTTATCCCCTTGTGTTTTTGTTTGGTTGGCTGGGTTTTTTTGTTTTTTTGTTTTTTTTAGCAAACTATAGACTTGCAGAAAAGGCAGGTTGCTTTCATATTTCTTACTGTCAGAAAAATTATGCTACAAATTACAATAAATTGTATCCTTGGTGTTTTCAAAGCATCACATAACTAGAGATGCTGGGACTCTGGAAATCAAGCAGATGTGCTGGTACTTTATTTTTTTAAGAATGGGGAAGAAACTTATCTAGATTGAAGTAATTTAATTGCATTATTTTTCTCTAACTTCTAAAATAATAGAGAAGATTGGAAGTCCCTTATATTTAACTAATGGGTATTACCCAATCAACTATTTTGAATCTTACTGATCTCACTGAGAAAGAAAATATTAGAAATAATTTTTAACATCTCATTGAAATCAAGGGGACTAATTTTAACTGGGTTATAACTTCCAACAACAATTATAAAGTTTATATAATTAACTGCACCAACTGGATACACTTTTTTCAGGAAGTATTTTGAAGGGTCAGTTTTTATCATGAGTTAAGCAATGCTTGATTACAGCAGAAAACTCAAATTAATAGCCCAGTTCAAAACTTTTAAAACTACTTGGACTTATAAAGGTATAGATTAATTGACCAGAATGGGTGCAGCGCAGCTTTATGAATGTTAGCCAAAAATTAAATATCTTTATGCTGAGTGGAATTTATCTCTAGGAAAGCATGCAGAAGATATTATTTTAAGGCAATTTACTATGCAATTCTAGAGATACTCAGAAAGAATCCTCACTGTCTGTTTAATTTTGGAACTTTAATTCAGTTTGCCTTAATTCTGAATAAATGGGTTTGAAGGGTAATTATTAAAAAATTGTCTATGAAAATAATTTTGGACTTAAGTCTGTGAAATCCAACCTTACTGATTTCTGAGTAAAGGCTCTATGGCTGCATGCTGAGTTGGTTAAAGCAAGGGGATTTTTCTTTAATGGTTGTTAAATCTGATTTTTTTTTTCTCCCCCAAGTCAATGGCATCTTAAGCATCCGTTTACTTGAAAGTTCCTGGTCTATTTTTATTAGAACTTTTTTGGGGGCGGGGAGAAGCCGAAATAAAGGACAACCTCCAACTAAGACCAGAATCTTAGTTATTTTGAGCCACTCGCTGAAGCACAGAATACTTGGAAGTGCTAGATAGAAAAGACATCGGAAAGAAAAGCCTAGCCCAGTTTATTTTGTAATATCTACCAAGGCGGGATCCTCTTTGACAGAACTGAATTGCAAATAGGGCGCTAGGCGATCACGCCTACATTCACTCTCACTTCCACACACGCACACTTTTTAGGTTTCACCCGCTTCCTCCAGAGTAACCCCATTAGTTGCAACATTCCAGAGAAAGCGAGTGAGCACTGCAGTTTCGGAGCAAAATTGAACAGAAATTTAACGTTTGGAGTAATTCTTTGAAATAATAATATTAATAAAAAGCATCTCATAATATTCAAAGTGCTTTCAGCGGGAGGTCTTGGGCTCTTCCCTACTCTCCTCTTCCCTACTCCCCCGAACAGCCGCCTCTCCCTCTCTCAAAGGCGCTTGAGAGAAGCTCTGGTCCTTGCCGAGAGCCCGATCCCCGCCCTCCCATTCCTTGGAGCGCCCCAAACCTCTTCCCCTCCGGCGCGGGTGTCCCTGGAGCAGCCGCTCGGTGACAGAAGTCCCTTTTCTGGGCAGGGATCTGGCTGCGAGTCCGCGTTGGCTGGAGCGCGATACTTCGACGTCCAGATCCCCTTTGGCCCAGCGGGCGGGAGGCTACGAAATGGGAGGGCTGAAAGCGTGGTGGATCCGAACAAGAAAGGGAGAAGGAGAGACAGAAGACGAAGAGGGGGGAGGAGGGAGACGAGAGCCGGGAACAGCAAAGCCAGGTCCTCCTCCGCCTGGACTCCGCCGGCGCGCTCAGAGCGATTTTCACTCCAGGCCATTCCGGTGGCCCGGTTCGGGGGTCTGGAGCAACTCCGGCGAGTGGCATGGTGGGCTGCCGGGGGCGCTGTGCTCGCTGTCGGTGTCACTGCCCTTCTTGCCGCCCCCTGAGCCACCGCCACTACCGCTCCCTCCACCGCCGCCGCCGCCGCCGCTGTGAGTCTTGACGTGCTTGCTTAGGTGGTCGCTGCGCATGAAGCGCTTGTTGCACACCGGGCAGGCGAAGCGCTTCTCGCCCGTGTGCGTGCGCAGGTGGCGCTGCAGCTCGTCCGAGCGCGTGAAGCGCTTGCCGCAGAAGAGCCAATTGCAGACGAAGGGCCGCTCGCCCGTGTGCCAGCGCAGGTGCGCCTTGAGGTGCGACGTCTTGCCGTAGACTTTGCCACAGCCGGGGATGTGGCAGCTGTGCAAGCCCTTGCGCCTCAGGCTGGCACCCGCCGGGCCCAACCGCTCCGCCTCCTGGCAATTGGGGCAGTCACAAGTGGCGCGGCCCGAGTAGCGCCGGGCCGACGAGCGCGGGGAGCCGCCTAGTGGCGCGGAGGGTCCGGCTCCCAGCATAGAGGCGCCAGCTCCGGACGTCAGGGGTGAGGGGGCCGCGTCCGGGTAGGAGCCCGGCAGCACCGGCTTAAATCCGTCCATGAGGTGCTGCCCGGCGGGGCTGAGGAGATGCGACGAAGCGGCGCTGCTACTAAAGGCCGAGTGGCCCGCCAGGCCAGAGTAATCCGAGTTGTAGGCGCCCAGTGGCGAGTGCAAGGAACCCGCTTGGAGACCGCTGGCCGCGGCAGCGGCCGGGTGGACGCCGTTGGGATTCTGCACGTCCAGCCAGCCGGCGCCCACGTCCCACCAGCTGGAGGCGCCAGCGTCGCTCGGGTGCGAGGGCTTGAACCAGGATTCGTAGGGGTGCGCCATGCCCACGCGCGGGTAGATGCCTTGCAGGCCCTCCACCGAGGTGTGCACCTTGGAGATGAAGACCGGCTGATGAGCGGCGGTTGTGTCTTGAGCTGCCCCGCTGCCGCCGCCGCCGCCGCCGCCGCCGCTGCCGCCGCCACCCGCCGGCCCGGGCGCCTGGAATACGGAGTAGTCGTTGGCGAAGGGCGAGCCGGCCGCCGCACCGCTCGAAGTGAGCGAGAAGGCGCTGGATCCAGGCGAGCCGGCGCAGCTGAAAGAGTCCGAGACCAGGGCCGCCGCCGCCGCTGCTGCCGCTGCCGCAGCCGCGGCGTGAGCTGAGGAACCGTTACGGGTCGAGGCCGAGACTCCGACACCGCTCAGACTGGAGCCTACCACGTTGCAGCTGCCCGAAGATGACGAACGTTTCCACGGGTGGAAGCCTTTGCCGAAGGATGAGGTGCTGTCGGACAGGACCGACGGCGAGGGACTGGGGCTGCCGATCTTGTTGCAGGTGGCGGCGAGCATGGCCAGTGGAGTGGAGCCGAGACGCGGTTCTTCCTGCAGAAAACGGAGAGAGAAGTCCGGGACAGCGCCCGTCATCTTCCGCCAGCAAAGATGCCCGCTGCAGCCCGCCCAGAGCAGGATCCGCGCCCGGTAGCCTCGCCTGCGGACGGGGAAATGGGGGCTAAGGCGAGGAACCTTCGCGGTCCTTTACCCCTCCTCTTGATTCCGTGAGAAGAAATGACACCCCCTCCCCCGACCTCTCCTCACAAGCTCTGGAAAGGCGTCTTTTAGGAAAGCTCACTGGTTTCTTTGGTTGAGATTGGCTCGCAGCCCGGAGTCCGGCCAAAGAGCTCGAGAACTTAATCTCAGTCCCATCCAGAAACCCAGACTCAAAAGGAAAATCTGAAAACTGAAAGGCTTCGGAACTGACTAAGCCCCAATTCATAGGTGCTGGGCTTCTAGAGCATACGATTCCTTCTTTCTCCTCCCGAAAGCACCAAAGAGCGTTAGTGCACTAAATCATCAGCCATTCCCATCTAGCAATTAATACTGGCTGCAGCCACAGATTAAAGTTGTTGTTTTTTAAGGTCCCTTTAGTTTCCGAGTTCACTCATAGCATTCTCTCCCCCCCCCAAACTTTTATATTCATACCTCAAGGAAACAGAGATAATCAACATACCTGCAGGAAATGTCGGGCTCAGAGAAAATTTAAAAAGGAAGGGGGGGGTCAACAACAGCAACAAGCTGCTGCAATTTTTTTTTTTTTTAAAAAAAGATCTCACAGGGAGAAAAAAAAGATCAAGCGAGGCAGCTGTTTTTCCCCGTCCGCGTCGACAACAGAGAGGCCAGTTCTCCCGGGATACAGGAATAGCTCAGCCCGAGCTCTGGAGGTTGTTAAGGGCTAATGCCCTTAAAACCTTTTCCTGCACGCTGTCAAGGGGGTTGAAAAAAGTGGCTGCCCTTTTTCCCCTCCCCTTCCCCCCTCTCCTCCTTTCTTTTCTCCGAAACTCGCCTGAGTCAAGAGAAAAAGCAAAACTGAAACCCTCAATAGCCCCCCGGTCAAGAGAGGGGCTACCTTAACCCTGCTCCGCGATCGCCAATAAAAAGGACCCAATTAAAACAGCAAAGCGGGGGGGGCAGAAGAGGGGGAAAACACACCCTCGGACTCACCCCTAGAAGTGAAGTTGCCATCCCACAAAGTGCCCTCCTCCTCTCAGAGGATCTTTTTTATATTGATAAATCAGAGGCAGTGTTTTTTTTTTAGAGGTGTGCAATACAATGATCAGTTCCGCCCATTCCACCACAATTGTAGCTCCCTCTCTCGCTTTGAAGTGCCGCTGAGGCCGCGCCAGCCAATCTGCGGCGCCGTCGGCCGCTCCGCTGCGTTGCCGCGTGAGGTCATCAGCGCCGCCGCCGCCGCCCGCTCCTTCCAGGGGCTGCTGCACAGCGCACGGAGCGGGCTGGCGAAAAGGCGGGCGCCTGGCGAAAGCCGGCAGGCAGGGAGACAGACCGCAAGGAGCTGCGGCGTTCCTCGCAGCGCACGCTCCGCCTGCCCGTTCCTTCCTTCCTTTTCACAAGCTCCCGTTTCGCGGAAGGCTGCTCAGCTGTTCAGCCCCACAGACGGAAAGAAGAAACGCGTCCCTCTGCATGAGACTTCGCGTGCATGTGAGAGCGGGCGCGCTCGCTTGGCGAGCTGCTACTGTAGTTTCGACGCCTGTCTCTTTTAGGTAGTCTGCGGTCCCTTCCGCCTTCCCCCACACCCCAGGTCTCCGCAGCAATCGTTTGGATGGCCGGGAAAGCCCCGCTTGTCTGAAAGGGGGAACCTGCCCTTCTCCAATCTAACCACCCACTCACCCAGCCCTTTTGTAACACCAAGGAGTCTAGCCGTGTGAAAGGGCGGTGGGAAAGAATTATCCCGGATCAGGCCACTTTACAGTCAACGGGTCTCCCTTCCTTCCTTCCTTCCTTCCTTCCTTCCTTCCTTCCTTCCTTCCTTCCTTCCTTCCTTCCTTCCTTCCTTCCTTCCTTCCTTCCTTCCTTCCTTCCTTCCCTTTTTTATTTCCTGGAAAAAGATGAAGCTACTTATGTCGATATATACATGTAAATATTTTAGACTCCAATTTCCTGGTGCATTCCTGATTATTTCAACCGGATTTTAAGCACTCAGAACGGCATATTTCTTTTGTTTTGGACAATAAAAAGTTTGGGGTTGGGATTCCGTACTATGTATTTCAAATATTTCCCCCCTCTTTCTCTTTTTTGTTCAAATCGCAATAGTTCCGTTTTCAGTGGAGTGAAATCGCTTGACCCAGGTGTTAAATGGAGGGATTTTAGACTTCCACCAAAGCATCCTTATTTATTATGATGATGGCCATCGCCACAACCATCACCACCAAAGTGCAACCCATTTGCTTTAACCAGAAGAGGACCTTTCGTTAGGAGAATGTACCCGGAAATTTTGTTCCCCGTATTATTTTCAGATGAGAAGGGCTTAGTTTTGTTAGGATTAACATTAAAGTAGAGAGCGTCCCAGTCCCTTGCTTGCAATATGAGTGTAGCCCGAGTTTTCCCCCTACTCCAAACTTTTAGGAGAAACCAGATACCGGTAGATATAGAAGTGAGGTATCCCGAGCTGAGATACCTCACCTCTATAGCCAATTCTGGACTTCTCTCCCCTATTTTTTATACGGAGGTGGGGGAGCTTTTAATGCTTTGTGGCTATTGACTGCGCATCATAGCTATTGATTACGGGGTAAGAGACATGATCATACTTGGAAGTAAGGAGCGAAGTAAATTAATGAACTGCTGTCTTTGTCTGAAGGCTGACGGTTAACCATGAATGCGGCGCTCCTCTCGCTGAGCTGCTCTGAGTGACTTGAGCCTGTTGAGAAGGCGGGACAGGCCAGCCCAGGAGGAGGAACGGGTGGAGGGAGGGAGGGAGCGGCGTTTAACAAATAAAAAGAATTAACTTCGTGCCTTTGGTCTCCTTCTGTAATGATATTCATTTTAAAGACCTAATGCACACTTGTTTAAATTTCGGATTTAAATTGAATCAATACTACTCCTTGACCCTCCCCCCACCAAGCACCCACAGAAAGGGGATGGGGTTGGGGACGTGGGTGAAAAAGAGCGAGGGAATGCTTTAAGGGGGAGTCCAGAGGGAGAAGTGACTGTTGAGACCCGGGATCTGTTGCCTTTTCCGCTGCGCCAGAAGGGCAGATTTAGACCTGCAGATTTAGGAATGGGGCGGGAATCAATGGGGTCAATGCCTCTCTCCAAACCGGGGAAAGACAGCTGGGTGCTGCCTGTTCTAAAGAGATCCCTGCAAACAAGGACCATTAATTAGATCAAATTCGTTAAGGGAAAAAAGAAAACGCTTTCCTCTTTTTCTTCTCAGTTATTCATTTCAAAATCTCCCCAGTTATCATATGTTTTCAGAAGACTGAGTCTGGGGAGAAGGGCGGCATATAAGTCGAAATAAAGATAAAGAAAAATAAAGACTTCAAAAATGCTTATTTCCATAGACTACTTCTATTTTCTTTTCTTTCAACTTCCCTACTAAAAAGCAGCATCTACCCAAATTAGAAATTTTCACAATTTAGAAAATATCTCCGCGGAAGAACTGCACTCTCTGTGCAGTAAATAAGGGAAAGAGAAACAAAGCCTCGGTGTAGCTGCGTTGCTTGCGGTGTCTCAGAACAGAGGGAAAGGGGGAGGAATGCAACTTTGTGTGCGGAGGGCGTATGCGCGCAGGATGCGCATCCACTAGCAACTTCCCCTGCTATGCCCCTTCCTCTAGGTCTAAAACCTGTGGTTTGTCCCGGCTGGGTACAGTCCTCAGACAGCCCCGGTTCTTTAGGGGTGGGGGTTGGGAAGAGGGGGAGATAGGAATTTCTGAGGACTGGGACCTTGAGGAAGAAAAAAAGCTTTTGCCTCCAAAATCATGGAGATAATAAGCGCACCAATTCCTTTCGCTGCTTGGCAGAGAGAGGTCCGCACGTTTTCTTGCAAACCTGTAGCATCCGCTGCTTTGGCGAAAGTGACGGGCCATTAGCATTCCGTCTGCATCTGCACATAAATTTCATTTGAATTTCAAATTTAATAAACCGGGAGGTTTTTAATCATCCCTGGTTTTATTTGTTTGATATTAACATGCTTATTGACCGGGTCTGTTGACCAGTTTGATCATTACAGGACAGCGAAAAGTTAATTAAAACGACCACAGCTCCTTAATCATATCATCTGTCTCATCCATGTCGCTCCCTTTATTACAGCCTATGATGGATAGTCTCCCAGATTAATTTCTCTGTTTCTTCGATTTGGACAACAGCTTTGGGGACCTAATTTACATACCGGGAACAACTTGCACAAGTCTGCCCAGCGAAGACCCTAGTGGCTCCGGGAGCCATTAGGAATTTTATCCGCCCGATGAGCCGAACGTGTGCTGGGGGGGGAGAGCGGGGGGACAGGGAGGAAACAGGAGTCGTGGGTTCCCAGCTGAGCGCGCACTCCCCCCCCGCGCGCGTGCCCACCGATCCCGGAGGTGCCAGAAAACAAAGTAGCTTTTCGCTCAAGGCCTGAAAAAGGACGCGGCAGCTTTGCCAACCTTTCGGTTTGTCCAAGCGAGACGAAGCGGCTCTGTTGGTCGATTCTCAGGAGCCGAATCCCGATACTAGAGGAGCCAGCGTCTCTTCTGCAACTTGGAGGAAGGAGAAGAATTGGTCCTATTCCAAGGCGCTCCCCCTGGGAACAAGCGATACTTCATTCAGGAAGATCTGCGTGCAGGGGTCCCCCATGTGCATAATTTGTCAATACACCGAACAACCACCATCCCTCCGGTTATTGCTGAGCAAACCAAACGTGGGTCTTATTTGTTGGAACATGAAGTTATTTATGCCTTTTATTGGATTTAGAGGCTGCCCAATTCCCAGTATGGCATTAAACAAACAAACAAAAACTAGGGAAAATTCATTTCCCCATCAGAAAAAAGACCCCAGAGACTCCAGGGCCATTCTAACCTCAGGCCTAGAAGCAAAGCTTTTGGAGCAACCGCAGGATAGGAGCCTTACAGACCTTCAGGGGATGCTGTTTCAGAAGGAAAGCACGGAGAAGCTGCTCTTCCTAGGTGACATTGCTTGATTCGGGTGACCTGGACAGAAACTATTGTAGATAGGCGGTTGCCTGAGATAACCAGGCCCAGGCAGCCTGGCCTGATGTGGACAGAGACATTTAAATGCTGAAATAAGAAGTAAGAAAACCCCAGCTCTTCTGGCTGGGATTCTTGGGGAAGGGGAATTCAGTCGAATTGAACCTGAGGAGGTGTGGGAAAGGTCTGCAGTGGTCTTCTGGGGTGTCTTTGGACTCACCAGTGTTCTGGAACTTCCCAAATACTAACCAGGCCTTAGAACAAGTTTTATTGATAACATGACCAACATCCCACCTCAAGAAATAAAGATACTAAGGGAGCTGCATGAAAGCATGAAAGAGTGGGAAGATAACTGGGTCTGAATCTCTAGCCAAAGTTATCATTATACATCTGGGTAATCAGAATCTGCTTTCCTTTAAAACATACACACACACACACACATCATCTTCTCACTCCCACTTGTATTAATCTTTTGCTTCTGCCTAAGTTTTTTTTTTAAATTTCACCTAGGAATTGTCTAAGGAAAGATACCAAAGAAATCCATAGGAACACTGAAAAATAATTTAGTTTCCCACCTAAAGGCAATCTGCCTCAGTATTATTTTTCCTTTGTCATTGCTAAAGAAACCAGCGCATGTGAAGCTCTTGCTTAAACTCTTTCCCACAGAACCAGCGGGAGTCTGAGGTAGCGTGCAGGAAGGGAAGTGATTAACGTTTTGGGGATCGAAAAGCCTTTGCTCCATTATTATCTCCTCTGCCCGCTTTCATTGTTCCTTTGGCTGGCCTTTCAGTATTCAACTAGCTAACTTGGTTAAACGGCTGCGGTGCTTTAAGCAACACTTTATTGGGGGGGGGAGAAGGTTTCGGGTATTCAGGCGTCTGCGTCCAAACGCGCACCTATATTACCGTGGGAGGGGGAAAAAATGAAAGCGTTTCTTTCCTGCAGGTAAATCGGAGTCCCTTCTTTCACCACCCTTGACTGCCTTGTCCACGCGTGGGACCTTTTCGTTACAATCTTGAACTTTTCCCAGGGGCGTCCCTCTTTGTTCCCAGTCCTGCGTGTATTTCACAGGAGGGGTGTGGCTGAGGCGAGAAGGTCACTCGAGGAGGAGCCGACGACCTCGGAATATCTGGTTATCCTCCTCGCCCCCCCCGCCCGCCCCCCCGCTGAAATGGCTTTCTCCAGACGTCGCTTTGGGGCTTGACAGACCAGCCGCCGGCTAGGCTGGTATCCCTAATTATACGGGGAAAACCTGTCGGCCATGACTGTCCCACACCGGTTTCCCTCGCTTGTTTTCAGACCCGAGACTCCCAGACGTCGCCGAGGAGCTGGTCCTGGGAGAACCGAGGAAGAGGTGCTGTTGCCTCCCCCTCCATTCCAGGAAGCCTTTCCCTACGCGAAAGGGGATTGGAATAGGATCCCCCTTCGGCGGCGGCGATGGCGGGAAGAGGGAAGAAGAGATGAAGTCCGTCACACATCTGGGGTGGTGGTGTCAAGTAGCAACAAGTGAGAGAAACAAGTTTGGGAACGCTGTCCTGACCCACTTTCGCCATCGCCATTTAGGCCCTCAGGGCGGAGAAAGGACTATCTCAATAAATCGCCTAGCGTTTCCTTACGCCCACCCCCACCCCCACCCCCGAAAAAAAGTCGGGTTTCTCCTTTCTCGCTCCACCCCCCCCTTAACTCCTGTTCTTTTCAGGCTTCCGTTTCTCGCTGGAGAGTTTAAAAGCGACAAATCCGTCTCCTCAGCAATATTGATTTTTTTTCCCCTGTCGCCCCTCGCCCCCCTCTCTTCCTGGAGGTCAGGCTCCCAGATTACCGCATATCTCCTCCAGACGGTTGACAGTTGCAATCCTGCTTACTTGAAGATGAATGTTACTTTGGGAATAGCGTTTAATTACCAATAATTTAAAAGGGTCTCGGAGCTGAACGGTGGCGTGCTGGAGCTGTTGCTGGAGTTTAAACGCCTGTGTATTGGGGAATACTTTCACAAGCATCGAAAGACGGGGCAGAGGGGGACTAAAATATATAACAAAATAGGAGGAGGGAGTGCACACATTCTCCCACCAGCTGGCGCCTAATGGTGCGCAGCAAATACAATATTCGGCGCCGCGCACTCTACCGGAGTCCTATGGAGATCAATGCGACGCTCTCCCATCTAAATAAACCCAAGTTCACAGTCTTCTTCCAAGATCGGCAGTTGGCTCCGGTGGCACGGCTTTTCTTGGAGCAGATGAGCTTATTTTCCTCCGGATCTGGCCTGCGGTATACAATTCAGTTTCTCTAACCCAGACAGCACCAGCCTCCATCCACACCATAGCACCCGGAGGCTGTCCTTACAGCTCTGAACTGTGAGCTGGAGCAAATGAAATATTACCCGAGGCGTGGGTAATACATCTTTCTTACAGGGCTCTCTTAGAAGACTCAGAAGTGGCGGGCTCCATGCTCATATTTTTGTCCCAGTGCTAGGAAGCTCAAACAGAAATGCTCTTTTGAATGCATTCACTATACATGGATGGGCGACTATATAAAATATCTACATAGTTGGCCAGGTACTCACTCCTCTTTCTAAAAGTTGTAGGACTGACCCTTTGCCCTAATACAACACTTACCTACTCCCCCCCCCTTGCATCGGAACTCAGCTTTTTCCCTCTCGCCCACCTGAAAACAACTTGTGAATCGTGACTCTGCATGTACACTTGAGTGGGGGAGGTGGCGGGCGGTTATTCCCGTAGCCTCGCCTGCTAAGAAGTGGAGGTGGGGGTGAGCAGCGCCGAACAGATGTCCCCGTTTAAGCCATTCTTTTCCCACATGCTCCGTAGAGATTGCCATCGCTTAGGAAGCTCGCTTCAAACCTGGCCCATTATGGGCAAGTTATTCTGGACCACTGAGCACGAACAAAATGGGCTTCAGATCGCGTGCTTTAGAATAATTCGAGGCCAGGAAAAAGTTAAACCAAGAAAAAAAAAGTCCATTAAAAGAGAGGGAGAGCCAGAGCAAGCTGGATGGCACCAGAAAAACTTATTGAAAAGACTTCCCCTCCGCCATAACCATCATCCCCATCTTACCGCCCCTTTGTAGATATAATTTACGGGGCCATCTAATAATCCAAAAGGGTATTGTAAAATAGGAAAAAAATAAAGGAAAAGAGGGGGAGGGGAAACCAGAAAAAAAGAGGAAGCCCCTTTTCGCGTTGTAAAACCTCTCCTAATTACCTGCCAGAGCAATTAGCTGACTATCACGAAGAAATTAGATCGCTCAATGTAGCATACATAATGAGAATCATTTTGCAAGGCAAAAAGAAAGGGAGACCTGCGTTTTCTTTACAAGAAAATAAGCCGCCATCCTGGGCGAGCCTTCCGTGGGTACGAATTACGGATGTCTAGGCATGTAGTAGGGCGAAGAAGCCGGACGCAAACTAACCAACTAGCCCCCACCCCGTCGCCAGCCGGGGCACAGCCCTGTCCATTTACCCCGGGAAAATTAGGGGGCGGGCAGGCGGGGGAGCGCAGGGAAAGCCGCTTCCAGGCGTTTAAATTCAGAGGCTTCCAGATCGCTGTAATTAACACTGAGCGACTTCAATGGGGAAACCTGTTTTCCAGATGATTTTGACAATGCGGCTTTATGCCTCGTTTGGCAGTTTTTGAGAGCTGGAGTCGGTTGCTGGCCGCTTTACTTGCCTCTCATCTGTTGAGCGTATATTTACCCAAACCCAGATTTCAACGCGGAGTGTGCTAGCCAAGCATGTGGCAAAGCATTTCTTCGCTGACCCGAGGACTGACTGTGCAACATAGACCCTGGAAGCTTCAGTGCACCGGAGCCTTTGGTTGCTCTCCACCCAGTTCTACTCGAGAGTAGCAACTTAGCAGTCAACTATTTTTATTCGAGGACGGAGGTGGGCAAGATGGATTCTTCTCCTCCTCCTAGTCATTTTGAGCAATTAAAAAAAAACCTGGATCAACTACAGCCATGGCAACTAGAGTCTCACACACATGCACCCGCGTGCGCACGTGCACACACAAACACACCAATCTCTCCCCCCTAACATCAAGGCCTTCTGTTCAAAAGTATAGATAAATTTAACATGAGTTGTAGGAAATAAACCTACTTCTTTTTAAAAGAGCCATGCTACTTTTGCAATTTTGATTTTCCAGATTTAGCACTTGGCAATGTTTCACATCAAGAGGCTGTGTGTTACAACTGTCAGTCTGTAGTAGGGATGAAGCAAAGTCAAACTTTCCCTGAAGTGGCCAAGGGATCTGTTCCAGTTCTACCAAATCTGGAATTGCAGACAGTAAAATCAAATTATGATCAAATATCATGATATTTGGACATAAGCAGCCACCTCCAAATCACCTGTAAGAAAAAAAGGAGGGAACAATAAAAAAAAACCTTTGATGATTTCTTTGCAAAGATGTAACTGACAAATAGTTTTTTTAGAGCTAGCTGGAATGAAAGATACAATATTCTACTAGAGATGGTATTTTTGAAGGGGTTTGACAAAGATAACATTTACTCACTGACCAGGGCAAGCAAATAATTTATTAGCTTTCTTTTCCAAAAAGGTCATCAAGCTACAGTTCAGGTTCAACCTCCATTTCGCAGTGACATTATTCCATCTGTGATAAAAGCACCTGTCCCTTAGACTTTGCAACGCTGAAATAAAGAAATAGGCGAACTTTCTCACCAATGAAGTCCTGCAGAACTTCGATTGAGGACTTGTGAATAAGTAAGATCTGGCTTCAAGAGATCCGGTGCGTTCTGAAACTCGGAGGGGTATGGAAAGAAGGAAGGAATGTTTTTATGTTGCCCACTTATGTAGGTTTGGACAGAACCCTGCAGGCTTTCGAGTTACATTGATTTGGCAAAAAACATTCCATGTAACTACAAAGTTTCCTTATTGCTATGCCAACAGAAATTAGTCCAAAAAGGAGAAGGGTGGGAGCCCACAAAAGGGAGAGATTGAGTGAAAGCTTAACATAGCTACAAATTGCTTAACTGTGCATCTCTCTACTGCTGTTCTATGATTTTAGTAACGCAGCAGCCCTCATCCAGCTTTTCCATGCTGGCATGGCTCTCTCTCCAAAGGAGCGAATGCTTAATGATTCTGACTTATCAATTCATTAGAACCAACTGTGTAGTAGATCCAGGAAATAAAATGTCTGCAGTCATTCCAGGCCAAGTTCTTCAGGCCCTTAATAGGGCAGAACTGGCACTAAATGGGTCTGAAGCACAAGGAGTGCTTTTCTAAGCTAAAGACTGCATGAAACATCCCACTGAGATGTGGGGATTAAACATCCATATACCAATGAGGTTAGAATGAAATCAGGGCTGAACTTCTCAGCTGGCTGGGCAATTCATTGCTATTCTGGTGACAGTACTGGAATTGCTGTAAAGTCACTCTAGTGTGAGTCAGCAGGGCCAGTCCTAACATTAGGTTACGAGGCCGCAGTGGGCAGTGGCCTTAGGGGCAGCTGGTATACAAAACCAGAAATCAGTGAATAATCGTTACTTGTAAGGAGTGGAGAATGGAGGGAATCACATTGTGAGTTTTCTTCTACTGGTGTTCAAATAGCTCTATTGGCCTTGGGTGCAAAGCACCTTGTCTGGGGAAGAATCATCATTTCCTCTTTCACCTGGGCAGCAAAATGTTCTAGCTGGCCCTGAACATAGAGAAGAATCCTGAACTGGAAATCTGATTCATCCATAGAGACAAAAGATAGACTGAAGAATTGGGCTAATTCCCAGTTTACTGCAATCACTTCCCAACAATCATTTTAAACAGGCTGTATTTTATAAAGCCATACAGTGTCAGTGAATGAAGGGCATACCGGTAGAAGTAAAACATGCGCTTCTCTGTTTGAATCCAGACATCCTGTTTTTGCCTGGCCATGCTTTATGGAACAAACTACAGTTGGCAGAATTTATAGTGCCATGGAAAATGGTTTTCAAAGCATTATAGCTGGGTATGTGCCATCTTCCTAATCAAACTAAACAAGAGGATTATGTGTTGTAGGATCCCGGCTCTTGCATATTCTTAAGATATTGGCACTCTACATTCAGTCCCACACATGCCTGGACTGCTTGAAGTTAATGAAGGTATGTGATGAGCCCTAGTCTTTCAGCCATCCTGATCTGTTGGAGTAATATATGGGCTTTGAAATTCTGGACAATCACTAGATGGCAGCAAAGAGTGACATAGAACCTACCTGTTGCCCCCCCCCCCATGATCATACAGTTTAGCTATGTCATGACCAAAAGAAAATAACTTTCAAATGGTTAAATGCACATCTTGAGGAAGGGAAATAAGTAATACTGCTTACGGGGAATGATTTTCCATTTCTTTTTCTTCTGCCCTCAGCTCTGGCAACATTGGCAGAGTTCTGCCTTGAGCTCTTAATTTATCTGCTTTGGGTTGCAGGAAGCTCTACATAAGGCCCTGCTTGGAGGATCTTATTCCAAAGGAGAAAAAGTCTTTCACACACACACACACACACACACACACACACAGAGAGAGAGAGAGAGAGAGAGAGAGAGAGAGAGAGAGAGAGAGAGAGAGAGAGAGAGAGAGAGACCCTTGTTATGTGAAGTCTCACTGTGTTGGGAACTGGTCTGGTCTGGTGATTAAGGCACCAGGCTAGACACTGGGAGACTGTGAGTTCTAGTCCCACCTTAGCCATGAAAGTCATATGGGTGACTTTGGACCATCCATTCTCTCTTAGTCCAACTTACCTCACAGGTTGTAGTTGTGGGGAAAATCAAAACTGGAAGGTATGTTGGATATATTAGCCACCTTGAATTATTTGTAAAAATAATAAAGATAGGATATAAATAAATAAATAACAAATAAATAAGGAAATAGCTTCAATTTCAAGGTTGCAGTCATCCTCTTGATTTTTTTTAAACATCCTGCCTTGCCAATCCCCCTCCTTACTCGATATGGCATCTTTACTATTAAGCTGATTGCATGGAAATACGGTAGCAAGAGTGATATCTGCAGGATCTCATTCAAAAAAATGGGCAGGGGGAACGCTCATATATAAACATTCATTTAGACCAGTGGTTCTCAACCTTCCTAATGCCACGACCCTTTAATACAGTTCCTCATGTTGTGGTGACCCCAAACCCCCCATCCAGCTGTCCGGGAAGGGGGGTTATCAAAAACTTGACCCAAAAAAAGGAAAAAATGGAAATGGGAAAGTATAGGTAGTTCTCGACTTACAATAATTTGTTTAGTGACTGTTTGAAGTTACAACAGCACTGAAAAAGCAAATTATGATCATTTTTCACACTTATGATTGTTGCAGCATCCCCAGGGTCATGTGATTTACATTCGGATGGTTGACAACTGATTCATCCTTATGACGTTCACAGTGTCCCAGGGTCACGTGATCAATGGCCAGGGGGCGTGGCCAGCTGATCATTCAGGTTGCAGAGTGCCTGTGGGGGTGAATCTGTGGATCTCTGGGATGGGACTGGGGTGGGTGCCTGCCTTCCTTCCCTCCCTTCTCTCCCCTTGTCCTGGAATATTTAATTAAAGATTTTGTTTCTCTATTCGCACTCCTAATCCAAGCATGGTTTCATGCTGCAACCCCCCCAGCCGAATCTTCCATCAGTAATCATCTCAACTAGAGCTTGTGAAGTTAGAGAGGCGAGACTTTGGTTGGATTAAATTGGCGAGACTTTGGTTGGATTAAATTAAGTAGTGCATGCTTGTGTTCCCAGGTGTTTTAAAGCAGTAGCATCTTTTCTCATTAGTCATTATTTAAATAGGGGCATTTCTATCTTCATCCTATGCCACATAATCAGTCTAAATGCCCCAATGGAGCTGCAAAGGGATTTGAATTGTGGGTATGTGATCAGTCCCTCTTTGGCAGATCCTTGTAGGAACTTTCAATAGAGAAAGCTTCAGAAAAATGTGGAGGAATATTTATAGAGTCTGAGAAAAGCTGGGGATAGTCAATGTATTAAATGATTTGGTTAAAGGACTTAGAACAGGAGTGTCAAACTGCTGCCCCCTCCCCCCCAGCCCGGATACATCATAGCGAAACCACGTCCACCCCACTACTGGAATAGCAAAAAAGTGACATTGCAAGTTTGACACCCCTGACTTAGAATGATGTGTGTATCCATAGGTTCTCTGAAACATTTTTCTCCCTTTGAATCTGAAGGTTTCATAGTCATATTAAATATACTGAGAATCAGCCTTAATCTCTCCAACTACCTATTGCATGCTGAAATACACTCTGAAATGTGTTTCAAATCTCTTTATTACAATATTACATATTCATGGACTGGTATTTTACAAAGGCAGTAACCCCTCTTCTGAATTACATTTTACTGTTTGCATGTAGGAAGACAATACTTACAATGCTTAAGTTTTAAAGTGTAATCCTATGGGAGTTTAGGCAGTGCTCACATAACACATAAGCCATAACTGACTTAAGTTAGCCACAATTGCATAAACCCACTCTGCCACTAAGCGAATGCAGTGATTTTGGAGTATACTACTTGTTACAGGCTTTGTGACCATTTTTTTCTCCTCTGTATTAAACTGTTTTGTCTCATAATGCATTAGCAGTCAGGAAGACAAATAATCATCTATAAGGGAACTGAAGCAGGGTGGAGAAAAAAAGCTGACAGGTAAAAGTGACTGCAGTGGAAAAATACAGGGAAACTGGTAAGTAACATAAGCTCATTTTAAGATTCCTCAATATTTTCTGGATAATATAAACGAGGCAAAGCAGGCTGGCTACACTGATGCCTTAATATACATATAAGAGTTTAATAAAGCAGAATAGGGCAGAAATAGCTATTTTCTTCCCCAAATAAAATAGTGAAATTGATCATCTCCAGAAGAAATCAGTTGAACTCCCCTCCAGAATAATGGCTGATAGAGCAGTAAAGATATGATATCAGTTTATTGCACATGTAGGTTGAGCAAAGGGTTAGAGGACACAAAAAGTTGGTTATCCGAAAAGGAATCAATATAAAACATGATCTCATTACTATAACAGTAATATTAGACAGCTGCAGTTGTTGTTCAGGTTATTTACATTTCTCTTGAACTGGTGTATCAATAGTCCTCAACTTACAACCATTCCTTCAGCAACCGTTCAAAGATGTGGGGGGGGGGAGAGTGACTCACAACCAGTGCATCATTCCCCTCCCCCCATGGTCATGTAATCAAAACTCAGGTGCTTGGAACCAGCAGGTATTCACAACAGTTGCAGTGTCCTGAAGTTATATGATCACCACATGAAACCTTCCCAGATAACTTCTGACAAACAGTTGTGGGAGTAGCTGGATTCACTTAATGACTGCACTGTACTTCAATGATTCACTTAACAACCATGGCTAAAAAGATCGTAAAACCAGGTTCAATTCACTTAGCAATGGAATCGTTTTGTTTAGCAATTTGGGAAATTCTGGTCTTGGTTGTGGCCATTAACCAAGGACTACCTGTATTGAGAAATTCTGGGATTCATTCTTGCACAGGAAGAATTCCAGAATACTAATTAAACATTCTAACTCAAAGTAGGTACAGTGTGTTTTCCTGCAGTCCAATTGGGCAATATGTATACTTATAGCAGCTCTTATACTGAATAGGGCCTTTCAAATAAATTCTCTATGGGTCCACCTGAAAGTTGATTTGGATATACGGGTAGCACTTGCAGCTTTAGACAGTGTCAGCAGATAATTTTACTCTACATTTTAAGAGTAAATTCTCCTTTTAAGAGTATTTTCTGCAATGCTTGGCAGGTTGATGCAGGGAAAAAAATGCACAGCAACTTCACCAGACTCATTGGTTTGTGTTTAACTTTTGCTATGATCTGCCCATGAAACTTTTGATAATGGATGAAAGCTGCCTTGCTCTTGTGCAAACAGAATAAGGTTACAGGTAATTCAAACTAAATGAGCTGGGGGAGGGGAAGGGGCACACACTATTTTGACCAAGCCAGTAAGCATGATTGTAATTTAATTCACTTATTGCGCCTAGTGGACATGGAGCCAGGAATCCCATTCTGACATTTGTCAAAACCGAAACCACTATCCTTCCATCCTTCGTGCCCTAATTCCGTTGTTCCAGCAGTTAAAGCGCGGCGTTTTTATTTCTCTTCCATCCAGCTCCGCCTTGCCTTGCCGCCGCTTTCTTTGCCCACCACGACCTGACCTCGCTCGCGCCTCCCGCAGACCCAAACAGACACGCCTGTCCTCCGCCAAACGCCCCCTCCCGCCTTTGTCAGCTTCGTTTCCTGTAGGAGGTTTCTCCGCCAGGTCGCGTTTCTAAAAGCGCCGGGCTCAGAGGACGCGCCCTACGAACATGGTTAAGGGGAGGGGAGGGGAGGGGAGGGGGGGGAGAGGAGGCAGGCAAGAGCTCCGCCCACCGCATCCCAGCGCGGCCTGCCCTAGTCCGCCCCCTGGGTGCTACTTCTCCTCCTCCTTCACCGCCCCGCTCCGCCCTCTCGGCGCAAAGAGCGTCTGGCACTTGGCAAGGAAAGCTCGAGCAAGGTGGGCGGCAGGTGCGCATTCCGGCTTCTGCCTTCCGGGCAAGAGGGGGAATCTTCTCGGCACGAAACCGTGAAGCCCGGTGGCCCTACTTCGCCAGCAGATTGCGGAGTCTTTCTGGGGGGGGGGGTGTCTGTCAAAATCGTAGGGAGGCGCTAAGAAAAGGGAGGGAAGGCTAACGGCTCCCTTCCTTTTGTAGCCCTGTTAAAACGCTGCTCGCGGCTACCCAACCAAGTTCAATAGAGCGCAACTCCCAGGACCGGCCGCCACCTCACGCAGAGGCTGGCGAAGACTTCCGCCCCCTTTGGAGCAAATTGGCCAAGGGGAGGGGATGAGCCCGCCTTCGCAATAATGCCGCTCGCGGCACCCTTTGTTGGCCGGTGCCTCGCGGCCCGATCTCTTCGGAGCGGAGGGCGGCTCGAAGCTCTTCTCACCTCAGAACAATCGGGTGCGGCCCCGCTCCTCCCGCCCGCGTGGCAGGGGCGTCCTGAGAACGCCCTTTTCAGCCTGCTGAGAGCCGTTCGTTGCTATTGGCCTTTTTGTCATTTTTGTGACCATTCACTTTTCTGGCGACCGCGCTCAGCTTACATGCACAGAAAAAGAGGCTGCCCCGGTAGCAGACCCGGGATATAGATAGAGCCCTTTTCTGGGACCGCGCCAACCTCTTTGATGCCTCTCCCCCCGCCCCCCCTTCCCCGCCAGGAGTTAAACGGCTCCTGGCTATACTTGAAGAAGCAGAGCTGTGCTTGTAAAAATATATAGCTATGCTTGTGTCCTGGGCTTGTCCGAACAAGCCGTTCCCCGAGAACAGCGCCACCGCCGCCGCCGCTTACTAAATCGGGGGCGGCCACCGACCGATCTATTTTTAGGGGTCGCCAAAGAAACTGCATCTCTTGCGGTCGCTCCCGCCTGCCACGCGCCCGCATCCAACTTCGGGCGCCCGCTTCGCCTCCCCTCGCCTCCCCCCATCCCAGCGACCTGGGCAAATGCCAAGTCCCTCTACGGGCGGATGCAGCCTTGCAGCGTATTGCTGGCCGACCAACTTAGCTTCTTAAGACGGAAATCTTGACCCATGCCTCCATCACGGTTTTCCCAATGGGAAGTCCCGGCCCCGTAATGAGAGAGCGCAGTGCGTTTTAAATAACGAAAGGTGCTTTTATAATGTGCCTCGAGAGGAAGAGTGGTGCAATAATAATGTTTAAACACAATCGAAATGATGCAGGAATAATGATTCCGACTATTGGAATTACCGTACTTAACCCAGCAATATCGATTTCGAGAGAGATTTCGTAACGGCTTGTAATATATTGTAATGTATTGTTAATTAATAGGCGGGGCATCAATTTATACATATAAAACGTGGCGCTGACGCCGTGGGCGCTGCCAAGTTAGCCATCAACAAGTCTTTTCACCCTAACCAGTGGCTGCCGCTCAAACTTAAATCAACCTCTCAGAGTTGCTACGACAAGGAAATGTTGGGAGAAAATAAATACACCTTGTGGCCTAAGAAGCTATAAGTGGTTTATAAATATAAAAAAGGAATATGTTCTTATTTAATAGAAATTTGTAACTATTTGAAATTTTTAATGTATGTTTCCTATTTTATTGTGACCCTCTACAAATGCTGCTTAGGCAGAAAGCAGGGATTTCATAAATCAGTAAAATGTACTGAAGATTTTCTAGTGGGTGCAGTTTTCAGGTTAGCTTGTTGAACTCTTAAGCTTTAAAAAAAAAAAAGATGATAACCAAGTTTCCTGGAGTTTCTGCCCAAACCATTCATATGGAAATGAGCTCAATTGAAGTTAGCACATTTATTTGAACTGGTTTTGGTAGCTTTTAAGGTCTCCAAATACTCCAAATTCACATAATTTAAGGGCTTTATAAAGTTTCTGTTGACTGAGAAAGGTCCCAGTCTTTTCCATTTTTCAAAAATAAAATAACATTGCAGACCTTTTCCAGTATGGTGAAACTATTCTTGTTTTAATTCTTTAAATTCCCAGCCTTGATTCAGAAATGGGATTAAGAGCAATCCAAGTGTAACAAAGACAACCCTTTATTGTGATGCAAATCTCTTGATGTTCCCGCTTATCCCTGCATCTTAGTTGATCTGAATTCCTTTATTTTCAGGCTCACCCTATATTACAATATTATTATTGGATCTAGAATTCAACAGGAGCTTTCAGGATCTACTATTTTTTAGTTACATTTAATAGCCAATTCAAGCTGGACTAAATCGGAATGGTAGTTAGTAATTCTATCTTTTATTTTCTGAGCTGCAACTCTGTGCACACAATCCTAAAGAACAAAGTGTGATTTTCTTCTCAGTAAATATGTGCAGGATTATAGACAACCAGATTTTTGCCACAGTAGCCACTTTATAATATTCTTGGTATGTGCTAGGACAGCAATTCCCAGAACTGCCTACCAGCATCACTCTTTTTAAAGCATTTATAGAGAAGTGGGATGTGACTGAATTTGACTGGTGCCCAGTCCTCCTGCAGAGATTTGCACTGAATTAATAGGCAGTAGCAGGGATTTCTGGGGGGAGGGGCAGAGAGAAGTCTGCACAGACAGATTGTAACTATTGCTGCCCCACAGAATAATGTATTCTCAGAAGGGCGGCCTTCTGAGAATAATGAGATGGGTTGTGCTTGGTATCATGTGCAGACCTAGGGTTCGTGGTTTATAAAGCATTATTACTATTTCTTGTTTTCACAACATACCATACTTAAGCATAATGTTTAGATCTTGATATTAAATGCACTTGGGCTTTTTAAGAAGGTCCCCCCCCACACTATTATCATGACTTCATTTGTTTATTAACAAGCTTTGCTGCTCCAAACAACTCTTCCTGGCTCCAGGAAATGCCTAGAGTGAAACAAATTCTTAAAGATGGGAGACTATTGATAGCCTTTTAGGTGTGAAATTGCTTTGGCTTTATGGGTTGCTCACTCAAGGTCCAGGGCAGCCAAAGACTGGCATCCTTTAACTTCAAAGAGCACTTTGTTAATCTTTCCAGTTCCTCTCACCAAAGAAGTAATTTGGAAACACTCAAGGCAAACTAGCTCAACAGAAATAGTGAGTCTACTTAGAAGAAAACAGCTTCAGGCAAGTCTTCCCTATTTTACTCTGCTCAAAGAAAGCAACAACAAAAGTAACATCAGTTATATACCTTTGTTAGGATCTAACAAAGAGGCTTCTATAAGATATCAACATTTTTTTCATTCCAATTCCTATTAATCAAAAAAATGAAACTCTACTATTCTCCCGAGAAAACACATTATCAGAGCATCAGCATCTTCAGTCCCTACAATGGTTTACAAAATTATGTCTGCAGGCATTCTTAAATTACATTTTTTGTCCTTTGCAAAATGGGAAATCCAAAGACTATTAAGTGTGCTCACTTACTGCAACTGGAAATGTTGCTTATTTCTTTGGGATAGCCAAAAGACCAGCCTTGTGGCAGTGGACCTGATAAATTTCAGGAACTGTGATGTTATACACTTCAGCATACTTTTTTTTAACTTTCCCTTTTAATTATAACATAGGGGCAGATAATTGGCCTGGCAGGTAGGTACAGTGTTTTTCATCACATTTCATTATTCTTTTTTCCTTTAGAATATCATTATTAAGCAAGTGATATTTCTTTCTGATTATGGTTATTCACAAGCCAATATGTTTAGCATGAGAGAAGCAGAATAAACTGCAGTCATGGAAGATAGGCTCAACATGGGCATTGGTTGCTTCAAAGACACCTGAGGTGCTCTCTTATTTGATGGAATCCATGACAGAATTGAAACCTATTGTAAATCTCTATCAAAAACTCTTAACATTTTTAAAGTGGACATGTGCATTAAAGAATTGGAAGTCTGTTAATGCTCTATTAATTATATTCTTAAAATCATATTTTTAAAATATCAACATATTTGAGAAAGTTTTTCATCAAAAATTGCATATTTTTATATATTATATATTAGCCTCCCCAAAGGGAAGGAAAGAACCTACATCAGATTTTCTTCTTTAAAGGTATAAAGTTTTTTAAGATTCATTGACCCAATGTCAATGTTCTGATAGATATAATTGAATAAATCAGAACTCTGAGGCTTGAATCTTCCCCAAAGAACATGTTTATTAGATACAAAACATCAGCACAGTCAAAAGTGAAACCAAGTTTGAAATTCCCTCCAAAGAATTGCACTATTACAAAGTAAAAATTCCCTTCCCATTGCTATGCATTAACTACGCTACCCAATAGAACTGATTGGTGGGCTTTCCAATAAAACACCCAACCCTTTTCTCTCAAGCGACAGAATGATCTTGGTTCCCATGGAACACAATATTGTTTAGACTAGCCACCCCCCTCCTTTTCATGTGGCAACCTAGAATGAGCAAGATGGCTGCAGCCAGGTTCATTGTGGAGTTGACACCCAAATGATATAATCATGTGATAATTTGGTACATTTATGGGGAAATCTTTAACTATTAAAGATGTTGTGTTGTTGAAATATATACCAAAGTTTTGGGACTTGACTGTTTATTAGGAATTAGATATCTTGAAAGTTACAATGTGCATGTATGCATGTGTGTGCATGCCTGTGTGTACGAAAAGAATTGGAAAAGTTATACTCTAGCTTTAAGAAAATGGGTGACTTATCTATCTTGAGTAAGCATTCTCCAAATAATAAAACTTCACACAGAGCTGGGGCCCAGCCCAGTTCTCATGATGATCTCGGTCTATAGCTTCATGTAGATGCTTAGGGTTGGTTTTAGTTATGGCTGTTGGAAGGAACAGTTACTTGTAAGTAGGTATTTCATATAAGGGAAAAAATAAGAAAGCGGATGTATCTAGTGTACCCATAATTATTAGGGATAGAACAACAGGTGGACCAAACCATCTTTTTGCCATGATGAATTTCTTTTGTTTCTTCATCCCAGACACCTGAATAAATGACTGATGAGTAATTGAAGAATGGTCACAATTGTGCTGCTGCAATGAATTGCCTATAAGTGGTACATAGAAACAGCTAGAATATTTTCCCAGACCTCAGAATTGGCTGCTCTCTTCTTCTCTTCCTAAACCCTTGTGAGACATAGACCTGCTGCATTGGCAGCAACAGCAGAGATATTCCCTTGACCACACTCAATGGTTGCAATCTGGGGAGTCTTGGTGTCTGAACTCTTTCTACATTGGGAAGCCCTATTGCTTTGAGGACAATGCTACTTATGCTCCTGATTTTAGTCACAAAGAAACAGATCTGTTTGGAGCTAGAACTAACCTCATGATTAATTGGCTGGTTGAATTAATTCCATTTTGGAATCTGCATGTCACAATGGTACCCCCATCGTTAATGATGAATGATGATGAGTCTCCATCAGCTAAGTGTGTTGGATGAACAGAGCCATATGGACTGTTTGTGCTTGTGAAATCTTCCCCATTTCCAAAGAATGTTCTGTATCCTCATTTCCCATGAAGCAGGATTTTATTTTATTGCTAATGTTTAAACATTTTCCATGGATTAAGAGATGAGGTAGATAGTGTAAGGTACTGGGCAAGCCAGATCAATTTAAGAGTAGATTTTTTACTTGTGCAATTATTTCTTCCTCATCATTGTAAATATTTTAAAATGTGGTATATGAAGAAATAGGCTATCAAGATAATGAGATGATTCCCTTTGAGCCTTTTATCTATATGTATTTCTTCTTGTCCTCCCGTTTCAGCCACTACTTTCATTCCTTCTCACAAATGGCTGTCAGTTTTATCTATCAATCTCTCAGGTTCTCAGCATTATGTGACTCCTATGGGATGGTTTGAGTGTTTCTTTTTCTCCCTCTTCCTCCCCCCTCCCCGCATTAAGACAATTTCTCTTGCTTTCCTTCCTTCCTTCCTTCCTTCCTTCCTTCCTTCCTTCCTTCCTTCCTTCCTTCCTTCCTTCCTTCCTTCCTTCCTTCCTTCCTTTTTTCCTTCTTTCTTTCTTTCTTTCTTTCTTTCCTTCTTTTTTCTTTCTTTCTTTCTTTCTTTCTCTTTTCAGATTTCAAACTTCCTTTATGTCTGGTGTTCTTTGCTGAACTTTTGAAATGGAATATAAGGTGACTAAAATCAAATTGATTCATTGTCCTATAGTACTGATATATAATATGTAAGCATGCTTTGATGGAATAATAGGCATTCTTTCTTAAAGTATTTTATATATCATACAGTATTTCCTATTCTGAACTTTAGTGTTGACCAAAAGTCACTATTATGCTGCTATAACTTTATGCTAACAATGTAGTACTGGTATCCTGCCATCCTGGGAGGATTTTTTACTGTAAAATATTTTGTCTTAAAGAATAAATAAATTAATAAATATACTTGTAAGATAGTGCATATTGCCATCAAATTGACATGTCAACTCTTTCTTGTACACAGTGTATTACACTGAAGGCACAATTTTATAAATGATTCCTATTTAACAGAAAAATATAATTCTGTATTCTTAAGTCTCTTTCTAATGATTCCTGGGAGAGATTCCAGTGTATTATGGAAACTGGTCCTGATAGTTAATGAGCTCGTTTGCATATCTATAAAGCAGCTTGACACCCCTGGTTAGAAATCTCATTTGTACAAAAGCATATCTAAAAAATAGTTTTTAAAGTGTTGATGAAGCAAGCCTGTGCCATTTGCCAGATGACATGTTACTGAAAAAGTACCAGCATTAAGTTTGCTCTCAGTGCTACTCAGAAGCAGCAGTACTGATTTCTTTTAAGGTTTCTAGTAAGTAAGCAATTTTGCTAGGGATGGGTAGCTTTGCTTACTTGCTAATACTGCTTAGTGCTTTGCAACGGCTAAAGAAGCAGCTGGCTTTCTACACAAAGAAATTGGGCTCTGGAGCTGTCAATCTTCTTTGTGTGTCAGAGAGGACTTCTTGCCTACTTTGAAAGGATGGGTCTACATCTGTCGTTTCTTTCAATAATGTGGCCCAATATCAGGACAACTACAGCGGTCTGTTCTCTTTCAGTGGCTTCTGGGACAGGGAAATATCTGGGAGTATTGCTTCCCGCCCCCCATCCCTATGTCTGTTTTTCCTTCTTTTTTCTTTTTGGTCAGCAAGCTTGTTTGCCCTTCATTAGACAAACGGTTACAAGCCTTTGCATGTACACTATATTGTTGCTTCTTTGCCTGAATAGTAATAATTGCAGTTTCAGAGATTTCTGGAATGTTTTATATTTTTCCATGGCCTAAGTAATTTTTTTAATATTTTCATGGTGTATTAGATATATTTAATTTTATAAATTATTAAAATTTAGCATTTATATTCTAAATAAATTACATATTTATATCGAGAACAGTAAAGAGTGCTACACTTATTTTCTTTTTTTTTCAATTAATATTTTTTTATTACTAAGTGAAAGTAAAGTCATGATATAATTACTTCACAGAAATAATAAATTGCATACTGATATGTAAGTATGTCAAGTACTTCTGTTCTGATACTGGCACTGAGGCATGAAAAAACAGATTGTTTTAAGAGTGGGCTAGTTGTTTTGGGAAGCAAATGCTCCAACATATAAGCAGTTGAAGATATCCTGGCATCTTAAGCCACTTATTTATTTGTATCCTGCCTTTATTAGTTTTACAAATAACTCAATATGGTGAATATATCCAACATCTTCCTCCTCCTATTTTCTCCACAATCAACAACCTGTGAGGTGGGTTGGACAGAGAGAAAATGATTGACCGAAAATAACCCAGTTGGCTTTCATGTTGAAGATGAGACTTGAACTCATGGTTTCCTGTCTTCTAGCTTAGTGCCTTAACCATTAGACGAAACTGTCTCTGTCTTATTTCTTTTTTTATATATATAAAATTATTTTATTAAAACAATCAACATTGAACATAAAAACATATTGTGCAGCATTCATCATGGCACCTGATATACAATACTAAGTATTAGTCATTGAAAACGTCTGAGTTAGTAAGCCTTGCTACACTTATTTTCAAAGAGATGAAATTTCATCATTACAATTACTAATAAATAATAATAAATTAATAATTATTTGCAAGCTTATTTGGAAGATAGCAGTATGAGATAAAATATGTATTATACGTAATGTCACAAATGTCTGCATACATACTGAAGTCATTTGTATTGAAATCAGTGTGTCTTACTCTTATCGTAGTCAGATTTCTAAGTCAGTATTTATGACCACAACTGTTTAGGAAAATATTTTGGGCTTAGATTTGAAATCACCTACCATCTGTGAGTTCTAGACTTCTTTTAGGTATGAAAGCTAACTAACAGTGACTTTGGGTCAGTCCCTCTCTCTATCCACCTTACAAGGTTAATGTTGTGAGGAAAATAAAAGATAGGAGGTATGTTTGCCACCTTGAGTTGACAGTCTGTATAAAAATAAAGGTGGGATAAAAATGGAATAATAATAATAAGTCTGAATAGTGGATATGGCAGTACCTGGAGACAGCAGGAAAGAGACACCACCATAGATACGAACTTAATTTTGCACTTGATTACAGCAGCAAGACTGTTGGTGGGACAATATTGGAAGAAGCCAGAATTACCATCTATTTTTTTTAAATATAACATTTTTTATTAATAGATATATATCTGTACATGTAAACCAGGAAAAATTCAAGTTAACTGCTATTCAACTTAATACAATCAATTTAAATTTGTAAACATTCTTCACTCCGTATATCAAGATCTAACTATAAGCCAGATACATTTTCTTTGATTGGTGTTTCTCTTGTATGTAGTTTATCCAATGTTTCCAGTCCAACATATATTTTTCATTTGAGCGATCCTTCAAATATGCCGATATTTTAGCCATTTCTGCCAAATTTATAATTTTCAAAGTCCATTCTTCAATAGATGGTATTTCTGGCTTCTCCCAGTATTGTCCCACCAACAGTCTCGCTGCTGTGATCAAGTTCAGAATTAAGTTCGTCTCTGTGGTGGTACAGTCTTTTATGATCCCTAACAAAAACAACTGAGGTAGAAATTCAATACGCTTTTTCAAAATGGTTTGGAGTGTCCACCATATTTTTCTCCAGAAGGCTTTAATTTTTCTACATGTCCACCATACATGAAAATATGTAGCCTCCATACTATCACATCTCCAACATTTAGGTTGGATGTCAGGGTAGATATATGATAGTTTTTTCGGGTCTAGATGCCACCTATAAAACATTTTATAAAAGTTCTCTCTTAAATGTTGCGCTTGCGTAAATTTTACATTTTTCACACAAATTCTCTCCCATGTTTCCATCGTGATAGGTTGCCCAAATTTTTTCCCCACTTTACCATACAATCCTTGACTAGTACCGTTTCAGAGTCAATTTCTATCAGTACACTGTACACTCTTTTAATATGCATGGGCCCTTTTTCTCTAACCTGTTCAATTAAACTCTCATCTGTTAGTGATAAACCCTTCTTCAGGTCTTTTTGCCATCTAGACTGCAGTTGTAAATATGAAAGCCAGGTACACACTATTCCTTCATCTGCTAGCGTATTTGGTGGCTTTAACGATAACACATTTCCTTCTTCCACTATGAGTTTACTATAGGGCACCACATCTTGACCTTGTATTATGTTTATGTCCCCTATTGCGTGTCTGGGTATCGTCCAAATGGGAATCTTTTCGTGTAGTAAGTACTGATACTTCTTCCAGACCCGCAACAGCGGGATTCTCAGTGGGTGCTCCTTGAAGCTCTTGTCCACCTTCTTGTCATACTCACTAGGTATGCGTGCCAGCCATATAGTAAACCATGTCCTTCAACATTCAGTATTCTGTCATTCGTTATATTAATCCAGTCACTCAACACCACCAGCACCGCAGCATAATAATATAACTTCAAATTGGGCATTTTTAAACCACCTCTTCTCCTTGTATCCTGGATGATTTTTAATTTAACCCTCGGTTTCCTGCCATCCCAAATAAATCTGTTAATGCCCTTCTGCCATTTGTCTAGGTCCACATCCTTTTTGAGTATAGGTAGCATTTGAAAGAGAAATAAAAATTTTGGCAATACATTCATTTTCACTGCCACTATCCTGCCCAGCAGAGACATTTGTAATGTTTTCCACTTGTCCAAATCTATTTGTATCTTGTTCCACAACACCTCGTAATTATTTTTATATAATTTCCTGTTTGCGGCTTCAATCTCAACTCCTAAGTATTTAACTTTCTTAACTATTTCACAGCCCGTTATTCTTTCTACGTCCTGTTTTGAGTTGTTATCTAAATTTTTAAATAGCATCTTTGTCTTAGATATATTTACTTTGAAGCCTGATACCCTACCATAGTCTTTGATTATCTCCATCAGTCTCTTGGCTGATTGTGCTGGTTGAGTCAGTGTCACCAGCAGGTCATCCGCGAAGGCACATAGTCTGTAGTCCTGTTGTCTAATCCGTATACCTTTTATGTCATCTGCCACTCGTATCTTGTTCAGTAAAACCTCCAGCGTTAAAACAAACAGCAAGGGGGATAGAGGACATCCCTGTCTAGTACCTTTCTCTATATTAAATGAGTCTGTTAGGTCCCCATTCACAATGATCTGGCCTGTTTGTTTCTGATAAATTGCCAATATGGAATTGATAAACTGTTCTCCCATTTTCATCCCCCCAATCAGTTTTTTCAGAAACGGCCAATTCAGTCTATCAAAGGCTTTTTCTGCATCTACAAACATGAGAGTAGCGGGCACCTGGATATGCCTTTCCAAATACTCTATTATATTAAGAAGTTGTCTTACATTAGTTTTCATCTGTCGTCCTTGTATAAATCCAGTTTGGTCCGGGTGAATTATTTTTTGTAACACTATCATTAATCTGTTAGCCAAGATTTTTGCAAAGATTTTGTAATCTGTATTCAATAGCGAGATGGGTCTGTAGTTCTCTGGTTGAGCGTTGTCTTTTCCCTCTTTAGGGATTAGAGATATGTAGGTTCTTTTCCATGACGGTGGAACTTGACCACCTTCTTGTATGTTGACAAATAGTTCTCTAAGGGGTTCTACCATCTGCTCTTGAAGATACTTGTAATAGGTCGCTGTTAACCCATCAGTCCCGGGCGATTTTCCCATTTTCAATTGTTTAATCACTGAAAGTATTTCTTCTTGTGTGATCAATGCATTCAATCTATCTCTTTGTTCATCGGTAATTATCAATAACTTTTCATTTTGCAGAAACTTTTCTATCTCATTATCTTGTGTCTTCTCTTCAGCGTATAACTTGGAGTAGAATTCTGTAAAAGCTTTCTTGATCATTTCTTGTTGAAACTCTTCCTTTCCTTTATACGCTATCTTTTCAATTATGCGGGATTTTTGCTTTTTCCTTAATATATAAGCCAGCCACCGACCAGGTTTATTGGAATTAGAGAATGTATTATGCTTTGCATATTGTATATTCCTTGCCACTTGATCTACCATCAACAAGTCAAATTGTTTCCTTAAAATCTTGATTCCCTCTTTGGTATCTTTGTCCTCCGGTCTTTCTACTAATAATTGCTCTTTCTTACTTATCTCATCTTCTAACTCCCTTCTTTTTTGTTCTTGTTTGCAACGGTGCCTTTTGTTCATGTCCATGAGAATCCCACGCATGTATGCCTTGCTAGCGTCCCATATAATTTCTATAGGTGTCTCCTTATTCATATTTATGCTAAAGAATTCCTTCATAACATTTTTGCATTCATCCACATTTATATCATATTTAAACAGGTTTTCATTAATTCTCCAGGATCTCCTAGGTTTCTGTCCTTGTCTTAATTCCATCCACACTGGGTTGTGGTCTGTTAGTACTTTGGCTAAGATTTTCACCTTCTTTAGGCTAACAAGCAAGTCGCTGGTTGTTAATATAAAGTCAATTCTAGAGAATGATTGGTGTCTGTCTGAAAAAAAGGTAAATTCTTGCTCTTTGCCATGTCTTTCTCTCCAAATGTCGATCAGGTCAAAGTCATCCTTTATATCAAAGAAGGATTTAGGCAACTTGAAGTGTTTTTGCGGATTTGCTGTTGTCTTCTTTTTATCCAGGCCGACCTCTATGATACCATTCCAGTCTCCCATTATAATACAGGATCTGTAGTCAAATTGTATTAACTTTCTATGTACCAATTTGTAGAATTTTCCTTGTTGTTGATTTGGTGCATATATGCCCATCAAAAGAATTTTCTTATCATCTTTTACTATTTCGATTGCTAGATATCTACCTTGAGAGTCTGATTCTATTAATTTAGCTCTTATATGCTTTTTCACATAGATGACTATGCCATTCTTCTTTACTGCTGCCGCTGCAACAAATTGTGTGCCTAGCTTGTTGTTGGTTAAATATTTCTGGTCCGTAGTTTTGATATGTGTTTCTTGTAAGCAAATTATATCATTTTTACCTTGATTCAAATAATGGAATATTTTCTTCCTTTTCTGTGGGGAGTTTAACCCGTTCACGTTCCATGTCAAATATTTACTTGTCATGATCGGCTTTGGGAAACTCTTGCCAGACCACTTCCGTTTTTTCTCCTGCTTTCTTCTTTGGTCTCGCTCCCATGGTTTCCAGATTGGTATTTGTATTGCCTTGTGGGATCTTCTCTTGCTGTTCTAAATGTTTAGTAGTAGCCCTCGTCTGCCTTTGATCTTTAGTCTTTCCTGCTTCCATGGTTTTATTGATATCCATACTTTGTGCAGTCACTTCCTGAGAAGCTCCTTTATCTTCTCCTGCTGCTGCAGCGGTCTGTGTCTCCAGGGATTTTGATCGTTGTTTTAAGTCCATTCCTCTTTCTTGTGGCCAATCTACATTTTCCAGTGTTGTGGGCAGGGGTCTCCCCGCCTTCAGTTCCTTTTCAAAAAATTCTTCTGCTTTCCGGACTGAGTTCAGGTGGTATCTTTTACCATTATAGAGTAGTGACATTCCAGTTGGGGCTTCCCATCGATATTGTAGAGCGCGTGTTTTCAGTTCAGTGACCAAGAACTTGTAGTATTTTCTTTCTCTTAACATCTTGGGAGGGATCTCCTTCAATATCACCACCTCTTGCCCCTCTACATTCAATCTCTTGCTATAGGATGTTGTAACAATAAGATCTCGGAATCCCTTTGTTACAAAATAGATAACCACATCTCTTGGTAGATTTTTTTTGTCTTGCGATCCATGAGTTAACTCTGTGGATTCTGTCGATTTGCCAGGAGATATTTTTAGCCTCCTCTCCTAGAAATTGTTCCAAGGCTTTTACAAAAATTCTTTTCAGAAATTCTTGCTTCTCATTTGTTGATTCTCCCAGTCCTCTGATCCTGATTGCCGTCATCATCTGCCAATATTGCATCATAGTTGAGTGGTCATGCACCTCACTTTTCATCTCAGCCAGTTGTCCCTCAACTTGTCTCTCCACCTCTTCCATCCTTTCTTCAACCCCTTCCCAGACCCTCTTAAAATTTTTCTCAATATCTTCTCTCATTTTCTTATTGTGCGTTTGCATTGTTTCTTTGATTTGGTCTAAGTCTTCAGTAACAGCTTTGCTTTGTGCTTCCATCTTCCTCTCCAATTCTCTGTTTTGTTCCTTCAACTTCTGTTCTAGTTCTTTGCCTTGCCTCTCCATCTCCTTTCCCATTCCCTCCATCCTCTTTTCCACTGCCTCCATCATTCTCTCTAGTTTTTCCATCTTTTTCTCAGAACTGTCCTTTATTACTTCCAGCTGTCTCTCTATTTTTTCATACATTGCTAACATTGTGTCTTTTAATTCTTTTATCATATGCATTTCTGGAGAGGCCTGGGCAGGCAGGGGGGACTGGGATTCTATAGGTATGGAGGGAGATTGGAGGGCAGGCAAGTTGTTCCCTGGTATTTTAAGGAGCTGGCCTGGGGAGGGGGCTGCGATCTTTGAGGGTATTAGTTTGGACTGCTTAGGGGCCATCCTGAGTTCGGTTCACTGTTAGCCAAGCTTTTTTTATGCAGAGGACTAATCCTTACTTTTATAGTGCCAAGATGTTTCCTCTTACAGTCTTCTTTATCCTCTTATATTCTTTTTTAGGTATATTTTGTAAGGTTTTTAAAGGTTTGTGTCTATTCTGCCCTCTAGCGTTCACTTTTGCATTGCAGTCTCACTTTCCACTTTCTCTCTCTTCTGGCTACTTTCTCTTTAAAGTGAAAGTAGTCGCCATCTCGGATACTTTTTTGTTTATTGTGAAAGTAGTTAATCAGCGGTATAATATAAGAAATACTTGCTTTTTTAAGCTCTTGCGTTCAGTCCGTCTGTCTCTGTGCCTCTTTAAAAAGTTTTTCTCAAGTGGAGGCTGGTCTTAGCGTCTGGGTCTGTCAGCTGACAGAGAAACAGCTCCGGGCTGGAGCTATCGTGAGCGCCCGGGGAGTCCTCTTTCCTTCCACTCACAGCTCTTGACCCCTTCTCTGACCGAGGAGGGGTTTTTTCCACCGCGAAAAACAGCTGTTTTGCGCTGTTTTTGCGGCTTTTCAAGTCTCGGAGTTCGGAGCCTCCGAAAGGGGGCTCTATCATCGCCAAGGCAGCCACCGGAAAAGCCAGAATTACCATCTATTGAAGAATGGACTTTGAAAGTGATAAACTTGGCAGAAATGGCTAAAATATCCGCATATTTGAAGGATCACTCAAATGAAAAATATATGCTGGACTGGAAAAAATGGATAGAGTATATACAAGGGAAATATCAATTTAAGAAATTGTATTTAGCATATAGTTAAATTTTTATATGTTGGATTGAAAAATATAATCAAATTTTATTTTTTATTAGGATTTACAATAATTTGGTTTAGTTTAGTGGGTTTTCTTGTGTTTTTACCCTGTATTCACTCTGGGAAGTCGGGGGTGGGTGGGTCGGTTGGGGGTTGTTACAATGTACTCAACTGCAATATTGGTATTACATATAGAATGATATATTTTTTGATAAAAGAGGGGTTGCTCGGGCAGTACCTCGGTACCACATCTGGAGGGGGCGGAGATTGAGGAGTGATGGTTTGGAGGGATGTAGGGAGGGTGTAGGAGGAGGGTGGAGAGAGAGGAGGGAGAGAGGGTGGGGGATAGAAGTAGGAGGTAGGGAGGAAAGAAGAGGGGGATGTGGTGGAGGGGTGCTGCTGAGCAATACCCATAGTTATTTTAATTATCCTAGGTAAGTTTTTATGCTTTGTTTTGTGTTGGAAAAAGTTTTTAACGATTGTACTTAGTTGAGTTGTATCTAATTTGATTTTTTTTGTTTATTTATAATCATAAAACTAATAAAAAAATTATAAAAATTTTTATAAAAAAAAATACATAACCACTGGCCTATTTTCAAGAGTTGTGTCCTGCCTTAGCTCTTAGTTCAGTGCATCCAGGTTAGTAATGTTCAATTAAGGTTAGCCAGTATGCCAGGCTATTAAATTTTTCTTAAATTGCACATAGTGAGCTCTAGGAATCCCAATCTGAGCCCACCAGTGCAAGATATTCAAGGCTGAGGTTTGGGGATCTCTTTCCTGCTATTTCCTTAGTCAGGACATAAGAATTACAAATCACCTGATGGGGAGGGCTGGTTCTCTCCCCCTAGGAATTTGTTGGAAGTTGGTCCTACAAAGCTTTGGTGCAATAGAGCAAAAATCAGCCTGGGGAACTTTACTAAAGGTGGGGATAGACTCAATGTGATTCTGAATGGTGTGTGTGTGTGCATGTGCAGCTATTTCTACAAAACAGCAATAAAATATTCTGGATAAATTTTCCCTCCCACCAGATAGAAGTCCAAGGTGTTCAGTACTTGTTGTGCCAACTATTCCCAAATGCCATCTCTCCATTAATATTATATTATAAATAGTGAGCAAAGTTCAAGAACTATATGTCTGTATGAGTACTAATACTACTGTAAAATGTCGGAAGATATATGGAACCAGTGACATCATATCTATGTCCAATGTGTTTTTAATTTTGTATTATTAGTAAAAAATTATTTTAAAAAAATAATTTATTTATTCTAAAATAGACCACATTGTTTTAGAGATTGAGAAATGCTTATATGTTTCATGAAAGCTTCATAGTAGTTTCACCAATAAGTGATAGGATAAGAAAAGTAACTTAAGAAAATTATTTCCCCAAATAAGCAGACTTGAGCTTCAAAAGGCTCTTGTAGACAGACACACATTTTTTTTTCAGGAAAAGGATAGATAGATAATTAGAATTGACAGAATTAGAATAGAAACACCAAAATTGTACACAACAATAAAATAATTTCACACTGGATTCCCCCTGGAACAAAAATTAACACCTTTTAGACAGAATTGAGAATGAAATTAACCCATCAACCGACACTGACCAAAAAATCATAAATGACAAATTTAAACTCACCAATCAGAAATGACAATTTTGGAAACCATGAAAGGCATGTTTGAGGACCATTCTGTCTAGCTAGCAGGGGATTCATGCTGAATGGTCATAATGTCTGTAGTTAGTCCAATAAAACAATGTACAAAAGAAATGGTTTGCACCCATCAAAAGAAAGTGACTGAGTTATTTGGCAATAAACTCACAGATTTTCTGGAGGAGTATTTAAACTAAAGGGACAGTGAGTTAATTGATACAGAACATCCCTGTCCCCGGCAATCAAAAATTACAGGGTTAGCAGTGCAAGTAACATACTGTACATGTGTGTGGACAAAAATATCAACCTGGCTATCAAGCAAAATCAAGCTTTTAATAGCGAGTGTCACACAAACTGCACTAACCAAACAGTGGTAAGAAAATAGGGGAACTCAGGCATCACATCAGTGCCAGTCATAAAGGACTCAAATGTCTATTACCAATGCACAGAGTATGAACAGTAAACAAGGTGAACTAGAAATTCAGGTAAATGAGGGCAAATATGATATAGTTGTCATTATAGAAACATAGTGGGATAAAACCCACAAATGGAACACTCAGCTAGAGGGATTTCAATTGTTTAAAAGCTAACGGGTTGTGAAATAGTTAAGAAAGTTAAATATTTAGGGATTGATATTGAAGCTTCTAATAGGAAGTTATATAAAAACAATTACCAAGTTTTGTGGAATAAGATACAAATAGAATTGGTTAAATGGGCTAAATTACAATTATCTTTGTTGGGTAGGATAGCAGCAGTTAAAATGAATGTATTGCCAAAATTTTTATTTCTTTTTCAAATGCTACCTATACTTTAAAAAGATGCAAATTTGGAGGAGTGGCAGAAGGGTATTAATAGATTTGTCTGGAATGGCAAGAAACCGAGGATTAAATTAAAAATTATTCAGGATATAAGGGAAAGAGGTAGTTTGAAAATGCCCAATTTTAAGTTGTACTATCATGCTGCTGCTTTAGTAGCGATAAGTGATTGCATTAATTTAACCAATGACAGAATATTGAATATTGAAGGGTACGGTTTATTATATGGTTGGCATGCATATTTGGTTTATGATAAAAAGGTGGATAGGAGCTTCAAAGAGCACATATTGAGAAGCGCTCTGCTGCGTGTCTGGAAAAAGTATCAGTATAAATTAAATGCAAAGATTCCTTTTTGGACAGTTCCCAGACATGCAGTAGAGAATATAAATAGATCACAAGTTTTAGATGTGGTGCCTTATGAGAAACTCCTAATTAAAGAAGGGAATTTGTTAGTATTGAAGTCTTTGAATATGTTAAGGGACGAAGGAATTGTTTATACTTGGTTTCCATATGCACAATTGGAGTCTAGATGGAAAAAAGACTTTAAGACGGGCCTATCTTCTACAGATGAAAATTTAATTAAACAAGTTATAGATCAAAGGCCCATGCATATTAAAAGATTGTATAATGTATTGATAGAAATTGATTCTGAAACTGAGTTGGTTAAGGATTGTATGATAAAATGGGGACAAAATTTTGGACAACCAATCATGATGGATACTTGGGAAAGGATCTGGGTGAAAAATGTAAAATTTACACGAGCGACTCATTTAAGAGAAAATTTTTATAAAATGTTCTACAGGTGGCATCTGGATCCAAAAAAATTATCATGTATGTATCCTAATTTACAAGCTAAGTACTGGAGGTGTGATAGTACGGACGCTACTTATTTTCAAGTATGGTGGACTTGCAAAAAAATTAAGGCTTTTTGGATAAAAATATGGTGGATTCTTCAAAATATCTTGAAAAAACGTATTGAATTTTTACCACAGATGTTTTTGCTTGGTATTATAAAAGACTGTACCACCAGAGAGACAAACTTAATCTTGAATTTGATTACAGCAGCAAGATTGTTGGTGGGACAATATTGGAAGAAGCCAGAATTACCATCTATTGAAGAATGGATTTTGAAAGTAATAAATATGGCAGAAATGGCCAAAATCTTTGCATATTTGAAGGACCATTCAAATGAAAAATATATGATGGATTGGAAAAGATGGATAGACTATATAAAAGGGAGATATCATTTTAAGAAATTGTACTTAGCATATAATTAAATATTTATCTGTTAGGTTGTAAAATATAGTATTTTCAATAGTTTTAAATAATATTTTGGGGTAATTTAGCGGGTTTTCTTGTGTTCTTACCCTGTATTCACTCTGGGAAGTCGGGGGGGGGGGGTGGTTGGGGGGGATTCATAATTTTATTATTTGTATTATCTAATATTTAATTGTGTTATATAACTTTAGATATGGACTGTTTTAGCGGCACCTCAGAACCACATTTGAGGAGGAGGAGGAGTTTGAGGAGTGAAGGAGAAGGGAAGTAGGGAGTTGTAGGAGGAATGAGGAGAGTGAGGGAGGTAGAGAAAGTGGGGGGATAGAAGTTGAAAGGGAGGAGGTAGAGGGGGGATGTGGTTGGTGAGGTGCCTTATGATATATGTATACTATACACAATTATATTGTAGTAACTATTTTTTGTTATATTATAACTATAAAACTAATAAAATATTATTTTAAAAAAATTGTTTAAAAGGAACAGACCAAATAAAAGAGGAGGCAGAGTTTCATTCTCTATATAAGAAATAATTACATATCTACAGAAATAGGGCACAACAATGATGAAAACTGTCTTGAATGCATTTGGGTCAATATAAAAGGGGAAATAGATGACATTGCCATAGATGTATACTATAGGCCACCCAACCATACAGGGGAAATAGATTAACTTTTTTTTGCTAGTCAGCTAATTAAGGTACATACGGTAGGAAGCACATGACAATAGAACACAGTCAAACTACAGTCTTGGACTTTAAGAGAGGCTTGGGAGGGATTCCATGGATGAGAATCCTCAAGGGAAAACAACTCAAGAAGCTTGGGATTTAAAAAAACAACAACCCAGTCTAGCACAATACCAACAAAAAAGAAACCAGCATGGCTGCATAAAGAACTCTCTGATAAATGGAAAGATAAGAGGGACAAGTATAAAAGTGGAAAGAGGGGCACATAACTAAAGCAGAATATTAGCAAATAGTCTGAGCCTGCAAAGATGAAGTGAAGAAAGCTAAGGCTCAAAATGAACTAAGGCTTATGACCAAAGTCAAAAATAATTAAAAAGCAAACAGTCCAACTTATCAAAAACAGTACCATAAAAATAGATTAGAAACACAAGTTAAGATAGGCAGGAAAATGGTAAATGAGCACCTATGCACCCTAGACAAGTTCAAATCACCAGGACCAAATGGATTACACCCCAAGGTTGTCAAGAAACTGGCAGATGTGATCTCAGAACCACTGAACTATATTTTCCAAAGATCCTGGAGCACTGGGGAACTACCAGAGGACTGGAAAAGAGCTGATGTAGTTCCCCTCTTTAAAAAAAGAAAAAAGAATAGATCCAGAAAACTACTGACCCATCAGCCTGACTTCAATACCTGGGAAGATTCTGGAAAAGATAATCAGCGAACACCTAGAGGCAAACAAAGTCATTACTAAAAGCCAACATGGGTTTGTTAAAAACAGATCATGCTAGACACATCTTACTGCAATCTTTGACCCAGAAGTGGAATGCTGTGGATATAATTTTCTTGGACTTCAGTAAGGCATTTGATAAATCCTCCAAGGTCCCTTCCAACTTTATTATATATTATTAAATGCAAGAGTGAAACCTTTCCAGCAGATGCACTTAAAACAATCCCTCCTGCTAACTTTGGGCTGTTCCTAAGAGTACACAGAGAGAAAGAGGAAAAGAAAAAACAAACAAACAATTTTTTCTTCACTCTGTTTGTTGGCCAGACAAACAGAGTGAGGTATTTCCTTTTTTTGTGGCTTATTTTAAGCAAACTTTCTAGCAGAACTTAAAATTCTTTTCTCTTTGGATTTGAAACAGTTAGCAGTCACATTTACCTCACACACAAAGACTTTGACAAACATATATACACAAAGACAAGGAAAACAGAAAAGGAAACAGAAGTCTTAGTTTTACACATCCTAGTCATTCCCACCATAAATTTCAGATAACCCAAGTTAGGGAAGGTACACATTTTAAACATACCATGTGGTTGGAGAGAGAGAAGAGATAGAGATAGAGATAGAGATAGAGATAGAGATAGAGAGAGAGAGAGAGAGAGAGAGAGAGAGAGAGAGAGAGAGAGAGAGAGAGAGAGAGAGAGAGAGAGAGAGAGAGAGAGAGTCACTATTTCTTATTTCCCTTTTAAATACCTTTATTTAGCCAAATTGGTTTCCCAACAAAGCCCATTTTCACAAATTTGTCTTGCTCACTTTTTTCTTTTTCTTACCATCCAGGACAGACACTCAGTCTCTCATCCCACACTTCAAGCAAATCTCCAATAAGTGCCCTAATTCCAACCCTCGAACTGCAACTACCCATGTTCCCCTTCCAATGTGGAGTCCAAATTGGCTCAGTTGGGTTTCTTTCCCCTTAGCAGCACTTCCCAGCTGCTCTTAGCGACAACAAACCTGCCACCCCACCTCAGTTTTTGGGCACTACAAAATTGTCCAGGAAGGACTCCGGTCCCTACACAGAGTAAGTGGCCCTTCCAGTTTAGGGAACTCACTACCGTCACTTTGCGGACTTCAAAAATAAATTGTCCGAGGAGGATCTGACGCACAGATACCTGGCCTCCATTTACACCCTGCCTGCAGTTTTTAGACTTAGGAGAAGTCTAGGAGGACCTTTGCTTTGTGCACTAGTACAGGCCCCTCCTATAGGTGGGCTTTGCTTACAGGGCCTTACCAGCTGGTTGCCCAAATCCAATTCTCTCATTCACTCATTCCATTCCATATTCACACAGCCTCTCCCTTTTCCTTAACAAAAGGTCCTACACTCTGGCCAAACCCCAATGCTTTCCAGGTTCTGCCAATTAAACAGATTCTTTCTGCGGCTAGGAAAGACCAGAAGGAGCAAAATCCAATTGTGATTGGGAAAAAAAGGGTCTTCTCACTCACACACACAGACATACAAACATTTTCTTTGTTCCCCTGGGCTTTAAACTTAAAATTTAGAGGTACTCACCTTCACCTTCTTTCCAAAGTAACCCTTGAGCTCAAACCCAAAAATTCCCTTTACTACCCTGGCTCCACATGGGCAAGGCCTGGGAAACCCATCTACAGACACAAGGGGTCTGCTGCCGGCAAGATGGGGCTTACCAGTCTCAGTCCATTGGAGAGGTTAGCTTGGAGTCCCATCTGGGGTGCCAAATTGTTGGAAATAAAATCTTCATCCTGGTTCATCCAAGCCGGGAATAAATAAGCAACATGGCGACTGCTTTGGGAAGATGGTTACAGTTTATTGAAGAGGCAGAAAGATGGTTCTTGCAGGTTAGACCAGAGAAAAGAAAGGACCTGAGCACATCGGCAGTAGGTTTTTATACCCTCTCTAGCTTTTGTTTGGAATAATTTCATGTTCCTGTGGCATGAACTTTGAAGCTATTTCCTGTGTCACGTATTCTGACCTGAGTCTAGGTGTGACTCTCTGGTATACTTGATGGTAATGGGTTAGTCGTATTATGTCCCATCTCAGGTGGGATATGCTGATTTTAGGTCTTTGTCTTCTGGCTCCAGCTTTCTGATGGTTTTACATTTGCATTTGTATAGGGCTGGCCCCTGCTTGGGGCAAAGAGAGAGACTTGGGAGCTGGGTTGGTTTCTGCTTTTAAAAATCCTTTTGAGGAAAAATATATTTTTCTGCCCTTTTAATATTTCCTTCCCTGGGGGGGAGGTCTGACTTCTCACAGTGTGACACTCACTATTAAAAGCTTGATTTTGCTTGACAGCAAGGTTGATATACTTGTCCACAGACATATCTATGTTACATGCACTGATAACCCTATAATTTTTAGATTGCTGGGGACAGGAATGTTCTGTATCAATTAACTCACTGTCCCTGTTGTTCAGTTTAAATATTTCTCAAAAAAATCTGTGAATTTATTGCCAAGTAACTCAATCTCTTTCTTTGATGGATGCAGACCATTTCTTTTGTACAATTTTTCATTGGACCAGCTGCAGACATCATGACTAATATAACCAAAGCTTTCCCCTTTACACCACTCTTTTAGCCACATATTGAATTCTGCTATACGCTGGCCTTTTCCATTTTGTTCCTTGTACACAGGTAAAACCTCTGAAAAAGTGAGCTTACAGCCTATCTTGCTAAGTTCCTGCATCTCTGAAAATCATTCTGTATAGAGAGTACATCTTTTTGGGACAGATTGTTAGTTCCAAGATGTAGCATCCATATCATAGTCCTTACTGGCATTCTTGACTATCTTAAAAATATGCTTCTTGTCCCTGCTGGCAGTAGCACCTGGAAGATACCTGACCTCTTTCGAAATCTCTGTATCCTTTCCTAAATTTACATCCCTTATAATTGAATCACCAAATATAAATCAAAACAAACAAACAAACAAATAAATAAAAATATTTTTTTTGCTGTTCCCTACTGGATTTCTTCAGTTACTTTCTCATACTTGATACCAGATTCTGCTTTTAACTGGCAAGCGTCATACTGATTGGATACCATTTAGGCCAACTTTCTCTCAACTTATTATGAAGTTTGAGAGTGAAACAAATGAATTCATGTTGGTTGGGCACAGAAGTAGATACTTTATGTTCCTGTCTACATTGTTGTGAATTCCTTATGACTTGTTTAGCATCCATAACTATTCAACACTAACAGGAGTACCTGCAGCTCTGGAATATTACTCAACGATAACTATTACATGCAAATAAATATTTAGCTAAATTAAGAATGTATTGGATCCATTGTTGAAAAACAAATTGAGAGAAGTACCTGGTCTTTATTTAGTTTAATGTGTTGAATGGTTGAGTGCACTATAGAATAAAGTTCCAGCAGTATCTTGCATGATTCTGGCTAGAGAGGCATTTCAGAGAAGAACACTTGTATAGCATAGAACAAGCAAAAGAGGACATTATTATTTATTTGTTTAAATGCTGCCCCAAGTTCTTGGAAGTCTGACAGTATATAAATTTAATAAATTGTCATCCCCTATCTTTTCCCTCCCCTCCCCTGGGCTTGCTACCTAAAGATCTTTAGGGGAAATAAATATGTTATCCATAATTACAACTACAACAGCAATTCAACCTTTGTAGGGAGGAAGGGGCAGGGGAACCCAAAGATATGTTGAGTGTGGTAATAATAGGTTTGTAAGAAATGAAGGCCTGGATCTGTAGTCTGACTCTAATCTGAATTTACAGACCTAATTGCCTACAATCTGGACCAAATGAGATTGCTTTCCCCAGGACTTTCTATTTCCTACCTACCTACTGTTGTGAGTGTCCCTAGACCAGCTTGGGAAGTGTCAGAGTATGAGGATGAGCAGCCAGGCTCCTCTGGGTGTTTTCCCCTCCCGGCAGCCGAGGAAGAGCAGCCAGGCCCCTCTGGGTATTTTCCCCTCCCGGCAGCTGAGCCAGACAGGGAGGAGATTTACAGGCAGTCTGGATCAGATTCACAAAGTGAGGGGTCAGATTTGGATCAAGAAGATAGATGGCTTGATCCGAGATTCCGAAGGTTTGATAAGCGACGGTGTCAGTTAAGTGGAAAAAGGAAGTAATGAGGGGAAGTGACGTATCGGACACTATATTAGAAGGGGACAGAGAGACTACGCCTTTGTCACGAGCAACGTTAATCACGGAGTAGCCTGATATCTGGAGCCGTGCGTTTGACTTCAGTCTTCTGATGTTTTGGAAATCTACGGGAGAATAATGAGGCCTTGGACAATGTGATAAAGAAAGAGTGAGTTAATTGGAAGGTGTGGAAGGAGCATGTGTTAATCTAAATGTAAATACATGAGACTTGGCTGTTTCTGCCAGCAAAATGCCAGCAGCGTGCTTTGAAGTGAATTCTTTTGAAATGTGTTAAATAAACCTCTTAAAGACATATTTATGTGGATTTTAATGAGCTGAGAGGGGCCAGACAGAACACCTACCTACCTACCTACCTACTTATTTTACTTACTTACTTATTTACGATATATATGGCTGCCCATCTCATGCAAAGTAACTTTCTTATCCACTGGATATGCAGATCTGGAACTACAGGATTAAATGCATTGTGTTTTCTGCCTCTTAGGAAGATTCTCTTAGCCACAACTGTTTAACTTCTTTCTTTCCTGCCAGAAAGAATAATCTGTTCCAATTGCCAGGCCAATGGACTTGCAGAACTTATTTGTCTTTGAAAAATGTTAAAGTGAATAAGAAATGTATGATTCTACTGCTCATCCAGAAAAATGGACTGACTTTCCTTATAAATCTTCACTCTTTTTTCAGTATGTTATATGCGTAAAATATAGTGTGGCAGGCAACCCATATTTCCAGGACTTCATGTAGCACCAAGCCTCCCTTTCAATGCTTTGTGGAACTACTCACTAAACACAATTATAGAGAAACAATTTCTAGCATTTTGAGACAGGAAATACACAAGAGCAGCAATTTACTTTAAAATGAGGTTAACACATTTTAAAAAATAAAGTTTTCTGAAGCTCCACCCAAAAATCCTAGGTGAAATCCAGGTTTTGTCCCTGTCAGCCCTTGCTGTCCCTATGCATTTTTATTTTAAATTGAGAGTGTATAGGATTTCCTTTAAATTTTGGTAAATGCATTGATTATTTTAGTCACTTTATGTATTACAAATATGAATAACAAAGGAACTAATTTCATTCATATTTTATTTTATAAACATATTTGATATTTTTAATTATTTTTAGCAAGAAAGGATTGTTTTCTAGACATCTTCTAACAACCGATATCCCATTAACCTCCAATATTCAGGAACACAGAATAGGCCGGGTTTCATCTTGGATATGGTCCATTACTTGCCAAATGTTATATAGACTATGAATTTTTTTCTCTGATCGGAAGCATTACACAAATTTGTAATTCTTTGCCATTGTTAATTAATACGTAGGCATCTTGTAAGTCTTTCCCCTGAGGTGAAAAAAACCATTCCTAAACTGTTACACAATTAATTAGCAAAAAGCATGTAATTTCTGTATTAATCTATGCCACTACAGCCTAAAACATGCTCTATTTTTATTTCAGGTTTAATACAATAAAACTAGGTAAGTAAAATTAGCATTTATTTGGGCTGAATATGTTATTGTTAAAACAATCCTATGCAATGTTCCTGGGAGTAAAGCTCTTTTAAATTATTTTAGAATAAAATAATTGGTTTGTCAACTAATTTTTATAGCCGCTCAATTCATCTGATGTCAATGAAAATAAATTAATTAAATAATTGGAGATCATGTATGTTTTCTCTTTGGGATGTACATGATTAATTTTTATTACTTCCTGCCTTTAAAATGTAATTTGGAGCTGGGTGGCCTCTAAAATTTTATATAATAAAATATACCAAATAATAAGAAAATAAACATCGCTATGCTTCACTAAAGACCTTTTTATAGAGTGTTAATAGTCCAATGATGGTGGTAGTAACTTGCATTTTATTGTGACTTATAGAAATCAATAAATTATGTGGTTCTAACTACAAATACTGTCATTTTAGTAGAATATATAAGAATTTATAACCAGCCCTTTTTTTTAATTTATAGGAAAATCTAAAGGTATTAAAAAGGTTGACTCATGACTCATCTATTGTCCAAAAAGTATTTCAGAGAAACAACCCTAAAATTCAACACTTTATGAACTGGAAACTCAGAGTTTTTTTCTGGAGAAAATTAATGTCTAAACTTAGCCATTTTTTCTTCTTAGCATTTATCCATAGCATCATCAGCCATATTTACAGGGAAACCAAACAGAAAACAGCTAATTAGGTTAGTGATAATTGAAATACACAGTAATTCTGCTTTAACTATGGTTATCAGAGGAAGGATAGAGATTAGATGAGAAAAGGTATAGAATGAATTGCTTTCTAAAGAACAAGCTGGTTAATATTTTAAAGAAGAGCACTTCATGCTTTAATGTTTTGCTATGGAGAAAACCTGAGTTAATTTTACTTTATTGCAAAATCCCTGAAATTTCCCTATCTCAGTTGTTAGATTACAGATTAAGATAAGTCATTAATTCTTATTCTCAAAGTATTGCATTTTGAGAATTGAATAGTAAACTTGTTAGGTTGTAATCCTATATACCCATTCATATGTAAGCCTTGGTGAATTTAATGGGAGTTCTGAGTAGATATGTATAGGATTGCATTGTTAGTGAGCTTATCATAAGGTTTTAGATTGATTTTTTCAAGGACATAACTTATTATTTTTCTATGTCAAGATTAAAACCATTACAGAGCATACGATCTGGATGAAACAGCTATAGAGTTGGTTTTTGCAAGGTCTACAATATTCTGTGTAATGTATTCATTGAATTATTTAAAGTATTTCTTAAAGAGATGCAATAAATCTTAAATCTTTCCCTACTGTGTTTGATTACTTTCACAGTAGAATAAGTAATATACTGTAAGCTTGATTAGAATCAGAATATTTTGGAGTGATTATAAAATATTTAACAGTTTTTTTAAAAAAATAAATTGTTTAAGTGAATAGTTTATTCAGATTTAAAACCAATTGAACCCATATTTTCACCCTGTTATTTCTTCTTCTCTTTTATGGAAACCATTTAAGATTTACTGAATTTTCTCACTAACGCTGAGTACTAGATGACAGGGTTCAAAATTTAGATATTTAGAGAATTTAGATATTCTAACAAGGTAAATGGATGGTTTTTACTGAATGACAATGGCATTCCATATAGCTACATGAGAATGTAGGAGCTTATAATTTCTGCCCATATAAAGGTATTTGATTATGATGAAGAATCTATTTTACTATAGTAAAATATTGTTATTGTGTCCAGAATTGTGTGCAAAAATGTATGTCAACATTTACTAAATCAATCATGATCAATGATTATCTCACCATTGCATGGTCTTTTGAATTAATTTCACAGCTAAAAAAAATTTCTGCATTTCCATAGTAAGTTTCTAGATTTTGCCATAATTTCTGGTTAACAACTTGTATAGGATGCCATCTTTCTTACTCTAAATACATCCGTTTTTTTTAATGTGCAGGTAATATTGCTTATTCATGTAAATTTGCTTTTATTTTAAAATAAATACTTTTATTAAACTTTTTTTTTAAAAAGTAACATATCATGATGTGATTTCAGCTGCTGGTTGAAAAAGACTTAATTTAGAAGGCAAAGAGAAAAAGAAACTTCCTTAAAGAAAGACCGAAACTTTAAAATAGTCACACACCTCAGGTAATGAAAGGAGGAAAGAAAACCTGGTAACCTCTTATCTACAGAAATATTATCTTAAAAAAAAGTACTGTCTGTGTGATTGTTAGGAATCAAAATGAGTTGATGCAAGATCATTTTTATTTATTTATTTAAAATACTTACATAGCTATCCATTTTAAAACAAACTCTGGGTGGCTCCCATTTAAAAATTAAAACAAGATAAAAACTGTAAAAACACACTAAAAATACAAATTGGTGCTAGATCAATCATCCCATATGCATTCACCTCATCTTATCCCAGTGCTTGGGGGAAAAGCCAGGTGTTCAGGGGTTTATTTAAGGGAAGGACCAGGAGCTTATCTGACCTGGTAGGATGAGTAGATGTCCTTAAGGAAAGGTGGTTCCACAGATAATCAGTCAATCAGTCAATCAATCTTAACTGTCAGCTTGAATTCTTTGTCATTGTCTTGCTGTTCCCAACTGTGATTAAATTCTTTCAGATTTATTTTGTTTGCATGGCCAGTTCACCTCCCTATGCAGATATTTCTAAACTTCTTACACTAAGGGTTGTAATTAAAATTATTATTTTTTGTTTTTCTTTTTTCCATCAAATATATTGTTTTCTCAAGATTCTTGCCATCAAAACACTTGGCAAAGCCACTTCTTCTGCCAATAGATTACTACTGAAGTTTCTGAAAGAGGCTTTCTAGGACAGAGTGCCAAATTTGATGCCACCACCAACATTACTACCTGTGACACATCAAAGAGCTTACTACCTAAAGTCAAACAAATTATTTGGCATCTTAGTTAGAAATCCCACCAGCATTTATCTTCTTCCCTAGCAATAACAATATATGAACTAAAAATTACTGACTATTATACTCTGCCTAATATCTGTTACCTTCACAAAGGCCTTTCCCATTTTGTATAATTTTATGGAAGTTTGATAATGCTTCACATGCCTCTAGAGGCAAAATACTTGGAATTACCTGCAGTTTCAAGACAATTTCCCCTCCTAATGCCTTCAATTGTTGTATATCTCCAGTACAATGGAACTGTGAGGAAAGGTGTTGTAGGAAGTCTTCAACTTACGACCATTTGTTCAGTGACTGTTCAAAGTAATAACAGCACTGAAAAAAATGACTTATAACTGTTTTTCACACAGCCACTGCAGTATCCCCATGGTCACTTAATCAGAATTTTGATGCTTGGCAACTGGCATGTATTTATGATGGTTACATTGTCCTGGGTTATGTGATCACTTTTTGTGACATTTTGACAAGCAAAGCCAATGGGGAGGCCAAATTCATTTAACAACCATGTTATTAACAAGTTAACAACTTTTGGGAGAAAGATCATAAAATGAGGCAAAACTCATGTAAGAACTTCTCTTGTTTAGTAACAAGAAATTTTGGGCTCAACTGTAGTCATTAAATAGAGAACTACCTGTATTGTCTTTCATGTCCCATTTGAGAAACTTGGAGGTGTCTGGCTGATCATTCTGTAAAAAAAAAAAATACTGGAATAAGCTTTTGCTCTTACTCCAAAGAGCCGTTAATGTAAGATCTGTAAAAGGACATCTCAGAGAAGTATTATCACTTTGAAGCTCTCATAAGACTCAACCACCTTTTTGAGGGCCCATATCTTAATATTTTTTGTTACTTAGGCAACATAGGTATTGAAATGAGTCTGTTCCAAATCTCCTGGTTCCAGATTTACTGCTTAGTGCACAGGCTCTTTGAGCCTTCCCTATGGCTCCCAGCCTCCTCTGCCATTTGCAGAGAGAGACAGAGACAAAGCTCTTCTCTCTCTCTCTCTCTCTCTCTCTCTCTCTCTCTCTCTCTCTCTCTCTCTCTCTCTCTCTCTCTCTCTCTCTCTCTCTCTCTCTCTCTCTCTCTCTCTCTCTCTCTCTCTCTCTCTCTCTCTCTCTCTCTCTCTCTCAAAAAGAGACTGGCCTCACCCTGTTCCAGGAGTTGACAAACCTACTGGGCGGGGCTCCTGCAGGAAGCAGGAAGGGCAGGAGAGAGCTAGCTAGCCCAGCTATGCCGACTCAAGAATTCTGGGAGTTGAAGTCCATGAGTCATAAAAGAGCCGAGTTTGCCTACCCTTGAGCTAGCCCAATAAGAATGTGTGTCAGCTTGTTGGAGAACAGCTTGAAGCCAGCTTGCCAGGTGAGCAGAAGATCAGAGGGAGGGAGATAGGGAGGGGAGAGAGAAAGAGAGAGGGAGAGAAAGAGAGAGAGAGAGGAAAGAGAGAGAGGGAGGAGAGGAGAGAGAAAGGGGGAGAGAGAAAGAGAAAGAGAGAGGGGAGAGAGAGACCCTTTTGACATCTAAAATGAAGATAACACTGCATATATCCTTTTTATGTTTAATATATATATCTTTTAAAATACTAAAAATGCAAATCCAGGGCATTATGCTAACAAATAAAAGAAAAAACGAACACCAGGATATAATAAACCAGCCTGTTTAATATAAACAAGCCTGTGGTTAAGAAGAGTCACTAAGCTTTCATCCGGCCAAAAACCTGCTGGCGTTATCAGAGTTAGAATAGCAGGAGATTGGGAAGGTAGCTCGTATAGCCTCCTGCCTCTGCATCCAGCTCCTTCAGCATGTCATCGGCCCATTGATTATGTTAATCCTTATTGCACCGAGATGTTCAACATCAGGCAACAGCTGCTTGTTGCAGGACTGGGGTGGAGGAATTACGACAATGGCCTTGGGGGTGGGGGAGGATAATGGCCCTGGGAGGGAGGGGGACTGGGCGTTGGGATGGATTGACAGCTGCCCTCCAAGTGCTTGCACATGCTCAAAAAGAGCACTTGAGGATCGTAAAACAACCAGTGGAGTCAAAGACAGTTTGCCTGATGTGGAACAAGTCAGTGTGATAAGGATGTATATGTTGAGAAAAGTAGTTGAACATTGAGATAAATATAAAAACAACTGGTCCATGGACCTATGGTCCTATAGCAACGTGTACCCAGATACGTCCAAAGCAGGTAAAGAGAGCAACAATAAGAGAGGCGGTGATCCCTGAGCTTACAAGTATATAGATGGATGAGAGACTATTAGAAGCAATACGGTCAACTGGTGATGCGCTCTATGAGCAGAGTACACAAACTGCCGGTCTTATGAGCAGGCTTTCAAACCTCCGGCATTCCACTCTGACGACGTCGGCAGTTAGCCGATGAAAGCTAAGTTTATTATACACACACACACACACACACACACACACACACACACACACACACACACCTATAATAAAGGTAAAAAAGGATATATGCAGTGTTATCTTCATTTTAGATATCAAAAAGGTTTTGTGGCTTCCAGTGTTTTGTTTTTGGTGGGAAATGGGTCCAAATGGCTCTTTGAGTGTTTTGGGTTGCTTATCCCTGGCTTAGTATAAAATGGTAAGAAGCGAGATGTGATAAAAGTGGTATATTCAAGGAGCAAATGCACAAGACTTGACAAATAGTTGAACCATCTAAATTAACTGAAATGGAAAGGTTAATCATCATAGGGCAGGAGATAACAACCAAAGGAATTCAGTTCAACCCTGATATTTAAATATTGGGTGCAAAAATATGGGATTAGCTCTCATATTTGCATACTTAGAGTATGTTTAATCATGACACATTTTATTTTTGATATTTAATATTTCTTCATTATAAATATTCATATGTTGCCCTTCATTTAAATTATGATTACAATCATACTGCTTAAGTTCATTGTGAAATATAACTATATTGATAGATATTGCATTAGATACCACATAGACACTAGCATTGTTAATATTCATATACTTAAGTTTGCTGAAATAAGATTTTGTTTAAATTAGTGCTTCATTTCCTAAATGTTGTGGAATTTAGTGCTACTGGAACAAACTTGGGCAGCCATTGAATGCTTAAGAGTTTCCCGGATCCTTTGCTATTTCTTGTGATTGTTTGAATTTTTGCAACCAGATCTGGTACTCGGAATAGAATTAGATCCTTCTCCAACTAAACATGGCAAGCCTAGGTGATTCTTCTTAAAACTTGTTGTTGTTTAGATGTTCCCTTCAGATATATTGTAATTATAGGTTCCAGAGCATCAGATTGTGCTGTCTAGTAATTTTTATAATCACCTGGAGATGCTTGTGGTGGGATGGAGAGTGACACACATTGGATTAATAAATAAATAATTCTGGGAGTTGCAGTCCCATATTTAACTAAAGGTCATACTGCAGTCCTAACAAATCTGCAGGACATTTACTTGGAGAAGTCAAATTACTATATATTTACAATATTTATTTATTTAAATTCATTACAGCTACCCAATACTGATCAAGTCAGTGGGGTGTAGCAGTCTAAAACAAGAGCTTACTGCCCTACAACTTTTGTATCATTTTAAATTCTAGTTCCTGTCCTGAATTTAGCAAATAGTCAGTATGTCTCACTAACATTCCTAATCCTCAAGTTGTACTATAAAATGGGAAGCAGACTGATACTAATAACATCAGTTTGACATATTATCACATAATTGTATCCTGTAAAAAGCTATTCCATATATCAGTTTTTATAAATACCTTGGCAATTTTGCATGAATTGCTTATTTTAGTTAAATATCCAAAACCATTTTCTTTAGCATTTCTGATCGTTTTGGATGATATTTGACTATTAAACATGTTATTTTAGGACCAGCTAAATATATCTATTTCATGTTTTCTCTTTTCAAACTAGCTTTTCTATTGCTTTTCTCTTGAATATTTAATGTTTAATATTTGGTTTTCTAATGGAGAAGACAAAAAGAAAGGCAAAAATGTAGTGGTATGAAATAGGGTTCTGTTTTAATCATCTCGCAATAAAACTACTTTTTATATCAGGGTACTAACATTAAAAGGTGAATAAGAGACTGACATTCAAATGTTAATATTCACATTATGTTTTTAACTGTCTTACAATAAGAAAAAGCATAATTTGATGATACTAAATAAGAGAAGCCAGCTTGTCCTGGAACTGAATTTGACATCCTCTAATAGAGGTGGTTCCAGCAGCTGGTAGCAGTTCACTGACTATATCTTGACTGAAAACTAAGCAGGTTTAGCGTGATAAATACTTGTACTGGAAACTTTTAGTGAATCCCACAGTAGCCAAGCAAGGAACTGCTACTACAAAAAACAACAACAACTTGGAAAAAGAGTATGGCAAACCACTTCCGAATTGTTACCAAGAAAACAATATGAATATGTCCATGAAGTTACCAGGAATAAAACATAATGGGACCTTACTTTTTACTTCTGATAAGCATTTCTGAATTGTTATGCTATGCTAGCAGTGCATTAAAATCTAGAAGAAGAAAGTAAATGGTTTATATTTAGATTCTTCCATAATACATTAAATTTTGTACATGAATGGTATATAAGGAAGGTTCTCCATAGGCCTGGAAATTCTGATGTCATTATGTTAACTTTTTACTATATAGAGCAATTTAATTTTTCTTCTTATTTTTGTTGGCTTCTTTGGAGAATTGTTGTTTCCCCAAACACTTCAGTTCATCAGCTTCTATCATGAATTTCTTGACTGCTCATCGACACCGTCTAATCAATTTCAATTAATAGTACTACAAATAATAATAACAATACACTAGTACCATAATGAGTAATCCCATTGCAGGTTAATATTGCCACTTTGCAGAAGCCTGTCCTAAATGCTTGCTTGTTCTTAATACAATTGTTCCTCTAGCTCGCTACCGTGACCTTTTAAAAAAAATGAGAAAATTCATACTGTTTTAAAATCAGTGGGAGCTGGATCAGAAGAGGTGTCTGTATATAAAGATATTTGAAGATGAGCTAAGATGGTGATGGAGCAGCAGCTTCTCTGCTGAGCTCCTTATTCTACTTATTTTTAAAAACAGCTTAGATATGCAGACAAAGATATATGCTATGCCTACTCATCCAAGATGTGCAGGTATTCCTGTACAGAAGTCTGTTATTTTATGGCTCTATGTTTTCTCAGCTGAATTTATTTGGATTACTTCCAGGCAAAAAATATAGAATCTTAACAACTTTAGTTGTAATATCCAGTTATTTACTCTTGCCCTTTCAACCCTCTCCCCCCATGTCAATATCTTATAATGAGAAAATGTAAAGAATATTGTCATTTTTACTTTACATTTTTGACTTTGGGGTGTTGCATTTTCATACCTATTTAAAGTTTCTAGGCATTAATTAATATGATGGGGAATTTTATCTCATTTTAAAGGATTTTTCTCCCTATAGCTTCATGTAAATCTTGTCATTTTCATATTTCCAGCATATTTTATGCAAATAGTTGCTTAAAAATGAAAATTCTAATGCCAAATGAAGAAAATTCATGGCGTGCATCTTGTGTTGCACTTTAATCACCGTATCCCCGGGAAAGTATTGACAGTTGTCCCGTAGATGCTATTAAAGCTCCTGTCCAAGGTTAAATGAAATTGCAGTTTATCAGGGCAGCATTGAGAAAATAAGGGAATCTGTTCATGGCTCTTGATTAATGCCAAGCGTGATCAACACAAGGGGGTTCATTAAGCTATACATCATGTGGGTAATTTAACATGTCATTGTGCCTGCTGTCTGCCTTAACTCTCTGCACAAGACAATACTCCAAAGTTGCATCAGCTACAGATGTAGAACTTCTGCATCACAGAGTTTAATCACACTTACCGTGACTTGCCAGCTTAATTTTTATTCATCAGTTCAGTTTTTCAAATATTTCTTTTTCCTTTTTTAAAAGTTCATAACTTTGCAGTCCTGATTCATCATGTGCATTATACATAAACAGCATATTAAGATCTCAGAAACTGCTGCCAAAGATATACTCTTTAATCCACAAGCTCATTCATCCAGTTATTCATTCATCAATCTTGCACTTTGGAGAGAGCACAACTCTGTTTAGCTAAGGCAGATTGAAATCCACTTAACCAAAGGGTTATTTTCAAGATATACCATTTTGAGGAGGAAGCTGAAGGTAATGTGTATTGCTACTTTGTGAACTGGGGATTGCTGAAATGAAGCTGATTAAGATTTTCTGCCGTCAAAGATGTAACAACCAATTCTTGATTTAGAAAAAATGATTGGGTCAGTTTTGTTAATACAACTTAACACTTTCCTAGATCTTTAAAGTATTTTAATTGTTAGAGCTTATATTGGCTATGCTTATAGAATGCAGTGAGCCATGGTTTCATACATGCTGGTTATATACATATTTCTCACTTGCTATGTGCAAGTCATGGTTTTCAACTCGCATACAGTGGGTTCACACATCCCATAAACCAAGCAAATCCCAATCCTTAACATATATGGCTTACAGCAATATGTGAACCCAATCATTTGATATGTAACTCTCTGTATTATGTCATATTGAAAACATAGATATACAAACACACAACTGATAAACACTGAGATTTGGGCTATATTTATTTGCTGCTTTCCTTTAGAGATTTTAAGTAGTCTATATAGAGAACTTTCCACACAATTTATTCTTACAGTAATAGTTCTTTGAGGTAAGTTGAGCACAGAGGATGATTACCTCAAAGCAATTATGGGAACTAAATTTCAATTTCTTTGGTGTTAGGCCAGCACTTTAATTGCTACACCACAAAGGAAAAGGCATGGACAGTTCTAGGTGACACATCTTTCCAAATCATCAGTGAATAGGTAAGTAATCCTTGATGCAATATAATATTTGTATGTCCAAAGAAATGACTACTTTATTTAAAACCACTAATGGTTAAAAAACAACAACAAATTATTTCTTCATTGGTTGAAAATGGGCTCAGACTGTTGCTGCTCAATGCCAGGTCGGTTAATAATAAGGCTTCCCTCATTCATGAGATTCAGCAGAAATAACATTGCTGCCTGTAGAATATCATTACTTATTTTTGTCAAAGTAATGAGATATTGGCATAGTCATGTATAGCATTTGAATACAGTATCTTCTAAGAAAAGAAAATAATTGCCAAAGAATGAAGAAAAGAGCAACAAAATTTATTGAGGAATTAAAAAAAAATTATGAGAAAAATTATGATGCATGGATGATGATGATTATCATCATCATCATCATCATTATCATTATTATTATTATTATTATCATTATCATCATTTGGAAAATGGAGACAGACAGATATAACAAGAATAAAATTAAAATCACACAACAATAAATACAAAGGTTTTCTTCCTGACTTAGAACATAGACTCATTCAGTTAGGCTCCTGCTTTCACAACTACTACTGTTTTTACAACTACTCCTACTGTGGGCTTTAGTTTTGGACCTTTTAGCTTAAAGCCTACTACAGGTTCTATCTTAGGAGGGACTAACACAGGAATAGTTATAACTATCTCGGCAGGATTAACATTTGGCACACCTCTTTGCATTATTTCTTCTACTACGGGCCTTAGTTTGGGTTTTAGTAAACCTGCTGGATTAGCCACCCCAATTGTTCCAGCTTTTATATTTGGGAGGCACCACGGCTCCAGCTATAATATTTATAACCGCATACATAGTACTTCTTTGAGGGGAGCCCGGACTGGTTTAGGAGGAATATGTTTTTTTAATTTTTTAATGTAAATTTTAATTATTAATGTTTTAATATTGTTAAATTTTAAGACTGTTTAGTTTAATTTAATTTTAATTATTGTTTAATCTTAATACTGTTTAGTTTTTACTTTAAACTTATGAATGATGTGGGGGGGGATTGACTGTGGAATGAATTGGATTGAATGGATGGGTGGTTGTGGACCTGATGAATGGACAGGCCTGCCGAGCTTGAGGGAGGCCGGGGACGGGAGATGCGGACTCTGGGGTCACTGAGGGTTGGAGTATACCGGTCATTCAGGGAAGAAGCAGATATGGCGGGAGCAGGAGGGTAGGCCGCACTCGGGGAACTCGGTCCTGCTGTCTTGTAGCAGTTCCTTGTTTTGGCCCTTCTGAAAAACCTAGCTCACCCCATGACCCTGGTGATGAGCGTAGCTCGGGCCCTGGGCTCAGACTGTTGCTGCTCAATGCCAGGTCGGTTAATAATAAGGCTTCCCTCATTCATGACCTTTTCATGGATGAGGAGACCGACCTGGCATGTGTAACTGAGACCTGGTTGGGCCCTGAGGGGGGAGTTCCCCTCTCGGATATGTGCCCACCAAGTTATCAGGTATGGCACCAGCCGCGACCCCAGTGAAGGGGGGGAGGAGTGGCTTTTTTGGCCCGGGAGAACCTCAGCCTACGCAGGCTCACTGTTTCCGATATTCCGGGTTGCAAGTCCATCTTTATGAAGCTGGACCTCGGGGTTCAGGTGGGCGTATTGCTTACGTACCTGCCTCCCAGCTGCATGGCATCTGCCCTGCCTGTGCTACTCGAGGAGGTTGCTGGATTGGCGGTGGAGTTCCCCAGGCTTATGGTCTTGGGGGACTTTAATCTGCTGTCACTTGGCGAGTCCTCGGGGTTGACACAGGAGTTCATGGTCACCATGATAACCATGGACCTGACCCAAGTAGTGCAGGGTCCGACACATGAGGGTGGGCACGCCCCGGATATGGTTTTCCTTTTGGAACAGTTGGGTAATGATCTGGTTTTAAGGGGCTTAGATATCTTGCCTTTGTCATGGACTGATCATTTTCTGCTATGACTGAATTTTACGGCCCCAATCCTTCCCCGCAGGGAGGCGGAACCGATTAGGTGGTTCCGCCCCAGACGCTTGATGGATCCAATTGGTTTTCAGATGGCGCTTGGGGAATTACCGAGCTCGTTCATCCACAATTCTGTGGAGTCCCTGGTAGCGGCATGGAATTTGGCCGTGAAGGGGGCTATTGACTGGATTGCGCCTTTGCAACCTCTCCGTGGTGCTGGTCCCAGGAGGTCTCCTTGGTTCACCGAGGAGCTCAGGGGGATGAAGCGCCAGAAGAGACGTCTAGAGAAGCGATGGAGACGAAGTAGGTCCGGATCTGATCGAACCAGATTGAGCTCATTTATTAGAGCCTATTTGAAGGCGATTAAGGCGGCAAGATCTTTGTATCTTTCCGCTTTGATCGCATCTGTGGAATCTCTCCTGGCCGCCCTGTGTAGGGTGACCCGGTCCCTCCTTAACCCGAGGGGTCCGGGGCCTCCCTTGCAGGGTAGCACCGAGGACTTTAACAACTGTTTCGTAGACAAAGTAGCTCAGATCCGGGCCGACCTAGACTACAATTGTATAGCAGAGTCGACTGATAATGATTCAGTCGAGGGACAGGGGCATGCTCTTGTCCAGTCATCTGGGGCGAGTCTGAGACTGTTACTCCTGAAGTGGACAGGGCCATTGGAGCTGTGAGTTCTGCCACCTGTTTGTTGGACCCGTGTCCCTCCTGGCTGGTTTCTGCTAGCAGGGAGGTAACACGTACCTGGATCCAGGAGATTGTCAATGCTTCTTTGAGGGAGGGGTCCTTCCCGGCTCCTTTGAAGGAGGCACTCATGCGCCCCCTCCTCAAGAAGCCTTCCCTGGATCCAGCAATTCTCATGAACTATCATCCGGTCTCTAACCTCTCCTTTGTGGGGACGGTTATTGAGAAGGTGGTGGCACTTCAACTCCAGCGGTCTCTGGAGGAAGCCGATTATCTGGGGCCTCTGCAGTCCGGGTTCAGGCCTGGCTACAGCACCAAAACTGCTTTGGTCGCTCTGATGGATGATCTCTGGCGGGCCTGGGATGGAGGCCAGTCCTCTGTCCTAGTGCTTCTTGACCTCTCAGCAGCGTTCGATACCATCGACCATGGTATCCTTCTGCGCTGGCTGGAGGGATTGGGAGTGGAGGGCACCGTGTTACAGTGGTTCTCCTCCTATCTCTCTGGTCGGTCGCAGTCGGTGTTAGTGGGGGGTCAGAGGTCCACCTCTAGGTCACTCCCTTGTGGGGTGCCTCAGGGGTCGGTTCTCTCCCCCCTACTTTTTAACATCTACATGAAGCCACTGGGAGAGATCATTCATCGGCATGGAGTGAGATACCATCAGTATGCTGACGATACTTAGCTGTACATTTCCACTCTTGGCCAAATCAGTGAAGCGGTTGAGGTGATGTGCCGGTGTCTGGAGGCTGTGAGGGTCTGGATGGGTGTTAACAGATTGAGGTTCAACCCTGACAAGACAGAGTGGCTGTGGGTGATGCCTCCCATGGACATTTCAATCTGTCCTTCCATTACCCTGGGGGGTAAAGTTATAAACCCCTCGGAGAAGGTGCGCAACTTGGGAGTCCTCCTCAATCCACAGCTGACATTGGAACATCATTTGTTGGCTGTGGTGAGGGGGGCATTTGCCCAGGTTCGCCTGGTTCACCAGTTGCACCCTTATTTGGATCGGGAGTCTCTACTCACAGTCACACATGCCCTTGTCACCTCAAGGATCGACTACTGCAATGCTCTCTATATGGGGCTACCCTTGAAGAGTGTTCATAGACTACAATTAGTGCAAAATGCAGCTGCACGAGCAATTGTGGGCCTTCCACGTTGTGCCCACATTTCGTCAACTCTCCGCATGCTGCATTGGTTGCCTATCAGTCTCCGAGCGCAATTCAAAGTGTTGGTTATTACCTATAAAGCCCTTTATGGCATTGGACCAGGATACTTATGGGACCGTCTTCTGCCACATACTTCCCTTCGACCGGTGAGAGTGCACAGGGTCAGCCTCCTCTGGGTCCTGTCAGCGAAACAATGCCATCTGGCGGGTCCTAGGGGGAGGGCCTTCTCTGTTGTGGCGCCCACCCTCTGGAACCAACTGCCCCCTGAAGTCCGCGTTTCCCCCACTCTCCCGGCCTTCCGGAAGAATCTAAAAACCTATCTATGCCGGCAGGCCTGGGGATGACTGTGATTGTGTGCGAATGATGAATGTGTCTGGGGATCTTTTTAAATGCTTTTTAGATTTGGTTTTAGATTTTTGAAATGCTGAGATGTTGTTTTTATTTATGTTGTTAGCCGCTCCGAGTCCTTGGAGAGGAGCAGCATAAAAATTTAATAAATAAATAAATAATAAATAAATAAATGATAGGACATTTTAGGATAATTCTTTTTAGTGCAACTTTTATAACAATGGCTGCCAACTTGGATGGCTTCAGAAGGAGATTAGATCAAAACTTATGTGCAGAAATGGTGTAAACAAGACTGGTGATAACATTCTTCAAGTAGAAAATCTGGGAATTGACTACAAAGCTACAATTAGCTTTGACAAAAGATTTCTGAGTGGGGATATGATGACACTCTTCAAATACCGAAAAACTGTCATACTGAACGGTCAAAAGCCGTTTTTGCATCTGAGAGTACAGGACAGTACATAGAATAGAACAGAGACCAAACTTCTTTGGCCTAATTAGTACTTTGAAAGTCTATTATTAATTATTAAATTAATTTACATTTAATAACAATTAAATTTATTAAATTATTATTAAATTCATTCGTCTTATACAGTTACCCATTTCACATACAAGTGCTTCTGGGCAGTATGCAACAAATTTAAAAACAGCTAATTACATTAAAAAGTATAATTTAAAAGTATAAAGTACATTATACAATTTAATTACCTACAGGAAGGGTTTCTGGCAAGAGATGGGCTGCACCTCACAAAGACTAGGAAGAATGTGTTTGGAAAACAATGGCTCAACTCATCAAAAGGGGTTTAAACTAAAACTGAAAGGGAGATGAGCTCAATTTATAGGAGCTAAACCACAGCATTAACCCCAACACAAAAATCAGACAATGAGGAATGGAGTGGTGAGAATGTGGGGGCACTCAGATATAAAACAGGAGATGGTGGAAGCAAAAGTGGGGCCAGTCAAACAGGATTCAGATGCCTGTGCACCAATGCTCAGAGTTTGGGGAACAAACAGAGAAAACTTGAAGTCCTAATACATGAGGGCAGGTACAATATTGTTGCCATTACTGAAACTACTTGGCAATATGGAATCCATACTACAACATATTACTGGAAAGATATAAATTGTTCAAAAGAAACAGACACAACAAAAGAGGAGGAGTAGTTGCATTGCCTGTAAAGAATTATTACATCTCTACAGAAATACACAAAACTAATGTTGAAAGTCTCCTTGTAAGTATTTAGGTGAATAATAGAGGGAAAAGAAATAGCATCACTATAGTGGTGTCCCCCCCAACCATGTAAAGGAAATAGATGAGTTTTTGCTAATCAGTTTTTGCTTATAAGTTTATCATCCAAAAGGTGGAGAGAGAATTAGAGGGTGAGCTATACAAGACTTAATTCTTACTAATGAGGATGAAATGGTTGAGGGAGTGGAAGAGGTAGAAACATTGGGGGATAGTGACCATGTCATTCACCATAAAGTAGGCATAGGTAACTGAGCAAACTCAAACTAGTGTTTTAGACTTTAAGAGAGCTGACTTCAATAGACTAAGAGAAAGAATAGGAAAGATTCCCTGGATAGAAATCCTAGAGGAGAAAAACAGTTCAGGATGCTTGGCAAATTCTGAAAAATGAGATAATAAAGGCCCAAACAAGAATAATATCACAGAGAAAGAAACACAAGAGACTTAAGAAACCAGGAAACAGCATCCATCATAAATATGAACCAGTTGCCAAGCCTCTGAATTTTAATTTTTGATCACATGACAATGGACGATCTGCAACGGTTGTAAGTGTGAAAAACAGTCATATGTTTTCAGTGCTGTTGTACAATGGTGGGATATAGCCAGTTCACACCACTTTGGCAGAACCGGTAACTAATTTTTGTTGTCAAGGCTCAGAACGGACTTCCAGAAGCAGCATCCATTCAGAAAACCAGTTGTTCACATATTTGAATCCCACCACTGCCATTGTAACTTTGAACAGTCACTAAACAAACTTTTGCAAGTTGAAGGCTACCTGTTCTAGAAACTAGTGTGGCTTTGTTGAAAGTAGATTATGTCAAACAAACCTGATTGCCTTCTTTCATAACGTGGCTAAATTATGGATTAAGGAAATGCTGTGGATATAGTATACTTAAACTTCAGTAATGCATTAGATAAAGAAGAATATTAGTAAAATAGAATAATGAAGAATAGATAGTATATACAGTTGACCAACTGCACTCACCATATTGTCGGAACTACAGTTATTTGAAATGAACTATGCAATGGGGGAACCCTCAAGGTTCTTTCTTGGGCTCTTGGTTTCTTCATAAATAATGTAGAAGGGAGATTGAAGGGACACTCATCAAATTTGCAGATGACACCAAGCTGTGGAGGATTGCTAACACTTTAGAAGATAGACTCAAGATTCAGAAGGGCTTTGACAGACTTGAACATTGGGCCCTACTGAACAAGATGCAGTTCAGTGATAGGTATAGAATAGACAGTACCTGACTCAGGTACAGAATAGGTAATACCTGGCTCAACTGTAGGGTCTGCAAGAGGATCTAGATGTCCTAGTGGACCACCACTTAAGCATGAGTCAGCAGTATGTGGCAGCTACCAAAAAAGTCAATGCAGTCCTGGGCTGCATCAATAGAGGAATAATAGCAAGATCATAAGGAGTGATAGTATTGCTCTATACTCCACTGTAAGACCACACTTGGAATTCGTTGTCCAATTCTGGACAAGAAGATATAAAAAAGATGCTCAGGCCCTAGAAAAAGTGCAGAGAAGAGCAACAAAGATGTGATAAGAGGTCTGGAAGCTAAACTATGCAAGAAACAGAATAAGTGAACTAGGTATATTTAGCATAATGAAGAGAAAGCTTTGGAGTGACATGATAGCTATCTTCCAATAGAGGGGGTTGATTTATTCTCAAAAGAATCTGAGGACAGTACAAGAAGCAATGGGTGGCTCATCAAAGAGAGATCCAATATGGAACTAAAGAGAAATTTCCTGACAATAAGAAAAATTAATTAATAAACAGCTTGCCTCCTAGTGTTGTGGGTGCTCCATTGCTGGAGGTTTTTAAGAAAAGATGGTACAATCATTTCTCTGGGATAGAATAGGGGCTTCTGTTTTAAGCAAAGGGTTGGACTAGGACCTCCAACGTCCTTCCAAGCCCTACGACTGTATTTTTAAGGTCTATTTCTTTTAAGGTCTATTCCCTGTTCTGGGGAATATGAGTAAAATGATATAAAAGCATTCATGACCTTTTTTTGGAGCATCTAATAGATACTGGGCTAATTAGGATGGAAATAAAAGACTAGATAAAGGGCCTTTTATATGGTATTGTTAATTCCAGAGATGACATAGCAAGTACAGCTGAATACAGAAGATAATTCTGGCAATAAAAGAATTTTATTCACAGAACACTGGTTTTTTTCCCATTTGCAAAAGCTGCTTACTACTTGTAATATGCATACTGACTCCTGTCAAAATATGATGATTCAAATGTAAATGGTTGTCCATTAATATTCCCATGATTCTTCCTTCTCACAGAATTCTACCTGCCACAGTAGTTTGTATAGTATCATGCACAGGTATCTCAAGAATAAATATTTCATTTTTAGGATTTCAACAAACCTATTTTACTGTGAATATTTGTACTATCAATATTATAAGTATTCTTCTGAATAGCGAATCTTACTGATGATGTCTAAAAAACTATTTTAATTTTAACTTGGGGGCTTGGAAATGTTTTTAATTAACTCCAAGGGAAAATAATAATGGCATAAGTGAGTATAAATGTTAAAGTATACAAGGTGATTGTTTATCTTTAATGATAGTGATTGAAGAACTAGCAGTGGAATGGGGTGTTTTTAATTAAATTGGCATTTTGTTTAAATTAGCCTCCATTCATTATGATGGTATGAACATTCTTTACCTTAAAATGAAAAAGGGTCATTCCCATATAAACCATTATTTTCTTTAATACATTTTTCTTTCTTTCCTTCTTCTAAAAAAATCTGTATTGTGTTCTACTTCCATTAATTATCAAGGGTTTATTTACAAGACAATAATTAATTATACCTTTGGGGAAACTCAAGTATCTAAGATGAATCAAAGCAGACTTGATAAGAAGCAATGAAAGTCTCACATAATTAAGCAAGACACTGGAGACCAATTGTTTATGGAATTATTTTGCCGGAGTTAATTGATACTAATTATTTAATCTGATTTTCTTCTTCCCAGTGAATCTTTCACCAATTCACTGCATTATGTTAATGGAAGAGACACAACTGACTTTAGCAAGGTGTTCTCTCTGCATTAGAGTCTTACTTCTGTGCAGAAAATTTATTGAGCAAAAGCTGAAGATTTTGCAACATTTCCCTGAACTTTTTTGCAGTTTAGCATGATTGTTATCAGTTTATGATTGATATGAATTAATATGATTTGCAACCTATGATATCAGGTAGAACAGATCAGCATTATTTTTTTTATTATGATACTCCAATGCTCACGCATTGGTCTTGTGATGAAATAAAAATAATGGTGATTGTAGTAGTGCATAAAATTCCCTCTTAAAGTTATGAGCAAATTTTCCAGGAAATATTAACAGACAATTGTGGGCGCTCCGTCACTGGAGAATTTTAAGAAGAAGCTAGACAGTCACTTGTCTGAGATGGCATAAGTTCTCCTGCTTGAGTAGGGGGTGGACTAGAAGACCTCCAAGGTCCCTTCCAGCTTCTATTCTATTCTATTATGTTAAATCAAATTTCCACTACTAGATATCATCCAAATTATTTCCATAAATTTCATCCTCCCAATGTGCCAGTATGCCTAGAAATGTCATCTATTTGTAAAACAAAAAAATGTTTTCTAAAAAGAAAAGAAAAGAAAAAAGAGAAACAAAACAAAATGGAAAAGCTCCAAAACTGCTCTGATACTGTGCAGTCTTCGTCCCACCAAAATATTTTATTCTGTAAATTTCATCTCATTCAAAAAAGTATACTTAAGGAGTTGCATCTATTTATGGTTTTTTTGTTCTAGCCTGGGCTAATTTCTGAAGTGAAGAATTAGTTCCCAGACTAATTTTTGCATCTGTTACATAGCAGCATCTCCTAGCAAGACAGGTAATTAAAACAGGTGAGATACCAATAGCACCTAGACTTATATACCACTTTACCATGTTTGAAAGCACTCTCTAAGAAGTTTACAGAATCAGCATTATTGCCCCCAACAATCTGAATCCACATTTTACTGACCTTGGAAGGGTGGAAGGTTGACTCAATCTTAAGCCAGTGAGATTCAAACTGCCAAATTGCTGGCAATCAGACTTAGCTGCAATACTGCATCCTAACCAGTGCACCACCATGCCACCTTAATTATATTCCTAATGTTAATCTCTTCTTTATATTAACATCAATGAAAGGCATTTACAAAGTTCGTTCATCCGTCTGTCCATCCATCCATCCATCTATTCATTCAAGTATACTAGTCAACCAACTTCAATGGATTTTGCATGGAATATAGAAGAGGGAAATACATAAAAACAGACAGAAGATAAGTTCAAACAAACTGTCCAGAATAAAACAATCTTATAATTATGTATTTGCTCATACACCTTGTATGAATATATATTAAAACAATTACAATTTTGATTACATTGATCTTAACGTTTAAAAGTTATTTACTATGAGCACAGTTAGCAGCTGTGCTCTATATAATACATTGTTTCTTATATGTAATTATAGATATTCATATCAATTCAAAAGAATTTTATTTTACATATGCACAATTGTGTGGCATTATCTCCAGTGTCTCAGTGTCATTTTCTGCTGCTTTAGCTATTGCAAAAAGAAAAGCTATTTTCTAGGTATATATGTGTTTGTTCAAAGGGTGTATTTATTTCAATCAACTGATCTGGTTTACTCATTATGGCAAGACTTAAGGCATGTTGCTTAGTTTTAGACTATCATGTTCTATGTAGTTTATAGAACATGTATGGGGTGGTCAGGGAGGGGTAGTACCTCTGGTGTAGGGCATGTCATGCCTTTTTTAGGCAATTCGTACACCTTTGGTCCCCACCTGACACTCAGCTCTCACCTGTGGCTCCTAATAGCTGTAACATGCGCAGCAGCCACACCCCGGGCAACAGCTTCGACAGGCTGGCTAAACCAGGTTGAGGGTAGCCGTTGTGTCTTCGACACTCGGTGAGTAAGGGATTTGTCTATCCCGAGCATGTAAAGACAGACTCTGGCAGATTGAGTGGATGAGATCTATCAAAATAGAACCAATGGTCATGAAGGCAGTTTCTGCAAGCGATGTGGTACGCTGAGAGCACAGCAAGACACGAAAGATGCGCTGTGCCCAGCCCATCTCCAACTGTCTCGACTTTTGTCCTGCCATTGGAAGAAGATGGAATCTGGGAAGAGAGAGTGAGGCTGACTATGCGCACCTCTCCCTCACTTAAATCCAATTCACGCGCAAGTCTTGACATCTTGACTTTCCCTATTTCCCTAATTCCAAGGAAATCTTAAAGTCCTGTGGTGATAGGCAAGCGAAGAAACAGCAGGTGTGGTATCACTGGGAGCTGTGGACGCAGACCTGCACACAGGTGGCTCAGGTCTAATGGTTGCTTCTTGCTGATGAAGCAACAGCTGGATTCGGCGTCTATCTGAGCGACTGAGCAGCCCTCTTTAGGATCACACTGCTCACCTCCGTAGTATGAGGAAGGGGCTAGAAAATGTGCCCTAAACATTGTTGCTTCCTTCAAACCCTGTCCTGCCTACCGCGGCTGGAGGGGATCCCATCTCATGCGGTCGAAACACAAAATTTAAGACGAAACACAAGGTGTTACCACGTATTATTGGTACATGGAATGTACATACGCTTCAAGACAATCCATTAGGAGACCGTCCAGAAAGAAGAACAGCTCTGGTAGCCACAGAACTTGCAAGATTTAACATGGACATTGTAGCCCTGTGTGAAACTCATTTAGCCAATGAAGGTCAGCTTACAGAAACAGCAGGTGGTTATACATTCTTTTGGTGTGGACGTAGTAATGACCAACGTAGTGAGTCTGGAGTTGGCTTGGTGGTTAAGAACCATCTTGTTCGCCAACTTGCCAGTCTTCCTAAGGGTGTGAATGATCGACCTATGACACTGCACCTCCCATTACTAAGTGGAAAGCAAGCCACACTGATCAGTGCCTACGCACCTACAATGACAAATCCAGATGAAGTAAAGGACAAGTTTTATGAAGATCTTGATGCCCTACTTTCCTCTGTGAAGCGCACTGATAGGTTGATTTTACTTGGTGATTTCAATGTGAGAATGGGGTCTGATCATTCTACCTGAGATGGTGTTATTGGTAAAAATGGAATTGGCATGTGTAACAGCAATGGTTTGCTATTATTGAAGACATGTGCTGCTCATGATCTGGTCATTACCAATACCATCTTTCGCTTGCCTATTCACTCCAGGCACTGACATCTCATTGACTATGTCATTATGTGGAGGAAAGACATGCAAGATGTAAGAATAACTAAGGCTATGCTGAATGCTGACTGTTGGACTGACCATAGACTCATTATTTCAAAGTTAAATATTCACATCAAGCCAAAGAATTGTCCACAAGGAAACAGAGTTGTGATGAAAAAGATCAATGTCAGTGTACTGGAAAACCCCGACGTAGCAGCTTCATTAGTAAAAGATCTTGATACCCAACTCCTGGAGCTGCAAATACAGGAAAATGCTGAGAAGGACTGGGAATGTTTCCGGGACATCTTGCACTCTTCTGCACTCAAGGTTCTTGGACCTTCATATAGGAAGCAGCAGGACTGGTTTGATGAAAACGACAAAGAGATTAAGATCTTGCTTGCTGAAAAACACCACGTCTACCGTGCTCATCAAAATGATCCATCATCAACTGCAAAGAAAAATGCTTTTACAAACACTCGCAGGATTGTACAGAGCAAGCTCCGCAAGATGCAGGATTCCTGGTTGAGTGCTAAAGCAGATGAAATCCAGAAGTTTGCTGATAGAGGCGATGTCAAACTGTTCTATGAAGCCCTTAGATCCCTGTATGGACCTCAGCCCTTAGGAAGCTCTCCTCTGCTGGATTCGAGTGGTGCAACTCTTATCACTGAGAAGACCCTGATTTTACAGAGTTGGGCTGAGCACTTCCACTCTGTGCTGAACCGCCCATCTACCATCAATAATGAGGCAATTGACAGGATGTCCCAGGTAGATATCAACTATAGCCTGGATGCCCTACCATCAGAGGCTGAATGTTTCAGTGGTAAGGTGCCAGGATCTGACGCAATCCCAGCAGACGTTTATAAGGCTGGTGGCACTGTGCTTGTTGGAAAACTTATCCAACTGTTCCGATCCTTTTGGAAACAAGGTTCCATTCCCCAGGAACTGAAAGATGCGTCCATCATGCACCTCTACAAGAGGAAAGGAAATCGACAACTCTGCGATAACTATAGAAGAATATCACTTCTCTCCGTCACAGGCAAGATCTTTGCACATGTGTTGCTAAATCGCCTGATTGACCATCTGGAACAGGGTATACTACCTGAAACACAGTGTGGTTTCCGTAAAGAGCGCGGCACAGTGGACATGATCTTTGCAGCTCGACAGCTCCAGGAGAAATGTCAGGAGCAAAATTGTGAACTATACATGACCTTCATGGATCTTACCAAGGCTTTTGACACAGTTAGTCGTGAAGGATTATGGCGTATTATGTCGAAGTTTGGGTGCCCTGACAGATTTATCCTGATGGTACGGCAGTTCCATGATGGCATGGCAGCTCATGTTTTGAGTAACAGTGGAGCCTCAGAGGCCTTCCCTGTCACTAATGGTGTTAAGCAAGGCTGTGTGCTGGCACCAACCCTGTTCAGCATGATTTTTTCAGCCATGCTGTCAAACCCCTTTCAAAACAGCTCAGTGGGAGTTAATCTGAGGTACAGAACCGATGGGAAACTATTCAACCTGCGAAGACTTTGGGCTGTCACCAAGGTAAAGGAAACTGTGTTACGAGATCTACTTTTTGCTGATGACTGCACCCTTAATGCAGGATCGGAGCAGGAAATGCAAGCCAGCATGGACAAATTCGCAGCCGCTTGTGACAACTTTGGCTTCCTCATTAACACAAAGAAAACCGAAGTGATGTACCAGCCAGTTCCAAAAGCTCAGTATCAAGCATCTATCATCACAGTAAAGGGACAAAAGCTGCAAGTAGTGGACCAATTTACGTATCTTGGTAGTACCCTCTCCCGTGCAGTGACAATTGACAACGAGGTCAACTGTAGAATTGCTAAGGCAAGCTCTGCATTTGGCAGATTGCAGACTAAAGTGTGGGACTGCCATGGAATAAGCCTTGCTACTAAGCTTAAAGTTTACAAGGCAGCAGTGTTAACTACTCTGATGTATGCTAGTGAGACCTGGACAGTGTACAAGAGGCATGTGAGGCAACTGAATTATTTCCACATGACTTGCCTTCGTAGAATTCTGAGGATCCGGTGGCAAGATAAGATACCAGATACTGATGTCCTCTCCAGAGCAGGCCTATCATCAGTTTACACTCTGTTGATGAAAGCCCAGATGCGCTGGGTAGGCCATGTTGTAAGGATGCCAAATCATCGCATCCCTAAACGGCTCTTTTATGGTGAACTGTCTCAAGGAAAATGATCACATGGGGGACAAAAGAAGCGATATAAAGATATGCTGAAAGCCTGTCTCAAGTCCATGGATATTAACATCACCTCCTGGGAACTTCTGGCACATGATCAATTGACATGGCATACTCTGGTGTACCAGGGTTGCCAGACATATGAACATAGAAGGACAATCTTGGCACAAGAGAAGCGTGCACTCCGCAAAGCCAGAGCTGTAAATGCCGAAGTAACAGTGTCTACATTTCTTTGTTCAGTATGTGGCAGAACATTCCGTGCTAACATCGGTCTTATCAGCCACCTATGGACACATGGTTGATGACCCATAACCCATAAGATGTCAAGGTCCTCATCAAATTCGATGGACGAACAACCAACCAGTTTATAAACTATGACTTGGCTTAGCATGATGTGCAAGCCTAATACTAAACAAAGTGCAGTTAATCAAACCATGGCTTAGTTGTATTATATAAATTATTTATATATCTCAATGGAAAGGAGCTGTAGCTGTAATCTACACTTGACTGACAAAGTAATAGAGATCTAGGTATATAGAAATGTAGGTTTTGTATGAGAAATGAAAAAACAAAGAGAGACAAATGTCCCAAATTTCATCACTGGCATTGCAGATAGGCCTGTCAAAATTTTAGTTTGATTTTTACTAATTACTAATCAGTGCTGGCAATATTGGGGTAGGGCAGAATATATCTGGTGATATTTTATCATGGCTAATAAGACTGAAAGGGTATGTATGTATTTATTTATTTATTTATTATTTCTCTAGTTGTTAAGAGCAGTCTAAAATAAGTATGCTATATCTTCTGAACACTTGACATATAGGTGCTCTCTGTCTATCTCTGTCCTCTGAAGCAATGATTTGAGTCACTAGATAACATGTTATGCTTTTCACTTTTGTGTTAATTAAGTTAATTGATTAAATAAATATCCATATGATGAATCAACCAGTTTTTTTTAACCAGTATGGCTCTATCTATGATCTAGTGCATGGTGAAAAATGATATTGAATACAGCTATCTTTATCTGGATTATTGCTTATGAAATTTTTCTGTGAGATTGACTTTAGGCAGATTGAAAAATTTATATGACTACAACCTTGTCACAAACAGTATTACATAAACTTCTGAAATCAGCTTTGAACAGATAAAATGTAAGATATTAATATCACCATTTATAGTTAAAGTTAAGGACTGTAGTATTTTAAAAAATTACTAATAATATTTGCTTTAATGTCCGGAAGAATGTTTTACAAAATACATTTTGGGATTTCCCCTTCCTCCTAACATTTTTTAGTGGAGCATTTGGCATTAGGGGAGCCTACACATTCAGTTAGTGGCTTGATAGTGTTATGTTTTACTCCTATGTGTCTGGAAAAAAGAAATTAACATTGTATCTGCTATTTTAATGGCGCAGACTAGCACTGTAATCTAAAGTGTCGTGAGGAGCATTCTGTGTAGCAATTACTGACCCCTATCTGAAGTATTCTTCCTATTATATTAAACATTGCAATCAATGGAGAACAAACTAGAATCAATTTTAATTGATCAGTCAGGTGTTTAAATAATTGGTGTTCGTTCCACTTGCCTGACAAAAACAAAACTAGCTGTGCCAAGGGCTTGACATCAAGTCTATATGAGCTCTGTTCCCAGAGCAAGAAGTTCTCCTTTGAGAAATGTGGAATCACTATAGTGTAGCTTTTATAACCCCCAGGGATAGGCAAAACATGAAGGGCAATGTCATATTGAGTTAGACTAGGTCAGGGTGAGTTGTACTAGACCAGGGCTTTTCAACCTTTTCACCCATTGTACCACTTTTAGGATATGGCAATATCAAAGTACCACCAGTCGCTTACCAAGGTGTCAAAAACTTGATGACCCCCCAAAAAAGGAAAAAAGTGATAAAGTACAGGTACTCCTCAACTTACAACAATTCACTTAGTGACTGTTTGAAGTTACAACAGTACTGAAAAGGTGACTCATGAACATTTTTCACATTTATGACTGTTGCAGCATCCTCAGGATCATGTGATTTACATTTGGATGCTTGGCAACTGATTCATACTTATGACGGTTACAGTGTCCCAGAGTCATGTGATCACCTTTTGCAACTTTTTGACAAGTGAAGTCAATGGCCGGGGGGAAGGCATGGCCAGCTCAATGTCACTCAGGTCGTGGGGTGCCTGTGGGGGTGCAAGCAGGGCTGTGGGGGGGATCCTTTGGTCTCTGATGGAGGGAGATGGGACTGGGTGGACGTCTTCCTTCCCTTCCTACCTTCTATTGTCTCTTCCTTCCTTCCCTCCCTCTTTGACCCTTCCTTCCCTCCCTCTCCCCTTGTTCTTTCTCTCCCTCCCATTGCCCTTCCTTCCTTCCTTCCTTCCTTCCTTCCTTCCTTCCTTCCTTCCTTCCTTCCTTCTTTCCTTCCTTTCGTTTCTTTCCCTTTCCTTTCCTTCCTTTCTTCCTCCCTCCCTCCCTCCCACCCACCCTCTCTCCCTCCCTCCCTCTGTGCCCAGGAATGGGGGGAGTTCATGACTACCATGGCAACCATGGACCTGGCTAAAGTAATTGAGGGCACGACCCATGAGGGGGGACACACACCTGACCTGGTTTTCCTCTCGGAGCAGTTGAGATATGATCTGGGATTAAAGGGCTTTAGAAGTGTTGCCTATGTCATGGACAGATCATTTTCTGCTGCGGCTTGAGTTTATGACATCTCTCCTCTCCCGCAGGGAGGCGGAACCGATTAAATGGTTCCGCCCCAGACGCCTGATGGACCCTATGGGCTTTCAAAGGGCACTTTGGGAATTGCTGGATTCGCTCATATACAGTTCAGCAGAGTCCCTAGTGACAGCCTAGAATATGGCCACTACGGGGGGTCTAGACCAGATTACACCGTTGCAACCTCTCTGTGGTAGCAGACCCAGGAGATGTCCTTGGTTTACCAAGGAACTCAGGGGGATGAAGCGCCAGAAGAGACGCCTAGAGAAGAAATGGAGGGTAAGCAGATCCGAATCTGATCGAACCAAATTGAGAGCTCATATTAAGACCTATTTGGAAGCGATCACTGCGGCAAGATCTCAGTATCTTTCCGCATTGATCGCGTCTGCGGATTCCCGCCCGGCTGCCCTGTTTAAGGTGACTCGTTATCTCCTTGATACGGAGAGGAGGGAGGAACCTTTGCAGGGCAATGCTGAGGAATTTAACACCTTCTTCGCAGACAAGATCGCTCAGATCCGGGCTGACTTGGACTCCAATTGGAATGCAATGTCAGTTGACAATGAGTCAGTCGAGATGACAGAGGCCCGTCTTAGTCTTGTGGAATGGGATGAGTTTGACCTGGTAACTTCTGATGATGTGGACAAGGCCATTGGAGGTGTGAGTTCTGCCACCTGTTTATTGGACCCCTGTCCCTCCTGGCTGGTTTCGGCTAGTAGGGAGGTGACACATAGCTGGGTTCAGGCTGTTATTAACACTTTGTTGAGGGAGGGGTCCTTTACGGCTCCCTTAAAGGAGGCACTTGTGTGCCCCCTCCTCAAGAAGCCTTCCCTGGACCTGGCAGTTTTGAATAATTACCGGCCAGTCTCCAACCTTCCCTTTTTAGGGAAGGTTGTTGAGAAGGTGGTGGCACTCCAACTCCAACGGTCCTTGGAGGAAGCTAATTATCTGGACCCTTGGCAGTCTGGGTTCAGGTCCGGTCACAGCACGGAAACTGTTTTGGTCGCTCTGACCGATGATCTCTGGCGGGCCCAAGATAGAGGTTATTCCACTATCCTGGTGCTTCTTGACCTCTCAGCGGCATTCGATACCATTGACCATGGTATCCTTCTGCGCCGGCTGGAGGGGTGTGGAGTGCGGGGCACCGTTTTGTGGTGGTTCACCTCCTACCTCTCTGGCTGGTCACAGTCGGTGTTTGCAGGAGGTCAGAGATCGGCTCCGAGGCTTCTTCCATGTGGAGTGCCTCAGGGGTCTGTCCTCTCACCTCTGCTTTTTAACATCTACATGATGTTGACAACTCATCTGTCGACACGGGGTGAGTTGTCATCAGTATGCTGATGACACTCAGCTTTATATCTCTACCCTGCGTCATTACAGTGAAGCAGTGGAAGTGATGAACAGGTGCCTGGAGGCTGTTGAGGTCTGAATGGGTGGCAACAGGCTCAAGCTCAACCCTGACAAGACGGAGTGGCTATGGGTTTTGCCTCCCAAGGACGATTCTAACTGTCCGTCCATTACCCTGGGGGGAGAAGTTTTGTCCCCCTCGGAGAGGGTTCGCAACTTGGGTGTCCTCCTCGATCCACAGCTAAGCCTGGAACATCATTTTTCGGCTTTGGCGAGAGGAGCATTCGCCCAGGTTCGCCTGGTGTGCCAGTTGCGACCCTATTTGGATCGGGAGTCACTCCTAATAATCACTCATGCCCTTGTCACCTCGAGATTCCACTATTGTAATGCTCTCTACATGGGGCAACCTTTGAAGAATGTCCGGAGACTGCAGGTTGTCCAGAATGTGGCCGCGTGAGCTGTCTTGGGTCTTCCTAGACATGCCCATATCACTCCGGCCCTTTGCGAGCTGCACTGGCTTCCAATTGATCTCCAAACACAATTCAAAGTATTGGTTATGACCTATAAAGCCCTTTATGGCAATGGACCAGGTTACTTGCGGGACCGTCTTCAGCCTCATGAATCCCAGTGACCGGTCAGGGCACATAGGGCTGGCCTCCTACGGGTCCCGTCCATCAAACAATGTTATTTGACAGGCCCTAGGACAAGGGCCTTCTCCGTTGCTGCCCCAGCCCTCTGGAACCAGCTTCCCTCGGAGGTGCGTACTGCCTCCTCCCTCCTAGCTTTCCGTAAACTTTTAAAAACCCATTTATGCCAACAAGCTTGGGGGGTATGAACTTTGTTCTGCCCCCAGGCTGAGGAATCGCCTTCCATTGCTGAGTGTTTATTTGATTGTGTTTGCTTGTTGTATGTGTCGATTTTTTAATTGGATGTAATTATTGTTATTGATTTTTATCTATGTCTATGTTCTTGTTGTGAGCCGCCCCGAGTCTTGGGAGAGGGGCGGCATACAAATTTAATAAATAAATAAATAAGGGACAAGGGGAGGGGGACAGACTGTGGCTGGTGGCTGTGCTACTGGTGGTCATGGCTTGAAAGGCCACTGTAAATTGCTGGACGAGAGCCACACAGTGTTAAGAGCAGAGTGGTGGGAAGATATTTGTAATGAGGGAGGGAGAAAAACAGGCATCCCCTGAAGGAGATTAGCAAATGGTCCTTGCCACTTCACATACCCATGGACTCCAGGGGAGGGAACACTATGAGTGACATGAGAGTCCATGTTACCTGTGCTACACTGCCCAGACTTCAGCCTGGTTTTGGAAGGCAGGAGTGCGCTCTGACCATGTGGAATGGCTGGGCTGAGTGAGACAAACTGGCAACATGCCAAACCTGCCTGGGCACATACAGAGGCAGCGGCGAGCGCATGCGCCTGGTGTCCCGGGTGACTGTTTTGCCACACAGGCTGACCACATTCTGAATGCTTCCCTTTCACCCTTCCTCATTACAAATATCTTCCTGCAATTCTGCTCTTAATGTTTTGCGGCTCTTGTCCAGCAATTTACAGTGGCCTTTCAAGCCATGGCCACCTGCGGCACAGCCACCAGCTGTGTTTCTTACCTGTTTGTTGCTGCCACCTGTGTACGTGCCTAGCCTGTTTTTTGTCCTCTCCTCCTGCCCCTCCTCCTCCTTTTACCTTCAGTGCAGTTCCATCTGATTCTTCTTCCTCCTTCTAAGGCTGCGGGGGGTGTTCTCTCCTTCTCCCACCCAAACTGCCTCCTTTTATACCCCTTCCTGTCTCCACCCCCTCCTCCTCCTTTCTCTTCTGGAAGTACCGATCCTGGGGCCTTTGCCTCATCCCTGCAGCTCCTGAAGACTCTCTCAGGGCAGGTCCTGTGTTGTGTCATTTTGGCTTGTTCCCTCCTCCGCTACCTTGAGCTGGACTGGGCAGGGCCGTGTACCACCTGCCACATGCCAATGTACCACAGGTAGTACACGTACCACCAGTTGAAAAGGCCTGTACTAGAGCATTAGTACAACAATAAGCCCTCAATCCAGACTCATTTCCTCAACAAAAAAGAGTGCTAACTGTGCATGCTCAATATACTCAAAGCCATAATATTTGGTGAAATGTATCTCTTTAGGTGTCAGCTTGGGAAATTCCTAAAATGGCTTTTATCCATTTTTAATGGCAAAATATTATCTCAGGAACAGGAATTCTAGTCTTCTGTTTGGAGGCTCATTTTGTAGGTATAAAGAGTTGGTTTCTTTGGTGAATAAGTTACTAAACACACATTGTCCTTCAAAATTTTAATAAAATTTTCAGTGATTGTGCAACTTGATTGCTGGAAACAAGCTTAGATGGATTTTATTTCCACATATCATAATTTAAGACAACAAAATTATAAAATGATGTATCACTGATATATGATATTGATCAAGCTGTCAAAATGTACAAAAAAATTTAATTAAACCAGTGTGGGAAATGTGAGAAGGAAGAGGACTTCTTTTCATGCATGGTGAAATTGTGATAGAACAAATAAATTTTGGATGCAAATCCATAGAAAAGATACAAAAGATATTGCAAATCAACACTACAATTAGAAATACTTCAATTGGGTTTTATGGATGTTAAACTAGAAAAGAAATATAGAAAATTAATATCATATATGATAACTCTGACAAGATTATTGTGCAATACAATATCTACCATAAAAGATTGATTTATAAAATTGGTGGAGAATGTAGAAATGGCAAAATTCACCAGATTCATTTTTTCGTCAGACAAAGAAACAATATAGACTTTTTTAAAAGGCTAAAAACCTTATATGGATTTTTTTTCTGAAAGAACAAAAAGAAAAATTATTACATATAGATTTGGGGATAGAAAAGGATTAAAGAGGGAAAGGAAAAACTAAGATAACAACTGTTGATAGAAATGTTATCAGAATTTTAATAAATTCAGGACAGAAGTTCGGAGTAAAAGAATAAAGTCGTTTTATTCAAGTAAAATCAAAAGATGGTTTGCAAAGCGTGGTGGATCTCCACTATGCGCAGACAACGAGCTACACAGAAGAGCCACACACAATACAGAAACGTAACAGCATTTATACCCCTTCCTAACTCCTCCTTGCCATACATCGGCTAACCCTGAGTGACAAGTTTACAAACCTATCAAACAACACAAATACCCTATTCTTACCCTATATGTAAATTCCTTACCTTTAGGCTTAGTTTCAACACGTGCGCTGTGTCACGTATACTTTGTTACCAGTCACGTACACACTGTGTGTCACGTACACACTGTGTTATCAGTCACATGCCATAAGCTTGATTTTCAATGGAAAATTTTAAACTCTTCCTCATTCCCCCCCCTTCAGAAAGAAGAGTGGAAATCATAATTCTGTATTTTCTTTCCTTTTCCTTTCATTTTTTCCTTATTTCTTATTTTTTCTTTATTTTTTTAATCCTCATTGTTTATTACAATCTTATTTCCAGAGCTTTTTTTGTCATAGAAAACCTAGAACGGAGTTCCAGAACCTTTTTTGGATGGAACCTTGTAGGGTAGGGTAGGCAAGGCGGGTTGTATGACCTGTGTGAGTTCCGGCACCTTTTTTTTTTTTTTTTTTTTACAAAAAAATCACTGCTTATTTCCATAAGTGTCCCTGCCTTAATAAGAAAGGCAGCTAGTATGGATGGCATGATTGAGCTGTTAGCAGAAAAGGAAAAAAAAGTGTTTGCTCTTTCTCTTCTGTTGTCCAACTAAAGCCTTTGGCAGCCCTAGGCTGGATCTGGTAAAATCTGTACAATGCTCTGCTCTCCTTTCTAACAATATGTGCTTGAAAGATAAGACTTCCTGTTATCAATTAACAGTCAAGAAATTACTGCTACCTTTAAAGACTGTGAGCCTTTGGGGGATTTTGTTGTCTTGCTTGTCTATTTAATAGAAGTGTTTGATCAAGAGAAGTGCTTAGTGCAATTACCACCTAAGTGTGAAGTTCAATCCCTTTAGCTGCTTCCTGTTCCATCTTTGTAGCTCACTTGTCATCCAAGCCAAATCAGATCTTGCACTTCACTGACTATTCATCTGTTGCATCCTGGGATGGCTGTTCTTTTAGTGCTTTTTATCAGGCCAGCTTGCCTGTGTTCCATTCATGTGTTTATTTCATGCAGTTGTCAATTATAGGCTTTTTCTTGGTGATGATGACTCATTACAATACTTTAATTGTGACCAGGACTATACCACAGAGACTGGACTAACTGCTTTGTTTTAAAAATTGGAATCAGAGTCTATATTAAATGGAGAGATTACACAATGATTGTTCTATTGTATTTGATGGGGTGGAGTTTTGAGGGGTGAGGAGAAAGAATTACATTTGGCTTTTGATTGATGTGCAGGTGGGCATCCCCCAAAATGAAGAAGGACAGAGCAAAAAAATGGATGGAATCAGGATTAAGACTTCATTGGATTGCATTTAAATTAATTAAGTTAAATTCCAATAGATTTCAAGTAATTCATTAATACTTTTATTCTTCTGTTACAATCAAAAGCTCATTTCATGGAAACTTATGGAAGAGCTCTGCAGACCATGCCTAGGTTTTTGCATAGTCACATATTCCTAGATTGTTTTATATATCTCATAAAAAATTTAGTAATAAATTAAGAGAATTTATTGAACTGCAAGACCTAACAACCAACACAGTATAACCAACTTTCTTGTTTGTTGTTCTCCAAATGTACCAAGTTTCAATGCCAATTCTTTGATTTGTACAAATTCAAAAATTATTTCAATGATTACTACAGAGCTGAGATTGGCTTTCCATTTACAGCTTGGTAAATGGATTGCATGTTGTATTTGAAAACCACTACAAAGAAGTGGGCATGTTCACATGATTTGAACAAAACCTACAAACATGAATATTGTTGCTGTTGGAGAAAGCTCCAGGGGCTGAAGAAAGGTATTTATGAACAAAAAGACTAGTTTTAAGTTGACATTATTCATTTCAAGCCATTCTGTTAAAACAGACTAGGAATATGAAAGCAAATGTTGAGATTTAATGATCATTTGCATACATACAGACTATTGCTCTAATATGCTAGTAACTGTGGATAAGGCTGGAATAAAATAATGAGTTATTTGGGGAGTGATTAAGCAGAAAGTCTCTGAATTTTGGAAGAAAATAATTTTTAAGAGTTGCTACTAAGTTTCATATTGGCTTTGTCTAATTTTATGTAAAGTATTCTAATTTATTAGAAAGCTTGTTCTATAGTAAAATTATAATTGAAAGTTTTTAAAAGAATGATGTTCATTGATTTGGCTCATGACCACAGACATAACTTAAGTAAACTTGTCTAATCATGCTGGGGTCTATTTTGGCCATGAGCTATGATTTTAAGTCTTTTCTTTTAGCCTTTCTTGTTTATTTATTGATCAGTGTCTGTATTGTTCTACATTATTCTGATAGAAAGTTTCACTCCATCCCAGTAAGTGAAAACGGTTTTTTTGTGTTTTTTTTCTGTTAAAGATTAAAAATATTTGCTGAGTCTCACTAAATCTGTTATTTGGATTGGCTATGCTGCCAGATAAGCATGGAGAGGAGAAAAATAAGGAGATATAATCATCATTATCAGCTATATAAATCAAACCAATAAAATTGGTTTGGCAAGTAAGCATTCCTTTGCAAGATGGCTACACACAAACAATCATCTCAGCCTGCCATCCATAAACCAAATAAAGGAGCGGAACTATGTTGACAGAATTTCTCTGTTCAAAATGGGAAAAAGTAAGGTTTGAATCAAGGAAGTTGTAGAAAAAAGGAACAATTTATAAAAACAGTCCACACCTGAATTTGCCAGGACTTTGTCCTGGAATTTTATTTTGAAGCTAAGATTCAAACTAACATGTTTGCAATCATAATAAAAAGAGAACTTTTAAACTTATAAACAATATTCTATACTGAGAAAAGACAACCATCTTTTTCAAGAACTCCATCAAAGAATTAGGAGTTCAAAGAGAGGAGATAACTGCTCAGAGTCATTGAATATGAAATGGATGGCAAACAAACAAATACATTTATCCTAATTCTCTGAAACTTTTGTCTGCATTTCCAGAGCAAAAACCAGTAAATGCTAGACTTGTGAGAGTGAACTTTTTTCTTTCAGCAAAACTTTTCAGATCCACTATTTAGAAACACATGTAAAATAATACACAAGAATAGCTCAAAAAGAGGAATTGATTGTCTATTCCACCAGTTTAACCCCAAATTCTTACAACCAACTCAGTTATAAAACACTGTTTTTGGCTGAGATTGTGGAATTAAACAACAGATCCTCTGCGTTACTGTAGAATAGAAATAGGCAGCTTTTTATGAAGTTAAGGGCTGCACTTAACATTTAAGAAGAAGTTAAAATCGTATCACACACATGAGTGAGGCTGGGAGTTGAGTAGTGTGGAGATTTGCTTTGCTTTTAGTAGTGATAAAAACAGTTTTAGTTATTTCCTTTTTCAAAAAGGTAGGGAAATATATTATCACTTCTCAGTCATGGAAAGGGGTCACAAGAGGTCACAAACAGACGGGAACAACAGGTTTCCTGCTATACAGCAAGATTTCTAACAGCCTAATTCTTAAAATGGAATATGGAAAGAAAAGTGAAATTCTATTGTTATCAGAAAACTTTGCAAATCCACTGCAAACCATTCATCATTTTATTTCTGTTCTATTGTTTTTCATGTGGTCCTGATATTTTAAAATTACAGCCAACACTCAGTTATAAAACATTGGTTTTGACTGACAGATTGCCAAATTAAATAGATTGGAACTTAATGTAATATTATATATTATGTAATACTTGGGCAATATTATTATCAATAACTATAGATAGGGATGGGGAAGAAATTTGATTTAAATTAGTTTCACATTTTTGTATCAATTTGGAACCAAAAACTCAAGAACTGCAGTTCTCCAAGTTTTGTAATGTATACATTAAAAATATGTACAAAATAGAAGATTATCTAAAGGTGTAAAGATTAGGTTGTTGTTATATGAGGGAAAATGAGAAAAGGAAAAATTGTAAAACAATGTATTACCGGTAGAAAAAAGTGAATTCAGCAATGCTTATATCGGAAGAAATGTGTACATTGCAGAATTCACAAGCTGATCTGGATAAACTAAACTGCAAAGAACTAGACAAAAGACAAATTTATGTAAAATGAATTTGATAAATTTGTCTATCCTTACTTTATTACTTTTTTCTGAAAAAAAAACCTCCTCTATGTTGAGAAAATTCTTCAGCAACTAGTAATTTAAAGATCCCAGACAGCAATTATGTTAAGACATATTTAAATAGTGCAAACATTATCTACTCTGTGTGTATACACAATCAATTTAAAATACATTGTAATTTATTTATACACTACCCAGAGAGCTGCTGTTACTAAGGGGCTATGATGTACACTCAGTTGATCAATCAGTCCTAATGTTCATATTAATTCTGAAGGAACTGTTTTGGAGTATGTAATGTGGAGATTGCATCTTAATTTTAATCTTCATCACACTTTCTAAAAAGCCTAGAAAATCCATTGCAGTAGTTACACAAAAAGACAGCAGCACCCTGGGACAATTTACATGTATTTGTGATCAAGGGCAACTGAAAGTTATGAGAAAAAAAGGATGAGCTCCCTGTTTTATAATCACTAAAGTGGAATTAATAGAAAGGTCATTGAACTGTTCTATTGGAAGCCTACCGAAAGAATGTAATGAAAGAAGGTACAAGCACACATCTAGTGGGGGGTGGATTTCACAACTGATTTGATAGCACAGGAGTTAATTTCCCTGGTGACCCAACTGTTATAGTAGTTTATCTCTTTTCCTTTTCCTTCCCACTCATGAAAATGAAGAGTAAACTGTCTGTTTCAATGACTTACTGACTACAAGGAGATAAGCATTTTTGTGTGTTTATTAATTTGTTTATTTGGTGTAATAATGCTAGTGATTTAATGAAGATAAGAATTCCAATGAAAGGCAACAAACTTCCCATTATGCAGCTGGCGCATTTTATCCGTCAGAATAAATTAAAAGATAAAATGCACTCTCACTTGTATGATTAAGAGGCCAAAATTAATCATTGTAAAAGAGAGGCATTTCAGATAGAAAAAAACTGTCTTTTATCTGGGGTAGGCTGTGACAGAAACTCACATATGCAGTCCATGGCCTCTAGTCTGTGTGTGTCTGTCTTTTTTTTTTTTTTTTAAAGAAAATGGTCCTTTTTATGGATCATTATCCATAAAATTGCATTTAATGACAAAAGCACTTAAAATACCTAATGGAGAAAAAAAGGCTATTGGAATGTCCGTCAACCTTCTAAGTATAATAGACAGAGCTGCAATCCAAAATTTAACATTAGTCTTTGTCCTAAATGATTGCACTATAGCAATAGGGTTTTTAGATATCCATCACTCCATATTTTTTTTCTCTCTCAATAAGTATTCTAAAATTATGATCCCAATACAATGAGTTGGATACTGAGGACTTCAGACAGTAGTTTTCCAATTGTAGCTGTTAGGGATGTGCAGAACTCCCCCCCCCACTCAAGGTTTTGATACTTCATAGGACCATGATCATCATATTAGCTATTGGGGTAGGTAAATTTTCTGGAATGATGTTGCAATCCTCGATATGGTGATTTGGGAAAAAAAAGCCTTGAACAGCACAAGCTCTGTTTCTTTTTCTTCCTTGGACCAGAAGGCAGCAAAATACTTTGCATCTTAATTTATTAAGATGAATATGATCATCTCAGTTCAGTCAGCATTTCCACTTGAACTGGAACCAGTTTTGATTGTGTGAAAGTTCTAGTTATTGTTGTGATATATTTAAGGCTTAGAGAACCTTCATTAAATAAACCCTTTAATTAATCATTACACTGCAATAAATGATAAATTAGTATGTAGGGAAAATTTCTCATGTAGTTGGCATAAATGAACTTTAGTTTGTAACTGTTAGTGGATTTCCCTTCCATTCCCAACACTGTACACCAAATACTCTATCCTGCCAGAAGATTGTTTTTCCCCAAGTGCATGATCTTACATTTAGAAACACAGATCTGCAATCTTCATATTTTTTTTACCAATTTTCCAGCAATGCCAAATCATGTTCAATGTTACAAATAATCACAGGAACATCAACTCTATTTTATTTTTGTGTAAAAAAAAAAAAAGTCTGAGAAAAAGGCAGTAGCAGGCCATGCCTCTATTATTATCAAAAATGCATGACCTGAGCAAGCTCTAACTTTCTGTGTATTTTTCTGCTAAGAAGACTTCATAATCATTTCCAATTAGATTCTAGAAAAGGGAATGTTTCCTTGAATTTCCAGCTATTGCATCTGTATGATCAGATGCAAATATAAGCTCAGGTCAAAACTACATTGTGAATCCTAGTAGGCAGAAATACCAGCCTTTCAGTTTGACTGTATTTACTCTTAACTCACCTAAATGTGTTTATTGTAACACAGCAATTTTGGAAGTGGAGCAAAAATACCAGCAAGAACAATAATTTTTAAATAGCATGTGAAAGGTCTCCAGAGACATTCTCCTTGGGAATCTGATGAGATGTGAAGAGCTGTGTCTTCCCCCACCCCAAACTGTCATGTAGTTTGTTTGAAATTGGCTCAGCACATGGAGTTGTTTATTGAAATATACTGCATAAAAATAATCCTCCTCTTTGAACGGCAGGAGGGATTCATCCACAGAAATGTTTGTCAGCCCTATGCATGTGTTGAAATTTGTCAGAGGGAAGATCAATAAGTGGGCAATGCTTGAAAAGTAAATCACCTGGGGAGAGCCAGCGAATTGTCATTGTAGTAGAGCATCTCACTAGAAAGAAGAATCTATTCCTGTTCATTAGGAAGGAAAATGAAGGGGATGGAAAAGGAGGGAATGAGGTGGGAGGATGGCTTATATAAAGAATAACGGTGGGGGGTTAACTCTTCCTGTTTGCACTATCACTACCCGTGTTTTTAGTTAATTGATGTCTTTAGGGACCTTGGAGAGCAGTCACAAACTGTGTCCTTTTCTACAGTACCAGATTTCACACAAAATGTAAGCTTGCTTGTTCACTTTCAGGAGAAAAGAGCCACTGAAATTGGGGAGAAATAAATAAACAATTCATTGTGAAGTGCATACAAATAAACTGATACTGGATTCATCTTAAATATTTAACATTGAGCTAAAACTTATAGAACATGTGCAAATTCAGTCTTTGCTTAACTATGATTTATTAGTTATAATACAATTGCCTGCATTGTCCAATATGTTAAGCCAGGATTGTAAACAAGTTCATAGAATATGCTTGACCCAAACCCACACATAATTAAGGCTTAGAGTAATACAGAAACCATACGGTGGACTTGTGGTTACTATGATATCTGTACATTTCCAAAGGTATAAATTTATTTGTTTTAGCCAAAATATAGATCAATTTGTAGTTAGAAGAGCCAGTCAAAACATAAACAAATTTGACTCCATCCATGTAGTTCTAGAAATGAATTTAGTTATAGAATACTGAAAGTATATGAGGAAAATTTATCATAAATTATGAAATATGCAGAAAACAATGGACTGAACTTAAAAATATGAAGAGCTCAAATAGGTCTCATAAACAATCACATTTTTCCCCAGAATTTCATTGTTATGATGGGGAACTTTCCATTGAAGCTAAATGATCCTGGAAAGAGATACAGATGAATGAAAGTAATATGGAATAAATTAATTTACATGTAGCTTTTGTCCTGTCTCTCTGTCTAACTCTTTGTCCTGCCTTTGCTCACTGTTTAGAGTTCAGTCCTTGGTGTTCTACTTAAAGTTGAATCAGATCTCAGTCCTAAAAAATGTTACACTCTTGCTAATGCAAGGTTTGGGATTTTCTACATTACTGCACCTTCACACAACATAGGCACTTCTGAAAATCAACAGTTCAACCCTAAATCCTTGACTATTATGTGATAAGTTATCTCAGGCAATGCTGGAGCAAGTGATGTCATGGCAGAAAATATGGAAGCTAGCAGCCTATGTAAAGGAAACCATATGCCTGAATGGAAAATTGAAGAGATGGAGATGAAATTTCATTAGTTCTGTAAATGGTCAGATTTCCCCATAAGCCTAACTCACATCCACACCCACACCAGCCAGTGAGTGTGGATTCATAAACTGCATTAAAAGAAATTGATTCTCAAGATACCTAAATTAATCTAATTTCTGCCCATGTCTGCAGCAGAAAATAATTATTGTTGCATAATAAAATATTTGTATTCCTTTTTTGCATGTATAATTCCAGGCATTCATAAGATGGGGCTAAATTATTTGGTCTTTTCTTTGCTCAAATCAGCTGTTATATGATTGGGATATATTATTGGCCTAGCGGGTAAATAAAGCTTTCATGAATTCACTTGCAAAAGTGACTAAGAATATTTACACAAACTACTGGTTACAAAGTCTTTATCTATATCCTGACAGCATAAGCTGATAGCGTAGACCTCAGAGCTGGTTTCTTTGAAGAACCTTAATAGATTTTTTTTTCTTTTTAGAGGAGAATCAGACAAATACTTTAAAACATTTCTGAAGTGTCTCTTAGCAAATTCACTTTGGAACTTAATTATATTTCTAAAAGAACACTCAGGAGTTTGTTCATGCATGTTGTGTGTGTTAAACTTGGGATTTAACATTTGTGGTTCAAATAGAAGAAATAAGGATTAAGCCTACAGTACTGTCAGGTCTTGTGAGGAGCAAAGCTGATCAGCATCTAGTCTCCTCTCAGCATCTTCTGCCATAGGGCAAAACCATCCATTCAACATCAGTACACTTTTTTAAATAGAAGCATTCCTGGGGAAACTGTGACTAAAGTATCTAACCTACTGGCAGGTAACCATGCCCTGTGGTACACTCTGATGGACAGATTAAGTGCCATTAAATCATTGTCAATACTTAGCAGACCTCAAGTTTGATCCATCTCCAATCTAGTCCTTTAGGTCTTCTAACAATGCTTCCATCAGTGTTGTAATAAAGCCTGCCCACTTTGCTGCTGGTTGTCTTCTTTCCTACTTTTTTCAGCATTATATTCTCAGGAGACAACCCCTTTGCACAAAATATAATAATTTCAGCCTTGTCTTATACTGTATACCTTGAGTGAGAACTCTGGATTGATTTGTTTTATGATCCATTTGTTTGTTTTCTTATTTATATATTTTCATGTGGCTTGCCTTTGTCTTCTACATAGGGAGAAATCAAGCTTTTGCTATTTATTTTATCAAATTTGTATGCCATTAAAGCAATAATTCACCTGCACCCTCTTTCTTTGTAGCTTTTCCCAGGTAGATATCTATTGCTTTAGTTATGGAGCTGAAACGGTCTTCACATCTTGGTAATCTTGCTGGGAAAACCTTTTCATGCATCCTGGCATTGTTTGCTCATTCCGCCCATAATACTCTTTCACTGTGAGGCAAACTAGCAGGATGCTAAGGGAAACATCTACTCTAGGCCCAATTTTATGCCACACTTAGTACTCAATTTCATTTGGATTGAAATGGATAAAACTGTATTTATTAGACTTATATTTCTGCCAAACTGGAAAGGTTCAAAGAAGCCTATATACAGTGGTGGGATTCAGCCAGTTTGCACCACTTTGGCAGAACCAGAAGCTAATGTTTTGTTGCCCAGGCCCAGAATGGACGTTCGGAAGTGGCATCCACAAACAGAACTGTTTGTTCACACATTTAAATCCCACCACTGCTTATATATATTGTTTCCAAACAAAATTCAAACAATATATGAATCACTAGAAAGTAGGAAATGGATGTCTTAAGTATACAAGCAAAAGACACTGATCTAGAGCTTTAAAATACTCCTAAATCCCCAGACAAAAAATCCCCAGGCAGGCTGAGTGTTTTGGGTCACATTCCCTTAAGGTAGTGTTTCTCAATCTTGGCAAGTTTCAGATGTGTGGATTTCAACTCCCAGAATTCCCCCAGCCAGTAATTAAAGTCCATGTGTTGAGAAACAGTGCCTTAAGATATCACTGTAGGCATACCTGCAGTCATAAGAACCAAAAGAACAATTAATGCAGCCCCAGCTAGAACAAAGTGATCAGTTGTTGATCTGAAGGAATCAATAAACTTCCAGACTTTTTAGTAATTTTAGATCTAATTTGCATTTCCTGAATCAATGCAAAAATATAACAATTATATTTTTTCAAATATATGCTTCAAAATTCAGTTTTTCCAAATGTTGTGATGGAATTCTTCATTAAAAAAATAATACCAATCAATGTGTATATTAAGGTAAAGTATGCATAGAAAGCTAAAAGTACTGAAACAGAAATTTATTATAGTTGGGGAAAATGACTGTTAAAATATTGGCAGATGGTCTGCAGCTTACAGTCATTTGTTTAGTGACTGTTTGAGGTTAAAACAGCACTGAAAAAAGTGACAGTGATCAGTCCTCATACTTACACTATTGTAATGTCCCCATGGACACATTATCAAAATCTGGGCTCTTGGCAATGTCCAAGGGTCAAGTGTTCTCCATTTGTAATCTCATTATTGGAGAACAATCACATCTTATTAATAACAAAATGGGATAAATTATTTCTTAAAGATCACATCAATTAATGTATGCTACTGTGCTTATTTCACTAAGGTATGCTTTCTTAATCATTTTAGAACCAGAAAGGGTATTTGCAAATACTTTTAAATTCTTAGATAGCTCAAATGAATTGTAGTTTTAGACGAACAGTATAGACCTTGGCCTGAACATCTGTGGTGAATAGAACTTGTTCCCAGAGGAGCACTCTGAGCTGACAATTTCAATTTTGAGATGCTTGTTTTGTGGAATTGTGACCACAGTAATGCTAAACACAGGCAAGACAATGCTGTTTTCAAAGTCCGGACCCTGACAAAAATAATTAGAGTTATTTTGAAATAGATTACATGGCTAAGAGAAATAAAACATGAAATAAATATATGATAATAAGTGCTAAGATAAAATAAAAAAATAAATATTCAAAATTTGGGGATTATTATTGGTATAGATTAGCTTGAATTCAGATAGGATGGGAAAGTCCATAATGCTCCTTTGATGTTTATGGCAACTGAGCAATGGTGGAAACCATATCACTTTAACTATCCATCAACATACTCTAAAAAGTTCCAAAATAAGACTTTTGCCAAACCCAGAAACTACTGTATAAGTTAAAATACAAAAGTATCACAAAGAGGAACCTGAAATCAAGTTCACCTAAAAGCAGGTAAAGATTATCATAGAAAGATTTCAAATTTGTTTAAGATAGAAATAATTAATTTATAACCTAAGCAGAGATGCCCAGATTGTTAGTCATTTGCATTTGTAATTTTGAGAACATATTATGAGTACTCTCACACATTTAGTATTTACTGTTCAGTCACTAAGTCATGTCTGATTCTTTGTGACCATGGCACACACTAGGCTCCCCTATCTTCCACTGTTAACTGGAATTTGTCCAGATGCATGTTTATTGCATCAATGACACTAACTACTCATTCTTTGCCATCCCCTCCTCCTTTTGCTTTCAATCTTTCCCAACATCAGGGTTTTTTCCAATGAGTCATTAGATGGCCAAGGTATTTGACCTTCAGTTTCACTATCTGTCCTTCCAGAGAACAGTTAGGTTGATTTCCACTAGGATTGAGGATTGATTTGATTTCCTTGCAGTCCAAGACACTCACAAGAATCTTATCCAGCATCACAATTTGAAAGCACCCATTCTTTGGTGCTCAGCCTTCTTCATGGTCCAATTCTCACAGTCATACATTACCACTGGGAAAAACAAAGCTTTGACTATACAGACCTTTGTCGGCAAGGTGATATTTCTGCTTTTTAATATATTGTCTAGGTTTGCATAACTTCTCTTCTAAGGAGCAAGTGCCTTTTAATTTCATGACTGCAGTCACTATCTGCAGATCTTGGAGGCCAAGAAAATAAAATCTGTCACTGCTTCCATTTGTTCCCTTTCTATTTTCCAGGAAGTGATGAGACCGGGTGATCTTAGGTTTTTTAATGTTGAGTTTTGAGCCAACTTTTGTATTCTCCTCTTTCAGTCTAATCAAGAGGCTCTTTAGTTCTTCTTCACTTTCTGCCATTAAAGTGGTATCATCTTCATATCCGAGGTTGTTGATATTTGTCTTAGCAATCTGAATTCCGGCTTTTGATTTATCCAGTCCAGCAATCAGTTTTTCCATCTCCAATTCTAATTGTTGTTTCTTGATCCACATACAGGTTTTCTGGAGACAGGTAATATGGTCTGACATCTAGTTCATTTAAAGACAGGTAAATATTGTTATAGATAAATCTCAAATTTGTTGTTTGTGTACATTTGGTAGAAATACAATAAAAAATCAAAATTTGAACTTAGTACTGCATTTTGAAATTTCTTTTTAAACAAGATATTATCTAGCACATAAGTTTATTTCTCACTTTATTGTTTTTTCTAAGTAGGTGATCACTGCTCAATATTCAGTATACCACTGGATTATAGCTTTTTATCATTTTTATTGTCCAAAAATATTCCAGGATATATGCAGAGTCCAGAATCATTTTTCAAAATAAAAATTATGCTTGCAAGATGCTGGCTCCCCATCTATTTGTTTTTATTAAAAAATATTAACAATCAATAATAATAATGTTATTATTGCACTGAGCCTGGCAGATATTGGCAAGATTCTTTAGGTGTTAGGTGGAGGCCAAGCTTTTTATGAATTTACAATAGCAAAAATTGGACAAAATCTGCATTTAGTTGGATCCCTTAATAGTTCTTAAGAATGGAAGCACATGTGTGCAACTCTGAAATTCAGGATAAATGGAAGAAATTTTTCCACTGAATTAGAGAATAGAGTTAGTTTGGACCTATGCTGAAATAAAAAAAGTACTGTAAACCTTCCTCATTATAGCATCTGCTTCTATTTTGAAGCTTGGCATTTTACATTAATGTAAAGTCCTCCAATACATTAAGCTGGAAGGAGCAGTGGGCAAAAAGGACCCCCTACAAAGTTTGCAATGCTTTTTCTTAATTTCATGAGCACTGAACTTTTATATCCAACAGCTTTGAATAAAAATGAAGAAAGGAGAACAATATCTTCTTGTAGTTAGCTCTCATTTTTACACAGTGGGAAGTTATACAATGTTCTTTTGCAGGATTAAAATTGATGCCAAATGAAATTTTGCTTTCCATATTGGGTCAGATTTATGCTAGCTGTAGGCCTCTAGCATATCATGGTGTTGTCACTGTATAGCTATACCATAATTTGTTTGAATACTTCTCTGTTTCTTCGTTGTAGCTGAAGCTGTAAGGGTCAGTGATCTTCTGCACCACCACTTCCATTTCCTTGTTATAAAAATTGACCTGTTGTTGCGGTTGTTTGAAAGGGCTCAGGCCATTTTCATTCAGCCTTCAAGACTGTTGAGCACTAATAACAGTATAGAAAGTTGAAGCAATGGTAACTGTGTATTCTTCTTGGAATCTGGTTGGAATTTTACAGCACAGCTGGCAAGCATTCTTTTTTCCCCTTTCAAATGTACATTATATATTCCAGGGAATCTTTTCTTCTGCCCATTAAATCATTTAAACATATTAAAAGGCAACATACTGCAAGGATATTTGCCAAGTCTCTTTTTCCACGCGGGTGACTGGATATCTGCTTCTGTTTAAATTCTGACTCATAGTGTTAGTGATGGGGACAATAGTTGCTTACCACAGCTTGAACATTTCTAAAAAGAAAATAGGAAAGTGAAGTAAAATGCATGTGTATTGCTTTGTATTAGGCCACAAATAATATTACACCACAAATCTAGTTTTCTAAATCCTCCATTACTGGAACATGGTTGCAGAGCAAACCAATCATTCCTGATACTTGGCCAAAGAACAATTTTGTAAAATTATACCAGTATTTTTGCACTATTAATGTAAGATTCATCGAACATGGAATATGGTGGGAATTTAAGGAAAACTCTTCTTAATTTCTATATCCAAATTTGCCCTTTTTTGCACCACAGTATTAACTCAGATCAAGTCAGCAATCAACTGTTTTCTTGGAATGATTCATAAATATTAATACCAAGCCAGATATTCCCATCTTATATATAGGTCAGTGAATTACTCAGATCTTTCAGGTTTTGAATTTTATTCTTTTATTTGATACCATTAACTTTGCCTCCCACCTAAATTTGTGTCATTTGCAAATGATTCATTTTGGAAAGGTTTGCTTCAAAAGAGGAGGCATAAACCTGTTAGAAAGAGCCCATTAAGATATTTTGAAGTACTTCTAAACATAAGTATAATTAAATATAACATTATTAGTCAGTCTCTAGTTTTTTGTGTGTGACAGAGAATTCATAAAATAGATTAATTTCCCAAGTCAGTTTAAGATTATATTGCCCATGATGGAAATATGATATCGGTATATTTTAGTTATACTTTCTATTGTTTGTCAGCTCTTGGGTTTTGCTTGTTAAAATCTCCCAATAGCAGTAAAAACACAAATGAGTAAGAATGTGAGAATGAATAGCCTATATCTTTGAAAAGTCATCTGAATATACCATATGAGCACTATTCTACTTTATTATATCAATAATGCAATAGTAATAATGGGAGATGGGGCTGAGAAAAAAGAAAGTCAATCCATGATCATTCTTTAGATTTATCCTTTCAAAGATTTAGAAAGAATTTTAAACATTTTCTTTCCATTCATCCAGAATACAGGCTGATACATAGGAAATTTTTTATGTGCCATCAAATTGTTTTTAACTCATAGTAACCATGTAGATCAACCTTGGCAACTTTAAGATTTGTAGACTTTAATTCCCAGAATCCCTGATATAGATAGATCATGATGATCTATTAAGGTGACCAACTTTTTTACAATGAAAAGGAGGACACAAATAAATTGAAGAAAAAAATATCGTAAATGAAAGAAACATTTTATTCATTGCAACAATAATACAGAATACACTATATGATAAATGCATACTAAAAACATTTGTAACAATAACATTTTATATTGTAATTATGCTTACATGCCGTGCCCCTGCCGCAGCCACCCAGCCAGTACTGCTGCCCCGCCATGTAGAGTGGGCTCCACAGCTCCCAAGGCTCCGGCCCCGGGGGGGGCAGTTCACTGTCGACACACCCCGCCTACAGCCGCCCCCCCACCACCACCACCCACCCTGCACAGCCCTGTGTAGAGCAGGCCCCACAGCTCCCACAGTATGGGGGGGCAGCCAGCCACCGCCGCCCCTCACACCTCCACCGCAGCAGCCCCACCACCCCTGTCTCTTGTACCCACAGCCATTATTGCCCTAGCAGGGCCAAAGATCAAGAGAAAGTTACCGTGGCGTCACCGCTCCAGTCTCCTTCAGTCTTCCAATGTTGCATATATTGCCACTGTAACTAAATCCATCCAGCTTGCTGCTGATTTTCTTCTTCTCTTTCCTTCCCTTTCCCCCCAGATTAGAATAATTTCCAGAGAGCATAAAGTATCTGAAGTAGTATAATTTGAGTCTGTATAAGAACTTTAATTTGATTTTTCAATGATCCATTTGCTTGTTTTCTTGAGTGCCTATGGTATTCTCAGGAATCTTGTCCAACACCAAAGTTCAAAGGCACCAATATTCTTCATATTCTGTTTCTTCAAAGTGCAACTTCCATGGAGCGTTACAGGGAATACCATGGCTTGCATGATTTTGATCTTTATAGGTATAGAAGCTTCATAGAATTTGAATATCTTTTCCACAGCCTACCAAGTTCTACACAATGGCAGATTTCTTGACTGCTTGTTTCTTTAGTGTTGATGGTTGATCCTAAAAGAGGGAAGCCATTTATAATTTCAATGGTTTAAATTATTTTTAAAGTGTCAAATCATTGATAGGCTATGAATAAACAAAAGTAAATAATAAAAAACACACTTACAAACATTCATTAACTATCCCAGTGCTTACAAATAAAATATGTTTTCCTATATCAAGAACACTCACATTTATCCCTTTGCAGAAATGTGCCAGTTGAGTAAGATATTTTTTTTTAAAAAAAAGACCAGTTATAATAGTTTTCCCTTCACAAATAACTTAATGGGTCAGGTCAGCTAAATTCTCTTGCCTGCAGTGTAACTATATTTGGTTCAGTGATTATGCAAATAAAAGTACCACTAACCAAGATGTGCATTATATGAAAAACTGCTGATATTATAAGCTGTGTGAGCTCAGCTTAGGCAATTCATAAAACACTATCAGAATCTCTTACTTCAATTGCTCCTCTAGAAGTCAATCAAAGACCCAATAATAGTTATTCAGAATAAAAAAAAGAAATTAATTGCACAATCTAAAATGAATACAAGTGATAAATGTGATATGTGAGTCACAGAAGGAGAGAAACTCTTGAAACATGTATAATGATTTAAATGCAAGTAATAGATTTGAACAGGGATTTTCTTAAAGTAAAAGCATAACATACTTGGCATGATTTCATCTTGTTAAAGAGCGGAAATGGGATACTACTTTTTTAAAAAGCCAAATACAGAAATATTTATGTTGCTTTTTTTAGATGAACATTTTGCCTGTCTAAATATAGATCATAAATGTGAATCTCATAAGACTTTATCCCATTCTGATTCTGTAGGTCTAAGTCATGAAATTCTTATGATATTAAAAAGAATTGTGACTAGAAGAAGAAAAGGATGTAAACTAGCACAACTCTTGTCTAAAATAAAAACAGATTTGGCACCAATAGTTTATACCATAGAACTGGTATAAACTCAATGGTATGAATGTATACCTTCTAAAGTGGTTAGTATGCATCATATTGAAGATTTTCGAGCCCTTTCTATGAAGAGTAAAGAAAGAACAGAGCTAGGGATGTTAGTAATGTAAATGTTAGGAAGGGCACTTGGTTCAGCAAGCATATGTGAGGATTAGCCTCAAATGTTTCTCATCCTGGGGCAGTCGTCCATATCACACTCCATCCTTAATCTAGCTATACTTATCTAAAGTCAATTAGATTACTTTGATACTTATGATAGAAAAGTACATAAGAATGTCTCCCTCTCCTTGCCAGTAAAAAATACAACAATGATGAATTTGAATGATGATGATAAGAAACAATACGCTATCATTTCAGGACATACAAGAATCAACTGCTAGAGTCAGTTTTCCAGGAAAGCCTATCCTGGAAAATCATGTTAGAATTTTTACATTTTCATTTATTTAACTTGTATATTGCCATAATCTACAGGCTCTCTTGGGGTTAACAATAAATTTAGATGACCTTATTTCTTGGATTTCTATCTATCTATTTATGTCTGTTAGTCTGTTTGTCTGTCTACCTGCCTGCCTGCTTGTCTGTCTGACTACAATACTTCCCTGAAAATAAGACCGGGTCTTGTTTATTTATTTTTCCTCCAAAAGAGGTACCAGGTCTTACTTTCAAAGACTGTCTTACTCACCTCTAACACTGACAGCCCTGCCCAGCAGGTACACTTCTTCTGGAGCCAAAGGAGCAGCTTCATCCTGCAGCTGCATACTGGCCTGCATTTCACAGTCACAGGCCTTTCCGGAAGGGCTATGCAGCCGAGGATTGAGCTATGGATTCAATCAATAGCTCGGTCGTTGGCTGCAGAGGCCTTGCAGAACTGAGCTATGGATTCAATCCATAGTTTAGTCCTCGGCTGCAGAGGTCTTCCGGAAAGGCCTGTGACTGAAAAATGCAGGCCTGGCTGTAGAAGATGCCTCATAAGAAGAACTGGTCCAGTGAGGAGAGGCCTGGCTGCCAGGTAAGCAGGTGCAGGGCACATGGGGCAGATCCACACCACCACCCCCACCCTAGCTTGATTTTTAGGCATGCACCTCACCCCAAAACTAGGGCTTATTTTTTGAGTAGGGCTTATATTAGGTCCATCCCAAAAATCAAGCTAGGACTTATTTTCGGGCTAGAGCTTACTTTTGGGGAAACACAGTATCTATCATCATCATCTATCTATCCTGCTTCAACATAAAGTATTTTAGTGTGAAAGGAAATATGAGGTAGAATAGATCCTGATTTAAACAGGAAAAATAATCCTTGGAATGTCTTGATGAGACAGAGTTCTACTAATATGAATCCAAATAGAGTCCCACTTTAGATTTTACTGCTCAGTACAGTGACACTGAAAACTGAGGCAGCTGTCTGGGAACAAGCATGGCTCTACACTCCTTTTATACTTTTTAAAATAACCTTGTTTGATATTACCACTAAAAATCCTAATATCAATAACAAGTGACTAGCTGTAGTTATTCAGTGAGTTTCAGGGCTGAGTTGGAATTTGAATGTGTGGGTAGTTCTGCACTGTGGACTAAAATTGCATCTGTAGGCATCCAATAAAGGAAGATACTTTGGAATGTAGGTGGTGCATTAATTCTACTCTTCTTGATCTCTCAGTGGCTCTCAGTACCATCAATTATAGTATTGTTCTGGATCAGCTGCAAGGGTTTTGGAGATACCATTTTATGTTACTTTTCATCCTTCTTTTATGATCAGTCCTAGTCAATGCTGATACTTATATAGAGCTCTTAGGCCTCTCTTATAAGGGTTCCACACAGTTTTATGTTCATTTCCCTCCTGTTTAAAGATCCACATGAAGCCACTAGGTGAGGTCAGTCAGCCATCACTTTGGGATTCAATATCAGCAATATGCTGATTATACCCAATTCAACCCCAGTGACAAGTGAGCCTATTGAGGTCTTATCTCATAGCCTGGATATTGTGTGAGCCTGGATAGGAATGATCAACCCCAATTTAATCCTAACAACATCAAGTGGCTGTTGATATTATGCCCCCTGGATATGAGGATTTTTCTTTTATGCTCTTGGGAGTACCACTTCCCATTATCCTCTTGGAGTCACTTTTCCTGCTTGAAGGCAAATGGCAATTGTGATCAACAAGGCCTTTGCATAGCTCCATCTAGTGCACTGGTTGTATCTCTTCCTAGATCAGTGGTTCTCAACCTTTGGGTCACGACCCCATTTGGGGTCAAATGACCATTTCACGGGGGTCGCCAAACAACACAGTCCGTCATTTTCCCCCCTTTTCCTTAGCTGTGCTACTCCCTCTTATTCTATTGGCTTTTGAAAGCCAATAGAATAGACTCTCTTGAATAGAGTCTAATTCTATTGGCTTTCAAAAGCCAATAGGAATTGTCCAGGCTGTCTCTGCCCTGCTGAGCTCGCCAAAAGTCCCAGTCTGCAAACGATGCTGCAAGTTGTCTGCAGCGAAGGCGAGCTGTCTGGAAGTTTCCACCCCTCCCTGCTGAGCAACTACTAAAAATGTAAGTAAAAGAGGGCCAGGGGTGGGAGGTGGGAGGCCGGCGGGCGCAGGGAGGGTTGCTGGCACTCATGGGCCTGGTGGGCGCCTTACCTCCCTTGGGCTGGGCCAGCTGGTGGCCCAACCGGTGGTCGCCCTGCACCATTGCTGCCCCTTGCCAGCTACGCCTTTGGCCGGCGCAGGGGGCAGCACCACGCACCCGGACAGGGAAATAGTCCTCGACTTATGACCAGTTGGGGGTTGCAGCATTAAAAAGGTTGAAAACCACTGTCCTAGATCAAGAAGCCCTACTCATACCTAGTAAACTCAACCCTCAAGTATTTTTAATGCATGCTTCATGGGGCTACACTACCCTTGTAAACTATTTGAAATTTTCAATTGGCCCAGAATTCAGTGCTGTGAGCAGTAATGGGCATGTTTTTGTATGCCTATATGACACATCTGCTCCATAAATCCAACTGGTTATTTTAACAGTTGTGAGCTTGGTGAAACACACTTAACTCCCAGCTGCTTCCCTAATGAGCTGATTACAAAAACCTCTGTTCCTACAGTCTACTCCAGAAAAAGGAGAGATCATGAGATTGCCCACATGCACTCTGGATAGCTGTACCATATGATATTTCAAATCACAGCATGGTCAGCATTAAGTATTTTAAGTATATGAGGCTCATTCCTCTAGTTTTTTTTATTGTTCTAGTTAAGTGAGAGAAGGAACTGCTGTTTTCAGTCTCAGCCAAATATTTTGCAGTGCTTCTGTAGTTTCACTAAAAATGTGCTTAGAAAGGTATAATTTCAAACTTAGCTGAGTCTTTTATTGTCTGCATTATTTTCTTAAAGTTGAATATCTTCAGTTTCATTGGTGCCCATCACCCATTCTAAACTCATTATTGTTAGGTATGCCATTGCATAGATTGGCTTAGAAATGGTGACAGCTTTCATTGTAAACACAGTTGGCAGCCAAGACATCCACATTTCAGTATAAACAGCATATGAACTCCATGTGTCTGACATTTCACACAATATGCTCTCTGGCTTTAAGAAAACATTATTTCATGTTCTTACTCTAATCAGCCTTGTCTACAAGAACAGAGAGGTTCATTGTTATATGCAGCTGTCATTTGTCCCATCTTCTTGCTCTTTCTGACTTCAATATCTTTGTGGTATTTAGTGAAAGTAATTTTCACTTAGAAATTTTCTGCCCTTTCAGTAAGTGCAAGTGTAGCACTTCATCAATGGCCAAAGAATTCCAAGCTATCTGGGATGTATCAGGACAGTTGATAAAACCTCACAGAGCAACCTATGATAGTACATCCCATCATAAATAAAAAAAGTAGAAAGGGCCTTTGTCAGTGTTTATCTGTAGCGCTTTCATTCTTTGCCCTTGATTTCCTCTTCAGAAAATTGATGCACCCTTAAATTGAAGCAGGAGGCTTGACAGGTGATGGTTAAGGTGATAACTGCTCAGATTTCATCAGCCAGTGTTTTTCTGGGGGCGCAATTGTAGGAACTTTCAGCTAGATTACCTGTCATCCACTACATCAGATAAAAGAGGGAGAGTTGAAAGATGCAGTATTGTCACTGTACCTTAGAGGAAATGAAAAGTGCAGGTAAGGTAACCAAAGATAGAAAAAAGTACAATTATTTTCTAATCAGGTTTTTCTATCAAGAATATCAGTGCTAAAATGGGCAACAATTGGACAATATATATTGTTGCATTTACATTTTTAAATATGGCAAGGGAGAGGAGGAAATACAGCAAAAGATCCTAAAAAGTCACTTGGTAGGTAGGTCTTCATGCTTTAACACTTGGATATAGTCATTTAATTTTTCTGTGGCTTAAAAGCACCGTACAACATATATTTTAAAAAAATGAGAAAATAATCCATTTTAACTTGTGTTTTAGTATTCCTCTTTCAATTGCCACCTTGCTGATTGAGAGGCTGATCCAAAGTTTGGCTTTGTAAAAATGAAACAAGCAGACTTGTGGCGGTGCCTTCATTTATGCCATACAGACATAACCGATCCTACATTGTGAAAGACTTGCTGTAAAAAGGCAATGACAACTTGGAATAAGATCTATCTCTTGTGGGAGGTAAGTTGATTCTTCATCCCACACATTGTGCCATCAAATATATTCTAAGATTTCAGGAGGGAGTGGGGGGGGGAAGACAACTGATGTAATGGAAAACCAAGCCTTCCAATTGAATAGTAAAAATGAACAGGATGGAAAAGATTCAAGGAGAATCTGAACAAATGATCATCCCATCTTGGGGTTTCTAATGCACCAAATAGCATATGTTTTTAGAAATTCTTCATCATCATAAAAAGATCATAACCTTATCAGAACTTGAGTTTGAACAATTATCTCTTATACAAGCCACCCAAAGTTTCACCTATCATAATCAAATACATTAAATCTGAATTAGTTATTTATAACACTAAATTAAGGGTCTCTCATTATCCACCAGTCAGGCCATAGCATTTGATGTTAAAAACAAAAACTTTCCTATAATAACCAATGACAAGACCTTAATATCAAGTATTATTGCAAAAATAAAAGAGAATAAAGCAATTACTTGCTATCATATTATTTGGAACAATTCAAAGTGTACATATTTCTACAATGCTGAAATATATCCCATGGCATACACACACTAAATGGCTAAATGAAGGTGGCTAAATGAAGGTAAAATAGGAAGAAAAGCTGGGATGCAATAGCTTTCCATATTTTCATGTATTACCTGGATTAAGTACGTAGCAGAAGAACTCATAATTTAACAGTTTGTAGGCAATGTGGAATTATTAATTTATCCCAATCTTTAAGCTTAAAGATGATACCTAAGTTTAGATTATATACAAAGACAGAGAAAAGAGAAGCAATCATTTTTTTTACAGGGAAGGAAAATGGGATTAATTAGCAGGCTCAGCCCCTAGCTTCTGATAAAGTAGAATGTGTTTATGCCTCTTGTATCATCTATGATTACATGGACGGACAGACTATTTCTAGACATTTTAATTTTAAAATGTAAATGCTTTAGGCCACAGTTTGCATGAAAATTGTTAGAGAAGGAAAGGGGCAAAACAAGTCTGTAGGTTTCACTTTTTGGACTTGTCAGAATATAGAATATTCATGGGGTACTCTCAACCTTCCCAAGTTTAAGATGTGTGAACTTCATCTCCCAGAATTCTCCAGCCAGAATGTCACCCAACTAAAATAATTGTTTTCCCAAGGTCCTCACTTCTGGCAGCAAGATGTGGAATCAGAATGTGATAAAGTCTTTGTTAGGGAGCTCAGAATCATGACATTAGTCAAATGTTTATGATTAGTTCAGCATTTTCCCCAAATTCTGAATTACATGCTTAGCCATTACATTCTTTGGTTAAGATTTGTTTGATAAGTTAAACCAGTTTTGCATCAGCATTGTTCACAAGAGAAAAAAGTATTGTTTCTGGGTGTGCAAGACAAATAGAGTTAGGCCTGGAAAAATAAAAATTAGGCAGCAATGTATAGTGGAGATTATGTCAGGTAAAATTATGTCAGGCAAAATTCAAGGAATTCAAGTAGAAAATTTCAAACCAGTTTTAAGGCAAATCCATGTGCAAAACAGCCAGAGTATTGATTGATTTGTTTATATATTTCATTGATTTATATCTTACTTTTATTTCAGGAGCTCAGGATTGCATGAAGAGAAAGTTTTCCTCCAATTTCCATAGAGAGAATGAAGCCCATCCAAAGCTGAGGGTGAACGTGAATCTGGGTCTTTCTGAATCTGTTTGATCAAGAATAGAAACTGGAGTACAAGTCTGAAGGCAGTTATTATATTTCAGGTAAAGAACATTAAGATCTTAATAAATAATAAGCTAACCTCTTCTCGGGTTAAATTAAAATAAACATAAAACTATAAGCATCAGGAAGATTTTAGGTTACAGTTTACCTTTAGATAATCTTTGCAAAAAGCATAGGCTAAAGGAAAAAAGAACGGGGAGTTTATATACAGTAAATACAGTACTGTAATGTTACTCCAGAACTCAGAATAACAGGATAACAGAGTTGGAAGGGATCTTGGATGTCTGCTAGTACATCCCCTCTCCGCAGGCAGCCAACCCTTTACCATTTCAGACAAATGGTTGTCCAATCTCTTCTTAAAAACTTGGTGTTGGAGCACCCACAACTTCTAGAGGCAATTTGTTTCGTTGATTAATTGTTCTAACTGTCAGGAAATTTCTCCTTAGTTCTAGGTTGCTTCTCTCCTTGATTACTTTCCATCCATTCCTTCTTGTCCTGCCTTCAGATGCTTTGGAGAATAGGTTGACTCCCTCTTCTTTGTGGCAGCCCATTAGATATTGGAACATTGCTATCATGTCATTCCTAATCCTTTTTTTTCATTAGGCTGCACATACCCAATCCCAACATTCTTCTTGATTTCTTTTCCTTTTTAAACAGGAGTGCAAAACCTGTGGTTATGGACCACATACTGCATGCCTGTACTTAGAGTTTTAGAATAGTTGTTGCAGACTGTGAGGAATATCCAGTTTGCCCCTTAAAAATCCCAATATCCCAATATCCTTCTTTTGATTCCACTCATTTTTGAAATATGGCCCTTGATTGCTCCACAAAACCAGTGTCACCTTAAGTAGATGGGAGCTAAACACCCTTATGTCAGGGGATAAGAAATAGACCTGTGCAGATTCTTCAAAACAATTTGCAGCCCACAAATACAACTGCTTAAATGTCTGTCAACATCCCGCTGGAGAATCCAAATAAAACTCTAGGTTCATTCAATTTCTGAAAATCTTACTGAACAAACTCTGAGGTTACCAGACACCAGTTCATAGAATTAAACAATAATTCCTCTGGTCAAAACCCCACCCTCTCACATAGTCCACGTAAACAAATTCACTTTGTTATGGGAACCATCTGCTTCCTCTCCACACCTGCTGCAGTGCCTTTGGAAAGGTTTCAGGCTCTCAAGTTCTTCAGCGGAATCATAGAGGTTTCATTTCTCTGTCTAACTGATTCTAAAGCAACACTTCCTCCCCTTATTCTAATAGGAAGTTGAAATGAAGAGCCATGTAGCTGCCAAAGTTTCATTCTTGACAAGGTCCCATTCTGTCCTAAAATCTTCAGTGTGTGCAAGCCAGGAAAATATTTAATCTTATCACATATACTTAAAATAGCTGAATCTATTGGGCACTTTTCTACTACCCTAAAATATTATTTACTCATCAATGAAATCCTTATTGAAGGATCAACATAGTCTTAATGAGACTTCTGAATTGGACTACTCTGGATTTATTTGCTAATTCAAAGCTTTTCTCCTGTATTTAGTGGCAGGGTTGACCTTGCAATTAAAGATATTGTCATGTGAAAATGATATTCCCTTAAAATTGATGAATAAAAGGATATATGTATAACTGCCTAACAGTGAAGAAAAGATCTAAACAATGTAACTAAGACAGCTCTTGCTCACATTAATTTTACAAGCTTTTTAGCTTGAAAGCTTTCTTTCTTTTCTTTTCTTTTCTTTTGAAACAATACAAATGTTGAACCAAATGCAATATCCAAAGAAAAATGTACAAGAGAAAAGTCTTAAATTATTCAGCACCTCCAAGTTTCTTTGTAGAATTATTTTGCATAAATATTGCCTAAACAAGGACATATAATCTTTCTTTTAAAAAAGTAATTATTTCTATGTGAGGAAATGACTGACATACTGTAATATTTTTAAACTTTGTCCATCATTTTTAAATGATAATATAATTCTTATTAAAAAGATATAATGCAATTTAATTGAATAAAAATAATGATAAGCTAAAATTTCTGCACTTCCAAAATGTATATTTTCAAGTAAATAATTAAGCTAAACAGTGTATAAGCTACATTAGGAATCAAATAAATTCTAAATAAACCATATTAAAAGTGGCTTGATTATTTGAATAGATTTGGGGAAGATAAAAGAGTGTGTTCATTTTAATATACTTTCAGAAATATTTTACTTCTTGATGATGACAGCAGCTCTTACTGACAACTATTAATACATTATAAACACCCCATCAGAGTTATATAAAAACATGTCAATTTTAAAGAGAACATCTTTGACAGCAAATTTTCTGATTGTGAAACAGCTGTGCCTCCAGTACAATGCATTAAGTAGTTTATTCCTTTTAGATAGTTAAATTGTGCATGAAATGTTGCTGGCGCAAAGGCTCCAAATCTGGCCTGATTAACGAACATCTGTTACATTGGAAAAATTCATGTCTACCCTAATTAGCTGTCAGGCTGATGTACATCAACCCTGATGGTGAGGGATCCGGTGCTGTTTAAGTCAAACAGGTTTCTCTCGTATCCTATCACCTGCCCTTTCAAATTTCTCCCTCTTTGATGCTGGGGTAATTAGAGATTATTGAAAATACAATAGAGCAGGTTATGGTCAGTTATAGTCCCATCTGTGCATTTTTTTTCTTATCCACAAAACTTATGAACATACATGTGAAGTCAACTAAAGAGCTTTAACCAAACTAGTGTACCATTGTTGATCCTAATCTACTATTCAAAGAAATTTTAAAATGATTTCAATGAGACCCCAGCACTTTAAGTCATTTCTGAATTATCTTTAACATTAACATAATTTTTTATTTATAAATCCCTCTTTTAGGAGCAGTTGAATGGTTGTCTACAACTGCATATTCATTTGATTTTGAAAGGCAGGCAAAAATTCTGAATTGGGATTCTTTTTAAATTAATTATTTCCACAGTGATTTTCAGAATTTAATATATCTCCATGAGTACAATAAACTAAAGATGAATCTGCAGAAAAAGTGATATATGTAGGACATTTATTTATAGTTTTTAAAGTTATAATTTAGAAAATTATATACATTTGATTTGGAAATTTTGTACATATGAATTGAATTTAGTAGAGCTTATTTGAGATAGATATAAGATGAAAGCATAAAAGTATTTAGAAAACTAGGTCATGAACACATTTTAAGCCACTTCAAACAGTTCAGAGGAGATGGATATACATTTATTAGATGATTGAACAAGTCTTTTGGGAGCTGAACCAAATAGGACTCATGAGTGGCATCCTTTTCTGTTATGCTCAGTCTTCAATAGGTTCTATACATATCAGTCACAGTCACAGTCTTCGTAGCTATATAAGTGCATAATATTATTTCTGAATGTTCATATAATGGACCATTTATAGAAGAACTTATGGTCAGTAACTTGTAAAGTGCCTGGCCCTGACTGAGGCAGAACAAAGAAACAAGCAAAATAAATGCATTGAACTGTAAAGTATTTTGTCCTTTAGCTGTACCTTACATTGGCCCAAGGACGAGGGGGGACATGATACCGGTAGCAGTGTTCCAATATCTCAGGGGCTGCCACAAAGAAGAAGGAGTCAAGCTATTTTCCAAGGTGCCTGAAGGCAGGACAAGAAGCAATGGATGGAAACTAATCAAGGAGAGAAGCAACCAAGAACTAAGGAGAAACTTCCTGACTGTTAGAACAATTAACCAGTGGAACAACCTGCCTCCAGAAGCAGTGAATGCTCCAACACTGGAGGTTTTTAAGAAGAGACTGGACAGCCATTTGTCCGAAATAGTATAGAGTTACCTCCCTGAGCAGGAGGTTGGATTTGATGACCTCCAAGGTCCCTTCCAACTTTATTATTATTATTATTATTATTATTATTATTATTATTATTATTATTATTATTATTATTATTATTATTATTATTGTTATTGTTATTGTTGTTATTGTTATTGTTATTGTTATTGTTATTGTTATTGTTATTGTTATTGTTGTTGTTGTTGTTGTTGTTTTCCTGCAGTTTAGCTTTTTATAAGTATTTGTCACCTTCATACCTGAATACTGAATCAACAATTTCTTCTACATTTATTCATTTTTTTCATTCACTCTGATAGAAAAAAGTATTTTAATTGATTTTCATCCCCCAAAAATAATATAAGTGAAAGTCTCCTGAATGATTATACTTACCTTAGAATATAGCAAAGGTGTATATTTGAGTGGTCTGTACTTTATTCAGTCATTGCATTCAGAGCTCTACAACCTTCTGAAGCTTGCTATGCTATAATTAAATCCCAAAATAAGATTATGGGGAACCTTCTGTTATACTTATCTGGCAGAGAAGATACTTTGTTCATTGAGCTTTTTTATATGCGGGCAATCAGGAAGATATTAAGCAATGGGGTGGGTAGTGGGAATAGGAAAAGAACAATATATGTATTCCTCATATTTTTAATGAGAAAGATTTTCCCTGTCCAGTTGTGTCCAACTCTAGGCCCAGTGCTCATCTCCTTTTCTTAGCCGAGGGAGCTAGAATTGACTGAAGATATTTTCCATGGTCATGTAACCAGCATGAGTGTACACAGAGGTGTACGGAACAGTGTTACCTTCCCACTGAAGTGGTATTTGTTTATCTACTTGCATTTGCATGCTTTAAAACTGCAGGTGAGCAAGAGATGGGGTAAGTAACAGGAGCTCATCCCATCCTGTGGCATTCGGGACCTGAACTCAGGCTGTCAGCTCTCCAACTGACAAGGTCAGTGTCTTTCATCGCTGACCATAGTGCTCCCCCCTTATAATGATAGCACATCCTTAAAAAAAACATGCAAATAATTTCTAAGACAGCCTGAGAAAAATAAAAGTCCCATTTGCAGAGAAATAAAACTTTCAGGAGAACAAAATTTGCAAAATATTAATATAATATATAGCTAAGTAGAGAGACCACCTGGCACACTCAGAAAAAAAATTAATACCCTCCCTTTTGGTTTGCATAGTTGCTGTATTGTAGCTATTTCTAATACTACTTTGAAATGACAATTCAGGACAAGAGTTTTGTAAAAGTTTTTTTAATTGAGATAAGATTCCAATTTGTTTCACATAAAGAAAAATATCTTTCAGGATGTTGAGCAAAGCTTTGTATTCCAGCTTCCACTGTTGGATATTAGCATTTGTATTTAATTAAGCTTTTGTACTATTTTAATACATGTCTTAAATATTTTTAATTGAAAGGCAATCTAGCCTGACAGAGTCACCTTGTATAGGAGATGGGTGCCATAAAAATTTAATAAATAAATAAATAAGCAATAAATACATCTATAGATAATCTCATAGGCTTGATCCCTTTATCGATGCAAAACCCAAGAATTACCCCATAAGTATCAACTGTATCACTGATTATGACAGAAAGATTAGCTGTGATTGTACATAGAATAACTTAACTTTCAGACAATTTGACTAGGATTATTCCTACTCTCTCTGGGTTTAATTCAGAACCTTCAATTTTCAACAATGATATTTTACCCACTGGGCTTGAGCCAGTAACTCTCACAGCAAGTCAAGCAACACTGCTAATCAAGAATTTGTTACAATTCTTGGGTGCAAATTTTTTTTAAAAAGATTCTGTCTAGCTCTGAATCAGTTCTTAATCTAACATTCATCCATGTTTGAAAGCAAAGTGGATTTAAAAGGGGAATCTAACTGACAATTCCATACATGCCATTTGTTTAAATGGATTTTTTTTCTGATTCATTCCTAGAAGAAAACAAAACTAAAGTTATTACAACTTTTAGTGACTATTATTATTTATATAAAAGTAAACCATATAATGATTATGTAGATTACATTACCATCTTTTCTCCTGGAGCTCAGAGGAATGTATATGATCCTCTTCTATACAAAAAGCAGAATAGAGTGAGATTATCTGGACTGTTACATCTCTGCTTATCTGTTTAGAATCTTTGTTTATGGGAAAGATATTTCATTTAGGCAAATGGTAGGCTCTCAGAAAATTTATACCTACATAACTAGCTAAAGCTATTAGTTTATCAACTATTTTTAGTACAGAAAAAGACATACAAATGATGAGACTGGAGCAATAGATTTGTTTTGGAAAAATATATTAATAAAAAGTTATGGAGTTATAAATATGGCATGAAGATAGTGAATAGAGTTTGGTGATGACCTTCAGCTTGGACAGCTTTAGACAGGAAATCAACAAACTCTTGCCAACTTCAACTTTCAAAGGCTCCTAGTTGTAATGAATAGAATACTTTTCAATGTTGGCCTCTTGGTTACATGTTATATCTGAAAGCATATCATTGCCTTCTCATTAAAATCTGATGGGCCATTGTGGAGAAAGCGAGAATATATAACCATATGATTTTGATGCTTAATGGTGAATGGGTATATCTGTCATCTTTATTTCCAAATAAGATCTACAGAGGTGTTTTTGCTGAATCCTTAGTCTTTTCAGAGGAATACTTGATGTAGTTTTTCCTCCATGCTAGATGGCAAATGTCCTCCCAGCTTCCAAAACAGATTGAAACAGAACAACCTTGGATGCTTTAAATAGTTACATAGATTAATTTTTAAAAATATGCATTTTAAAAAATGCATATTTCTCACAAGATGACAATACAGAGCAGAACAGAATCTTACCTTGGGATAGGGTCACCTCTAAAATATGGGATAAATATGAGAAAAAGAATAATATGAGATAATATGAGATAAAGGAACCTTTTAGAATTTAATGACAAGAAATATCGGAATTCATATCTAACTATATTAATTATATGTGTATAACGATATATTGGGTAACATGCTCTAGTTCACTACATTTCACATAGGGTTGGCCTCCTACGGGTCCCGTCTGCTAGACAGTGCCATCTGACGGGACCTAGGGTTAGGGCCTTCTCTGTTGCTGCCCCAGCCCTCTGGAATCAACTTCCCTCAGAGGTTCGTACTGCTCCTTCCCTCCTAGCTTTCCGTAAACTTTTAAAAACACATCTTTGCAGACAGGCCTGGGGCGTGTGAGCTGTGCTCTGCCCCTGGGCCTTTGATTGGGAGTGTATGTTGTATGAGTGAGTATAGTTTTTATAGTTTCATAGTTTTATATTGTACCATTTTTTAAGTGACCTATGTATTTTGTACTTATATTTCTGTTGTGAGCCGCCCTGAGTCTGGGGAGAAGGGCGGCATATAAGTCAAAATAAATGAAATGAAATGAAAAAATTTTCTTACAAGTAATTGATGCTGATTTGAATACTAGTTTAAATGAATTGTGATTCATATTATAGACAAAGGAAGTTTTGCTTTGTATACTATAGATGGTCTACAAATCCCACTTATCCTGTAAAGTCATCTGCACCAGATGGATTGCAGCTTGAAGACATTCAGATGAGCTCACAATACAAACAATAATTGGAGGATAAAGGGTGGAGTAATGTCGTTACCTCATTGAGTCTTCTTACTTAACAGAAATAAATACTTGTGAGAGCATGGACTAGGAAAAGAGAAAAGTATTCAACTCTCCAGTTATTCATGAAGCTGGCAGGATAACTGGGACAATAATTATTCTTACGATTGTTGTGACAGAAATATGAAGTGTTAAGTAACTGCAATGGGTATGCATAAAATTGGAAATGTGTTGTGTTTCATGCTTGGAACAAAACAGCTCCTTCAAAAAGTTCCATTTGTTAAATCCTTCATTTGCGTGCGAATGATGAAGACACTTGGTGACAACTAACAAGGCTTTATTCTCCTACTCCAACTCCAAGCAAAAAGCAAAAGGCACACAGGTCTTTGTATAGGGCTTGAAACCCGGACAGAGTGAACCAATAAGAGTTCTTCTTTGTTTGCGCCTTGTGCATGCGCACAAGGCTGGTGCCACTCTGTCTGGTCCCGGGCAGCTTTTAGAATGCGGGGACCATTTGCAACAATTCTGGGCCTGCTGAGTTTCCTCATCAGGCCCAGGACACAACGCCTTTCCTCCCTGGATAGAACACACATAATTCCAATTTTCTTTACAATAATAATAAATTAAATTAAAAGAAAATAATAGTCTGCTCACATGCAGACACCCTTCTTATAACTAATAGGATTAGCTAACCAACCCACTCTCTAATGTGGACTTCGTGTGTCTATCTTCTACCCCACATAGATCCCATTCCTCAACCTAGACCTGTAAGATCCGTTGTACTGACAAGAACCTCACATATTCGCCTAGATGCTTAGAAGGGGCCTTAGCCCATTGTGACCTACGCAAGGTTAGGGAGGGTGCCTGGCCTGTCAGCTCACCTGCCCAGCTAGGCAAACCAGGACTTGTTCTTAAGGGCACCTGGCCTACCGGCCCATCTGTTGGGCTCGCTAGACCAGGACTTTTATGCACAAATTTTGCAGATGACCCCTTGTGAGGCGTGCCGGCAGAATTGCCAGAGCTCTCCCCAGGCTCCGTGAGAGCAGCTGAAGTTTCCCAATCCTCTCAATTGGCTGAGGATTCCCCAACTACTCTGGATGGCTCCAGGGAACTTAGTCCCTCGAATCCATGACCAGTCTCGGACGTGACCTGCATTGTAGGTGTGCCTCAATACTCCCAGTCCCCTGTGGCCGAGGTGCCAGAGTCAGGAGCCGCCTCTATGGCAAACCTCGCCTCAGGTGAATTCCTGTTTGGAGCTCTTGTGGATATGCATGACTCCCTGTTCGGCGCAATAGCTGAACTCTGAGGATGCCCTTGCACCTCCCCTGGGAAATCTCTAGCGACCTGCGGTACTTCCCAGGAACAGTGAGATTGTGTCTCAGAAGGTTGACCTGAAGTGAGACATGGTTCCTGGGCCCCCTCCCCCCCGAGAGCAGAGGCAGGGGCAGAATCCAGAGGGGACAACCACCAGCACAGTTGATTGATGTGACGCCACAGGATGCGGCCATTTTCCAAGGTCACTTTGTATGATAGAGGTCCAGAGATCTTACAGATGACAGCAGGAACCCACAGATAATCAGGAGCGTAGTTCCTAGCCCAGACCGGATCACCCAACTGTAGTCTCCTTGGTGCCCACGGTTGCGGTCTAGGTGCAACCTGTCCAATTTAGTAATGAGTCTGCAACCCCAGAGAAGTTCAACTGGGCTCTTCCCAGTGGTCATGCAAGGTGTGGTGTGGTGTACAAGAAGAAAGTCAGCTAACCTGTGATGCCAGCTACTGAACGTGAGTCTTTTGAGTGCATTCTTGGTGGTGTGCACCATCCTTTCAGCTTGCCCGTTGGTGGAAGGGTGGAAGGGAGCTGATTTTGCATGCCAGATCAGGTTGGCCTGAAGAAAAGCCTGGAACTCAGAAGAGGTAAATTGAGGACCATTGTCTGAAACCAGGACATCTGGAAGTCCATGTGATGCAAAAATACCTCTCAACACCTGGGTAGTACTGGCAGTAGTAGTGGAGGAAACAGGAACAACCTCTAGCCACTTGGAATGGCTATCCACAAGGATAAGGAAGAATTGCCCCTAGAAGGGCCCAGCATAATCTAAATGTACCCTTGACCAAGGGGTGTGTGTCCCACTTGTGTACAGGGGCCTGAGGCATTTCAGGCCGTGATTGTTGGCACCCATGGCACCCGTGCACCTGAGCCTCGATAGCTTTATCAAGCCCAGGCCACCAAAGATGGCTGCGTGCAAGCGCTTTCATCCTGTCTATCCCAGGATGTCCCTCATGCAGAGAGATCAAGACTCTAGACCTCAATGAGGCTGGGATGACTACCCTGCTACCCCATAGGCACCCATTAAAGGTAGACAGTACATGTCTCCTTTGCCAAAAGCTTTGAAATGTCACATCTGGACACGTGTCAGGCCATCCTAACAACACCCATGTCAGCACGTGTGTAAGCGTGTGATCAGTGGCAGTTTCAGCAGCCACATCCCTAGCATTGAGGGGAGATTCAGGCAACTCCTGAACGGAAAGAATATTTATGACAGGAGCAGGGTCTGCTTCTACCTGAGTTAAAGGCAATCTGCTTAGGCCATCTGTATGGCCCATTTCTTTTCCAGGTTTGTGAACTAGAGTGTAGTCATATGCTGACAGGAAAATGGATCATCTCAGCATATGAGGAAAAATGATATGTGGTGTCTGTTTGTTAGTAATAAACAAACCCAACAGAGGCTTATGGTCTGTATAGACCGTGAAGTGGCAGCCATATAAGAAATCATGAAATTTCTTTATGCCAGCCACTATGGATAAGGCTTCTCTGTCAATCTGAGCGTAATTCCGCTCTGCAGATGACAGAGTCCTTGAATAATAGGCCACAGGGACTTGTGTCCCATCAGCCTTCCGATGGCTAAATACTGCTCCCACCCTATAAGGAGATGCATCGCATGTGATGCAAACAGGCAGTTGCTCATTGAAATGCGCTAAAACAGCATTAGAAGTGAGCAAAGCCTTAACCTCATTGAAGCTCTTGTCATGGACTTTAGTCCACTGCCAAGGAGTCTGCTTATCTGAGCCTATGTAATGGCTCTGCCACTGCAGCTTTGCATGGTAAAAGTTTAAGAGCCCCAAGAAGGCTTGCAGCTCACTCTTGGACTTGGGGCTTGGGGCCTGTTGAATAGCTTGTAGTTTAGCTTCAGCAGGGTGAATGCCTTGGGCATCAATCCTGAAACCTAAGAAGTCAGTGGACGCGACTCCTATCTTGCATTTATCTTGCTTTAGTTTAAGGCCTGCTTTTCGAAAATGAAGCAAGTCAGCCCTTAATCTGCCTGCTAAATTTTGAGATGACTTCCCAGCAATGAGGATGTCATCGAAGTAGGGACAGACCCCAGGAATACCTCGAAGTGTGCTTTCTGTGACACTTTGGAATATGCCAGGGGCTACATTGACCCCAAATTGCAGTCTCTTGACCTTGAAGGGCCCCCTGTGAGTTATAATAGTCTGGGCCTCTGCAGCTGCCTCATCAACAGGGAGCTGTTGATAGGCCTGTGCCAGGTCAAGTTTCACAAAAATGTGCCCTTTCTTGAGGGAGGCTAGGATGTGGCTTACAACAGGGACTGGATAAGCGTGCACCTTATTCAGTGTACATTTGTAGTCTGCACATATACATATTTCCCCATTAGCCTTTAGAGGCGTTACTATGGGGGTTTCCCATGGACTAGAATCCACAGGTTCTAAAATGCCCTGCTGGAGTAATTTGTCCAGCTCAGCATATATCTTACCCTTGAGGGCAAAAGGTACCCTCCTAGGCTTAATCCTGATAGGCATGATGGCTGGGTCTAACCATAGAGAATTGGGAGGCCCCTTGTAGGATCCTAGTTCTGAACTAAACACATCTGCAAACTCCTTACAAACCTCTGCAAGGCCCAGTATTTGCAAGCTGTGCAGCCCAGTTACTTGGATTCCCAGAGCCTCGAACCAATCAAGTCCAATAAGACTTGTACGTTCACCCCCAACAACCACCACATCTAGGTAACCTTCAAAATCTTTATACTGTACCTTAAGGGTGGCCTCCCCCTTAACACACACCATAGAATTTTGAAAATCAGTGAGTATTAGATTCGATGGCCTGAGTTTAACTCGAAGGTCACTACTGCTGCAAATCCTTTTGAAGGTATTAATTGAAATAATGGAAAGAGCAGACCCAGTGTCCAACTCCATTGATAAGGGAACCCCTTGCAACCTTACGTTAATGGAAAGTTTCTTCTTAAGGGGCTTATGTGTCCCTGTTCTCAGAATTCTCCTATGCGATGCACAGAAACCCACCCTGTGTGGGCTGGGGATCCTGGTACCTTTCTGAAGCAATTCTTCCTGAGGTTGAACCTTCTGGTGGCCCAAACAGACGGATGCAATGTGGCCTTGCCTGCCACATGCCTGGCAAATGGCGGAGCGGAACTGGCAATCAGCTCGCTTGTGGCGTCCTCTGCACCTGAAGCATTGAAGAGATGCTGGGGCCTTGACCGGATGTCCCTTCTGCCTCCTCTCAGCTGGCTGGTGAAGTCTGTTGACCTCCTCTTCAGGATCCACTTCTGATCCTTCTCGAGCATCCTCTTGACGGACAGTAGCTGTGTCTGAAGGATTCCTGGTGAGGTGCAAGGCCTTCACAGCCCCGCCTGCTGCTTCCTCAGCTGCCACCTCTTGCAACGCATCTTGGAAGGAAACATCTTCTTTTGCAAAAATCTTTTGTTGTAAATCTCTGCTCTTTAAGCTGCAGACAAAGCGATCTCGCAACCTCTCTTCCAGATCCTTGAACTCACAACGTCTGGCTGCTTGCCTTAAGGCCACAATAAAGTCCACAGCAGATTCACCTGGCCTCTGGTCTCTCTGCTCGAACACCTGCCTCCAAGCAATGACGGATAACTTCGGTTGGAAGTGTTCCTTCAACATTTTCTTCAAGTCAGCATATGTTACTGACTCCAGAGGTGCAGGGGCCACCAGATTTTCTGTGATGTCAAAAGCTTCTTGTCCACAGGCACACAAAAGAGTTGCTGCCTTCAGGCCGTCTTCTCTAATCTGATTTACTCTGAAGTAGTTCTCCACCTGTGCTACATAGGAATTCCATCTCTCTGGGTGGGAGACATCGAAATCAGTCAAGCGGCTAATCTTCAACATCGTAAAGTTTACGATCTTCACCACTCGCTTCCTCTGCAAACTGCTATTTGGGGAAAGGGTCCTTTAGCCAAGCTCACCCTCCAGCGACACTATACTGGCAGGCTGGGACGCTGATTCAGCCGCTGTCTTTCCCTCTTCAGGACTTCCAGGGTAAGTCCTTAAATCTTTTGTTTCAGCTTGCAAAGGATCCCACCTTCGTCGCCAGTGTTAAATCCTTCGTTCGTGTGCGAATGATGAAGACACATGGTGACAACTAACAAGGCTTTATTCTCCTACTCCAACTCCAAGTAAAAAGCAAAAGGCACGCAGGCCTTTTTATACGGCTTGAAACCTGGACAGAGTGAACCAATAAGAGTTCTTCTTTCTTCACGCCTTGTGCATGCGCACAAGGCTGATGCCACTCTGTCTGGTCCCAGGCAGCTTTTAGAATGCCCGGGACCATTTGCAATAATTCTGGGCCTGCTGAGTTTCCTCATCAGGCCCAGGACACAATGCCATCCATGTGTTATGAGTTGGCCATATTTCACTAAAGCAAATTCAAAATGACTTAAGTATTTGATTCTAAGGTCTGAACCAAATTTCACTAACTCTAGAAACAATTTCTTTCAAATGTTTCAAAGTTGAAAGGCTAATTTTTATGAAAATGACCACAATATATGAAAAGTCCCACTCATTATATCATGATATATCAATAACATTCTTGGATTTCACATGTTTTCTTTCAAACTCAAAATGCTCAAAGTTGACATTTTGCTGGTCTTTGACTGAAAAACAATGTTTGATTTTATAGTGTTTTTGAACTCAAAATGCTTTTAGATGGAAAAGTTTTGCCCATTATTAGGGCTGCTTTTAGTTCATGGAAAAATATATGTGATATAAATATAACATCATAACATATCACAAATAAAAATGTTACCTTTTTTAACAATGAGGAAATTATGCAAGATTACACTCTCAATATTTGGCTAATATTACTATAGCAGCCAGTAGCAAAAATTTTCATTTCTGATTTTTAAAAACTGGTGAGAAACATATGAATGTTAACTGACACTCTTGGCAGTAATAATCTCTAATTACCCTAGATCTTTCTGAATGGAGCAGAGTGTCCATCCTCTCCTTACCAAATGATGTTGTAGTTCATCTGATCCACTTCTTCTGATGTCCTTTGTTACAAAAACAAGGTTCCATGCCAAAATTGCTTTGCTGGATGCCCTCCAGATTTGATGGAATTACAGTTCCCATAAATTCCAGCCATCCAGCAGATGATTACACAACAGATTGGATAAGCAATTACTATTTCATTTTTTGTGAGGGATATATTCATGACAGAAAACTCTACCACAAAGATTCCAATGTGCCATTTTAGCTTTGACTTAATATTATCAGTCCCAAGTATCATAGATTGTTTGATTGAAGACTGATCCATTGTGTCTGAGAAACTAGAATGATAAGCATACAAGACTTCTTGCATGGTGATTTTTTGGTTGTTTTTAAAGCATTAGTGTCAGTATAATTGTGTGCAGTACTTATATATTTGTGGGATGCATTAAAATAGAACAAGTCTATTGAGTTGCAAATTATTTATGTGGATTCCTAGGATAATGAGATGGTGACTTCCAGTTTCATCTTAGCCATGAAATCCAACTGAATGACTTTGGGCCAGTCATACTCTCTCAGGCCAGCCCACCTTTGTTGATATGGGAAAATAGGAGGAGGAAGTTGTGGTGGATATGTTTGCAACTTTGAGTTATTTGTAAAAATAATAAAGGTGGAATAGGTATAAATAAATAAAATAAAAATAAATATTTTTCATTACAATCAGTAATAACAAAAAACATCAATGTAAGCCAAATGATAACACTAAATATTAAAAATAAATAAGAATCAATTAAGCCTTTCATCATAGAAAAAACACCAAGATTTAGTAAAGATTATACCTGAAATCATTTTAAATATCAGTGCTTTATTGAAATAAATTGGAATTGCATCCAAGCAAAACTTAACTTGCAATCTTATATGAATTAACCTTGAAATAAACCCTACTGAATTCAATGGAACTTCGTTTGGTAACTCATAGCATTACATTATGGATCTAACTCAGTTTGCCTTTAGTCCTCCAGCTTTACAAATAGCCATGGGATCTTAAAAGTTCTAAAGTGCCAGTCTGTTTTTTTCTTCTCTAAAAGCCTAGAATCTTCAGTATATCAATTTAAGCATAATCTTTTGATCTATCATCTTCTGTCCATTAGCAAGTTCACAGGCATCTCAAGCTGAGAGTCAATACAGGCATAAGAACATAAGATCAGGAAAAGGGATATAACTTTCTTCCATTCCCCAATCCTATTTTATTTTTCATGAGGTCAACCAAAATAACATTGCTATTTTGTTCTCTTCCTACCTTTGAAGGAAAATAAATCATTAAGAAGACTCTATAAGTCAGCCTGATTCACTGCCTGACAATTTTATCTCTTTTCTTAAGATGGGAGCAATAATCTAAGATATCAATTACTCTAAGAATCTTCCTTCTTGAACATTTGTTGACTATACTGAAATGGAAGTGATGGCATTCTGTCTTCTCAGCCAAAGCTCAAGAGAGTACCTTTGTTTTCTGGTCCTCCTTTAGACTAAAGCAGAGCCACAGACATTTCACTTCCAGGCTGCAAAGCACATACTGATGTAAGACTTTGAAAAGTTAAAAATCAATACTTGATTTTGTTTTTGTCAATGCAGGCAGAATTTTCTGCTATATCAAGAGTTGGTTTCTTTAGAGGAAGCTACAACTGAGCAAAACTAGGGGTAAGAATGGGGAGGAACCAACCAGCTTTGTAGAAAGAAAAGCTGAAAAAAATTAAATGTAAGTTTTGTGTTGACATAATCCAGGTTAAATCTAAAGAAGAAAAATACTTACTTTTGTCAAATGAGAGGCTATTTTATCACTCAGAGAATGTCACATCAATTGTAAAGCCATCAGCCTCCAGGCTTGTTGGTGATTGCTTCATATTTACTGTTAGTCCAGCAATGGAGATGGTACTTTTACAGTCTTTGGACAGACTAGAGAGTGTGACATTTAAAGTGTTGATTTTTGCAGCACTTATGTTAATTGTTGTAATTTTCCTGATGAACCACCATTCTGGTTGCCTGATGCAGCCAAGATAGTTTTACATTTTCTATGCAGGCCTTCTTGCCATTTGGTCTGTGTAGTGTCAGCTTCGAGTGCTACTGAAAGCAGACAAAATTGCAAGCAAATTGCATCAGATTGCCAACATTGTGAAAAGGTAAATTGCTTGCAAATCTATTTAAACCACTGCCCTATTTTCATCAGCTCCAGTACTTGGTATTCATGATTGCTTAATTGGCGACCTTTCCTATTGTGTAGTGCTTTATGGTGTAATGGAAAGCGATCTTTACCAAACCAATTACCCTTTTTTTTCTCAGCACTACATTATTGCTGTGATTGCAACTGCCAGTCCTTTGTAAATGAACTTTCTGATTTCAATGATGTTTTTAAAATGTAAGATAGAAAAAAGTGGCATTCATATTGTGTGATGTTCTATTTTGAAGCCTCTTTGTAGTTACTATTGTCTGGGAAAATGGACTGAAGGGTTACACAGTACCTACAAATATCCATGTAACTATTATTAATATTATTATAATGTCTTCCTTTGTACTGCAGCTCAATTAGGAAAGGATAGGAGAAATATTTTGTCACCCTGTCAAGTGCATAGGAAGTGCTTTTGAGGCTTCTTTTTGACATGTACATTATCTCTACTAATAATACAAGATTCCTGTTCAAGAAATGAGAATAAATCTACAGAATCTATGGTCCATTTAAATTAAATAGATAAATAAATATGGTATTTTAAAAAAAAGTGATTAAATAAACATCTGAGATCACCAGGTTTCTTAAATGTCACATATGCTGAAAGAGCACGGACAACATAAAATGGGAAATTTGAATATGTCGTATGTCTGAATTGTAAGTGGCAACTATATGTTCCAAAATATAGGGAATAATAAACGGACTACACATTATAAAACTATATATTCATATATTATTATTAGCAGTTTGATTTCAGCAATGAGGATTTATTCATTTTTTAACATTTGAAAAGATCTGATATTGTGAAAGAACAAAATGTTGGTCATTACTGTTCATTCTTTTCTTTGTAACATATATAGTGACTGTCTCTAGGAGAATTTTAATTTTGTATAAGTTTACAAGATTATAACATTTCCTATAAATGGCAATGCAAAAATACCTCTAGTCATACTTTAATAAAATAAGAGATGTAGCAGCTGAACACATCATTACACCCCCTAGAGACTGGAATTCTATTGCATCAAATAAAATGAGGGCTTCGGGAGAAAAACTACTATTTTTGGCTCTTGATTTGAATGATTAAATTAAATTCTCTTTGATTGGATTTTTCAAATTATTTGGTTGTTTCAAGATAACACTAGTTTTGTTATCAAAAATGTTTGATAACAATGTTTCTATGCAACAGAATACATAAAATTCTCCAGGCAAAGGTAACAAAGGTTCATTTGACATATACCCTGTATTATTTTGGAAAGCAAATTCCATTTACCAGGCTATATAAGCGTAAAGATCATGTAGGTACCATTTAGAGGGATAGTTTTGATATAAACAGAAAATGTGTCACACAGTGTTATGAACGTTCATTTACTGTGGCCACAACCTTAGACAAAATAAAGCATGTGCATCAGGGTATAACACTGGCAGAGATGTGTGAGTGAGTCACATTATTGCCTTGTAACCTATCATCTATCTATCATACCTATCAGCAGTAGACAATGATGTCCTATCTATACTGAAATAGGATTTAGGTTCCAGCTTGATTACCTTCCATACAGAAAATGCTGTGATAAGGGACTTTCTTGTCCTACTCAGGCAGCACCTGCAGGGCCTGATGCTGGTCATTTATATAATTGTTAAACAAAATGTACATCAGAAGACAGGAGCCTGCAGGGCTGGGATCATATCAAGTAAAAGGGAGGAAAGAATATTAGAACTAGAAAGATTAGCAGTAAACCCTAGGAGTGCTATCAAATGCTAATCACATGGTAGGACATACTGTAGTAGCATCTCTATAACAGAAATAACTTCAACTTTGATGCAAGAAATTTTTTGGTGTATGTTTATGGGCAATTTATTGAGTTTTTCCCTCAATCCATCACAACTGAAATTTTCTCTAATTGGACCATCTCATCCCAAATTTCCTGCCTAATTGAACTTGCTTATGTATATATTACTGATTTAATAAAAGCTGAATTATTAAAACTGAATCAATTTTTCTTTTTGGTTCTTTATCCTATACATTAGTTGGTATGAAGACAGTGCTTGTTTAACAGTGTGGTATTTCCTCTTTCTAATAAGATACATCTCTGCAGGTAATTTTGACATCACTTGAAACCAGTTGACCATTTTCAATTCCCAATTTCAACAGGATCCTGTTAGCAGATCCACTTGTCAGGAATGATATCTAGAAAATTAAAATAAAGATGAATTTGAGTAATCCTTAGTACCCAATCCTGTAGAAAGGAAGAAAACTGTTGATTATGATTTCACTAGATTAACCTAAGAACATTGATCCCTGACTTTTGGACTATGATTATGGTTATTCATTGGTAATTTAGTATTTGTCAGTAACACTGGCCAAAAGCAACATTTTTTTGGAATCTGTTAGATCTCCTGTTGCATCTTATTTTTTTGTGACTATATCACAGTACTTTTTTTGCTTTAAATAAAATTTATATTACTTCTGGTGATGCTATGGAGAGATCTGATTGCAATAATGGTGAAATAGCTTGAGAAACTTAAAATGTAGGTAATGTTAGTGCCAGCTTTGTGCTTTGCTTCATGGATTCTCTTCTGAACTTAAAAATCAAAACAAAGATTATCTAGATTAGTAGAAAGCTACCTTGAAAAGCTATATCTTGTGAATATGTACCTTACATATGGCAGCCATTTTGGAAGAATGGCCATAATCAAACCTCACATTTCTAAAGGTGTCTATTGGCCCAAACTGACATACTTCTGTTTTGCTCAAACTTCAGATTAAATTGTATTATACTGCCTGTACTTTTCTACAGTCATATCCTAATAGCATATTTATATATATTTCATCTTAATATATAAATGTAACTAGTTTTTTATTCTTACCCATTTAAAGTTATGGCATCATAGCATATTAGCGTGCTGCAATATTTCTTTTAGCATATCAGTTTCTACTATGTAATTATATTGCTACTTTATTTTCATTCTGATAGGCACCACAATTGTTTGCATTTCTATGCTAGAGATACTGCATAACCCCTGCTTTTATACAGAAGTTGGAAAGCATATAGATGAGATGTGCAGTTGATCCGATTATCAAATTACAATAGTATGCTCATAAACTAAAGTGAATGTCTAGATGCATTGTATTGGAACAAAAGTATATATTTTTAAATAGGTACTTGAAAAGCGTCCTTCTAACAAATAACAAAATTATAACCATTCATCTCAACAATCAGTAATTCCTAGCTGCTTACAACTTAGTCAATGAAACAGTAAGAGACACAACAGAAATGCTATAATATATGTTTTTCATTTGTCAAATGCTTCTTTTTTTCCACAGTATTTTTATAAACCTTTCAATCTGCTCAAGGAGAAATAGAAACCCAAGCAAGAAGGAATTAAAAATCTGATCTATGTATTTATCTATTATTTCACTCATTCCATATCATCCCCTCCCAAGGGATCTCCAAGGCAGCTGGCAGACTGGGAACATCATGTAAGCCATGGATATGTTTCTAAATACTGATAATTATTATTATTAACTTTACTATTATTTTTATTACTTTCAGTTCTATTTTGCACTACTAAAAATTGCATTAACCATTATCTTAGTCTGTTAAAACACCAACAAGAAAAAAAGAGGTTCATTTTCTCGTAGGAGATACCTAGGTTGGTTTTCAAGGCAACCCGTATATTCATTTCTAATAGCTGAATAAACTATTAGTAAGGAATTATAACTGATAATTAAGACCAACTGAAAACTCAGTATTTAAGCCTGGAAATACTATTCTGAATCCTGAACTCAGTTAAGTTTTAGTGGATCTTACTTTTCTGTAGATGATTCAGATTGGCATAGAAGGAAACATTTTAAAAGGCTATTAATTTATTTGCTTATTCCTATACTGATTGTGAGAATAGCAGAGGGAAGGAGTCTTATGCAATCTTGCTGCAGAAATTTGGTTGCTTAGGAACAAAAGGGAATTTGATGTGTGTGTATTATATGAAGAAATCTGTAAAAAGCATATTTTCATTCAGCTATTCAATACTACCTCAAAAATTATTATTCATAACAGAACTGAGTTTTCTTTTTCCATACTGAAATGGCAAACCAGATGATTTCCAGAACTCAGATTTCATAGCTTAGTTTCATTCTAAACAATAACAGTATAATCATTCGTAACTGCTTAGCTTTATGCATCAGGAAAATCAATATAAATATATTTTCAGTTATTTTATCTATGCTGCCTCTGCTATTAATGCTATGCATAAGCTTAGTTGTAAAAGAGAATAATGGGCAATAGCATTAAGAATATGCAACTTCAATGAATTCAGTAGTATTAGTTAAGTTATTTAGCTCTTTCTTTGTATTTCTGCAAGGAGATTGGATATTATCGATAAGATAAGCAGTAATCTATTAAAGTGTTATCCTATATTCCTCTAAATTTATTTGGGAATAAGTCCCATTACACTTATCGGATTTTTTTTAAGTAGACATATTTAGGATTTTATTGAGCAGTTTCAAATGAGCAAGGAAGGACCAGTTGATTAGATATCTAATATTTAAGGGGAAATCATATATTAGGTAATGAAAATGAATTCCCTCTACTCTCCTGGTATAGGAAAGAAATGATGGATCTATGTGAATGAGCAGATGATGGGAAGAATTTAAAACAGAATCCAAGTAGAGCAGAAATATTAAGAACCTGAGCAATCCACATGAATTTTACCTCTTTACTGTCATGGCTCAAGTTAAATCTTTGTATTCTTTTTTACACAAACTTGAATCCGGGTAATGCAAGATCTTGACCAGTATAATGCATGTACTCATAAAAAGAAAAGATTAGGCTTAGGATTTTTCTTCTTGCAGATGGGGGAAATGTTCAGAACTGGCCACACAAGTAGTGGACGAGAGTGTGAAGCTTCCTTTCTGCATGTGCAGGAGATAAGTTGGGTACAGGAAACCATCCTCCCCAGTGATGGGATTCAAATATGTGAACAATCGGTTCTCTGTGTGGATTCCGCTTCCAGAAGTCTGTTCTGGGCCTGGGCAACAAAAAATTAGCTACCGGTTCTGCCAAACTGGTGCGAACTGGCTGAATCCCAACATTGATCCTCCCCCCCGCCACCGCTACTGCTGCTAGTCTGTGGAGCCAGAAAGATTGGGACAACTGGTATAAAGAACTAAGTATCATTTGAACGAAACTGCTGTTGTAGTTCATCTGGAATATTTGTTGAACTGGCACTCTGGGTTTTATAATGTCTGAATATTGTTCACTAGTTAGGAGTCTGGCAAAAGAGTTACTTTGGAGGACACTATATTTTTAGTTATATTTTAACATGTTGATGGAGCTGATACAATAGCATCTATGAAGAGGAGTATCTTTTATTGATAAACCACAATCATACTCTAGTAAGCAAAAAACTGGATTGTAATCCTCCCTCTGTGGCCTTATCCACTTAGATCCATTTCTAATTGAAATATATAAGCACTTCTAATCAATCAACAGCCAATAAATTAACAATACCTCCAAAATCAGGCATTTCAAATGCCGTTGGGATAGTACGGGCCTAGCACAGGCAAGTCAGAAGGTTTAAATGTGATGTCATTTAGCATTCATTAGTTACCATTTTTGTGTCAATTCATCCAAAATTAGCTACAATCTGTTACTTCAAATATCACTCCATCTGACTGAGATTCCAAAGAAGAGCATAAGAAATACAGCTTTTACTATTGTTGCATCTATATTCTGGAATTATGCTGCATGGAGAATGCCATATTGATAATAATTGATTGATAAACATAAATTTAAAGAGAACTCTGCTCTTCTGTTTGGTGATTCCACTAGGAATTTGATCTTTTATATCCCCCTGCCACTAGGCACTTAGAATTCCCATAGTCCTGAAGATCAAGCAAATATTTTCAGACTAAGAACTGTATTATGGCATACTGAAGACTACCTAAGAAGTGCCTGGAAGTCCTTCATGTCTACAGTAAGGGACCAGAAAATCATCTACATTCACACACATTTATTCCCTATATACACAGAAGCCAACTAAACACAGAACATGAAGTTTATTTCAGCACTGGAAAGTTGATAGTCTTCTGTCATATTCAAGGCTGCAGCCATTTTCATTTTGTTTTCAGTTGCCACAACAATAGGAGGAGGGAGATGTATTCTTTTAGTTTAGACATAACAATAACTGTTCTGTGGGAACCAAGGTCAAACTACCTAAGTTTTGGCGGCCTGAGGCTTCTGTTAGAAAGCCTGCTAAAGTAGTTAATTGGGGATTGTCATGTATGACATATTGAAGGGATGGGAAGTTCAACTTGTTACTTTGTAACCTGGGGAAGGAGCTTTCAGTCTTGGTTTCACCTTTGTTCATGCCAATACTATGTAGCCATTAAATGTGTTCTTTGAGGAAAGCAATTGCCTCGGAGTTCTTATTTCTACTCGTCTCATCTATCGGAACCATGACATTAAACTAAGACTCTAAAATACACTAACCCACGGGGTCCTGAGTCCTGGTCACATATCTAAATTCTAGGAGGATGACAAAGACTCAGGGAAGATGTAGAGATGGAAAAGAAAGGGAAAATAATCTCAAGCCTCGGAGTGGTGGCGGATGGAGCACAGGCTGCTGCCCAAGTGGAAAGTGCAGTCCTTGCAGCTGGAGCAAGACCAAAGGCCCGAGAGGTCCAGTCAAAGAAGCTGACTCAGAGAGAAAAAGTGTTCATCCTCAGAGGGACTTGGCAGTCAAATGCTGCCATGCCACTCAAAAGCACAGTGAAAGCTGCAGAGGTCAAGTTCTCACTGATCTTGTCCCAGAGGTTCCATTCACCTGTGATGATGACAGCAAAATGACTGGCCACCTGGGATGAGTCAGGAGAATGGAAATACCTGACTGGTATCCACAGCCACTTGGTCGAATCCTGAAGGAGAAGCTTGACAGGCTGGAGAAGGGTGAAGGAGGACAGGCCACGTGCCAGGTGATTTCAGGTAGGCAAGAGGACAGGAGGCCCTGTGAGTCTCCATCACCTCAATGAAGTTCCTGTCCCATACCGGTGGCACAGGCCACTTCCCCACTGCCAAAATCAGGAGTCCTGTGCACTGGCAGAGCCCTGACCACTATCAACGCCATGCCAGTCTGGATCGACCCCAGCAATAGGTCAGTCCCGAATATTACCGGCATTTGGCCAGCTCTGACCGATGCTGGCATCATGCTAGCCCAGACTGGCATTGCCGTTCTCCCAGCCCTGACTGCTATCAACACCTGATAAGCCCTGACCGCTATTGGCACTATGCCAGCCCTGAGAGCTGGTGGCACCCAGCCAGCCCAGATCACTACCAATGCCCAGCCGGTCCCGATTGCTACCAGTCCTGATCACCATCAGCATCCTACCAGCCCAGGACCCCCACCAAGGGTCTTCCATTTAGGGGGATTTCAGCAGTCCCAACCCCAGTTGCCTGGGTTATTGCAGGCTCTCTGGGACCAACAGCCTTCAGATCCACCCCCAAGCCCACTTTCAATGGTGATCCCAAGAAGGTGATTATTTTCTTGAACCAGATGTGGTCTCATGTAAATCATTATGATTGTACTTATTTAGACGAAGCCAAAATGATTAACTCTGTAGCCACAAATTTGGAAGGGGAGGCTACAGAGTGGATAGCTGTACTACATGATTAGCAGGCACCAGAGCTATAGAATTTTGATCTATTCACATGTAGGCTGAGAGCCAAGTTTGAAGATGAATCCCAGGCTGTACAAGCAGAAAAGGACATCCATGATATGAAGCAGAGGGGTTGGCCTGCAAAAGAGTACATAAGAGAATTTCAAAGGGTGATGGGACAGATCAGGCAGTGGCCTGACCAGTCATTGATCTACTACTTCAAAGCAGGGCTGGACCATGATCTCTTCTAGACATGCATCTGTAGAAGGAATCCATGATCGTACCATTTAGCTACTAATTTGGATATTGAACTGACCTGGTACCCCAAGTCTGAAACTTGAGGCCCTGACCAAGACGAGATCCAATGAGACACTAACCATCGCAGTGCCTCTACCTGATGTGATGACTGAATTGATTAGGGCTCTCACTGGATCCCAGATCAAATGCTTCAGGCATGGGCAATTTGGGCATCGAGCAGCAGACAGTCCAGTCCCTTTCCCTCCCCCCAAAAGTGCAACCACAGCTCCCACAAAGCCAAAGAAACAACCTCAACCAGCACAAGAGAAGTTGAATTGGGTCAGCCAGGGGCAAGTTGTACAAGTCGCCTCTCCTCTCCAGGAGAAGCAAAAAGGTTCAACTGAACACCTGCCCGCACCAGATCCCTATGACAGAGATGACACAGGAGAAGACGACCCAATGGTGAGTCAGCCTACCCCACCTTTTGCCCTTTCTGCCAAACTATTAGTACCTAAATCTGGGGCTCAGATGGATTTGAATGTTTTAATTGATTTGGGCTGCACTAGATGCTTGATCAACCTCCCCAAGGTGCTTAAGCTGCGCATTACGGCAAAAATGCTGCCGTTACCTATGAGGTTTGAGCAGGCTGATGGATCTCTCATAGAAGGATCCCTGGCCACTTATTTGACTGAGCTAGTACACCTAGAAATAGGGGAGCATTGGGAGCTAATCCGTTTTGTGGTGAACCCAAAAATGACAGAAGCAGTGATTCTGGGACTAGCGTGGCTTGACAAATGGCACCCAATGATCTGGTGGGAGAATGGAATGAGGACTCTAAGGCTAGCAACTGGATCCTCACCTCCTACCCTAATCAGTAGCCCATGTGAGACCTTGAAATCTGCTGTGAGTCCCCTGCTGGGAAAGCCACTCATCCCAAGTGAATATAGAGACCTATCAGAAGCATTCAGTGAGGCAGAGTGTGATGTCCTACTCCCCCCACAGAACCACTGACTGTATTATTGAAATTCTATCAGGAGCCAAGTTACCCAAGCCAAAAATGTATTCAATGAGCCCCCATGAGCTGAAGGAAATGAGGACATACATTGATAAGAACTTAACCAGAGGATTCATCCAGCCAGCAAAATCCCAAGTAGCCGCTCCTGTGCTTTTCAAGGAAAAAAAAGAATAGGTCGATGAGGATGTGCATGGACTATAAGGGGTTAAATGGTGTCAGCATGGAGAATATGTATTGCCTCCCTTTGATGAAAGACATGTTATCCCATTTGGCAAAAGGAAAAGATTTTACCAAATTAGACCTAAGAGAGGCGTATTACCAAGTGACGATTAAGGAAGGAGATGAGTGGAAAATGGCTTTTAACAGCCCCTTGGGAAGCTTCCAATTCAATGTTATGCCTTTCAGGCTGCAGGGGGCCCCTGCTGTGTTCATGCAACTGATAAATCAAGTGCTGCATGATCACCTGTATAAGGGGGTCTTGTCTACCTTGATGACATCCTCATCTACACAGAGACCATGGCATAGCATGTCAAATTAGTATGTGAAGTGCTCAGAAAGCTGCTGAGTATTAAACTATATGCAAAACTCTCAAAATGTGAGTTCCATCAAACACACCTGGATTACTTAGGATGTAGGATTTCCAGTGAAGGAGCTGAAATGGATACAGCTAAGGTAAAAGCTGTACTGGAATGGCAACCCCCACGGACCCGTAAGCAACTCCAGTTTTTTGGGATTTGCAAACTTCTACCGGCAATTCATTCCCTTCTTTGCTGAGATTGCTTTGCCAATAACTAAACTGTTAAAAAGAGGGAAAAGCCATGACCCTGCCAACCACTGCCTTGGTCCATAGAATGCCAAACTGCTTTTGAGAACTTAAAGAGACTGTTTGCAGCAGAACCTATTCTCAAACATCTCAATCCTGAAAAGCAATGCATCATCCAAGCTATGCCAGCAATGTGTTTGTAGCGGCCGTCCTTTTGCAAAGGAATGAGAAGGGGGATTTACAGCCCTGAGCCTACACCTCCAAAAAATTAACAGACACTGAATGAAGGTGGGCAGTTTGGGAGAAAGAAGCTTTCGTGGTAAGATGGACTTTACTCACCTGGCATCAATTTCTTGCCTTTTGAAGTATGGACTGATCACAAAAATCTAGAAGCATTCAAAAAACCCCGTAAGTTATCTCTTAAACAAGTTTGATGGGTGCAGTATTTTAACAGTTTCAATTTCACACTAAAATACATACCAGGAGGAAAAAATTTCCTAGCTGATGCCCTGTCCAGGCTGCCCCAATAAAAAAGCTGTTGAGAGGAGATTGTGAACTCCATCATTCTGCAACCAGAGTCAGTCTCTCAAGTAACTACAGGGGTGCCATCAGCTGGACCTGATAGTCCATTGACAAAAAGGCTGAAGGAGGAGTTGAAAACCGATTCCTGGTTCCTGGGAAATTAATCCATACTGACTTGTCAGGACAGGTTGGCTTGGAAGGGATCAAAGCTGTATCTACCAGAGATCCTTAGAGTTCAAGCCCTTCAACGCAGTCACAATAACAAACAAGCAGGTCACTTTGGATACCTGAAACTTTAAATTTGATTCGCCGACAATTTTGGTGGCCAGGGCTAAAGAAGGATGTTAAAGTTTATGTAAAAAGCTGTGCAATTTGTGCAACAGTGAAAAGACATCCAGGAAGGCCCCCAGCACTATTGCAGCAAGTCACAGATCCTTCCCAACCCTGGGAGGATATTGCCATGGCCATTATAGTGGAGTTACCAGAAAGTAGGGGAAATACAGAAATATGGACTGTGATTGACCTTTTTTCAAAGCAAGCTCACTTCATTGCCTGCTCTGGTCTCCCCTCCACACAGAAACTAGCAAGAATGTTTCTTAAACATATCTACCGACTCCATGGAGCTCCAAAACAGATTATTTCAGATAAAGGAGTACAATTTACTATGAGATTTTGGACAGACTTTCTTAAACTAATTAGGTCCACGCAGGGATTATCATTGGCTTTTCATCCATCTATGAATAGGGCTGCTGAAAAAGCTAATGCAACGGTGGAACAATACATCAGGTATTATGTTGATTGCTAGCAAATGACACGGGCCAACCTCCTCCCCTTTGCTGAAGTGGCTTATTACATAACATTACATACACATTACATAACAGCACTGGACTCACTCCTTTTAAAATAGCCACTGGTAGGGAATTCATTCCCATGCCTGAACTCCTTCAGGACCCTCCCATTTCTCAAATTTAGATCAGGGGTGTCAAACTGCCGGCCTATGGGCTGGATGCATCATGGCAAAACCATGCCCACCCATTGCTGGCAATGGAAAAAAGTCATGATATATCGTGACACGTCACGTGACGTTGTGAGTTTGACACCCCTGCTTTAAATCAATGGGTGACTTCTTGGAAAGCTGTTTGGAACAATGCAAAAGCGGCTCTAACAAAGCCTCAAAAATTTACAAAGAACAGCCATTTAGTATGTGTGAAAGGGTTTACCTCTCTACAAAATATCTAAGACTCAAACTACCTAATAAAAAAATGGGACCAAAATTCCTTGGGCCTTTTCCAATAGTGCAGATTATAAACCCAGTCCCAGTGGAATTAAAGCTCCCTCCCCTTTTAGGGAAAGTTCAGCCTGTGTTCCACTGCAGTCTATTGAAGCCATACCGAGAGTCCTCATTGAGACCTCCTCCAAAACAGGCACCTGGTCCCCTTGTCATGGAAGGAGAGACATATTACGAAATAAAACAAATTCTTGATTCAAGGGAAAGTTACAGTATCTGGTGCAGTGGAAAGGTTACCCACTATCAGAGGCCACCTGGGTAAAAAGTACTGAGGTAAAAGCTGATAGATTAATATGTAAATTTTATTATAGACATCCGAATAAGCCTAGGAGTAATTCCTGACTCTAACTCCTTCTTTACCTACAGGATTTCTCTCTTCTCTAGAGGATCCGACTGTCAACTTTCAAACAAACTTGGCTGCAGCCATCTTCATTTCATTTTCAGATGCCACAGCAATGGAAGGGAGATGTATTCTTTTAGTTTAGACATAACAATAACTCTTCTGCGGGAACCAAGATCAAGTTACCTAAGTTTTGGCAGGTGAGGCTTTTGTTAGAAAGCCCACCAAAGTAGTTCATTGGGGATTGTGATTTATAACATATTGCAGGGGTGGGAAGTTCAACTTGTTACTTTGTAACCTGGGGGGAACTTTCAGTCTTGGTTTCACCTTTGTTCGTGCCAATACTATGTAGCCATTAAATGTGTTCTTTGAGGAAAGCAATTGCCTCAGAGTTCTTATTTCTACTGGTCTCATCTATCGGAACCATGACAAATAGCAGAATGGTTTAGGGCAATGAATAGGAGGTTTATAAAGACCAGAGGAATAGAGATACTGTTACCATCACCATCTCTTTTCATTATCTAATGGTGGGCAGATACATGCTTTTTTGGAAGATAATGCAACATCCTAACTTTTACATTTGATTTATTTTAAATTCAAAAAGAATCCATTAGCCAGGTAGTCACATCTATTGAAAAGCAAAAGTTGCATAGGAAGCAGGTCTCAGTACAGGAACTTCATCTCTTTAATGCAAAAGATGTGTATTCCATTCCCTAGTGTATAAACTCGGCATCAGAGCAATCCCCTGTTAGAAGATAAATGGTAGTGTGAAACAACTGAGTATCACAGTCTGTGTTTTTAGTAATTATTCCATTTAATACAGCTAGTTACTTGCAAAACATATTCTGGATATAGCAATTTCCACCAATGTCTGTTTAGGAATGTGCAGGGCTCTTCATTTAACTCTGATATTGTTGGCATGTCAAAATTGATCATAGCTCTTGATGAATACCTCTTGGTTTTTTATGGAGTGCATCAAAGTGACATTTCACATTGTTTAAGTAGGAGTGATATGTTAGATTATATTTTATCTAAAACTGTGGAGCAGATGACCTCCCCAAAGGCTTAAATGTGTGAATCCTCTACCTAGATTATAATTAATAGGGAACTAAGGAAGAAATTCATAACAAAAGGCTAAAGAGTTGGGCAGAGCAACTTGTCAAAAAGAAGGAAATTCCACCACAGATTAGCTTATTTTTAAGCATGTCTGGCTCTACATACAAACATGATCTATTGCTTCCTTGTAACGGCTGTTTAGGCCCAGGTGCTCCAGGCAATGTCACAGAGCGTTGTAAATTCTGTCTGAGTCAGGGCAATTCTGATTGATCTCTGAGTGTAAAATCGATAAGAAGACACTGTCATTTTCTTAAAGGATGAGCTCGAAAAGGAAAATAAATTAAGACTCTACTGAATGTCTATCTCCCATGCTCATTAATTCAGTGTGGTCTGTACTTTGTTAATGTTATGTCCACAGCTTTAATCTTCCAGGTGCTCTTCCTGCAGAGAGTTGACAGCAACCCTTTATTATGTTATGTATATTTCATCTCCACGTGATGGAAATAAAATGCTTGTCTTCTTCCTCTCTTTAGCTCCTGATTAATCCATTTTCTTATTTTTCAAAAATATATCACTTGAGTGCTGATTAACTTGAAAATGGAAAGCCATTGTCTTTTTTGTATGTCCTTCATCAGAGCTTTACCTGCAGGTTGCTCATCTATCTTGGATTGTTATACCAAATAATAACTCCTGTACATTTTCTCTGTGGTTATTCATAGCAAGAAGATTAATTTACTTCTGCCCCTTTTCCTTCTTTTTTCTTCATTTTGTCTATCCAAGATTTCTAAACATGCTTTAACTTGATGTGGGGGTTCTGTTTGTAGGGAAAATGAGAATAGCTAACAGATCAGGTAACTTGTTCTTTACTATATCAGTTGCTTGTCTAACACTTTTATAACATGTGCCTTAGTTGTGAAACAATTAATGTCTAGACAACATCAATTATATTCTTAAGCCAAAGAACACCAGTGTTTTCACAGATGTACTATTTATTTTTCATGCTGTCATTTCTTTTTTCTTTTTCTTATTTTTATTTTCAAATTTCTGAGATGACTACAATCTTGTCCTTCATTTGATTTACATCCTTAGAAGATGTAAATACTAATTAAAGATTTATTTTACACCAATAACTTATCTAGCAACTTTGTTTGACATAGTAGACTATGAAGGGTTTTTTTTAGTTAAACTGAGACAATTTGAGAAAGGTGGCTTTAAATTATCTGATTTACAAAATAATCATTATGCTAATTTGACCCAGCATTGGAAATGAATATATAATGGGGTATTATCTTTTATGGAGTAGAAAGTTATTATTTATTTTTATTATGACAATGGTAAGTTATTGAAACAATTTACATTAGAAAATCTGTTTTACAGGTTTGGTGAGAAATATGATGGAGAATTTTATCCGAGGGAGGTATAGTAGAGCTGGCAACCCTGCTGAAGAATAAAGAATCAGGGAATAAGCCAGATTCTTTCCAGGTAAGGAGAGGACAGAAGATCACTCATATATGCTCTGAACAACTGCTCCACACAAGGAGAACACCGGACAGCAGACTGATAGGTCTGAGTGCTGGAAGAGGACAGGAATAGCCATCACGCTCACAACTCTGGTCAATACCTTTTTAAGTTCATCAACCTCACTTCCTAATCACTTTCAGAAATTATTCATTAACCACTTCTAAACTATTAGAGCCCTTAAGAAAGAAAAGTTTGAAAACATCAGGTATGTTTGTCTTTTACCTTGAATAGAACAAAATTTTAATCATAAATGTAAGAATTTAAAGAATTGGAAACAAAAAACAAAAAGCAACATACTATTTTGATTTTAGGAAATTGTGAATGGACTAAGGGTCCAGATAAATTTAGAATATTGATACTTTTAGAATAAGATTTTGGAATTGATTATAAAGAACAAATAGCTTCTAATGGGAAATAGATTTGTTTTGATTCTTGTAAGACATAACAGAGATAAATAATTTCAGTAGATGAAAAATATATATAAGCATATAAAGTGCAAACATTGCAACAATGAAAATACTGAAGGAGACTTTTGAAAAATGGAATGAGAAAATAGTAGCCACAATATTCACAATGTCAGTAATGAGGTCCACTTCTGTGGATAAACTATGTCCAAAAGATGTTATTGAAGAAATGACAGATTTGAAACAGTTGATTTGAGAAAACAGAAAATGCTATCGGATTTACAATTAATAGGCTAAAAGAATGACTTGGAAAAGAATGTTTTACTGAATCTATAAAACAAACTGACTGATATTTTAAAATTAAAAAGAGAAATACAAATTATTAATCAAGGGAGAGAGAGAGAGAGAGCTAGGCAATTTTTATTACTGAATTTACAAAAGAGGATTGTCAAGTCCTGAAAAACTCTATGTGGTGGAACAAAAATAAATGAAGGGAAATCAAATCCTATGACAATACTATGAACTAAAGATTAAGATTACTTGAAGTAAAAGGAAAGAGTATAAAGTTTGTTTATTTGATTAAGGTTAAAACAAGATAGTGTATGTTGTAAATTGACAACTCATTGTGGACTTTCTGTTCACACCAGGACTGAAAATATGAGGTTTTATGGATTTGTCTATAGGTAAATAATTATGGTTTGCAACCTTAGAAGGTGCTGAGAGCCACTAAATTAGTTAATGCTTGTTGTGATGCAGGTTGGAAGTAACTTCTTTGTATATTTTTTCCTTTCTTTATTATAGTGTTATTTTTTCTTTTTCTTTGTACTTATACTCTTTTATTCTCTTCTCTTTACATTATATTTTACTCTTTTAATCAAAATGCTTAACAAAATATGTTAAAAGAAATATGTAGGCCATATTGGGCCTATGCTAGGATTTTATAATCATAATAATAATGATGATGATAATAATAATAATAATAATAACAACAACAACAACTCTAGAAAAATTCTAGTCTGAAAATAGGTGATTAAATGTTCTATTGAAAAGTTTGGGCAGATTTAAAATCAATTATTATCAACTGATTGTTTTAAGGGTTTTTCCTGATGCCAAATTGAATTTGGTTTTCCCAGATGGCATCTTCTTTTTAATCATGTTCTAATTGATCAGTAGGGTCCAGGTGCTTTGACCAGTTCAAAGGCCCTTGAAATGCTCTCTTATTTGGGGGAATCCATGATAGAAGAAAAAAAAACTCTACAATTCATCTCTTATCAAAATCTCAATAATATTTTCTAAATGAGCATTTTTTGGGATATTTATAACATGGTCTAAAAAGTTGCACTTTTGATAATAACTCATTAATAGTTTCATGTCCTTAAAAATGTTAAAATGACATCTACAGAATTCATAAAAATATATTTAGGGCATAGTGGGCACTTCACATGATCTACTTGAAAAGATGGACATTAGATTTTCTATGCTGACGGTGTAAAACTTTTCGTCTATATAATATATGACAATTTGGTACCTTTATGGAATAGCACTTAAATGTATATAAATATATTAATGGAAAAAATCTTTAAATGATAAATATACCAAAATATTGGAATATGACTGGAATTATGATATCAAATATGGGTGCTGGCTAAAAGAACTATATTAAGAAACTAGAAGGTCATATTATTCCAGATGTTAAAGAATGGCTTTTAGAACTGTGTAACTTGTTTTAGAAAAAGCTAATCAAATGATTAAACAATATATATTATATGGAAAAGAAGTTGTGATCTTTTGGATAACTTTAATATATAAAATAAATTTCTTTTTTGTTCTTTAGTCTGGGCTTTTTAACAAAAATCTTTCTTTGCTTTTTTGGGGGGCCTCTTTTTCTTTAGGCATAGTTTCATTTAATTATCTCAGGTAAATTGTAGTCCCCATAAACCTATTGGGCAAACAATTGCAGAGTTCAGATGCACAGTTCAATACAGAAATTGTTCAACTTCAAGAGATTGACCTGAACTAATAAATAATATTGTAACAAGCAATTATACGGAAGATTTTAGGATATCACATATATTTTGGAATATATATACACACATACATTCATATATAAACATTCTAATTATAGTAATGGGAGAAATATAGGGATAAAAATAATGAATTTTTGCTGCATCCAAACTATGTTATTATGTTCTTTAACCCTTCCAAACAAATGAGCATGTCAAAATGCCCCACACAGACACATATGTCTTGGATGTACAGATAGTTCCCAGAATTCTCAGTTGGAAAATCTCTGGACTCTGTTCTCTGGTTTCTTTAGTATATCCCACTGAGAGTTCAGTAAGGTAGGAAAAATAAATAAATAAAAAACAAACTACTCTTGTGAAGAGAGTAGAGTTTATTAAACATTAGTCTTTCTTATTAGCATTTCAAAACCATTAAAGATTAGAGAATATCTGCTTGAAGGTATGCCACTGTAAAAAAAAAACAGCAACCAAACAAAACAAACCTAATCTGATTTCTTTCTTTCTTTCATTCAACCCTTGTTCCTTCGATTTTCCTCACAACAATTTTGAACCTGTGAAGATTAGGCTGAAAAATAGAGATTTGTAGCATAATAATTATTTGAAAAAGGATTTCCCTAGTCTCAATCCATCTAATCCTTACACCATCCAAGTTCTCCTATGTGGAAAACAACATTTTGGAAAATAGACTTGGGTTCTATTCCATTCTGTTCCATTCCATATTCTTTTGCTGTTCTGGTGGTTGTGTATTGAAGCACCTCACTGTGCCCCAATCCATGGTGGGTCCTTCACGATAGCCGAATTACAGAAAGCATGCTACCAAGCACATTTCTTGGGGTGAAGCAACCTAGACAAAAGGCTGCCTTCCCTTTTTATTACCTGTTACAGTGGGCGGTTACACAAGGCATCACATGGTTACAAACAGCCAATGACAATGTTATACCTGTAGCCAATGACAAAGCTTACACCTGTGGCCGGTAGATTCAAATCATGGTACAACCTTCCTCCACCTCTCAGCCCCTCCTTCATTTCCTGTTGTTCCAAAACCTCATGTCAAGCCTCATGGCCTTTTGTGTTCCTTTGTCTCCTTTGTTCCAAGCCTCATGGAAGTTTCTTTGTCCCAGGCCTCATGGCAGTCTCTTTGTTCCACCTATGCGCTGTCCAGCTCTTACACGATCCTAGGGCATAGGCCATCATAGCAACAGTGTATAGTAATGTATGTTCACCTAGCATTGAGAAGAGAAATTCTACCTTTCATGAGGCTATTTACTCCCAGGCTTTTATTATTATTATTATTATTTTTATTATTATTATTATTATTATTATTATTAATAATAATAATAATAATAATAATAATAATAATAATAATTTAATTTGTATGCCGCTCCTCTCCTGAGACTCGGAGCAGCTCACAACATATACAAAACATCAAAACATTAAAAATAGATACCCAACACATGCACAACTTTCGAACCACAACCCACAATCATCCCCACAATCAACCCACAATTAATCCTTTGAAGCTCCGTTTGGACTAAATAGCACTGGTATTGTCTAACTAAGGAGGTATCTAACTTTTAACAAAGGGTTGGACAATTTCCTTTTCCTCTGCAGAAGTTCAGAAAAATCTTTCACTTAATTTTTCTGATCCAGATTTGGCTAATACTTTTGAAAATCTATGTATATAAAGTACAGTTCTAATTTAACCTTTGTCAAGGCTTTTGACTTTACATAGTTTTGTTTTGTTTTTTTATTGTTGTTTATAGTGATGTAAACAATTTTTCTCAAATATGAAAAATAATTCACCTCTGTCAGTGTCCTTGATATTATTGCCTGCATTTGGACCAACTGCATGTTCATTAAGTACCCCATAGAGACATCCTTTCAAGGTACCATCAGTAAAATAAATTGTCAACTTAAATTGTATTATAGGTGATGATGAGGCAGCCAACATATGCTGGAAAGGAAGCCAGAGATTTCATTCTATTACTTTGGGAAAAGTATTTGGAACTCCAGCTGTTGCTTCCCAAATGTATTTTCAAATAAAAAAGAGTCAAAGCTTGCTAGAACAAACATAGAGCAATAGGGTCACTTTGCATTGTGAATGCTGCCTCCAATAACCTAGTTAATGTTTGACTTTAAAAATTATGTAACTCTCCTTCTAGCTGAACTGTACCCTTAAGAAGAATTCTTATGCATCAGTCAAGAAGAGCAATAAAGGTGATCAGGAGACTGGAGGGTAAATATATGAAGAACAATTGTAGGAATTGAGTATGTGTAGTTTAATGAAAAGGACTAGGGGGTGACATAATACGGTAGCAACGTTCCAATATCTAAGGGGCTGCCACAAAGAAGAGGGGCTCAATGTGTTCTCCAAAGCACCAGGACAAGAAACAATGGGTGGAAACTAATTAAGGAGAGAACTAATCTAGACTAAGGAGAAATTTAGAAAATTAATCAGTGGAAAGACTTGCCTCCAGAATTTGTACATGCTCCAGTGCTGGAGATTTTTAAGAGAGATTGGACAATGATTTGTCTGATAGTATAGAATTTCCTACCTGCACAGGGGGTTGGATTAGAAGGGACTTACTACCCCGTGTTTCCCCTAAAGCAAGACAGGGTCACACTTTCTTTTTATCCCCAAAAGCCCCACTATGTCTTACTTTCGGGGTACGGCTTATATTGATTGGAAAACAATTGTCAGTTTTATTTTAAGTATTTTAAGTATATTAAGTATTTTAAGCAGGAGGCGGAAGTGGGCAGGAGTAATATGTCTTACTTTCGTGGTACGGCTTATATTAGCCGACCCCCTGAAAACCCCGATACGTCTTACAATCGGGGGTGTCTTACTATCGGGGAAACACGGTAGGTCCCTTCCAACTCTGTTTTCTGTTATTCAGTCTCACTGACTCAATGGTCCTTAATTGCACACACAAAAAACAGCAAGCTCACAAATATTGAGAACAAGAACCGTCCTCAACTGTGGCTTCCTGGTTGCTGGTATTGAAGGCTGTCTATGGTTTCAGAACATAGCCTTGGAACCATCAACAACTGTTCTCTATCAAAATCTACAGTCTCCTTTTAAAACAATCTAAACTGTTGCCATTACCTCATCTTGATAGAATTGAATTCTACAGTTTAACAATTTGATGGGCAAAGAAGCACCCATGAATCATTTTGGGCCCTTAAATGCCACTTAAACCAAGTTATCTCTTGTGTGATCAGTGTAAAAGCACAGTCTTGCAAATAAACAATTGCTGGCTGATTTGAAGAGTGCTTCTATCTCAGGTGAGGTAGAAGAAATACTAACAGCTCCGCTAGCCAAACATATTTTATTTCCTTATGCTGGTCCCAACCCCTATTCTGAAAAACAGAAAGAATATAAAAATGTTCCAGCAATCTGAATGTCTTCTAGATCTGCAATGAATTTTAGCAATATCAGTTGTCAAGGTTGAGAAAAACTTACATTATATTTCTAAAACAAGCTAGAGCATGGTGTTTGTTTCTGTCTTCTTTAATACTGCAAATTATAAGAACATGTTTTAAAACTACAAAAATGTTTCACAAAACAGCAGCCAATAAATTGACAATTATTATTAAATGCAAATTTAATGTACACTCCCCATTACCACATGTATGAATTCTTCCGGAGATAACAAGAATGCAGAATTAGATTCTTTTCATCATACTGGTGATGATCCATATTTACTCTGAGAAGGGAAATCATTTGTGGTCCTAGAACTAAACATCATTCAAATATTATCCCTTTTAAATTCAAGCATATAACTGATTATGCCACCAACTTAATTAAAAATGTTTGTGTAATAATTAATTCATTTTTAGATCCATGTGTTATTTAGATTCAAAGGGTAGGCAATTCAGAAAATAGTTACTGTAGATATTGATAATGATACAATGTCCTTATATTTTAGCTTAGATCAGTCAGTACATTCAGAATGTTTGTTTGTTTGCAGGCTTGTGATAATCAGTCACATTAATTTTTGAATTAATTATATGTATGCTAATTAAAGAACACTATTTTTATGCTGTATTAAGATCAGCTGTCTATATAGTGGCTTCCATTAAAGTTTATCTAACATTTGCGTTTGAAGAGAATTTTGAGAGAAAAATGGAAAAATAACATTGCCTATGATCTTGATTAAAAGCAGAGAGTGTCCTCTTAGTCCAAAAGTTTGAAAGTGGTTTTAGGAATTGTATAAATCACACTATTTCTTTTCTCCAGGGCATCTTCTGGAATTGTTGAAATTTTTTTTTTTCAGAACCTGCATCTTTAATCATAGGTGCAGTATTATTCTTGGTTATGATGGCTTTTGAGAACAGACTGCCAGCAGTCCTAACTACCATCACTGAGTGAAGACCATACAGGTCATTAAGAAAGGATTTCACATGACTACAGCTTCTAATTTCCTGCCAGCTTCCTCACTGACATTGTTTGTGGGAAGTTGGCAAGAAATATCAGAAACTGTGATCCTGTGACTGTAGATAACTGCAATGTCAAAATTATAAGCAAGGTGCCAGGTATGCAGGTCATGATTGTGTGACTGCATGGATGCTCTGAAGGCCAGAACTAAAAGGATCCATCCTAAGTACAATTTCTTCAGTGCCATTATAATTTTCAATAGTCACTGACTGAATGGTCATAACCAAGAACTATTTGCATTATTTTTATGGAACATTCTATAGAATTGACAGCAAGCAATTTTTTTTAGTAGAGCAGTATTTATATTCAGTAGGACTTAATATACTTCCTTGTACTAAAATATTAGTATATTGTACTAAAATATTAGTATAAAGGCCTTTTATATCAAAGAGCTATTCCAGAAATGGAAGAGATACTAAACTTAAGTATGCATATAACGCTGTTACAGTCAAGAGGAAAGAAACATGTCATTACAGTTGGAGATACTGGAAAAAGCCCCTGGTTGAAAATTGCTATGGTAACATTAGCCTTCAGATGCTTTTCAGATATTCCTGGGTTACAGTAGATGAGATTTGATGAACATATATTCAACTTCATGCAAACAGTGTAACAAATGGCAATGATCCAGTGTGTAACTGACATATTTATGCTCTCCTATTGCTGAGCTGGAGGGCACATATTGAAACATTATGATCCCAAATTGATTTCAATGCTTTAAGAACAGTAAAAGTGAAGGAACATCATTGGGAATCTAACAAGAAGCCAGGATTCGGAAGAGCTCGCCCGCCGCTCTAGCAGCCGTCCTGACTGCCGCCTGGCCAGTCCTTCCGAGAAGGACGCCGAGTCGCCGAGTCGCCGAATTGCTGAGAGCAGTAAGAATATCAAGTACTAGTAAGAAATTGTAAGAACTAGTAATGAAATTTGGGTCTTTTGTTTTTTTTTTAAGAACTTGCCCGTCGCCGTCATCCGTCTCCCTAACCGCCCTAACCGCCCTAATTGCCCTAACCGCCCAACTGCTCTAACAGCCGCCCTAACAGCCGATTGTTGCTCTAACTGCCAAGCTGGAGGACTGACAGAGAGGAGAGCCTCAGGGCTGAGGCTGGGATGGGTGAACCATTTCGGGACAAGAAGCTGGCCGAGTGCTTTGGCATCTCCTTTTGCCTCGCCGCTGAACTAAGCAGAGTTGGGTTGGCGTCTGGGACTGACAGAGAACTGGCGAGGTCGGTATGGATCGCCGAACTCCTGGCAGCTGGCTGGGGAGTTTGGTCAGTGTGTGTGGGTCAGTTGGGAGTCGGTGGAAGTGTATGCTGGTTACCAGGGGACAATAACCAAGATACTATTTATGATGAGGGTGAGGAACCGGGAACTTGTACAGCTTTGGTCGGGGGGCTTGATTATGTCCACTGGTTGCTGCCCCCACTTGAGAGCCTTTCTACAGTGGAAGAGAAGATGTTGCGGGACATGGCTGTGGAGTTCCTGAGAGCAACTTTTAGTGAACATTTTTAGCTGACCTTAAAGCTCACTCTGTGCCCCTGATGAGGCACTTTGGGGCGACTGGTTTATCTCTTGTATCTCTGCTTGTGGCTCTTTTAATTAATATATGTTATACTGTGGCTTTTTAAATTAATATGTTTATACGTCTGTTTTTAAATTTTTAAACTTTTAAATTTAAATTTTTAATTTTGATTAAATTGGGGGGGGGTGAGTGATGTATGTACGGGACAGGGATATGCTTGAAAAATGTATGATAGATAAATGGACAGGCCTGCCGAGCTTGAGGGAGGCCGGGGACTGGGGGGATGCGGACTCTGGAGTCAATGAGGGTTGGAATATACCGGTCATTCAGGGAAGAGGCAGGTACGGCGGGAACAGGAGGGTAGGACGCACACGGGGAACTCGGTCCTGCTGTCTCGTAGCAGTTCCTTGTTCTGGCCCTTCTGAAAAATGTTGCTCTCCCCACAATTCTGGTGATGGGTGTAGCTCAGGCCCTGGGCTCAGGCTATTGCTGCTTAACGCCAGGTCGGTTAACAATAAGGCTCCCCTCATTCATGATCTTCTCATGGATGAGGAGACCGACTTGGCATGTGTAACTGAGACCTGGTTGGGCCCTGAGGGGGGAGTTCCCCTCATGGGCATATGCCCATCAGGTTATCAGGTATGGCATCAGCCGTGACCCCAGGGAAGGGGGGGAGGAGTGGCTATTTTGGCCCGGGAGAACTTCAGTCTACGTAGACTCACTGTTTCCGAAATTCCGGGTTGTGAGTCCATCCTTATGACGCTGGACCTAGGGGTCCAGGTGGGCTTATTGCTTACGTACCTGCCTCCCAGTTGCGTGGCATCAGCCCTGCCTGTGCTACTCGAGGAGGTTGCTGGGCTGGCGGTGGAGTTCCCCAGGCTTATAGTCTTGGGGGACTTCAATCTGCCGTCGCTTGGCGAATCCTCAGGATTGGCACAGGAGTTCATGGCCGCCATGACAACCATGGACCTGACCCAAGTAGTGCAGGGTCCGACGCATAAGGGTGGACACGCCCCGGATATGATTTTCCTTTCGGAGCAGTAGGGTAATGATCTGGTTTTGAGGGGCTTAGATATCATGCCTTTGTCATGGACTGATCATTTTCTGCTTCGACTGAATTTTACGGCCCCAATCCCCATCAGACGCCTGATGGATCCAATTGGCTTTCAGACGGCGCTTGGGGAATTACCGAGCTCCCTCATTCACAGTCCGCGGAGTCCCTGGTAGCGGCATAGAATACGGCCGCAAAGGGGGCTATTGACCGGATTGCGCCTTTGCGACCTCTCCGTGGTGCTGGCCCCAGGAGGTCTCCTTGGTTCACTGAGGAGCTCAGGGGGATGAAGCGCCATAAGAGACATCTAGAGAAGCGATGGAGACAAAGTAAGTCCGGATCTGACTGAACCAGATTGAGCTTATTTATTAAAGCCTATCTGAAGGCGATTAAGGTGGCAAGATCTTTGTATCTTTCTGCTTTGATCGCGTCTGCGGAATCTCGTCCGGCCGCCCTGTTTAGGGTGACCCGATCCCTCATTAACCCAAGGGGTCCGGGGTCTCCCTTGCAGGGTAATGCCGAGGACTTTAATAACTGTTTTGCAGACAAAGTGGCTCAGATCCGGGCTGACCTAGACTCCAATTGTATAGCAGAGTCGACTGATAATGATTCAGTTGAGGGGACAGGGGCATGTTCTTGTCCGGTCATCTGGGGAGAGTTACGCCTGAGGAAGTGGACAGGGCCATTGGATCTGTATGTTCTGCCACCTGTTTGTTGGACCCGTGTCCCTCCTGGCTGGTCTCGGCCAGTAGGGTGGTGACACGTACCTGGATCCAGGAGATTGTCAATGCTTCTTTGAGGGAGGGGTCCTTTCTGGCTCCCTTAAAGGAGGTACTTGTGCGCCCCCTCCTCAAGAAGCCTTCCCTGGATCCAGTAATTTTGACCAACTATTGTCCGGTCTCCAACCTTCCCTTTGTGGGGAAGATTGTCGAGAAGGTGGTGGCGCATCAGCTCCAGCGGTCTCTGGAGGAAGCCGATTATCTGGGCCCTCTGCAGTCGGGGTTCAGGCCCGGCTACAGCACCAAAACTGCTTTGGTCACTCTGATGGATTATCTCTGGCGAGCCCGGGATAGTGGCCAGTCCTCTGTCCTGGTGCTTCTTGACCTCTCAGCGCCGTTCGATACCATTGACCACGGTATCCTTCTGCGCTGGCTGGAGGGATTGGGAGTGGGGGACACCGTACTGTGGTGGTTCTCCTCCTATCTCACTGGTCGGTCGCAGTCAGTGTTTGTGGGGGGCCAGAGGTCCACCTCTAGGTTACTCCCATTTGGGGTGCCTCAGGGGTCGGTTCTCTCCCCCTTACTTTTTAACATTTACATGAAGCCACTGGGTGAGATCATCCACTGCCATGGAGTGAGATACCATCAGTACGCCGATGATACTCAGCTGTACATTTCCACTACTGGCCATATCAGTGAAGCGGTTGAGGTGATGTGCCGGTGTCTGGAGGCTGTGAGGGTTTGGATGGGTGTTAACAGATTAAGGCTCAACCCCGATAAGACAGAGTGGCTGTGGGTGATGCCTCCCAAGGGCACTTCTATCCGTCCCTCGATTACCCTGGGGGGTGAATCTATAAACCCCTCAGAGAAGGTTCGCAACTTGGGAGTCCTCCTCGATCCACAGCTGACATTGGATCATCATTTGTCGGCAGTGGCGAGGGGGGCATTTGCCCAGGTTCGCCTGGTGCACCAGTTGCGTCCTTACTTGGATCGGGAGTCTCTCCTTACAGTCACACATGCCCTTGTCACCTCGAGGATCGACTACTGCAATGCTCTCTACATGGGGCTACCCTTGAAGAGTGTTCGGAGACTACAATTAGTGCAAAATGCAGCTGCGCGAGCAGTTGTGGGCCTTCCTCGTTGTGCCCACATTTCATCAACTCTCTGCATGCTGCATTGGTTGCCTATTGGTCTCCGAGCCCAATTCAAGGTGTTGGTTATTACCTATAAAGCCCTTCATGGCATGGGACCAGGATACTTACGGGACCGCCTTCTGCCACATACTTCTCTAAGGCCGGTGAGAGAGCACAGGGTCGGCCTCCTTCGGGTCCCGTCAGCAAAACAATGTCGTCTGGCTGGCCCTAGGGGGAGGGCTTTCTCTGTTGTGGCGCCCGCCCTCTGGAACCAACTGCCTCCTGAAGTCCGTGTTTCCCTGACTCTCCCGGCCTTCCGAAAGAATTTAAAAACCTACCTCTGCCGGCAGGCCTGGGGATGATTGTTGATTGTGGTGTGACTGATGAGTATGTATGGGGTTTTATTTTTAATGTTTTTTGTTCGGATTTAGTTGAAATTGTTTTATATATATTTTGTGAGCCGCTCCGAGTCTTCAGAGAGGAGCGGCATACAAATCCGAATAAATAAATAAATAAATCTTGGTTTCAGACATTTTCAGGGTTTGCAGAAAATCAGTGGTGGTATAGAAGTGCTTTAAATTTCTCAAGTAAGGAAACTTGAAAATGATATTATTCATACACTTGTCATGTTGTAGAATATCAGTATAATCATCATACCTTATATAAAGCAGCACTCATAGACTTGGTCATGGGCAATTGCATCCAATCATCTCAGCCTGTTTTGATGGTCAACTACTTTGGAATGAACCTACAGTGCATTCACCTACTCAATAGGATATTTTAAAAAAATTCTCAGAGGTGGGGATGGTAACAAATTAGTCTAATACAATTTTCAGCTTTAAAGATAAACTGGTAAGAATCTTGGGGTTTTTGGCTTAAAATTTCCAAGAATGTATTGTTTTTTATGAATTTTCTATTGTGCCCTTATATTAATTGCTCTCTCTAGATTGGTAAATTATTTGGTCTTCTCAGTTTTCTCTTGTTAGGCAAAAATGAATCCATAAGCTATACTGTTTGAAAAGGCAGGAAATTGAACACAAAAGAAACCAGAAATGTTATGAGTGGGAAGATTTCAATATTGTGTTAAAAGTTAATGTTTAAGTGGGAGATTTAGCATATAATTATATCATTTCTTTCTTAATACAGGTAAGTATGAAATGTATGATCATAAATCAATATTTTAACCTTTTATATGCCTCAGCATTACTAAATACATTGATTTTTAGAGTTCTAAAGCTCGTTATGGCTCCTAAAGTGTGTGTATTTGTATGAATGTGTATGTATATATATGTATGTATGTGTCTGTCTATCTATCTATCTATCTATCTATCTAATATATACTTAATATCATTAAAAATGCAAATCCTGGACATGTCAATAAAAATATAAGAAAAACGCCCTTCCGGGTGGCTCCGCTGGCATTGCTAGCCTCCTCGGAGGCTCCGTTCTTCTGGGTTTGTTAAGCCACATAAACAGCGAACACCAGCTGTTTTTTTGCGGTGAAAAATCCCCCCTTCGGACAAAGAAGGGGTGAAGAGCATAAGGCTAAGGTTGAGTTCCTCTGAAATCCCCTGGTAAAGTTATCAGGGGGGAAGAGTGAGAACTCCCTAGGAAGAAGCTTGAAGAAGCTCCTACCCAGAGACATTCCTGTCTGCAGACAGGCTCAGACGCAGCGACCATCTCCTGCTCGAAAAAAACTTTTTAAAGAGATCTACAAGCAGGCGGAGTGAATACAGGAGTTTTGTATTGCAAGTATTTTCTTTTATATTTTACTTCTGACTACGTATTGCTACAATCAACATAATGTATCCAAGATGGCAATCGCTTTCATTGTAAAGAGAAAGTTACCGGAAAGTGAAAGTGATTTTTGAATTTTTTTAAGCGTTTAGAGTGCTTAGAGCGATCGCTAAGAGTTGGTCTAGATTTATATGTTAGAATCTTATTAATTGTAACTAAAGAAGATAAGAGGAGGAGACATTTTGGCAATATATTTTTAAAAAACTTTTAAAGAAATATTTTTTGTTTTTTCTTTTATATATAACTCTGGATTGAACAAAATGACCACTAGACAAGCTGAGTTAGCTTCCTCAAAGGTGGTACCCTCTCCAGCTCAGCCATCTAAAGTAGTAGCCAGTTCTCTTGGTCCCCCACCTTCTTCAACACCTGTAGATTTTCAAACCCCTTTGCCTGTACAGGCTCCTTCAGAAATGCTTACTGTGAAGGATCTACAGGCTGCATTGTCAAATTTGACTGAGGATTTGGAGAGAAGATTTGAAAAAAGGTTTGAAAAAATGGAGAAAAAGCTGGAGGGTAAGATTGAGGATTTGGAGAACAAGATTGAGAATCAAGGCAAAGGTGTATCTGAGGAACTGGAAAAAATTAAGGCAACAATCCAGACCCGCAATGTTGAAATAAGAGAAGATATTGTGGAAGCTGTTAAGGGGGTCTGGGAGGGTGTTGAAGAGAAGGTTGAGGGGGTCGAGCAACAAATGAAAAGTGAATTACGTGATCATGCTTTGATAGTCCAATACAATCAAATGATGTTTGCTATTAGAATTAGAGGTCTGAGGGAGGTACCAAATGAGACTCAAGATGATTTGAGAAGAATTTTTGAAGAGGCTTTGGGAAAATTACTTGACGATGCTGTGAAAAATTTTTCATGGCAAATTGATCGAATTAACAGGATTAACTCATGGGCTGCAAAACAAAGAGGATTACCTATAGATGTTGTCATCTATTTTGTTACAAGGAGATTTAGAAATCATGTTCTTACAATATCTTATAATAAGAAATTAAGTGTTGCTGGTCAGGATCTTGTGGTTTTGAAGGAGATTCCCCCAAAGACGTTGAGAGCTAGAAAGGACTGAAGCCTCTAACAGGAAGTTATATAAAAATAATTATGAAGTCTTGTGGAACAATACACAAATAGAATTGGATAAATGGGTTAAATTACAATTATCTATATTGGGTAGGATAGCAGCAGTCAAAATGAATATATTGCCAAAATTTTTATTTCTTTTTCAAATGTTGCCTATACTTTAAAAAGATGCGAATTTGGAGAAATGGCAGAAGCGTATTAATAGATTTGTTTGGAACGGCAAGAAACCGAGGATTAAATTAAAAATTATTCAGGATACTAGGGAAAGGGGTGGTTTAAGAATGCCCAATTTTAAGTTGTATTATTATGCTGCTGCTTTAGTAGCGATAAGTGACTGGATTAATTTAACCAATGATAGAATATTGAATATTGAAGGGTACGGCTTATTATATGGTTGGCATGCATATTTGGTGTATGATAAAAAGGTGGATAGGAGCTTCAAAGAGCACCTATTGAGAAGTGCTCTGCTGCGTCTCTGGAAAAAGTATCAGTATAAATTAAATGCAAAGATTCCTCTTTGGACGGTTCCCAGACACGCAGTAGAGAATATAAATAGATCACAAGTTTTAGACATGGTGCCTTATAAAAAAACTCCTAATTAAAGGGAATTTGTTAGTACTGAAGTCTTTGGATATGTTACAGGATGAAGGATTCGTTCATACTTGGTTTCTATATGCACAATTGGAGTCTAGATGGAAAAAAGATTCTAAGATGGGCCTATCTTCAATAGATGAAAATTTAATTAAACAAGTTATAGATCAAAGGCCCATGCATATTAAAAGATTGTATAATGCATTGATAGAAATTGATTCTGAAACTGAGTTAGTTAAAGATTGTATGATAAAATGGAAAAAAAATTTAGGACAACCAATTTTGATGGAAACTTGGGAAAAGATCTGGGTGAAAAATGTAAAATTTACACAAGCGATTCATTTAAGAGAAAATTTTTATAAAATGTTTTACAGGTGGCATCTGGATCCAAAAAAATTATCATGTATGTACCCTAACTTACAAGCTAAATGTTGGAGATGTGATAGTATGGATGCTACTTATTTTCATGTATGGTGGACTTGTAAAAAAATTAAGGCTTTTTGGATAAAAATATGGTGGATTCTTCAAAATATCCTAAAAAAACGTATTGAATTTCTACCACAGATGTTTCTGCTTGGCATTATAAAGGACTGTACCACCATAGAGACAAATTTAATCTTGAATTTGATCACAGCAGCAAGATTGTTGGTGGGACAATATTGGAAGAAGCCAGAACTACCATCTATTGAAGAATGGATTTTGAAAGTAACAAATATGGCAGAAATGGCTAAAATCTCTGCATATTTGAAGGATCACTCAAATGAGAAATATTTGTTGGACTGGAAAAGATGGATAGAGTATATACAAGGGAGATACCAGTTTAAGAAATTGTATTTAGCATATAATTAAATATTTATGTGTTAGGTTGCAAAATATAGTATTTTTAATAGATTTTATATAATATTTTGGAGTATTTTAGTGGGTTTTCTTGTGTTTTTACCCTGTATTCACTTTGGGAAGTCGGGGGGTGGTTGGGGGGGATTTATAATTTTATTATTTGTAATATGTAATTGTGTTATGTAAGATCAGAGATGGATTGCCTTAGCGGCACCTCAGAACCACATTCGAGGAGGGGGAAGAGTTTGGGAGTGAGGAGTTAGGGAAGTAGGGAGTTGTAAGAGGAGTGAGGAGAGTGAGAGAGGTAGAGATGGTGGGGGGATAGAAGATGAAAGGGAGGAAGTTAGAGGTGGATGTGGCTGGTGGGGTGATGCTGAGCGATGCCTTATGATATAATTATGTTTATTATTTACAATTACATTGTATTTACAATTATAAAATTAATAATAATAATAATAAAATTTACAAAAAAAATATATAAGAAAAACGAACATCAGGATAAAAATAAACAGGACCGTTTAATATAAACAAGCCTGTGGGTAAAAAAGTTACTTACTGAGCTTTCATCAGCCAAACTACTGACGTCATCAGAGTTAGAATGCTAGGTGATTAGGGAGCTTGCCTATATACAGCTGCCTGTCTCTGCGCCTGGCTCCTCGAGCGTGTCATCGGCCCATTAGCTATGTTACTCTGCAATGTGTTAAATTGATTCTCATCTGGCAGCCTGTTGGTGGATCTGATGATTGTAGCTCTCTCTCCCTGATCCTGCAAAGAACAACTATTCAGATGTTCCTGCTTCATACTCTCCCCTCCTTTTTTGTCTCTCCTTCCAAGCCATTTGTCATATCCTCCCATAGCATCTCTTGCTGCCTCACTTACAGCCCTGTCACTCCAGTCCTGCCAGTTGCTATCTCGTTGTGGTGTCACCCGGCCCCCCTCCTCTTTTGCCAGTTCGCTGTCCTCCCTAGGGACCGCAGCTTTCCCATTTGTAGAGCCATGGTCTTGCTTTTGCACCATATGGGATGGCCATCTACTCTGTGGATTACCACGTTGTTTTTCCCATCTTTTGAGAGTCTGGTATGCTGGTAGAAGGTCTATGTGCCAGTTAATGGAATTTTCATCCGAAAGCCAGGCTTCTTTGAGAAGGTGGCCACTCTTAGTGGTCTCACGAGATATGGTCTGTGCATTTTCCAGATCGAATGTATGGTTTAAATTGGCCATGCCAATTTCAGAAGATGGGAGAAACAATGTGGTAATCATTGTGTCCTTCAGGGGCACACCAACTTCGTGACTAGCCAAATGGCTCAGCAGTCGTATTGGGCACTTGGTTGATAATGAGACCACAGTAAAATCCACCGAAGAGTTTCTGGAAAGATTAAAGCCCCTACGGATAGAGGAGGATGAGGTGATGATCTCTTTTGACGTCACCTCACTCTTTACCTGTATCCCCCAAGATCTGGCTGTTTTTGTAATAAAGGACCTCCTACAAGAGGAACAGGAACAACATTTGGATTCTCTGAATACCAATGACCTGATACAGCTGTTATCCCTGTGCCTGAAAACATATTTTACTTTTCAGGGCACTATATATGAACAAATAAAAGGGATGCCAATGGGATCTCCCATCTCAGATATCATTGTGGAGGCGGTGTTACAGCAGTTAGAGGTGACTGTAATGGCTAGGTATCGCCCCAAATTTTGGGCATGCTGCATGGATGACACTTTTGTAATTATCAAAAGACAAGACAGTATCAAATTCCTGGAGCAGTTGAATTCCGTATATTCGGACTCTGGTTTATGGCAGAGGAAGAGATCCAAGCCACACTTGCCTTTTTGGATGTACTAGTTAGTCGGCACTCCAACCGCACATTGTGTACATCCATCTATCGTAAACCCACTCATATGGATAGAATGCTGCACTACAGGAGTAATCATCCTATAGCACACAAAATTAGTTGTGTTAGGACTTTATTTAAATGAATTAACTCCCATTGCAGCACGGGGAGAGCCAAAATTGAAGAGAGAAAACATCTATATCATACATTTAGGATCAATGGCTACCCCACAGAATTTGTAAGATGCTACAGCAGACCATGTCAACCCCACAGGGCCCAACTCTCCGAAGCAAAGATGACACCAGCCACACGGATAGCTTTACCTTACATCTGTGGTGTTTCCGAAGCCACAGGTCGGCTGCTGCCCCCCACAATGTGAGCGTTGCTCATAGATCAGAGCAGACCCTAAGAAACCAGATTATGCGTCCCAAAGAGCCGCTCTCCAACAGTGAACAGTCTTCCATAGTCTATAGAATTAATTGCAGGAACTGTCCCTGCAATTACGTTGGGGAAACAGTTAAAAGGCTCAGGACTAGGGTCCACGAACATGAACTGGCAATCAAAAGGCAGGAGCAGCACTCACAAGTGTGGGCTCACATGGCCAATTTGAACCATACATTCGATCTGGAAAATGCACAGATCATATCTCGTGAGACCACTAAGAGTGGCCGCCTTCTCAAAGAAGCCTGGCTTTCGGATGAAAATTCCATCAACCAGCATATAGACCTCCTACCAGCATACCAGACTCTCAGAAGATGGGAGAAACAATGTGGTAATCCACGGAGTAGATGGCCATCCCATACGGTGCAAAAGCAAGACCATGGCTCTACAAATGGGGAAGCTGCGATCCCTAGGGAGGACAGCGAACTGGAAAAAGAGGAGGGGGGCCGGGTGACACCACAACGAGATAGCAACTGGCAGGACTGGAGTGACAGGGCTGTAAGTGAGGCAGCTTATTTGTGAGGGGAGAGTATGAAGCAGGAACATCTGAATAGTTGTTCTTTGCAGAATCAGGGAGAGAGAGCTACAATCATCAGATCCACCAACAGGCTGCCGGATGAGAATCAATTTAACACATTGCAGAGTAACATGGCTTATGGGCCGATGAAGTGCTCGAGGAGCCAGGCGCAGAGACAGGCAGGTGTATTTAGGCAAGCTCCCTAATCACCTAGCATTCTAACTCTGATGACGTCAGTAGTTTGGCTGATGAAAGCTCAGTAAGTAACTTTTTTACTCACAGGCTTGTTTATATTAAACGGTCCGGTTTATTTTTATCTTGGTGTTCATTTTTCATATGTGTGTGTGTGTGTGTATGTATGTATATATATGTGTGTGTGTGTATACATATATATATATATATACATATACATATATATATATATATGTATATGTATATGTATATATATATATATATATATATACACACATATACATATACATATACATATACATATACATATACATATACATATACATATACATATACATATACATATACATATACATATACATATACATATACATATACATATACATATACATATACATATACATATATATATATATATATATATATATATATAGAGAGAGAGAGAGAGAGAGAGAGAGAGAGAGAGAGAGAGAGCTACTTTATGCCTTATAATTGTAGCTTAACACCATATAAAATATTATTTTCTCCAAGATAAAGCATGTTTGAGTGAAACTCCAAATTCAAGGAGTAGCAGAAGGCAGCATACATAAAGTATAAAGCTGAAAAGGGGGCAACACTTTATGTTTTACTATAATTTCCTTCCAAATTAGATAAAAGTTTTCAGAGTTGTCTTTAATTGGCATAAACACTAATGTACTGTATGCTCCACAAAACTATTGATTTAACTGTTCTTATATATGTTTCAGTAATATACTTAAACATGAAAATGAATCATCAAGAAAATTAGAAATATGATGACAGCTACCACAAGGGCAGGCAATGATGAAAGTCTTCCATGCCCAGCATAATAAATTCAAATGTTGGCTTAAAAGAACAGGTTTTGCAGACAATGCTCTGCATGTGTGCATGTGTGTGTTTGCTTGTGTGCACGTGCACACACTCATTTCTAACCTTGATTGCTTAAAGAGGGAGAACAAGCTTTCTCCATTACACCATTCTCATTTAATCCTGATCCGCCACTTAGCTTCTCAAATTAAATTGGACAAGCCCGATGCTGGGGCTCTTTCATCTGGACCTCATGTGTAAAATTGGCATACAAGGGATTTGAAAGAGCGCCCCCCCAGGACTTGTCACATCAGCTCAACTCAGCTTCAGCTGCTCCCCTGGAGTCCTGGGCAGGGTCAGAATCCCCAGTGGTGTTAACACCATGGGCCACTGTGGAGAAACAGCCCTGTGAGACAAGTTTCCAACAGTGTCTCTTATTCCATCCCCCTCACCTGCCTTCGCCATTCAACACATAACATCACAGCATCAAATATTCATGAAGCCGCCAACCAGAGACTGGCTTCTGCAGGTGGCTGTTACATCAGTAATTGCCAGAGACTTCCCTCTGCAGCGTAAAATTGTTTTCATTATGTGTCATGAACACACAGTCAAGCAAGTGTTTGGCCTGAGTGGTTTCCCAAGAGCTAGAGGGAGGTGGGACTTCACTTAAACAGCCCCTTTTGGCTTACACCAGAGTGGGGGGGGGCTGCAGCAACAGCAGCAGGCAAAGCCTCATCATTAACTCTCCTTCTCTGGTCAATAAAAAAACAACCAGAAGTGAATGTGAAAAACTCTCATAAAGATTATCCTAAATGTCTCATGTTATTGGAAAGATAACTTCAGGGTCTTCAGCTATTCTTATGGTCCTTAAAGCTGCTTCAGCTGAAAGAAAGTAAGTTTCCACCTGACTGAAGTTCCCATGGTTCTCCCTGCAAGGCGATAAGCAGGTTTCAGCAACAAACTCCTGCATTGTGAGACGATAATACACAGTCAGGTCGCCGCATTTTGATTCAAGGGTGCCTTTTTCTTTCCCCCCTGTGGTGGACTAATCACAGCTCCACTTTGTTTAATTGCAGCAAAGGGAGAATGTGTTTAAGAAGTCATTCTGGCCTCCTTTGAATGAATGCTCAGATTCCTTCAAGACAATAAACAGGATGCATAAGAAATAAGATTTAATTTTCAGATCAAAATAGGCAGAGTGAATTGTGAGTGGGGTTTTTTTTTTTTGAGAGGGGTTGTTAGCAAAAGATATGGGAGATGAAGCTCTAAAAGAGGTTGGGAACTTTGTGAAAAGAAAAGAAAGCAGCAACAAGTGAGATTAAGGTCTTTGTTTTTTTTATACAACTTAAGCTGTTTTTGCATAGTGGGAGGGTCAGTACAAGAATAAAACCTTTCCAGAATTGGTGGGTTGGTAACCTGCTGGGTACTTTCCTTCTGATAAAAATGCTTGTAAAAGTATGTCAAGCCCTTGATAATTGACACAGATTTATCCACCATAGTTTTGCAACTAAGACCTGGCAAACCTTGGATTCAGGGTATTGTAAATTATCACTCAAGGGTCATGAACTCCATACTATAGGGAGGGTTGGGTGGAAAAGCATTTATCAATCAAAGTATTATTTGGGAGGGGGGACTCCAACCAATATCCCCACCCCCAGCTCATATTCTACACATGCATTCTCAATTCCCCTAAAGTCAATGCAAAACCTCTCTTTGGCTTCAGTTTAAAACATGTGCACAAAAGGGAAAAATGAATTTTTTATTACAGTATGATTACAAAATACTTAAAATTACAATTCCACAATAAATGTTTTTAATTCCATTGGTTAAAAGCTTCCATTCAGACATTTGCTATTTTTAAATAAGAGAGAAATAGGAGACAATATCCTGAGTGTATTCCCTGAAACATTCTTTACCTTTTTTTGATACTTATAAAATTAGCATGATTTAATGATAGTTTAGTATCTATCTTGGACTGCCAATACTGAGACTGAAAGTTCTTTAGTTGATAGGTGTTACTGTATGGTGTCACACACACACACACACACACACACACACACACACACACACACACACACTATTTTACCCCAGTTCAGTCTAGGGAGTTGCTCAATTGCCGTTTCAGCTGTGCTTGAAAAACAACTTTTGTTTCTTTCAGTGGAATTTTTGCATACATTTGCCAAACTTTTTTTTATCAGAAGTAAAGTGACGTGCCTTTTGTTTCATACTTCACCATTACCAATGGTGAAGTATGAGGTCTGATAATTCTGAGCAAGAGTTTAGCATAAATAACCTTTTGGGAGCATCTGCTGCAATCTTTCTCTCCCCATTGAGGTGAATCATTGAGGTTATTTGCAACAGTGAAAAGCTATGCTTGGAAAGTATTTCTGTTTTGTAATGAATGATGGAGTTTCTTTTGCTCTAGGGGCCCCTTCTGAATACAGCAGTGACTGCTTTAAACTAAAAACCACAACGTATTTGAATGTAGCATTATGCCTAGTGGCTCTTTGAGTGAAAAGCAGCTTTAAAAAGTTAGGTATATCATTGCCAAAAAGAGCTAAATAGTATTGTCAGCATTTTGAGAAGGGTTAGGCTCTTTCTCCAGCCCTTCCCCCAAACTCCATTCTGGACAGCTGTTAGTGACTTACCAAACTTTTCATATGGATATGTATGTTAATGACAGGCAATGAACTGGAGATGAAGAGTCCCAAACACAGACGGAACTCTTCAGTGCACATCAAAAGCCTTTACAAAAGGAGCAGTAAAAGAGGCAGTGATGGTGGAGCCTTCACTTTTGTACACTGAATTAGTTCTGCAAGCAATGAAACTGATCTTTTCTCTTTGCCAGAAAAGTCTGGTGATTTTTGTGAGACTCATTAGCACACGAGGCATTTGTGAAGATAATTGACTGCCGCTGATACTACTGGCTGTCACAACAGTGTCAGTCGTGTATGTGCTTTTTTAATAGTATTTCTCTCTCCTTTTCCCCCTCTTCTCTTTCTTTAGACGATTCTGTAAAGATCTCTAATCCTACTGGATGGAAAGAAGGAAGAAAAGAAAGAAAGAACTAATTTCCTTCCTTCCTTCCTCCCTTCCTCATGCTTTCTTTCTTTGTATTACAATTATCGGTGGGCAAAGAAGACTAGGTAAAACCTAGTGAATCTGCAGACAACTGAACTTGCAGTAAATATTGAATGTTAGCAAAAAAGGTGTGGGTGAAAGAACAAGAGCATTACAGCGGAATTAACAATGTAAAACAATAAGCAATCCAGATTCTTAAAGCCTTTTTTTCTGACATTCTTCTTTTTCCAATCTTTGCTTAAGCAAGGAAAAGTTAACACTTGAATGCCTATTTACGAATTATATAAGAAACACAAAAGAATATATTGAATTGGGAAACTTGGATTTCTTTGGAAACTGCACCACCTCCATTTTTTTTGTTTGTTTTGGGAATAGAGTATACTCCCTATTTTTAAGAGTATTCAGCAAAAGGAAAGGACTGCTAATTCTTCTGCACATAATTTATTATGTACAGAACTGATGTACCATTTTGCTTTCTCTGATACGATAATGATGTCCTTAATAGGTTTCTTTCCCACCCTCATGAGTGCAAATTGAATTGAATTTACACTGAAAGTGTATGTCTATGTGTGCAAGCATCAGTGTAAAAGAATAAATTATGACCAGCAGCATCTGGCTGTGCTATTGTTCAGTAAATGGAGAGATTGTTAATGCTGTGAACTCTAAGCTCCAGCAAGTTCTCAATACTATCAGAAACATAGAAAAAAATATTACAGCTTAAATTATGTTTTTTAAACTCTTTTTGCAAATACTTTTTCTTCATTCATCTCTCGCCCTCCCCTAATGCCCTTCTGGAATGAGATTAAGGCACCTTTAAAAATGTGAGTTAAAATTCCAATAATTCATGCTATGTGATCACAAAATCCAGATATATTACAGAAAACATACGAATTTCATGGCATGAAAAAAAATCATGGTTTTCCAGTATTAAAAGTGCATTTCTCTAATTGAGCCCTATGGGTACTGTTACAATTTTATGTTAATACAACTGCTTTCTATTTTCCGGATCATGTAATAATAGGATCCTTTACATGTATTAATTTTTCAAGGAGTATGTACAAAATATAATGTATAAAGTAATGTTTAGAAAGAGTTTTCATGAAAATATTGAATATGGAGTCTATTTCTCAAAAGAATTCTTAGAGATTGTTATGAAATGAAGTTTATCTCTAATATCTATCCATGCAAAGTCCTATAGCATGGTCCTATGAATGTTTATTGCAGCAAATCTGATTAGGGTATTAAATCCAAGTAACGATTATGTTTAACTTAATTACACTGATTTTAACAGTGATATTCTTATTATCAACTCTGAATCCAACACAGTTAATTCAATGAGTTTATTCCTAGGTAAGATTACTGCTTCAGGGGAGATTTTATACTTTATCATCACAGTTTCCTCTATTCAATGCATTTTTAAATGGTAAAGTTATGCACATGCAAATTCTTTAAACAATATCTATTCACATGAGCTGCTTAAATCCAGTTTAAATTGATGAATTGAAAGCAAAATTGCTATATTCTGGATTTTAGCTCATAATAGTTACTCTGAAATTTGTCACAAGCAAACTTTGTGGGGAAAAAATGCTTTTCAAAGACATATTGTTATCTGAATTCAGACTAAATACTTGTATGGTGCTTAATCTCTCTTTACTCCATTCACCTATCTTCAGCTTTGTGGTAACTGATGGTAAGAAATCAGTCTTGAACCCTCACTATAAAGCCCTTTATGGCACTGGACCAGGATACTTACGGGACCGTCTTCTGCCACATACTTCCCTTCGACCGGTGAGAGCGCACAGGGTTGGCCTCCTCCGGGTCCCGTCAGCGAAACAATGCCATCTGGTGGGTCCTAGGGGGAGGGCCTTCTCTGTTGTGGCGCCCACTCTCTGGAACCAACTGCCCCCTGAAGTCCGCGTTTTCCCCACTCTACTGGCCTTCCGGAAGAATCTAAAAACCTATTTATGCCGGCAGGCCTGGGGATGACTGTGATTGTGTGTGTATGATAAATGTGTTGGGGGGTCTTTTAAATGTTTTGTAGATTTGGTTTTTGGTTTTTTTAAAGCTGTGATGTTGTTTTTGTTCATGTTGTTAGCTGCTCCGAGTCCTTTGGAGAGGAGCGGCATAAAAATCTAAATAAACTGAACTAAACTAAACTTATCTTCTTAGAGCAGTACTAGGTAATTTATTTATTTGCTTACTTCCTTATTAATTAATCTTTTTATTAATGTATTTATGTTATTTTTGTATGTATGTATGTGTGTGTGTATCTATCTATCTATCTTTCTATCTATCTATCTATCTATCTAATCTAATCTAATCTATATAACCATCTAAGTCATACTTAGGTGATTCCAAAAGGCTTTCAACGATTTAAAATTTAATTTTAAAACAAAAATGGGTTATATGAACAAATATAGTGTTAAAGCTACTAGTTTCCCTTCAGATTAGGTGCACAGCCTTAAATGGTATAAACTAAATTTTCACTATAACTGACATAGATGGAAGTTCTAAAGAATTTTCATCTTGACTATGGCTCCTGATTGGCTATATAATTTGGTAAGCAAGCAACTAGAATTTGTTGGGCACCAATCTGGTACTGCAGAATATTAGAGAATCTAACTTCCCAGTATGCCATGTCTGGTAAATTCTTAAATCTCTTTCAATGCATTCCATATTTTTATTATCATTGTAACCACCTATTCTTGGTCAAATCTGGGGGGACATAGAGTGCATAAGATAAGAAAAAACAATAACCATGTAATATTCAGATATACTACACAGTATTCTGACTTAGTTCAGATTTGCATTCTTTCTTGCTAAACCTATTCCTATTCAATCATTTTTATAAGTTATATTCTTAAATGCTTTTCTTTTATGAACATAGCTGTTTGGTAGTTCCTTTTAAATTGTAAATATTTTTCTTCAATTTTTGCCTACGGCTAAAGATGACGTTAAACAGGAGTTCTTATCTAAAGTGATACTGCTAAGTAGTAGCTCTTGAATGCTCAGTGTACACGTAGTTACCAACTAATGATTCGATTCAGCAAATTACACTCTTGTACAAATTTAATTTTGTAGATCTTTACCTGGATCATAGCTTTGTGTCACTGTAAATTTTAGGATTTATCTATCTTTCTTCCCCTAAATGTCCTGATTAACAATCCTTTCAGTAGTTCTAAAGAGATTCTTAGCATATGCAACTGATTATTGATTCAATGCTCATTTGGAAAACTTTTTTTTACAACTCTAAAATCTTCTAACCATTTATCATATCCTTGGAAAAAAATAATTACAAACACACCCAAATGAAATTGCTTGTTTTATTAAAATGACTTGTTATAAAAACATAGAAAAGTTTGTTTCCTCACCAAACTGATGAGATGATTAAGTAAAACTTCTATCTAGAGTAAAAAAATGGGGAATAGTTCTAAATGGAGGAAGGTTAGACAATTATCCTATGAGATATTCTGATTTAAGCTCATTTTCCATTATGGAAATTACTGAAATTTATTTCATGAGTTTTGGCCAGTTGTTTTCTCTCTGTTTTCATTGTATGAAAATATCAAAGAAGGGAAACAACTATGTTGCCTTCATATCCTGAAAGAAAAATGGATATAAACTGAACAATTAGTGAAATAAATTCTACTAGGAATCATCTAATAAAAGTGTTGCACTTTGGAACTGTATGAATACAAAACTGCTCTACTGACTGCATCACAACTATCACAGATCTGAATTAATTTATATCCTGGGATGACAATACACAGAATAGGATATTCCTTGATGTCTGTTCTTCTTCCTGCCCTAAGTTTATATTTTTTAAAAAATATTTTAATTTAAGAAAGTAATTGGAAGCTAGTATCTTGCAAAAATCTGTATTTTCAGTTATGCTTCTCGGTTTCACATAAATCCCAGAATAATTTTTAGAAAGTACAATGATGGATAGCTGTAATCTAGTGCTCTGTTTATAATTTGGAATATAGTTGCTTATAATACCCTCTATGATAACCATTGAGATTCATAGCCAATTGTATGTTTTCAAAATTCCCAATGTACTCACTAGCCCAACAAAGTTGGTAACCCTCTTCTAGGTCAGTAGTTTTATTACTGCTTCCATAGATTCTTTGAGGTTCTCAACAATGCCTCTAGGTACTCCTATGCTGTTAAAATTCAGTTAAAATCCCTACAAAGTCATTAAAATTCCTGAAGCACAGACAGTTCTATACATCTAACTGGAAGTGATGAGTGTATCCTAGGATGCATTTTTACTTTGTATGTTTCACATATTGCCCAAAATATTAATAGTAGATAATCTTATATTGTTATTGGTTAGATTCGGATAGGAAACAACAATCTCCATTCTACAATGGTCCAGTAGAACCAGAAGTTTCTGGGACATAATTTAGGCATCAATTTACTTCTTGATTGTGTTAACATTCCAGTCTTTGCTGATGTGCCCAGTAATAGCATGGTATAACCATTCAAATTCTAGAAAATAGAATTTGGGTTTAAAATATTTTTACCCATTTGAAAAGAAAATTAAGATGTGCAGTGCTTCAGATTTAATTTCCAGTTAGACAGGAAAGACATGCGATATTGAGGAAACATTCAGCTTTTTTAAAGAGTTGCAAGCTGGTACTATGTTTTTATTAGTATGTACTGTACTTACAGTAACATTTTCCACATCATTTCTGAACAGCTGCACAGTCCTAGAAATTAGATGTGAGGTCTGGTTGTCTCATGATAATAAGAAAGGGGCAGGAATAAGTATTTTAGTTTGTTCAAACAGCTCAAATTTCATCTTTCAACAACAGTAAAAATTAAAAAGATAGGATGCTTATCATTTACAGATAAAGGAGGCATAAAGCAATGATACTAAACATGATATTAAGTTTTTATATTGATGTCAAGGGAGATTCAAACAGAGTAGTAAAAATGGTAAGCTAAGATTTCCCCTTTCATTTTCATTTTTGATGGTATTATTAATACTTGTCATCCCTATTACAATTTATTGCTTAAACTTGTCTTTGTTTCAACAAATAAACCATGTGCTGAATGATTTAGAGGAAATAGTATTTTAAGAAAAAGACTCTTCCCTATGTCAGCCCTTTGAGATAGGAAAGCAAAACCATGAGTAGTAACAAGGACTTATTGCAAGATTATAGTAATAGAATCTTGCAAATCTGAAAATACTTCCTCCCTCTCCTGCCTTTCCCCCCCCTGAGAACTAGAGAGGATTCCTTTCTAAGACATTTTTTTCCATCTGCATTCTTTTTTTGGACTCAGATTTCTATTATCAGACCTCTGTCTAGGTTGGGGCTGTTCCTCCTATTTCCCAAAGTTATTCTCACATGCCATTACAACTAGTTTGCTTGTCAGCATTTAAAATTGAGAAAAATCACTTAAATATTATTTAACACTAGTTCAATGATTTGGTGCAATAGGAAGAGAAGGAACTATGGGCAAAATGTATTTGCAACTCACCTCATAGGCTTGGTGTTGTGAGACAAATTGAAGGAAGATCCTCAACTGGTGGGAGTTCCTGGAGAAAAGATGAGATATAAATCTAAATCTAAATTAATAGGCTTTTCTTGCTACTTCCACAATCCATAATTCCTGTAATCTAGACATGGGAACAGATGCACTGTTGCATTATATGTCATTTGCCCTAGTTACTAAAAAAAAAAACATTTCTATGAAGATAATTCTTCTTCTGAATAACAGCAATTTTCTTTAAAAAAAAATCCCCCAAAATTTATAAACCCCAAGTTATTTTAATGTAGTAACTTTTTTATTCTGCTTGCCAGTTCACTATTTTCTTTTGAAAACTTATATTCAGCCATTCATAATCCATGAAAATATTTTAGAAATAACATTTATTTATAAGTACAAAAAGTAATACCTTTTGTAAATAATGTGAGAATTTATTATTTCAGACTACAGAAACTATAATTGATTTAAAGGGAAATTGGCTTTGTTATATCATTTTAAACACTATATAAAACAATTTTCTATCTGTTTATAAAGTATGACAATCACATCATATTTTCCACAAACAGGTAAAATGAGGAATTATTCACTGAAGTTCTCCAACAATGACACTTATATAGTAAATTAAATATTTCAGAATACACTTACACACATTTAGCTTTTGAAAAGATGACTTCCCCCAAATATAGCTCACCCTCCTCACTTTTTCCAAGCTGCAAGAAAGTCAATCTTAGGAGCAAAATAAAATAGAGCAACATATTGCTGAAAAGATACAGGCAATATGAGGATCTTTTAGTGGTTTTCATGGAAAAAATTTAAGAGTAACCAATTTTCTTTCCCTTAACCAGAAGTGGAAAAAAGCATGGTACTGAAATTATTTAAATTGACAGAGCCTTTTAAGCAAGTAAACACATTTTAACTAGTATTTTTCCCATCCCCTCCATTCATGCCTACTATAGAAATTAGCCTTCACTCTTCCTTCACTTACACATGGATACACACACTTGCATGAACACAAGAAAAATTTCTTTTCTCCTGTCAGCATTCCAAGCCAACAATAGTTAGATTAGTGGAAATGAGGGCCTCCCCAGAGAAAGGGCATTCAGCCACAGAAGGCTCCCTGCAGGAACAGCTGGTAGGGGTTAATGGCTGCTGAACCTCACAGCGAGGGCCTATTCTCTATTGTGTGTTCAACTCCTGGGAAGGAGGGAGACCTGTGACAGCTTCTGGGGTGTGGAGGATCAGAGGTGTAGCAGTTAGGTCACAGAGGTAGCCTTCAGAGGGAAAAGGCGAACTTTGGCTCACACTGAGGAAGGGAAAGAGTGAGCCAGAGACGGTAATGGCAAAGGCTGGGGTCTGTGGAAAACTGTACATAAGCTGCCACAGGGAAAACTACAAAGGAGTATTTTTCAACATGCCGTATAACCTTTTAAAATCATAATTGCCATTGTTAAAAGAACAATTGAGCAAAGATGTTGAATGAATTATTCATACTTTGAAAGAGATGAGATCCCACATCAGAACCACATACATGCACACTTCAGATATATAATGCATTATTCACATTGGGAACATTAATTGCTTAGCATTTAGTTCTTAGGATTAAGTGTGAAAGTTCTGTTAAGCTCAGAAGATTATTCATTACCTAATTCACAGAAATAGAAGTAAAATATGATTAGGAAGTTGGTTTTTGACATCCAAAGTTGAAATCTTTTGCACACACAATTGAAGTGAGAAGAGGCATTATATCATGCTGCGAACTTTGAGCTAATCTTAGTTGGGAAGGAGAGATGTATAATAGGGCAACTTTCTTCAGTTTGGTACTTTTCATATCTGTTGAACCAGTTTCACAGTTTACAGACTAGAATTATGAGGAATATAGTTCAAAATATCTAGAGAGCATGGTGGGAGAATCCAAGTGCCAAACCTTTCTGGCTCGGCAGACCAGTGGTGGTGGCAGACAGGAGGAGATGGTTTTGTGCACTCGCGCGCTTGCCCGCCACTTATGCAGTCTTGTTCCCAACAGGCCATGAACCAGGATTTGGGGATCCCTGCATAGAGGAAAGTACATTTCTTCTTTGGTTTGTTGCTTTCCCCAGAAAATCCTGAATCTACCTTGCTAAATCATCAAACAACAATGAAGTAATTCCCTGTTGTTTTTCTGTAGAAAAACCAGCATAGTATAAAAAGGAGTCATATTTTGTCAAATGAGGGTCCTCTTACTTGCCATCATGGAAATCTCACTTTGCCCGCTATCACTTTGGCTGCAATAACAAAAATAAGATGCTTCCCCATTTGCTCAAAAATTGTCAGCAGCTACATCTTAAACAGATGCCTTGAAATGGGATTTGGATTTAATAGCCAATAATAGCTGCTGCAAGCCTTCTTCTCTCACACATAACTCACAGGCTATAATGTTCTTAAAAAGAAGTCAAGACTAGTCAGTCTCTCTAAACTCAACCCACTTCAACTTGTGGGGAAAAAATTAGGGGAAAGATTGCAATGGGGAAAAGAATATTTATTTAAGTAGAATGAATAAAGTTAAGAGTAATCAATCTTTGGTTTCTAAAGATCAAAGAGACAAAATAGTTAAGGACATGTTTCTCATTTCAAGAGGTGATTGTCCCCCTGTCCTTGTGTTTTGTTATTGTACGGATTCAATTTTGCCATACTGCCTCCTCTCCCCGCAAAAAATTAAATGTAAAGAATATTGCAGAATGGCTGCCTAGAATGGAAGAAGCCTTAATTCAAAATTATAAGTGGTTATGTAAGGGATATAAGTTGAGGAAGGCTGTGTAAGAAATGTAATCAGAACTTCAAAAAACTCTCTGTTGCTTGCTTTTTAAAAAAACGTCTAAAAAGATGGAAGGGAAAGCATTCTACACATTATCTTTCTCACATCTTGCTTCAGCTCTGAAAAACCATTTTAATAGCTGAGTAATGACAGAGTAATCAACTACCAATGTCAAAAGGTCTTTCTAGAATTCACTTCTTGGTGTCAACATTTTCTTGGCAGCAATATGGAATGGGTTTGCCACTGCCTGCTTCTGGGATGATATTTCAACTTAGACTAGCCTAGTCTCGCACCAAGGCTTAGCTTCCCAGATGCCATTATATTTCTTATTTTCTTTCCATAAAAGAGAAGTCGAGAAGCTGAGGGAGGCATTGGCTGACCTTGTCACACCTATATTCATTTGAACATTGTTAGGATATAAAGTAAACACCTATAAGTCAAAATATATTCTGACAATATATTATGGTTTTGTTATGTGCAATAAACTATTGATCTCTCCAGGATACAGCAACTGGCAGCTTGTACCCGAAACCAATTTAGAAGAGGATGCTGTTTACGAAAAAGAAGAAACACACACAAAGGTGCTCTCTTGAAAATTGCTTATTAGCATAGACAGTTTGTTGCACAAGATGTGCAAAATGAAAGGGTTAAGCTTTTTTCTGACTTTCGGGTACAATGAAATTATGACAGGAAGAAAATTGTGCCATTTTAGCATGAAAATGCTTGTACAAATACTGTCATTCTTTCCTTCTTACTTTCTTTATAATGCCTCAACGATAGCTGAGATGACAGACATTTGACAGGTATCTGTAAGCATACAACCCAGGCAGCTCATTAAAGTTTTTCTTTCTATGCATCAGCTTTCACAAAGGCAAAAACCCATTAGCATCAACTATTTTGCAGATTAGAAGAATTAAGGGCTTCAAACGTTGGCTTATACTAAGCAATGTCATTTGTGAAGTGATGTTTGCTTTATTATTTCCTTTTCTCTCTCTCTGCAACTAGACTGACATGACTTTAGCTCAACGCAGGGTGTAATGTTCAAACCCAAGGACTTGCTCAGCAATGAAAAGAAATGCATTCCCTTTTTATACATGACTGGAATGGCAAAGAGGGGAGACTTCACATGTACTATTTAGGCTCATTAGAGTCCTGATTATGATAGTTCTCCGGTGTAATCTTTAATCGACTTTGACACTAGATTTGCCCCGTTACAAATCCTGTCATGCAAATTAAGTCATTTGTGTTGTTTGATATGGAAAGATCTGCTATGAAATGAAAGATTAGTTCACAGATGAGGCACCAGAGACCGCTGCCCCTGTGCACTGTGCAACTGATTACAAGGATGAGAGCATCCATTTTTATACTGCTGTTAACATTTAGGAAAGCAGATTAAATTAACAGAGCTGATTTTGCTTCACATACATGGCTGTTTTGAATAAGAGTTCATAACATTAATATTTTACTGCATGGCAAAGGGAGAAGGTTGACAAGATAAAGTATCATATGTGCAAAATGAATATAAAATTTTAATGGGTGATTTTTGCTATACTTTCAATGTAAATACACACATGCAGATTGTACCATCCCAAGTTTGAAGATGTGGAAAACATTACATCTATAGATATTCTCAGTCATCCAGGTTATGCTTGTCTCAAAGGTGCTTTTTCAAAAGGCAACTGGATTTTCTTTATTTTTCCTTGAAAACATTTTGCTTCTTATCCAAGGAGCTTCTTCAGTTCAGAAGATGTACATCTTCTAAGAAGAATGTTGTCAAGTTTTCGTGACATAAATTTAGCAGATTTAAACAAAGATTAAGTTTGATGTAGTAGTTCAGGCATTAAGCTAGAAACTGGGAGCCTGTGAGTTCTAGTCCCACTTGAGGCACAAAACCAGCTGGCTGACTCTCTCTCAGCCCTGAGAAGGATGCAGTGGCAAACCCCTACTGTAAAAGCTTGCCAAGAAAGACTCCAAGAATCAAACGTGATTGCATGGAAAAAAAATATAAATATAAAATATTGTCTGCAACACTGACAGGAATTGAGTGTATAATGCAACACATTATAACTTTAGTGTCCTTGTTTTTAGAACTCTCTGAATTGCTCTTAATTGGGTTCACATAACACTATTTTATGTAAAAGTGTCAAATGTATACTAAATAATTATTGAAATTAGATAGACTGATTTCAAATAGGAAAAAAATAATATATGAACATACAGCTAGTTAGATAATCTATTATATTCATTAGCCTAATTTAAATCAATATATTATTAATTCCACATAGAATGAAGATAACACTAGGTAATAGGTAGACTGCATGAAGCATCTTCAGGGGTGCATAGCAGAGGTTTTGAGGGCCTCCTCACAACATCTGAGTATGGAGACTATACATTGAAAATACTTCTTTTGGAAGTACCACCAAGCAAATAGTTTTATAGGCTTCTACATGGATGTTCATGAGGGTGGGGCTGTGAGGTCCAAAAAAGATTGAGATGCTCAACTTTGAAAAGTTATTCCATCTCTACTTTTTTCTTCTTACTCTCCAAATAAAATGCAGCATTATATTCCATATATTCCATTTTGATTCTTATTTTTTCTAGATTATCTACTTTTAGACAATATTTTCCCATAAACACTGCTAATCAATACTAGTTTTCAATGAAGATGTCAGTGAGCCTTTTCCTAGTGAAGACAAAAATCTGTTTTGTAAGCTTATCTGTTAAAAGATCACGTCTACTGATTAATGTCTGGCATATGATGACTCTTCCAATTTAAAGATATCTCTAATTTCTTGCTCTACATAGTAAAGTTTACAAGGCACACTTTCACTGTTCAATCATCTCTCTTAATTGACAACATTTTATGGGAAGTCATAACAGGTCTATGTCTATCTTGTATTTTCATATAATTTACCAGGGAAAAAAATTATGGGCAGAAATATAGAGAACAGTAGCAGAAGAGACCATTTTTTGAATAATATCTAAGGTTTCTGTTGCCAATTCAGTTTTAACTCAATTCAGTTTTGATCATTTAATATTTAACCAAGTGCCATTAATACTTCCAAAATTAGTTTTTATTAATTAATTTATTAATTTAATAAATAAGTAATTTATTAATCATCCCTCAACTCCATCATCTCATTGCAACCATTCCAGCAAATGAAATGGATAAAACTGTATGTAGACTTAATGGATATACCTGGAATCGATTCTCTTTAACACAGTTTAGTAGTGTTTTGTTCCATAAGCTTAGTTTCCCCTCAAATTAATATATTTTAGGTTTCTTCCAGATTCTTGGAAATCTTCAAGACTTTTGTCATACAGAATTAATAATGCACTATGTACTATAGGACCCTCCCTGTAGTTTTCCTATTCTCTCACTTAAAAACAGAGGTAATGGGATAATTATTCTGACTCTATTAATGGGATTGACCCCTTTCCAAGTAGAGCTCCGAATCTGAAGAGCAAGGAAACCGATCAGTTAAAATCTTATTTAGTTTCAATATTCATATATTGAAGACCAATTATATAAGAAAATAGCTTAAGTGGCAGTAGCAGTCTGACAATTAAATTATGGTTAGTTGCACAGTCAGCCAGAATATTGTTTACCTGAATCTATGGTGAATAATTTCTTATAACACATAGATGGGCATTAGTGTCCTTTAGGTATTCAAAGAGATCTTTCTCTTGGTTGTAAATGGAGAAAGAGGGATAATTCAGTAATATTGCCATGTTTCATCTGAGTGGTCATGTGAAAGGGGAGTAATTAATCAAAAGATAATCTGGACTTTGAGAAGATGATGTGATTTTGTTACTATCCTAAAGAAATTAGTAGCTTGCTTAGTTCCGATTCAGAATAGATTACTATCCCAATTACTTTAGCCATTTGTAGGATTTTGACAACAAACATCTTTATAGATAACTTGTGAGACATAATAAGCATCATCTCCAGTAGTACCAGGTTAGATAAGAGTTCAGTATAGAAAATTCAGTAGCCTACAATATATGGTTGCTTGGAGCCATCAAATATTTACAGAAATCTTCAAACTAGCCCATCTGAGCTATCCACCATTCTCTCTCTATTGTAATGAAAAGTTCATGAACATTTCAAGTTTAACTTAAGCATGCTTTTTTCTTTAATCCAAATAAATGTTTAAATTACTAGCTTCTTCTTCATGTTGCTATTGTTATATCACTTCTTTTCTCTAGTCAGAAAAGTCAACTTTTTATGGTTTTTCCTTCATTTTATCCCCATAATAGTATTTTGTGAGGTAGACTGGACTGAGAAAGAGTGACTGCCCGAATCTCACCCAGTGAGTATCCATAGCTAAGGATCAATTTGATCTCTCCAGGCCGTATAGAAAAATGGAGAGCTAGTGGTTCAATAGAAAAAAAATATTTCTGTCATTTATGACGGTAATAAAAGTTACTGTGGAACAAGAACTTTGAATTTTGCAGCCACAGATATTGATGAATCATTTTCTTCACAAAAGAAATTCCAGGACTTTTACCAGTTATTTATCAATTTATGAGAAATATATTTTTAAAATGTATTCAAAGCTTATCAACATTTTCTTTCAGCTAAAAATCATAATTCTTCCAAATAACTGTAGTGTGTATCCCAGGATAATAATAATAAAGTTGGAAGGGATCTTGGAGGTCATCAAGTCCAACTCCCCCACTCAGGCAGGTAATCCTATATCATTTTGGACAAATGGCTGTCCAGTCTCTTCTTAAAAACTTCCAGTGTTGGAGCATTCACCGCTTCTGGAAGCAGGTTGTTCCACTGGTTATTTGTTCTAACTGTCAGGAAATTTCTCCTTAGTTCTAGGTTGCTTCTCTCCTTGATTAGTTTCCATCCCTTGCTTCTTGTCCTGCCCTCAGGCACTTTGGAAAATAGCTTGACTCCCTCTTCTTTGTGGCAGCCCCTGAGATATTGGAACATTGCTATCATGTCCCCCCTTGTCCTTCTCTTCATTAAACTAGACATACCCAATTCCAGCAACCATTCCTTATATGTTTTAGCCTCCAGTCCCCTAATCATCTGCTCTTCTCTGTACTTTTTCTAGAGTCTCAACATCTTTTTTACATCGTGGTGACCAAAACTGGATGCAGTATTCCAAGTATGGCCTTACCAAGGCATTGTAAAGTGCTATTAATATTTCAAATGATCTTGATTCTATCCCTCTATTAATGCAGCCTAGCACTGTGTTGGTTTTTTTGGCAGGTGCAGCATACTGCTGGCTCATATTTAAATGATTGTCCACTAGGACTCCAAGATCCCTCTCATAGTTACTAATATTGAGCAAGGTACCCCCTAAACCAGTGGTTCTCAACCTTTTTAATGCCACGACCCCCAACCGGTCGTAAGTCGAGGACTACCCAACTGACAAGCGACAGCGCAGGGTGACCACCGGCTGGGCCACCAGCTGGCCTAGCCCAAGGGAGGTAAGGCACCCGCCGGGTCTCACATGCGCCAGCAACTCTCCCTGCACCCGCCGCTGTCCCGCTAGCCTTACCTTGGCCACTGTCCGTTCCGGGCGGCAGCAAGCAGGCCCAGGAACTTTTGGGCAGCCGCAGCAGCAACGGTACAGGGCGACCACCAGCTGGCCCACCAGCTGGCCCAGCCCAAGGGAGGTAAGGCACCTGCCGGGCCCCACGCGCACCAGCAACCCTCCCTGCACCCGCCGGCCTCCCACCTCCCACCCCTGGCCCTCTTTTACTTACATTTTTAGTAGTTGCTCAGCAGGGAGGGGTGGAAACTTCCAGACAGCTCTCCTTCGCTGCAGACAACTTGCAGCACCGTTTGCAGACTGGGACTTTTGGCGGGCTCAGCAGGGCAGAGACAGTCTGGACAATTCCTATTGGCTTTTGAAAGCCAATAGAATTAGACTCTATTCAAGAGAGTCTATTGTATTGGCTTTCAAAAGCCAATAGAATAAGAAGGAGTAGCAGAGCTAAGGAAAAGGGGAAAAAAATGGCGGACTGCGTTGTTTGGCGACCTCCGTGAAATGGTTGTTCGACCCCAAATGGGGTCACGATCCACAGGTTGGGAACCGCTGCCCTATACTATACCTGTACATTTGGTTTTTCTTGCCTAAATGTAGAACCTTACTTTTTTCACCACTGAATTTCATTTTGTTAGATAGGGCACAGTGTTCAAGTCTGTCTAGATCCTCCTGTATCCTAAGCCTGCCTTCTGGAGTGTTGGCTATTCCTGCCAGCTTGGTATCATCTGCAAATTTGATGAGTTCCCCATCTATCCCCTTGTCCAAATCGTTGAAGAAGATGTTGAAGAGCACTGGGCCCAGAACAGAGCCCTTCAAGCATTTGAGCATTCACTAGGTAGACCACAACCTACTGCTTGGCAAGTAGAAAAAGCTGGAATAGATAACATCACCACTGGATTGATCTGTAGCTGGCTGGCAAACCATACTCAAAGAGTAGCCCTCAATGGCACTACATCCACATGGCTAGTCTAAAGAAAAGAAGAAATAGGGGAGACATGATAGCAGTATTCTAGTATTTGAGGGGCTGCCACAAAGAAGAGAGGGTCACGTTATTCACCAAAGCACTAGAGGGCAGGGCAAGAAACAATGGTTGGAAACTGATCAAAGAGAGAAGCAACCTAGAATTAAGGAGAAACTTCCTGACAGTGAGGACAATTAACCAGTGGAACAGCTTGCCTCCAGAAATCATGGGCACTCCACCACTGGAGATTTTTAAGAAGAGGCAGTCATTTGTCTGAGATGGTATAGGTCAGACATGTCAAACTCGCGATGTCACGTGACATTGCGCAATGTATCAGAATAGTTTTACCATTGCCAGAAATGGGGTGGGCACGGCTTCCAGATGATGCATCCAGCCCACAGGCCGGAAGTTTGACACCCTAGTATAGGTTCTCCTGCTTGAGCAGGGGGCTGGACCAGAAGACCTCCAAGGTCACCTCCAACTCTGTTCTGTTCTGTTCCTTCATATCCTCAACATAACTAATACATTATTTCATTCTTTCCTTATTTCTTAAGATAAGTTGAAGTCTACATAGCAAGCTAATTGGTTGGGCTTAAAGATTTTAAAGGCTTGCATATAAATCCTTTTTTGGTATAATCTTTTTCAATTAGAATTCTTCCATCATTCATCTTACAAAGGGGGCAAATGGATTTTGTACTCATAGGGCAAAATCTAAGGGTAAAGTATGGCAATGGGCAATGTCTCCTTCCATCAGAGTCCTACCGTTAGCAGGTGTTTGAAATATGAGCTATCATTAATAATCTATTAGCATAAGAGAAATAGTTTCAATTAATAGAAAATGTTAATGCTATGATATTTGACATGGAACAGTTGATATACAAGCTACAAACTTAGCTAAATTTTTCTGTCACTTTCACTAGCCATGCAAGATATCATTTCATGCAAGAGAGACAGATTACACTATTATCTATTTTTAGTCATTGTCAGCAATCTGGAATGTGATACTCTAAGATATGTTTCAGCTGGCCTGTAGCAAGATACACTTAGTCTCTATTCCTAATTTACCACATGGGGAAAATATTTCTTGATTCAAGATTCTTTAAACCATTCAAAGTATATTTGTGACAGATTCTTTCTTAGAGTTTCTTAATTTTAGGCTGATAGGAAAAGATTGCTGCTTTTTCAAATAATAGATAAAAAAAATCTGTTGAAGCCATATTACAAATAGAAGATATTCCATGTCAATGATTTGTTTTCATAATCCAGCTGGATGGCTAGAACATGGTTAATTGAGAAAAAATATGAGACTATCATATCACAAAAAACCATCTACTTTTCTATATCCGGTTAAGTGGTGTTTCCAAATGGACTGCTTATGGGACAGAATATTAATTAGTCTGATTTCCAATTTATTGACTTCAAATCAGAAGCTGAACTAATTTTATCAGTGTGTATATTTGTATATATGTATGTATGTATTATTATTATTATTATTTTTATTATTTATTAAATTTCTATACCGCCCCTCTCCCGAAGGACTCGGGGCGGTTTACAGCCTTAAAATTTAAAAAACATATAAATGTACAAAATTAAAATATTTAAAAATAAATTAAACAAATTAGGCCATAAAATCTATAAAACCCAATATATACAAATCCTAAAATCCTAAAAATTACAAAAATCCTAAAAATTAGACAATCCCCCTAAAACATTTTCACCCGGTTGGAGCCGGAGCTTCTATGCCAGGCCGGCCTGTTGAAAAAGGAAAGTTTTCAGTTCCCGACGGAAGGTGCGTAAGTCCGTTATCGTACGGAGTTCGGGGGGAGCTCGTTCCAAAACGTTGGAGCTCCCACAGAGAAGGCTCTCCCCCTGGGGGTCGCCAGTCGACATTGTCTGGCTGACGGCACCCTGAGGAGGCCCTCTCTGTGGGAGCGTACCGGACGGCGGGAGGTATTTGCTAGCAGTAAGCGGTCCTGTAAGTATCCGGGTCCGATGCCATGGTGCGCTTTAAAGGTGGTCACTAACACCTTGAACCGCACCCGGAAGACCACCGGCAACCAGTGCAGCTCGCGCAGGAGCGGTGTTGCATGGGAGCACCATGACGCTCCTGTCACTACCCGCGCGGCCGCATTCTGGGCCAGCTGAAGCCTCCGGGTGCACCTCAAGGGGAGCCCCATGTAGAGAGCATTACAATAGTCCAGCCTGGAAGTGACGAAGGCATGAGTAACTGTGCATAGCGAGTCCCGGTCTAGGAAGGGACGCAACTGGCGTACCAGGCGAACCTGATAGAACATCCTCCCGGCCACGGCCACTAGATGGTCCTCTAAAGATAGCCGTGAATCCAGGAGGACTCCCAAATTGCGAACCCTTTCTGCGGGGGCCACTGTTTCGCCCCCAACAGACAACAAAGGAGTCAATTGACTAAACCGGGACGACGGTAGCCACAGCCACTTGGTCTTGGAAGGGTTGAGCTTGAGTCCGTTCTTCCCCATCCAGACCCGCACGGCCTCCAGGCATTGGGTCAGCATGGCAAGAGCATCGTTGGGGTGGTTCGGCGTGGAAATGTACAGCTGAGTATCATCAGCGTACAGATGGTACTCCACACCAAAACCACGGATGATCTCATGTATAATGTTTATTACATACATGCAGTAAAAAAAGCCTGATTGAGAACCATATTACCTAAGAGTCACTTAAGTGAGACCGGTAGTATACAAATTTGATAAATAAATGTAAATAAATAAATATTATCCAAAGAATAAATTTGAGGAAACCGCCTAAATGTATCAACTTAGTTCAGTTTAGATTAGAATTTGGACATTGACTTGCATGTAAAGAAATCAGAGAGCTAAGAAGACAACTATGTAGGTACTTCTTCCCAAGCTGACATGTTTACTTGAATAAACATTCTTAGGAAAGCATAAAAGCATTCAGCCTATTTTTTAATAATGAGCTATAAATGTTATATATTATTTTTTTTAAAAAATACAAATAGGGCTATCTCTACTTTCATTCTTTGATATTTTGGACATTGCTTTCTAATGAAGGTAACCTATTTTACACCACTGAATACAGATTAATGGTGAAACAAAAAGATTTTACTCAAGGGTTTTGAGGAGTATCATGTATAAAACATATTAACCCAGGATTTGACAAGTTATTACAAATTTCTCACAACTGATTGAATCCACAGATAATCTTAATATCTCCTTGATAACATTGGCAAAATGAAATTCTTGAGTGCCACTGAAGTCATATTTTTTTCTGTCACCTGGAAATGACATGCTATAAAAATGCCAAGATCCATGAAAAACTAGATATTAGATATATACAATTACAATAAATTGGAATGAGATAGAGTTAACAGATACCTTCAAACTAGAATTAAAAAGGTATGCTGATAGCATATTTTTGTTTCCTTTTATAATTGTTTACTTTATTTTTTGTAATTTATATTATCTTATTGTTGTACATAGAACCTTAAAGTGATATAACTACTCTCTAGGAATAATATTAAAATTAAGTTGATTAAAATATGAAATGAGACAGTAATTGGTAAGGGTCTAAGATGAGTGACCTCCCCCCAACTTTAATATAAGTTTTTGCACATATACTTATTCATTCTATTCAAGATATGTTTTTAGATTTATTTAAGACTATAAATTTCATTTTTATGGTAGCTCTCTCACAATTTACTCTGTTTTGCAAAATGTCATCTGCTACCATTCAGCATTCTGCAAGAATGAAATAAAGGACACATGTGTCTCATTTTTCCCCCCCAGAGATGATTTTCTGTCTCCTGCTGCCTGAAGCTGCCTGCATTATAGTAATGGAGTCCATAAAATGTAATAAGCAAAAGGTGTACTTTAATTAGCCAAGCCATGCTATGAATGCATAAATCATGTTTATGCATATGCAAGGTATACCAAAAGTTTAGCTCATAACGATCACTGTTGAGAGAGTTTGTTGATTTAGGAACAAAATTCAAAGATGCTTACTTCTCTCCTGCTGATCAGTGCATTAGTAACCACCAATAGTTATGTCAGATTGTTCACCATTGCTTCCCCTACTTTTGTAAGTTGGTATCAGACAGGGATGTACCTTCTTTTGATATATTTGGTTTGCCTAATGAAACAGACCAAGTGAAGTGTTACAGAATGGCCCTGCATGATAAAAGAGAATAGATTTTTCAAGAGAAGAGAGGGACTTCTAATAGAAGAGAATATGCTGTATGTAGCTCAGGGCTGAACTAGTGACTCCTTGATGTTCTCTGAGCATAGTTGGTTTTCCCATCTTCTTGGTAGTTCCTTGATTAGGGTATTGTTTTCTCTTTGTTTGTCTGCTGTTAATCCCTGCTTATTTGCTGTTGGTTGATGGAGAACATGTATTCTGGTTTTCTTTGTTTCTTATCTTTTTATTTTTATTTAGGTTTCTTTTGAATGGTGTGTAATTATGCTTTATGTGTTTATTGATAGTTGTTTTGTCTGAAGGCCAAGCTTCCAACTGGTTTTCAACTAATAGGAATTAATAATTACATTATATTCTACTTTAGTCAGACTGTACCTTAAGTACCGTGTCCAGTTCTGGGTTGCACTTCTAAAGAAAGATTCAGAAAATTGAAACAGGTGCAAAGAGAAACTATAATGTTAGGATAATAGTGGTGGTGGTGATGATAATGATGATGAATGGACTGAGCCATTTTCCAAGGACAGAACTGGGAATGGCTAGTTTTGAAAAAAGATGTCTGATGGGGAAAAGGGTAGTATTTTTGAAGGATATAAAATGGAATCTCTCACACAAAAAAAATCATGATGTGTTATTACCACTTAGTGCATGGTAGGCAATTTTGATTGTAATTTAATAGAAGCTAGATTCTGGTTGGCAAAAACATTCTAATGATAAGAAGATATGACAGTGGAACCAATTACTGGTGGATGTGTTGAAGCAGTGGAGGCAGCTATCTAACAGAGTTGTTTTAATTTGGATTACTGGACTAAACAGACAGTTAGATTTTATGCTTAAGTGGATCCTTTCAATTTGATCATTAGATAGCAGAGAAGGCAATATTGATCTAGCAGAGAAATATCAAATTTACCTTTTGAAAATGTGTTTTAAGAACCTATATTCCTAATATTACTTAACTCAATTCTTTTATTTTTATGTCCTGATTTTGGGTTAATTAATGTATCATTCCTTTGAAACCAGACTTTAAGAACTTCTATTTATATAGGGAAATTAGAAACAGTGCTGAAGAAAGGAATGCTAAAAATATTTACAAAGACTCTTCCATACACGATTGCTTTTACACACCATGCTCTAAATTTGCAAATAAAATCCTGACCCAATTCTCTATGACAGCAAAGTGCAAATGTTCTCTTATTGCTCTTATTTAATATTATCATCCATATATACTAAAGTAATTTTTCCATTCATTTTCTCCATTCAGTTTAAAACAGTTTTTGAAATACATATATTATCAACCAAGACAGTAATTCAACCTATAATTAATTTGTCCCCAATTGGAATTATATGTACTAACTTGAAATCACTTTCAAATTAAGTGTAAGAAAATACATTTTTATGCTGTTTCTCTTTTATAATCGCACATATTCACCTGCATTTGCCGTAAACTGGAACATTAATTCCTGCAAGATCTGGATCTTTCCTAGAGCTAAAGGTGTATCTTTAAATTATCTTAGAATCAGCTTCCTCTTGCAGAATTAATGGCATAGTTATTTCTATAAACTATAGCAGTGGTGGCGAACCTATGGCACGGGTGCCAGAGATGGCACTCGGAACTCTCTCTGTGGGGCACACATGCTGTTGCCCCAGCCTTGCTTCCCCCGCAATTTCCTCCTTTCCAGCAGCCCCCTTGAAAGAGAGTCGCCCCCAAGTGTGGCCCACATGGAGCAGCGCAGCCAAGGACATGGCAGCCAGGTAGAGTAGACAAGACTTTGCCCTCACACCTCATCATGCAGTTGATGCTCCAGGGCGCGGAGAGAGGGTGTGGCCGCCATAGTGCTACTGAGCTGCCTGGGCGATCTGCAGCGGGCCCTGGAAGCAGTAAGTGGTCCCATGGGCAGGCAGGGTGGGGGATGGGGGGCAGAGTGGGGTTGAGGCAGGAGGGTGGAATGGGGGCAGGGCAGTTTTTGGGCACTCGGTCTCTAAAAGGTTCACCATCACTGAACTATACCTTAAATTCAGGAAGGACAGTTTTTTATATACATTTACTACCATGTGTTGAGATGTTATTATGGTCAGGTAAAATTAATTGTAAACTCTTGCATCTGTTCATTTGATTTCAGGAAATAGATAGCAAGGATGAGTAACACTGGAAAAAAATTAAATGAATAATGTTCAATGTAATTTATTTTATACCTTTTAGTAAATAATTGTATAGTACTTCTAAAACACTCAAATTAGAATAGTTATATTATACTGAATAAGTAAAATATGATTACTTCCAAAATTTTGCAACTTATATTAGACACTTTCTGGACTGCATGAATGGCTTGGAACTTTGTGATTATTTGCATTCATGAATGGAACTAATTTTGAAAGAATGCAATAGCCATAGTTTAATCATAATTTCTCCAGGTATTCAGAATAAGTCAGATCAGGACTCTAATTTTGAACTGTCTTTTACTGCTGTAGATTATAGTAGCAGAATCTTAAATGTCTGAGTTTTCCGTTCCCTCTTATACTCTGGTGACCTAATCAGGTTTTGTCAGCTTTCTAGGCTTAACACATGTTTTTCCAATCATTATCTCTGTCTAGTTTCTGCAAAGTCATCTCTGTAATTCCCTATAGCTTCACAGTTACTTGCCTCCAAAACAATGATGGAAGGGTAGTAACTGAAGACTATATAAACAATTCCAGTAACATCACAAGATAACTGCAAAAATATAGAATAAAAAGGGAAATGTTACATATTTTTAATATATTATTATTTCTATCTGTACCTACCTAGATGGATGGAAGAATATATTTCTGTTTACAAGATATTTATTTTTGCAATATTTAATTGAGTTGAATAATCATTATTTGTTATTTGTTTTCCTACATACAGTAATTCTAATCATGCTGCACTGCTTCATTTTGACTGGGCTCATTATAGCCACCTTAGTCCTGGATACAGGTGCAAAGGCACGGATTGTCAAGTAGCTAAATCATTTCTGCCAATTACTTCCTATATCATTTCTCACAACAAATTATTGGTTATTTTTAGGTTCTATAGAAAAAGAATACAGTAAACACTTTTTATATCTCCTGACCCGTTTTCACAAAATATGGCTAGCATATTTCTTTGATCAACGTGGTAGTGAGATTTGTTCCTCTAGTGGATTGCTGGATACTGCCTGCCCTTTGGGGCAGTGCTGAGCTGAACACTGACCAAACCATGTCCATGCAACAAGCTGATTGATCAGTTTTTTTGTAGCAACCAATGGATCTACAGCGCTATGTCCATCAAAATGCAGACATGACCTGGATATTGCATTTGATTATGCAAGATGGGTTTCGTTGACCCAAAAAGCAGACCCTGCCCTTGTGGGAATAAGGGTAGATGATATTCCTTTAATCAATGTATTTAATGTAACAAAGCCATAATATGTTGATTCAAAATTGAACAAGATCATCTAGGAAGAATACCCATGTGTAGTCCCGTCCTAATCCAATTCAAACTAGGTATAATTGGTTGATTCTTATTTTGTTTTGTTTACTTGAAGGTAATATTGTTTTTTTCTCTCTTCAAATTTTCTGCCCTCATAGACAAATTAAGAGATTTCCCATCAGCAAGAAATATTTCTTGTTCCAAATAACAAATGTTTTCCTCTTCTCTCTTCAGAAATTTGCCTTTCCTTTAATTTCCTGGACTTGGAATCTGGTGACTGCTTAATTTGCTTGTTCATAGTTCTGTAACTGACCCCATTCTGGTTTATTACAAATATAAATTGATAGTTTGAGGGTTTGAAAGGGTAATAAAATAAATAAATAATAAATAAATAATTCCTGAGTGTTTTGGAACTGAGTTCCTGATTCCCTGATCCAACTGCTCCCTTGTCTTCCTACAAAGGTAAATAAATTAACAGTTGAAAAGGCCAGACGGGAAAATAGCTGATTACAAGGTGAAAAATGTTTAAACGAGGACTGACACTTTGTAAATGTAGTTTGACTTCTGAATTCTGTAACTGATATAAAAAAATTCCATATCTAAAACCCGACATATTAACAACAAACAATTCTTATGAAGCAGACCTGGCTTGCATTAAACCTTAATTTAATTAAACCATGCTGGGTTCACACAATATTCAAAGCTGTAAATCATGTGTACAAACAAGCATGTCTGGGTTTACATCTCTCATAAACAGATAAATTGCATTTTGGTGTAATTACTGGATATCCCAAATGGATTCTAATATTATCAAAAACTCCAAATCTATTCTGAAGAAATTTCAGCAAGAATAACCTTGAGTAGCTCTTTAGAGGTATCAATAATGTCTTAACTCAGTCCTAGAAAGCACATTAATTGAAAATCAAGTCCTTTTCACTATGTATTTTTACAGGTGAATACATGCAAGATAGAATTCTATAATACAGAATTATATTATTATGTTAGATGGTTTTATTGTCTGCTGTCATTAGTGCATATTGTCCTTTTATATGGAAAAAGATATATTAACATAAAATCACTGACCTGCTTAGAAATTATCATTGTTTTTCTCTCACATTTGCTTTTTTTCTCTACACCACAAGAAAAGCTATAATTAAATGATTTGGGCAGAGACCCATTCTTAAAGAACTTCCTCTTGCTTTTAAGTACTTCTACTCAATCTCCAAGGAAACCATTTCTATTTGTGATTCCTTTAATGGTTGAATAAGTAATTTTTACCTGCATTTCTGTGCCTGATGTGTCATGACAGATTCTTAAAGGTATCAGCAAATAGATATTAATGAAACTTTTCTGTATTTTTAGTTCCCCCCCCCTCGGGGAAATATTGCAGCTATGATTGTACAGTAAATACATTTTTTTTGCTTTTTATGACCCTATAGTCCCTATTAGGGTAGAGTCAGAAGATTGGATGAAGCTGAGCATTTACTGACCAAATGCCCTTCCTTATGCCTACATGAAGTTTGTAGCAGATTTTTTTTTCTTTGCCCTCTAGCAGAGAAACATCTGCCATTATCTAGGATTGAATTTTCAACCTTTCAAGTGGGAGGCAAGCGTCTTCACCATTAGACCACCAAGCCATTCTTTCTATGATTATAACTACGCATACTATGGAATATGTAACTGAAAAAGAGGCTTAATGGTGTTACTTTAATTTTGGAGAAAAACCAATCAAATAGGAAACAGCAAATAGCAAATGCTCTTTAGCCCATCATTGGCTGATAGGTTAATTGGCTATGCACTTAAATAACAGGAATTCGTTGGATCACAAACAAGCAAATCAGGAACAGCCCAGCATGCAATTACAATAATAAAACAACAACAATGTACTAACATTATAAAATACTTTGAACTGGGCTAAGAGAAGGGTAGGCAGACAATGTCCATTGTTTATGATCCTACTGATTCATCCATAACAATCTAGCTTCAGACTGAAACCTCCCATTTAGACAGTATAGGCCCAGAATCTCTGTAGAATTTTCTGCCAGCTGCATCTTTTAGGACAAGAAACACTTTTATTAACAGAGCAAGATTTTCATCATGCCTAAATACTTAAAAAAAATAAGGCTAGGCATAGTATTAGTTTATTTATTATAATGATTTTTTTTCACTTTTCACAAGATTTAGCAGAAGACAAAGCACAATATGGAAATGACTGACAATTTTATCTTTGGGGCCAATTACTTCATGTCCAAGTGGTCTAAACCATGTGCTTTGTCAATGCCCTCTCAGTAGTTAAATTAGTTTTAAGAGGCTCAAACAGAAGTATCGATTGAAGTATAAATGGGAATGTTGTGTGACAGAAAGCAACTAAAAACGCACAGTATAAAAATAGAAGGATATGACTTTCAGATCTTTCAGTTGTTTTATAGCTGAAAAGAGGTTGATGTATTCATATATGGAAAACTACAGACAAGATATAATATCTATTTATTTATTAAATAAACACTCAAATGAAGCATTTTTGATGGACTGGAAAAAATGGATTGACTATATGCAAAAGAAATATCAATTGAAAGAATTAGATTTGATATACAGATAAATAGTTATAAAATAGTTATAAAATAGTAGTTTAGCGGGGTTTCTTGCGTTCTTACTCTGTATTCACTCTGGGAAGCCTGGGGGGGGGGAGGGAGATAATAAGTAATAGATTATGTTTCTCAACTGTAGTTGGGGGTATTAAGGGAATAGATTTTTTCTTTTTTAGGGCGCTTGGGAAAACTCTAGACACCGCATTGGATGGTGAGGAAGGTGGAGTGAAGGTTAGGTATGTGTAGAGGGTTAGAGGGTGGAGATAGGGAATAGAGGTGAGTGGAGGGAAGATGTACAGAAAGGCGAAAGTATGTAGTTAGAAGGATAGAAGAGGGTTTAGGTTGTTGGAGGATGTGGTGGGGGGGGGGTTCCGAGCAGCTATTTGTAGTGATTGTTAAATATGTTATTTGCTTGTTTTCAGTTGAGTTATTATGTTATTATGTTATAATTTTGTTAAAAGTTTCTAAAATTTAATTAAAAAATATTTTTTTTAAAAAAAAATATGGAAAACTACAGACAAGATATAATATCTATTTATTTATTAATGCCATTCCTCATGTAAGACACTTCCATGAAAATTATTGATAAATATAATTAGTTCTTTAGAGGAACATAATCCCACCTATAATATAGGTAAAAGATTTTTTCTTTTTACTTTGAATTATGTTGTGCCATGAACCCTAGAATTAAATGCTGATGGGGCTGCTGTAATGCAGCTATTCATTCATGATTCATTTGTAGTGTTTCTTAGTTTTTTTTCAGCATTAAAATACATTTGCTGAAGATAATCTTTCACATCTGGTCAAAGCTAGATAATTATCATATTCCATTAATTGCTCTCAAGTGTTATAATAATTTTGAAACAATAGAAGCTCGGGTTTTAGATTTTGGCTGTGGTTTGTTCTCCAAGCTTGTTTTAATATAATTCCTGATTGTTTTGTTACCAACAGCAGGATTTTCTTGTCCTATTCGCCTAAATAAATGTCTTGTGTCTAGTTATAATAATTATTAAGACTTCACATTTAGTGGGCTAATTCCCCTTACAATTCATTTACTCAGGAAAAGACTTCCAAAGAAATGGTGAACAGAAGATGGCTCCACTAAAAACGGAGTTGATGACTGTTAAGTTCTTTGTTCATGTGCAAATGATGAAGACACATGGCAAATTTAACAGCTCTTTATTCTTTTTTTTTTTTTTTTTTTTTTAAATAAAAATTCTTTTATTGAAACAATTAACATTGAACATAAAAACATGTTATGCAGCAATCATCATGATCCCTGGTATACAATACTAAGTATTAGTCTTTGAAAACGTCTGAGTTAGTAAGCCTTTTCCCCCACTCCTCGTGTCTAGCCTCAACTATACTCCTGTTACATTTTATTTTGATTGGTGTTTCCCTTATCCGTTTCAATATTAATGTGATCAACATTAAACATAAGATCCTATTGCTAAGCAATCATCCTAGAACATAGCATACAACATTAGGTATTAATCTTTGTAAACATCTGTTTTAGTAAACGTTCTTCCCTCCTCCCTTACATCTTCAAGTATACTCCGCATACATTTTGTTTGATTGGTGTTTCTCCTATGTATGGTCTATCTACTGTATCTAGTCTATCGCATATTGTACTTTTGCGCTTCTGAGTTGACTTCATCCCATTACTAGTGCAATCTTTTATGGTCCCCAACCCGAGATCCTGAGGTAAAAGTTTCATATCCTGAGGTAGAGATTCAGTCTACTTTAACAATATTAAAGCAAACAACGTTAGTCATAAGGTTATGTTAAGAGGCATTAGTTATAGAACATATACATTCAACATTGGGTGTTAGTTTTTGTAAACCTTTGATTTGTTAACCCTTCATCCCTCCTCCCCTCGATCCTTAGCTGAACGCCAGCTGCATTCTGTTTGATTGGTGTCTCTCTTGGATATAGTCTATCCACTGTTTCCAGTCCGTCACAAATTGTTCATTGGAGCGACTTTTCAAATATGCTGATATTTTTGCCATTTCCGCCAGATTTGTTACTTTCACAGTCCATTCTTCAATAGGCGGTATTTCCGGATTCTTCCAGTACTGTCCCACCAATAATCTTGCTGCTGTAATTAAGTTCAAAAATAAAGTTGTCTCTGAGGTAGTGATATCCTTTGTGATCCCTAACAGAAAAGCCTGAGGTAGAAATTCTATACGCTTTTTGAAAATGGTTTGGAGTGTCCACCATATCTTCCTCCAGAATGCTTTGATTTTTCTGCATGTCCACCATATGTGGAAGTAGGTAGCCTCCCCGTCTCCGCACCTCCAGCATTTGGGCTGGGTGCCCGGGTATATGAGTGATATTTTTTTCGGGTCTAGGTGCCATCTATAGAACATCTTGTAGAAGTTTTCCCTTAAGTGTTGCGATTTCGTGAATTCTACATTCCTCACCCAGATTTTCTCCCACGTGTCTATGGCGATAGGGTGTCCGAAGTCTTGCGCCCACTTTATCATACAGTTCTTGACTAGTTCGGTTTCAGAGTCCATTTCTATCAGAGTGCTGTACACTCGTTTGATGTGCCTAATCCCCTGTTCTCTGATCTGTTTGATTAGGTTCTCGTCGTTCTGGGAGAAGCCTTTCTTCTTGTCTTCACGCCACCTTGACTGTAGTTGTATATATGATAGCCAGTTACTTCCTATTCCTCTGTTTGCTAGCGTTGCTTGAGATTTCAAGAGGAACCTGTTTTCTTCTCCCAGTACAAGCTCACTGTAGGGCACCACTCCTTGCCCTTGGGATGTGTTCATATCTCCTGTTGCGTGTCCAGGGATCGTCCAGATGGGAATCTTGTCGTGTAGGAGGTGCTTGTATTTCTTCCAGACCCATAGCAGTGGGATTCGTAGTGGGTTCTCCTTGAAGTTCCTATCTGCCTTTTTGTCGTATACTAGGTATGCGTGCCAGCCGAATCGTAGACCATGCCCCTCAACATTCAGAACTCTATCGTTTGTCATGTTGATCCAGTCACTAACCGCCACCAACGTTGCTGCATAGTAATATAGCTTTAGATTAGGCATTTTGAGTCCCCCTCTCTCCCTTGCGTCTTGGATGATTTTTAGTTTCACCCTCGGTCTCTTGTCGTCCCAAATAAATCTGTTGATGCCTTTCTGCCAACTGTCTAAGTCCGCATCTTTCTTGAGTATGGGTAGCATTTGAAAGAGAAATAGAAATCTGGGTAATACATTCATCTTTACTGTCGCTATCCTGCCGAGCAGGGACAGACGTAGCGATTTCCACCTTTCCAGGTCTGTTTGTATCTTATTCCACAGAACCTCGTAGTTGTTCTTGTATAATTTCGCATTTGTTGATTCTATCTCCACTCCTAAGTATTTGACTTTCTTGACTATTTCACAACCCGTTATTCTTTCCAGGTTCCGTTTAGCTTTGTTGTCTAGGTTTTTGACTAGCATCTTTGTTTTTGATATATTTACTTTGAAGCCTGACACCCTACCATAGTCTTCCATTATCTCCATCAACTTCCTTGCTGATTGTGCTGGTTGCGACATTGTCACCAGCAGGTCATCCGCAAAGGCACATAGTTTGTATTCTTGCTGTTTAATCTGTATGCCCTGTACATCCTCAGCCGCTCTTATTCTGTTCAGTAAAATTTCCAGTGTTAGGATAAATAGCAGGGGGGACAGCGGGCAGCCCTGTCTCGTGCCTCTCTCTATATTAAATGAGTCCGTTAAGTCTCCATTGACAATGATCTGGCCTGTTTGTTTCTGGTAAATTGCCGTTATGGAGTTGAAGAACTGTGCTCCCATTTTCATTTTCAGGACCAAGTTCGTCAGGAACGGCCAATTCAGTCTGTCGAAGGCTTTTTCTGCATCTACAAACATTAGAGCGGCGGGTATCTGGTTGTGCCTTTGCAGGTACTCTATTATGTTCAACAGCTGCCTCACGTTGGTTTTCATCTGGCGTCCTTGTATAAATCCCCTTTGGTCCGGGTGTATTGTTTTCTGTAAAACAGTCATTAGTCTATTGGCCAAAATTTTTGTGAAGATTTTATAGTCTGTGTTTAGTAGTGAGATGGGCCTGTAGTTTGCGGGCTGTGTGTTGTCTTTCCCCTCCTTTGGGATTAATGAGATGTAGGCTGTTTTCCAGGATGGTGGGACCTGGCCTCCTTCTTGAATGCTGGCAAATAGCTTTCTGAGGGGTTCCAGCATCTCATCCTGTAGATGCTTGTAGTAGGTCGCTGTTATCCCATCCGTCCCGGGCGATTTTCCTGCTTTCAGTTGTGTGATCGCTGAGTGTATTTCCTCCTTTGTGATTAAGGCATTCAGGGCTTCTCTTTGTGTGTCGGTAATCGCCTGTATCTTTTCGTTTTGTAAGAATTCATCTATCTCTTTGTCTTGTATCTTATCCTCGGCATATAGTTTCGAGTAGAACTCTGTGAAGGCTTTCTTGATGGTTTTTTGTCGGAATTCTAGCTTGCCTTTGTATTCTATCTTTTCAATTATGCGGGATTTTTGTTTCTTTCTTATAGTGTAAGCTAGCCAGCGGCCCGGTTTGTTGGCCTTGCAGAATGTCTTATGTTTTGCATATTGTATATTCCTTGCAACTTGGTCCGCCATCAACATGTCAAATTGCTTTCTTAAGATCTTGAGTCCTTCTTTGGCGACTTTGTCTTCTGGTCTTTTTATCAGTAGCCGCTCCATTTTGCTTATCTCATTTTCTAACTCTTTTCTTTTTTGTTCTTGTTGGCGCCAGTGCCAGCTATTCATGGATATGAGGATCCCTCGCATGTACACCTTGCTGCCGTCCCAGATCTGTTCTATTGGTGTTCCGTTGTTCATATGTGTGCTGAAGTATTCCTTCATAGCTTTTTTGCATTCCGCCACTTTGTCTCCGTGTCTAAACAGGTTTTCATTGATTCTCCAGGACCTCCTCTGCGTCTGGCCGTGTCTTAGCTCCATCCTCACAGGGTTGTGGTCCGTCAGAGCTTTGGGTAGGATTTCCACCGTGTTTAGACGAGTTAGCAAGTCACTAGAAGTTAATATAAAGTCAATTCTGGAGAAGGATTGATGTCTGCCAGAGAAGAAGGTGAATTCTTGTTCTCTGCCATGTCTTTTCCTCCATACATCTGTCAGTTCGAGTTCCTCCTTCATGTCAAAGAAGGATTTAGGCAACTTGGAGTGTTTTTGTGGGTTCGGTGTAGTTCTTTTTTTGTCTAGAGCAGTCTCTATGACCCCGTTCCAGTCGCCCATGATGATGTAAGATCTGTAGTTAAGTTGTGTTACTTTCTTGTGTAGCTTTTTGTAGAATTTGCCTTGTTGCTGGTTTGGTGCATATACGCCCATTACTAGAATCTTCTTGTCCTCTTGTGTTATTTCAATTGCCAGGTATCTACCTTGGGGGTCGGACTCTATTAGCTTGGCCAATACATGTTTCTTTACGTATATAACAATCCCATTCTTTTTTCTTGGCGCCGCTGCTACAAAGTGCGCGCCTAGTTTGTAGTTGGTCAGATATTTCTGGTCTGCTGCTCTGATGTGTGTTTCTTGTAGGCAGATTATATCGCTTTTATCTTGGTTCAGATAGTGGAGAATTTTTCTCCTTTTCTGGGGGGAGTTCAGTCCGTTCACATTCCAAGTCAAATACTTAGTTGCCATCATCTGTTGCAGGATATTTTTGCGAGACCATTTCTGTTATTTCTCCTGTTGTCTTCTTTGGTCCCGTTCCCATGATATCCGGATTGCTGCTCGTATTGGTTTGTGCGGTCTTGCTTTGCTGGTCTGTGTGTTTGGTAGTGGAGCCTGGTAGCCTGTCCTCTGTAGGCTGTCTTGCTGCCTTGTTTTTGTTGCTCCTTGCTCTCTGTGCCCTCGCCTCTCTAGGTATTCCATTCATTTCCTCTGCCACTGCCCTGATCTGTGCCTCTGCGCTGTTTGCTCGTTGGTCTCGATCCCTCCCGCTTTCCCGTGGTCTATCTGTGTCTTCTCCCGCGGTGGGTTGAGGGCCTCCCGACTTCAGTTCCTTTTCGAGGAAGTCTTTGGCTTTCTGGACCGAGGTCAAGTAGTGTCTCTTGTTTCTATAGGAAAGTGACAGTCCTGTTGGGGTTTCCCACCGGTATCGCAGTGCACGCGATCTCAGTTCTGTGGTCAGGAATTTGTAGTCTTTTCTGTCTCTCAGCATCGCCTGGGGGATCTCTTTCAGAACCGTCACCTCCTGTTCCTCTATGTAGAATGCCTTGTTATAGGAAGTGGCAGAGATGTGATTCCGGAGCCTCTGTGTTGTGAAGTGGATGACCACGTCCCTTGGTTGCTGCCTGTTCACTGCCCTCCAGGCGCCCACTCTGTAGATTTTTTCGATTTGCCACCCAATCTCATTGGCGCTCCTGCCCAGGAATGTTGCCAGTGCCTCTACAAAGGTCCTGAGCAGGCTTTCTTGGGTTTCGTATGTTGTCTCTTTCCACCCTCTGAATCTGATCGCAAATGACAGTTGCCAGAATTGCATCATGGTCGACTGGTCCTGAACCTCAGCAGCCTGTCCCTCTATGCAATTTTCCACTTCTTTCATCATCTTTTCCGTATTCTCCCTTGTTTCTTGGAGGTTCTTGTAATGTGTTTGCATTGCCTCCTTCATTTGTTCCAGGTTTGTGGCCACCGCTTTGCGTTGTTCTTCCCACTTTCTCTCCAGGTCTCTCCCCTGGTCCGCCAGCATCCTTTTCATGTTTTTGTATCTTTCCTCCATCTTCTGTTCTGTTTCTATGCGTCCTTTCTCCGTCTTCGCACTCATTTCTGCCAATTTTCTTTCCATGCCCTCTATCCTTGCCGCCATCGTCGCTATCGTCTCATTTAGTGTCTCAATCGTCTCTGTTAGTTCTTGGATCATGCGTGTTGTTGTGGAGTCATGGGTTGGGGTTTGGGTCTGAGGGCCTGTAGTTGGATGGGGGGGTGCGAGGATGGGTGGGGTATTGCCTGGCTGATTAGAGGGCTGGGCCGGGGAGGGTGCAGTTCCCTTCAGGTCTCGCAGTTTGATATGTTTAGTCCGTCTGGCAGCCATTTTGAGCTTCTCCTCCTGTTGGCCTGTCCACCCTTAAAGCCACCCCTTGATGCCAAGAATTGTGGGCGGATTGTTCCTGTGCCAGTTTATCAAGCTGCTAGGATAGGTTGGATCAAACAGTTTATATTTTAACAGAGAAAAAAAAAAAAAAAAAAGAATTTTTTTTTTTAAATTGTCCACTAGGGGGTGCTATTTGCTTTCAGATAAGCTTCGCTGTGCTGGCAGAGATGATGCAAGGTGAAATGATCTGTGGCTTGAGACTTGCACAGATGGCTCTTTTCACCAGGTGCAGTACACTTAGACTTTTTGGGGTCTGGGGGGGTCTTCTGGGGGTCTTGTGAGGGTCCTCCCCCTACCGCTGGGCTCCCCCTGCGTCTACTGTCCCTCGGTGCTCTAATCGGCCCCCGCTAGTCTTACCGGTGTCTTTCTTCGTGCCTGTTGCTCCCTCTGCTCTCCTCTCTTTTCTGTGTCCTATCGGCTTTGTTTGCTTCCGCCTCTCGCTTCTCCTCTCTTGTCGGCTTCTTACTTTCTGGCTCTGGCCGCCTTTGTTCGCTGCTCCAGTCCTCCTCCGCTGTTCTCTTGCCTTTTCTTCCGCTCTCCGACTCTTCTGGAGGTTCTCCGCCGGCCGGCAGGTCCCCTCGGCAGCGCTCCGGTGTCTCCCTTCCGCTCCGCCGCTCGCCTCTCGCCCGTTCTTTGGAGCTCCGTGACTTACGGCTTGGCGCGGCGTTCTCGGGCCTGCCGGTCGCTCTGCTGCCGCCGGCTTCCTCCGCTCCGTCCGCGGCTTCTCGGGACCTCCCGGCGGTGAGTCTGACCTCGTTTGAGAGGTTCGAGATTCCTTTTTAATCTCTACCTCTTTTTTTGTTTCTCCCTGTCTCTTTTTTGTATTTAATTTGAATTTCGCGCGAGCCCCGTTCCGGAGCTCGCAGAGAAAGGCTCCGGTCCTCGTGACCGGAACCGGAAAAACCCCAGCTCTTTATTCTTCTCTATTTCTCTAACAACAACAACAGCAAAAACAAACAGGCTTCTTTTTAAGACCAGAGACCCGGACAACAGCAAACAATGTATCCGAGTGCTTGTTGCCTTGCGCATGTGCACAAGGTTGGCGCTGCTCAGTCTGATCCTGGGCAGCCAACGCTTTGCACATGCGCAAAAGGCTGGTACCGCTCAGTCTGGTCCCGGGCAGCTTTGGAATGCCCGGGACCAATGCAATGTCCCGAGCCTGCTTTTGCAGGCACAGGACATAACACCCCTCCCCCCTAGCTGGAACATACCTTGCACCACATCCCTAGCATTGAGACAACTCCTGAATGGACAGAATATTAATCTGCTGAGGCCATCTGCATGGCCCATTTCTTTCCCATGTTTGTGAACTAATGCATAGTCATATGCTGACAGGAAAATGGACCATCTCAGCATACGCAGAAAAATGATATGTGGGGTCTGTTTGTTAATGGTAAACAAACCCAGCAGAGGCTTATGGTCAGTATAGACCGTGAAATAGCAGCCATATAAGAAATCATGAAATTTCTTAATACCAGCCACTATGGCCAAAGCTTTCCTGTCAATCTGAGCATAATTCCGCTCTGCAGAAGACAGAATCCTTGAATAGTAGGCCACAGGGACCTGTGTGCCATCAGCCTTCAGATGGCTAAGTACCACTCCCACTCCATAAGGAGATGCATCGCATGCAGTGCAAACAGGCAGTTGCTCATTGAAATGCGCTAAAACAGCATTAGAAGTGAGCAAGGCCTTAACCTCATTGAAACTCCTGTCGTGGACTTTAGTCCACTGCCAAGGTGCCTGCTTGTCTAAGAGCCTATGTAATGGCTCTGCCACTGCAGCTTTATGTGGGAGGAATGAATGGTAAAAATTTAATAGCCCCAAGAAGGCTTGCAGCTCACTCTTAGACTTAGGGCTTGGGGCCTGCTGGATAGCTTGCAATTTAGTTTCAGCATGGTGAATGCCTTGAGCATCTATCCTGAATCCTAAGAAGTCAGTAGAAGTGACTCCTATTTTACATTTATCTGTCTTTAGTTTAAAGCCTGCAATTCGAAAACGAAGCAAGACAGCCCTTAATCTGCCTGCTAAATTTTGAGATGACTTCCCAGCAATGAGGATGTCATCAAAGTATGGACAGACCCCAGGAATACCTCGAAGTGTGCTCTCCAAGACACTTTGAAATATGCCAGGGGCTACATTCACCCCAAATTGCAGTCTCTTGACCTTAAATGCCCCTCTGTGAGTTACAATAGTCTGGGCTTTTGCAGCTGCCTCATCAACAGGTAGCTGTTGATAGGCTTGTGCCAGGTCAAGCTTTGCAAAAATACGCCCCCCCCCTTGAGGGAGGCCAGAATGTGACTTACCACAGGCACTGGATAAGCGTGCTGTTGCAGTGCCTTATTCAGTGTGCACTTGTAATCTGCACATATACGTATGTCCCCATTAGCTTTTAGAGGCATTACTATGGGGGTTTCCCATGTACTTGAATTTACAGGTTCTAGAATGCCCTGCTGGAGCAATTTGTCCAGCTCAGCATCAATCTTACCCTTGGGGGCAAAAGGTACCCTCCTAGGTTTAACCCTGATGGGCGTGATGGTTGGGTCTAACCATAGCGAAATGGGAGGCCCCTTGTAGGATCCTAACTCTGAACACATCTGCAAACTCCCAGCAGACTTCTACAAGGATCAACATTTGCAAATGGTGCAGCCCAGTTACCTGGATTCCTAGAACCTCGAACCAATTGAGTCTTAATAAGACTCGTACGTTCACCCCCAACAACCACCACATCTAGGGGACTTTCAAAATCCTTATGCTGTACTCTAAGGGTGGCCTCCCCCTTAACACACACCATAGAATTCTGAAAATCTGTAAGTATTAGATTGGATGTCCTGAGTTTAATTCGAAGGCCACTGCTGCTGCATATCCTTTTGAATGTATTAATGGAAATGATGGAGAGAGCGGACCCAGTGTCCAACTCCATTAATAAGGGAACCCCTTGCAACCTTATGTTAATGGAAAATTTCTTCTTAAGGGGCTTATGTGTCCCTGTCCCCAAGATACTCCTGCACAATGCGCAGAAACCCACCCTATGTTGGCTGGGGACCCTGGTACCTTTCAGATGCAAATCTTCATGAGGCTGGACCTTCTGGCGACCCAAACAGATGGATGCTATGTGACCTTGCCTGCCACATGCTCTGCAGATGGCAGAACAGAACCTGCAGTCAGCTCGCTTGTGGCGACCTCCACACCAGAAGCACTGAAGAAATGCTGGGGCCTTGTCCAGATGTTCCTTCTGCCTCCTTTCAGCTGGCTGGTGAAGCCTATCCACCTCTTCTTCAGGATCCGCTTCCGATCCTTCTCGAGTGTCCTCTTGATGGACGGTAGCTGTCTCTGGAGAGCTTCTGGTGAGCCATAAGGTCTTCACAGCCCCACCTGCTGCTTCCTCAGCTGTCACCTCTCGTAGTGCATCTTGGAAAGAGACATCTTCCTTAGCAAAAATCTTCTGCTGCAAGTCTCTGTTTCTTAACCCACAAACGAAGCGCTCTTGCAGCCTCTCTTCCAGATCTTTGAACTCACAAGGCCTGGCTGCTCTCCTTAAGGCCGTAATAAAATCCGTAGCAGTTTCACCCTGCCTCTGGTCCCTCTGTTCAAACGCGTGCCTCCAAGCAATAACAGACAACTTTGGCTGGAAGTGTTCCTTCAACAGCTTCTTCAAGTCAGTATATGCAACTGACTCCAGAGATGCAGGGGCCACCAGTTTCTCTGCAATTTCAAAAGCTTCCTGTCCACAAACACACAACAGGGTTGCAGCCTTCAAGCCATCTTCTCTAATTTGATTTACTCTGAAGTAATTCTCCACCCTTGCTACGTAAGAATTCCATCTCTCTGGGTGTGAGACATCAAAATCAGACAAACACCCAATCTTTGACATTGTCAGTTACAAACTTCACCACTCGCTCCTCTGCAAACTGCTATAAGGGAAAGGGTCCTGTAACCAAACTCACCCTCCAGTGACACTATACTGGCAGGCTGGGACGCTGATTCAGACGCCGTCTTCCCTCTTCAGGACTTAAAGTCCTGAAAGCTTTCCTTAAAGCTTTCTCTTTAGTTTGCAAAGGATCCCACCTTCGTCGCCAGTGTTAAGTTCTTTGTTTGTGTTCAAATGATGAAGACACATGGCGAATTTAACAGCTCTTTATTCTTCTGTATTTCTCTAACAACAACAACAGCAAAAGCAAACAGGCTTCTTTTTAAGATCAGAGACCCGGACAACGGCAAACAATTTATTCGAGCGCTTGTTGCCTTGCGCATGCACGCAAGGCTGGCGCTGCTTAATCTGGCCCCGGGCAGTTTTGGAATCCCTGGGACCAATGCAACGTCCCGAGCCTGCTTTTGCAAGCTCAGGACACAACAATGACCACAGCAGAATGAAGGGCTGGAGAGTAGAATGGCTCCTCATAATCAGATTGTAGGCAAGAAGGGGACCTCAGATCACCCACAAGTACTCCAGGCAGCTGAGCTCTAGAAGCTCTGGAAAGGAGGGAATAGCCATCTTGCTGAAACTACTGTTGGCACCTACAAAAGGATTTGCAAATTTTGTTTTCTAATTACATTTGGAAGTTGCTTATTAACTGCTTTTTGGCTATTAGGAACCTTTCAATTGACAGGTTTTATAGTACCAGTTTCCTTCTAGTTTTAAATATAAGTTCAGGAATTTAAAAAAAATATTTTGGAATAAACAGCCAAAGAGTTATTAAAACTTTAATTTTGGAACTTTAATGGACTAAAGGTCTAGACATATTTGGAATAAGGTTTTGGAATTAATCATAAGAATCTTTTCCATGGGAAAATGCTTTTTTATTTTAATTCTCTTAAAAAACAAAAAAGCATGATAGGATGAGATGTTAGAAATTGGACACTACAAGGGAATCAGGAGGAATTAATTTATATTTAAAGGGAAATTGACTTATCAATACAGAATAAACCAAAATATTTTAACACTGAATATATTGAAGGATATTTTTGAACAATAGAGTCAGAAATAAATGTTTAGAGTGTCTGCCTATATAGACAGACTGTGTTTAAAAGGTATTATGAAACAAGTTTTACCTGACAAGATTGAAATCAACAATATATTTTAATTAATTTACTTAAATGTCTACATTTTCAAAATTCTTTTGGACTTTTCTATAGTAGATTTCTGACATATAATATTTTTCTCTATTTTTCCTATTTGGGTTACTTAATACAAGAAAATAATGTTGTGAACAAAGTTATGTCACATCTATATGCAGATAAACTGATCTACGAATACATGACTTGGTTCAGTTTTTATAATTAATGGAACGGGATGGAATGTACTACTATGTAATATAATGATACAATTAATTTGGGGGGCCTATCTCCTCAATATGTAAATGGAGAATAACTATTAACTATACTGAATATTAATTAAAGATAAATAAAGTGAAATGTCATTTTATTTTTTTTATCCATTTTGGGTTTCACTTTAGCAGAACGCTGAGTGACAAAATATGTCTCTTGATCAGAATCAGCTTTCATGCTCTATATACAGTAATTACATATTCATCAATCACATTTAAAACAAAAAACTTTGAGACTGGGATGTTGAATTCTGCTTGACACTGCAATAATGGTTAAAAGTTCCTATTTAATACTACAGCAGACATGTCAAACACAAGGCCCAGGGGCTGGATGTGGCCTGCGAAGTGGTTTCATGTGACCTGTGAAGCCATCCTGGAAACAGTGAGGGAATGACCCCCGCTGCCTTGGCCCTGGCCCAGGCCGGCCAGGATTCAATCTACAATTTTGTGGTGGCCATCTATGCTGAAACGCATTCAGTCTTAGCTCCACAAGACCATCTGGAAACAGTGAGGAACCAGCCCCTGCCACATTGGCCCTGCCCCTGGGTACATGCTGGGGAGGTGTCACCCTTTCTGAGGAATGAAGAAATGCACCATCACCTGGAAGTGGCCAGCAAATGGCCCTCACCTACTTCACCTGTCCAGCTTGACAGGCTCCAGGGAAGGGGTTTCAGCAGGCAGCGGGGCGCTCTCCTCACAGCGCCAAGAGGCTGAGCCAGGTAAGTGCGAAACTGATGAGAAGTGCAATGCTGCCTAGCCACCAGCCTGCCCAGTTTCAGCAGGTAGCAAGGTGCAAAGCTGGCGAGCTTCGCACCACCCGGCTTAACCTCTCGGCGCTGTGAGGAGAGCGCCCCACTGCCTGCTGAAACTGGGCAGGCTGGGGGCTGGGTGGCATCTCGCTTCTTTTTGGATTTGCGCCACCTGGTTCAGCCTCTTGATGCTGGGAGGAGAGCGCCCCGCTGCCTGCCAATATTGGGCAGGCTGAGGGCTGGGAGGAATCACGCTTCTTTTCAGATTCGTGCTGCCTGGCTCAGCCTTTCAGCGCTGAGAGGAGAGTGCCTCGCTGCCTGCCGAAACCGAGCAGGCTGGGGGCTGGGCGGCATTGCGCAGGTAACGTTGACTCTCACGTTACTCATGGCATCCCCTCCCTCAGAGCCCACCAAGCCAGATATGTGAAGTAGGTGAGAGCCATGTGCTGACCACTTTCAAGTGATGGTGCATTTCTTCATTCCTCACAAAGGGTGACACCTCCCCAGCTGTGTTTCTTGCCTGTTTTTCTCCCTCCCTTATCTCAAATATTTTCCCACCACTTTATACTTAGGAAGGAAGAAAGAAAAGAAGGAAAGAAGGAGAGGGAGGATCTGAGGGAAGTCCTGCCTTAGTCCTGCCTTGCTGTCCTTTCACCATCCCCTTGCCCCCTCCGCCTGGCCTCTCCTGGGGGTCTCCCATCCTATTGCTAAGGAAGCTTTGGATACAAAGCCAAGTCTCCTCCCATGGAGAGGGAATGGGCCTCCCTCTGATTTTGGCCTCATACCCATCATGAGCAACCTGGCTAAGGAGAGCAAGCACAGTAACAGCAGCCTTGAGGAGAAGGTAAGTGCCACTGGGTGCCCCCTTGGGGAAGTGGGGCTGGGCTTGGTGCTGCGGGTGCTCAAGGGCCAGGCTGGGCGTTTGACCTCTGCTGCCCAGGGCTCTGGACAGCCCACACTACCATTCAGCCCCCCCGCATGGCCTGAGAGGAATGGTGAGGGTCCTCCAATGGACCATGCCTTGGCATTTGCCCTGGTCCCACCCTCTTCTGCCAGAGACCCTCAGATCTGTCCCACTCCTGCCCAGGCCCCCACAGGCACCCTTGATGCGAATGATATAGAGCTGGCTATGCCCACCCAATAGGCCATACCCACTCCATCCATGCCCACCCAGTAGGCCTCACCCACCGTGGCCACACCACCTGGCCCCCCAAGGGTAACTGCAATGCTAATGCGCCTCTCAATGAAATTGACTTTGACACCCCTGTGCTACAGTATAAGAAAAATATTAAGAAATATTGCAACTGTAGAAATATAAACTTTGATTCATATGCTCCTCTGAGAGGCTGGGGCAGGCTGCTCTTGCCCTGTGACCAGTATTTAGATGGCTAGTAAATTCTTCTATCCCTGATGAATTTGCCAATTCGCTTGATAAACAGGAAATAGCTATTAAATGTTTTATACATTGCTCAAATGGTGAGCAATGTATGTTGAGTCTCCTTTACATAAATTGGCTATGTTCTTCCCATCCCACCATCCTGCCTCACATATAAAAACACACAAATATGAAGTATGCAGAAGACATATTTTTTGTTGTTCTATTTGTCCTCCATTTCTTTGTCTCTCTTTCAGATCCAGTCAACAAGCAGTAAGCTTGTAAAACAATTAAACTAATGTTCTTTATTTGCTATGGCACCAACTTGCTATGCACTTTATGTTAAAAAAAACTCACAAGTTCAAGTCAAGCATCTGGGCTGAATTAGGGATTACAGACATTAATCATTAATCTCTCATATATTTTTCCCCCACCTTTCTTCAGGTCAGAGTTGGAATCAAATATTGAAAGAGAGGATTTTATTTCTTTCTTTTATTATCATTTTTTTCTTCTAGCAGTTACATTGGTCAGCCTACTTTAAGGACAGGATCCATGTAACAGTATCATTAGTCTATTTTTAAATTCTGATTTAATATCAACATCCTGCATGACATGATGAGATAGATGATTGTAATATTTTCCAAACAACCAATGACCTGGTAATTAAAGACTACTCACAGATCTTACTGCATTGCCAAATGGCGGGGAAACCCAAGCTAATCAAATTATACTGAAGTTTCATTTGATGAAGCCAAACTTTGACCTATGATATATAAAACTATATATTGAAGGTGTCTGCATTTAACACTTACTTCATTGTGGGGCCATAAGAAGGTGACAGATCTATCCTGCATTTTCCCCCTGGATATGATTATGAATGTGCACAAGAAAATTCAGAGGATATTGAAGCACTAAGATTGCCATTATTGAGTGGCTCTCAAGTAAAGTAGGATATTCCTTGGATAGCATTGGTATATAGTTCTAAAAAGCAATGAAGTTTAAATACAATCAAGTGTTAGAGATTTCAAGTAAAAACAAGTATCACCATTAACACCCTTACTTTTATATAGCTGTTACTAATCAAAATTACACAGGAAAGCATCATTTCCTAAACCTCACATAGCAAACATTTTTGTATAGATTTATTATCAAATTCAGCATATATTATTTATAACATAAAAAAGATAAAACATCTTGCTGCATGTACTTGGATTAGGATTTATTGTTCAAGAATCCTTGAACAATTTTATCAAAAGCCCATTTCTAGATAGTGTTTACATGCCATAAATCATATAGCAGAAATTCGCCCAATGGACACCAAGAAGAGATAAATGAGAGCTGATAAAAGTAGATCATCACAAGTTTGGTGGATTTTCACCTACTTATTTGTTTGTTACTCTATGATGTGTCAGAGGCAGAAAACCATCTATTGGAGTTTTGATATGATCTTTTATAAAAAGTACTAATTGTGTTTCCACATTGAAGGAAACTCCAGAAAATAAAATGAAATCTAAGTGACATCAAATTACCATACCTATTAATATTGAAGAAAATAAGTCACAGGATCTAAGGCTAGTTTTTAAAAAATATGCAACAGTTTCAATGCAAGGGTAAACAATCTTTCTGGTCCTGAAGAGGGCTAAGTTGATTGCTATGTTGGGAGCTGTTCATGCAGATCCATCCATACATTCATCTAGAGCAGGGGTAGGCAACCCAAAACACTTAAAGAGCCACTTAGACCCGTTTCCCACAGAAAAAAAATACTAGGAGCCGCAAAACATATTTTGACATCTAAAATGAAGATAACACTGCATTTTATTATTATATGTGTACACACACACACACACACATACACACACAAACATATATACACATATATATACACACACACACACACACACACACACACACACGGTAAAAAAGGATATATGCAGTGTTACCTTCATTTTAGATGTCAAAAGGGTCTCTCTCTCTTCCTCCCTCTCTCTCTCCCTCTCTCTCTTTCTCCTCCCCTCTCTCTCCCTCTCTCTGATCTTCTGCTCACCTGGCAAGCTGGCTTCAAGCTGTTCTCCAACAAGCTCAGGGGTAGGCAAACTTGGCTCTTTTATGACTCATGGACTTCAACTCCCAGAATTCCTGAGTCAGCATAGCTGGGCTAGCTAGCTCTCTTCTGCACTTCCTGCTTCCTGCTTCCTCCAGAGATGCAGCAAAGGGAGGAGCTCTGCCCAGTAAGCTTTTCAGCTCTTGGAGAACACAGTGAGTTCACTCTCTTTTTTTTACACAGACACACCCACACCCACACACAAACACGCAAACACACCCACACCCACCCACCCACCCACACCCACACACACAGAGAGAGAGAGAGAGAGAGAGAGAGAGAGAGAGAGAGAGAGAGAGAGAGAGAGAGAGAGAGAGAGAGAGAGAGAGAGAGAGAGAGGCGCAAGTGCCTCTCTCTGCCTCTGTCTCTGCAAATGGCAGAGGAGGCTGGGAGCTGCAGGGGAAGGCTCAAAGAGCCAGATGCGGCTCCGGAGGCACATGTTGCCAACCTGTGATCTACAGTTTTTCTGCAGGTTGGTGTGAAAGAATAAGAGTAATAACTTTTCATCCATCTTTTACTGCTTTTCTTCTGCCATCAGCAGTAGTACATCAGCAACCTTGTAAACAAATGCCATGTCCTATGAGGAAAGAAGGTTTCCCTCAGCTGCACTGATTATCTGCTGCCTGAGGGTAGAGTTGTTTTAGTGCTGGTGATAAACCTTTGGAAGAAGGAGGAATGCAGGAAACAAATGCTGACTTCTTCACTCCGGAAAAAGAAATCAAAACACCAAAATATAAGACGGGGAATATCTGGCTCCCTGGAAGTATTTGTAAAAAGAAACTTGAAAGTAAATTTGATTTACTTAATATGAGTCAATGCAAACTAAGTATGAGTCAATAATGTAAACTGATTCCTGACATTTTAGGGTATATCAACAGAATTGCTATTTTTAAATCACAGGAAGTAATAATTCTAGTATATTCTGCATTTGTCGTGGTCATTTCAGTTCTGGACATGTATTTCACAAAATAGTCACTGGAACAAATGCAAACAAGGACATTGATGATGATCAAGGAGCTGGAAAATAAATCTTACAAAGAGAGGAGAAACTGAGTATGGTTAGCTTTGAGAAAAAGGCAAGACCATCTAATAAACTTTTCAAGACCCTGATGGAGTGTCAGACAAAAGTTCAGAATGTATTATCTGTTATCTCAGAACATAGGTCATGAAATAGTGATCTTAAATTACAGGAAAGTAGATTATAGCTGAATGTTAAGGAAAAAAAATACAACTAGTAGAAGCAGTTCAGATGTGGAGCCAATTGCTAAGAAAAGTGATGAGCTCTTATTCACTGATGTGTTTGAGCAGAGAGTTAATAGCCATCTGTCAGAGATGCTTTCATTTGGATTCATGCACTGAGCAAAGGGTTGGACTCTGTGTCGTTAATATTTGTTCCAACTCTAATTCTGTGATCTGATTCACAGGACAGCTCAAAATTGTGTCTAATTCTTTTAGAAAACTGATCAGTTTTACTTGAGTTCCAGAAACTGAAACAATGCCAAATCTTATACTTCCCCTGTGCTATTTTATTAGAGAATATTTTACTTTAGTGCAGATGATTTCATGCCATAGTGATATAGCTTATGTACACCTACATTGCGCAATCAAGAAGTACATGTTATATACAGTCAGCAAACATGGAAATATAGCTAGTGCTGTCTAATGTTTTTCTTTGCCACATTCATTGTTCCAATACACAAATGAAAATCCAAGATACATTTCATAAAAGTGATTAAGTAGTTCTGTAGTGGCTATGGAGGATATCTTGTACTGCACCATGTTATTGAACAAAATAAAACCGAAAGAAGATTTGTGACCCGGAACCAAATTAGATGAGATTATGGAAGATCTAGGAAAGCCTGAACTGAATTTGGACAATAGTGCTGGAGATACGATTAACTCTTCTACTCTTTTATATGTCTGATCTCACTTGATGCTGTTTGCCTCATGGAGTTGCAGTCATGGGTACACAAGAAATGTATTACATTGTTTTGTTTTGATTATTTAAATAAATGAAGTATATTTTTAATTGAATTGGAAGAATAATTATCCATTCATGAATACACAGCCTGTTAAACTTTAATCAATATTAGAAATGTTGTATGAAAGGTATCTTTATAGTTTGGAAGTCGAGACAAAAATCCTAACTCCTCCCACCAATATCTTGATGAAAATATGGGCACCTTAAGAGAAATTCCTTTGGCTCCTGCTCCTTTCAACTTGCTCTGGTTTCCCTCTCTAACAGACTCTAAATACTAACACACAAAATTACAGGTAGTGAAGTAGTAGCAGCTTTATGGTAGATGTCCTCAAGCCTGATTTTATGCTCTCCCATCCATAATTGGGACTATAAGTGAACCAGTTTGGAGATGTTTAAATAAACTGCACCCTGGTTTAGTTAGAATTAAAGAGACATAAGTCAAAATACTCTTTTCCCAATTCTAGCTGGATTTGTAATAAGGATTTTGCATCATCAGAGTAACATTCATATGGTTTATCTGCCCAACCTCATTCAGCCTCACTCCATTCCATCCTATTGTTACACAAAAATTCTGTTTTGAACTTTACAGAAGAATCAAAAAGTTCAGATCACTCAAGCAGTGCTTCATATAAAATTGAAAATTATTGGGAATCTTATCTATTATAGTTCCTACTGATTCGTTTTAGAGCAAATTCAGCTGCTATATCAGGTTTCTAATTCATACAGATCTAATTGGGATATCGTTCCGTACATGCTGTTAGACATGGTAGTGACAAGAAGAATTTTAGCCAGTGTTGGCAAGCAGCCACTACATACCTTCCTGGAACAAAGTGCAGGATAATTAAAGAGCAGGCACTAAGGGAGCACTGCAGAGAGACACAAAAATAGCCATCAGTAAAGTGCCGGTGAACATATTTCTTAGTAACACAAAGGATTGTTCAATTTACTTTAAAATAGCAATCATTAAAAGAGATTTCCCTACTCTGTTTGTGGGACATGTTTATATATTAAAACAGGTTGAGGTGAAAGAATAAGAATGAAGCACAAAGTATCTCAAAAAAGGAAATTTTTATTTTCATTAAAGAATATTTAGCCAAATTAATCTTATTATGTGTTCATTATGAGCTTACAGAACACTGGAAGATATAATATTTTTACAAATTTACATGAATATTATATTTTAAGCAAAAGATCTTCAGATCTCAGATTTGGTAGTATGAAATGTCTTCTTGGTCTAAACTGTGATTCCATAGGAGCATTCAAAAAAAATCACTGTTTTTATTTTTAATGATAAATTGTGAATATTTTTGTAAAGTTCTTCTTGCAAGTTTGGGAGCTAGAACATGAGGTTAGAATATTTCTTAGGTCAGAGTTGACAACTTACACCATTTTCAGATGCTGCTGAACAATTCTTAAACTTCCCAGACCATGAATAATGATGATGGATACTTATTAGATCACCAAGAAGCTGCCCACAAAATAATCATGTCAATTGTTCCCATATAAGAGCATTTCTGTTGAGGATTGGCAGCGGGGGTGGGGTAGGGGGATGTTTGGTTTTTATTCCCCCCTGTCTGCCAGGGGGGGAGAGATTTTTTAATATAAATTTTAAAGACATCTCTCAGAAATGAAGCAACAAGCAGCGTTTTTCACTATCTTGGTGAATCAGAGAGATAATATAATTCAGAAATTAATTGATTGCTCAGGGCCAAGACAAAGTGCATTATACTGTATATACACAAGTTTAAAAAGGTCAAGTCACTATTATAAATTAAGAATGATGGTTTTATCTGAAAAAAAGGAGTAAAGTGATCAATTTCTGAATGTGCTATAGACTTCTTGATTGCCTATTGAGAGGTTTGAACTCAGTGGCCTAAGTAGGACTTTCCAATTCTATGATTTCACTGTAATTTGTAAAAACAAAATTGGAATATAATTCCATAATTTTTCAGTATAATTTCCATAATTCATCAGTATTTTAATTAATAAATTCAACATTTAGTGTGGAATATAATTAACTAATCTGTAATTTTGATAGCATTACAATATATTATATATTAACATGTATACATCTAACAATGTGCTGGGTGAGAAACATGTACTGTATTACTTTCCGTTTGGCAGAATAAATGGTGATGGTCCTATCCAAGAGCAAGCAATTCCATCAATACTAGATTATGGGGTTTAAACATAGCATAAATACTGCATCAGTGAATTATAGTCTACATTTTTACTGTTACATAGAACAAGGCTTTTCAACCAGTGATATGGGTACCACCTGTGGCACATTGGCACCTGGCAGATGGTACGTGAGCATCCTAGAAAAGTGGTAGCGGGGGAGGGGAATGAGCTGAACCGGTGGCAACACCACACAAGCCTAAGTGAGAGATGGCTGGAGTTGCAGGGCTGTCAGGCTCAGCGGAAGCGCCAGGATCAGTGCCAGGCTTCAGCTGGGCCCAGAAGAAATGCCAATCAGCTGGAATGTTGCAGCATCTCCAGGGTGTTGTGATTTACATTCAGATGCTTGGCAACTGATTCATATTTATGACAGTCACAGTGTCCCAGGGTCATGTGAAGTGACCAAAACCTGCTGCAACCAGCCAGCAGACGGTTGGAATAAAAACCAAACACCCCCCACCCCACCCCCACTGCCAATCCTCAACAGATTGCTCACAACAATGAAAACCTCAGACGGGAGAAAGAGCGCCATTGTAACTTCAAACAGTCACTAAGCGAACTGTTGTAAGTCGAAGACTACCTGTACTTCATCACTTTTTTCCTCTTTTTTTGGGTCATTATGTTTTTGACACCTTGCTAGGCGACTGGTGGTACTCAGATATTGCCATATTCTAAAAGTAGTACAGTGGGTGAAAAGGCTGAAAAGCCCTGGCTTAGAAGGCACATTTTAAAATTATGAAGTTGCTGACTTCAGTCCCAAAGTTGCTTTTTCAAGAGGCAACTGGACTTTCTTATTTTTCTTTAAAGGCGTTTTGTTTTTTGTCCAAGAAGCTTCTTCAGCTCTGACTGGTTGGTGTGGAAGATACTTGGATGAAAAGTGAAATGTCCTCAAAGAAAAACAAAAAAGTCCAGTTGCCTCTTGAAAAAGCACCTTTGGGACAACCATGACCTGGATGACTGACAATCTCCACAGACATTTTGCTGACTGCGGAATTTTTTTCTTGTTGTGTTATGATCTGATTTCGTAAGAGTTCCTATGTGAGGTTGATGCATGTAGTGTGTTTGTGTGTGTGTGTGTGTGTGTGTGTGTGTGTGTGCTTACATATGAGAAAATATTCTCATGTATTTTTATATGTAGATACTTTGTTCTAAAAAACTGGACCACAATTAACCAAATTATTTAAAATATTTAAAAACATATCAAATATTTAAAAGCATAAACCTATTGAATGAAAAATTATTACATGTTTATGTGTATTTACTATGGGTTTCCACAAGTTCCTTGGTTCTTCTACTACAATGTATCTATGATTCATCTAGGAATACCCATTTTGGTCTAGTGATTAAGGCCAGGAGACCATGAGTTCAAATCCCACCTTACCATGGAACCTCTTACTTTCATTATTAAAGTAGAGCTCAATGCTTATGATAAATAGTGATGGAGAAATCAAGGCAACTTTTTAAAGAATAACTTAATGACATTATTAGGATTCCTAAGTGAAAGAGCTGCTTCAGTAAAGCCTAAAGAATGAGCTGTGCCTCTGTTCCTATGGTCACAACTGATTTACAACCACTTTGTGTTTGATGCCAGACAGGGTAATTTCATCAGTCTCCAACTCTTGTGATCATGTCCCAAGCTGACTAGTCAGGTGAAGACCTGACAGAAGATTGCTTGTCACCTGTAGGAAGTAGCTGATAGAAGAAGTCTTCACTCATAAATGTAATCATCTGCTAGTTATTCATTGAACTACACTTCATGGTCTGGATAGAGAAATATGGGTGCAATAGCTTCATGATAGGAAGATATTTGAAACAAGATGATTTGAGACAGCACCTTACACCAGAACAATTTACATCTGCTTTCTTCTCTTAAGAGGATTAAGAAAAAGTCATTCTGAAGAAGAGTTCACCAACCAGAGAAGTGATATGTAATAATTATTTCAGATAGCTATTAAAGCTGATATATAAGAAAGCACATAAAAGAATTGTGCATAATGGTAAATGTTGATAAATTTTGAAAGATACATACTAAGCTGTTAGCTATATCCTTGTGCTTCTATCAAATAATATCCTGGAATCAAAAAGAAACATAACCTTCATCTCAGGACTGACTTTAGGGCTACATTGTACTGGTAATCTTATTTATTTATATCGGAGAGCAGGAAAACAGACTTTTTATTCTAAAATCAGTTTTAGAATAGGAACAGGGAAAATTTGTTTGGGTCACATTTTCATGCAAATCCACCTGATAAATTGAAATCAACAATTATTTAAACATGCCAGAACAGATATTTTGTACAACTAGCTACTGGGAATAAGAACATAAGAAGAGCCATGCTGAATCAGGCCAAAGCCCATCGAGTCCAGCATTCTGTGTCACACAGTGGCCCACCAATTGTACATGGGGATCTTGAGCAGAAAGAGAAGGCAAAACCCTCCCTTTCCCTTGACCCCCAACAAATGGTACTCAAGGGAATCCTGCCTGCCTCAACCAACATAGAGGCAGCACATGGTCTTATTCAGATTCTCAGTGCTTGTAACTGAACGTTGGTCACTAAATTCTGAATGTTACATTCTATTTACTACTAAATAGTGGCAAATTGAGAGCTTCTTTACAGGTATATATTTTTACGGTTATACCCTCTTGTCTTTTATTTATTATTTATTTATTATTTGGACTTATATGCCGCTCCTCTCCGAAGACTCGGAGCGGCTTACAACATATATAAAACATCAGTCACAGTCTAAGTCCAAATCAGAAAAGTATTTAAAAATAAAAAACCCAACACACATACATCATTCAAACAGCAATCCACAATCATCCCCAGGCCTGCTGGCAAAGATAGGTTTTAAGATTCTTTCAGAAGGCCGGGAGGGTGGGAGAAGCGCGGACCTCAGGGGGCAGTTGGTTCCAGAGGATGGGTGACACAACAGAGAAAGCCCTCTCCCCCTAGGACCCGCCAGACGACATTATTTCGCTGACGGGACCCGGAGGAGACCGACCCTGTGCGCTCTCACCGGTCGTAGGGAAGTATGTGGCAGAAGACGGTCCAGTAAGTATCCTGGTCCAGTGCCATAAAGGGTTTTATAGGTAATAACCAACACTTTGAATTGCGCTTGGAGACCGATAGGCAACCAATGCAGCATGCGGAGAGTTGGCGAAATGTGGGCACAATGTGGAAGGCCCACAATTGCTCGCGCAGCTGCATTTTGCACTAATTGTAGTCTCCGAACATTCTTCAAGGGTAGCCCCATGTAGAGAGCGTTGCAGTAGTCGATCCTCGAGGTGACAAGGGCATGTGTGACTGTGAGGAGAGACTCCCGATCCAAATAAGGGCGCAACTAGTGCACCAGGCGAACCTGGGCAAATGCCCCCCTCGCCACAGCCGAAAAATGATGTTTCAATGTCAGCTGTGGATAGAGGAGGACTCCCAAGTTGCAGACCTTCTCTGAGAGGTTTATGGATTCATCCCTCAGGGTAATGGAAATGTCCTTGGGAGGCATCACCCACAGCCACTCTGTCTTGTCAGGGTTGAGCCTTAATCTGTTAACGCCCATCCAGACCCTCACAGCCTCCAGACACCGGCACATCACCTCAACTGCTTCACTGATTTGGCCAGGAGTGGAGACGTACAGCTGAGTATCATCAGCGTACTGGTGGTATCTCACTCCAAGCCGGTGGATGATCTCTCCCAGTGGCTTCATGTAAATGTTAAAAAGTAGGGGGTAGAGAACCGACCCCTGAGGCACCCCACACGGGAGTAACCTAGAGGTGGACCTCTGACCCCCCACTAACACCGATTGCGACCGACCAAAGAGATAGGAGGAGAACCACCATAACACGGTGCCCCCCACTCCCAATCCCTCCTTTTCTTAGGACAATGTAAAAATGTTTCCCATATTGCATATTTTTCTTTCCAACATATCTTCATCCTTTTTGAAAATTATTTTGTTTTTTGCTATCTGATTAATTTACTAATAAGAAAATTATTGTTATGTAGCTTTATACATTTTCATTATGCTATTTTCTTATTTATTATACCATTTCCATATTTTAAGAGGAAGATTAGAAACCATTTCCATATATAGTTATAATATCCATTACAAGAAATTAAGTATACATGAAATAGCTGGAATGATAGATATTAGAGTTACATATAATGAATGGAATTAGGACTAGCAGCAGTGTTTAAGTGGGTCAAAACATACAAGATGGAAGATGCAAGTCATGATGCCAGCCCTGCCTTTTTTTTATGAGCAGCAACATTGATGCCTGTAAAAAGGGACAGAGCTAATATCATGTCATCTTCCATCTCTTGACTCCACCTGCCTGCTACTGATGACTGGTCAGACACTGGTGAGCAAAGCAATGCTGGACTCTTTTTTTTTTCCAAAACAATTTTTATTAGTTTTCCATTTTACACCAACACAGCTTAAAAATCCATGTGGAAACATGGTGATCAATTTTTAAAAAAAACAAACAATAACATAGTAAATATATACACATTATTTCTTAAAAATTTCCCTATCTATATAGAATATTATACTCAAATTGATACATTTTCAGATGAATTCATTCATTACTATATCTAACCATCAACTGCATTAATCAATAAAAAAATTAATCTATAAAAACCTATATTTCTTCACACATTTAAACTTAAGCTTAATAAACTTTCCATTTATTTAAAAAAATTATAATCAAGTCAATATCTTTTTAAAACCAATTCATTCACTAATATAACATCTCATCCAAGTTATATAATTAAAAATAAACTAACATTCTCTATCTATTTATATTATTATAAGCTCATTAAATCATTTCTAAAACAATTTTTCATTAAATATATCACTCTATATAAATTTCATTAATCAATAAAAGTTTAAAAACTCATTATCCATCCCAAAGATCCTGTATCATGCTTTCTTAATTTTGCAAATATTTAAACTTAAACTAACATATCCATTTACTATTCAGGTGCCTCAAGTGTTTTTTTATTTAAGCATTATTAACTCCAAAAATAAATTCTTCTCTTTCTGACTAATATTCTATTGTTTTTCACTGTTTCTCCAAATCTTCAATAATTAATTCCATCATTTCCCATATTTCAGTTCTTTTCTCATTATATCATCTCTAATATTAAAAACATATAAAGCCCTTTTAACAAAGTCCAAATCCAAATCAATCCAGATCACTATAAAACCTTTACCACATTACTATAATCAGATTTAATATTTATATCATATTCTGGGTTTCAATTAAAGTCCTTTCTTTTATATCATTCTCTTTGCTCGCGTTTTTCTCTTCTTCCCATGATTTTTCCTCTATCTCAAAACCAAATGGCATCTGCAGGCCAACTTGTCCTTCTGAAGCGAGATCGTCCAGTTCCTTATCATAAGTCCATTGTCTGTTGATATCAGGTCTTTTTTCCAAAATCAATTGAATATCCAACCGTAAATTTACTTCTTCCACCTCAGTAAACAGAGCACAAGCCTCTTGTGTGTAAACTGATGTTTCACTTAGTGCTTGTCTTTTGCCTTGTTGATACAAAGAAATCTCCTTTGAGCAAGAAATTATCTTCTCCATATTTTCCAAAATTTTGTCCAAAATATACTTAAAAATAAGATCTACACCAGTTTCCTCCATCTTTATTATATTTCAAATCCTTATCCTTTTGAAGGAGACTATATTTAAAAAACAATCACAGTATCCATCTCCTCCCAGTTTCCTCGTCTTTTTCCTTTGTATAAAATGAAAGCCTTTCCAGCAAAGAAAAGATAGCAAATACAATGAATAAATTTGTCCAAGAGTGTCCCCCAGAAAGTAATCAGATGTTCAATCCTTCCGGCTACCATAAAGATGAAAGCAGACAATATTCTCCAAATATTATAAAAAACTTTCTTGAGGCTCCCAATATCCAAAAATAAAGTCAGCCATTAAAACAAAAGTAAATTTAATCCTTTGTGCTTCTCTTTCCCCATTTAAAAAGCCCCTTCACCAAAAAAGGGAATAATTCCAAGAAAAAAAACTTTACACAGGCGTAAAGAAAATAGAGGTGGAAGGAAAGTCTAACCGAGTTCTCCACGGTGAGTCCGTTTGCTTAGCTGATCTTGTGGCTTGCGGTTGGCGCAGCTAAATGATCGGCCATTTTACTGACTGATCTTTACCCTGTTGGCCCAAAGGAGATACTCGGTGCACAGAGGACACCGCCGCTCCTCTGCAATATCTGAGAAGCGTCCTCAATGGTAGACACTCCTCCAGAGCGTCTTTTCGACCCTCTAAGGGGTCTATCAGCAGGAGAAACTCGATTGGCAAAGGGACGACTCCCTTTGCTCAACCGTACTGCTGCGAACCATAACCAGAAGCCCCACTTTAGGCCATTTTTTGTCTTTGACTTAGTTGTCAAATAAATGAGGAGCATATGGAATGCTAAAATGAAAAATAAATAAATGCATTCTGCCATGGGACATTTCTCTGAAGGGCAGTCATGGAGTTATTAAATAGTTAAATAAAATGGTTTGAAGCCCCCTTTGTCGGAGAGTCAGTAGAAACATTAAATGACATTTCTATGTCTTAGAGTTAATATTTCATGGCCATTTGCCATCTACAAAACAAAGCCATTTTGGAACATTATATATCACAGATATACTTTTCAGCATAAATTAGGATTAGTATCCACATTAGCTTTTCATTTATTCTTCATATTTAATATTCAGCAAAACAATTGTTCCAGAGCTGAAATTATCTACCTGTGCTTTGACTATAAGGAATATTTGAGAAGTTACATTTTGAAAAAGAGGTAAATGCCTTCCTTAAAAAGACATGTTATAAAGGACAAACTTGTTGAAAAGCATTTGGTTATACAAGCCTGCCTTGGAGGAAAGAAGGCATCAACTGGAAGAGTTGGATGCCCCTTTTCTCCATCATAAAGACAGAATTTTTAAAAAAATTCACTAGGCTTAAATGATTAATGTAATCATATTATTGTTTTAGATCTATTGATCATGTGCTGGTAAATTATTTAAATTAATCGTAAAATTATGTACCCAAAGACTTCAGACTGTCCTTTTTGGTTGTAGATTTTGAATAAAATGATAAGGCTGCAATTTTAAAATTTCATATTACAGGTAGTCCTCGACATACAACAGTTCATTTCGTGACCGTTCAAAGTCACTGAAAAAACTTGTGACCATTTTTCAAACTTGCGACAATTGCAGCAACCCCATTGACATGTGGTCAAAATTCAGACAAGTCAGACAACTAACTCATATTTATGATAGTTGCAATATTCCAGGTTTACGTGATCCCCTTTTGCATCCTTCTGAAAGCAAAGTCAATGAGAAAGCCAGATTCACTTAACAACCACGTTACTAATTTAACAACTATGGTGAGAAAGGTCATAAAATGGGGCAAAACTCACTTAACAGATGTCTCGTTTAGCAACATAAATTTTGAACTCAATTGTGGTCGTAAGTCAAGGGCTCCTATTATTTATTTTATTTAAAACCAATCAGCTATCTGTAGAATCTGCACATTGTCTTTAATAGGTAGGAGAATTTGGTAAATATTAGGTTTGACATTGATCATCATTCGCTCCTCCCAACAAAAGGTATATGCATTTTCCAAACTAGCTATGGCATAAATGCCATAAGTAGTATTGTTCTGGAAGGGATATTAACATTGATTTTCTTATCAAAATATGAATTTGCAGTTTGAGGCAATTAAATGAAAAATAAATGCTTCTTTTATTTCAGGTACTGTAGGAAAAAAAAACCTCTGCAAATAAACTTATGATATGTAGCCTAATCCAAAAACTGGTTAAACCAGTTAAATCATGGTAATTTTAATGGTTCTAAAATACCTGAAATTGTACACTGGGCTATCACTGCTTTTTGCATTGCAACTTGAGAACTTAAACACTTTTTCCAGTCACAAAACAGTCATTATGTGTTTACACTATTAACTGGAGAAATATTCCACCTGAACTAAGTTTAAAAAGTAATCATGAACAATGCTGCCCAGGAAGCAAGGATCACATACCCCATTGCATTGTGTGATAGCTATTATTACAATATATCATTGTGTTTATCTGACTGGCTGAGCTTAGCCATTTGACTTCTAAACTACAGACCCTATTTTCAAGGCGACCCTTCCCTCTATTAAGATTACTATAAAAGATTGCACTATTACTGAGACGAAGTTAATTCAGAAGCGTGAATGAACAATATGTGATAGACTAGATATAGTAGATAAACCATATACAAGATTTACCTCAGGTTATTAAACTTTTACCTCAGGAGTTTTGGTTAGGGATCATAAAAGATTGTACTAATACTGAGATGAATAATAGGTGATAGACTAGAAACTGTGGATAGACTATAGAAAAGAGAAACACCAATCAAATAAATTGTAACAGGCATTTAGTTGAGGCTTGATGTGAGGAGTGAAAAAGGTTTACCAAACCAGACGTTTATAAAGATTAATACTTAGTGATGTATATCAGGCGCTATGATGATTGATGCATACTATGATTTTATGTTCAATGCTGATTGTTTTCAATAAAAGAATTTTTTATTAAAAAAAAAGATTACTAAAGATGACCATAAGATGACAGGATCTCACCCTAAAGCAGGACACACAGTTGTTGCACACTTGTGTAAAAGTTTATTAGTTTTTCATACTACTGATGGATGTTTCATATCGATATTTGCATTTGGTTACTTTTTGGGGGGAAATATATAATTTTAAGTAATTAGGGAGAGTTGCAAAGGCACTGGAAAATATTACAATTTTAAAGTAATTTGCGGGAGTTGCAACATGCATCTTGGCACTTTTGAATTATGGGTTGCCAGCTCAATATAGTAGATAGCAAGCTAGATACTAATATAAATCTTATTTTCCTAGTCTTTTGAGTATAGTTAGACCATACTAGATGTGATATTGTGGATGTTGAAATTCAGTCCATCTGGAGTGTACCAGCTTGAGGAACAGGACTGTATTACATGAAAAAAGGACTATGTGAGACAATGGGTGTGCAACAATATATCAGTAGTCTAGGATATGATACAAAATGTGGGTTAATATTACAGATGGCACTTTTCTAAGGTTAGAATTAGATGGGAAGACAGAAGTTTCTTTGTAAAGCTTCAAATCAATTTAGTGCAGTTGAATTAATTATCAGCAGCTACAGAGAAAATGCAACTTCATTTATTTTTTCCAAAGATTTTCTGTAAAAATTCTTACAGCACCCAATTCATGATTATTGTTAGGTTTCCAATATATTTCTGGGAAAGAGAGATGTAGACGTTCCTGGAGATAAAATAACTCCAAGAAAACCTGGATATGATGTGCTTGGTGATGAGCAATGGGATTATATTGTCAGTTGCTTTTCTGCCAAGATGACTGAAATTTCCCCAAATTGTTCACAGAATTATAAACAGCAATAGCACTTAGACTTATTAGCTGCTCCATAGTGCTTTACACCACTCTCTAAATGATTTACAAATATTAGCATTTTGCCCCAGCAATCTGGGTCTTCATTTTACTGTCCTCAGAAAGATGGAAGGCTGAGTCAACCTTGAACCAGTGAAGATCGAATTCCTGGATGTGGGCAGTTAGCCTGCAATAGTGCATTCTAACCACTGTGCATTAGTGTGCAATAGTGCATTCTAACCACTGCTATCATAGCTCGTCTTGCCTCCATGGCTCTTCTGTGGTACGATTAATTATGAAGATAGGGTGCCAGTACTATATTTAATTAACAATCAGCATGGGGGAAAGCCTACAACCATTTAATCTTTTGAATTTCAAAGCAGTATGAATTAGGTTACTATGCTATCCCAAGGGTTTGGCCAATCCTCTTCCACTCTCCCATGTGACCTTCCCTCTTAACAACACTTAATTGATGTTATCTTGGAATTCTGGGTATTATAGTCTGACATACCTGGTCAGCACTAAAAAGTTTTAAAAATAATTTGCTTCTTAATCTTATTGGATGCATTGCAATCAATATTTGTATGAGGCACCACTGTTGTCCATTCCAAACACAAAGCAGAATAAATGAAACATGTGCAGCCAGTCATCTGGATCAATAGGAAATGGAAACAGCACTTCTGTCCATGCGTTTGCCATGGCCTTTACTACAAACAATATTAGAGCTGATCACATCCAGTTACCACTATAGGGTGCCTTATAGAGATATGCATAAGAAGCAACGCTTTATAGCTACCACCTGCAAATTTTACTGTGTTGGCAAGTGTCAGCACAGCAGTCCTAGAGCAGGATAACTGCTAGAGACAGAGTTGGCACAAACAGTAGATGGGAAATATGTTCAATTCCACACGAGTATAGTAGGTGAACTGTTAAAATAAATACCTGCCATTAAATGCTGAGCATCTGGCAAATCTAGATAATCTGTTTTGGGTACAGCAGAGAGGGTAAAAAAAATAAAGTAATACTTTTTAAAGAATACATTCCATTTATATGATAATAAACTCTGATTCCAGTCTGTCAAAATACTTATAAAATAGGGAGGGTGGTCAGCCCACTTTAAAAACTTACTCTGGAGGTTTCCCAAGCAGACTCTTGAAATTTTTCAAACCCCCCCCCAAAAGAATCATGACAATGAAGTTTCAAGCCTGTCTAAAAACATTCATCCTTTCCCAAAAATCTTAGGAAAAGATTCAATATGCATGGGGTAATTGTTGAGCTGTAGTTGTCCTGAAACATTTTTTTTAAAATAGAAAGTGATATTTAATACGAACAAGCTGTGATTTTGGTAGGTACAAAATTACACATAACCTAGTTCTAGTAATTTCTTGCAATTATGCTACATAAAACTCCAAGATGACTTTGATTTACCTGATTCAAAATCAGAAGATTATAGCACAGATCAGTTTTATGGAACATGTCAGTTTTTAAAACAACTATGTTATTTTCCAGTCTTTTCAAGAAGAATTCAAGAAACTATTTTCAATTTTAATCTCTAAATAACTGGAAAATCAGATATTTTAAGGAATTGCTTCTCTTTCATTAGCTTTCTTTTTCAGAGCTTTCCTTGACATCATAAACTGTCAACATCAGGGGGAAAAAGTCTTTTCAGCTTAGCACTTCTGTTTTTGCAGGGAGCTTTCCCAGTGATGATTATCCTTGATAAAAAATAATCACAAAGACTAGAATTCATTGGGTAATTAAACACCATGTCTAACAGAGTAAGCAGGAGTCAGCTTTTATTTTATCTACCTATTTTAACCAATATCTATGACACACATTTATTAGCCTACCAGGTATATTTGAACAATCACAGTGTACAAGTAATTCTCTGTTCATCCTTTTAATGATTCTCTATCTTTCTATCTTTTAACAACAGCTGTATTTATAGGATATCAGCCGTATAGTCATCTATGACCTTTGGAAAGGATACAGCTGTCCTGATTTTTGCTTGCATTATGACAGTTACTGGTATCAAGGCAATGTGCTTTTTCTTCAAATGGACAAGCCCTATAGAATGACTTCTAAGGAGAACATTAATACAATTTTATTTCATATTTTCTTATATACACTGCCTATTAATATTGGAATAGAGATATAAAAATATTGGAACTATCAGCAAAATAAATGCACACTATTTTACTGATCTGCCCTTCATGGGATCGTTTTCAAAACATTTTTTTAAATCACCTAAGGAGCTTCTATGAAGTTGAAGATGGTGACAGTGAATATTCTAAAAAAAATATTATAATGGAAGCTTAGAGTAAAGTGGCCAAAATATAGAAATAAACAGATAATATCAATGCCATTTAAGCTCAGGGAAACAGTTGAGTATGGTAAATAAGGAACTATATCCAATTAACCAATGAAGAAGCAAAACTCTTCCAGTACTACTACCAATAGCGTCTATGATTTTATTTTTTAAAACACAAAAAAAAGCTCATATCTACTATAACAGGCACATCCCCACTCTGCAAATGACATGTATAAAAGTCGCTACATTTTCTGCCACACTTTCATTTTGGCAGACATCTGAACATATTTGGCAGGGCCATGGTATAAGGGGTAAAAGACAAATGGTTTGTCATGAAACCTTTAACTAAACCGATATTTCAGCAGTAAGGGTGCCAGCATTTTTCTTTTGTTTTCTCCTTTGTACGACATGCATGACAGCCTCATCAGCATTGTTAATAACTTGGCAATACCTGGTCTACTATTCATTGCTCTATCAGTCACTCAAGTGAGTTTCAGGAAAACATGGGATGCCAAATCCTTTCTCATGAAATCATGTCTTTATAAGCAACTAAAGTGAGAGGAATGGTTTTTTTAAAAAAAGATTGGGTTTAGAATATGATTTTTTAATATTACTGTCCCACTTACGCAGAATTAAATATAATATTGGTAGTATGGACTTAAGTAACAAATGCCATTTAGAATAGAACAAACCTTTTCTACATTTGTAATACATTTTATAGATGTAGAGTCCCAGTGCATAGATATTAACAAAAGCCATAATATTTTAGATTAATGAAATCATACTATGAATGTAAAATTTATGTGACATTTACTGTCAGACAGTTGAAAAAAAATCAAACAGTCAAACAAAACAATTGATTTAAATCGGATTCTATAATTACATCTTCAAGATCAAGAAGGGGAAAAGGTTCAAAATATTTTTACAAATGCTATTTAAGACATATGAAATGGATAAATATAGATGATGAAACAGAGTGGTCTTGAAATCTGATAAATATCTTGTCAGCACAATTTCTTTCATTCAATAGAATTGCAATCCAATGGATCATCATATATAAAAACAATATTTGGAAGAGGGGGGTACTATCTATGAACAATTTTTTGAACCTTAATATTATTCAATAATCTACCAATATTTATCTCAACAGCAGCCTATTCAGTGGCACAGATATTCACTGGTTTTCTCTTACTGGTTCCTTAATGACAAGATTGTTGATAACCTATGAAACAAAATGAGAAAATGGCCTGTACATGTTTAGATACTTAACTTTGATAGTATCACAGTCACAAACTAGAAAGCTACCAGAAACATGATAGAAATAAGCAATTCTTTCTTTTCAATGCTACTCATGTGCAAATACAGACACACAATAATTATTCTGGAAAGCTACCTCTCCTCCTTTTTTAGGAAGGATAAATAGCTGCAAATTCATATTTCATAAAAGTTATAAAAAAAGAAAGTAAAATGAAGTGTTTAAACAGGAAAGAATGAGAATGAATAAAATCTAATTGATTTATAAAGAAAACAAATATGTGAAGTCTTGTCAATTCCAGACACACTTTGAATATAAAAAAACCCTTTTTAAAAACATGACAGTAATATATCCAGGATTATATCATTTCAGTAATAAGCCAACTATAAAAATAATTTAGGGATACCTTTGTTCATATTTGTATAGGGCTACAATGTTTAATAATGTAACTTATTGTTTTTTTAAAAATGATAAAATGCTACCTTAAAATAGGAATTATCCCTTCTTTTATTCAGGAAATGTTATCACGGCTAAAAGGATACTTGCATGATGTTTGCAGACATTATCAAACCCTTTAATATATTTAAAATACCTAGATTAAACAACATTATCCAGATTAAGACATCCTTAAAGAAGATCCATGGGAGGTAAGTTTTCTGTGGCTAACTGAACTGTATCCTATTCTTTCAAAAGGACAGTGGAAGACTGGGAAAGAAGAGGAAAGAGTTGCTATGGAAACTGCACCATATTGAAGAGAGGGTTGTTGGTGTGCTAAGTATTGTCAGTGACATCATTGATAATGTCATCAGTGTATCGGGCAAGGCACTATCATATTCATCTAACAAGGCACTATCCGTTTCAATGCTGTTATTCCACTTCACACGAAAAGCCCAAAGCCAATAGTCAAAATAGCCAAGCCCTAATTTAACTAATATATTAGGCGCTGATTGAGACCCAGTTCTGTGCAGTGGTTAAGGCATCAGGCTAGAAACATGCTAGGCTAGATCATTCCTAACCCTGCTTTAGGCACGAACGAAGCTAGGTGACCTTGGGCCACTCATGTTTTCTCAGTCCTAGGAAGCAAGCAGTGGCAGGCCATTTCCAAAATCTTGCTAAGAAAACTGCAGGGATTTGTTCAGCAGTCACGAGGAATCAAGACTGACCCAAGTCACAAAATATATAAAAAATATATAGGTGGCTGATTGAATCCAGCTTTCTTGAACTTCACTAAAAAGAAGATCGTTTTGTTTTCTTTACTTGGAGCTCCCATTGTATTCAAAGTATTGGAAGTGATTACTTTCAACAAGATGTAAATTGGTATTGATATTCTGGGCTTCTCAGTCTAAACACTAAACTTGCACAACTTGCCTTCTCATTTATTCTGTCCCTTTACTGATTCTTTCATTGGCATATTTCTCTGCTCCATTACCAGTTCTTTGGAGCACGAAAGGAAGTCAGGCAACAAAACTAAATGTTATCACAAAAGGGTGCTTGGCCTCCTCCTAAATCTCTCTAACCCATAATTTTTGCATCCTAAATTATATCTAACTTTTTATTAAACATATAATAGGATTTCATTTCCCTATTATTTCTTTATCCCTGGCTTATAGGTTCCTTTAGATGCCAACTGGAAATTTTCACTCAGGGTTACATCAAGCTTCATGGCAGACTAACTTACGGAACAAAACTTTTTGCTGAAGCACTTCAGTGAAAACATTCTATGAAGACACAACAACCTACTTTTTTTTTTCATGAGATCCAAACTAAATATTGCTTGGCAATTTCTTTGTTATGATGATAAGTATGCAATATACTTAAAAATTAAAGAGACCCCGTTACGTGACAAGGTTTTTCAAATGGAACATAGCCAAGAAGTTCTTTGTGAAGGTATCAGCTGAGGGAATAGCAACAAATAAACAAATAAATAAATAAATATTGTCACAGCAGCTACACATCTGCCAGTAAGCAATGTTTTGTCAAGTTTGCCATCTGGGCCCTTCAACAATCAATCCAGCCTCTTATGAGCCTCCAGCTGTTTAATCCATCCCTTCAGGAAAAGAAAGGACAGAGATTAAACATGCAGAAAGATTGGAAGTAACTAGTGCAGTCTTCTTCAACTTTGGAGCCTTCAAGATGTAGTATATCACTATACCTTTAGGGAATTTGTATTCCCACTCTTTTGGAGGATTCCAAATTGGAGCACCTGTAAAAGAAAGTCTCCTCCATTCTGATATTAAATTCAAGGTTCAGTTTGATTCTGCTATTTTGCTAAAACTTGTTAAAATATATCAATGACCAATTTCTGTCTAATGGTTCATGGGTAAAGGCCCAGCATAAATTTTTGGCTAGTACAAAACATGAGTGATGAACCATTGATTTAAAGGTCAAGGTCCCAGAAGCCTTCAATTGCCATACTAATTGCTTTAGTATGCTTCAACCATGGAAATACTACCATGATTGGCATCAGAGTTGATGTAAAGAAGTGGTAAACTTATGAGGTTTGTCTGGGAAACCCAGAGTATATTGCACACTGTACCATGTGTTTCTCAATCTTGGCAACTTTAAGATGCCTGGACTTCAAGTAGGGAATGGCTAGAAAATTTTGGGATTTGAAGTCCAGGTATCTGAAACTTGCCAAAACTTGCTTCCTGCTCCTCCTCCTTTATCAGATGAAGAAATAGTGAACTTGATAATCCTCTTCTTAAGATATTGATTAAGATACCTTTATATTGGAGGTGGAAAATTACATTTATACCAATTCCACAAACTACATCACCAACAATCTTGATGCCCTTATGCTGTTCCTTATTTTTATTTATTTTTATCCTGCGTTTGTTATTTTTGAAAGTAACTCAAGGCAGAGAACATATCTAATACTCCTTCGTCTCCTATTTTCCCCAGAGCAACAACCCTGTGAGACAGTTGGGTTGAGAGAGAGTGAATGACCCAGAATCACTCAGCTAGTTTTTATCCCCAAGGCAGGACTGGAAGTCATGGTATCTTGGTTTCTAGCCTAGTGCCTTAACCATTAAACTGGCTATATACAGTAACTAATATTTCTATTCAAAGTTTCTCCTTTATCCTATTTGTGAACTATTCACAATTTTCTATGTTAGACTTTTGATAAAACTCACAGCTGTACTCTAGAGCCACAATATTAGTCGCCCTTCCTTCATTTTTTTCTTTTGATCCTGATTCCTAGGAATGGCTTAGAAGCTTATTTCAGTATACTAAAGTCAGTGAATTTCTATCGAATAGATACAAAGCTTTACGAAACTGAATTCATGTCAGGGTGTTTTGTTTTTTTTAACAAGATTAATTTCCTTCTTCTAAAAATCTCCTGTGATACATTTCAGTTTATTTCTTTAGTCATCTCTTTAAATATGCTGTGATTTAGTAAATGGACAAAGGAGCAGGGGAAGGTTGATAACACAATTTCATTGATTTTTGTTTAATGTTATGATTCATCGTCTGCTTTATTAAGTTGTATAGCCTTTGATAAAGAACTAGAGGTCTACACAAAACTGGGCAATGAAAAAAAGCTTAGCTAAAACACTCTCTCTTTTGCTCTTCATCTTCTAAACATCATTGCCAGGCTTTTATAAGATCAATTCCAACTACAAAAGCACAAACAGCTATTCCAATCATGCAAAATTCTTCTTGGAGAAAAATCAAATTTTAATATATTTTTTAAAATATGTTCATTGTTTTTACCTTTTGCCCAATCTCAATACTTTAGTTTTTCAAATGGAATGGAATTGTCTTGTCTATGTTAATTGCCCCTAAGCCTTCCCACTCTCTCCATCAAGTTGAACATTTCCAAAAGAGTAACTCAGTTCAGCTCATTGCAGAAAATAACAATGACTTGGGACAAGAATTTCCAATATTCTACAATTGATTCTATTGGGTGAAATGCAAAAAGAAATGAAATTCTAAAAATATGACAATGTTGTTGATAGCAATCATTCACAAAAATAAATTCACTGAAAAGATAAATATTTTGAGTATTGGTAATGAAGAGAAAACAACGTTTACCATTTTCATTATCTTAGGAGAAAAAATGAAATCCTTCATATTTTCCCCAGGAAACGCAGCAGATTTAGTTTTCCCTGCTCTACACACATACATAATACTCTCCTCCTTCTATTTTTCCCACAACAGCCCTGTGAGAATACCTGAGAGAGAGTAACTGGGCCAAGGTCACACAACCAGCTTTCATGCTTAAGGCTGAACGAAAACCCACAGGCTAGCAACCAAACTGGCTTGTTATTTTTCCGCATTCAGTTTTATTTATGAAGCATTTTTTTTTACTTCCTGTGTTCTTTTACTTAAGGTTCTTCACTTATACAATGAGGGTCATTTAAAAAAAATGCTACTTCAGATAAGAAATGTTTGTCAAAGAGATGACCTTCCTCTGTCCCTCCTCTTTTTCTCAATAGTTAGATCCAACTCTGTATGTGTTCCAGATATAATAAATACAAACCAAGTCAAAATAATTAAAAGAAGGCAGATTGCCATTGATGCTGTGTGAATCCTAGAAATGCTTTAATTGAGTAAAAGGCGAATATAATTAACATGCTAATTGTCTGCATGCTGAAGGCTGTTGAAAATGGCTTGAAAAGTCCTTCAGCTCAGTTTGTTTGCCTTCACTCTTAAGCAGGCGAGACAGTTCCCCCTCACAGCCTTGTTTACATTATTAATTTGCTTAGCAAACTTCTCTCCTCTTGTTTTGGATAGTTAGTGTGCACAGAAGGAGTGAAAACCTTGTTTGGAGAGCACTTGTCAAGAGTGTTATTTGCTCTGGCTCAAGCAGATGAGCAGACACAATCAGACTGAAATTCAGGAGGGTTCTCCCCCCATTCTTCTTCTAGTCACATAATAGACCCTTAGCTTATCAAAGGCTCTTATCTGACTGAGGAGGAACAAAATCAAAGGTAAACTTCAGAGCTCATGAAATTAAAGACAAATGAGATGTCATAATTATCAAAGTGGCTAATTTAGCAAATTAAGCCATTCATATAGGTGACATAATTGCTTGTCACAATCACTCTTTTTCTCATTAGCCTTCTTCCCAGTAGCATGAATATGTGAGGCAACATCCTTTACCACTAGGAAACAAACTTCTGACTGCTGCTATAGTATTAGTACTATAATTTCTGAAATAAATCAATAGGAATATATGCTTGTCCACAGACTTTATAGGAAAGAAACAGGAGAAGATTCAATCAATTTGCTGAAATTTCCGATTAAACCAATAACCATGCCATATTTAATAACCCACCACCATGCAACATGCTCCTTTTGTTTTGTTGACAGAAATAATTTTTAAATTGTTGTTGAATTATAGTTTATATTTTTGCCTCAGTGGAGAAAAACATATGAAGCTAGTAGAAGTGTACAAGAGTATACATGGCTGTCATGACAACATAATCCAAATCTTACCCAAAAATGGAGTGGTCTTTGTTTATGTTGTCATAGTGGCCATCTTAACTTTTTTTAGACCCCCAACTTTGGACATCCCTGGAAGATGTCATGCTTTGTACTGTGAGAATCTCATATGCATATATATATTTTTTTAAGGCAGATCTGTTCTGGAATTATGAAGAAAGAAGGATTTTCAAATGGGGGAAAATTGCTTATCTGACTAATAACTGCATACAATCGCCAAAGATCCTATTTCTGTCCCAATAGCTACAGATGCCTCATGTCTCATGTTATCTTATGGACTATGTTTTTGTGTTGCACTTCCCTGTATCTTATTCTGTTAATGGAACTTTCTTTGGAATTTTTTCTTAGGCTATTTGAGAAGTATTGATATGGAATCAATAATTAAACAGATGAGACAACTTTTCTAAATTTTAGTGAAAACAGACATTACATTATCTTATGTTTTCATAAGCTTAAGGAAATAGTATTTCATATGAGAAATGTATGAACTTTGTCCGAACCACAACATTCTTTATTAGTCAGCAAGTGCAAAACCTACTAAGGTCAATTTTCAAGAAAGAAAATGTGTCTATATTGCTATGTGAATTTCAAGGCATGACATTGTAAATGGGCAAGGTTAAACATTTGGGATTAAAAACATGACTGTGAGATTGATTAGGGTCTTACAGTGTTGTAAAGTTGGTGGAACCTAGCTGACATGACTTATAGTTTGCTGAATTCAGAGAGATTACATTGATGCCATTCATTTGAAGAGATAGTTTATCCTGAATGCATACAGTGAAGCTGTCATCTATGTTTCACAAATATTCATGTGGCCAACATGTTTTGATTAGAGTAATATCAGGACACAGCATTCAATGTCTGAAGTGTTATTAAGCAAAGGCAAAATCTGCCATAAAAAAAAATCTCTTTCAGCAGCCTTGGAACTAATGGTGCCATCAAAAATCAGTTCCTGCCCATATGCATTGATATTGTTTTCTAAATTGTATCATACCTGTGATAAGCTTTAATAACGAAGGGCTCATGAAAAAAGCAATGTAGCCTCAAAACACAATATAATATAATATCATAACACAAACCTATGACATAATAAAGATTAATAATTTTATTATGACATAGGCTTTTGTAATTCCTAACAATTAGGTCAAGGGATAAAGTACAAATTATTTCCGTGGCTTTGGGATGTTATCCTAGTTGCTTAAGACTGGACTCTATAATTTTGTCAATCTACAGTTGGTTGTATGTGTATATATGTATAGATATAATTGGGGCTATGTTGTAATTTCTATTTATTGAAGAAAAAAACTCATTAGCTTAATTCATACTTATTATTAACCCCCCCCCCAAAATATTAAACCAACTTATGGCTTAATATAATGTATGAATCTAATTCAGGTAGTCCTTGATTTACAACCACAATTGAGCCCAAAATTTCTAAATGAGAAATGTGTTAAATGAGATTTGGCCCATTTTATGACTTTTCTTGCCACAGTTGTTAAGTGAATCACTGCAGTTGATAAGTTAGTAACACAGTTGTTAACTGAATCTGGCTTCCACATTGACTTTGTTTGTCAGAAGGTCGCAAAAGGGGATCACATGACCCCAGGACACTGCAACTGTCATAAATAGGAGTCAGTTAGCAAGCATCTGAATTTTGATTATGTGACCATGGGAATCCTGTAACGGTTGTTAAGTGTGAAAAATGGTCATAAGTCACTTTTTTCAGTGCTGTTATAATTTTGAATGGTCACTAAATGAACTGTTGTAAGTCAAGGACTACCTATACAGAAGACAATAAAATGTTCTTAGGTTAAACAGGGGTGTCAAACTCGCAATATCACGTGTCATGACGTATTGCGACTTTTTTTTGCCATTGCCAGCAATGGTGGGTGCAGTTTTGCTAATGCATCCGGCCCATGAGCTGGCAGTTTGACACCCCTGGGTTAAAGTATTTGGATTAGATCATTCCTAGAAATATTAATTTTACTTTATTTTATTTATATCCTGCCTTTGTTTTTTTTATAAACAACTCAAAGTAGCAAACATGCCTGATACTCCTCTCTCCCTTTGTTTTCCTCACAACAACAACCCTGCAAAGTGAGGGCTAAGAAAGAGGACTGGCCCAAATCAGCAAGCTGACTTTCATGGATAAGACAGGACTTGAACTCATGGTTCTTGCTTTCTAGCCTGGGGCCTTAACCACTACAGCAAACTGGCTCTCTATGATAAATATTTTATAAATATAAATATATTATAAATATAATATAAAAATTTATAAAACTATAAATATATTATATTATAAATATGTCTCATTAGTATTATCCCATCTTTGTAAATGCACTTCATATACATTCTTTCTATCTGAAAATTTTATTTTATTTTTTAGTTGCTTATTGTGGCTCCTATCACTGTTATTGAAACTTAAATATTTCAACTGTCCTTAGGTCAGGGCCTTTTAATTAAGATAAATAAATAAGTCAATTTTAAATAAATATATACATTTTAAAATGAAAGTTCTGCAGTAAAGTACAGACAAAATAACAAAAGCAATTCATGATTAAAACTGAATAATAGCAATCAAAGCCTTATTTTATTTTTTGCAGTTTTAATATTGTGTGATATAATATTCTGTATTACATAATCCTTAAAAAAATAAGCCATAATATGCATCAGAAAAACAACAGTTTTATTTGGAACAGTCTTGAGTGAGCCTTCATGATCAGTAGCTTGTGTTAGTAGCCTAAAGAGAGAGAAAAAAAGAAAGTTACATAATCTGCATGTATGTGAAATCTTAAAATGAAGTGGAAAGAAGATTGTGATTGAACTCAGATTACAGCTAGAATTGACAATGTAAATAAACTTGTAACAGGTTATGTCACTTCTTTTTAATCATATTAAATATGATTAATATCCAGATGTGTTTCTTACCTTCATTGAAACACATAGTGGTATATTCTTTGGGAAGACAAGAACTAAAATAAACATCACATTTTCAAATTAAAATGATGGAAACAAATGCTTTCAAATATTAAAAGTAACTACGTAGGGTATTATTATTGAGAGTATTTTGATTTCATTCTTTGTATAAAAGTTTATTAATTTCTCCAAGGAACAAATCCTGTCATTCATTTTCTGCATGTTCTTTGCTTGTGAGGAAATTTATACCATTTCTTCAACTGCAGAGTAAAATAATCTCTGTTGTGGTTGCTAAAATTATGGAATATCTGTGAATCCATAAGGAATCCTCCCTGTTAAAAACAGAGATTTATAAAATACTAGCAAGGAGGTATAATGTACAATATTTCAACAGTTCTGATCTGGTTTTCTTATTGGAGCAGTGACAACAAGATCTGCTACTAAGGGATTTCTGTTCAGGTCATATAATGCCATGTAGCCCTGCCTTTGATGCAGGGAGGCAGCATCCATTAGATTGGTCTGCCCCAGCACCTAACAAATCCAAGCATGTTTCAGAGGGAGCAGGAGTTATTCCTGGTGATCAGTTGCATGGTCTGGCTGAGTCCTTGCCAGTTACCTGGAAATGAAAGAGCAACCAAGGCTTTAGATTTGATTGTATCCATGAGACCTCTCCCCTTTAGATGGTTTATGAAAGAGCTTAAGAAGATAAAACAGGAGATGTCTAGAGCATTACAGGTGATAAACATGGGATGAACTTGAACAAACACAGGTCAAAGCTGCCATTAAGGTCTACTTTGTGGCAGTAAGGGTGGTAAAGTGTCAGTACTTCTTCACACTTGTTTCTGTAGGCAGCTATCTGACAGCTTGTTTAAGCTGACATAAGGACTTTGAGCAGAGGAATTTGCAGAGCACATAATATAATAATAATAATAGTAGTAGTAGTAGTAGTAGTAGTAGTAGTAGTAGTAGTAGTAGTAGTAGTAAAGTTGGAAAGGACCTTGGAGGTCATCTAGTCCAACCCCCTGCTCAGGCAGGAAACCCTATACCATTTCAGACAAATGGCTGTCCAGTTTCTTCTTAAAAACCTCCAGTGTTGGAGCATTCGCCACATCTGGAGGCAGGTTGTTCCACTGGTTAATTGTTCTAACTGTCAGGAAGTTTCTCCTTAATTCTAGGTTGCTTTTCTCCTTGATTAGTTTCCATCCATTGATTTTTGTCCTGCCCTCAGGCCCTTTGGAGGATAGCTTGACTCCCTCTTCTTTGTGGCAGCCCCTGAGATATTGGAACACCCCTCGTCCTTCTCTTCATTAAACTAGATGTACCCAATTCCAGCAACCGTTCCTCATATGTTTTAGCCTCCAGTCCCTTAATCATCTTTGTTGCTGTTCTCTGTACTCTTTCTAGAATCTCAACATCTTTTTTACATCGCGGTGACCAAAACTGGATGCAGTATTCCAAGTGTGGCCTTACCAAGGCATTATAAAGTGGTATTAACACCTGGTACAGACAAAATTATTTGGATTCATTCCAAGCTGGACTCCAGAATTAACATAGGTCTAGGAGATGTCCAGCTTGCAGTCTTGCCCTATTATCTGGAAATGGCTTGATCCTGTTGGACCCAACGAAGTGGACAGGATCCTAGAGGACTATGAGATCAACCATCTGCTCCTTAGATTTATAACCGTTCTGGCTAGTTAAGCTGACCTGGATGGTGCTGTATGGCTGAATCCTTGTGATTGTGATTTTGTTTTTGAGGGAGAAGTTATTTCATCATTTCTTAAAGATGCAATGATTCACTCCCATCTCAAAAAGCTATCCCTAGATCTGATTGTGTGGCCAATTTTCATCCAGGTCTAATCTCCCTTTTTGGACTAAGGTTATGGAGAAGGCACCTCAACATGCCCTGAATGGACTATTTGGACCCTTTCAGACAGTTTCTGGGATGGGATGGGATAAAGACAGCATTGATTGCACTTTTCAATGATCTCTGATTGGAGTATGATGGGGTTGTGCTTCCATTCTGTTATTGACCTCTCAGTAATTTTTGATACAATCAGCAATGGATCAACTGGATTCTTTTTTTTTTTTCCCCACGGGTACTAAACTTTATTCAAAAATCTCCCAAAGACAAAAATGGATGAAATTGCAAATGGTAATCTGTTGAAATCATATGAAGTTCATTTATGCTTTTATCGTACCAGTAGTCCTTGAGTTATGTCCATTCCTTCAGTGACCGTTCAAAGTTACGATGGTGCTGAAGGAAGGGACTTAACAGCTGGTCCTCAAATGTCAATAAGTTTTTTTTAATAAGTGGTCTTATGTAATGAATGAAAAAGTTTGGGAAGCACTGGTCTAGGCAATGCCAGCTCAAAAAGCAACAAACAGCAACTTCTCAGTGATCAACTGGATTCTTGATTTTCTTACCAACAGACCCCAATATGTACGAGTTGGAACAAATACCTCTAATAACATTTTCTTGAGCAAAGGTTCTCCTCAGGGCTGCGTCCTAAGTCCTCTGCTGTTCACCCTGTTGACCTATGACTGTTGTGCTAGGTTTGCCACCAACCATATTGTGAAGCTTGCAGATGATACAACAGTAGTGGGCCTTATTCATGATGACATTATGGATGCTTACCACAAGGAGGTTGAGGGGTTGGTGAACTGGTGTAAGGAAAACAGTCTAGTTTTAAATAACAGAAAAACCAAAGAGATCATTGTTGATTTCAGAAAAGGCAGGCACACCCACACTTTTCTGTGCATTAATGATTCACCTGTGGAGATGGTTACCAGCATCAAATTCCTGGGTGTGCAGTTAACAAGTAGGCTGTCTTGGTCGCTCAACAGCAAGACACTGGTGAAGTGGGCACAGCAGCACCTACATTTTCTGCATTGCATGAGAAAAGCATATCTTCCTTCTCTATCCTTACCACTTTCTACAGTGGGATGATCAAGAGCATCCTGTCATATAGCATCACAGTCCTGCTTCAGACAGGAAGGAAGTGCAGAGAGTGGTGAGGATGGCCAAAAAGATCATTGGCAGTTCCCTCCCTCCCATCCAGGACATAGCACAGAAGCGTTGCTTGTGCAGGGTCTGTAAGATTATCTGGGACACTACACATCCTCTTCACAACCTGTTTTCCCTGTTATCTTCTGGGAGGAGGCTTCGTGCTATCCATAGCAGAACATCCAGATTCAGCCATAGTTTCATTCCATACAGTATAAACCTTGTGAACTCTCAAGCTTCCTCCTTCTGTTATATATTCAAGATGGACAGTATTTAATATTTATTTGTTATATATATGTAGGGGTGTGGGTCTGTACATATGTTGTATATAGTATGTTTAGGTATGTGTCATGTGTTTCACTTTGAAAGCGGGCAACTAAATTTCATTTTTGATGTGTGCCATTTTGCCCACAGTAAAAAAATGACAATAAAGGTTATCTTATATAACCCCCCGGATTCAGAATGGATGGCCCAATATTGTGTTACTTTCTTTCTGTGGGGCTGATGCGAAATAGTACTGATTGGGAGCAAGATATGCTCATCCCTAGTCCCTATATTGTAAGGTTTACTACTCTCTCCACTCTTTACCATCATGAAGCCATTGGATGGGATATTATTATTGCCATGGAGTGAGATATTATTAATATTTGTTGATGTTACTCAATTATATGAATTAATTGATGCCATTGTCCTGTGCTACAGCAGCGGTTCTCAACCTGTGGGTCGTGACCCCATTTGGGGTCGAACGACCATTTCACGGGGGTCGCCAAAGAATGCAGTCTGCCATTTTTTCCCCTTTTCCTTAGCTGTGCTACTCCCTCTTATTCTATTGGCTTTTGAAAGACAATAGAATAGACTCTCTTGAATAGAGTCTACTTCTACTGGCTTTCAAAAGCCAATAGGAATTGTCCAGGCTGTCTCCGCCCTGCTGAGCCCGCCAGTCTGCAAACGGTGCTGCAAGTTGTCTGCAGCGAAGGCGAGCTTTCTTGAAGTTTTCACCCTCCCTGCTGAGCAACTACTAAATGTAAGTAAAAGAGGGCCAGGGGTGGGAGGTGGGAGGCCGGCGGGCACAGGGAGGGTTGCTGGCATGCGTGGGGCCCGGCGGGTGCCTTACCTCCCTTGGGCTAGGCCAGCTGGTGGCCCAGCCGGTGGTCAGCCTGCGCCATCGCTGCTGCTTGCCATGGCCGCCCAGGAGCGCCTGGACCTGCCTGCTGCCACCCCAAATGGGTGGTGGCCAAGGTAAGGCTAGCAGGGCAGCGGCGGGCGCTGGGAAGGCAGCTTGCACGTGTGGGGCCCAGCGGGTGGCTTACCTCCCTTGGGCTGGGCCAGCTGGTGGCCCAACCGGTGGTCGGCCTGCACCATCGCTGCTGCTTGCCATTGCCGCCCAGGAGCGCCTGGGCCTGCCTGCCGCTGCCCCGAATTGGCGGTGGCCAAGGTAAGGCTAGCGGGGCAGCAGCAGGCGCTGGGAGGGCAGCTTGCACGCGTGGGGCTGACTCTCAGCTGGCTGTTGGGAGCCGGGCTGTGTGTAGCAGCCCCGCCAGTTCCCCAGCGATGTCTGGACTCCGACCCAACTCCCAGCTGACTGTCGGGAGTCGGGCTATGCTCCTGGGGGCCATGCGGACATCAGCCAGTTGCTGGCTGCGTCCTCCCCGTCTCCCAGCTTGAAACGTGCCCTCGGCCGACTCAGCCGCATGGGCGGCCGAGCTGAGCCAGGTCTGGGCTGCTGCCTCCACGCCACGCTGGAGCTTCCCCCCGCACTGCCCGGCCCACTTCCCTCACCGTCAGAGGCCGCCTTGGCCCTCAGGCGCCCGGCATGGCCCTGGGGCTGGTAGGCAGGAGCGGCTCCTTCCCAGCTTGCCGGGCTCTGGGCCTCAGAAGCGGCCAGATGGCGGGGAAGAGGGCGATGCCCACGTGTGTCGGAGGCCAGCCGGACAGGCCGGAAGGGGAGAAGCGGCACCTTCCAAGCGGGAGCTGGCGCTCTGGCCGTGCCCCTCTCATGTGTGATGAGTCAGGGAAGGGTTTGGTGGTGAAGGGCTGCGCAGCGTGGAAAGGGGCTCTCACGATCCTGCTGCTGCGATGGTGCTCGGGAGGCTGGAGGGGCGAGCAGGTCCCAGGGGGGCGGCTGGGAGAGGGCAAGAGGTGCCGGGATGAGGATGGGGGCTCCAGACTACCATCCCCAGCAGCCGTAAAAAGCACTGTGGAAGAGTGGGGAATGCTGGGAGTTGCCGTTCATCACCATTTGGGAAAAAATCCTTCCTTCTATCCATCTTCTTCCCTTCCCCTTCAATATCTCCGAGCTGATCCCCATGCCTTCTGGTTGCCCGGCCATGCTCCACCCCCAGAAGCCCTAAAAAGCACTGTGGAAGAGTGGGGAATGCTGGGAGTTGCAGTTCATCACCATCTGGAAAAAAACCTTCCTTCCTTCCTTCTCCAAAGTGGGAGGTGAAGGGGGTGGGTGGGTGGGAGGGGGTTGACCAGAAGGGAACCGGGTCTGATAAGGGCGAAAGTTGAGTGAGGTTTTCCCTCTCACCCCTCTCTCTGCCTCCCTTTGTGCAGCGGCGTCTCTGGCTGCTGCCTTCCCAGTCGCCGAGAAAGGGAAAAAAAGCCGTGAGTGAGTTCCCCTTTCTGCCTCGTTGCTGAAAGCTTTTTTTTTTTAAACAACCGCTTGTTCAGAACTCCTCGGGGCTTGTTTGCACGAGCTTGTGGCAGATCAGTAAATAAAGGGGTGGGGGAGCCAAACCGTCCAAGGCATTTGCACCCTGAACGTGTGGACGCTGTTTTCATGACTTGCCACCACCACCCCCTCTCTTCCCGCCCTGCTCGGGCAACGCGCTGCTGCTGCTGCTAGCTGAGCTGAGCTGAGCTGGGATGCCAATCCAATCCCCACGCCTTCTGGTTGCCCGGTCGTGCTCCGTCCCCAGCAGCCCTAAAAAGCACTGTGGAAGAGTGGGGAATGCTGGGAGTTGCAGTTCATCACCATCTGGAAAAAATCCTTCCTTCCTTCCTTCCTTCCATCCATCCATCCATCTCCTTCCCTTCCCCTTCAATCTCTCCTTCCTTCCTCTTCCTTCCCCCTTCAATCTCCTTCCTTCTCCATCTCCTTCCTTTCCCCTTCAATCTTCCTTCCTTCTTTCTTTCCTTCCTTCCTTCCCCCTTCAATCTCCTTCCTTCTCCATCTCCTTCCTTTCCCCTTCAGTCTTCCTTCCTTCCTTCCATCTCCAACTCCATCCCTTCCCCTTCAATCTCCCTCTCCTTCCTTCCTTCCTTTCTTCCTTCCCCTTCAATCTCCTTCCTTCTTCATCTCCTTCCTTTCCCCTTCAACCTTCCTTCCATCTCCATCTCCATCCCTTCCCCTTCAATCTCTCTCCTTCCTTCCTTCCTTCCCTCCTTCCTTCCCCTTCAATCTCCTTCCTTCTCCATCTCCTTCCTTTCCCCTTCAATCTTCCTTCCTTCTTCATCTCCTTCCTTTCCCCTTCAACCTTCCTTCCATCTCCATCTCCATCCCTTCCCCTTCAATCTCTCTCCTTCCTTCCTTCCTTCCCTCCTTCCTTCCCCTTCAATCTTCCTTCCTTCCATCTCCATCTCCATCCCTTCCCCTTCAATCTCTTTCTCCTTCCTTCCTTCCTTTCCCCTTCAGTCTCCTTCCTTCTCCATCTCCTTCCTTTCCTCTCCAATCTTCCTTCCTTCCTTCCTTCCTTCCTTTCTCCTTCAATCTCCTTCCTTCTCCATCTCCTTCCTTTCCCCTTCAATCTTCCTTCCTTCCTTCCTTCCTTCCTTTCCCCTTCAATCTCCTTCCTTCTCCATCTCCTTCCTTTCCCCTTCAATCTTCCTTCCTTCCATCTCCATCCCTTTCCCTTCAATCTCTTTCTTCTTCCTTCCTTCCTTTCCCATTCAGTCTCCTTCCTTCTCCATCTCCTTCCTTTCCCCTACAATCTTCCTTCCTTCCTTCCTTCCTTCCTTTCCCCTTCAATCTCCTTCCTTCTCCATCTCCTTCCTTTCCCCTTCAATCTTCCTTCCTTCCATCTCCATCACTTCCACTTCAATCTCTTTCTCCTTTCTTCCTTCTTTCCTTTCCCCTTCAATCTCCTTCCTTCTCCATCTCCTTCCTTTCCCCTTCAATCTTCCTTCCTTCCTTCCTTTCCCCTTCAATCTCCTTCCTTCTCCATCTCCTTCCTTTCCCCTTCAATCTTCCTTCCTTCCATCTCCATCCCTTTCCCTTCAATCTCTTTCTTCTTCCTTCCTTCCTTTCCCATTCAGTCTCCTTCCTTCTCCATCTCCTTCCTTTCCCCTACAATCTTCCTTCCTTCCTTCCTTCCTTCCTTCCTTCCTTCCTTCCTTTCCCCTTCAATCTCCTTCCTTCTCCATCTCCTTCCTTTCCCCTTCAATCTTCCTTCCTTCCATCTCCATCACTTCCACTTCAATCTCTTTCTCCTTTCTTCCTTCTTTCCTTTCCCCTTCAATCTCCTTCCTTCTCCATCTCCTTCCTTTCCCCTTCAATCTTCCTTCCTTCCCCTTCCATCCCTCCCAACATTTTTGAGCAAGGAAGAGTAAGCTTCTCCAGTGAGCATTGCTATATTGTTTTTGTAATTCATCACTATGCTTTAAAATTATGTTCAATTCGTAACAATGAAAATACACCCTGCACATCAGATATTTACATTGCGATTCCAAGCAGTAGCAAAATTACAGTTATGAAGTAGCAACGAAAATAATTGTATGGTTGGGGGTCACCACAACATGTAGAACTGTATTAAGGGGTCGTGGCATTAGAAAGGTTGAGAACCACTGGCCTAGAGGCTAAAAGGATTTGATGGAGAACATCAGGCTTCAGCGAACCCTGGTAAGGGTTTTGGTCCTTCTGGATCTGGGAGTTTACCTTCTTTGGTCTTGGATCGGTGACACCTCCCCAGACAGACTTGGTGCAAAATTGGAGGGGGGGTCTTCTAGACTTTCAACTCCCGCTTAAGGAGCAGACGGCAGTCATGACTAGGAAGGTCTTTGCTCAACTTTGAGTTTTGCAATAATAGATCTATATTTAAAAATTCTACAGCATCTAGGAGCATCAGTCATATGATTTTTCCTAGTTAGTATGAAGTGATAGATTGAACCAAGTTATTTGCTAGTTTGGACAGAACAGGACCTATATTTATCCAAAATTAAACTTGCAGAGTTGGGTTAGATTCATTTGTTTCAATAGGCAAATGTGAAAATTGTTCCTCCATAGCAAAATATGGCACAACCTTGTTTGCATATTAGGATGGTACCATGCATTATATATCAATTTAGTGAGGATAGTATCTGGAATTCTTATTGCAAATTTAGATCTGGTACATAATTGGTTGATTGAATGATTATGTATCATCAAGTCATTTTTTTTGTTTCGGTTTTAATACAAATACAAACTAAACATGAAAAAGTCCCTATTTCAATAAAAAAATTTTTTTACAAGTTCAGGAAGAGTGTTTTAAAGAGTCAAGTTCTAGACATTTAAAACCTATCCCACAATCCTTGTAAGTGGTAAAACAGTAGTGAGAATTCCTTTTCGTGATCATGTACCAAAAGAAAATATTCTATGAATACCCTTTATTCCACTTTTACAACGCCACAAAAAAGGGGGGGGGTAACGTCGATTTCCAAACAGCAACATCTCCAGACTGGGAATGAAGAGGTCCTATGACCCCACCTCCCAAGGGGTGTACGGATTTCCCTGCCCTTGAAATGTTTGTCAGGTGCTAGATTTTCCTATAGGCTCCAGAACACATGCAGGTAAAAAGGGTAATTCCACTGACTAAAGCGCACCTCATGTCAGTAAGGGAAATAAAAGAAGAAAAGCGCCACACTTCCATTAGGAAAAAAATCACTGGTACCAAAAATATATATATATATATCCAGTCCATATGTCTGCAGCGAGCGAGCAAGGATTTGGTAATTCTTTCTAAAATCCATCTTTTCCTGAAATATTGTTCCACAAAGCTGGAATCTGGGACAAGGACTAGGAAGAAAAATCACAAAACCAAACACAAACAAAATGAGCCAAAATTGTATCAAACGTAGCAGTCTATAACAGGGTAGGACCACATTCCAAGATACCCAAGGCTGAAATTCACAAATCTGCAGGAAGAAGGGTTTGTCTCCTCTCATCATCCATTAATCACTGGCATTTCCCGATGCCCCTTCCAGTGCCAAATCCTGGTTTCTGAGACATTCCTCCACGTGGAGGGCCTCGAATCCCACCTCCCAGCCCCCCACGGGTGCCACCAGGCCCACGGAGTCTGTTGTCTCGGCGATCACCCTCCCTGCCTGCTCGTGTTTTTTTCTCTTCCACATTCAAGCGCACTTCTCCTCTGAACATGATTGGCCTATTGCCGAGGATCTTCTGAACTGGTTCTGGATCATCAAATACCACAAATCCAAAGTTAGGGAGTTTTCCTCCACTGTTGATACACAGTTCTACAACGTTTCCATAGCTTTGAAAGAAGTCCTTTAGTTCCGATTTATCAACGTCATGAGGAAGGTTCCCAACAAAGAGCTGGTGTCTGTCTGGGTACCTCACAATCCGTCTGGTTTCCATGTCACCCTGTTCTCCTTCCCGTATTGTCCTAGGGCCTCTTTGTAGTGGGATGTTTGTCCGTTGCTCTCTCACCCTCTGGTCCCGCTGAGGTCTCTGGGGTGGAGTTTGGGATTCGGGCTTAGATTCAGGACGGGGCTGTGATGTAGGCAATTTAACAATATGGGGTGGTATGCCCGATACTGGAACTGCTCCACTGGGTGGTAAATTCTTACTGGTCACAGATGCCCATGAAGATGTTCTAGAGTCTTCTTGCACAACAGGTGTTGGATCTGCAGGAACTGGAGAAGGACTCTTTTCAATAGTTTCCTCAGGAGCTGCTTCCTCTACCACTAGGTCAGGTTTATCTTCTTGAACTTCTACTTCAGGCTCTTGTTCAGGTTCAGCTTCTGGTTCCGGTTCTGGTTCTACAATCGGTTCTTCTAGTTGTTCCTCCAAGTCATTGCTGACCGACTGTTCATAGTAAGCTGCTGAATCATCAGCAACTGCCTCCGGAGTCTGTTGCCTTTCCTCAGGCTCTTCTGCCTCTTCCTCAGATTCCTCTGGAGGTTCAGCATTCAAGTCACCAAAAACTTCATCCTGATAGCGAAATATGTCATTATGGACATAAAACTTGTTGGCAACTGATCCCTCAGGAGCAAGGACAAAAGTTTGCATGAATCTCCTCATTGGCTGAGTGTTATTAGACAGCTCACCCATGACCTGTACAACAACACCATCATTAATAGTGGCATGAGCATCCACGTGGCGGATCTTTGTGCGGCAATCCTTAAAATTCAGTGACAACAGCTTCTTGTGGATATCAGATTGTCCGTGAACAGCATCTGCTGGTTTTCCATTTGAATCCAAGCCACCATGAACATATGAAGAATTCTTTCCATAAAATCTGTGCAGGTAGTCTGGTGCTTGATTCAGCAGAGTATAATACTGTCTCACGAACTCCCGCCCAACCAGCAGGGGACTTGGCTTCTCCATCACCATTTCTTTGGTCAACTGAAAACTGAGGGCGAGGCGGAGCTGGACGAGAGGAGGTTTCACTCCGAACTAGGCAGACGTGCACAACGAGAGACTGGAAGCACCTCACCTCATCAAGTCATTTTTGACTTCTAGCAACCACACAGATTTTCTCCAAGATGATAATCAAAGTAAAAACAATATATGGCGATACATATCTTACATATACAACATTTCTCCACAGCTTCCGTGTACTTTGTAAACAGTTAGAAACAGTTCTAAATAATATGAAATAGCACGGTCTTGTTATATCATATTCTCTATAATATATCAAAATCATGTCAGCGAACCTAATACTGATGCAGTCATATTTGCTGAAGCTACAGATTACTGAGTGTAAACAAAAAACAGAGATTGGAAAGTTTCCAAAAAGACCTAATATTTAACAAGTTAAAACAAGCAAAATAAAATAAAACAAGCTCTTTACATTATTGATAATTATGAAATAGAGTTTGAGGACAAGCAGTGTTAAGAAAAATCACTTTTGTTAAAAATCAGCAAGTATCCATATTTTGGTTTCTATCACAAGTTGTAAGAATACAAAGCTATTTTTTAAATTGGTAAAATGTTACAGAGATTAGTAAATGATTATAGAGATAATATATGAGAGCCAGTTTAGTCTACTGGTTATGGTTCAGGTTATAAATCACAAAGTTGTAAGTTCTACTCCCACTTTAGGTATGAAAGTTGCTAGGTGACTTTGGGTCACTCATTCTTTTTCAGACCCAATGTCAGATTTGGACAACAAGCTGGATGATCAGCTTGCAATCCATGAATTACCATTATGGTTGACCAAAAGAAGTGGATCTTGCACTTGCAGGAAAATGTTAGAAAGAAAAGGTACAGAGTTATTATCACTAGGAATAGATATAATATTCAGAAATAATTCTATAAATTTCCCTGTCGCTACAAAAAGGAAAAGGCTTGCCATTACAAAGAGGAAGAAGCCATAGTGTAAGTTTCTGATTAAAAACTTCCATAAAACTGACACAGCTGATCATCTAGTGGGGTCACAGAGAATAGAATATTAATATCCTAATTTATTTGCCTATATTTCAGTAGCATCGACACTATCATTTGGCACACATATTTTATTTCTACAAGCAAACATGGCTACTAGCCATCTCATATTATTTATTACGAGCCAAGGACATGTATAAACAAATGGTTTAATTGTATAAATACATTATTTAATGGAAGATAATATCTTTCACATTTGATTGCCCCATAATAGAATTATTTAAAATATTTTGCATTCATCTGTCAAAAATAGCACACATAATTTATATTTTAGGCAAATAATTAAACAAATTTTCATAAAACAATTTATCATAAGGCACAAAGAAACTGCATTATTTTCTCATACTGATATTTTTAACTCAAGCTGTTATTTATTGTTATTATTATTATTATTAGCTTACAATAATATGTTATGCAAATTATAACCGAGTACAATTCTTAATTAAATTGCTTATCTATACTGTTTTCTGTTTAGCTAAGTCTAGTAAATGTAGCATGAAATCATTTTTATTAAGAAATAAATAACAATCCCTTTAATTTCTAGTTTAAATGAATGTTATTTTTTTCTATAAATCATAAAAAGTAGGATGTACGTAAAATGCAGGCAACTGGATCAAAACATGATCATTTTGTTTTGTCCCCGAAGAATGCAAAAGCAAAGACTGAGACAAAGTTGAAGGACCCAGCTAGGTCAAACTGGATGAAAAGGATAATAATAATCTATCTTGTGGTGGCAAACTGCCACTGACTACAAACACCAATGCCATCTGGCTTGCTATCAGTGGTGGCAAAAAAATCAACTTAAGATCAGATTTCAGGAACAGGTGGCAAAAAACATTTGTTACATGTGCTTCTGACAGATCTGGTTCACCTGGACATTCACTCATTGTACCATGTTGTCCTTGGCTTTTGACCCAGTGCAAGTTAGCCAGTGAGCTCAAAGAGAAAAAGAAAAAAGAAAATTGAACTTCAGCCATTATAAAGAATGAAAATGGGGTTCATTAGCAGCATGGACAAAAGGGGAGGGGAAAGGCCAAAATTAGGGTAACAAAGGAGCATGCCAAACAATACACAGACAATCATAATGAATTTAAGGAGGTTATATCATTCACACAGTGACCTTATAAGAGTTGACAAGTGTCAAAATTCTAGCAATTGTATCTGAGATTGGACAAAGAAAAAAAAACCCAAATTGGGCCAGTTCCAGCAAGATGAAGTGGTTGTAGGATTCAGAAACTCTTTGACTCAAAGAACATTCCATCTCAGATTGTGGATGGGGTTGTTCTTCCTGATTTCAAACTAGTTTATAATTGTCCTAGACTCACAGCTCCTACTTAAAGCACAGCTTAACTTGGCCTATCAACTATTACCTGTTCTGGAATAGGAAGCCCTTCTCACAGTCCCTCATGTCTTAATCACTTGTACTACTTCAAGGTGTTTTCCATGGGTCTGCCCTTAAAGACAACTCAGAAATCACAGTTGTTCACGAATGAAGCACTTCATGTAGTTTTGAGCATGTATGGGCTCTGTCCTGTCTCAAGCTATGCACTCGCAACACACAGAGGTTTACAAAACTGTAAAGTTTAGCAGCAAATAACAAGCAGAAAGGAAAGTTGTGTGCAAGCATACACACACAACAGAAATCAGTTCCCCATTAGTCTAGTAAATCTGCCTTGAGAGAGAATCCATAACCAAAATAGTAGGCATAAGTGTGATCAGGCAAACTTCAAGGTCCAAATGTTATAGCAGAATCATCAACCAGTTCCATTCCAGAGTCACAGTTGAAAGAGTTCAAAATGGGAGACAGGACATAGCTTAGGTTAGCGAATGGTTGTTACCCCAGAGGACGTGAGCTTGCTGCTTTGTTTAAATGCAAGCAATCACAGTGTTGCTCATTTGGAAGGACAAGGTTCCTTTTGTTCTGTTTCTTGCATTGGTAGGCATTGAAGAGGCAGGAGTAACAAACAGGTACTTCTTTATTTCAGGCTGAACAGAACTCAACAAAGATGGCTCCGCCCCTATTTATACATTCAGATTGGGACGGTGTCAGCCAATGAATGCAATGTATTTTCCCTCTTAAATGTATACTAATTAACTTGTAGACAGTCTGTCTGGGTTAGCAGGCCACGTGGTCTGCTAACGTTCTCAGTGCAGCTCCCTGCACCTACTCCCACATTGAAGCTCAATACATAACACCCCTCCCTTCCTGGTTCTTTGACATCTGCACCATATTTCTTGTTGTTCACTACAACACACTTTTTTTCACAACACACAATAACATTCACTAATACAAAAGTCTTACAATTACACTATCACACTACATAACATTATAGATCATACAAAAACACAACATTATAGTACCAAAGCAATTCAGTCCAAAAAGCTTACACAAGCATTTCAGTTTGCAATAAAATACATAAGCATTTTAAGGTTGCAATGACAGAAACCTCACGTAGTCCTTCAAAAACTTTGGTGGGCCTTTGGCCCACTCCGATCATCTCGGAGCTGCTGCTAGTGCCCGATCTGCAAGCTCGCCTGTGAGGCTCGGCAGACCAGGACTTTGGGACCCATACAATACAGGTGAAACCGGATCGTGACGGCTGGCCTGTTCCGGTAGACCCGAGCCTTTGTCCATTTGGCTTTGGCTGGCCAATTCCGGTAGGCCAAAACCAGAGTTCCACAGAGGGATGGAATTCCCCTGATCAGTGTAAGAAGCTGGTTGGGAGCAATGTCCCGTTGGCACAAGGCCTGAGTTAGTAGCGCCGTGAAAAGCCGATTGAAAACAATGGCCCGTTGGCGCATTGCCTGAAGAAGAAGCAGTGTGGAAAGCCGGTTGAGCGCAATGTCCCATGGACGTAGTGCTCGAGTCAGGAGCCACCTCATTGGCAACCCCCCCATTCGGTGAATGCAATGTCCCGCTTTCGCTAAGTGGCAGGGATTCACGATCGTGATTGTGGTCCTCCTCCCCCCGGAGAGCAGAGTAAGGAGTGGAAGGGTGGCTAGGTAACTTCTAGCACACGACCATCCTCCAATGCCACTTCGTAAGAAAGTGGCCCAGTAACCTTACAAACCATAGCTACCACCCACAGTTGCCCAGGTCCATAATTGCATGCCCAAACCAGATTACCCATTTTCAATTGTCTCGGTGCCTTTGGCTGTGACACCTGCGATGCAACCCTATCAGGGTGTAATCTATCCAACTTGGTGATAAGGCAGCAACCCCATTGGAGGTCAGCTGGGCTTTTGCCCGTAGACATGCACCGGCATTGTGCGGTGGCAGAGGAGGAAGTCTGCCAACCTGTGGTGCCAGTTTCCCTGGGTTATTTTTTTCAAGGCTTCTTTTGTGGTGCATTCCGCTTGACCATTTGAGGCTGGGTGAAACAGTGCCGAAGTAGCATGCCTAATCATATTTGCCCTTAAAAAGGACTGAAACTCCAATGAAGTAAATTGAGCCCCGTTATCGGAGACAATGGTGTCTGGAAGCCCATGATAGATGAAAATCCCCCCTCAAAACCTGGATGGTCCTGGTAGTCGTCGTAGTGGACACTGGAATGACCTCCAATCACTTAGGGTGACTGTTCGCAACAATGAGGAAGAGCTGCCCCTTGACGCTGACTCGGGAATTCTGGAAGTCTGTCAAAACGAGATTCGATGGCCTGAGCTTAACTTTTTGGCCACTTCTGCAGCAAATCTGCTTCAAGGTTTTCTGGGAGATTATAGCTCCATCGTTCTGGATACGTGACATCGAATTCTGAAAGATGACCAATCTTCGCCATGGTGAATTTTTGGTGGCCTTTTCAATGCCTCGTGCTGCACAGACTTTCAAAGGGGTTCTAGAGCGATTTCTTGAGGCACTCTCCTCCAGCGTTTTCGTACTGGCAGGCAGAGTGAAGGAAGTTGGACCGCCGTACTTCTCAGCGCTTACTAGGCTTTCCATGGTGAGTCAGCCTTTGAATTTGTGGCAGCACAATCCCACCCTCATCGTCAATGTTCTGTTTCTTGCATTGGTAGGCATTGAAGAGGCAGGAGTAACAAAAGGCTGAACAGAACTGCTACATTTGCTTAAAGCGGTGGTAAAATTGGGCATGATCATGTTGGCCTGCTTTATTTTTTTCACTATTTTATTAGCTTATCAAAATATTAAATATAGAAATACGAAGAAAAGTAAAAATAATGGGGAAAAAGGGGAGGAAAAGGGGAAGAGAGAAAAGTGTAGGTAAAGGGGAAAAGAAAATGAAAGGCATTGACCTCCCATTCCTTTTGGTGCAATAGAATAAGGTAGTAACATTAAACATCAACTTTTTAGTTTTATATGATAATATATACTAGCCATTTCTATAACACAAACCTATCTAATCAGCAAAACCCAAAATCAAAATTTCATTTTAAGCACAAAGTCCATAATATATTTCACTATAATTGAAAGATATTATTTAATCCTAAATCCACCTGTCTGGCCTCGCCGCCATTTCTTTTCTGAAAAAAACTTTCTGGAGAGACACCCTAAGAGACATCTTCACAGAGAACCTTAATTTATATTTATTCCAAACTCTTAGGATGGCATTTCTAACAAAGTGATTATTAAAATCAACATTTACTTTAACTTATCATACCATAAAGCACCGTGCCATCCAAATCTTAATTCATTACCCTCTAGTTTGAATAATAATCTCTTATTTTGCAGAGACAGCTACTTTTTAGCTAGACCAAACAACAGGCATCGAAGTACAATTTCATATCTGGTAATCACAACCCTCCTCTTTCCTTAGCATCTTGCAATAATTTATACCTAATTCTTGGGGGGTTTTTTTGTCATATAAACTTAGAGGTGTCCATAGCCATAGTTTAAATGGAATATAGGTAACAAGTATTGTTAAAGTTTGAAACAGAAAAATGCATCTTAAAAATGGTAAAATTAATGGTAAAAAATGGTAAAAAATGCATCTTAATTACAGAGATTTTACCCAATAATGATAGTTGCACTTTTCTCTATCTTAATAAGTCTTTTTAAATATCATTTCAAAGAGGCACAAAGTTATTTTGAAATAGTTTAGCATTTGTATTTGTCAGTATAACCCCCAGGTATTTCACCTTTTTCTCCAACTTAAAACCTGACATTTTAGTCAATATTTTACAATTCTGAAAGGTCATATTATTAACAAGCGTTTATTTATTTATTTTAAAGCCCGTTTTTGGGTCTTGCAAAAATATAACTAAATCATCAGCAAATGATCTCAATTTATAAACTTCCTTTTTGATATTTATACCTGTTGTCTCATCTTGTCTAATATCCTTATTCAAAACCTCCAACACCAATAATATCAGTTAGGGAAAATAACTGATATCCTTGTTTCGTACCCTTTTGAATTTCACATAGTTTAGTTAAATCTCCATTAACAACAATCTTTACTTTCTGTGACATATAAACTGCTTTGACCCCTTGAATAAATTTCTCCGTATCTTCCAAAACTTTACATAAAAACCTAATTTAAGTTGTCAAAGGTCTTCTCTTTATCCAAAAATATTAAAGCTGCCTGTTTCTCATTCTCAGTATCTGATTATGATATTGTAGGTTCTCAATAATGTTCAAAACAGTTTACACATTATCTCTTAACTGTCTCTTTACTCTTATTCATTGATCTTCATGAATATATGACTTTAAAACCTTCTTCAATCTTTCTGCAAAAAGTTTATAGTCATTATTTAATAATAAAATTGGTTATAGTTTTTTTATTCTCAGGACATTTTGACCTTCTTTCAATAATAATGCAATATTAACTTCTTTCCAGGTTTCAGGCATCTTTGTTCCCTGCAATACTCCATTCATTATAACCCTTAGTGGTTGAAGGATTTGATCCTCAAAGTATTTATAATATTGGCTTGTAAGATGTTGAACTATATCTGTTTTTATTTTTTTAATAGCTTCTAATATTTCAAAACTAGTTACTGGATCATTTATAAATTGTCTCTGAGCTTGTGAAAGTTTAGATAAGTGTTGTCTTAGCAGATATTCATCAATTTTAGGTATATCAAGTTCCTGCTTCTTATAAAGTTTGGAGTAAAAATTGTAAAAGGACTTTTTAATAAGATCATTATCTCCTATTACATTGTCACCTTCATGGATTTTCTCAATCAGTCTCTTTTCTCTTTCCTTTCTTAATTTATATACTACCATCTGCCTGCTTTGCAAACTCAAAATAATTCAATTTAGTTTCTATTTCTTGAACTGTTAACACAGACAATTGTGGACATAACAGTTTAATTTGATGTAAAATTTCGCAATTCAATTCCTTTGTCTAATTTCATCCAATATCTTTTGCAACTTTTCCTTTGATTTCTTCTTCCCTAGACAATTATATTGTATAAAATAGCCCTCATAACTACTTTACTAGTAACCCAAACAGTCATTAAAATTTTCTTTTATCCAGGTTATTAGCAAAGAATTCATTTAATTTCTTTTTACAGTCTTTTACAACAGCAATTCCCAACCTTTTTGGCTCTACAGACCAGCAGTGGTCTCGGAGGAGGAAGTAGACGGGTTGATTTTGCATTCACAGCCTAATCCTGCACATGCACAGTTGGGCTGCCCAGTTCCAATGGGCTGCCCAGTTTCAGCGGGCTGTGGACTGGTTGGGAAACCCTGCTTTACAATCATTTCCTTTTGTAAAATAGATTCATTCAATCTCCATCTACAATTCAAGAGAGACAGGTCAAACATCATCAGTCATGAGTCCCTGCATATCCACAAGAGATTTAAGTCCAGCCCACCTTAAATTCCTTTCTATTCTTAACTCCTGCTAATCTCCCTTGACCCTAGTAGTTCAGATTCTTGTAGAGAGTTTAAGCTTACACTAAATTTTTATACTCATTTGAATTGCTTGAATCTTCTGATTTCCCTAGTGCTTAATAAGTAGTGGATTGTGGTCAAAGAAAGATTTAAGTAAAATATCAATTTTTAAAATTTTATTCACAAGACTTTTAGAAATCCACATCATATAGATTCTTGAAAAAGGTTTGCTGTTCTGGAAAAAAAAATCTCTAGCAGAGCTATTTTTTTGCCTTCACAATTCTATCAGTGGTAAATTGTCCATAATCTTGAAGAAAGTCTTTGGTAATTTACCCTAAGCTCTATCTCTGCACATGCAATATTCCCTGCAAACAGAAAGGATGATACTGATCCATTGTGACATATTTTGCCTAGGATTTCATTAGTATAATCAAAGTCCAGTTTTACATCATACATCTTTACATCATTCTGTACAAGATCTATTTATCTTGCAAGACACGTACTAACATCCCACTGATCAGTATGTTCATGCAGCATATTGACACACACCTAAAATGTCATTAGATACTATAACACAGTATTCTATTGTGGATGTCCCTGTGTATAAGATATTGTGTTTTTGTGTTTTAATAATGCTGCTTTCAGATGGGCTTCTGTATGTCCTGCTATTTAGCAGAATGAGCTCCTTCATATAGAATTTCCTGGAGATCAGTGGTAATAGCTTTCTTGCTGAGAAACTCTTGTACTTTCAGATTGCAACAATGAGGTAGATTTTAAGGAAACTTGGGCACCCCCACCACCACAGTTATTTTCTCCTTGAGCATGCAGCAAGAAAAGAGCTCTCTCTGCCAATGAATTAGTTAATAGAGAAATGAGAATTGAACATCAAGTCAATGCTTACAAATAAAGTATGTAACTGGTATTAAACTGAATATGCTCTGAGGGAACTATTATGTAAGTGTTAGGTATACCTCCACCCTTTTTATTCTTTTTGCTCCACTGTATTTCATTTTAAAGATTAATAGTTGGTTGAGAAATATTTTCTAGAGCAAATGATTCTGTATGTCAAATTCTGTTCATGTAAGAATAGACAAGGAGCATTAATAGTAAAATAAAATAATATAAAAGAAGTTCAAAACATTTTGCGTGCCAATTCATTAAATATGAATTGCTTATTGATATACTAACTTTTCATTTAATATCAAGAAATCCTTGGGAACAAAATGATTATAGAATTCATATAAGTAAAGTTGGCAGCTGAGGAAAGGAATATCATGATAATTCTCAGCTTAGCTATTAACACATTGCCAAAATATGTGGCTGATGGCTGTTCTGGTTTTAAAGAGATTACTCTTTGCCCTCAGCCACACAATAGCAATTTTTTTTTAGTGCAACCTGGGGGATCATTGAATAGAATTTGGTTGTCCACTTTTAAAACTAAAGTGTATTTTTAATGTCTCCTAAAAATAATCCTTGCTGATTCATATGGACACACAACTATGCTTTAATGCTGTCAGATTTTTAATTTCAGGAAATGAAAACATGGCTGAGTTTTGAAGCTCCTGAAGGAAGGATACAGCATAATTTTCAGTGGAATGATAATATGGTCAGCCCTCCTTTCCACATAAAATGCAGGAACTTGACACAAACAAACTGCTCCGTAATCTATTTCATGCATACCAATTCAATCAAGCACCTCTAGTAATTATTTTTTTGGCTGATAACCATTTCACCTGTATTTTGTTCCACTGTCACAGAAAACACTGCAGCCAATTGTCCCTATTACTGTTCCTCTATTTCCCCCTAGTGCACTTCCATGGGGGGAAAAGAAGTGAGCATGGAGTGTACTTAACTGCCAGCCTGAATGGCTCTGTAATGTAGCTTCAGCATGGCATAAATTAAACTGTCATTTTTTTGGCAGCAAGTGCAGAGAGGCGATTTTCCTGTACTGTAACATTTGAAACAACAATTTTCTGGCTCCAGAACTAACTGACAGAATCTGTGTGATACATGCTTGATGTGGGTGCTCTGAGTGGCTGTAGCTGGAAACAGCCTTGGGGGAAAAAGTATTGTCTTTAGGAGGAAATCAAGCTTGTAGTATTTCCTAGTTTTTCCAAGGAGCCTGCCATTCAAACCATTTAAGAAGATTTAAAACACACACACACACACACACACACACACACACACCCCTCAGCTTCTAATTTATTAGGCTTTGCAAGATGTATGCAAAACTAGCTTCCCTATATGCAACCTGCTATTTTTGATCACCGTTGTATCCATTAGCAAGATTGCTCACAGAGGGAGAGAGAAGGCCACTAGGTTTTATTGGCCTTTGTAATGAGATGACAGAGTAATGGCTAGGTTTTTAGAAGCCGGCTTGGAATTCTTGGCAGAAGACAATTATGAGCAGCTATCAATGGAGGGTGGAAGAGAGTTGCCCCTTCAGAAAGAGTTGAGAAAATCAGTTTTCCATGCATAACAAGCAGCACCATTAATTTGTACGTACCTATTTATTTATTAATATTAATCCAGAATTCCATTTCTCAAAAATCCTAAGCAAAAATTTTCTATCTGTCTGTCAATCATCACCTGCTATCATTAATGTCTAGAAGGACTTCTATTTTCTGAAGAATGTTCAGGACTTCTAAACATATATTATTCCCTATTGGTCTTTTACCTTATGCCAAAATTATTTTCAGGTCAAATCACACTAGTGGATGAACAGTAAACCATAGATTCCCTCTATCAATCAGGAAACTAAGAATATTTTTTTTACCCCCACTATTTGCCATTGCATCAGGAGATACTCTTGGATATTTTGACAGCCTAACTGATGACATTTTATTATTTATTTCCCACACTACCACCATTCATTCTTTCCAAAGTATTTAAACTACTTAAATAGATGAAGTGAATCCTGAACATGGAAATTGCTTCCTATGCTGCAGATAACACTGTTGTTGTTTTGAGGGAAGGAGGGAATGATTGTGACACCTTCCTCCCAAACTGGAACTGTCTGAGCAAAACTTTGATAGTTGATCATTCCATAAATAGTTCAATGTACAGGAACATTAGATTTCGTTGGTGGGGGGGCGGGGGGGAGAGGAAGGGAGAGGACCATTAAGACAGAGAAAAATGTTAACATCAGGGAAATGGTTCATCAGACAGAAATAAGATCCTCCAGTGCTTAGTGCAGGTTACAAACCATATCTATTTCCAAATGGCCAACAGAAACATAAAAAACAAATGAACAACCAGCAGAGAACATTTTCAGGCTGTATTAATGCCAAAAGCATGCAAAACAATATGCTCTAGGCAAATTTCTTCTCCTAGACCAAGTATTAAGAGTTAAGTCCTAATATTTCTAATAGTTGCAAGAATTGAGTATGTCTAGTTTAATGAAGAGAAGGACGAGGGGTGATATGATAACAGTGTTCCAATATCTCAGGGGCTGCCACAAAGAAGAGGGAGTCAAGCTATTCTCCAAAGCACCTGAAGGCAGGACAAGAAGCAATGGATGGAAACTAATCAAAGAGAGAAGCAACCTAGAACTAAGGAGAAACTTACTGACAATTAGAACAATTAATCAGTGGAACAACCTGCCTCCAGAAGTTGTGAATGCAGCAACAGTGGAAGTTTTAAAGAACAGACTGGACAGTCATTTGTCTGAAATGGTATAGGGTTTCCTGCCTGAGCAGAGGGTTGGACTAGATGACCTCCAAGGTCCCTTCCAACTCTGTTATTCTGTTATATCCTTAATCATTAAATTCCTATTTTTACTTTAGCTGAAGTGTAAAAAGTATGTGCCTTTCGGGGAGGGGGAAGGATCTTGCAGTAAAATTTCTATACTGGGAATGGGCACTCAATGCCAAAATCATTCCACTGACATTTAATGGGGAAATGTCTGAAAGTGGGTTTTCTGACGAATCTAAAGTATATATAAGTAAAATAATGCTTTACAGCAGACATGTAAAACACAAGGCCCGGGGGCCGGATGCAGCCCGCAAAGTGATTTCATGTGGCCCACAAAGCCATCCTGGAAACAGTGAGGGAATGGCCCCCACTACCTTGGCACTGGCCCAGGCCAGCCAGGAGTCAATGTACAATTTTGTGGTGGCCATCTATGCTGAAATGCATTCAGTCTTAGCTCCACAAGGCTGTCTAGAAACAGCGAGGAACCAGCCCCTGCTGCATCGGCCTCACCCCCTGGGTGCATGCTGGGGAGGTGTCACCTTTTGTGAGGAATGAAGAAATGCACCATCGCCTGGAAGTGGCCAGCAAATGGCCCTTGCCTACTTCACATATCCAGCTTGATGGGCTCTGCCCTGGTCCCACCCCTTTCTGCCAGAGACCCTCAGATCTGTCCCACTCCTACCCAGGCCCCCACAGGCACCCTTGATGCGAATGATGTAGAACTGGTCACGCCCACCCAGCAAGCCACACCCACTCCATCCACGCCCACCCAGTAGGCCACACCCACCCTGCCAAACCCACCTGGTCCCCTGAGGGCAACCGAAATGCTGATGCGGCCCTCAATGAAATTGAGTTTGACACCCCTGCTTTACAGCATATAAAGACCTCTCCATCAAACTTTCAAATTATCTTTTTAAATAAATAGCAGTTTTAATCCTCTCCATCTCAGTGATGTCACGAACATTGTTCAGAGACATCCCCCCTAAAAATAAACAGGAAGTTTATTCGCATATATTACATTAATATATTATATTAATATTCCCCAGACAGATTTCCTCTAGATGCAGAGTGCTACAATTAATTCCCTGTGAGCATGCCCAAAGAATTTGTAGTTCTATGCTATTTTAGCTGGTCTGGTTTAAGGTTGCATGGAATAGAGAGGACAAAATCAGCAGCAGAGATGAGGGAGGGAGGGAGGTTTTCATAGTCAGTAACATCACAATTTTTTTGATAGAAATCCCAGCTGTACAGGTAATCCCCGAGTTATGAGTGTTCCTTTAGCAAATATTCGAAGTTATGCAATAAGTGACCCCTAGTGTTTACGAAAAAGTCCTGAAATTATGAATGTTGCCACACCACGGCAGTTGTTCACCCTTACAAATGACCGCAGTGGCACTGCATTATTCCCTCCCTCCCCCTGGGTCTTCCTAGGCATTAGGCCTATGCGATATTCATCTTGCGAAGATTGAGAGACCCTTTGCTTTCTTGGCTGTTTTTCTGTTTCCTTTGGTATGTTCGCAGAGAATGGAGAACTAAAGTAATGCGAGAACAGAATGGAAGCCGGGAGAGAACTGACCTTGGAGGCATGCAAAAGCCTCCCCTGGCCTCCATTCTGGGCCATGGAGGCTTGGAGGAGGCCTCCGAGGCCCAGTATGAACCTCTGGAAGTATGTGGCTACCACCCACGGCCTCTGTTCTGGACAGAGAAAACCCTACCCTAACACTAATCCAAAAAAGGCCTCCAACACCTGGAAATGCAGTAGTAACTATGATGTTTACAAATAGTGTGTGGAATTTGCACATACCATTCATGATAATGTCTATGGAGATTCTCAGTCATCCAGGTCATGGTTTTCCCAAATATGCTTTTTCAGGAGGCAACTGGACTTTCTTATTTTTCTTTGAAGATGTTTCGCTTCTCATCCAAGAAGCTTTTTCAGCTCTGTTTGGATGTTGGGGAATGAAAGGATTTATATTCCTTGCAGGCAGTAGTCATTTGCTTTCTAAAGCAGGGGTTCTCAACCTTGGCAACTTTAAGACTTGTGGACTTCAATTCCCAGAATTCCTCAGCCAGCAAAGCCAAGGTTGAGAACCCCTGTTGCCAAGGTTGAGAACCCCTGTTCTAAAGAAATGCAAATGACCAGCTGTCTGCAAGGAATATAAATCCTTCCATTCCCCACTATCTAGCCAGAGCAGAAGAAGCTTCTTGGATGGGATGCGAAACATCTTCAAAGAAAAAGCAAGAAAGTCCAGTTGCCTCCTGAAAAAGCACCTAGCCTATTCATATAACGCAATAGAGCATTCTTAGAACATAGCACTTTAGTGGGCATTTTCTAAATGCCCTCACATCTGTATGAGATAAAGTGCTCATCAAATTTTGCATTAATCTCTAAATGCAAATGAAGAATCATGTTTGTAACTCTGTTGCTTTGTAACTATTATTTTGTTGCTGTCAAATCAATATTGCTGTTTTAGTGTTACTCTGTTCTGTTGATCTTAACACAATGGCAAATGATAAAAATGATGCCTTCAGTAGGCATCTCCTCCAATAATAAACAATTTCTGCTTCTTAAATTGAATAGGTTTAATCAACATGAATATTCTCTTTGGAAAGATCTGATAGTGAGAACTCATTTTTTAAAAAAAGTTGAAAATTACATATTTTTATACTATGAGTAAATTACTTGATGGATTTAATCATAAAAGAATAACAGGCAACTACATTGATTTCCAAATGTGAGCAGCAAAGTATATTGACAAAGTTTCATGCAAGGGGTTTGTATGAATTGTTTTTAAGAAAAAAATCAATATTTTATTATTGGGCAACAAGAAGGTAACAACTTTGAGATGAACTCTTCTCAAGTTGTCTAAATACCATTATGCAGTACTAGTTTACAAGAGTTATATGATAGTACTTAATAGTGCTCATCAGTTTAAACAGAATGAAAATGTGATTCACTGGCTATCCTATCAACATTGCTTTCACAAATACTAAAACAGGAACAATTAAAGTCATAGTTTCAGGAAAAGGACATGCTGCTCTCAACACCTGGGAGAGCACTAAAATAATATGTTCAAACTCAATTAATTATGTTTTCAAAAAAAGTAAAATCCTGGCAAAGAAACTACAGGGTGTGGTTAAAAAAGACATTGTGTGACCACAATGATATAATTTAAGCTCTGCCTGGTTTTTGTTTTTGTTTTAATGAGTATGGCACATATGTGATTGATTTTTTTGGGGGGGGCTATACCCCTGTAGGCACTCCTGCTGGCTACTATGGGCTCTGAGTCACAATATTTTAATAAATTTATTCCTAGTAAATGCCAACTTTAAAAGAATGAATGTAAGTAGTTTCAAAGAAAAATCATAAGTAGTCTCATTTTGGCATCTATTCAACTGTTACTGCAAACCTGATATTAATACCTTCATTATATTTGCCGCTGAAGGTGACTTTAAAATGAGATTCAGCAAACTTTTTTGCCCCCACCATATGATCATATCTTAATAAGAGGGTTGACTAATGAGCCAAACTCCCTCCCATTCACTATCATATAACAATGTAAGTAGCACCTACACCAATTGCTTACATGGGTAAAAAGTAATGCTGGAAAGTATTTAATGCATTTTTTAAAAAGAACTCTAATGTAATTTAGCAGCAGGAAACCAAGAGAAAACTAGAATCATGTGACCAAATATCGCTTTGCAAACCATAAACTGAGAAATGATTATCCTAAAATGTAACTACATACAGAGATTTCATCCAACGCTTCATGGTATGCATCAAAATTACAGTTTGTTGTACATGCATTATGCAGCTATGATATGTATACTGCACTTCTTGGAGTATCTATGATAGAGAATTTCATATATAGGTAGTCCTTAACTTTTGATCACAATTGAGCCCAAAATTTCTGTTGCTAAGTGAGACATTCATTAAGAGAACTTTGTCCCATTTTACAATCTTTGTTACCACAGTTTTTAAGTGATGATTGCTGTTGTTAAGTTAGTAACACGGTTGTTAAGTGAATCTGGCTTCCTCATTAACTTTGTCAGAAGGTTGCAAAAGGCATCACATGACTCCAGGATACTGCAACTGTCATATGAGTCAATTGCCAAGCAGCTGAATTTTGATCATATAACATGGGGATGCTGCAATAGTCATAAGTGTGAAAAATGGTCAGTGCCATTTTAACTAAGCGAATAATTTTTTGGGTTTTTTTGCATACATTTTATTAGTTTTTATAGGGTTCGGAATAAGGTGGGGTCGGGGTTGTTAAGTCGAGGACTACCTGTATCTTTATTGAGTTGTACTGAAGTTACACTAACTCTTCCTTATGTAAAGATTTTAGGCAAACAAATGAAAGGTTGGTGCTTCAGAAGTACATAAAGAAGGCAGGTAACATCATCAGTGCTAGTAAGGGATGGAGTTTGCTCTCAGCTTTCATTCCAGTGGCTTACACCTTATCAGTCTTGGTGACGATGGTCTTGGTGATTCTTCAGTTGGGCTGTTTGCTGTGGGCTTGTTTGGCAGTTCCTTGACTGGGGTATTGTTTATTTCTTGTCTGTTGGAGTTAATCTATGCTGGTGGGGAGGTATTTTGGACTTTTTGTTCCCTTTTTGGCTTGTTGTTTGTCTCTTTTGCAGAGTATGGATAAACAAATTGTTTATGTCTATAAATCTATTGATGGCTAATTTGTAAGCATGCCAGGCTTCTAGGAATTCTCTACTCTTTTGGCTTGGTCTAGAATAGCCAAAGTTTCCCAGTGCAAAAAGGAAAGGAAAAGAAAAATAGAAAGATAATAACTGTTCGCTTTTTTTGATAAAGATATAAGTAAAAAGTAAATCAAACTCTTACTCTTAAGATTAAAATTTGCCTACATTAGTTCCATAACCTCACTTAATTCTAATCATCAAATCCCCAAATCAACTTTTCATTTATTTCAGTTTTTGGCAAAAAAAAAAGTCTAAAAGTAGTTTCCAAGTAGAAATAAATTTGTAAATCTCTTTTCTTTCATCAAGGTTGTCCATTTCAGCATCTCTAGCAATTCCAGCAATTTTCCCCTCCTTTCTTCCACTGTAAGTATTTCTAAATCTTTCCACTTTCGAGCATATAAAAGTCTCACTGCTGTTATCATATATAAAAACATAGTTTCATGTCTCTATATGTTTATCCATTAACTCCAAAATAATGGCCTATGATTTCTATTCTATATTCACTTTTTAAACCTGAATTTAAAAAAACATACTATATTTGATCCCAATATTTTCTAGCTTTGTTACATGTCCACCAAAAATGGAAAACATATTTTCTCTGATTATATTTTCAAGAAATATTTGAAATTTCCTTATACATTTTTTTACAATTTGTCTAGTGATATATACCAACAATAGTCTTTTTATTAAAAAATATCTTTAAAATTATATTTCAATGTAAATGTAAGGTCTTGCCTCAGCTAGTGCTCCCAAGAAAGCAGAACTCTTGAAACAAGCGTTGTATCAAACAGGAACTTTTACTGAGAGTCAGTGAAAGCAGAAAGGCAAGGGAAGTCTAAAGAAATCCTATGCAAATTGCTGCATTAAAACATCCATTTTTGGTGGTTGCCCTTCTTCCTTCTCCCGGGGGGGGGTGCAAGTGGGGCAACGCAGGAGAGGAAGGTGTGAAAGAACCCAGACAGTGCAGGACCAGGACGCCCTTCATCACGCCTAGGGAACGAGGCATGAGTGACAAAAAGGGAACTTCCGGTTCCAGTCGTGCCGTACGGAGCCGTTCCTAGGGAGCTCCGAGATGGGGATCGGTTTTACGGCTGTTTCTCAGCCGCCTGGAGCGTCGGAGGCCGGGAGAGACCGACAGATTGCAGTGGAATCCCAGACGCACTGGAGGAGGCAGAGAACGCCGCAGGAAAGCCAGAGGGGACGCAAGCCGAAGACGGAGAGGCCGGCTGCAGCCACGAGGAGCCAGCACAAGCAATGGAGGCGAGGGAAGAAGATACTCGGAAGCAGTAAGGAAGGAGAAGGCGGGGGAAGACCCAAGAAAGAAGTACCCTGGATGGCTGAGGGACTTGGTGAGTGAACTGGAGCCCCAGGGGTACAGCAGCGGCCAGAACATACTAGGAAGGAAGGAGGGAGAAGGAGAGAAAGGAGAGTGTCGGAGGGGAGACGGAAGACAGGAGAACGACCTGGGACGCTGTAAGGGGAAGGCTGAAGGGATTTGGAACCAAAAGCGGACAGAATACAGTAGAACATGGTCTGGGAAAGAAAGCAAAGAAGGGCAAGAAGGAGCCAGAAAAGTGTGAAGGGAAGAGACAGGCTGGAAGACTATATCGTGGAGGAAGCCAAGGCAAAGCTATGGAACTGGCTTCCTGATCACAGAACTGTCTGAATACTGACTCTTATCCCTGAACTGCATGAATCCTGAGCCTTCTCCCTGAAAGATCAGAATATTGGATCATCATCAGAACACAGTCTGGTGATTAATCTGGTTTAATTTGAAAATCAAAGAAAAGCCTAGCCAACAGGAGGCTGAGCTCAAGATGGCCACCAAGCAGACCAAACTGATACCCCCAAAGGCAGCTGCACCCTCCCCAGCTCAGCTCCCCAAAACACCAGGGAATAATCTATCTGCCCTCCCATCCTCCCACATACCCACAGGCCCCCAGACCCCCCCCCATCATCCCAAGACTCTCCAGTAACGCACATGATGAAAGAACTAAAAGAGATGATAGAGGCATTGGGAAAAAGGGTGGAGGGAATGGATAAAAAGTTGGAGGAAGTGGGCACAAGGATGGAGAGACGGTGCAAAGATATAGAACAGAAGCTGGAGGAACAAGGCAGAGATTTAGAGAGGAAGTGGGAAGAACAAAGCAGAGCGGTGACTGCAGACCTGGATCAAATCAAGGAAACAATGCAAACACACAACAAGAGAATGAGAGATGAAATTGGAAAAAATTTTAAGGAGATCTGCGAGAGGGTGGAAAAAAGGATGGAAGAGGTGGAGAGTCACATGGAGGGACAAATAGCGGAGATGAAAAGTGTGGCTCAGGACCAATCCACTATGATGCAATATTGGCAGATGGCGACAGCAATCAGATTTAGGGGATTGAGAGAGACAACAAACGAAAACCAAAAGGACCTGAAAAGAATCTTTGTAAGGGCCCTGGCAAAATTTCTGGGAGAGGAAGCCGAAAATATTTCGTGGTAAGTCGACAAAGTCCACAGAGTTAACTCATGGATGGCAGCAAACAGACACCTTCCAAGGGACGTGGTCATCCATTTTGCAACAAAGGGGTTCCGGGACTTTATCTCCACAACATCCTACAACAAGAAATTATATGTAGAGGAGCAAGAGGTGGCGATACTGAAAGAGATCCCCCCGAAGATGTTAAGAGACAGAAAAGACTACAAGTTCCTGGTCAATGAACTGAAATCACGCGCTCTACAATATCGATGGGAAGCCCCAACTGGAATATCACTACTCTATAAAAGCAAAAGATACCATCTGAACTCAATCCAGAAAGCCAAAGAATTTCTTGAAAAGGAACTGAAGGCGGAAGGACCTCAACCCACAACGAGGGACAACGTAGACGGGCCACATGAAAGAGGAAGGGACTTAGAACAACGAGCAAACTACTCAGAAGCACAGACCGCTGCAGCAGCAGGAGAAGTGAAAGGACCACCTCGGGATGTGACTGCACAGAGTATAAATGGCAATAAAAACAAGGAAGCAGGGCAGATTACAGAGTCAAGGCAATTAAGGTCTACTACCAAACGCACAGACCAGCAAGAAAAGATCCCACAAAACAATATGAGCACCAACCCGGATACCATGGGAGTGAGACCAAGGAAGAAAGCAGGGGAAAAAGCAGAAGCGGTCTGGCAGGAGTATCCTGAAGCCGATCATGGCAAGTAAATATTTGACCTGGAACGTTAACGGGTTAAACTCCCCACAGAAAAGGAAGAAAATATTTCATTACCTGAATCAAGGTAAAAATGATATAATTTGCCTACAAGAAACACACATCAGAGCGGCGGACCAGAAATATTTAATCAACAACAAACTAGGCACACAATTTGTTGCAGCGGCAGCAGGAAAGAAGAATGGAATTGTTATATATGTAAAGAAACATATAAGAGCTAAGCTAATAGAGTCAGACTCCCAAGGTAGATACCTAGCAATCGAAATAATACAGGAAGATAAGAAAATTCTGGTGATGGGCATATATGCACCAAATCAACAACAAGGAAAATTCTACAAAATGATACACAAGAAGTTAACACAACTCAACTACAGATCATGTATTATAATGGGAGACTGGAACGGTGTCATAGAGATCGTCCTGGATAAAAAGAAGACTGCACCTAACCCGCAAAAACACTCCAAGTTGCCTAAATCCTTCTTCGACATAAAGGAGGACCTCAAACTGACAGACATTTGGAGGGAAAGACACGGCAAAGAGCAAGAATTCACATTTTTTTCAAACAGACATCAATCATTCTCCAGAATTGACTTTATATTAACAACTAGCGACTTGCTGGTTAGCCTAAAAACGGTGAAAATCCTACCCAAAGTACTATCAGACCATAACCCGGTATGGATGGAATTAAGACATGGTCGGAAACCTAGGAGATCCTGGAGAATTAATGAAAACCTGTTTAAATACGAAGAAAAGGTGGCTGAATGCAAAAATGCTATGAAGGAATTCTTTAGCATAAATATGAAAAATGAGACACCTATAGAAATGATATGGGACGCCAGCAAGGCATATATGCGTGGGATTCTCATGGACATGAATAAAAGGCACTGTCGTAAACAAGAACAAAAAAGAAAGGAGTTAGAAGATGAGATAAGTAAGAAAGAGCAGCTATTAATAAAAAGACTGGAGGACAAAGTCACCAAAGAAGGAATCAAGATTCTAAGGAAGCAATTTGACTTGTTGATGGCAGACCAAGTGGCAAGGAATATACAATACGCAAAACATAAGACATTCTGTAACTCCAACAAACCTGGTCGGTGGCTGGCTTATATCTTAAGGAAGAAGCAGAAATCCCGCATAATTGAAAAGATAGAGTACAAAAGCAAGGAAGAATTTCAACAGGAAGCCATCAAGAAAGCTTTTACCGAGTTCTACTCAAAGCTATACGCCGAGGAGAAGACACAAGACAAGGAGATAGATAAGTTTCACAAAATGAAAAGTTATTGATAATCACCGATGAACAAAGAGATGCCCTGGATGCATTGATCACAAAAGAGGAAATACACTGAGTGATCAAACAACTGAAAAAGGGAAAATCGCCCGGGACGGATGGGATAACAGCGACCTACTACAAGCATCTCCTAGAGGAAATGATAGAACCCATCAGAAAATTATTTGTCAACATACAAGAAGGAGGCCAAGTTCCACCGTCATGGAAAACAGCCTACATCTCTCTAATCCCCAAAGAGGGAAACGATAACGCACAACCTAAAAATTAGAGACCCATTTCACTACTGAACGCAGATTACAAAATCTTCGCAAAAATTTTGGCCAACAGATTAATGACTGTGTTACAAAAAATAATCCACCCGGATCAAACTGGATTTATACAAGGACGTCAGATGAAAACTAATGTAAGACAACTGCTGAACATAATAAGAGTATTTTTTTATTTTTTTTTTATGTATAAAAATTCCTTTATTAAAACAATCAGCATTGTACATAATAAGAGTATTTTGAAAGGCACAACCAGGTACCCACTACTCTCATGTTTGTGGATGCAGAAAAAGCTTTCGACAGACTGAATTGGCCGTTTCTGACAAAACTGGTCGGGGGGATGAAAATGGGAAAACAGTTTCTTAACTCCATACTGGCAATTTACCAGAAACAAACAGGCCAGATCATTGTGAATGGAGACTTAACAGACTCATTTAACATAGAAAGAGGCACGAGACAGGGATGCCCGCTATCACCCTTGCTATTTGTTCTAATGCTGGAGATTCTACTGAACAAGATAAGAGCAGCAGAGGACATAAAGGGCATACGGATTAGACAACAAGACTACAGACTATGTGCCTTCGCAGACGACCTGCTGGTGACAGTGTCGCAACCAGCACAATCAGCTAGGAGATTGATGGAGATAATGAAAGACTATGGTAGGGTATCAGGCTTCAAAGTAAATATATCTAAGACGAAGATGCTAGTTAAAAATCTAGACAACAAAGCAAAACAGGACTTGGAAGGAATAACGGGTTGTGAAATAGTTAAGAAAGTTAAATACTTAGGAGTGGAGATAGAAGCAACGAATGCGAAATTATACAAAAATAACTACGAGGTGCTGTGGAACAAGATACAAACAGATCTGGACAGGTGGAAAACACTACAATTGTCCCTGCTGGGCAGGATAGCGGCAGTAAAAATGAACGTATTGCCAAAATTTCTATTTCTTTTTCAAATGCTACCCATACTCAAAAAGGATGTAGACCTGGACGAATGGCAGAAGGGCATCAACAGATTTATTTGGGATGGCAAGAAACTGAGGGTTAAATTAAAAACCATCCAGGATATAAGGAAGGGAGGGGGTTTAAAAATGCCCAATCTGAAGTTATATTACTACGCCGTGGCGCTGGTGGCGCTGAGGGACTGGATCAACATGACGAACGACAGAATATTGAATGTTGAAGGGCATGGTCTACTATACGGCTGGCACGCATACCTGGTGTATGACAAAAAGGCTGACAAGAATTTCAGGGAGAACCCACTATGAACCCCATTGTTGTGGGTCTGGAAGAAATATAAGTACCTTCTACACGATAAGATCCCCATCTGGACGATCCCCGGGCACGCAATAGGGGACATAAATATATCTCAAGGACAGGAAGTGGTGCCCTATAGTAAACTTGTATTGGAAGAAGAAAATGTGTTTTCATTAAAGCCACCAAATACGCTAGCAGATGAAGGAATAGGGGGTACCTGGCTATCATATTTGCAATTGCAGTCTAGGTGGCAAAAAGACCTGAAGAAGGGCTTATCCCTTACAGACGAGAATTTAATTGAGCAGGTTAGAGAGCAGGGGATCATGCATATCAAACGAGTGTACAGTGTACTGATAGAAATGGACTCTAAAACTGTACTAGTCAAGAACTGTATAGTGAGGTGGGAGCAAGATTTTGGGCAACCTATCACGATGGAAATGTGGCAGGGAATCTGGGTGAGAAATGTAGAATTTACGAAAGCGCAACATTTAAGGGAAAATTTCTATAAGATGTTCTATAGGTGGCATCTAGATCCGAAAAAATTATCACATATCTACCCAGACACCCAACCTAAATGTTGGAGATGTGGTAGTATGGAGGCTACATATTTTCATGTATGGTGGTCATGTAGGAAAATTAAAGCCTTCTGGAGAAAAATATGGTGGACACTCCAAACTATTTTGAAAAAGCGTATTGAATTTCTACCTCAGGTGTTTTTGTTAGGGATCATAAAAGATTGCACTACCACGGAGACGAATTTAATTCTGAACTTAATCACAGCAGCAAGACTGCTGGTGGGACACTACTGGAAGAAGCCAGAAATACCACCTATTGAAGAATGGACTTTGAAAGTAATAAATCTGGCAGAAATGGTGAAAATATCGGCATATTTGAAGGATCGCTCAAATGAACAATACATGATAGACTGGAAACAGTGGATAGAATACATTCAAGAGAAACACCAATCAAATAAAATGTACCTGGCATATAGTTGAGGCTTGATGTGAGGAGTGAAGAATGTTTACCAAATTTGAATCGATTGTATTGGGTTGGATAGCAGGTAGCTTGAACTTTCCCCGGGTTTACGTATACAAAGACCAATACTTACTGTTGTATTTAGTATGCTATTATGATTAATGTTGATTGCTTTAATAAAAAAAAATTTATAAAAAAAAACATCCATTTTCAAACCCCTCCCTAGAGCCCAACTGTCCAGTTCGTTTCCAGCCAATCCACAGTGCAAAGTTGTTATGGGAACCCGAGCAATAAGAGACAGTCCTCAGGCATAGGCCCTTTACAATGGAGCAGAAATAAGGCAATGGCCTCTGGCACATTCATCCCCCCTCTTCACACCAAAAGGGATGTATTAAAGATGGAGAGAACAAAGTAAAGCCCCTTCCCAAATGAGTGATACCTCCCCCCTCCCAGATCTAGAATGGCAGATCCCGGAAAAGGTGAAATAGAGGGGATCTGAAAGTAAATTTCAACTCTTTCTTTCACATACTTACCATTGGTCCACCTGTACAATATGTCTGACAATGTTCACTTTTTTAAAATCATACAATCTTCAATTTGTCCAGTTTCAGTTTTCAATAAAAGCTTATACATCTTAGTAATAATATGGTCATTATTTAAACAGAGCCCTATCAAATTTAGTTTTATCATTTTCAAATTCATAATACTTGTTATCCAACTTAAATCTTTCATTAGTTGAGCATAAGGGAACCAATGATATGTAAAACCTTCTGACTCCAAGTTGTCTCCTCTTTTTCTCCTTGAAAAAATTAGCATAAGTAATCATTTTTATTTAGGTGTCATTTCTTTTCTCAAAAAGCCTTTTTGGTTGAAAACCATAAAGGGATTTTAGGAGACAATGTCTTCTAAAGGGCAGTAGGAGAGCCACTTCATCATGGATGGTCTCCTTTTGATTTTTAGAAGATCAGCAGGCTGACCTTTCATTCACCCCTATTTTCATTGGAAAGGGATCTATTCCAATATTTTTGCCCTATTTTATGGCCTGGATGGGCATGAATGGGAGTGAGGCACTTCCAATAGAAATCCACTGCAAAGCCAGGGCAAAATGCCATTATCCAATTTTTGTCCAGTTTCTGGATGTTTGGGGAGGACGCAATAGAGACAACATGTGACCCATGAGTTATAGTTTGCCCTCTCGGTCACTATGGATGGAAAAACAGAAATATTTTAATGACATTTAATTTAATTTAATATATGCCATTAATTAATTTCACAGTTAATATGTTTCTATATCAGTTTCTTAAGAATGTGCCTCTTCAGCACATTGAAATTGCAACCTACTAGATAGGAACTTTATAGGCTATACTCAGTGTAGCCCATAATCGATGCTATACATAATATCAAGATCTCAGGTTGTATGTTCCTATTTAAAGAGTATTTACAACTATTTTTCTCTTCCTGCTTAGAAATATCCAAAAGGTCAGAAAAAGTGGAGTGAACTGTATGTAAGTCAGACAGTGATGCAGAATTAGAATAGTGTTTGCTTGTAGGGAAGAGTGCCACCTACTGAATGACCAAGACAATTGTTAGACAATTCACTGCCAATATAAAACATTATTTCTGCCAATGAATAAGTTAAGTTCCTAAGCATCTTAGGAACATTCCACTTAATATTAATACCTGCAGACCTTGTTGGCATTTTATTGAAATTATGCCTGTTATTTGTACAATTGAGTGAAGACTAATAGCCTATGCTCTGTTCCATGTGCAGCTGTTAATGTTTGTTATAAAATGTAAATTTGATCTTGCAATATACTTTAAAAGGGTTTTCCAGGAAAGACTTCTAAATCTGGAAATAAAATTGAGCAGATAGGAACCATTTTTTTAAAAGTGCATATTTAGAAGTGCCAAATAATGATCATATAGTTAATCCATAAGGAATTGTGACACACTTCTTATGCCACTTTAGATCCCACATAAACCCGTTCTTACTTTCACAAAAATATGTTATCTCATAGTATATATTATTCTCCAATAATGAAAAAGAAAATAAGCAAACAGAAAAATAATATTTTAAACAATCGTATGAAAATGGCTAAGGGAACTATGTGTGTTTAACTAATGGACAGAAGGGGTGACATAATAGCCAGCTTCCAATACTTGAGGATTGTCCCAGGTAAGAGAAAGTTGATTTATTCTCCATAGCACCTGAGGGGAAGACCAGAAGCAAAGGGTGGAAAGTTGACAGAGGAGACACAACTTGGAAATAAGAAGGAATTTCTTGACAGAGAACAATTAATCATTGGAAAGCTTGCCTCCCAGAGTTGTGGGTGCTCCATTTGGAGATTTTCAAGAAAAGACTGGACAACTTATGAGACGACTATTTATGATATGATAAGGTTAAAGTAAATGTTGATTTCAACAATCACTTTGTTAGATGTACCACCCACAGAGTTGAAATAAATTTAAAGTAAGATTCTTTGTGAAAATGCCCCTTTGGGTGTCACCACAGAAAGCTTTTTTTTTTTTAAAGAAAGAAATGGCAAACTGGTGGACTTACAGTTAAATAATATTTTTCAGTTATGGTGAGCCCATCCTCAAAACTAAAGAGGAGTAGGAATTAGAAAGGCATGTTTGACATTGATTTACATATTTACCATTGAAAGAAAGATTTACAGTAGGCAAAAAGAGCTAATGGATTTGATATTGTAAAAAATGAATTGAAAATATTATTGTGTGGTAGTGATGAATACATTATTGCTAAGGTTTATAAATTGCTATTGAATTTGGAGAATGACCATGTAAAACTTTGTATGATTCAATGGGCAAATAAGTTTGTATACAATATAATATTTGAACAATGGAAAAACATGGACAAAAAGTTTAAAATTTACATTAAATTATAATTTATAAGATGATTGTTCCATTGTTATTTAACACCAGACAAATTGTCAAAAATGTATAAAGACATTTCAAATGAATGTTCAGAATGTAAATGTAAAGAAGGAACTTTTTATCACTTATGGTGGGCATGAGATAAAGCAAAGAAATATTGCAGTAGAACTGACATCTTAATACAGAAGATTCTTAAAGTGAATATAAAGATAAAACCAAAGACTTTTCTTTTAGTTTTAGTGGATAAAAAGCTTGAAAGAAAATTTGGAACTTTGATATTATATATACTGAACACTCTATGCACAAAAATGGAAGGATACATTGATTTCCAAAATGGACAAATGGCTGCAAAATTTAATGGACTTAGCAGAGATGGCTAAATTGACTGCTCTATTAGAGAAAATAACACAATTTTGTTTCTCCTTGGAAACCGCTTTTGGACATTGTGCTTGAGGTGGAATAAAATGAAACTTTGATTTTGGATTTTGCTGATTAGATAGGCTTGTTGTTACAGAAAGGACTAATATATATTATTATGTAAAAGTAAAAAGTCTAATTTTTAGGTTATTACCTTATTCTACTGAGCCAAAAGGAGTCAGAAGTCAATGCCTTTCTTTTTCTTTTCCACTTTACTCTATACTTTTTTCTTTCCTCTTTTCCTCCCCTATTCCCCATTATCTTCATTTTTCTTTGTATTTCTGTATTTTATATTTTTTAAACTAATACAAATTTATGGGGAAAAATTGGACAACCAGTTGGGTCCCTTCCAGTCCTATGATTCCATGACTTTGGTCTCAGAAATGTTGTTTCACTCAATCAATTTCATTTATCTATCAATAAAAAAAATTCTTCAGTGTGGCCATATTAAGAGTTGTTGAAAAGACATGGGAATTAAAGCACATTTATGATTTTTAACATTTCTTTTGAGTGGCATTTAATTGATATCAAAAATACACTAATGCACCTATTTCCAGATGCCAACTGTTAAGGGGCAAATTTAAGGCTATAACTTTCCCTTCTCATTATATTTGTCTTAAAATCAGAACTGGATTTCAAACAGAAAACTTTTATTTGACAGTCCTTTAAAGAGAACTGTGAAATATTAAAGTCATTTGTTGAAAATGCTTTTCTTTATTTAAACCTTACACTGGTCTTGAAAACTAATTATTCTATGGATATTTTAAATAGCATTGTATATTATAATCATTAAAGTTTATTTTATTGTTCACTATGAATATTTTATGCATTGCAAAACGTGAAGTACACAATCAAATGTTTTGACATTTAAAAACCATCTGAAATCCTGAAGAATGTATTAACTTATTCAATAAACAGATTTAATTTCTCACATCTATTTATTGACAATAATTACCAATTCCATATATCATGTTATGATGTTTTCAAATGTGAAAGTGTTCAAAATAGTTCTTCTGTGTTGGTTGTATTTAGAAAATATCTAGTCATTATATTAAATTATTATTATTTTTTCACTGAAGCACTTGTGAATAGTTCCATCTTCTCATAACACTGGAATTCTGTGCAATATACTAATCCATACATGCATGATTTCCCACCACAAAGCAATATTCCAAAAAATGCTGCAGAATTATAAAATACATGTAGAATAATAATATACTACATTTAATTACTTACTGGAAGTTTTTAAGAAGAGACTGGACAGTCATTTGTCTGAAATGATGTAGGGTTCCTGCCTGAGCAGGATGGACTCGATGACCTCCAAGGTCCCTTCCAACTTTTATTATTATTATTATTATTATTATTATTATTATTATTATTATTATTATTATTATTATTATTATTATTATTATTATTATTATTATTATTATTATTATAGTTTTGGTTTGGTCCTGTCTGCTTCTTTATACTGTTTCTATCCCTGTGTCTGGAATACTTGCCACCATCTTATATTTAAGGGCCAAGAGGAGACATTGGTCTGAAAATTATTGCATATTCATGCAGAGGTGCAGTTATATGCATGCATATAACTAAAAAATAAATATAAAATATTCATGTATTAATCACCAAACAATAAAATGAAGCAAGAATGATTGTGATTATATAGGCATGTGTTTCATAACCTTAGCCATTTTAAGATGAATGGACGTGGCTGGCTGGGGAATTATGGTAGCTGAACTTCACCCATCTTAAAATGGCCAAGATTGAGAAACACAGATCTAGATCTAAACCTAGCAAACTGTGGGCCATAGATTTTTTTTTTATAAAGCTCATAATTTGGCCCTATTTTTAGTAGTACAATTTTAATATGACCTTGACTTCTCATGCATTCGCCTGCAATTTCTATTAGAACATGGCTATTATGGTAACTATTAACTTCCACTATTCCTATATAATGCATTTACTTCCTCAGAAAGTATTTGTATTAGAAATTTAGACATGCCACTCTTTTTGAATCTCCAACTCTAAGCATGGAAAGTACTTCTGTATTATAAGCTGTCTTGTCTTTCATAAAACAGTAAGTGAGAGAGCTTTAGTTTCACCAATAAAGATGATATCTTTAAAGGCAAGACACTACTGGAGGAACCGGTAGAACATGGTAGGATTTAAAACTCTAAGTATTTTACTGTTGTTCTACTTTATGGTACATATGTTTTTGTTGCTAAGTTTGGGTCAAAACCTAAAATGTTCCCTGTAATAGTGAACTGTAAAGCTGAAAATAAAGAAGTGAGAAATTTGGGCAAGATGAACTTCATCAATTTCATGGGCAATCATCAGTCCAGTCTAAAAGTAGCATCTTTTTTCTACAAGCCATTTTAAAAGCACTTAAGGTAAGTGAAATACTAGAGGAAAGAGGGGGAAAAAACAAGGGGGGGGGTGAAGACTTACAAAGCTAAAGGGCCATATTTTCACTTCACCAGTCATAATCATGAATAACTGTAAATGTAAGATAATCCTCACAGATAATCATCCTTTGGGGAAAAAAGTACTGGTTTGAGTAAATATGATTTGAAAATGCTTTCTTTCCCATTCCTTCTTCCTTTCCATTCACTCTTCTGTTATAGACAATATAATTTAGGTGCTACTGTACCATGCTCACACTGAAGAGTTATTTATTTTAAAATAACTCAGACAGGGAAGAGATGCTTTAAATTGTGAGGCGATTGCCTGCATCATGTGTTATTTACTTGCTTCAACTCCTTTTTATTTTCCTTGCCACCAACTGTCTTTCTAAACTGTGAAAAAGAAATCTCTCACAGTGGGGAAACTTAATGACTTTACCTGACTTTATTCCATCTCAATTTGTGTCCTCCTTGCAGAGGTACTGGGCTTTTTGTCTTTAGTTTGTGTTGTTGTTGCTTTTGGATTGTTTTGTTCCTGGCTGTTCAAATCTGTCAAGAAGCCTATTTGTATGCACACATCTAATGCAGTCGAAAGAAAAGCCATGACCTGTCAGATAAACTGCCTGCACCTGTATGGGGCAGTTAAATTGTCCCATCTACTATTCTTCTCCAAGATCAAAGAACCCTGACCGAGAGGGGCTTCAGAGAAATAAAGAAAATGATATATCCCTTCTTATCCTTAAGCCAAAAGCAAAAAAGGGGGGGGAACGGGGCATGGTCTTGTTCAACTACCTGAAGGAGCTTTTGTCTGGCCTGAACACAACATCCACACATTCTTTTACATGTGCACAACAGCAGAGGAAAAAAAATCATTCACTCCTTTTTATAGTGACGTAATCATTGCTTTGGTGCGGGTTTTTAACCTTGAAAAAAAAAAAAGTCTCTAAAGCTCCAAAACAAGCTTTATCCTGTCCACAGGTCAGTTTTGTTACAAAGGCCAATTAGGAGGGCTACCTTAGCCTGCAGCAAAAAGCCAAGTAATGGAGGGGCAAGCCCCCATGGAGAAGTGATGAATAGCCCATAGAGCTATAATTTGAGAGAGGAGGAAAAGGCGGGAGAAGCAAGGGGGGAGGGCTTTGAAGCATTTACCTTACATGGAACCTTATTGACAGCACAGGCTGTTTGATCTTAAAATAATTTACTTAATGATCTCACCATGGAAGCAATTGCCAGCACAGGATTAGGCTATAAGGGCCTAATAGACATGGGAAAATTTTAGATTGTTCTTCGAAGCAAGGTAGGTACAAAGATTTGTCTCTTTGGATTCTTTATATGATGAGGTACAGTTGCTGTTACTTTGCATATGGTCACAGAACAGGAAAATATTCAGAATTTGTAGCATATACCTCATATAATTATACCGCATATAATTTGATCTTAAATTAATTCTGATAATTAGTGACCTGCTTTGCATAAGGACATTCCCTGCATATATTCATTTCCTGGAGTATTAAGGTTTGTCTTCAAAAAACTTATTTTGGGGCAAGCAAGGTATTTAATAAGGAAAATTAGCTTAGCCATTGTGATGGAAACATGAGATGAGTGTGGCTGGGGTCCAAATAACTACTCTAAGCCTAAGGCATGGAAATGCTCAGTGAAATGTTTGGCTTTTTACAAAGAACAGGTGCCCTTCCAATATCCATCACAGCGGAAGACGCTTTTTCAAGTTTCTCTATTTCCAAAGGTGTCACATGAAGGTACATTTAAGAAATATAAAACTAAACCACTTTAGCGTGATGGTCTAGTTTGGATTATTCTTCTGTTCAAAAACAATGCATGTATATAACATTCAGGGATATATTTTTCAGATGCTGCAGCTGCACAGTCTATATATATTGAAAATCACACTTGTTTTTCAAATACTTGAGCTTAATGCATTTATATTATTTATTGAATTAAACAGCATAATATGAAACTGAGTTGACAATTTCTGCAAATCACTTAACTAATTAGTCTCTATAGCAGGCATATCTAACATCTAACTCTACCCACAGGCCACACGTGCCCTGGATAACTAATAATGTGGTTCCACAAGATAATAAAAAACATTAATAAGGGAAGTTTGCTATTTATACTCTTTAACTATATTATATATTTTATAGACAATATAAACACAAGACAATTCCTCTTCACTCAGTGCAGTCCAGGCAAACCAAAACATTGGACAATCATGTTCTACAGTATTACAGTTGGGAGAATTAAGCTACAATGCTATGATTATTTCTGTTTATTTCTTTTGGAAGAAATCATAAGGGAGGCAATAAAGGGAGGATGTCTGAAGCGATTATTTTGGGGTTTAGTGGCATGTACTTATAAAGAATTAAAACATGCATGCTTCGAATCAAATACATAAATTAAGACGATGATAGCATAGCACAGCACAGCATAGCATAGCATAGTATAGCATAGCATAGGATGGGATGTGATGCGCTAAAGTAAGCAAACTAAGCTAAGCTAATATTTTCTGTCATTTATCTGCATACATAACAGCACATATTAAAATGAAATTCTGATGCCCCGCTCTTGAAAGGACTACCATCCACTGAACAATGTCACTATCCCAAAGACAACAATAATACAATAACAGCAGCAACACCAAAATACCAAGTTATAATTATATAGTTATTATATTATATGCAATATCATTATATAGTTATGACCATAAACCAGTAATAACTGTCATTGTTAAGAAGATTAATATAGCACATAAAGTTATCTTAAAATTTTCATTTATTAATCATGTTTATTTGAGAATTTTGGCAATTTCTCTAGAATTTTGAAAACAAAGGTTGAGGAAGCTTATATTATCTATTTCTTCCTGCTGCTTCTAATAATCTCTAGCAGCTTCACTTACCATCTACCTATCTTTCTAAGGGAAAGATATTCATGAGTACTGAAATTTTCCTGTAACAGTCAATTCTCCCCTCCTTGGACTCCATATGACAATTTGCTCCAGACAATTCCAGTCAGAAACTATGTAGAAACTATGGATTTATAGCAATCTAAATCCTTCATATGAGAGGACTGTAAATGTCTTACAAAGTTGCTCAGGAAGCACCTGCCTACCAACTTGGTTGGGACAGGGTTCTCTGTGCAATCCATGGCCAATCCATTGCTATGTTTCCTTGGCAAATAACTTGATCCATATACTTGTTTATAGTGGAGCTGGGGCGAGGCAGGTAGTGTACATCCTTCTGCTCTTTAATCTTTCAGTGGCTTTTTATTCTATCAATCACAGCAGCTTGGGAGGAACCATGTTCTGCTGCTTCTCCTCTTTTTTAGAACCAGTTCTAATCAACTTTGATGGAGAGAAGTTACACACCATTGTCTCAGGGATTGAGACTTAGGGATTGATATTCCCTTTGTGTTTAATACATGAATACCTGAAACTGCAGGGGAAGGCTTGGGGTTCAGTATTATTAATATGCAGATGATATCCAGTTGTACAATCATTAGTCCTGGCCAAATAAGTGGTGCTGTCAATGTCCTGTCTTGTCCTATATCTGGAGACTGTGTAAATCTGGATAGGAAGGAACAGACTGAGGCTCAATCCTGCCAAGACAAATGATTATAGGTATCTGCCCCTTTCCCAATTCTGAAGACTTTCCATCCTTAGTTTTAGATGATATTGCTTTTTTTTTTGTAATGCACAATGTTGGCAGTGTCTTGGAGTCTAAGCTTTTCCACAGCTTCATCTGGTGCACCACTTTTGCCCATATTGGGATTAAGAGGCCCTTCATAGTTGCCTTATTACAATATGCTACACACACAAGATTGCCCTTAAAACTAACTGGAAACTGACCCAGAATGCAACAGTATTGTTGCTAATAAGCATATTCTAAATATGCCCATATGATACTAGTGCTTCGTAAGCTGCACTGCTTGCCAGTGGACTACCAGGAGCAATTCAAGATATAGGTTTCCATTTCTACAGCTCTAAAGCATACGACTGGGTAAGTTGTGGGACTGCCAGGGTTTCTACCCATCACGTCAGACTGGCCAGCTGATGTATTTTGGATGGCCTCAATAAAACAATGCCACCTATTGGAACTCCGATGCTTTCTGTTAACACTATTTAAGTATAAACTGTTCAGAATTTGTCTGGTCAGCCATTAAAATTAATAAATAAAAATAGATCATATAATTTTTATGGAGACAGTCACTAAGTATTTAAAGTTGAGCCAGCTTCTATAAAGGGAGTGAAATGATCAGTTGAATGGGCGACAATAGGCCCTAAAGAGGTTTGTTTGGTTTAAGAGAGCGTTGGAGACAGGTTTTTGAAAGCAAGCTACTTGGTAAAGAAGCTGCAAGTGTTTGAGTACAGGTATTCCTTGACTTACAACAACAATTGAGCACAAAATTTCTATTGCTAAGTGAGACATTTTATGCCCCTTCTTCCACAATTGTTAAGTGAATCACTGCAGTTGTTAAATTAATAACATGATTGTAAAATGAATCTGGCTTCCCTGTTGACTTTGCTTGTTAGAAGCTCACAAAAGGGGACAGTTGACGCCAGGACACTTGTAAGACACTCATCATAAATATGAGTCAGTTGTCTGGCATCTGAATTTTGTTCATGTGACCATGGGGATGCTGCAGTGGTTGTAAATGTGAAAAACCATAAATCACTTTTTTCAATGCATTGATGCTTTGGGTTGTCACTAAATGAACAATTGTAAATTAAGGACTACCCGTAATGAAGATTTAGTAGAAAGAAGTGCAAGAGCCTAAAGCAAAAAGAACCATAGAAACTGATAAAGAAGAATACTCAGTTAAGATAGCCTAAGAAAAATAGCTTGGACTATTTTTCTGTTAAGCTAAATCAGAATTTAAGTAAATTAATTAACTAAATTATAAAATATATTCTTAATTACTTATAATAAATAATGAATGTGTCATTATTAACTGTAAATTCACAAATGATGATTGGGTTAAGTCAGAGATGTGAAACTATGGCCCTTTTATGGCTTGTGGACATCAGAAATCTGGGAGTTGATCCACAAGTCATAAAATGGCCATAATTCCCCATCCCTTGGTTAAATGACAGTATTAAACATAGTTTGTAGTTTATAATAAAAATAGTTCACTGTATTGCATTAGAAATGGACATTGAGCTATTTGGACACTCTAGGAGGGGAATGCAAATATCATGTAGACATAGTGCTCAAGTTACAATTGTAGTGGAGCCTTCCCATTAAGACCGAAAGTTGGGACAACTGCCTAAAGTAATAACTAGCCATCCCTACTCTCGACAGTGCAATTATTAAATGAATGCATGGGTCATTAAATGGAATTCAGGGATGGGGGAAATCCTGGGAGTCCATGTGCAGGTACAAGCCCACTGCTTCAGACCTCTCAAGGTCTTCCCTATGCTGATATCCCATCTTCTGTTTCCCACCCCTTGGATGAAACAAAATCTTGGCTATGAGGTATACTCTCCTGAGCTTCACTTCTAGCTCTAGATTTGATAGTACCTTAGCAAAGTGTCACCCGATGAGAGTCAAAATGTCTAGAAAATGGAGGAAAACTACAAGAATGATTTTGTTCAGATTGGAAAAACTGATAAACACTCTTATAGAAATGGTATTCAGAAGAAATGACTTTGGCAAGAGGAAAGAAATTAGTACACTTAGCCAGGCTCTGGAATTCTATAGAGGCTAGATTACTTACTTTATTTTCACATTTTCCACCAATATTTATTACAGCTAAATAATACAACTTGTAGATTACTCAAATTTCACAGGTCACAATCAATTTTTGGAGTTGCATTTTCCCCCTTTAATGACATATCTTGGTTCTGCATTCCTGTTCAATAAAAAGCCTTAATAGAACAAAACTGATCAACCATGTCTGTTAGATAGATTGGGTGTCTAAACAATGCCAAACCTAGACATTAGATCTAACCATATATGGAGATCTAACTTCATTATTTTTTATGCATTTATAAGGTTATAACAATTAAACATCTAGATCCAAAAATTGAATGTGAAACAACAGGCATGGAGAAAAAATATAAAATTAATGGTGCTGGTCCCTTGCATTTCTCAAGGATTCAGTGCCTTCCTTCCTTCCTTCCTTCCTTCCTTCCTTCCTTCCTTCCTTCCTTCCTTCCTTCCTTCCTTCCTTCCTTTCCGTCCTTCCTTCCTCACCTGTATGCACTTCAATTAGAAAGCACCCATGCCAATAAGTTAATTCTAAAGGACATTAAATGAAGCTGTATCCTAATACTACCTGTTCAGAATTTAATTTAATTTAATTTTTCGGACTTATATGCCACTCCTCTCTGAAGACTCGGAGCGGCTTACAACACAAATAAAACAATATTTCAAAAACTAAGTCCAAAACTAAAAACATTAAAAATAACACCCCAGACACATTCATCATTCATTCAACGATCCACAGTCAATGCCAGGCCTGCTGGCAAAGATAGGTTTTAAGACTCCTTCGGAAGGCCGGGAGAGTGGGGGAAGCGCGGACTTCAGGAGGCAGTTGTTCCAGCGGGTGGGCGCCACAACAGAGAAGGCCCTCCCCCTAGGACCCACCTGAGGGCATTGTTTCGCTGACGGGACCCGGAGGAGGCCGACCCTGTGCGCTCTCACCGGTCGAAGGGAAGTATGTGGCAGAAGACAGTCCCGTAAGTATCCTGGTCCAGTGCCATGAAGAATATTTAGGACAATTGCTTTGTATTCTGTCTCAAGAATCCTATGTAAAGCTTATAGGGGCACACCTAACATTTGTTTGCAATGCCTTTCCCTCAGTCATCCTGATGTTTTTCTCTCAGCAGGAGTAAAATTATCCCAGGAATATACATATAGTACCCCTGTGTTTAAATATGGACTTAACAGCTTCACTAAGAACCTCAACTTATAGAATCACTACAATAAATAAGAGCAAAGGTTTTTGAGTATGTAGTGACACAGAAAATGAAACTTACATTTACAAGATATTCCACCTTCCTATCTTTCTAAATTACAAGTAGAAGGTGGAATGACTTTATTTTGAAACTTAGCGGGTAAGTATGATTATGATTACTGAAAAATGTTATGCAGAACTGGGAATACTAATTGGATTTTTTTTCTCACGTTATATGAGCTGGACCAGCCATAATGATGATACAAGAAAGATGTGAAGTTATAAGTACATCAGTTTTTTCCTTTATATACCATAATTGGAAGAAGAACGAATGAGAGGAATTCACACCCAGTATTGTTCAAGAATCTCCTGAGAACAACGTGATAATTTGAGAGTGGAGAGAACTGGAATTTAGGGTGAAATTATAACTTATTTGGAGAAATTCTATTACGATGGTGTCTTTATTCCTCATTATAAAACTATAGTGCCTACTCCCCTAATCACCACAGACTGCCTAACTCTGAATGTTTGTGCATGTACATTGTATTGAATTATATACCAACTATCATTTAACATATTCAAAAAAAAATCTTAGGAAGGCAAAATACTGTAATTCCAGACATAAAAAGTTGGATTTCAGAGATGCGTGATTTAGTCATTTTACAAAAAATTACAAATTAAATTAGAAAATAACATTAGCTATCTCTGTGGGAATATTTTTTGAGCAGGCTTGGTCAGCATTAAAAACAGCTTTTCTTTTTTAAAAAAGATTTACAAAAAAATGAACTTGGGATATAGTTGGAATTACTAGTTTATTCGCCTCCGTATGGATACCCCCAGGATACCCTGAGGAGGGGCTTGTGTGTTCTGTTATGGTTGACAGCCAGGCTGGAGGTATACCAGCAGAAAGTATACTAGAAGGGTCAGCCAAGTTAGATAGATCTCAACTGAGGAACCAAACTAAGAGTATTCACAAAATCATTAACCATGATGAGGCAACAGAAAAAGAATCCCATACCTGATCAATCATTATCCAGGTCAATAAAGACTGCAGCAACTGCTGTCCCTGGACAGCTGTTGAAAAGTGAGTTATAGAGTTGGAGAACACCTGGTGACTACTCTGTAAAAAAAAACTTGCCAAGAAGATTTTATGGAAATGGTCTCAATGTGTCAGAAAGGGTGCACAACAATAGGACAACAACTAAGATAGCCAGCGGTGTTAAGCAAATGCCTGCGTTTTACAGAAATATATTGGATGGACACATGGAATGTCAGAGGAATGAGTCAGGGTAAATTAGATATTGTCAAATGAGAGGTTGGCAATTGATCTCCTTGGTATCAGTGAACTATACTGGATGGACAATGACTTTTTCCAGTTTAAGGATTTCGCTGTTTATTGTTCAAGATATGATACCACGAAAACAAATGGAGTGGTGTTTATTGTAAGCAAGAAACTTGCTAGAGCAGCAGAAAGTTTCTCAACTGTCAATAATAGAATTATGATCATCAGAATTCGTTCCAAGCCTCTAAACATCATAGTTATCCAGGTCTAAGCCCCAACGATTGCCAAGAGTCAGACACAACTGAATCAACATCATCATCATCTCGCCATCATTTCTAATTTATTGTTTTAGTCTTGTTGTACACTACCTAGAATCATTATTTGTGAGATACGGCCCAGTCCATCATTGGTAGGATGCCCCTAATTAGAACAGGTTGCACATATAAAATATTTATATAAATTAGATAAATAAATAAATAGTTTCTTGTTCTTTTCATGAATGTTCTCGTGTAAAATTCTTTTTCTATCTATGGTTGTTTATTGTTATTTTGCATTCTTTTATGCATGTCTGAAAACAAATTCATAAAAGTGTTTAATTTTTGAAAAAATATGTTTTTGCGCATGTATAAACTCAGAGATATATGCATACATGCATATAACACATGCATAAGATAGACAGACAGACACAGAGAGAGCTTTAAATTTATATTATGGGCAAAATACTGGAATCTGCTGCCTTAAGTATGCCTGATATTGTGTTGCACTATAGCCATATGTGGACAGGTAATTCATGAAGTACTTTCATCTAAACATCTACATATATTTTCATAGCACATATACAAATGGGCCTCATCTTGTAATTTTCCAAAATTATAAATCACATGGCCCCCAACCTACTTTTGAATTGTGATGTTTATAACGGATGTCAAAGTGAGATGCCCTTTATTTCATTTCAGTTTGGAAATTTCACATCATCTATATTCTGAAGAGAGCTATTGTTCCATCACTTCTGTCCATATAATTTTGCTTTCAGCATGATTAAGCAGAGAAGACACATATCAGAACACTTTTATCCACATAATGCTACGTCTATGTTAGGCTTCTAAGGTTGCATTTACATTTTGCCGTTAAGCTTTGGAAACAACATCAATGTATTGAAATGACTTGAAATGAATTCTATGTTTTGCAGTTTTACAGTAATCCAGTTTATTTATAATACAATGTCATTATTTTCCTTTCAAGAAAATAAGGGTGGTGGAGACGACAATGACGACGATATACTTTAGTTATAATCTTATCCTAAAGAAACAAAAGCTAAACACTGATACAGCAATTAACATAAGCAAACTTTATCCAACTATATAGATGTTAAAATCACCTAAATACATGAGAAATATAAATAAATAAATAAATACTAATGACAATGATTTTAGTAAAATAAATATATGGCTTGATCATCTGTCTTTTTACTTGAAATGTCAGGGTTGTTTTGTAAATCCATTACCACCATGTCTTTAATATACTGCAGTTAGTATGGGACACACTACATGGTTTCATATGCTATGGTTTATTAACTATAATGACTAGGCTAATAGAACAGCCTAAGCTAAAAGTAAACAAACTATATTATGACTTAGCAGGTGTTTGGATCTGATAGTTGAAATAAACTGAATTGATTCCTACATGCATAGATATTCACAAAACTACTTCTATCTTAGTAGAAAACAGAGTGAAATTCTATACCTCAGCAGAATTGTTCCTTTTGTTATTATTACAATATGCTCACACCTTGAAAAGGGATCTAGGAATTATTTAAGAAACAACGTCATTTTTTTTCTTCAGAGAAAACCTGATAGCTACCAAAGAAGTAAACACCATTTTATACAATACAAAAATCCAGGTTAAGTAAATGAAATGTAAAATTTATTCTATACCATTACTTGAAGGCTTAGGCATTAATTTAAGAAACCATCTTTTAAATTTATTTTTATTTTATTTACTATATGCAATTTAATTAAAGCTATTTAATTAAACAGATTACAATTATGTGAGCATCCTTTTTGTCTGATATGCTAGAATTCCAGAGTGCTAAAGCCCTCCATGGTAAATGACTACTTTTTAGAACTTGGTGTTAAGATGTGTTTGAATACTTTTCAGTTGAAGTGTTTTCAGACAGCTAATATGAGTCATAGGCTTGCTTGAGAAGGAGTTTAGTGCTTTGGATAAAACCTGCTTTTTTAACTTCTTCAGAAGAGGTCAAAGACCAGGAAATGCTCTCTCTATAATTCTCATTTTCAAGTGAATTGGCCATGGCAACTGCATGAAGAATGTTAAGTGTGAATTTCATTATGTTCTAGAAACCTTTAACTTAGCATTATAATGACTCAGATTACAACAGAAGCCAACTGCAACCATTTTCAGCAGGCAGTGTAGTTTAATTTATAATTTAATAAAGTAGCATTTTAACTTAAGTGGTTACCTTCAAAAACAGAGAATGGAAATGGTTCATTTGATAGCTACTAAATGCATCCTTTTCCATGTTACCTGGAAAAAAAAATCTGTGCTTGCTGACAGGTTAAATGTATAGTGTACACAGAAAGCCAGTATTTGTCTTTGTCAGACCACAGCAGCTTCCACAGCTTTTTTATTATTTTAAACCTTCTTCATTGTCTTCTAAACACTATAATTACATGCTAAAAATCTTACAGAAAACCAAACTCAATAAATCCCCATAATGAACAAAATATTTTAGTGTTGATCAACAAGTGACCTACCAGTAGTCCAACATGATAAAGCTTTTCTTTACCAGCAATAGGTCTACTTTGTTTTTCTTTCTCTGCCAACTCCCCTATAAATCAATGCAATCTGTTAGAATAAGATTATCTTCTGGAATATGTAATCATATCCATTTTACACAACATAATTATTATCTCCCTTTGCTTCTCTCCACTCAGGTCCAGTATCATCAACATATGACATTCTTGGCAGCAGCCATGACTACAGCCAAACTTACTGCTGTCGCTTGCCAGTTTTATTTTAAATGACCTTTGCTTTATTACTTATTTACTGGCAGAATAATCCTGACATTGCTGACATCCGTGGTCTGCTGACATCATAAATAAACATCTGTTCTGTGTAGGTGGGAATCCATAACAGCAAAGTCGGCAATCCATGACACCTCTTTAAACAAGGCTTTGTGCATGATACATTGAGAAGCAAACTATGCTTAGATTTAACGCTGGTTACTGAATATGTATATAATTCTTTCTGTTGGTTGCTTTTACACTCTGGTAGTGTGCCAGAAAACCCAAAATCTACAGGTGTAAGCAATGTGTATATACACACACACAAAGCAATAAAAATAATATTTATTATAATTAATTACTAAATCAGTCAGAATTCTGCCAAACCTATTCCAGAACCAACTATTATTCACTTATGCATTTCCCTTTTCACAGAGAACAAATCCACAAACACACCCATACACAAAGAAAGGGCATGGGGAACAAATCCTCTGATCCAAAATATAAATCTAAGATTATATCTTCTTGAATAATGACATTGTCCCAGAATAATCTGTAAAGTATTTTACACAGAGAGTAGAAATGTTTACAGAAATGGTCAGATCAGATCTCCCCACCCTACCCCCCAAAAAAATCAGAGAGTCACCATTTGGAAATAGCACCTTTGAGCAAAGGGATTGCAAGAAAAACATGTGTCAGCAGAAAAGGCATCTGTTGCCTGGCTAATATTAAGGCAGTTGTCTGCATACTACTGCACATGCTGAGATTATTCAGATGAAGTAAAGTGCAATAAAGAAGTAAAAGGCAAATAGCTAAAGACAGAAACATGAATGTATGAATTAAGACAGGATGGTCAGGAGGAGAGAAATAAAAAAAGAGAGGCCGCCCATATAAATAACGGGCTTTGAACCAAAATGAGAGAATTCAACAAAAGACCTTTCAGCAGGTCAGGAGCTCTCAAATTTATAGGCTGTCATCATGTCATAGATAAACTGAACTGGAATGAAAGTGCTTTAGCCTTACAGTTTTGCCTCTTTATTTAAAATATGTTTATACTGCTTCGCATTTCAGGTCTGTCTGTCTATCTGTCTGTCTGTCTGTCTGTCTGTCTCTAGGAGTAGAAAACAATCTGATGGCATATAGTTACCAATCATCACTATCCTATTACAAATTTTTTTAAAGTGGTTTATGATTAAATCAGTTGGTTTAAACAATTATTTTAACCAGGTTACTTGAACAGTGTGAAATTAGCTTCATTATAGTCACTACCTTGTACCAGAAATACTCATCAGATAAAATGGTGAAATGCCTTTCTAATCCTACTTTTCTGGAAGACAGCAGACTGAGAGAACTATAAAAGAGGAGTATGAACAAATTGTGAATCAATAAGGAAGTTCTAATTGGTCCCATTATTTAGTTCTTCATCTAGCAATTAAGGTGTGCTACATGAAAATGTGAAGAAATACATATTCAGTCTCCCACCCATCTACCAAGTCCTGCTGTGCTGCTTGATCATGACAGGGATAGGAATGATGTCATAGGAAGAATGAACAGAGAACATCATGCGAAGAGAATATATCACAAGCAAGATCACTTAAGGCAATTTATTTATTTATTTATTTGTTGGATTTATATGCCGCTCCACTCCAAAGACTCGGAGCGGCTTACAACATCTATATAAAACAACAGATCATAATCTGAATCCAACCAAAAATATTTTAAAAAATGAGAAACCCCACACACATTCAACATTCACACCACAGTCCACAATCATCCCCAGGCCTGCCGACAAAGATAGGTTTTAAGGTTCTTTCGGAAGGCCAGGAGAGTGGGAGAAACGTGGACTTCAGGAGGTAGTTGGTTCCAGAGGGCGGGCGCCACAACAGAGAAGGCCCTCCCCCTAGGGCCCGCCAGATGACATTGTTTCACTGACGGGACCCGGAGGAGGCCGACCCTGTGCACTCTCACCGGTCGTAGGGAAGTATGTGACAGAAGACGGTCCCGTAAGTATCCTGGTCCAGTGCCATAAAGGGCTTTATAGGTAATGACCAACACTTTGAATTGCGCTCAGAGACCAATAGGCAGCCAATGCAGCATGCGGAGAGTTGGCGAAATGTGGGCACAATGTGGAAGGCCCACAATTGCTCGCGCAGCCACATTTTGCACTAATTGTAGTCTCCGAACACTCTTCAAGGGTAGCCCCATGTAGAGAGCGTTGCAGTAGTCGATCCTCGAGGTAACAAGGGCATGTGTGACTATGAGGAGAGACTCCCTATCCAATTAGGGGCGCAACTGGTGCACCAGGCGAACCTGGGCAAATGCCCCCCTCACCACAGCCGACAAATGATTTTCCAGTGTCAGCTGTGGGTCAAGGAGGACTCCCAAGTTGCGGACCTTCTTCGAGGGGTTTATGGATTCACCCCCCAGAGTAATGGAAGGACAAATTGAAGTGTCCTTGGGAGGCATCACCCACAGCCACTCCGTCTTGTCAGGGTTGAGCCTTAATCTGTTAACGCCCATCCAGACCCTCACAGCCTCCAGACACCGGCACATCACCTCAACCGCTTCACTGATTTGGCCAGGAGTGGAAATGTACAGCTGAGTATCATCAGCGTACTGGTGATATCTCACTCCGTGCCGATGAATAATCTCTCCCAGTGGCTTCATGTAAATGTTAAAAAGTAGGGGGGAGAGAACCGACCCCTGAGGCACCCCACACGGGAGTAATCTAGAGGTGGACCTCTGACCCCCCACAAACACTGACTGCGACTGACCAAAGAGATAGGAGAACCACCGTATCACGGTGTCCCCCACTCCCACTCCCTTCAGCCGGCGCAGAAGGATACCATGGTCAATGGTATCGAACGCCACTGAGAGGTCAAGAAGCACCAGGAGAGAGGACTGACCTCTATCCCGGGCCCACCAGAGATCATCCATCAGAGTGACCAAAGCAGTTTTGGTGCAGTAGCCGGGCCTGAACCCAGACTGCAGAGGCCCCAGATAATTGGCTTCCTCCAGAGACCACTGAAGCTGGAGTGCCACCACCTTCTCAACAACCTTCCCCACAAAAGGGAGGTTGGAGACCGGACGATAGTTGGTCAAAATTGCTGGATCCAGGGAAGGCTTCTTGAGGAGGGGGCGCACAAGTGCCTCCTTTAAGGGAGCCGGAAAGGACCCCTCCCTCAGAGAAGCGTTGACAATCTCCTGGATCCAGGTACGTGTCACCACCCTGCTGGCAGAGACCAGCCAGGATGGACACAGGTCCAACAAACAGGTGGCGGAACTCACAGCTCCAATGGCCCTGTCCACTTCATCAGGCGTAACAGCCTCAAACTCGCCCCAGATGATCGGACAAGAACATGCCCTTGTCCCCTTGACTGAATCATTATCAGTCAACTCTGCTTCACAATTGGAGTCTAGGTCGGCCCACATCTGAGCTACTTTGTCTGTGAAACAGTTGTTAAAGTCCTTGGCACTACCCTGCAAGGGAGGCCCTGGACCCCTCGGGTTAAGGAGGGACTGGGTCACCCTAAACAGGGCGGCCGTGCGAGATTCCGCAGATGCGATCAAAGCGGAAAGATACAAAGATCTTGCCGCTTTAATCGCCTTCAAATAGGCTCTAATAAATGAGCTCAATCTGGTTCGATCAGATCCGGACCTACTTTGTCTCCATCACTTCTCTAGACGTCTCTTATGGCGCTTTATCCCTCTGAGTTCCTCGGTGAACCAAGGAGACTTCCTGGGGCCAGCACCACGGAGAGGTCGCAAAGGCACAATGTGATCAATAGCCCCCTTCGCGGCCGTATTCCATGCCGCTATCAGGGACTCCGCCGAATTGTGAATGAACGAGCTCGGTAATTCCCCAAGCGCCATCTGAAAACCAATTGGATCCATCAGGCGTCTGGGGCGGAACCACCTAATCGGTTCCGCCTCCCTGCAGGGAAGGATTGGGGCCGTAAAATTCAGTCATAGTAGAAAATGATTGGTCCATGACAAAGGCAAGATATCTAAGCCCCTTAAAGCAAGAACATTACCCAATTGCTCTGAAAGGAAGATCATATCCGGGGTGTGCCCACCCTCATGCGTTGGACCCTGCACTACTTGGGTCAGGTCCATGGTTGTCATGGCGACCATGAACTCCTGTGCCAACCCTGAGAATTCGCCAAGCGATGGCAGATTAAAGTCCCCCAAAACCATAAGCCTGGGGAACTCCACTGCCAGCCCAGCAACCTCCTCGAGTAGCACAGGCAGGGCTGATATCACGCAGCTGGGAGGCAGGTACGCAAGCAACAAGCCCACCTGGACCCCTAAGTCCAGCGTCATAAAGATGGACTCGCAACCCGGAATTTCAGAAACAGTGAGCCTGCGTAGACTGAGGTTCTCCCGGGCCAAAACAGCCACTCCTCCCCCCCTTCCCTGGGGTCGCGGCTGGTGCCATACCTGATAACCTGGTGGGCACATATCTGAGAGGGGAACTCCCCCTTCAGGGCCCAACCAGGTCTCAGTCACACATGCCAAGTCGGTCTCCTTATCCATGAAAAGGTCATGAATGAGGGGGGCCTTATTATTAACCGACCTGGCGTTGAACAGCAACAGTCTGAGCCCAGGGCCCGAGCTACGCCCATCACCAGGATCATGGGGTGAGCTAGATTTTTCAGAAGGGCCAGAACAAGGAACTGCTACGAGACAGCAGGACTGAGTTCCCCGAGTGCGGCCTACCCTCCTGGTTGTCAACCTGTGGTTCATGGACCCATGGGGGGGAGGGCAATGTCTGTAAAGGCTTGAAGAAATGTTATGATTTAAGTCTTAAGTCTTGGAGGCCATAAAAGGTATTTAAAGAGGGTTCGTGATGAAGAAAAACTTCAGAACCACTGACGTAAGGTATGAAGATCATCCCAGTTGCCCAGCTAAAGCAAAAAAACAATTATATTGGGAGTGAGGCTGGAAAATGCCAGAGGCAAATCACTTTAATGATAATTGCAAAGGCATCATACTACAGAGAAGGCAATACAAATAGTCCTCGACTTACAACCATTCATTTAGTGACTGTTTGAAATTACAATATTATTGAAAAAGGTGACTTATAACTGGCCCTCTCACAACTAGGCAAGCATTTGCACAGTTACATGATCAAAATTTAGGCATTTAACCATTGGCATGAATTTGTGATGGTGTCCTGGAGACATGTGATTACTATTTGTGATCTTCCCAGCTGGCTTCCCACAACCAAAATCAATGGAGGATGCTGGATTCACTTAACAAGTACATGATTTACTTAAGAACTGTGGCAAAAAAAATTATAAAATTAGTTGTAGTTCAATTAAGAGCCATCTTACTTAACAAAGGAAATTATGGTCTCAGTTGTGTTCATAAGGTGAGGACTATCTGTAGTAAATTATTTCTGTATTTTACCAAGAAAACAACACGAATAAAAAAAATAGGTTAAATATTTCTGTTGTTATAGTATTAAGGAAAAACTATCCATTTATAGGCACCCACTCTTTATACTATTTTCCCAAGGCTCCAATATACCATTCCCAATGGATTACAATAGAGTTCCCAACCTTTCGAGGTTTGCAGATGGGGGGGCATGAGCAGCAGGCAAATGCATGTGTGCAGCTAATTTGCACAGTGTGCACATACACCTGACACACAAATGGAGTGGGCATGCCTGCTGCTCGTGCGAGTGGGGATGTGCATGTGCCCTCACTTGCCCACGATTTTCACAGCCCAGTTGCAAACAGCTCATGGCCCACTAGAGGGCTGCAGCCCAGACTTTGGGGAACCCTGGACTATATGATAAATAACATTAAATTAAAAAAAATTAAAGTTACACAAAAATGTCTAAGTTCTTGATTTTGTAACCATGTTAATTTTTATCTTGTGGCCTCATCCTTGTTGGTAACAAATGAATCAGCCTTTATTACAGTCATACACTAGGACAAAACATCTGTACTACATCTAATCTGTTACAGGTCAATTTATAATCACAACTGAGCCCAAATTTCTGTTGGTAAGTTAGACATTTGCTGAATTTTGCCCAATGTTATAACCTTTCATGCCACAGTTATGTGAATTATTGAGGTTGTTAAGTTAGTAATCCAGTTGTTAAGTGAATCTGGCTTCCCCATTGACTTTGCTTGTCAGAAGGTCACATAATCCCAGGATACTGCAACCATCATAAAAATGAGTCGCTTGTCAAGCATCTGAATTTTGATCACATGACCAAGGGGATGCTGCAATGGTCATAAGTGTGAAATATAGTTAGTCATGTTTTTCAAAACCGTTGTAACTTTGAACAGTCCCTAAATGAACTGTTGGAAGTCAAAGACTACCTGTATTTAAATATGTATTTAAAATTAAATAGAAGTAGGTTTTTTTAATTCCTTTAAAGCTTAAAGAATATATCTAATTTGGTTGAAGATAAAATTTGTTAATAGATTGACACTTTGTTTATATGTTAATAGGTGTTTCGATTGTGTAAGTTAATAACTTTAGGAAGCTTTTCTTAAATAGTTGCTGATGGAAAATGATGGGAAATATAGTCCATGTAATTTAAGGGAGGGAGGGGGAGGAGAAGAAGGGGGAAGGAAGGAATTAATTTTCTATCTTTAGAGATTTTCTGGAATTCTGCACCCTGAAAAATTTGAAAAACCCAGCTGTATGTTTTGAAGATGCAGCAGCATATGCAAGTTATTAACTGATATTTTTTGTTAAATGTGAGTGCTAAAATTTACATATTGCTCTTAATTCCAAGACTTCATGCTACACCTGCATGATACAGCTTTATGAAGACATCAGTCTTTAGATATTAGATTATTAATGATATACCTGATATGTAATCAGACAAATTGGATAAAGTGGTGATATTGTTTAGTTGGCTATGAAGGTCCTGGATACGGTACAATTTAAATTTTAGAGCATAAGTTGGAGAAAAATGGTTTTCTCTCCAATTGTTAATGTGCTCATTACAAATGGAATCATTTCTTTTTCATCCATTTCCTCCTCAACTGACTTTGGAACCATTAGTCTATTTTATCAGTATGTTTTGGATATTAAGATAGCTAAATTATTAATATATACTTCTGTCTATAATTGTCTCTTTGTAACATTTACAGTATGGATATGGGGTCATTTAGTAAATTACTGTATCATGTTTCATTGCAATAAATCTAATATTCAGTATCTACAGTATCTAAGTATCTACAGAAATCTGTAAAAAATGAGGTCAGATATTTTCTGAAGCCTTTAAAAACTTTATAGGTAGTATTAAATACTACAAATTGTTTTTTTCAGGTTAATATTTATATAAATATTGATGATTGAAAATCTCTCAGTTTATGTCAGATACATAAATTCCATTACTCCTTTGACTGATGTGTATTCCCCGAAAGATATCTATGTTGGTATCTGCTAAGTATTTTAAACAGATTGACAGGATATTGATAATGTTTCCATAGAGTGGTTGTCACTCCTAGATTTTCTTTATCTATATATCATATGATGGTGGGAGGAGCTCTTTTCCTGACTTAAAGGAATATTTTAAATGTGTTTATATTTTAACACCATTCTTTGGTGGGATTTTAGTAATATATCCCAAACACAATTCTTTTTTTTTTTTTTAAGCAGAAGTGATTTTATTGTTGAACACAAATGGAAAAGACATCTCAAATTACATTAAAGAATACAAAATACTTAGAAAACCGAGTCATCCCTCCCTTGGCACATGATCTCCCTCAGCCCAGCCCAACCCACCCTACACATACTTCACATTTATTCAAATAGGTTACTTGATATCTTGAGCAGCAAGAGTGAGCCATAAGAGCCACACACTATGCATAGCCCTAATATCCTGATCTGTTTAGATTTTCAAAAATAACTCATAGTAATAATCAGTGTTTCCAGAAATTAAGATTGTGTTCCATCAACATTTAATTGCTGTGAAGCCAGAGTTCTGCGTGTACATGGGACACAATAGGACAAGAACTGAGTGAATTTGCTTGTATAAAACAACATAATTAAACATGCTCTTGTACAATTTAGCTGTTTCAGCTGGAATCACCCACACAAAGTCTCCAAATGGAGGAGGCAGCTTCCCAAGGGGCAAAAATGAGTTAACTCCCATCCATGTTAACTAATGAAGAAACCCGAAGTCTGATCATCAGCCTTCTAAACAGCTGCACTTTTTTTCTCTCCTAAGGTTGACTCCTTGCCAGCTTCACACTATGTCAATGTTTCACCCTTTGTTACCCGGGCCTCGATGTATTCGATCTGTCTCTCCAGCGCCGTCAACTTCTCATTGAGCGTGGCCAGACGGGAGCGGCAGGACATGTAGAGGGAATTGAGGAAGTCCGCGATCTTCTTAATGGAGCTGGTGATCAATTCGATGTACTCGCGGTTCGCCCAGTCCTGGTGAATCTCGCGCTGGACCGGGTCTTCCTGAACCGACATGGCCGAGTCAGCTGGCAGCAACCCTGCTTCCCCCCCAAACACAATTCTTATCACAAAGATTTCCTTCCTTAAGTTTTAGTTGCAGTATAGTTATTTTTCCTCCTTAAAGACTGCTGAGGAAGAAATTTAATTCAATCCTAATTCTCATGAAAAATTGATAACTGTGGGATAATCCCAACTAGAAAATTTGCTAATATATCTTCTTCTGAAGCTTTTAGGGGGGAAAGAATAAATGATTTTTAATTAGTCCTTTTATATTGTATGTTGCAAAAGGAATTTGGATTGCCAAGCACTGCTGAATAGTAATAAACTCAATTAAAACTTCTTCCCTGTCTTTACAATTTGGGTGCGGTGCATGGTCAATACCAAATCCCCTAAATAATTGTAAAATATATTATTGGAAAAGATGCTAAATTAAATTAAATCTACGCTTAATGTTTTCATACATTTGAAAAGTATTAAGTTTTAATAAAACTAAGAAAGAGAATATATGTAAGAAACTTGGAGTAAAAAAAACCCTAACATATCCTGTTTGGAAAAAAAATCAATGGAGTTAACATTTTTAAAAATTAATTCAACAAAATAATCTTTTTCACATTTTTTATATCCCAGAAGGTATGTAGCAACAGATGGATTTTAATCACTGAATGTTGGAATATAATATTTCTGAACAAACTTCAAAATCACGTATTTTAGATTTATTCTATAGCTGCAGTTTGAGGTTCATTTTTATAATTATGCCAGTATGGAACTGGGAATAGAAATAAGGGCAAAGGACATTAATGTGTTATTAAATTATACACCAAAAAAGTGATAGGATTCATTATGTATAGTGTGTAACAGTTATTTTACTTCTGATGGAAAACCTCTGCTACAATTGATTGAAAGCACTAGATTTAAGATATATGTTCCATTGGGAAAAGTCCAAAATGATCATAATGAAGAATGATTTTTATTTTGTTTGCTTTGCATACATTTATTTCAGAATGCATTTTGTTGTTTTTTAAGGTCTTTTTTTTTCCTTCTCTCAATCTTCTGATTCATGGTTTCTATTCTTAATTATCTTTTTTTTCTTTTATTTAGTTTAGTAATTTTTTAGTCACATATTAATTAAAACAACATTGAAAATACTTTTCTATAAAATTGCAGGATTATAGTTCTAAACGGATCCCACAATACAACACTTTATGTAAACTTTCATTTGGGGGAAAAAAACAGGAAAATGTTCCAATTTCTTTGTTCACTAAATAATGCTGCAATCCTGTGCATATTCATGTTGGACAATTTACAGGACATTAGCACCCCACAATTTACAGGACATTAGCACCCAGCATCTTGTAATTTGGTGAAAAAATTTATGAATTTTCTCAGCTTCCTTTATCTGTAAGTTTGCATATACAATGTCATAAAGTATTTGACATACAATACAGTGTTACAAAATAGTAGCTGTGGCTTCCTGTTCTCTTTAAAAAGAATTTTTGAATTTTTACCAAAATCATCCTGCAGATAAATGCATTAAGAGTTTAGAGAAGGCAGAACTACAGTATCAGGCTGTTAAAACTTTACAAGTGATATTCTATATAAATGTACAAAGGCAGACAAAAGCATACATTGACTTTCAGAGCTCTTGGAGGTAGGAACGTACTGGTAATACAAAACAATCTTTTCTTTAACCACAACAGTAGTCAACTAACAGCATACCAGCTCACTCAAAAGCTCAGAACTCAACAGTTGATAATCATCTTTCAGCTCAGGTTATTGCATGCAATTTTTCACATTCATTCAACTTTCTTCATACAGCTCTTAGTAAAGTAACTCTCTTAACAATAAAAGCTTTTATTGTGGCCCATTACACTGAGAACTAACCACTCCTAAGTATTTTTTTTTATTGGCTTTTTGGAGTATTTATAGCAGTCTTTGTTCTCTTTGCAAACTTATGTGGTTGGGTGTGTAGCAAGGGGGCATACAATTGAGTATGCTGATAAGATCATTCATATATGTAAAGCACACACTCACGGAGAGTTTTTAAAGCTTTCTCCTTACATTCTGCAAAATATTTTTGCTCGTGAGTTTTACTCATCTGAAATCGTTTCTACCTTTTTTTAACTGTTTAATGCAAAAATATATGTTGTTAGCCAGTTTCATCCCACACAGTTTAGCATAAAACCTGATGGGCTGCAGTGCTGCTTCCTGATAAACTGGTTGTAGTATATACTCAAGTAGAACATAAAGCTTTAAGGGACAAAGTGAAATATCTTAGCTCCAAATAAATGATTTGAATTTCCTATGTGCAAATGACAGTTTTTAATTTATTTTTAAAAAAACTACTTTATACACTAAATAGGCACATTTACATAGATTGGGACTTAAGGAAGTATTTTTTTTAATACACGTGCAATTTCTTGTCATGCTTATAGTTAACTATATCTAATAGCAGTAGTCTCAGAGTGAAGACGTAGACTTCCTATCTTGGTTTTACATTTCCTTTTAACTTATATTCATGTCCTTATAGATAAACATGATGCTTGCTATCTTTATTTCAGGAAGTTAGCCAGGTTTGTCTGTTGTAATAACAACAAAGACTTCTCTGGTGCATTAGAAATTAGCATTTACAGGTTGGATTATTGTCACTATTTAACTTTCTTATTGTCAGCTTTAAAAACATTGCAGATTACATATTTCATATTTTCCAATTAACTTCCTGTCACTTTCAGTCTGTAGTTAGCATATTGGTTTCTCTAGCTAAAATCACTCCCTACTACTCTGTAATAACACCTATAAATATCAGAAGAAACTGGGAAAGAACCAAAGAATGATTGTTTTATTGAAGTATTATTATGCCTCAATGAAGCATCTTCATCTAAGAAGCATTTTGTAAATAGACACAAAACTTTAGAAATTAATCTTGGATAGGTTTCAAATCAATCTCCTCCCTAGACAACCCTATCCAGGTAGTCCTCAACGTATGACCACAATTGACCCCAAAATTTCTGTTACTATGCAAGACAGTTGTTAAATGAGTTTTGCCCCACATTATAGCTTTTCTTGCCACAGTTGTTAAGTGAATCAATGCAGCTGTTAAATTAGTAACTCAGTTCTTAGCAAATCTGGCTTCCCCATTGACTTTGCTTATCAGAAAGTTGCAAAAAGGATCACATGGTTCCAGGACACTGCAACCCTCATAAATATGACTCAGTTGCTAAGCATCTGATCATATGACCACAGGGATGCTGCAATATTTATAAGTGTGAAAAACAGTTACAAGTCATTTTTTCAGTCCCGTTGTAATTTCAAATGATCTCTAAATGAACTGTTGTAAGTCAAGGTCTACCTGTAATTTATTTGTGCTAGAACAAGCATTTTGGGATGGGGGGAGAAGTTGGTCTTCAGACTAATCTGTTGTGATTACAAAACACCAGTGCCACAAAGCATCTGCAAATTGACTCAAGGATTTCTGTTTGGATTGCCCCAAAACCTCTTAAATTTTTGTAGCATTTTAAAATATAAAGTGGCATTAACAGAAGGACAATATTTAGTGCATTTATCATTCAGTCAAGTATTAACAGGAAGGTATAATCAGCCAAAAACTAAATTTTCAAATTTCCTGATTAATCCATGACATCAGGCATATAAGCCTTTTGCTTCATTACTTTCATAATATCATTACTTTCTGTAATATATGCTTTATTTAAAAGCAACTATCCCAGATCAAAAACAATAACTTCTAATAAGCAGATATAATCTCTGATATCAATGACCTTTGATATGCAGATCATACAATATTGCTCATGGAAAGCAAGGAGAATCTGAGGCTAATCCTGAGAGTGAAAGATGAAAATGAAAAATTGGACTGCACCTTGACATCAAGAAAACAAAGGTAATGACAATTGCATAAAACACACAGGTCATGGGTGCAGATCAAAAATGAGACCATCAAAACAGTAAAGGAATTCATCTACCTGAGTTCTGAAATCAACTAAAGTGGAGACCACGGTCCTGAGATCAGATGAGTTTGCAGATTAGTTAATGTAATAATTATTCCAATTGCTACTTATGACTGTGAAACTTGGACTCTGAAAAAGGCAGATAAGAGAAAGGTGAATGCCTCTGAACTGTGGTGCTGAAGGTGATTATTACGTATCCCATGGTCCAAAAATATCATGGAAGCCAAGATCACTAAACAGAGGCTGTCATTCTTTGGTCATGTCATGAGAGCTGACTCACTCAAAAAGTCAATCATGTGGAGAGTAATCAGCAGAAAAAGTAGAAGAGACCACCTAGTACCTGCTGGCTGGACACTATAAAGGATGATAGCAGGATGACTATAGCGGATATGAACGAGATGGTGCAAAACCAAAGGGCACAGAGCGCACTGATCCATTAAATGGCTGAGGGTCGGACAACAACTGAATGGCTGACAACGATGACAATTTCAAATTAAATTGTGTCAATGGTTGAAAGCCATAATTTCCACCCAGCATAGATGGTGTTTGCTCTTCTCTATCAGGATCCACTGAATTACCCTTGATTCAGAATTCCTTTTGTATTTCCTTCTTCTTACGACAAACATTTTTCATCCACTTTTTTACATTCATCATTGCTCTTATTATTATCTTGGCTGCTACTGGCATAATTCCTCTTATGAAGCAGAACACAGAAACTTACTGTTTTTTCATTGCTTTAAAAAAAGATAAGGAATATTTAGATAAAACACAGAAAACACTTCTGTGTTCATTGGAGTTTATTCCAACTAAAAGTGCACAGAATTGTAGTATTTGTAGGATTGAAGCTCCATTTTATGATTTCATACAGTCATATGAATTTTTTTTTTACTTTAAAAAATTATTATTAGATAAAAAATCATGTTACAGGGTTCTCTTACAGGAGTCAGAAAGTTTTAATACAGATTGATTTGGCAATTTTTCCCCACCTTGCAAAATTGAATAAATACAGAAGTAAAAAAAAAAAACACAAGCAACTCTTTTCCTATCAGAGCACAAGGAAGTAGACCAACAGGAAAATGTGGGGTTTTTTCCCCCTGTATCTCAAATCTTCAAGGAGATGAACCAAAAAGGACATTATTTAGAACATTGGTCTAAACTAGAAAAACAGTTGCAGCCTTTATAATTAAGTCACCCGCAGTGGAATCCAGTGCTATGTGAATTAAAGCCCATTTGTCCAAGAGAACAGTCCAGCCCTGCCCTTCCCCTTACTATGCCCTTGTTCCCTATCTGTTCTGGAGGAGATTTGGAAGGCTTTTGCAAGGATTGGAGGTGGAATGGGGAGAGAATTCCCCCTTTTCCAGTTGTGCTAATAGAATTGTGTTTCTAGCCTTGAGCTGCCTAAGGAATGTGCAGGCTACTTTGTCTTTTGTTACATTTTTGCAAGGTGTGTGTTATCTAGTTGTTTCAATATGGCTAAGGGTATCACCATATTCTTTCTGTAGATACTGTAGTAACGTATTGGATTCTAAAATATAATCTGCAAATGTATCCTTAATGTTTGAGTTCAAGATCATGATAGAGTATAAAAAAGCAAAACATCGAATTTTTTATTCTAGTTAAGAATTTAAATAATTTATCTGGTTTTTATGCTATGTGTAATTAAGCAAATATTTTATTTATTCCTTTACTATTTTAAATATTCCCATTAGGTTTAGTAGGTATTGTAGCAATCAATTATGAATGGGGTGGAAAGATCCTTGTGTAAGAGTAATTATGTTTTTGGCTGTGCAGTGAAAGCTTGTGAAACATAATTCTATAGAGAAGCATTAGCAGAAAGGATGGGAAATAAAATAGTCTTCCTGTATATGATTCAGCTTATGAAAATATCCTAGAGCATTAGTTATAAGCTGACATGAAATCAATTAATTTTAATAGGAAATAACATATTATGCACTTAATAATTCACATAATTTCACAGACAAAACAAATTAGACAAAGGAATGTAAACTTAATACCTGTTCTTACCAAATAAACCGACAATTTATCATCAAAAAACCTTAGCAACTAATGAAGAATGAAGCACACAGCCATAAAAAAGTTAATTGTATAAACTAAGACAACTTTAAATTTTAAACAACATATATATATTTGTGCTTGCAGGATGGCTCTGGGTTGAGCTGAAACAAGCAAAAGGAAAGAATGATTCCTTCCTCCCATATTTGGGTTTACAGGGTGCAATCTAAAAAAAAAAAAATAAACACTTGAGACATATCCTTACTCCCTGACTACTGACAAAGTGGGAGAGAACTTGTGGCTCAATAGGTTAAAGCATCTGCTTAGCATGCAGACTGCCCAGGTTCGAATCCCGGAAGGGTGAGTTCTGACTGAAGAGAGTTAAGAAACTCGAAATAGCTATATCAGAAATCCCTTATTTCTTTGTCAACAATTTTAAACAACATATATATATTTGTGCTTGCAGGATGGCTCTGGGTTGAGCTGAAACAAGCAAAAGGAAAGAATGATTCCTTCCTCCCATATTTGGGTTTACAGGGTGCAATCTAAAAAAAAAAAAATAAACACTTGAGACATATCCTTACTCCCTGACTACTGACAAAGTGGGAGAGAACTTGTGGCTCAATAGGTTAAAGCATCTGCTTAGCATGCAGACTGCCCAGGTTCGAATCCCGGAAGGGTGAGTTCTGACTGAAGAGAGTTAAGAAACTCGAAATAGCTATATCAGAAATCCCTTATTTCTTTGTCAACAATTTTAAACAACATATATATATTTGTGCTTGCAGGATGGCTCTGGGTTGAGCTGAAACAAGCAAAAGGAAAGAATGATTCCTTCCTCCCATATTTGGGTTTACAGGGTGCAATCTAAAAAAAAAAAAAAAAAAATAAACACTTGAGACATATCCTTACTCCCTGACTACTGACAAAGTGGGAGAGAACTTGTGGCTCAATAGGTTAAAGCATCTGCTTAGCATGCAGACTGCCCAGGTTCGAATCCCGGAAGGGTGAGTTCTGACTGAAGAGAGTTAAGAAACTCGAAATAGCTATATCAGAAATCCCTTATTTCTTTGTCAACAATTTTAAACAACATATATATATTTGTGCTTGCAGGATGGCTCTGGGTTGAGCTGAAACAAGCAAAAGGAAAGAATGATTCCTTCCTCCCATATTTGGGTTTACAGGGTGCAATCTAAAAAAAAAAAAAAAAAAATAAACACTTGAGACATATCCTTACTCCCTGACTACTGACAAAGTGGGAGAGAACTTGTGGCTCAATAGGTTAAAGCATCTGCTTAGCATGCAGACTGCCCAGGTTCGAATCCCGGAAGGGTGAGTTCTGACTGAAGAGAGTTAAGAAACTCGAAATAGCTATATCAGAAATCCCTTATTTCTTTGTCAACAATTTTAAACAACATATATATATTTGTGCTTGCAGGATGGCTCTGGGTTGAGCTGAAACAAGCAAAAGGAAAGAATGATTCCTTCCTCCCATATTTGGGTTTACAGGGTGCAATCTAAAAAAAAAAAATAAACACTTGAGACATATCCTTACTCCCTGACTACTGACAAAGTGGGAGAGAACTTGTGGCTCAATAGGTTAAAGCATCTGCTTAGCATGCAGACTGCCCAGGTTCGAATCCCGGAAGGGTGAGTTCTGACTGAAGAGAGTTAAGAAACTCGAAATAGCTATATCAGAAATCCCTTATTTCTTTGTCAACAATTTTAAACAACATATATATATTTGTGCTTGCAGGATGGCTCTGGGTTGAGCTGAAACAAGCAAAAGGAAAGAATGATTCCTTCCTCCCATATTTGGGTTTACAGGGTGCAATCTAAAAAAAAAAAAATAAACACTTGAGACATATCCTTACTCCCTGACTACTGACAAAGTGGGAGAGAACTTGTGGCTCAATAGGTTAAAGCATCTGCTTAGCATGCAGACTGCCCAGGTTCGAATCCCGGAAGGGTGAGTTCTGACTGAAGAGAGTTAAGAAACTCGAAATAGCTATATCAGAAATCCCTTATTTCTTTGTCAACAATTTTAAACAACATATATATATTTGTGCTTGCAGGATGGCTCTGGGTTGAGCTGAAACAAGCAAAAGGAAAGAATGATTCCTTCCTCCCATATTTGGGTTTACAGGGTGCAATCTAAAAAAAAAAAAAAATAAACACTTGAGACATATCCTTACTCCCTGATTACTGACAAAGTGGGAGAGAACTTGTGGCTCAATAGGTTAAAGCATCTGCTTAGCATGCAGACTGCCCAGGTTCGAATCCCGGAAGGGTGAGTTCTGACTGAAGAGAGTTAAGAAACTCGAAATAGCTATATCAGAAATCCCTTATTTCTTTGTCAACAATTTTAAACAACATATATATATTTGTGCTTGCAGGATGGCTCTGGGTTGAGCTGAAACAAGCAAAAGGAAAGAATGATTCCTTCCTCCCATATTTGGGTTTACAGGGTGCAATCTAAAAAAAAAAAAAATAAACACTTGAGATATATATATATATATATATATATATATATATATATATATATATATATATATATATATATATATATATATATATATATATATATATATATATATATATATATATATATATATATATAAAAGAAACGCAAAATGCTTAAGCTGGCTTTAGAAACATTATTGAGGAACATGAAACATTATTGCTGATGCATGGTGGATAATGGAGATAGCCAAAAATATAACAAAAAGAAATGACTATGTACTTCATTGATTACAGAAAGCACTTCCATTGTGTCAAACACAGTAAGCTGAAGAGTATGCTCAGAAAAATGAGAATCCTAGAACATCTCATTGTTCTCATGAGAAACTTACATACAGGTCAGGAACCTACAGTACAAAACAAAGTGAAATAGATTGCCTCCAGGTTAAAAAAGGAGTAAGACAAGTCATATCATCTCCCCTTACTGATTCAACCTAGGTCGGATATATATTAAAGGAAATTAAATAGAAAGAACATGAGTGTTGTTCTAAAATTGGAGGAAAAAAATATCAATAAATTATTCTATGCTGATAATACTATACTTGACTTCAGGGCAAAACTTCTTATATCATCACATAAAATTGATCCTAAATATGAGCACTGAAATTACATTTGTGTTCTACCTTGATAGACCATTTCTATCTTTTTCAAACACAGTTTATTTTTCTTTATCATTTCTATCTCTTTCAAACACAGTTTCTTTTTCTTTATTTTGGACTATAAATAGCCAGTATAGCAAACATGTATTTTCAATGAATACCCTACTTTATTCTTACAAAAGAAGCATGTAATTTTACCCTTTCTCCTTCCAAATTAAAATACTCAGATTTAAATGTATTTATTTATTAAATTTATTTGTGGCCCAAATGATTCTGAATACAAATTATTTAAAACAAATAATCTATCTTGAGCACAGCTTTCAATATACCCATCCATCCTGCTCTTTTTTATATCCTCTGTTAAAAGAGGGAGTTAGAACAAGAATTTTTGTTAACTTTTTAGTTTAATGGAATCAGTTTAGTATAGTATAAAAACATCTGCCATGACTTCATCCACAGGCCTGACTGCAACTACGTCACTTTTCTGTCATATTTGGCAAAATAATAAAGATTAAAAGAAAAGGATGGGATGGAGAAACAGATGAAATCACTTGGCAACCATATTTAAAATGTCCTGTTAATCAGGAAACAAGAAGAGACACTTGCATGGTTGCCTGGCAACTACACACATGGCCTTCCTCAATTTCTCTCTCCCCTCTTTTTCCAGTCTCACCAGTTTTGCGCACAACACCATTGTCCTCTCCCTTGAAGCGGGCACAAGGAAGGCACAAGGAAACCTGCCCCATATTAGAACCTTTCTTTAACAGAGCTCTGAGAGATAATTCTGCCATAACCAGATCCTAATAATAGGCTTCAGTTTGCTATTATATAGTTGATAGATCTAGGTGTGAATTTCAACTCTATCCTTGCATCTTTGTATGGTTGTATTAAAAATATTGGTAAACGCAAAGAGGGTTGGAGTCGGCACTGAAATGATGATTCTTAGGGTTTTCTAAAATACAGAATTAAGCAGTTGAGACTGCAGTGGAGGAGAATCTATAAAGGTAAGAAGAGTTTTTCAAATATCCCTCTTCAACTAAAAACAAGTTTAGTAGAAAAAAATTATGAGTATACATACATTTAATTCATTTTGATTAAAGGGGTTTGGTTAAAATTTTGCCAGGAAAATAGCCCATGGGGAAAAGTTTAATAATCTCTCTCCATTTCCTTGACAATTTCCCCTTTAAGTGACATTTTCTATGGCCATATTCCATTAAAAACAATTCTCTTCCTTAAAAAAATCCCAGAACTATGTATTCCAGAACATTATGTCATCACTCCATTAAACAAAAGTATCAAGCAATTTTTGATATTGGACACTATAAAGTAAAAAGCTGTACTTCATTCCAGGTGCTAAGCAGTTGCATGAAACTCACAGTTTCATTATTGTTTTCACAAATTAGAAGATATCTTTTCTATTAACTGAGTGAAAATATTTTATCTTCTCCAAAGGCTCCAGTAGTTTGGGACTATTGTCATGTATTTTATTTTTGGTAGAAAGGTATATTGTAATTTACAGTTACACTGCTATTGTTGTTTCCCACAAATTAGAGGTTATATTTGGAGACTTCAGCTTGATTTCTTTTTTTGATTACATGTCAATTTTGATGGAAATTTTTGATCATCTTAGTTAATAAAGAGTTAAAAAAAGCTGAGGCTAGGTTTTTTATAGAGTAAGTGCTGGAAAGGTGCTGGAAAATGAAAGTGGAGTCTTAAGTGGTCATGTGGCTAGTGCCATTCATCTTGGTAGTGACTATCTGTCAAAAGTGGCAACAGCCCCTTGTTAACAGCCCTGACCTGTACAGTAATGAAGGGAGAGTGCACAGCAAAGTGTCCATTATCATGCAGTTGGGAGCAGTAAATTGGTGCAGTTTGCTTCAATCTTGCAGCAAGTTGAGATGTTAGATAGTGGGGATCAGCAAGAGATATTTTTTTCTTATGATCATTTATGTCAGATCACATTATAGCAGGAACTTAGTCACATTTGTGATTTCAATTAAACAAGTTTCCATGATAAATAGCTGCTTTTGGGGAACATTTATTCTGCTTACCTGTGAATAAGCAAGTAAAATCACCTGTTAATATTTAGACAAGGAAGCAATGATGGGGAAATGGAATGCACCAACATGACAATCATATTGACAAGTACCAAGTACCACATTCCCTCACCCATGTACTTTGCAATGCTCTGATCTACTCAGTATCTGCTATGAAACACAGTGAAACACGTGTTTGGGTAAAGTAAATTTTACTGTGTTCAATAAAGCTTTCTCCCTAGATAAATTAGCATAGGCCTGCACTGTTAATTTAAAACAGTTTGCCCTCTAAACATGAAACTATGGAAATTTTATTGAATCCAATGTAGTTTTAAGCTAAGAAATACTTTAAAAAAGAAAATATTATACTTTGCTGTATCTGCAATTCACTTCAATATAGGCAGCAATCCCTAGTTTAATTTTATTAGTATAGAATGATTTGTAAGGACAAAGTACAACTCATCCATCTTTTTGTATCATATTGATGTATTTTCATTGTTTAGTTTTTCTATTATTTTACTACTGTTCTGTTTACACCCTTTTCATTTCTTCCTTTTTATTGCTATAGCTGCCTAGAATAGCCCCATGACAAAATAGGTGATAATAAACTTAAATAAATAAATAAAATTTGTTAATAATAAATTAGTTTCTTCCAAATCTGACAAAGAATAATCTCTACAAAATTCAGGAAAGTATCTGGGATGCACAACAAAAAAATTGTATTACTGTAAATTTTTCTTTAATATGTTTTTAATACATCAAGAAGAGATACCTTTAAATGCTATGAGAATACATCAGACCTAGAAATAGTGGAAGCCCAAAGAAAAAAGGGAAAGATCATCTTGATTCTTTTAATGACCATGATATATACTTTTATTTTAATCCTTTTGGAACCTCTATGAGTTTTAATCTTTTACAGAATACATAAACACTTGGTGCCTAAGGCTGAACCTAGAAGATTTTATATTAAAAGGGATATTCATCATTTACATAAAGCATTTAAAGATATGAGTGACTGACAACAAACCTGATTGCACATCAATTGATGGAAGTTACAAGCCATTTACTATGATAGCAAACTTGGCTTATTGACTTTCTGTTTGGAGACTATAGACTGAGAGAGTCTATAGTGGAGAGTTGCGACCTCCAGCTAGAATACAGAAAATGGAAAACATAAATGCAAATAAATATTCCTCCTGAAGCAGAGATACAACCCAAACACGAATTTGCTGAATAGCTGGATTTTTTTCTTCATTCCAATGAACCAGTACTGGATTGCATGCACAATTGGTGTGAGAGGACTACAAGTGTTTGTGAAGGCAGAGCTGAGGTTTGCTCCAGGCGTGGCGGTTCTCTGCATTCCTTAACATTTAGAATTAGATTTAATCTTGCATAACAATACAATGGCAAGATGTCATATTTTTAAAATGTTTATACACTTAGTTATCAGTTCAGCACTGATTCCTCGTAAAATCTTGCTATGTTGTCTCATAATGGGAGGAATTATTCTTGGACAGGATGATTGAAGAACACTGGAAATACCCACCAAGAGTATATACTGTACTTCCAGCAGCAGATATAGGAATGAATATCATCCTAGTTGCCCGAGCTAAAGCAGACACCTATATCAGTCAACAGTGATATAGGAAGGTGTTAGAAATGGACAATCATTTTAGCAATGAAAAATGCATAGATTCATACTGCATGGGAGAAGCCAATGGCAGATAACTACTATACTTTACCAAAGAAACACAGATAGAAATAATTTTGTTGCCAAGGTGAGATTCTAGCTTCAAAAACAACCCTCACTACTTTTTCCTGTAAAGCTGGCTTTGAGCTTGAACACAAAAACTTTAAAACAGTGTTAAGATGACTGCCATTCACCATTTGAATCTATATTATACAGTCACAAAGTGCATAACAGTGTTTTGCAATTGCTATTCATCATCATCAATATTTCAAAGGAATCTTTATACTGTCAACACTGTTAATATAGGATATTATTGCTTTGACAAAATATACAGAACTGTCTGGTATTTTTAGAGTTAATTCAGATGACAGAGAACGGGAGGAGACTTAAGGAAAGCCCGGGAAAAGGAACGGAAGTGAATCTTTGCCCTCTGGGCTAATTGGAAGATGTGACTGCAAAATAAGGGAGGGGTTTAGCAAGAAAAGTTAGACGCAAGCAAGGGGAATTCAGATTCTGGCATAAGCCATACATGAAGTGCCGTCAATCTGTTACACTGATAATAAAGACTTTTAGGGTAAACCTTGCCTGGAAGTTATTTGAAGTGTTTCATTAGTCGGAACCATGACATATAGTATATAGAGATAGGTTTCCATGATTTTAGCTCAGTTTAACATTTTGAACTTTTGAATGGAAAGCAGTGAGCAGATAAGAGAGGCAAGAAGAGAGTGGCAAAAGAAAGATATATCATTGCTTTGAAATAGATAATTATTTTCTTTTTTCTGTATCAGTCACAGTCCTTTGGGGAAAATTTTACAAAGAATAAGTCTGAAGCAACTTTATAATTTTATCTGCCCTTTGCATGCCTGTGTTTGTCTTCTATTAGTCATAGCATATTAAAGTGTCACCTATACCCCATGGTTCATATTCAATTAGTGCTGGATGCTCCTAGCTCCACAGTCAGCAAGCAATGATTCATAAGGGACAAATGTACCTACAGAACTGAAGTGAACTGAACTATTTGCAGCTCTGCCACTTTCAGCTGCTCTGGCATTTTTTTTTGTCTGTCCAGAACTGGAACGCATTGACACACTGCTAAGAACAATATGTGTGCACAATATTATATTAATGGGTCAAGAGCTCCATAGGAACAGGGGCAATAAAGAATCCCTCCTGTTCTGCATCTATTCCTCCCAGAAACCACTTAAATAAAGAACAGGTTAGCCATTTTTTCTATCCCTGAAATAAAAAGAAAAAAAAAGAGGAGAGAGAATCTCTCTCATCCTGAATGGATAATTTCAGGATGAAACTGAATAGACTGTATTGATGCCTAAAAAACTGTCAAAGGTATTTAAAGGAGTTTCAATGTATGTGGGAAAATCAACTATAAATAGGGTTCTTTCTAACATCTATTATGGACTTGTGACAAAGTAAATTGGGACCAGATTTTTATCAATTCAGATTATTAAAATAAATATAAAACTGAAACCATAAGTTTTCCTTTTAGGTTTGATGGACAAAGAGCTTGGGAGAAAATTTGGAATTTTGCTATATATGTTGACAGTGATAAGAATCTTACATGCACAAAGATAGAGAGATACTAATTCTTGCAACCGAAGATTGGACAGTAAAGGTGATAGAACTGGCAAAGATAGCAAAATTGAATGTTCAAATTAAAAAGAACACCAAATATACATTTTTGTTTCCATTCAATCCTATTTCTGAATTCTGTACTCGAAACTGAAAAAATGAAACTCTTCTTTTATAATAATTTCTTGAAAATGAAAATGATTTTTTGTTATAGAAATGACTTGAAATATTTAAGGCAAAAGATTGAGGGTACAACATTTTTTGTATTCTACTGCACTGAAAGTCAGAAGTCACTACATTTTTTCTTCTTTTTGTATTTCTTTCTTCACTTAAGAACATAAGAACATAAGAAGAGCCATGCTGAATCAGGCCAAAGCCCATCGAGTCCAGCATTCTGTGTCACACAGTGGCCCACCAAATGTACATGGGGATCTTGAGCAGAAAGAGAAGGCAAAACCCTCCCTTTCCCTTGACCCCCAACAAATGGTACTCAAGGGAATCCTGCCTGCCTCAACCAACATAGAGGCGGCACATGGACATCCGTTTTAATAACCACCGATACACTTTGCATCCACGAATCTATCTAGCCCTGCCTTGAAGCTGTCAAGGCTGACTTCTTTCTTTAACTTTTTCAATTTTTGTTTTATTTTTATTTTATACTATAATCAACATATAACAAAAATCTTTTTTAAAAATAAATTGAATATATATTTTTTAAAAAATAAATTTTATTGTTTTTTTATTTTTACAATAAAGTGCTCAAGGCACATTGTGGTGTTGGGGTAGACAATCATCCAAAAACAAAACATTTACACATAATTCAATCAATACCTCTAGTATTCCCTCTCTTTTTCCCTTAAATAACATAATTTATTTAAAGTAATTCAATCTAGCTTAAATTTAATCAACCTATACCTGTTTCAAAGACTTTTAAAAATTTATACAACCATGATCAAATTAACTTTAAATACAAACTTTATCAATTCGAGTATCCCTCCCAAATATATTCTAGTTCCTTGGGTTTTATCATAAATTTTATTTGATTCTTCTTCCACTAATATCCCTTAATTAAAATAAAGTATTAGTCTATCCTATATGTATCTAGTCTATCAACTAATCAATCTCTTTTAACTAACACACACACAGAGAAAAAAAATCAGACCTTAAGTTCTTTGATCCATTAAACATAGTTCAAATTATATCCAATTAATTGTCATAACTAATAACATCCATGTTATCAAACAAAAATCATCTGATTAAATTAACTCAAGATTACATAATAATTTTCTTGCAAGTAACCCTATTGTTTTAAAAAAAGAACACATTCTTAAACCATTTAATATATATTTCATTAATCACCCCTTTTTTTCTTACTTGTAACTCATAATCTTAATCCTAAAATCAATCCATAAATCTAAATTGCCTTTAATCCATTACCTAAAAATATCTCCTTTTAAAGCTAACATATTACTCTATCCTAAAGCTATCGAATCCATCAATCAATCTCTTTAAACTAACAAGATAACATCAAACTTTAAGAGATTTCAATTCATTACTCATCAAACAAATAAATCATCAGTAATTTTCATATACGGTAGGTAAATTTTATGTATCTTCCATTAATCACCCATTTTTCTTACATCTAACTCATAATCTTGGTCCTTAAATCAGTCCATAATTCTAGATTGCCTTTAGTCCATTACATAGAACTTTAACTTTCACTCTTTTTTCCCAGTCTTATTCTAGGTTTTTTCAAATGCCAAGTAGGTTTCCATAGCAGAGCTTCCTTTCCAACTGATAGATCTCTCTTTATTGCTTGTAGTAGCATTTGCATTAGTGAGAACCATCTTGGCCTCTGGATTGGCCCTCTGATTTTTTTAACCATAAAGTCTCGTTGTTTTAACATTTCAAGTCCCAGTCTTTGCTTTTGCTGATTCTCAACGCCATAGGTGAATTGCATATAAGGCAAAATCAATTTCTCTTAATTCTCAGTTAAATCCTCTTCTTGTGTAGTCTGTTTTATAGAAGAATCAGGTGTAGTCTGAAAGTCAATTTTGAAGTTTGAAGCAGAGATTCTGGCTCTTAATTCTGTAGAAAGCTTTTTCATTGTAACACATATTTCCTCTTTAGTCTCATAGATCTTTTCCAGAATAAGTTTACAGTTTAGATGTGAGTGCAGCTCCATTTTAAAAAAATGTTCAAACATCCAATTAACTTTCTTATAAAGAAGTCATCTCCTCTCCAATTGCAATATTGGCTTTTAGCCAGTAGATGTTCTCAGTAGTCATTTCATTTTTTTTCCCCTTTCCCTTTTTTCTATTTTTTCAGGGAAAAATAGAGGAAGAAGTACTCAAAAAAAAAGACAACAACAAATAAAGTTCTTAGGAAGAAAAAAGATTTTTTCCAGTACTCCAAAATGTACTTGTATGAAAAAGAAACGTAGTTTTTAAAGCTTTGTTCTATTCTTTTGTTCGCCTTTCTTCCAACAGAGCTCTTACAGGCAAAAAAAGCAAAAAAGCATAAAGAGAGAGAGAAAAAAGAAAGATCTCACCTGGATTCACCACGGTGGGTTTGAAGCTTAGCTGTTCTTTGACTTGCTGTTTCTAGCAGCTAAGTGATTGGCCATTTTACTGGCCAATCTTCTTCTCCGTCGGCCCTCAGAGTCTGACCCAGACAGCTGGAGGAGCCACTGCTCCTCCACAGCTGAGCAAAGCATCTTCGACGGAAGTCGCACCTTCCAGGGCGACTTTAGACCCATATAAGTGTCTACCGGTGGAGGGAGGCTAGCCGACGAGGAGACGAGTCTCTTCGTACAACTAGAAGCGCCACGACCCGGAACCGGAAGTCAGAAATTGAATATATTGAAACATAATCATACAACGTATTACTACAACTGAGCCTTGCATAGAATATTTATTTGTATCCTGCCCTTATTATGTTTTTTATAAACAACTCAAAACAGCCAACATATCTAACATAGCTTCCTCCTCCTCTTTTCCTCACAACAACAATGTAAGATGAGTACGATTGGCCCAAGATCATCCAACTGGCTTTCATGGCTAAGGTATGAGTAAAGATCATGGTCTCCCACTTTCTAGCTTGGTGCCTTAACCATTAGATCAAACTGCCTCTATTCTAGATGTTTTTGTTGAGTAAACCTACACCTATCTCTGCTGAGAGAAAAATCAGTAACAGAGAGAAACAATTAAAAAGTATGATAGATAGAAAAATGAAAGTTAGACAGCATCACCACCAGATGGATCCGTACCTGGCTGACTGGCCGTACTCAGCGTGTGGTCCTCAATGGAACCGCATCTACATGGAGGGAAGTGTGTAGTGGGGAGCCCCGGGCTCTGTTCTGGGCCCAGTACTCTTCAACATCTTCATCAACAATCTGGACGAGGGGATAGATGGGGAACTCATCACATTTGCAGACAACACCAAGCTGGCAGGAATAGCCAACACTCCAGAAGACAGGCTTAGGATACAGGAGGATCTGGACAGACTTGAACACTGGGCGCTATCTAACAAAATGAAATTCAAATGAAAAAAGTAAGGTTCTACATTTAGGCAAGAAAAACCAAATGCACAGGTATAGTGTAGGGGGTACCTTGCTCAATAGTAGTAATATGAGAGGGATCTCAGTGTCCTAATGGACAATCATTTAAATATGAGCCAGCAGTGTGCTGCAGCTGCCAAGAAAGCCAACATAGTGCTAGGCTGCATTAATAGATGGATAGAATCAAGATCACGTGAAGTATATTAATACCACTTTACAATGCCTTGGTAAGGCCACACTTGGAATACTGCATCCAGTTTTGGTCACCGCGATGTAAAAAAGATGTTGAGACTCTAGAAAGAGTACAGAGAAGAGCAACAAAGATGATTAGGGGACTGGAGGCTAAAACATATAAGGAACGGTTGCTGGAATTGGGTATGTCTAGTTTAACGAAGAGAAGGATGAGGGGGGACATGATAGCTGTGTTCCAATATCTCAAGGGCTGCCACAAAAAAGAGGGGGTCAAGCTATTTTCCAAAGTGCCTGAGGGCAGGACAAGAAGCAACGGGTGGAAACTAACCAAAGAGAGAAGCAACCTAGAACTAAGGAGAAACTTTCTGACAGTTAGAACAAATAACCAGTGGAACAACCTGCCTCCAGAAGCAGTGAATGCTTCAACACTGGAAGTTTTTAAGAAGAAACTGGACAACCATTTGTCCAAAATGGTATAGGGTTTCCTGCCTGAGCAGGGGGTTGGACTAGATAACCTCCAAGGTCCTTCCAACTTTATCATCATCATCATCATTATTATTGTTATTGTTATTATTATTATTATTATGTTAAAGAAGTAAAAGATATAATAGAAGGAGATGAGGAAAAGACAACAAAAAGAGTCAGGGGGAAAAGGCTGTATGAACAAATAGTTGGAAACTTCAAACAGGATCAGGCAAGCCGACTTCTTATTCCCCCCCCCCCGGTATGCCAGTATGATGTGATATAAAATTTCTTTAATTTGTTTTTATAACTCTCAATCTGAAAAATAACTGAGCACCAAAATACCTCTACTTATTTGTCTCTCTTACAGACTTCATTTTTTTTTCAGAAGTCGCTAGAACCTCTAGGGCAGGCGTCCCCAACCCCCAGTCTGTAGACCAGTACTGAGGAATGCTAGAAACTGGACTGTGAAATAGTACGTGAATACCAGGGGAGGGGGGCAAATAAGAGGTCAACTTTCCTGATCGTGTTTGAAATTTCCAACTATCTGTGAAACATGATACATGAAACCATGCCCCCCTCCACCATGGAAAAACCTCTCTCCACAGAATCAGTCCCTGTACCCAAAAGATTGGGGGCTGCTGCTCTAGGGTTCATCCATTTTTCTTCTATCCAAAAGGTCTAAAGCATTTTTCACTTTTTCATTGTTATTTATGGCAAGCTTAGGATGTCAACCAGTTTCAGAAAATGAGGTAAACAGGACAGGATACCTTTGGTTGTTCATGGATCTAAGGCCAAAAAGTGGCATATCTGAACTAAGAGGGGAGTGCCAATAATAATATTTTTCTATATATAGTCTGTAATTACTAAGATCAAATTTTATATAAGCAGTCATTTCTTTCAAAATATTATTTTTTCTCTTTTATCCGTGGTGCCCTTTAATTTATCTTTTTATGTCTAATGTTATGTCCATAATTTCCTTTTATTTTTATTTCTTACTAAAACAGAATCAAATTAGTCACTGTACTAACAAAGTGATGATTAGGGCATCAACTTAATTGAGGTTCCTGGATTCTTGAGAATAAGGAATATATTTATTAATCAAATGAGATTGTTTGATGACATATTCAGATATTTTATATTAGCAATTATTGTTACAACTATGCACTTTCCAGAATGTAAGTTAAAATATTATACTTTACTCAATGTCTTTTATGTATTCTGCCAAAAATATTTTTAACATGTAAAAATAGATACTGTCTTTTATGCTTCATATCGCACCGCAAGTTGTATACTAAAGATACTGTTAAAAAGAAGTATGTTTCTTTACAAATTTCTTTGGATATAAAGGAAATGGTTAGTTTGCTCACTTGGCAAACACCTAAGAACAATTTGAATGGTGAAGAATTCTTCACTTTGCTCTATTACATTCAAATCCAGTCCAGACTGAATTAAACAGGTACTACTTGTAATAATGATTAATTTTGTTCATGTAATAATTTATATGAAAATGCTTATTGAACCCTGATCACTTCACATCTGCTAGTAAAGTAGTATCTACTCTTGGGCAATGCATTTTTATCAAATATAATTTGGGACACTTGGTAACAGTTGATAATTATTACCAAGAGAAACATTAAAAATAAAATTCCTCTTATGGGAAGGTAATAGATCTTCCTATAAATCACATTTTCTCACAGACTGCATCACAGACTGATGCAAAGGTAGTTTATGAGATCAAGAAAATTGTAAGCATTAATAGAATTCTGAATACAATTCAAAGATGGACCTTACAGAGATACCATAGTGTGATTTTCCATAACCAGATACTCTTCACAGGTGTCAAATGAGAATTATAGAACCTGTAGCTGCCTCGATCCAAAGAGATCAAGCTCGAAAGCAGCCATACAGCAAATATTCACTCTTATCTCAAATTTACTGAAGAAACTAATTTTAATTTATTTGCTAAATTTATAGTCAGCCATCTGACAAATGTGACTGATTGTTTATAAGAATAATTAAAAACTGCAGTCAATTTTCCTAGCAATGAAGCCACTTTGTAGGCTTCATATCCATTTTACTGGCCAGATGGCAAAGCCATCGATACTGGGAATCTGAAGCTAGAATACTTTCTATTGTGTGGATCTGCAAGGATTCATCTTCCCAAATTTGTTATCATTTTGAAGGTGTTGCCAATAGAGTTATCTAAGGAATTAGAATAAAATATTATCAACATATATGTTATATTCAGTCCCATCCCCTTTTATTTAGTCCAGATGACACATTGAAAGTCTTAACTAATGGTCTGGGTTCAGAAATGAACTGGGCAGAGATGTATAAACTGCTGCTTGACATCTTTCCACAACATAGTTCACTCCCTTGCCAATGTCAAATATTATATTTGGGATAATTCAACTTTGACTAATATGATCAATATAAAGCAATTGCTATATTTCCTTTTAGAAATGCTGTTGTCACCAGGAAAGTCTTTATAGAAATGATAGACATGGTTACAAGCAGTTAAGCAGTTTTAATATATACTAGTAGCAACTATTCTACATTTTCCAAATAACATAAAAATCAGTCATGGTATTAGGGTCAAGATTAGATCAGGATTATACTACAGAACACAGTGCAATATATAGCAGATTTTTACTCCAATTGCCCAAGACAGGAGGCAGAGCCATCCCAACAATCATCTGTCTAAATTCTGGATCCTGTATTTGAACTTGTTGATTTACATTAAAAAATAAAGCTAATTTTGATGGTCCCTTTGAACTTAAGGCAATGTCAAATACAACTGCCAATACCCACAGCATATTGGTTGCCTTTCAAAGGGAATATACTTGTCAGTTGTCCACCAAGTGCATTAGTTCATAGTTTATCTCCAAACACAAGTCAAGATGCTGAGACTTGCTTTTAAAGCTATATGTTGCTCATAACTTTGATGCCTGAAGAATTACTTTTTCCAGCATTGACTCTGTGGTCATTTTAAAATTAATCTTACTTGCCCCCTTCCATTGGAGGCAGAAAGATACTCCCTACTTACACAAAGCTGTTCCCAGGGAGATTCATCTATTTCTTCTAGAAAGTTTATACATTGGCATATTTCAGCCTTTTAAGTGATCTGTAATATTTTAGTTCACTTTTCATTTTACTATTGTTCGTATCTTTTTTTAAATTTGCAATCAAATAAACACTGATAGTATATTGAAGAGGTGGCAATAAATCCCACATAATAAAATAATAAATAAAATAATTTTATTTATAAAATAAAGACAATTAATAGAGAGCGCAACCCCTTGAAATATTCCCTGCACAAGTTCCATCAATCACAAATAGTGAGCAGCATGATATATACAGTTCTAGATCTAAAGCTAATACATTTGGGGATTCATCATATATACCATGCTCAATATTTTAAAATTATTCTATGTTATAAGGCAAGCTATAAAGTAAAGGAAATCTCTCTCTCTCTCTCTCTCTCTCTCTCTCTCTCTCTCTCTCTCTCTCTCTCTCTGCATCTGCAGACAGATAAATGACAGATAATAGATGACAGATGATGATAGATAGATAGATAGATAGATAGATAGATAGATAGATAGATAGATAGATAGATAGATAGATAGATAGACAAATTATGTAAATATACATAAATTATATTTTTGTAAAAGAAATACATTATTACAAAAAGTACAGATGCACATCTTCTGGAGATTTTGTTACTTTCAGTTAGATAGCGATTTACATTTTTTAGCCATCTTGAATAAAAATAATAGCTTACAAGTTAAATTACAGACAGCCCTGGGAATCTACTTTGAAAAAAAGTAGAGTGTTTTTGAATTGAAATCCTCAAGGAATCCTCCTGCAGAGCCCTAAGTAATTTTCTTAATTTTTGAACTGCACATTAAGCACATCGTCAGCTGTTGTAAATGCGTAACCAACAACAAACCATTATGTATCTTTCATATAATTACACAGGCTTATTATACACCTGTACCAGTGTAGCAAGTATGTATAATAGTTGTGGTTTTCTCCATGAAAACAGCTTCAGTAATGGTTTAAGGTATATAGTCAATCCAACTTAAGGAACAATTTTGACTTCACACAACACCATAAATTATGAAACATTTTCATACTACATTAGCCTAGATATGCATTTTGTTGCATTAATCTCTGTTTTGTCAAGCATTTATCAGCCTCATAGACAATTAGAAGAAAACAGTTTATACTTAGTGGATGGTTACTGCCAGATTGTAGATTTGCTTTTTTTAAAAATTGAGGACACAGAATGCCCCATCTAAAAAAGAAACAACATTGCTATACTTTCATAGAGAATTGTTTATGATAACTCATAGCAAGAAAAACTGATGTATCCTATATAACTATTTGATAGTACAGATTATTGTAGATTTCCTTTTTAGCTATATTCTAAGACTTCCATTTTATATCATTATGGACAATTAGTTGATCTTCATATTTTTTTTTCATCCTTATAAATTATATACCTATAGGCTATGCAAATGTTATTGCTTCTAAAGCAGAGGTGCCCAAAAGGGACCAGTTGCATGGAGAAAGGTTTTTCCATGGATCAAGAGTGCATGGTTTTGTGTGCTGCCTGTACCCCATGGATGGGACTCTGCTTGTGCGGCCCGATTGCTGGCATGTCCTGGCCTGGTACCAGTCCATGGACCGGGAGTTGGGGACCCCTGTTCTAAAGCATGAGTTATGCCAGTCTACTAGTACCAATTTTTCTGAGAAAAGAGGAATTAATTTTGGGTATTTTTGTTGGGTCAATGGAATTTTTATACCCCAAGATGGAGTATATCAAAAACAGGATTTGGGCAGAACTAACAAAAATCAACATCAGTTTCCAAGACTGAACTGGGAGCATCCCATGGGGTGATACCACGGAAATACAGTGGCAAAATAGTTAGAATTCAGCAGCGGCAGTTTTTTAATGTATATTTATGTACATTTGAAAGGCCTATGCTGGTCTATGGCCATGATAAAGATTTGATTTTGATTTGATTTGATTTGATTTTGTAATTTATATTGCTGGACTCCAATAGCAGCTTTTCTTTTTATGTATATATTGATAGTAATATATGATTTCCATCAGAATAGATACTGGGGATAATAATCCATATTTAGAAGAAAGGCAAAAAGAATTTTCTAATTACATATTAACTTATTAAAATAATTACCAAACTGAATTCACTTCATTTAAAAAAGAAATTACTGGATTGAGTTTAGGAAAAACACAGAAGCAGGTTGGTTTTAATGAAGGATGGTCCCATACAGGCATACTCTGATATTTCAGAGTTCTAATATCTAAGGGGCTGCCACAAAGAAGAGGGGGTCAACCTTATATCCAGAGTACTCAAATGAAGAACAAGAAGCAATGGATGGAAATTAATTGCTAAAACTAAAAACTATTTGTTTGGGGGCTTTTTTTCCTACCTATTGAATCAGAATATTTGTAATTTACCCAGGCAATCTAGATTCATTTTATCTCTAGTATTTTTTGTGTGATAGAAATCATATAACTACTTTGAATGTTTCTAAATACTATTAAATTGATTGTAAATTCCAAAAGAAAAAATAATTGCAAGAATATAAAATATGTGGTTTTTATTTATGTTATATTACATAAATACTACATACTACAAATGATTTTGTTACACATTGATACGTTTTATAGGTTTAGTATCATAGTTTAGTTCAATAGATTTTAGCTTTTGTTCATTTTTCTAAGTTAAGTGGTATTTAAAGGATAACAGACCCAGTCATTCAGCTTATTTTATAGACTTTATGTTTTATTTATATTTGCCTGTTTTATTGTAATTTTGCTTTATTATATGGCACATGCTGATCATTGACCAAATAAAATTTCCAGCCTTTTAAAAAAATCTTCCAGTCTTAAAATGTCCCTTTTATGGAAGAATCTACCACTTTTTTTAGATTTTTTTTATCCTGATTTTTTTTTCATATACAATTGAAGATGGCAAACATATCAATACTCCTACTCCTTCTACTTTTCTTACAACAATGCCTAAAGTGGAATTCATAGTCTCCTGGTTTCTAGGCCAGCACCTTTATCACTACCTCAAACTAGCTTTATCTGATTTTAGATAAATTAAAAATGATCATGTTTTGTCTCGGTAACTTTGAACAAAATGATGCAATTTTGTGTCTCTTTTCTTCCCCATATTAGAATTCAGTTTATTCCATTTTATCATTGCCATTGTGATATTTAAATATTAAAAAACAACTAGTATTAAACACACATCAAACTTTTCTTATGATAGCAAGATTAAAATTAATTTGAACCCATTATATCAGATAAGCCTCTCTTCCTGTGGGAAAATTTGAGGTTACACCATGAAAGACAACACATGTTATGATGAACATAATCCTATTATCATAATGGAAATAATACTATTACAAAGGAATAAACAACAAATGGTGCATGAAGTCCTCTGAAAATTAAAATTCACTTGGGACTCTCTAAGGGGATGACACTAGTCTCAAACCAGAATTTGATAGTTTCTTGGGAAGTAAAATGCATATGGAAGTAAGCAATGTGTTCTAGAAAATTATCTCCAAATTAATACTACTATAGAATACACTTAGTTTCACAGAGAAGCAGATGGCTGAAAATTTAAAACTGCATAATCTTAGAAATACATTAAAAGAGGATGCAATTTTAGCAGTGAAAATATTATAAAATATTAGATATGTTTATTAATATAGAAGGCAGCCAATACATTCTGAGTCCATGGAAATTCCCAAACTGTCATTTCTCTATTATGAACTCTATAATTTATCATGGAAAATGTTAAAAAGGAACTTGTTTAAAACTGAACTGACCCACAATCACATAATTTATTTTTCTCATTCAGTACTGTAGCTGTTTTATAAATTATTTTATCTTCTTCAGCCATTTTTCTTGTAATGAAATATCTTCCTTAGCCTTGTTAGTAACAATTGTGCCCTTTGGGACTGTAAAATGTTATTTTAAGAGGCTACAGTCAACACTACACTAAGATGTAACAGAGCTGTAAAAATCTGGGGAATGCCTAGATGGCAACAAAGAGATACAGAAAACTCTAAATCTTCCCTCTTTTTGAAACCTAAGTCTCATAGCCCTAATATTTGAGCATATGATCATCACCTGACTAAATGAAGAATGAGATAAATTAATGGGAAATATCAATGGCTATTTGTTAAAGTACATATTTTATCTGTATTGCAGACAAGAAGTCTTTGAAGAATGCAAATGAGAGTCTACTAGTAAATGTATGTCTTTTTTTTCTTTCAAATATTCAATTATGGGAAAAGAATATTGAACTAGATAGGATTTTGTGTGGATCTAATATAACCCTCATTTTCCTTCTTACACATATTTTGAACTACATGGATTTATTATAAACTAAGAAATAATTAGTTCCTGGTTTGTAGGGAAACCTGCTTCTTTGCATATATAACATCTTATGAATTAGTAAAAACTAAGAAACACTTAATTCTTCTAAGCATAACAATACTCTCAGTTCATTGCTTGGGACATGTTAAAATTAGACTGCTAATGGTGAAGATGAAACAGAGCAATTATTTCCAGGACTAATATATTTGTTTCTCCCTTACACTCACAAAAAACAACTAATCAAATAGGGGTTAACTTGATTGACTATGATGTCTTTTCAACATTATCCAGATATGTCTCAGAAGTAAGTCCCACTGAGTCCCATCTGGCATACTTCCAAGTCTTTAAGAAGTAAGTCAACAAGTATAGAATTGCAATTCTTTAAAAATGGTCCCTTACAAAATTGAAGAAGAAAGCATGCAAAAACAATTCATGTTTTTGTTCCCATTATGCTTATAAAGTTAGTTGGCCTGTGAATAGATATTTTTTACTTTGCTTCTTTGCAAATTACAGAATTACAGCTCAATAGTTAGTAGTAATACCATATTCTAAAGAAGGCATGCTTAAGATGCGGCACTTGTGGGAAGCTTATTACCAAGTAACTATGTTATAACCTTAATATTCTCTTTGCAATTGTGGTGACATGTAGACAACAACACATATGTATACCTGCTCTATGTGCCCCGATCACTATACACTTGAGGACCTCATGGCAGTGTGACAGAACACAATTAAAGTTGCTAGTTTCTGGGCAAGATCTGTTTAATTTGTACATATTTTAATCTTGCATTTTATATGTTAAATTTTATGTCATATAGTATGCCTTATTTTAATTGTGATGCTTCTGACATGAATAAACAAACAAATAATAATGCATAGAATTATTTAGAATATGTTAAGTGTGTATTGAAACATATTACTTAAATCAATCTATGATTATCTATGTTAATAAATTACATTTTTGAAGATGAAGCAAAGATCAAGTAAAATGGACATTATTCCTTATGACTACACTTGTTTCCAATATATGGAAGTACAATGTAACACCTTTATGAACAAACAGAATGACTTTGATAGCATATTGTTTGTTTAGAATCACCATCTTTTAAAATTTGATTTTTATAAGATATATTGTATTGCCTACAGGCAAAAGTTAAAAGTTTGGATTTTTTTTCTTCGTTCTCTTTGGTAATATTTTGAATATGGTATAACTAATATTGCTCTTTTGCTTTTCAGCAAAATGCATATCGGATTATATTTTACAATTTAAAAAAAACCCATCCTGTTTTCAGTATTAGTAGATCACAATGACCGCACAGACACACAGAAACACACACACAATTGCAAATACAGCGATATATACTTTTACCTTCTCAGATGTGATGTATCTATTTTTTCCTGCTGTGTAAGGTTGTCCTTGATGTTAGCAATATATTACAACCTGTTGTTCATGCTTTTATGCGTAACTGTGTACTTGTACTCTCAATTTCCTATAGGATTCTCAAGATCAGGGAATTGCAGGGTTGTCTTTAATAATTCTGTTGCAACAACTGACATATTATTGCAACAGTGTGCCTTAGGCTTCATACATATGAAATGGGAAAACAGAAATTACACTTGTCCATTATTATACCTTAAACTATAAACACATAAACAAGCCTTACTATTGCTTGTAAAGGACAAGTGTCAAATTGAGACTTTTGATATCTTCTCCTTCATATTCATTTTGTGAAACAGGTTTTGGGCTGGAATAAGTGTTACCTACTAATTAGTTAAATAGAGGCTTTAAAAATAATGCACATTTGAAAATTTAAATAGTTAACAGTTTTGTAATGCCCACATTTCTCTAATGATCATTAGCCATTGTTATTACCAAGCCACTATTTTGTTGTGGCTTAAAGAATGGATCACACTGACAAATAAACGGCTTCTTTACTTAGAGGGACATGATTTGCAACTGGGTTGGCATGCTTTCCTTTGGTACGAGAAAAACAAAGTACATAAATACTTCCAAACCCATGCCATAAAGAATGTATTACTCTCAGAGTGGGAGATAGTTAAAAAGAAAAATTATATGAAAATACCTGAGTGGCTTTCCACAATGGAAGCATTTGTGTATCCAAATTTAATTAACTATGATAAACTTGTGGCCTATAAAGACATTTTAGATAAAGAAGGAAAAGTTAAAGATAGGCAAGAACTTCAACAAAATGGCATTGATCTAACATGGTGGTCATACTTGCAAATTCAAAGAAAAAGATGTAAAAGTAATGGGATTCTACAAAGAACAGACACTACTAGATAAAATACTTTTGAAAACAGATGAAAATCTGATTAAGAAACTTTATAAATTCCTGCTAAACTGGAAGATGGAAGAAGAACAAGTGAAAGAAACAATGATAGTGTGAGGCAAAGAATTTTGGTTATTCTATAGATTTATAAGATTGGCAAAAACTATGGGACCGAAATATTAAATTTACTAAAGCAGGGTGCATATAAAGAAAACTTATATAAAATGTTTTATAGATGGCACATGACACCAGTTAGATTAGAGAAAATGTTTAAAAATGTATCAAATATGTGTTGGAAATGTAAACAACAAACAGGCACCTATTACCATCTCTGGTGGATATGTCCTAATGTTAAAAAATTTTGGTTTAAGATCCATATGTGGCTAGAAAAGATGATTAAAATACAGATAGAATTTAAACCAGAACTCTGTCTGTTAGGAATATTAGGTTTTAATTCTGGAAAAGAGAATGAATATTTAATATTGCATGTGTTGACAGCTGCAAGAATAATATTTGCCCAATTTTGGAAAAATGAAATTTTACCATCTGACCAGGCTATAATAACAAAAATACTCAAAATATTATTACTTATTATTATTTATTAAATTTCTATGCCGCCCTATTCCGTGAACTCAGGGAGGCTCACAGCATAAATAGAAATCCAATATAAAAAAAGTGCATAATACATATATAAAAATACATACATAAAAAAGAGAACCCCTAAATTAAGAAACCATTCATTCAGCAAACGTACACACAAACATACACTGGCTAGGGGCAAGATGTCAACCGCCCCAGGCCTGTCGGCAGAGATGTGTCTTAAGGAGTTTATGAAAGGCGGAGAGGGTGGGGGTGATACGGATCTCCAGGGGGAGTTGATTTCAGAGGGCCGGGGCCGCAACAGAGAAGGCTCTTCCCCTAGGCCCCGCCAGGCGACACTGTCTGGCTGACGGGACCTGGAGAAGGCCGACTCTGTGGGCCCTAACCGGTCGCTGGGTTTCGTGAGGCAGCAGGCGGTCCCGTACGTAACCTGGTCCGATGCCATGTAGGGCTTTATAGGTCATAACCAACACTTTGAATAGGCAGCCAATGCAGCTTGCGGAGTGATGCCGAAATGTGGGCATTTCTGGGCAGGCCCAACACTGCTCGCGCGGCTGCATTCTGCATTACCTGAAGTCTCCGAATGTTTTTCAAAGGTAGCCCCATGTAGAGAGCATTACAGTAGTCGAGCCTCGAGGTGATAAGTGCATGAGTGACTGTGAGCAGAGACTCCCGGTCCAAATAGGGCCGCAACTGGTGCACCAGGTGAACCTGGGCAAATGTCCTCCTCGCCACAGCCGAAAAATGATGTTCCAAATTTAGCTGTGGATCGAGGAGGACGCCCAAGTTGCGGACCTTCTCCGAGGGGGTCAAAAGCTCCCCCCAGCTGATGGACGGATAGATTAAATTATCCTTGGGAGGCAGAACCCATAGCCACTCCGCTTGTCGGGGTTGAGTTTGAGCCTGTTGGCACCCATCCAAACCCTAACAGCCTCCAGACATCAGCACATCACTTCCGCTGCTTCACTGAAATGACACGGAGTGGAGATGTAAAGCTGGGTATCATCAGCATACTGATGATATCTCACCCCGTGTTGTCGGATGATCTCACCCAGCGGTTTCATGTAGATATTAAACAGCAGAGGGGAGAGGACCGATCCCTGAGGGACCCCACAAGGGAGGAACCTAGGGGTCGACCTCTGACCCCCCACCAACACCGACTGCAACCGACCAGTGAGGTAGGAGGTGAATCACTGCAAAACAGTGCCCCCAACCCCCAACCCCTCCAGTCGGTGCAGAAGGATACCATGGTCAATGGTATCGAAAGCCGCTGAGAGGTCAAGTAGCACCAGGATAGTGGAAAATCCCCTATCCCGGGCCCGCCAGAGATCATCCGTCAGCGCAACCAAAGCAGTTTCCGTGGAGAAGCCTGACTGTTGAGGGCCCAGATAATCGGCCTCATCCAAGGACCATTGGAGCTGGAGTGACACCACCTTCTCAACAACCTTCCCTATAAAGGGAAGATTGGAGACAGGACGGTAGTTGTTTAATACAGCTGGGTCCAGGGAAGGCTTCTTGAGGAGGGGGCGCACAATTGCCTCCTTGCAGGGAGCCGGAAAGGACCCCTCCCTCAAAGAAGAACCTCAAAGGACCCCTCCCTCAAAGAAATGTGCAGAAATGGATAGATTGACTTTAGAAATGAAAGAGAAAGAAGACACGATTTATTTTAAAACATGGGGAAAATTCTATTATTGGTTAGAAACACGCTAGAATGAGAAAAGGTTATGAAATTTAAAGAGATAATTGATAATTTGTATTTATATTCCATGATTATTTGTATGAATTTGTTCTTATTTCTTCTTCTTTCTCCTCCTCTTTATATATTTGTGATCTTAAACAATATGGTAATATATTATTATTTTAAAGTTATTATAATTAATTAATACTAAGCATTGTTAAGTAATGAAATGAATGAGATTTATTGACTAATTTGTTATTTACATGATTATATTGAAAGTTGTTTAATAATAGAGTAATTATTAAGATTTAATATGTAAACCCGGACTGGTAGACTTGCTGAAGCGATGTTATTTTGTGGCATTAATCCCACTTTTGTGTTACCCCTTTCCCCTGATCTAACCTTTTTGTATGTTTCCCTTTGTCTTATCCTTTTTGACCCTATCCCTTTATTATCTTTATAAAACTCAATAAAATATTTATTAAAAAAAAGAAAACTTTCCAACTTTATGAATAGAAATTTGATAGAATACTTACCAGATGACCATTAAAAAAACAGATTCATAATGCTACTGTAATTCATATGAAAAAATCCATCAATGCAGTTTTAAATTTTAACATTTTTTTAAAAAATTTAAAAATAACTCTTTAAAGGGGAAAAAGAAGTTGACTGTATTATTATTTGCAGCAAAGGCAAAGAATGTATTTATTTTTAAAAAAGCTTGATTCCACCTCAATTTTGTAAGTGGGAATGTACACATTTGGTAATTTTCAAACAGATCAGTAATATCAATACTGTTCATGTTTGTTTTTTTAAATGTCATGTTTTTTAATACATACCATTTAGAGTTCAAGAAAATTCACAAGATAATAAGCAATGATACTATTAACAAATTAGAAACTGTATTATAAAATAACCACCTAAAATACACTGACTTACATACTAACACTGTGAGCTATGTAGCTCTTTAATTCGATTAAAATAAATAAATAATATATAAATGAATAAAATAACTACTTTAATTTAGCATATGATTTGAAACCATTCTAAACATATTGATATGAATGTTGCATAAAACAATTTAATAGTGCCTTTATAACAGCAGTAAGAGATTACCATATTCCACATCAATATTACCATTTATTTTTTAAGATATGTATTTATTTTATATTTTAGCTTAGTATCCACTTTTTTGTCAAACTAGAAATTATTTATTATACAGTTGTATCCATATTGAAGTGAATTGAAAGTAACCTTTTTAATATGATTATTGTTCTTTTTTGTATATTACTTTTTAAACTTTCCCCATTGTTCCTCGTCTCCTTTTCCCTTTTTGTTGTAATTTGATATTTTGGTCTATTATCTTTGAAAATTAAAAATCCTATTTAAAAAAACAATAATAATTAATAATAATTAATAATTAAGATTTTTCCTAGAAGATGGTCCTACAATTGATACTAAAGGTTAGAGGTGCCAGTCGGGGGAAGGGGGGAGTCAAAACAGCCATGCATAAATACATGGCTACAAATACAGGTAATCATTTAGTGACCATTCAAAGTTACAACAATACAGAAAAAAATTGCTTATGACTGTTTTTCACACATACGACCATTGCAGCATCTTTGTGGTCACGTGATCAAAATCAGATGCTTGGCAACTGATTCATATTTACGACGGTTGCAGTGTCCCAGGGTCATGTGATCAACTTTTGCAACTTTCTGACAAAGTCAATGGAAAAGCCAGATTCACTTAAGAACCATGTTATTAAGTTAACAAATGCAAAGCTTCACTTAACAACTATGGCAAGAAGTCATAAAATGGGGTAAAAAATGTTTCACTTAGCAACATAAATTTTGGTTCTATTGTTGTTGTAACTCATGGATTACCTGTACCATTTTGGTTTTTATAAACTTTCCTCACAGATTTCCCTTCAGCAAGTCCACTAATTATCACCAGTTGAAACTTTCCCATTTCTGAAAATGAAGTAAATTGATCAGGTCCAGTATGTGAACTTAAGATCTGTAACTAATGAAGCTGCTAAAGCAAGAACTGGGCTAGAAACTGTTGTTACCTCAGTGGAGATCAGGTACTTTCCAAACTTATCAAGAATACAGCCAAAGATCCATTGCTGAGGAGGGAAGTAGAAAAAAGTACTAGAATTAAAAGTCTGAAACATAGTTCATATTCAGATTTTAACTTCTGTGGTTAAATGCCAAATCTTCTGTGAATATGGCTTCCTTTTTGTCTTCAATAAACAGGCTAATTTGCTGACTCACGTCTGGGGGCCTTCTGCCAAATCAGCCAATTCCTGAATAAAGGGTTCAGTGTCTAGAGATCTGAGAGTTAGGCAAAAAATTAAATTCAAAGCCCAAATTAATAGATTTAATTAAAGTATTGATTGATTGACATGGATGAGAGGTAAACTTGAGATAAAGAAGTGCAATAAGCCTGCATAGTCACGCCTAGAAATGGCAGTTTTTTACTCTTTAAATATTCTTAGTCCTAGGATTAGAGAGTAAAGGATCAATTGATCTTGTGGGAAGGGGTCACTTCTGGAATAATATCCTGCTTAAAATAGGGGTTTTAGCTGTTTTTTTTTGTTGTTGTTTACAACTGACTCTTAGCATTGAATTTTGTTTTTAGGCATGATCTTTCTATTTGTTTATTTTTCTCTCATAGTCTGATTCATGGACTGAGTACACACTGAGCACAAGTTTGGGTTGCTCATCTGATCTTCTATACTTAATACTAGGCAGATAAGGTGAAAGTTGTGTATGTGAGACCCAAGAGAAATGCTGTTTGTCAGAATAGATAGCATTTGGCTACATGGGCAAAATGGCTGTCCCAGTGTGCCTTCTTTAATTACACTAAGTGAATAAAGTACTCACAACTACAATGTATCCATCACTACTGTTTAACTCTATGTATCAAGTATTAACATTTAAACTGAGTAAGGGTTGTTCTTTATAGTTGGCTTGCCAAAATGTACAAAGTACAACCAAATATCATTTTTCTATAATGATAAAGTTTAAACCATAAAATTTTAGGAATCTCAACAGTTAATTTGATGCAATTTTCTTAATAAAATTCAGAACTATATATTATTTTTACAATCTGTGTCAGTTTGACACCATGTAATTTTTGAGGTATTTTATAATTTGCAAGGCAAACAACAACAATGCCTCCTGTCTTCTGAAAATTTTCTTGCTGCTAAATAAACAGCCCTGACTTTGTCACAATTACAGCAGTAAATCTTTTGAATGAAGGTATTTACTCCAACTACAAAGCTTTCCTTTATTTTATCATGCAAGTTCAAATCATGTTGCCCATTCCTCCAACTTAAGGACATGAAAGATTACTCACTGTGGCCTATTTACAAAATTCACCTGCTTAAAGGAGTAATAAAATAGCAGGAATTTTCAGGCAAAATTTTCTTTTGGGTAGTAACAGATTAAACCGAGTTGTGGCAATCTTTGAAATGAATATGTTTTAGAGTAGTATACAGAACATTAGTCTATATTTAGATGTTAAATTGGGGCATATCAAAAAGCATGGGTGGGAAAAATGCTATATATATAAAACTTTTAGAACTGGGGCAGTTTGTGCGTGTGTGTGTGTGTGTGTGTAAAACTTGTAAAAAAATTTTTTAAAGGTTCAATGCGTATCTCTCATTCGTACAGCAAACCTGTGAAATTAAAGTGCTTCTACTTGAAAATATCTGCTTTCTTTTTTCTCCATAGAGAGATGAACAAATGATTAACTTGTTCCTTTAATGAACTTATGATAAACAAAAAAGAAAATATCCATGATACAGAGATCAAAGCAAAGTAACTTGTATTTTTAAATTAGTTTATATTCTGCTTTAATTTTTGCTATTGACTTGGATGCTTGCTAAAGGCAGATAAAGAAGGATAGAAATAATTAGGATTAATAATTCTGAATGCTATTCAGGCAACACAGCATTATTTTATTTACTATTTTTTCAGTCAAAATAAAATGCCTAAGTTTTGGAAATAAGGACTTCATATTTATCTGTGGGAAACATTCAAATTGATTCTTCATTACATTGATCAAATATAAATTCATTTACTATGACCATAGAAAAACCACAGTTCCTTCTGTGACCTCTCTATAGTCAATGAAGAATAACTTTTGGTTTCTTTTTTTTTTAATAATTTTTTTATTAAGTATATATTTGTAAATGTAAACAAAGAAAAAATTCAAGTTGAATGCTATTCAACTTAATACAATCATTTTAAACTTGTAAACATTCTTCACTCGGTATATCAAGATTTAACTATAAGCAAGATACATTTTCTTTGATTGATGTTTCTCTTGTATGTAGTCTATCCATTGTTTCCAGTCCAACATATTTTTTCATTTGAATGATCCTTCAAATATGCAGATATTTTAGCCATTTCTGCCATATTTATGACTTTCAAAGTCCATTCTTCAATAGATGGTAATTCTGGTTTCTTCCAGTATTGTCCCACCAACAGTCTTGCTGCTGTGATCAAGTTCAAAATTAAGTTCGTCTCTATAGTGGTACAGTCTTTTATGATCCCTAACAAAAACAATTGAGGTAGAAATTCAATACGCTTTTTCAAAATGGTTTGAAGTGTCCACCATATTTTTCTCCAGAAAGCTTTAATTTTTCTACATGTCCACCATACATGAAAATACGTAGCATCCATACTTTCACATCTCCAACATTTAGGTTGGAGGTCAGGATAGATATATGATAGTTTTTTTGGATCTAGGTGCCATCTATAAAACATTTTGTAAAAGTTCTCTTGCAGTCCAGATGGCAAAAAGACCTGAAGAAGGGTTTATCCCTAACAGATGAGAATTTAATTAAACAAGTTAGAGAACAAAGGCCCATGCATATCAAAAGAGTATACAATGTATTGATAGAAATTGACTCCGAAACTGAACTAGTCAAGGATTGTATGATAAAGTGGGGACAAAATTTTGGGCAACCTATCATGATGGAAACGTGGGAGAGAATTTGGGTAAAAAATGTAAAATTTACACAAGTGCAACATTTAAGAGAGAACTTTTACAAAATGTTTTCTGACTTCAGTCCATCACTGGTGTTGAAGCAAATGCATGGAGATCCAGATTTTAGTTCCTCCTCAGCTAGTGATGTATGATTTTGATCCAGTTAGTTTGACTTAACACAGCCCAACTCAGTTCATAGTATTGTTGGCAAAATTAGGAGGGAATCCTTCTTAAGCTTCTGAATGAAAAGGCAGGATATAAACAAACAAGCAGACAAATTAATTGCTTTAAATATTAATTGCTTAAAAGTTATGACCCACCATTTAGAAGTTATAATAAGGTGTCACTGAACAACAATGAGATGGAATCTGTTCATCATCTCAAGGCTGTGCCAAGGAAGGAGAGGTGGAGGAACACAGACCTGACTAGAAAAATAAAAATGAAATGTGGCTTAGCTTAAGTTGCAGGGAAACCTTTACAGCTGATACTAAACAATGATTTGATTTAAAAGTTAACATATGGCTAATTCAAATATTTCAAGATTAACTAAGGCAGTGGTTCTCAACCTTTATTTTTTTTTTGACATAATTTTTATTAGTTTTTTTAATTTTTACATAAAAGACACATAATAATAACTCAACCGAAAACTAACATATACTACATTTTCCAAACAATTAATATAACTGCTCGGCACCCCCACCACCACATCCCCCTATCCCTAACCACCCCTCCTTCCTCTTACCATATACCTACTTTCTCTCACTCCTCCTCTACTTCTCCACCCACCATCTCTACCCCCACTCTTGCCTCCTCTTACCAACTTCCTACTAACCTCTACCTTCACTCCTCCTTCACTCCTCCTCTTACCCACCAGATGTGGTGCCAAGAGGCCACCCGAGCAACCCCTTAATATATATTCTTACACTAGTATACGACAAAAAGGCAGATAGGAACTTCAAGGAGAACCCACTACGAATCCCATTGCTATGGGTCTGGAAGAAATATAAGCACCTCCTACACGACAAGATTCCCATCTGGACGATCCCTGGACACGCAACAGGGGATATGAACACATCCCAAGGGCAAGAAGTGGTGCCCTACAGTGAACTTGTACTGGGAGAAGAAAATGGGTTCCTCTTGAAATCTCAAGCAACGCTAGCAAACAGAGGAATAGGAAGTAACTGGCTATCATATATACAACTACAATCAAGGTGGCGTAAAGACAAGAAGAAGGGCTTCTCCCAGACCGACGAGAATCTAATTAAACAGATTAGAGAACAGGGGATTAGGCACATCAAACGAGTGTACAGCATTCTGATAGAAATGGACTCTGAAACCGAGCTAGTCAAGAACTGTATGATAAAGTGGGCACAAGACTTCGGACACCCTATCACCATGGACACGTGGGAGAAAATCTGGGTGAGGAATGTAGAATTCACGAAATCGCAACACTTAAGGGAAAACTTCTACAAGATGTTCTATAGATGGCACCTAGACCCGAAAAAAATATCACTCATCTACCCGGACTCCCAGCCCAAATGCTGGAGGTGCGGTGACGGGGAGGCTACTTACTTTCATATATGGTGGACATGCAGAAAAATCAAAGCATTCTGGAGGAAGATATGGTGGACACTCCAAACTATTTTCAAAAAGCGTATAGAATTTCTACCTCAGGCTTTTCTGTTAGGGATCACAAAGGATATCACTACCTCAGAGACGAATTTATTTTTGAACTTAATTACAGCAGCAAGACTGTTGGTGGGACAGTACTGGAAGAATCCGGAAATACCGCCTATTGAAGAATGGACTGTGAAAGTAACAAATTTGGCGGAAATGGCAAAAATATCAGCATACTTGAAAAACCGCTCCAATGAACAATTTGTGACAGACTGGAAACAGTGGATAGACTATATCCAAGAGAGACACCAATCAAACAGAATGCAGCTGGCGTTCAGCTAAGGATCGATGGGAGGAGGGATGAAGGGCTAACAAATCAAATGTTTACAAAAACTAACACCCAACGTTGAATGTATATGTTCTATAACTAATGCCTCTTAACATAACCCTATGACTAATGTTGTTTGCTTTAATATTGTTAAAGTAGACTGAATCTCTACCTCAGGATATGAAACTTTTACCTCAGGATCTCGGGTTGGGGACCATAAAAGATTGCACTAGTAATGGGATGAAGTCAATTCAGAAGCGCAAACGCACAATATGCGATAAACTAGATACAGTAGATAGACCATATATAAGAGAAACACCAATCAAACAAAATGTATTCGGAGTATACTTGAAGATGTAAGGGAGGAGGGGAGAACGTTTACTAAAACAGATGTTTACAAAGATTAATACCTAATGTTGTATGCTATGTTCTAGGATGATTGCTTAGCAATAGGATCTTATGTTTAATGTTGATCACATTAATATTGAAACAGATAGGGGAAACACCAATCAAAATAAAATGTAACAGGAGTATAGTTGAGGCTAGACGCGAGGAGTGGGGGAAAAAGGCTTACTAACTCAGACATTTTCAAAGACTGATACTTAGTATTGTATACCAGGTGTCATAATGATTGCTGCATAATAGGTTTTTATGTTCAATGTTGATTGTTTTAATAAAAGAATTTTTATAATATATATATATATATATTCTTACATATTCGTACATATCGCCAACCCCAATTACAGTTGAGAAAACATAATATATAAATTATGAATACCCTCCCACCCCCCCCTCCCCGACTTCCCAGAGTGAATACAGGGCAAAAACACAAGAAAACCCACTAAACTACTTATTATATAAATCCAACATATAAATATTTAACTATATGCTAAATATAATTTCTTCAATTGATATTTCCCTTGTATATAATCTATCCATTTTTTCCAATCCATCATAAATTTTTCATTTGAGTGATCCTTCAGATATGCGGATATCTTGGCCATTTCTGCCATATTTATAACTTTTAATGTCCATTCTTCAATAGATGGTAATTTAGACGTCTTCCAATATTGTCCCACCAGTAATCTTGCTGCAGTAATCAAGTTCAAAATCAACTTAGTCTCTAAGGTGGTACAGTCTTTTATGATACCAAGCAAAAACAACTGTGGTGAAAATTCAACACGCTTTTTCAATATATTTTGAAGAATCCACCATATTTTTATCCAAAAAGCCTTGATTTTTTTACAAGTCTACCAAACATGAAAATAAGTAGCGTTCATAGATTCACATCTCCAACACTTGGGTTGCGCATCTGGGTACATAAATGATAGTTTTTTCGGGTCTAAATGCCATCTATAAAACATTTTATAAAAAATTTCTCTTAAATGTTGTGCTTGCGTAAATTTTACATTTTTCACCCATATCTTCTCCCATGTTTCCATCGTAATTGATTGTCCAAAATTATGTTCCCACTTAATCATGCAATCCTTAACTAATTCAGTTTCAGAATCAATTTCAATTAATGCATTATATAATCTTTTAATATGCATAGGTCTTTGATCTCTAACTTTTTTAATTAAATTATCGTCCTTTAAGGAGAAACCCATCTTAAAATCTTTTTGCCATCTAGACTGTAATTGTACATGTGAATACCAATTATGAGCTATTCCTTCTTCCCTTAACCTATTTAATGGTTTCAATAATAAAGAATTCCCTTCTTTAATTAAGAGTTTCTCATAAGACACCACATCTTGAATTTGTTGTCTGTTTATACTCTCTATTGCATGCCTGGGAACTGTCCAAAGTGGAATCTTTCCATTTAACTTGTAATAAAACTTTTTCCAGACACGCAACAGAGCATTTCTCAATAAATGCTCTTTAAAACTCCTGTCCACCTTTTTATCATAAACTAAATATGCATGCAGCCCATACAATAACCCGTACCCTTCTATATTCAATATCCTATCCTTAGTTAAATTAATCCAATCACTTATTGCTACTAAAACTGAGCATAATAATATAACTTAAAATTGGGCATTTTCACACCACCTCTCTCCCTTGTATCTTGAATAATTTTTAATTTAACCCTTGGTTTCTTGCCATTCCAAATAAATCTATTGATACCTTTCTGCCACTCCTCTAAGTTCGCATCCTTTTTAAGTATTGGTAACATTTGAAAGAAGAATAAAAATTTCGGCAATACGTTCATTTTGATTGCAGCTATCCTACCCAACATAGATAATTGTAATTTTTTCCATTTCTCCAATTCTATTTGTATCTTTTCCATAAAGATTCATAGTTATTCTTATATAGTTTCCCATTAGAAGCTTCTATATAGATTCCTAGATATTTAACTTTCTTAACTATTTCACAACCCGTTATTCTTTCCAAATCTTGTTTTAATTTGTCATCTAAATTTTTAACCAACATCTTTGTGTTAGATATATTTAATTTAAAGCCTGATACCCTTCCATAATTTTGAATAATCTCCATCAAGCTCTGAGCCGACTGTATTGGTTGAGACAATGTCACAAGTAAATCATCAGCAAAAGCACATAATCTATAATCCTGTTGTCTGATCTGTATACCTTTTAGTTCATCTGAAGCTCTAATCCTATTCAATAAAACCTCTAAGGTTAAAACAAACAATAAAGGGGATAAAGGACAACCCTGCCTAGTACCTTTCTCTATATTAAATAAATCTGTTAATTGCCCATTCACAATAATCTTACTTTTTTGTTTCTGGTAAACTGCTGATATAGAATTAATAAACTGATCCCCCATTCCCATCTTAACAATTAATCTTTTCAAAAATAACCAATTCAGTCTATCAAAAGCTTTCTCTGCATCCAAAAACATAAGAACTGCAGCCACTTGGATATGCTTATCCAAATATTCCAATATGTTAATAAGTTGTCTAACATTAGTTTTCATCTGTCTCCCTTGTAAAAAACCAGTTTGGTCGGAATGAATTATTTGTCTTAAAACTGTCATTAATCTATTAGCTAAAATTTTTGCAAAAATCTTATAATCCGTATGTAACAATGAGATAGGTCTAAAATTTTCTACTTGAACATTATCTCTTCCCTCTTTAGGGATCAAAGAAACATAAGCCGTTTTCCATGAAGGTGGTACCTGACCACCCTCTTGTATATTTACAAATAACTCTCTGAGAGGTTCCACCATTTCTTCTTGGAGATACTTATAATAAATCGCTGTTAAACCATCAGTCCCAGGAGATTTTCCCATTTTCAATTGATTAATCACTGCAATAATTTCTTCTGATGTAATCAAAGCATTTAATCTATCTCTTTGTTCCTTAGTAATTTTCAAAACATTTTCATTTTGTAAAAAGGCATCTATCTCATTCTGTTGTACTTTCTCTTCAGAATACAACTTGGAGTAGAATTCTAGAAAAGCTTTTTAAATAATTTCTTGTTGAAACACTTCTTTCCCCTTGTATTCTATTTTCTCAATTATACGAGATTTTTGTTTTTTCCTTAATGTATAAGCCAACCATCTGCCAGGTTTATTAGAATTAAAAAATGTATTGTGTTTAGCATATTGTAAATTCCTGGCAACTTGATCTGTCATCAACAAATCAAATTGTTTCTGTAAAATCTTTATCCCTTCTTTAATATTTCTATCATCTGGTTTCTTTATTAATAATAACTCTTTTTTCCTTATTTCCTCTTCTAACTCTTTCCTTTTTTCCTCTTGTTTATGTCTATACCTTTTATTCATATCAATTAAGATCCCACGCATATAAGCTTTACTAGAATCCCACACCATTTCTATTGTCGTTTCCCTATTCATATTTAACATAAAAAATTCCTTCATGGCCTTTTTACATTCCTCCACATTTATATCATATTTAAACAAATTTTCATTAATTCTCCAAGATCTTCTAGGAGACTGACCAGTCATTAATTCCATCATAACCGGATTGTGATCTGACAAAACGTTAGGTAAAATTTTAACTTTCTTTAACCTAAGAATAAAATCAGTAGTAGTTAATATAAAATCAATTCTAGAAAATGATTGGTGTCTATCGGAAAAGAAAGTAAACTCTTGATCCATGCCGTGTCTTTCTCGCCATATGTCTATCAAGTTAAAATCGTCCTTAATATCAAAAAAAGATTTAGGCAAGGTAGAACGCGATTGCGGAACAGATGAAATCTTTTTCTTATCTAAGCAAACATCAAAAATACCATTCCAATCTCCCATTAAAATACAAGACCTATAATCCAATTGTATTAATTTTTTATGTAATAACTTATAAAATGTGCCTTGTTGTTGATTTGGGGGATATATACCCATCAAAAGAACTTTCTTCCCGTCTAATAAAATTTCAATAGCTAAAAATCTGCCTTGAATATCTGCTTCTATTAATTTAGCTCTTATATGGTTTTTAACATAAATAACAATTCCATTTTTTTTCTCTGAAGATGCTGCCACAAAATGTAAGCCCAACTTATTATTTATCAGATATTTCTTTTTTTATATATATATAAAAATTCCTTTATTAAAATAATCAGCATTGAACATAAAATCTTTGTATGCATCAAACATCATAGCATCTGATATACAACACTACGTATTATTCTTTGTAAACGTCTGATTTAGTAAACATTTTTCACTCCTCACTTCAATCCTCTATTATACACCTGTTACATTTTTTTATTCTCTATGATCCCTAACAATAGGTCCTGAGGTAGTAGTTAAACATTAAACATAAGATCATACTAATAATCAATCATCATAGAACACAACGTATAACACTAGGTATTAATCTTTGTAAACGTCTGGTTTGGTAAATATTCTTTACTCCTCACTTCCAGCCTCAACTATATGTCTGTTATATTTTATCTTTTATGATCCTTAGCAAAAGATCCTGAGGTAGAGATTCAATAACCTGGGGTAAAAATTCAGTCTGCTTTTTCATTATTAAAGTAATCAACATTAAGCATAAGATCATATTAAGAAGCGATCATCATAGAACATAACATACAACAATAGGTAAACATTCTTCACTCCTCACTTCAAGCCTCTACTATACACCTGTTACATTTTTTTAAAAAACTTGTATGATCCCTAACAATAGGTCCTGTGGTAGTAATTCAATAACCTGAGGTAGAAATTCAGTCCGCTTTTTCAATATTAAAGTATTCAACATTAAACATAAGATCATATTAATAAGCAGTCATCATAAAACACAACATATAACACTAGGTATTAATCTTTGTAAACGTCTGGTTTGGTAAATGTTCATTACTCCTCACTTCCAGCCTCAACTATATGTCTGTTACATTTTATCTTTTATGATCCCTAGCAAAAGATCCTGAGGTAGAGATTCAATAACCTGGGGTAAAAAATTCAGTCTGCTTTTTCGTTATTAAAGTAAACAACATTAAACATAAGATCATGTTAAGAGGCATTAGTCATAGAACATAAACATTCAACATTAGGTGTTAGTTTTTGTAAACATTTGATTTGTTATACATTCTTCCCTCCTCATATCGAGCCTTAGCTAAGCGCCAGATGCATTTTGTTTGATTGGTGTTTCTCTTGGATATAGTTTATCCATTGTTTCCAGTCTGTCAAATATTGTTCATTGGAGCGCCCTTTCAAGTATGCTGATATTTTCGCCATTTCCGCCAAGTTTGTTACTTTCACAGTCCATTCTTCAATAGGCGGTATTTCTGGATTCTTCCAGTATTGTCCCACCAACAATCTTGCTGCTGTAATCAAGTTCAGAAATAAGTTCGTCTCTGTTATGTCTGGCCCCTCTCAGCTTAGTAAAATCCACATGAATATTTCTTTAAGAGTTGTATTTAACACAGTTCAAGAAATACATTTCAAAGTAAGATGCTGGCAGTTCATTCCGGAACGGCCGAGTTTGACGTATGTACATTCAGCTTAAAACTGCGATCCCCCCTTCCAAATAACTCACTCTTTATCTCTTAAATTGTCCAAGACATCATTAATCTTCCGTACATTCCAAAAACCACAGAAAACTGAGTTCAAACTAACTCGGTGATGCATCAGACTGCGTCTTGATATAAACGTTGCTCGTGACAAAGAATTAGTCCCTCCTTCACCTTCTAATATAGTTTTCAATACGTCACTTCCTTTTTCCACGTAACTGACACCTCCGCCTATCAAACCTTCGGAATCTCGGATCAATCCATCTATTTTCCTGTTCCAAATCTGACCCCTCACTTTGAGAATCCGACCCAGACTGCCTGTAAATCTCCTCCCTGTCTGTGTCAGCTGCCGGGAGGGGAAAATACCCAGAGGGGCCCGGCTGTTCTTCGTCATCTTCTGACATTTCCCCAGCCGGTCTAGAGACACCCACAACAGTCTCTGAGGTAGTGAAATCCTTTGTAATCCCTAACAAAAAAACCTGAGGTAGAAATTCAATACGCTTTGTGAAAATGGTTTGGAGTGTCCACCATATCTTCCTCCAGAAGGCTCTGATTTTTCTGCATGTCCACCATATATGAAAGTAGGTAGCTTCCCCGTCATCACACCTCCAGCATTTGGGCTGGGAGTCTGGGTAGATGAGCGATAGTTTTTTCGGGTCAAGGTGCCACCTATAGAACATCTTGTAGAAGTTTTCCCTTAAGTGTTGCGATTTTGTAAATTCTACATTTCTCACCCAAATTTTCTCCCACGTGTCCATAGTGATAGAGTGCCCAAAGTCTTGTTCCCACTTTATCATACAGCTCTTGACTAATTCGGTTTCAGAGTCCATTTCTATCAGAATGCTGTACACTCGTTTGATGTGCATGATCCCCTGTTCTCTAATCTGTTCAATTAGTTTCTCGTCGGTCTGGGAGAAGCCCTTCTTCTTATCTTTACGCCACCTTGATTGCAGTTGTATATATGATAGCCAGGTACCTCCTATTCCTCTGTTTGCTAGCGTTGCTTGGGGTTTCAAGAGGAACCCATTTTCCTCTCCCAGTACAAGTTTACTGTAGGGCACCACTTCTTGCCCTTGGGATGTGTTTATATCCCCTATTGCGTGTCCAGGGATCGTCCAGATGGGAATCTTGTCATGTAGAAGGTGTTTATATTTCTTCCAGACCCATAACAATGGGATCCGTAGTGGGTTCTCCTTGAAGTTCCTGTCTGCCTTTTTGTCGTATACTAAGTATGCGTGCCAGCCAAATAGTAGACCATGCCCTTCAACATTCAGTATTCTATCATTCGTCATATTGATCCAGTCACTCAACGCCACCAACGGTGAGTACCATTAATTTTTTGTTTTGCAGGAACTTTTCTATCTCTTTGTCCTGTATCTTCTCCTTGGCGTATAGCTTTGAGTAGAACTCGGTGAACGCTTTCTTAATGGTTTCCTGTTTGAATTCTTCCTTGCCTTTGTACTCTATCTTTTCAATTATGCGGGCTTTTTGTTTCTTTCTTATGGTGTAAGCCAGCCACCGACCCGGTTTGTTGGCGCTACAGAATGTCTTGTGTTTTGCATATTGTATATTCCATGCTACTTGATCTGCCATCAGCATGTCAAATTGTTTTCTTAGTATCTTAATTCCTTCTTTTGTGGCTTTGTCCTCCGGTCTTTTTATTAATAATTGTTCCTGTTTCTTTATCTCCTCCTCTAGTTCCTTTCTTTTTCATTCTTGTTTGCGTTGGTGCCTGGCGTTCATGTTCATGAGGATCCCGCGCATAAATGCCTTGCTCGCGTCCCAAATCATTTCGATGGGTGTTTCGTTGTTCATATTTATACTAAAGAATTCCTTCATGGCACTTTTGCATTCAGCCACCTCTTTCTCGTGTCTAAACAGGTTTTCATTAATTCGCCAGGATCTCCTCGATTTCCGATCCTGTCTCAATTCCATCCCCACTGGGTTATGGTCTGTTAGTACTTTGGGTAGGATTGAGACAGTGTTTAGGCGGACTAGCAAGTCACTAGATGCCAGGATGAAGTCAATTCTGGAAAATAACTGGTGCCTGTCAGAGAAGAAGGTGAATTCTTGCTCTTTGCCGTGCCGTTCCCTCCAGACGTCTGTCAGTACAAGGTCTTCCTTCATGTCGAAGAAAGGTTTAGGCAACTTGGAGTGCTTCTGTGGGTTAGGTTTTGTTTTCTTCTTGTCTAGGGCAATCTCTATGACCCCGTTCCAATCTCCCAGAATAATACATGATTTGTAGTTGAGTTGTGTTAACTTCTTGTGTATCTTTTTGTAGAAGTTTCCTTGTTGTTGATTTGGTGCATATATGCCCATCACTAGAATTTTCTTGTCATCCTGTGTCACTTCGATTGCTAGGTATCTACCCTGAGAGTCCGACTCTATTAGCTTAGCTATTACATGTTTCTTCACGTATATAACAAGCCCGTTCTTCTTTCGTGGCGCCGCTGCGACAAAATGTGTACCTAGTCTGTTGTTGATTAGGTATTTCTGGTCCGCTGCTCTGATGTGTGTTTCTTGTAGGCAAATTATGTCATTTCTTCCTTGATATAGATAATGGAATATCTTTCTCCTTTTCTGTGGGGAATTTAGTCCGTTAACGTTCCATGTCAAGTATTTAGTTGTCATTGTCGGTTTCAGGATACTCTTCTGAGACCGCTTCTGTTCTATCTCTTGTGTTCTTCTTTGGTCTCGTTCCCATGGTATCCAAGTTGGTGCTCAAGTTGCGTAGAGGGATCGTATCGTGTTGTTCCGTGCGTTTGGCGGTGGATCTTGTTATCCTGCCCTCTGCAGTCTGTCCTGTTGTTGTTGCTTCCTGTTCTCTGTGTTGTCGTGTCTCAAGTTGGTCCTTCCCTTTCTCTTGCTCCTGCATCAGTCTGTCGTTCTGGTGGCCCTCCTGCGTCTTCTCTCGTGGTGTATTGAAGTCCATCCGACGTCAGTTCCTTTTCAAGGAATTCTCTGGCTTTTTGGACCGAGTTCAGGCAGTATTTTTTATTTTTATAGAAAAGTGTCATCCCCGTAGGGGCTTCCCATCTGTATCGCAGAGCGCGTGGTCTCAGTTCGTCGACCAGGAACTTGTATTCCTTCCTGTCTCGCAGCATCGTCTGGGGGATCTCTTTCAGTACTTTCACTTCTTGTTCCTCTATGTATAAACTCTTGTTGTACGATGTGACTGAGATGAGGTTCCGGAATCCCTGCGTCGCGAAGTGGATGACCACGTCCCTTGGTTGGCGCCTGTTTGTTGCCGTCCGTGTGCCCACTCTGTAAATTCTGTCGAATTGCCATGCGATGTCTGAGATTGGCTTTCCCAGAAATGTTGCCAGGGCCTCCATGAAGGTTCTGAGCAGGCCCCCTTGGGTCTCGTTTGATGTCTCTTTCAAGCCTCTAAACCTGATTGCGGACGCCAGTTGCCAGTACTGTATCATAGAGGATTGGTCTTGGGCCACTCCTTTCATCTCTGCTATCTCTGCTATCTGTCCCTCTACTTGATTCTCCACTTTTTCCATCCGCTTGTCCACCTTCTCTCTGATCTCCTGGAAGTTTTTCTCCATTTCCTCCCCTACTTCTTTGTGGTGTGCTTGCATCGCCTCCTTCATTTGTTCCAGATCTGCGGCCATCGCCCTGCGTTGCTCCTCCCATTTCCTCTCCAGCTCTCTACCTTGGTCTTTCAGCATTTGTTTCATATCATTGTATCTTTTCTCCATCTTTTGTTCTGCCTCTACACCCCTCCTCTCCATCTTTGTGCCCTTTTCCACCAAACTTTTTTCCAATCCATCCATCCTTTCAACCAGCATTTCTATTATCTCTTGTAATTTTTGTATCATGTGTGTTGTTGAGATGGCCTGTGGGAGTGTATGGGTCTGGGTGTCTGTATTTGGATGGGAGGGTGTGGGGTTGGGTAAGGTACTTCCTGGTGGTTTAGTAGGCTGGGCAAGGGAGGATACAACTCCCATCGTTTCTGTCAGTTTGGTCTGTTTGGAGGCCATCTTGAGGTTATCCTCCTGTTGTCCTGGCACTGTTTTGGTTTCCAATTTGGACCAAATTGGACACTAGGTTGTGATCTGATGATGATCCAGTAGTCTAGCCTTTCAAGGGGGAGGCTTCAGGGTTTAGGCAGTGTAGGGGTAAGAGCCTATATTCAGGCAGCTCTGTGTGCGGGGAGCCTATTCAGTGCCTTTGCCTTGGCTTCTTCTTCACTCCCCTCTGCCAGCCTGATCCTTCTCTTTGTCCTTTTCTGGCTCTTTCTTGCCCCTCTTTCTCTGCTGTCTTGCCCAGGTCACTTTCTCCTGTCTTCTGGCAGCCTGTGTTTACAAATCCCTTCTGCCTTTCCTTTGTAACGCTCCAGGTTGCCTTCCAACTTTCTTCTTCCTCCCACCTTCTTCCCTGGTAAGTCCTGCCCTCTTCTGAGTCCCTGGGGCTCCCTTTCTGGTGGGTCTGGGGCGCAGCGCGTGGGTTAACACTCACCAGTCCCTCTGCCTGGGTCTTCCCCCGCTGTCTGCTTCTTTGCCGCTTCCTTTTTCCCTTTCGATACTGTTCTTTGCCAGCTCTGCTCGCCTCCTCCTTAGTTCTCAGTGCCCGGCCCTCTCCTCTCACGTAGGTAGTCTTTGCTGCTGTTACTCGTGCCGCTCGCCTCCTCTCCTGTCGGCTTCTTTCCGGCTCCGTTTGCCTCCGCAGCTGATTGCCTTGCCAGGCCTCCTCCGTTGCTCTCTCGCCGTTTCTCCTTCTCTCTAGTTCTTCCGGGGGGGTCCTCTTCAGTCCGGCAGGCCCCCCCAGCGGTGAGCCTGTGTCCCCTTCCTGCTTTTTCACTCCTCTCTCGCCAATTCCCTTGCTCTCGCAGCGTGGCGTTTTCGGGGCTGCCGCCCGGCCGCCACCAGCTTCAGCGGCTCCGTTAGCGGTTTCCAGGGACTTTCCAGCGGCGAGCCTCGCTTTTCTTGAGAGGTCTGGAGTTCCTCTTCAGCCCGATCGTCTCTCCTTGTCTCTCCCTTTAGCGGTACCTAAATATTTTAAATTTACCACGAGCCCCGTCCCGGGGCTTTCTAAGAATGGCTCCGGTCCTCGTGACCGGAACCGGAAACCCCCCATTTATCAGATATTTCTGATCCGAAATTCTAATATGTGTTTCTTGTAGACAAATTACATCATTTTTACATTGCTTCAAATAATGAAATATCTTCTTCCTTTTCTGTGGAGAATTTAAACCATTCACATTCCATGTCAAATATTTATTTGACATGACCAATTTGTGAAAGCTTTGGAAGGCCAAATTAACTTATTCCACCGCTTTCTTCTTAGGTCTTGCTCCCATGGCTTCCGGAGATGTAGATACAACTTGCTTTGTAGAAACTGGCTGTTCTTTTTCTCTTTGTTCCATACGCTTAGTAGCTAAGCTACTAAGTTTGCCTTTGCTCTTTAGTCTTCTCTGCCTCCAAAGGTTGAAAAATATCAATACACTGCACTGGCTGCTCAGCCAATACTCCTTTATCAAGTCCTGATGCTGACAATGGTTGTAATTCCATAAATTGTGATGATTCCATATCTTTTGCGAAGTCTGCCCTTTTCGATCTTGGAGATGGGGGTTTACCACCCCTCAATATGTTCTCAAAAAAATCTTTCGCTTTAGCAACTGAGGTCAAGCGGAAACTATTACTCTGAAAGAATAAAGAAAGTCCAGTTGGAGCCTCCCATCTATATTGTATCTCTCATTTTTTAAGTTCCTCCATCAAGAATGCATAATCTTTCCTTGATCTCAACATCTTCGGTGGTATCTCCTTCAAAACCTGAACCTCTTGACCAGCAACACTTAATTGTTTATTATAAGCTGTAGTAAGGACATAATTTCTGAATTTTCTTGTACTAAAATATATCACAATGTCTCTAGGCAAATTTCTTTGTGCTGCTATACGTGAATTAATTCTGAATATCCGCTCAATCTGCCAGGCAACATTTTGAGCTCCATCTTCCAAAAATTTTGCCAGAGCTTCGACAAAAATTCTTCTTAAATCTTCTTGGCTTTCCTTTGCAACCTCTTTCAGGCCCCTAATTCTAACAGCCAACTGCATCTGGTTATATTGAATCATAACGGCTTGATCTTGAACATCACTTCTAACCTCCTCAATTTTCTCCTCCATCTGCTGCTCAATATCTTCCACCTTCTCTTCAACTCTCAAAGTATATTCCCAAACCCCTTTAATAGCCTCAACAATATCTTCTCTTATCACAATGTTATGAGTCTCAATTGTTTCTTTTATTGTCTCCAGTTCATCAGTTAAACCTTTCATCTGTTCTTCAATCTTTCTCTCCAGCTTATCAGTCATTGTGGATAATGCACCCTGTAAATCTTTCATTGTAAGCATTTCTGGAGGAGATTGAATAGGCAGAGGGATTGGGATTCTATCGATATTAAAGATGCAGAGGCTGAGGAAACAGGCAAACTGCTTAGTTGTATTTTAGGAGGCTGACCCGGGGAAGGTAGAGCCGCCTTCGCCATAGCTGCCTTCTGTCTCGCAGTCATTTTAAATCCCTTTGAAAGAAGAAATTGTATTGCCAAGTTTTCCTCTCTTCTTATCTTCTTTTAAATTCCAATTTAAGTTATAATTTATAAAGTGAAATTCAAGTCAAAATAGTATCTCTAGCTTTACTTCCAAAAGAAAAAAGAAAAAGTTCACTTTCACTTTAAAACACTTTCCCTTAGCAGTAAAAGCTATCGCCATCTTGGATGCATTATGTTGATTGTAAAAGTTATAAGTATGTGGTCAGAAATGAAATAAAAAAATACTTGCGATACAAAAAGGACTCCTGTATTCACTCCGTCTGCAAGCAGTCTCTCTTATATTCTTTTTAAAAGTAGAGGCGGTCGCGGCGTCTTTCTCTGTCAGCCGACAGAAGCGTCTCTGGGCAGGAGCGTCTTCAAGTGCCTGGGGAGCTCGCACTCTTTATCCCTGAATGCTTTTTCCAGGGATTTTAGAGGAGCTCAACCCTGCTCTTGATGCTCTTCACCCCTTCTTCGCCCAAAGGGGGGATTTTTCACCGCAAAAACCAGCTGGTGTTCGCTGTTTTTTTGCGGCTTAACAAACCCAGAGAGCGGAGCCTCACCAAGGAGACTCTAACGACGTCAGCGGAGCCACCGGAAGTCGGTTCTCAACCTTTTTAATGCCGCGACCCCCAACCGGTCGTAAGTCGAGGACTACCCAACCGGTTGTAGGTCGAAGACTATTTCCCTGCCCAGGAGTGCCGCACATGCATTCAAGAGAGTCTATTCTATTGGCTTTCAAAAGCCAATAGAATAAGAGGGAGTAGCACAGCTAAGGAAAAGGGGGGGAAATGGTGGACTGCATTGTTTGGCGACCCCCGTGAAATGGTCATTCGACCCCAAATGGGGTCACGACCCACAGGTTGAGAACCGCTGAACTAAGGTATTATTTTAAATAAACTAAGCATTTTTATAAGAATCATTTTAAATATTAATTTAAATTCAAATATAAATTAATACTTTTATTACATGTCAGAATATCAAATTTACTGAGATTTCAATTAAAATAGATTTTCCACCTATCATTTCTTTTTCAAACCCTATGGACAATATTTGGAAGATTACAAGTTTAATTCCACGTAACATATTGCTTCACTTTTACTTCATTATCTCCCACATTCCATTCAGGAAGCTTTTTACTCAACATGGGGACTGATATCTGAAAATAAATTTGTTTTGTTTTGAGGCAAGTTAAGCCTCCTGTGTTAAATCTTCATCTCCAGAGACAACTCTAAACATTTTAAATGAGTACCAAATTTATGAGTGCTGATCTTGCATTGATCACATAATACTGATAAAATAATGTAGATAAAATGAAAGACCAGATGGGCTGCTGCTGCAAATGCTTTTGAGATCCTGCCATGAGCAACAGAAGCTCCACTGCCTTCTTTCAACTATCTTCCTATCAAAGCTAAGTTTCAAAAGTTAAATCAAATTATAGTCCCTGTTAATTAGGAGCTAATTGATGATATTGCAGTTTGGCAAATAATTCAGAAGTTGTGTAAGATCAGGTACATGGGCTCAACTTGAAGCTTCCTGGCTTACAATAAGGCAACTCTTCTCAATGCAGCCCTTGTCAGTTGAATCCTGATCTTAGTAGAATAATAGAATAACGAGAGTTGGAAGGGACCTTTGAGGCCTTCAAATACAACCTTCTACACAAACCCTATACCATTCTGGACAAATGGTTGTCTATTCTCTTCTTAAAAACCTCCAGGGATGGAGCACTTACAACTTCTGAAGGCAAGCTGTTCCATGGTTAATTGTTCTGACTGTCAAGAATTTTTCCTCAATTCTAGGTTGGTTCTCTCCTTGATTAGTTTCCATCCATTGTTTCTTGTCCTCTGTTCTGGTGCTTTGGAGAATAGGTTGACCCCCCTCTTCTTTGTGGCAGCTTCTCAAATATTGGAACACTGCTATCATGTCACCCTTAATCCTTCTTTGCATTAAATTAAACACCCAATTTCAGCAACCATTCCTTACATGTTTTAGCCTCCAGCCCCCTAATCATTTTTGTTGCTCTTCTCTGCACTCTTTCCAGAGTTTCAACATCTTTTTTACATTGTGGTGATCAAAACTGGATGCAATATTCCAAGTGTAGTCTTACCAAGGCAATATATAGTGGCATTAACATTCACATGATCTTGATTATATCCGTGTTCTTTTCCTGTGTTGGACAGTTGTAGACATATATTTGCTGCTAATTAATACAGTTGGAAAGAAATTTCGCTTGTTCGCAACTCTCAGAATTGCCTTCATTACTGCATACTGCAGATGTTATTTATGTGTACCCACATCATATAGTTTATATCTTGTTTTTCAGCCAAACCTGCTATTATAGCATATGAGACCATTCCATTTGTAAAGGTAAATAGTATGAGACAGCATATGTCACAGAGTTATCATGGGGTAAATTTCCAAACTTCAACCTGTGAGCTGGAACTTCGATACTGAGTCACAAAAAGAAGAAAAGAAGTATGATAATATGCATAAACATATCCAAAAGATTATTGGGTAGCATATTGGCAGAGTCAAAATTGGGCCAGATAGATTCACACTCTAAATTGCCTGCACACTTTGCTAAGACATAACAAACAAATAAATCTTTTAGCTATACATGTTGCCATGTATTTCACTTTCCTTATAAACCTTATATGAACTTTGCCACATTAAGCACTACTAACTTAAACTTCTGTATATTATTTAATATGCAGCGAACATATTAATTCTACATACTGCTTTTTATCCTACTGTTATTTTAATGTGATTGTAATTGCATCAGATCCAACACATGAATTAGGTATTTTACCATTATTATTACATATTAATATAATTTTTGGAAACAGCTTATATTTTTCCTTTGTAGAACTTCTTACTGTAGAAATTAAGTACTTCATACATTAAAACTAAACTACACTATATAACTATAAACATTCAGAAAATTCATATGAATACACCCAAATGGCTTCATTAGGATAAATGGATTATTGTGACTGGCAAATGAATTAAGATTCATGACTTAAAAGAAGCATCAACAAGCGTTATAGTGATTGATTCAGTTCTGAATACATTGCTAAATATTGTACTTAAAATGTAATCTTTGCTAAAAGAAATAGGATAACTGCAATTGAATCAGGATTTAGTCACTACAGTTTCTAGAATTCCATAGCTAGCATGATGACACTAGTAACTTCTTTTAGGTGCAGTATGATATATTTAGCAAATGCCAAGACTGACAATAAACAATTGCAGGAACAAGTTAAAATAATATAATAAACTATATAGGTTTTCTTTACAAATTCAATCCCTTTATTTTATTAATGTACATATTGCCTAATGAAAAATCATTATTTACGTTTAAGTTTTAAATATTTTTTTAATTATCTGACCATCACAGTTGGTCAATTGGCAAATAATCCTGTTTGATTTCAGTAGTATAGCACTCTTGTTTGTCCTTCAGACAACAGACTGCAGCTCTAATATTTATGTGTTCCATGTTGTACATTGGAACAATTTATATCTATTAGAGATTTAGTAAGACCTGAAAGCATAAGTGGATTTAATCAGACATGTAATTACTTTTATGCCTGCAATAAGAAAATATGCATGTGAATTTATGATTATTTGGCAATCAGGGGGAATCATGTTTATAAATGTTGAAACAGCTGCTAGCAAATCTGTGTTGAAAATCAAGGAAAACAGTTTTTAGTATTTACTAGTTAGGTGAGCTATAAAAGAGACAGAATCGATTTTAATATTATCTTACAGCCGTCTGGAAAAATGCAGAGAAGTCTGATTGAAATCAGCAATATTATCTTTACTATGCATATCTCTATTTTAGAATGCAAAATGATTCTTAAATTATGCTGATTATTATAGGATTGCTACTAAATCTTTGTTTATGCACTGTGGTGAAGTTTAATGGCAGAGTGACATAGGAAAGTTTTCATTTGGCTTGCTGCCAATATGGCCCACATCCTGTTACCTGAGGGTGGAGATGGAAGACGCAAGTCCTTCAGACTAGATGGTCTGCAGTGCTTGGTCCCCTTCTAACTTCAACTTCAGCTCTGATTGACTACAGTGCCTGGCATGCATCTTCCCCTCCAGCAGCTGCTCACTGCCTTGGACAGCCATTTTGTCTGGCTTGCTGGGCCCTATGTTCTCCACTGGTTGGCAGTTGCAGTTTTTAAAAATATTTTTGCAGTTAATTAGATCGTGGACCTGTCTGGTAAACAAATTAATTCTCATCCTAGAGCCTCATGCTCCATTCGGCCCTTATACCTACTAGTGGGACCCTTTTTTCCCAGGTAGAGCACATTCCATTTCTCTTTCCTTTATCTTTTAAAAACATTTAAGATGGATGATAGAATTTTCTTTCTATGAAATTACCAGTTCTCCTTGACACAAAGTTTTCAGGGACCTACATAAGAACTAAGGTGAAAGAACAACCTATTTCCTATTGTTTGAATTGTATCAGAGCAATATGAAACCATAAGAAGAAGAAAAAAAGAGAATTAGTACCACAGGAAATCATATAGGAAGTAAAGGCATAAGTATGTGCAATAACCAGGGAAAGAGAAAGTAAGTTGTGGGACTAACAAGGGAAAATTCCTAAGAGGACAATAACAGGAGCCAGCCAGCAATCCCCTTTGCAAGGAAAGGGAAGAAGAGTGGAATGACAGAAATCCTGTGGTGGCCATGATCTGGGCTGTTTTTAACCCACTGCAATCCAGATTGGAATTCCTCAAATTGGCTTAAGAAACAGCTGGAAGCAACGCAGGAAGGAAGGAGCTTAGACTGCAGTGCAAAATTGCCCATTATTACAACTTTCTTCTGGGGAAGGGCAGTGCTGAACTGCAGCCAAAACTATTTGTCTCCTGTGTTGCTCCCTGATGTTCCTCAGGCTGGCTTTAAACATATTGATCCAGATTGCAGTAGGATGGCAACAGGTCCCAATTGGGAATCACTCTGGATTATGGCCACTGCAAGTTCTGATTGATGGTTCATCTTCCCTACATGCAGGGACGATAAAGCCCACTTTCTGGCTTTGGCATGGCTGGATCTATCAGCTCCTGCCTCTTCCTTTCAGGAATTATTTTCTTCTCACTAATTCTTAAGTCTTTTGTTTGTTTTCCAAGATGTTTTCACATCCCCTTACCACCTTCTTTCCTTCATCTTTGGCATATAGGTTTTTTTTTCTTTATAGTACCATCATTATTCAGATGCTACAGTGAACAAAACACAGGAATAGGCTACTCTTTTGTTCCAAGGTTCCACTGCAGATCCAGAGAAAATCCATAGCAAAGGAAGATGAATGGCTTTATGAAATCAAACAGCATTCACTGACATTCTTCTTTGTAGCTTTAGTCCAATATGCCTACACTACATCTTAAAACTTTAAAGGGGAGAAAAAGAAAATGATGCTTTCTGGCATCATGGGTAAGGAGTGGGAGGGCAAAGGGAGCATGCTTCAACCATTTCTGGATCAGAAATTGAAATAGTTCCTACTGGGTTGATTGGAGTGATGAGCTTTTGGGGTAGAAAACAGAAAAAAATCATGGATTTACTGGGCCATTATTGAATCAACTGCAAGATAATAAAAAGAAGTCTACTGCCAATCCATAGAGAACACAACAGAGCCTGGTAGGGTGTCAGGAAATAACTGCTGAAGGGTCAGTCATGAGCCAGGTGCTATGAGTAGTCAGAGCTGGGCCTGTCACTGAATCCAAAGAAGGGTTTCAGATGGCATAGAGTAGAAAATAGCACTTTTATGCAGAACATTAAAATATAGGCAAGAAGAGCACTTGCAATAGGCACAAATAGGTGAAAGATGACATCATATATTCCTGCACGCAACCAGGTAAATGCAGACCTGCCTCATATTTAAATGGGTATAATGTAATATTATAGCTGCACTTTTGTTTGATGTTATATAAGAGAACATACACCTTTGGGGCTGAATGTCTAGTTACATTGCTACTTTCTTCCTCAAACAATTTGAAGTTACATTATATTCACATTATACATTAATTTTTGGAAGACACTTTGGGAGAATTTTAAATTCTTAAAGTTGTTCTTAGCATAGGTAGTCCTCAACTTACGACCACAATTGAGCCCAAAATTTCTATTGCCAAGTGAGACAATTGTTAAGGGAGTTTTGCCCCATTTTATAACTTTTCTTGCCACAGTTATTAAGTGAATCACTGCAATTTTGAAATTAGCAACACATAATAATAATAACAACAACAACAACAACAACAACAACAATAATAATAATAATAATAATAATAATAATAATAATAATAATAATAACTGAAGAAACAATGGACCACCTGATAAGCTGCTGCAAGAAGATCGCACAGACTGACTACAAGCAGCGGTATGACAAAGTAGCAACAATGGTGCATTGGAAGATCGGCAAGAAATATCATTTGCCTGTAAACAAAAACTGGTGGGATCATAAAATAGAGAAAATGATAAAATTAAACTGCTCTGGGACTTCAGAATTCAAACAGACAAGCACCTGCAACATAACACTCTGGACTTAACAATTGTTGATAAGAAAGACAAAAAAGTCTGGATAGTGGACATGGCAGTGCCTGGAGACAGCAGAATAAACGAGAAAGAACTGGAGAAGATAACAAAATACAAAGACCTACAAATAGAAATAGAAAGACTGTGGCAAAAGCAAGCAAGGGTAGTACCAATAGTAATAGGTGCCTTGGATGCAATCCCAAAACAACTGGAGCACCACTTGAACACCATTGGCATTGACAAATTCGCTATTAGTCAATTGCAAAAGGCAGTCTTACTAGGAACTGCTTCCATCCTGCGATGATATCTGTAATACCATCAAACATCCACATCTGCCTATCCCAAGTCCTGTGTAAGGACTCGATAGGTAGACTAAATGCCAAATCCAGTCTGAACATTTGGCTGACTGTGCGATGATCCATAATAATAATAATAATAATAATAATAATAATAATAATAATAATAATAAAGTTGGAAGGGACCTTGGAAGTCATCTAGTCCAACCCCCTGCTCAGGCAGGAAACCCTATACCATTTCGGACAAATGGCTGTCCAGTCTCTTCTTAAAAACCTCCAGTGTTGGAGCACCCACAACTTCTGGAGGCAGGTTGTTCCACTGATTAATTGTTCTAACTATCAGGAAATTTCTCCTTAGTTCTAGGTTGCGTCTCTCTTTGATTAGTTTCCACCCGTTGCTTCTTGTCCTGCCTTCAGGCGCTTTGGAAGATAGCTTGACTCCCTCTTCTTTGTGGCAGCCCCTGAGATATTGGAACACTGCTATCATGTCCCCCCTCGTCCTTCTCTTCATTAAACTTGATATACCCAATTCCCTCAACCGTTCCTTATATGTTTTAGCCTCCAGTCCCCTAATCATCTTTGTTGCTCTTCTCTGTACTCTTTCTAGAGTCTCAACATCTTTTTTACATCGTGGTGACCAAAACTGGATGCAGTATTCCAAGTGTGGCCTTACCAAGGCATTGTAAAGTGGTATTTATACTTCACGTGATCTTGATTCTATCCCTCTGTTAATGCAGCCCAGCACTGTGTTGGCTTTTTTGGCAGCTGCAGCACACTGCTGGCTCATATTTAAGGGATTGTCCACTAGGATTCTGAGATCCCTCTCACAGTTACTACTATTGAGCAAGGTACCCCCTATACTATACCTGTACGTTTGGTTTTTGAATTTCATTTTGTTAGATAGCGTCCAGTGTTCAAGTCTCCTGTATCTTAAGCCTGTCTTCTGGAGTGTTGGCTATTCCTGCCAGCTTGGTGTCGTCTGCAAATTTGATGAGTTCCCCATCTATCCCCTTGTCCAAATCATTGATGAAGATGTTGAAGAGCACTGGGCTCAGAACAGAGCTCTGGAGCACCCCACTACACACTTCCCTCCATGTAGATGCGGTTCCATTGAGGACCACACACTGAGTACGGCCAGTCAGCCAGCTATGAATCCATCTGGTGGTGATGCTGTCCAACCCACATTTTTCTATCTTATTGAGTAGTAGATTGTGATCTACTTTATCAAATACCTTACTGAAGTCCAAATAAATTATATCTACAGCATTCCTCTGATTCACTAATTTTGTCACTTGGTCAAAGAATGCAATAAGTTTTGTCTGGCATGATCTGTTTTTGACAAACCCATGCTGACTTTTAGTAATGACTTTGTTTGTCTCTTGGTGTTCGCTGATTCGTTGTTTGATTATCTTTTCCAGAATCTTCCCAGGTATTGATGTCAGGCTGATAGGTCTGTAATTTCCTGGATCCATTTTTTTCTCTTTTTTGAAGATGGGAACTACATCAGCTCTTTTCCAGTCCTCTGGCAGTTCCTCAGTGCTCCAGGATCTTTGAAAAATATAGTTCAGTGATTCTGAGATCACATCTGCCAATTCCTTGAGAACCTTGGGGTGTAATCCATCTGGTCCTGGTGATTTGAACTTGTCTAGGCTGGACAGATGCTCACTTACCATTTTCTTGCCTATCTTAACTTGTGTTTCTGTTCTGTTTTTTTATGGCACTATTTTTGATAGGTTGGTCTGTTTTTTCCCTTTGTGTAAAGACAGATACAAAAAACGAGTTAAATAGTTCTGCTTTCTCCCTATTGTCACCTTCTTGCCACTTTTACCCACTAATGGACCAATTTCCTTCACTTTTTTCTTGTTTTTTACATGTTGAAAGAAGCTTTTTTTGTTATTTTTGACTTTGGTTGCAAACCTTAGTTCATTATGAGCCTTAGCTTTCCTCACTTCATCTTTGCAGGTTCAGGCTATTTTCTGATATTCTGACTTAGTTATATGCCCCTCTTTCTACTTTCTATACTTGTCCTTTTTATCTTTCAATTTATCAGAGAGTTCTTTCTGCAGCCATGCTGGTTTCTTTTGAGAGCTGTTATTTTTCCTCTTTGTTGGTATTGTGCTAGACTGGGCTTTTATTATCTCACTTTTCAAAATTTGCAAAGCTTCTTGAGTTGTTTTCCCCTTGAGATTCTCATCCATGGAATCCTTCCTAAGCCCTCTCTAAGTTTATTGAAATTAGCTCTCTTGATGTCCAAGACAATTGTTAAGTGAGTCTGGCTTCCCCATTGACTTTGGTTGTCAGAAAAAGGTATCACATGACCCTGGGATGTTGCAACCGTCATAAATATAAGCCAGTTGCCAAGCATCTGAATTTTGATAATGTGACCATGGATGCTGCAACACTTGTAAGTATGAAAAATGGTCATAACCCACTTTTTCAGTCCGTTGTAACTTTGATTGGTCACTAAATGTTGTATGTCAAGGATTACCTGTAATTAAAAATGGCAGAAAGGGAAAGATTGATTGCTCCTCTTTTTGCTGAATATCAATTCTACCGAATTCTACAATCTATTTCTTCTTTTTAGAATGGAGGCTTGAGGATTTTTCATATGTACTTATAATAGCATATATTTATATTTATAAAGTAACCTTAGATATTTCCACATAATGCAACAGTACAGCTACAAGTATTAAGAGAGAGAAAAGTTAATATATTTTTATACAAGCAGAAGCTGTAATAGCTTGATTATTTTATTTCTTATTGTTGTGTAGGCCTGGGAATGTGGCACCTATTAATTCTATCTATTAATTTTCTACTTTTTCTAAAAGGTAGAAAAGTATTCAGATGAAATGGCAGAAAAGTATTTTTGAATGGCAGCCTATTGTTAAGGAGGAATCTTAAAATGACAACACAGTTTTCTTTCAATGTACAAAGATTTGGATTTAATTTGAGAAATACTTCTCTAATCATGAAACTTCACATCTCCTTTCATTCTCTGATGCATCTAGGATATTTTAAAGCTTTGCTTCAATTTTCAATTAGTTATGCCTTAGCATGACATCCAAACCATAAATTGTGGTTAATCTGACAGTTACTATTTGTGGTGTTAGATATGCAGTCACTGATTTCCTGATGAAGTGATGATCTTATGCCCATGAAACAGCTGTCTCCTAAGGCCATTTCACATATTTCCTATGAAAGATGGTGTTATTCATTCCTACTATTGATAATTCAGGATGTGCGTTTTTTGGATTTGAAATAGAAATATAATAACATTCTAAATTCTTGCTCAAATTATTCTGAGATCTATGTTTTGCAACAGAAAATGTGATTATAAACCTTTTACCTTTACACAGGGTGTAAAAATTTATACTTACCAAAATCTAGTAAAGGATATATAAAATATGAATCATATTTATTTTATTTTCTATCATGTTCTTCATCTTCAGTTTTATTTTGCACTTCACAACAAGAACATACTCAGTGTAACAATAAATAAGCATAGACTAATATAGCCCTAACTGAAGGCTGCTTCCATTATGGTGAGCAAGTAGATGAATTTGAAGTCCACATTCTTTTACTTAGATAATCTGAGGGCCTCTAGAGCAGGGCTTTTCAACCTTTTCAGATGGAGCGTTGGCTGAACGCCTTTTCTCAGTATGATGATGAAAAATCCACCAATGGGTTATTTCAGTCCTCCTGCCCAATCAGACTAAGTTGTCAAGTTGTCACGCCTCCTCATTATCTGGTAGTTCCAGTTTCATCGACGGCATAGCCAATGACAACAGATCGACGTGATGACTCTCAAGCAGGTTTTAAGAAATAGGAAAGAAACAAGAGTCCAACTCGGCCCTAACTGACCTTGAAAATAAGTGAGGGTGTGGATTCTTCATCATCATGCTGAGAAAAGGCGTTCAGGTAAGCCAACACTCCTTCTCCAGCATGATGACTGAAGAATCCACCAATGGGAAGTACCAAAGCTATCTGAGTCCCTACGGGCGGGGTTCAGTTGGGGCCAGATCCCCAGATGGAGTGACCACTTGTTGCAAAATGTGTCTGCCAAAGGCAGCCTCGGCCGACGCAAATTTGTCCAGTCGGTAGTGTCGAATGAATGGTGTAGGCGAAGACCAAGTCGCCGATCTGCAAATGTCCTCAATGGACGCCTGGGTAGCCCACGCCGCAGTGGTGGCAGCACTGCGGGTAGAGTGAGCCGTCACATGAGCCGGAGCTGGCAATCCGAGAGAGATGTAACTGCTTGCAATACAGGCCCTGATCCACCTGCCAATGGTGGAAGCAGACACCTTTTGGCCCATTGAAGAAGGCTGAAAGGAGACAAACAGAGCTTCCGACCTACGGAAGGACGCTGTGCACTTGATATAGCATCGTCAGGCTCTCCTCACATCCAAACAGTGCCACTGCCGTTCCAGGTCATGTGACAGGCATGGGCAGAAGTCCAGTAGAATGACCTCCTGTGCCCTATGGAATACTGTATTAACCTTTGGAATAAAGGAAGGGTCCAATCTGAGGACAACTCTGTCCTCATGAAAGGTACACAGGTCCTTCCTGACCGACAAGGCTGCCAGTTCCAAAATCGCCTGGCCGAGGTAACCGCAATCAGGAAGGAGACCTTGAGTGAGAAGTGCCATAATGAACAAATCCTGAGTGGTTCAAACGAGGCTGAGGTTAGTGCCTGAAGAACCCGGGGAAGGTCCCAAGAAGGGTACCTATGAACCACTGGGGATCTGCTGTTGGAGACTCCCTTGATGAAAGATCAGATGGCAGGGTGACTGGACAAGGAATCCGAGGAATCCCAGGACAATACTGAAGAAAGGGCCGCTAGCTGCCTGCGGATAGTGTTGGGAGCCAACCCTTTCTTAACACCCTGCATTAAATAATCAAGTACAATGGCAATGGTTACCCTTGAAAGACTCACGTGACGCTTGTCACACCAGCGACAGAAATTCCTCCACGTGTGGTCGTAGATGTGGTTAGTCGATGGACGCCTGGCCGCCTGGATCATATCGATCACCTCCACCGAATATGACTCCCTGGTCAGCGTGCGGCAGTCAAGTGCCAGGCGGTCAATTGAAGCCATTGGGGATCTGGGTGTAGAAGGGCCCCTTGCATCAATCGTACCTTGTTGTCTGGAATCCTCCACGGAGTGGAGGCAGATAGACTTACCAGGTCCGCAAACCATGGTCTCCTTGGCCAATGGGGAGCGATGAAGATCACTTCCGCCTGCTCCTCCAGAATCTTTCGGATAACTGCAGGAAGTAGAGGCAACGGGGGAAGGCGTACAAAAGGCCTCGCGGCCACCTGCTGCATAGGGCATCTGCCCCCTCCGCTCCCTGTGACGGGAAGCGAGAGAAGTACCTGGGCAGCTGAGTGTTGCACGGTGAGGCAAACAGGTCCACCAGCGGGCGACCAAACCGGATTGAGATTTCCTCAAAGATATCTGGGTGTAACATCCACTCCGAGTGGTCCACTGTCGACCTGCTGAGAGAATCCGCCTGCCGATTTGCCTTCCCCGAGATATGCTCGGCTTTGATGGAGAGCAGGTGTTTCTCTGCCCAGGTGCTCAATGCTCGAGCCTCTGTCATGAGGGACTTGGACCAGGTGCCGTCTTGCCGGTTCACATGGGCTTTCGTGGCTACATTGTCCGTTAGGACTAGCACATGTCGCCCTTTGACCAGTAAATGGAAATGTCGTAGAGCTAAGTGTATCACTCTGAGCTCCAACCAATTTATATTGTGGGTCAGATCGGATTGTGACCACCGACCCTGAGCCATCTGGTTTAAGAGGTGAGCTCCCCAACCAAAGAGACTCACATCTGTGGTCACGCAAATGCGATTGGGTTCCTTGAACAGAGTGCCCCTTCGAATGGCTGAGGATCCCCACCAGCCCAGGGATAGACGCACCTGACGAGAAACGTGCACCTGTTGGTTGGACGTGCTGGAATGCTGTCTCTGGTACGGGAGCATGAACCATTGAAGGGCCCGGGAATGTAGACGGGCCCATGGGACTATGGTTATACATAAGATCAATTTCCCCAGGAGCTGGGATAGTGTGGCTAGTGACACATTCCTGCTCCTGCAGACCCTGAGCACCAGATCCCTGATGCTCTTGCATCTGTCGTCCGACAAATACATGTGACAGGAATCTGTGTCTATCACTGTGCCTAGATATAACAGGCGGGTTGAAGGAGTTGTTTGACTCTTCTTGAGGTTGATCAGAAATCTGTGTTCCTGAAGGACTCTGAGAGTGAGGGCCAAATCCGACTGGGCCAATGAGGGGGACAGAGACTGTATCAGAATATCGTCCAGGTAGCACTGGACTCATATGGGAACTAGCTGTAAATGTGCTGCCAGTACCGCCAGGATCTTAGTAAAGACCCTCGGAGCTGAGGAAAGGCCAAATGGAAGTGCCCTGTATTGGAAGTGGCGGTTTAGATAGCAGAACCGCAGATATCTGCGATGTTCCGGGCATATTGGAATGTGAAGGTATGCCTCCTTCAAGTCTATCGAGGTTAGGAAGTCCCCTCTCCTGATGCTGCCTAGAATAGAGTGCAGCATCTGCATCTTGAACTTCCTGTATTGTAGGTGGAAATTCAGTCCTTTGAAATCAAGGATAGCCCTCCATCCCCCCAAAGCTTTTGGGACTACAAATAGGATGGAGTAGTATCTCAGTCCCACCTGATTCAGGGGAACCTCCTCTATAGCTTTGATGCTGAGGAGGTGTCGAATGGCGTCTTCCATGAATCCTCTTTTTACGGCGTTTCTCATTGTCGGACAGGACACAAAATGGTTTTAAGGAATGGACCTGAACTCCAGAGACAGGCCTTGTCTTATGGTGGCCAGAACCCAAGAGTCCGAGGTAGTGTTTTCCTATTGATGGAAGAACAGAGCTAGTTTTCCGCCAATGGGAGGATCCCCTTTCAAGTCACTTACCACGACGGAAGGGGCGACCCCCTCTGCCACAAAAGGAAGGCTTATTTTGGGGCTGGTACCTGGGCTTGTCCCTGTAGCTAGGCCTATCAAAGAACACTCTGTCTTGGGGACTGAGGGCCGGTAGGACTGCCCCTGTTCCGTGGAGGAACCAGCCCGAAAGGACTGCCGGCGACTATAGGGAGTAAAACGCCTGTTTGATTTTCTGGTGATGTGAGAAATCACATTTTGTTTTTGTTTGTTTTCAATAAGGAAGGGCGTTAATGCTTCCCCAAATAGTTTACCACCAATGAAAGGGGCCGTGGCAGCACGCCATTTATGTTTGCTTTTGGCCCTCCAATTTTTGAGCCAGAGCAACCTCCTAGTGACTACATTGGAAGCAATGGCTCGGGCAGAATGTTTGGCTGAGAAGAGGGAAACATCTGCCATGTATTCAGATGTGGCTATGAGTTTAGTCAGATCCTGGTGAATCCTTACCTCTTCTAGGGGAACCCTGTCCTGTAATTGCCTAAGCCAGCTGATAGAGATCCTGGCGAAAAAGGAGGTTGCCATAGCTGCCTTTGCAGCCCAAGCCAATGCCAAGTGGACCTTGCGCAAGGAAAGGTCAGATTTTTTGTCCTCCGTCTTAAGGGCATCAGAGACATCAGCCAGGAGGCTCGCTGTAGAGAAAAGCGGAGCCAATGACTCGTCTACTTTGGGCACCTCCAGCAGATCCGATAAGTTCTTTGTCATATCCACAATTTTCCGTTCCGACGCCGCCTGAGAAGGCTGAGCTGCCGGTGATTCCCATTGTCCCTGAATGTTTTTCATGAACAATGGGGGACATGGAATCTGGAGATGTTTCACCACCAGTTCCGCAAATAACGGATCCGTTTTCTGATCTGAGGAGGGCTGGGGGACAGGGCCCGCATCAGATTTGATCTTAACCGCTGAGCAGGCCCTGTATAACAGGGAAGGGAAGACAGACAGATTGAAAAGCTCCGCCATTGGCTGAGAATCGTGAGTAGTGAGTAGGCTCCTCACAATCAGACCAACGATCCCCATCCTCGTCATAGTCTGAGCCAATTGAAGACTCAGAATCTGGGGAATGGGACGGGGAGATCATACCTGAATGATCCAACGTAGGTCGTACGGAGATGGCCGGCGTAGAAGGTCCCAGAATAGGAGACACCTGCTGCTGACCTGCAGAAGCCATGGCCTGTAACACCGCCTTAGAAATCCAGTTCTGGAGCTGGTCTGAAAAGGATGGCTCTAGTGGAGGCTGTGACCCCACAGCCGTAGGTGTGAAAGTAACCACCGGCGCCAATGACGGCCCGGGCAACCCAAGGTCCTCCCCAAACAGGGGTGGTCCTACCTGACCACAGGTCTGAGCTGGGACCTGCTGAACCGTAGAAGCTGACCAAGCTCCCGAAGTAGAAGGAAGATGAGCCCCCAACTCAGGAGTTGCATGGACCGGGGGCGTAGCACCATGTTCTGCTGAAGATCTCTGAGCCCGTGAGAATTGCTTCTCTAAGGCTCTGTGCATCCGGTCGGCCTGTCTGTTGCTTGCCTTGCCAACCTTTCTGCCATATTTAGATTTGGCCTTGGCCTTACCTCTGGGTGCTTCAGGAACTTGAACAGCTTGTGCAGCAATATCACCAGTTTCCAAAGGCTGAGGCTCGGTGGGTTCTGCCATAGTTTTGAGAATGGTCCCGGACGAGACTCCGAGACTGACTCGTTCTGCAAGAGACGCAGTAGACCCCACGTGGGGGACGACTGCACGTGGATCAGCGTTGTCTGGATCACTGGCCAACCAGACTCACGCTGCGCGCTTGGAGCGCTCGTCACCTAAGCCCAAGGAATCTGTCCGCTTGGCCTGATGTCAAGGTGACGAAGTCACACGTGTCTCACGTTGGTGGCTATGATCAGGATCTTGCAACCACCAGATGCAGAAAGGCTAGAACCAGGCAAGCTGCAGTGAGTAGAGGCCTGAAGACCATCGCTTCAGCAATGCTTGTCCACTTAAACTGATGTCTTTAATTGGAACAGCCAATCTGAAACTGAATCTCATAAGCAATCGCAGATCAAGGCAAATGTGAAAAAACTTTTACCATAGCACGAGGTCAAAGGAATACCTTTGTAAATACCTCAAGCTTAACTATCTAACACAATTACTGAGTCCCTAAATTAGGCCTAGGTGCCTTTGAGAGAACCCAAAATGGTGGCCAGACAGACCTGGGCGTTTCCCAAGGGAATTCAGGTCGTCAAAATAGCGGCCTTCAGAATCAAGGGGGGAGGTGTTAGGGATGGCTGAAAATAGCCTAGGTATAACTCAGAAGGAGTAAATAAAAAACGCTGGTAAAATTGACTGTGAAACGGGGGGGGAGGTGAGGAAGAGCACAGGCTTTAAAACTTGCCGCTTTAAAATCGCGCCTACAGAACAGCGTGCCTTGTCTGTTACAGTAGCAAGGCACTCGAAGACAAGAGAGGAATATTTGCTGATTTTTACTCCAGAGCACTTGAGAGAAATAACTCAAAAAAAGGCACTTAATCCAAACGGCACAACTGCGGAGCCAAAATGGCAGCCGCAACTCCTTCCTCTCAGCTGATCCCAGCCGGAAAAGCCACGTGGCTTAAAAATGGCAGCCGCGAAGGCACGAATGAAAAAGCCCTCCCCCCACACAAAAAACCAGAAAACAGTAAACACCCCACCCCAGCAGTCTGCTGAGTCTAAAGTATATACACCCCCTCCCTGTCCCAAGAAAGGGAAAGGGGGAAAAGGCTGCAAGCCTCAAATACAAAGGGGTGGGGGGGGAATACTATTATTCTAATGGGAATCTACTCTGTCCCTACAGGGAAAGGAAAAGGAGTAAGAAAGAGGGAAACTACTATCCAAAGAGTAGCAAAATGGCTGATTCCCCTAATGAACAGAAGAATCCACCAAAAAAATATGAATCATCTAGTCCAACCTGCATCCAAGTAGAGAGAGAGAGTCAGCTCTCACGTCCTCATGGCCGAAAGACTAAGATGAAACTGGAACTACCAGATAATGAGGAGGCTTGACAACTTGACAACTTAGTCTGATTGGGCAGGAGGACTGAAATAACCCATTGGTGGATTCTTCAGTCATCATGCTGGAGAATGTACCACTTTTAGGACATGACAATATTTGAGTACCATCAATGCTAAGCAAGGTGTCAAAAACTTGACTAAAAAAAGGGGAGGAGGATTTTGAGTTTTACTGATTAAATTCATTTGTTGTTATAGAAATGGCTAATTTTTACTATTATGGAAAAGTAAAAAGTTGAGGTTTGATGTTAATGCTTCATTCTACTGCAACAGAGGAAGTCGGAAGTCAATGTCTTTTCTTTTCTTTTTCCTTCTCTCCCTCACTTTTCTTTCCTTATTCCTTCCCACTATTGGCTTTTGTATTTTTATATTTTATTCTATAATCTAATAAAATGTTACAAACTGTAAAAAAAGGAATACTGGTTTTATTCCTCCTTTTATATCCTCTCCTCTCTCCTCCTCCTCCTCCTTTTCTCTTCCGGGTGTGTTGGAAGCGTTGATCAGCTGAAGCTGCGTGCACCAATCCTGGGCTCTCAGCAGAGCCCCAGCAACATTGCAGCTCCAGCTGACTCTCCGCCAAGCCTCTCTGTCATCGCTTCAGCTCATCCACTTTTACACTTTTTTTACAGTGCTTTTCAACTAGTTGTATGCGTACCACCTGCCAGGTGCGAAGTACCATCAGTAGTATATGTACCATTGGTCGAAGAGCTCTGCTCTAGAGGAGATATAGATAGCTAGAGCAAAGACCAAGGGACTAGGGAGTTCCTTGAAATCTCTCAAGGTGAGCTTAAGAGTTCATAAGAATCTGAAATAAACAGCAAAAAAAAAAAATCAAGTAAGATTTTGATCTTAGAAAGTTATAGATGGACTAGAGGATCCAAATTAAATTCAGAGTTGCCTCCATACGACACGGGCAACTCATAAATCTAATAAATAAATAAAAATATAAAATAAATTTGAAATATTGGAAATTTTACAATAACATTTCAGAATTAATTATAAAATTTAAAAAAGCTTCTCGCAGGAAATATATACTGTTTTGGTTTTTACAAATATGACACAAATGATCACTTTCATGATTTTTGACACTAGAAGGGACTAAAAATTGTAGGTGAACATATACAAACTTGAAGATTATGCAATATTATGATATTAAAAACACTGAAAGAGAGTTTTGAAGAATGAAATTAGAGAATAGTGGCCACAATATTTATTTAAATAGATTTAAATAATCACCCAATACCAACACAATGACTCTGGGTATTAAAATATTAAAATCCCCAAAACATCCAACCATGATATTAACAATGTCAATAATGATGTCTGCTTCTATGAATAGATTATGTCTAAAAGATGTTATTGAAAAAAATATCAGATGTAGAACAAATTTTATTTGACAAGATATAGTATCAAAAGTAAATTTACAAGTGACAAATCACAAAAATGATTTAGGAAAGATATTTCACTAGATCTTCAAAAAAATCTATTTGGGTTTTTAAAATTTAAAAAGGAAATATAAGATTTGACATGGATTTTCTATTGGATTTACAAAAGACACTTGTTAAAGTCTTGAAGAATTAAAACAAAATCAAATCCTATGACAATATTTGAATGAACTGAAGATTAAGATGATTAGAAGTAAAAGGGAGAAATATGAAGTTGATCTATCTGATAAAGATTAAAACAAGATATTTAGTTATATCTGACTACTATTTATGGACTTCCTGCTGACACCAGGTCTGAAAAGATTATGTTTTTTTGGATTTGTCTCAGATAAGAGATAGAATATGGAATTAAGAAATACAAGTTTTAAAGAGGGTGAAGAGTTCTAAATTTGTTTAGAAATGCTGTAAGTCATTTTTATATATTTCTTTTCTCTTTCTTTATTACATTCTTTCTACTTCTTTTAATATAATGTTTAATTTTATTAGATTTTATTAGTATAAAAATTCACAATATACAATACACACAGAGAGACTTTTCTTAGATAACCTGTACCCAAAATCTAAAACATCAGATGACTTGCTTGGTAAATAATTGGAGGATTAGTTTCATTTCTCAGATTTTTTTTTTAAATGCATCTTTAATGCAACCTTAATAAGAAGTTCTACTAATGTCAAATCAGACATCAATTTCATTTTTCCCCTGAGCTACTTGATATTGTGTTGGCAAAACACTATTATGTAAGAAATAATTCTAATGTTATCAGTTCTTCTATGAGATTATTTTATTAAAATGATCACAGACACACCAGCAACAATACTGTTGTCCTATCATGCTAACTGATGCAAAATTCCTTTTGAAGTAACAATGTTTTTAGGTTATTAATTCAATGTACCAAAATAACTATTCTTTTGGGTGCATTTAAAAATTTCTAAAAACTTTTATCCTAATTAATAAAATGAACATACTAGTAATAATTCTAGATGGATTTTTTAAAAAAATATATGTATGACAATATTTTGCATCATTGTAAAATGTTCTGTGTGAGTATTAATGCAACAAAAAAACAATTCTGCTTTTTTAGAATGCTATTTTCTGAAGTGCTATCAATTTTACATTGATGATTTTCATTGAAAGCAAAGACATGGCTACAAAATAATTATGTGTTCAATTTCTGGTTTCTGCCTTTTTTCAAATGATGGGGTTCTCTTTCATTCATGTATTAGATGCTACTGCAAAGATCACTAATATTTCCCATAAATTATAGATTGAGCATGTTTCATGCTTCTATTTATGGCTGAATCATATTCTTCTGATACCTCAGCCTAATGGAGATATGCTCAGCCCTCTTACAATGTTAATCTCATTTAAAACCACAGACTGCCCTCTATTGCTAAGAAAAGGTTGTGTCTTTGCTATTTTATTTCAAGCTCAACAAGAAAAATGACAGTTTCATAATTCAGTGGCTGTGAAATGCCAATATTGCAAAAGCTGAAAACATTAATTTTAAAAATTAACCATATGTTATTCCTGACACTGTAAAAGTATTGCAAAAGCAGCAGATAAAGCTGAACAACATTTACAAAAATATACAGAAATACTTTTGAATTAGCTAATTGATTTTTTCCCTCTTTCTCTTCCTCTCCCTGATTCAGTTCCAAAGATACTTGGCCAAGAAAACAAAAACAAAAACAGGCTTGTTTTATAAGCCCAAGAGGGTTAGAGATCTATTTTTCTCAATCTCTCTGTGCCACACTAGTAAATTGAGGGGAATATCAACACAATTTCTCAAATGGCCTACATATCAATTGTAGAATGAGAAATAACTTCCATAAATAGAGTTAGCTCTCTACATGGTTCTCAACTATTTTTGAATACAAATGATTATTTTGAGGGACAATCAACTTCAACAAAGACTCAGCAAAGAGAAGAACTATTTCAATGTAGTAAAGTTGGTTTAAAAAAACCCAGCAACTTTATACTGTTTTAAAACATCTGGGGGGGGACCCTTATTCCTAGGCTAATAATAGACCTAACAATCCTAAATATTTATATCTTGTATTTATATTAAATGGAATATTGATGTTGAGGAAAAATTGAATATCTGCTATTGCTTACTATTTATAGCAAAGGTTGTCAAAATATTAATTTTTCAATTTATTTCTAATTAATATAGTCAGAAAAATAAAATCTTAAGTTTAGGTCTGCATTATTTGGTGAGACAATTTGATTTGATTTTTTTTTAATTGCAATGGAAAGTGCCTGATATGCATGCACTAAGATAATATAAATACACTGGTAAATTTTTCAGGAATCTTTTCTACAAGCATAGTCTTCTTTCAGCTTAAAAAAGCATCATAGACACAAGCAAAACTTACATCAATTTAGTTTATACAATAAACACATTATCTTGAGGATAGTTAGGCACTAATAGATTCTATACTAGTTTTTTCAAACTTTGGGAGGGTCAAAACATATGTAGACTATACTGGCAGAAGGCAGTTTTTGTGCATTCACTCCTCTCATTGGATTGTGCATTAAACAGAGGGGGAAAAATGCATCTCTCAAAAACCATAAATCAATCAGAATAGAGCTGGAAATAACCTTGGAGGTCTTCTAGTCCAGCCCCCCGATCAAGCTGGAGAACCTATACCATCTCAGATAAGTGACTGTCCAGTTTCTTCTTAAAAACCTCCAGTGATGGAGCACCCATGATTTCTGAAGGCCAGCTATTCCACTGGTTAATTGTCCTCACTGTTAGGAAGTTTCTCCTTAATTCCAGGTTGCTTCTCTCCTTGATTAGTTTCCATCCAACTATATTAATGAATATTTACAATTCAGAAATAACATGTAAAAATAAAAGCCTATTTAGAAAATAAATATCTCAAAATAAAATTTTAGAAGTAGGAAAAAGAAACAATTGAATAGATACTCCATGATCTATTTTAAAACTTCAGTCAGTCTAAATATATGCTGTAGAAACAACAAAATGAATTTTAAAGATGGAAAAAATACAGCCATTGAAGATTCACTGTTCCTATCATTTACCTGCAAAACAGATTTTTTCTTAAGATTAAACCATGTATTCAAGAAACTGATGATTTAATATACTGTGAATATGATAATGCTAAATCTTCTGATATGCATTCATCATACCATTTTGCATATTATCACATTTTTGTCAAGTCTGCACATTAAAGCTTGAGTATGAATTTTAAAAATTCATGCATCATTATTTCTATTTCCTCCTTCCAAAGAATGAGAGGGATAAATGCTACTATATTTCAAATTAACAAATTATTTTCACAATTTTCAAATACTGTATGTAATATCATTTCTATCTTTATTTTAAATATAAAAACTGTATGATTTTGGAATGGCAATATATAGAATGCTATTTTAAAAAATCTTGGATGTAAATTAGGTTCTTCAGTACTTCAAATGATCACTTCTATAAGGAGTGAATTCAGCCCACACCTGGTGTCTAGGAAGAAGGTAACCAGTGTCAATTTGGTGAAATGCAGTAATACAGGTCACAGAGTAACTGCATTCAGTCATTCCCTTAATCAGTTGATCTCTCTGCTTAGTTATTATGATGATTACATAACAAAAGACCAGTTAGTTATTCGTGAAGATGTAATATGGGGGAACTTCGAGTGAATTTGCTGCATTCCTGAAGAAAAAGCAGGACTTGATTTTAAAAATCTTTTCACAATTGAAAAGATTGTGAAGCTTTGTTCACTCTTACTAAGATCAAAATGTTATTATTTAAAAAAGTTTGATAATAATGGTGATCGGGGCTCCCTGATCCAGGGCTCTTCAGCAGTGTTACACACCAGATCCCATCACTCTCAACTAGCACTATTATAAAATCTGTTTATTAGAAATTATGAGTCTTATGATATAATCTAATTTGAAGCGCCAGTTCGGAGAACATAGTAGTGATAGTCAGTATTTACCAAGTTCATTGTGCTTTCCTGATTTTAGCACCCTGAGCACATCTTAACAGTTGGTTTATTCAATAACCTATGGTTAAATAAACCAAGCTCGATATGATATATGAATCTAATCTTAATGCTACAGCTAATTAGAAAACAGTGTTCTATAATACAATGGTCATAAGCAGTGTTGGGATTCAAATATGTGAATAACTGGTTCTCTGTGTGGATGCCACTTCTGAAAGTCCATTCTGGGCCTGAGCAACAAAAAATTAGCTACTGGTTCTGCCGAACTGGTGCGAACTGGCTGATCATAAGTTCATCTAAGACTGTAGATATCAAAGGTTCAAACCTTGATGAAGGTACCTTATCTCACAGGAGTTTCATGACAACAAAGAATATGGGATAATATTTATATTCAAAGAAATCTCAAATACATTAATATCATTCAATTTATTGACTTAGTTAAGAACTAATTTGATTTCAAATTGGGTAACAACTTGTGCCTGAATTTTAATACTGAATTTCATATATTGTTGACAGCCTTATATTTTCAGGCTAGCCACAAGAGGGCACAAAAGGGTTTTTGTTGTAGTCTTGATTTCTTTACAGTATGTCTGTATGTCTGTATGTCTATATGTCTGTATACATACAGTATAAATATGTCCCTTACCTGTTATGCTGGGTAATAATATTATGAACATTTATAAAACCAATGTTAAATTCCCTGAAGCAGAAAGAATGCATCTACTTCTGTTTAAATGAATAGGAATTCAATAATTATGAATTTACTTCACTGATTTCAAGCTAAATAAATAAATGTTAGCACAGTCATATATATATATCCAATCAGAACTAGATTCTAAATACAATGGAATTTACTGCCAGGAAAAGGGAAATAGGAATATAGTTTTAGTTTGGGATCCTATTATTTGTATTCATACATTGCATATTTGATGTGCTATAATAGATTATAGAATTATTTGTAAAGATTCTATTTTTGAGGACTATATTACACATTCCTTCTGCCTGAAACCTTCAGTAGAACTTTCATAATATACATAATACCAGATGCTAACTCCTTTTATTGTAAGTCTAGAAGACAGGAAGAAGGTGGCTTTGGGCAGTGTTTTGTGTTTTTGTTTTATTATAATATTGTTCTAAAAACATGTTTAGTCTGTTTGATACACTGCCTACAGAAGATGGATGGATGGATGGATGGATGGAAGGAAGGAAGGAAGGAAGGAAGGAAGGAAGGAAGGAAGGAAGGAAGGAAGGAAGGAAAATTTCTTAAATAGAAGATCTTAATGCAAGAACAAAACTTATGCCCAAAATCAGCGGTTCTCAACCTTTTTTAGGTCACGACCCCCGATCTGTCAAGCACTGCGCATGCGCGGTGCTACTTCCTGCACTGCGCATGCGTGGTGCTGCCCCCTGCGCCGGCCGAGGCGTAGGCTGCCGCCCGTTTGGGGCAGCGGCAGGCAGGCCCAGGCGCTCCTAGGTGGCCGCGGCAGCGACGGTGCAGGGCGACCACGGGCTGGGCAACCAGCTGGCCCAGCCCAAGGGAGGTAAGCCACCCGCTGGGCCCCACGCACACCAAAAACTCTCCCTGTGCCTGCCGCTGCCCCACTAGCCTTACCTTCAATGCCGCCCGTTTGGGGCGGTGGCAGGCAGGCCCAGGCACTCCTGGGCAGCCGCGGCAAGCAGCAGCGACAGTGCAGGGCGACCACCGGTTGGGCCACCAGCTGGCCCAGCCCAAGGGAGGTAAGGCATCTGCCGGGCCCCACGTGCGCCAGCTGCCCTCCCTGCACCTGCCAGCCTCCCACCTCCCACCCCTGGCCCTCTTTTACTTACATTTTTAGTAGTTGCTCAGCAGGGAGAGGTGGAAACTTCCAGACAGCTCGCCTTCGCTGCAGACAACTTGCAGCACCGTTTGCAGACTGGGACTTTTGGCGGGCTCAGCAGGGCAGAGACAGCCTGGACAATTCCTATTGGCTTTTGAAAGCCAATAGAATTAGACTCTATTCAAGAGAGTCTATTCGATTGGCTTTCAAAAGCCAATAGAATAAGAGGGAGTAGCACAGCTAAGGAAAAGGGAAAAAATGGCGGACTGCATTGTTTGGCGACTCCCATGAAATGGTCGTTTGACCCCAAATGGGGTCGCGACCCACAGGTTGAGAACTGCTGCCCTAAATAAAAAATAGAACATACTTTTTTGATGGTTGTTTAACAAATAAAACATAAGCAAACAAAAATTTGATTTTAGCCAAAACAGACCATCCCACCTTCTGGTTGTGGAAAATAGAAAATGGTTCTTATCATATATGAAGATTTAATGCATAAAGCAATGATTTCTCAAAAGGTTTCCAGATGTTTTGGAATATAAATGGTTTGAAAATAGGAAAGTTATAAATGTTTCTAGAAATTCCATGGAATGTTTATATTATTTAAGTCAGTAGCAATATAGGTCACAATCTTGAGATAATGAAGCTGGCAAGTGAAAGCAACTTTCTTGGTATCAGATTCTGTATGTTGAGAGAACAAACCTATGTGTGGTATATAATTTGCCTGGCACATTCTAAAATTTCCTATTGATCTCAGTCATAGTAGGTAAGGTTATCACATTGCAGTATTAAAGCAAGAGTCCAAAGCCAGTCATCTGTTTCTGTATGGCATGGATACTGATTTAGGCCCTGAAAGGTGCATCTCTAAATATACAACCTTGCAGCAAAGGACAGCTTTTTGTAGCAAAACAGGTTTATGTTTACACTGGAAAAAAATAGAGAGAATGATGTGTAGCACTTTAACAATGATACCATTTTATTATAATGAAGCTTTTGTATATTAAAATATTTTAAGATATAGATTGAATAAATTCTTGGGGGGAAAAAGAAGAAAAAGGGTAGTAGTGATGACAGATAGGTTTGTTTTGGCCATATAAAAGCAGAAAGGCATATCTCCTGATCAGTGAATAATGTTATGATCCAAAAAAGAAAATTATAATATTTCAACTTGTATTGCTACCCAAAATTAATGTCTGGAAAGTTTCACCTCTCCAGTAAAGATTTTTACAGCATGCTACATTCCAATCAGGTTGGGGCTCTTAGAATTTCACCCATCCTGATTATCATCTTAAGGAAGTCTACTCTAACCCAAGTCACCAACAATCAACAAAATAAAAAAGCATTTTTAAGAAACATGAAAAATCTCAGAAATAATAGCTTGAAATAATCTGGGTTTAGTCAAACTGCAGGAATGAGCAGTAGGAATTATATTGTGACATTACAGAAAGATGAGCAAGACCCATAGTCATAGGGTATCTGAACACTTCAAAAATGTCAGAAGACCCAGCTCAATCAATAATTTTAGAAAATACTTTAAACATATTGATTGTGAAAAATGTCAGCAATACTCTGCCTAAATGTTCATTAAAATAAGTTATGATTTGTAAATATGAAGTGAGGAATAAGCAAAGCAGTAAGTATGAGAACCAATTTATTTGTGTTCATTTTTATGGCCACTAAGTTTCACATCTTTGGATTTTATTTTTAAAAAGAATGTTCTTTAATTGAAAAATAGACACAAGAAATTGGCACATTAAAAAACACTATCTTCCAGCACCAACTTTATGTTCAGTAATGTTTCTGGGAACTAGACAGGCCCCAATCTAAAAACAAAACAAAACAAAATACTGTAGATGTATCATTTCCTTTATTTAGAAACGTGCATCTAACTATGAAATAATTAGGATGAGAAAAAGCATCTAGTGGTGAGTTAAACAGGATGATGGGAAGAAGCTCCCTAGTTTGCTTTCTAATACATGGAAATTCTGTGATTGATCATGTTCACCATAGAAGTCATTTTATGAGGAGATAAGCCTGGCTTTGGAAGCCATTTTGCAATTTGTGATTTTGTGAAATTTCAAACTGGTACCTCAGTTTAAAAAAGCATTATCGTTGTACTATTCCCAGCAACAAAAAGTTGCAAATAATCCAATGCCTGAATAAAAATGCAAATTCTAACAACAGTTAGATAGTTGTGTGAGTATGGGAAAGGAAGATATACTTGGAAAATAAATTGTAGCATTTACCTGGTAAGTGATAGAGAAATATTAGATCTATATTAAAAAGACTAAACCACAAAATCATATTCAAATCAATAATATTAAAAAATGAATTAAACCAAAAGGATTATATGTGCTATTACCTTCCAACAGTAAATTCCTAAATCTCCGTAAGAGAAACTATAGAGAAAGGAAATCGCACAAAATATCCTTGGAAATTTAAAAGCATTCACAAAAAGAAATCTAAGATATAGGAACTCTCTTTCTCATCTTCAACCCCTTTTCAAGAACATTTGGCAGCAAAGTAATGTGATCCTGCCTGAGTGAAACCTTTTATTCAAAGACTGTCTCAGAGGACATGTTCTAACTAAAAGACTAGATGGAATCCGACTTGGAACAGAAGCTGATCCTTAACAGGATTTCCTTTTAATAGAAAATGCTATTTAATATTATTGATGTGGGTGTTACAATTTGCTTCAACATGTCACTTATTTGGAGAGCCTTATACATCCCTGGCTAAGAAAACTATAAAGAATTCTAGTATAGTTCTTTGACAACTCACCTAGAAGAGCTTTATTGTTGTTGCTCTTATTATCATTAAGTTCAAAGAAACAGGAAATATTTGCTCAAAAAATATTGGTTCCATGTGGCACAATATATGAAAAAGGGAAAAAAGACCAGACAATATGATTCTGTATGGTCTGAGTTTAATATACTATTCAATTTCATTATGGTTTAATTTTTTTTAATAAACCATTTCAATAGCATAATCTTTTTTTTATTTTATTTGGAAATGGACATCTATGTACATTCAGAATTAGATATAATTTATATCTATATAATTAAATTCAGTTTATTTTTTACTATTACAGTATTTAGCTCTGTTTTTTTTAAATTTTAAATACTTTCTGAATGGTTGTCTTTTTTCTTTTTCTCCCTTGGTAACTTAATACAACTGTTTTTTTCTTTCTTTTCTTTCTTAATATATGCCTTTTTAGAAAATTATTTAGGTATTAAATTATACAATTCTTTATTGCTATATAATAGCTATATCATTATAAAGTTATATTGCATTTTAATTTGTATACAGCATTACAAGCAAATAAAACATTAAATCTAATGCTTTTAAAGTTTAATCAAGTTATATTTAAATTTATTTTTTAAGATAGAGTTTGTGATTTACTTCACATTGCTTATAAAACTGTTGAAATGGTATAAATTTTGAAAGTTTCTCCTTTTTTTTTTTTTGCTAGCTTAGATTTCCAAATGAAAAAATCTTGAATAATGCTTGTTAATGCACAGAAGAAATTCAGCCACAATTCCTTTATGTCCTTGGAATGTTAGCTACGCCATGTGCCAAGAAGGATACATAGCAAAAATGCACCAAAATATTATTCCATTTTTTGCCTCACACATCAACATAATGGCTAAAAAATATTTTTGACAGCAACAAAGGACAAATATATACCATAACCTAAACCACAATAATATGCTTTTTAGTGGTTCATTTTACTGTGACCCCAAAAAAATGTTCCAAACTTATTTCAGTTGGACAAAGGTCATCTGAAGTCCCAAAAGACATGGTGAAACTGATCATTACATCATGATAACTGACTATTTAGTTCATTCAGCAACTGATGCAGATAGAATAAAATACTGATTTTTCTCCTACAATTTAATTTTATTTATATCCACCTTTATTATTTTTACAACTAACTCAAGGTAGTGAACATGCACAATACTCCATCCTCCTGTTTTCTCACAACACTGGGAGATGGATTGGGCTAAGAGAGAATGACTGGCCCAAAGTCACCCAGCTGGTTTAGGCAGGATTTGCACTCACAATCTTCTAATAACCATGAGACTATACCTCCAAATGGTTTAAGTTGCATACAGTTGTCATACAAAGATAAACACTTTTAAGCTTTAGTTTTTATATGTAATATTTCTTTTACCCAACATGGTTTTTTTTATAATCAAGCCTTAATTTTTGACCTATTAATTTATTATGCCACTACATAATTTATATACATTTGGTGTGTAAATGCATCCTGTTACTATTACTAGAACAATATTTCTGAAACTATTTTAGAAAGATGGACCCTAATGTTTCTGAATCTGTAAATTTGTTTTCTTATTCATTTGTAAATTTACAAATGATTTCCATCAACCTTATGAAATGTACCACAGCAAGAATGCAGCCAATGCAATATGTAAAGAGAATTATAGTAATCCATATAGATGATACATGATTCAACTCTGCTTTTTTTACCTCACTGCTTTTAGATGTTGCTGCAGGAAATAACACAGTGAGTGAAAAGAAAACTTAAAGGAAACCACATTTTATAAAATACAATTAGGTAGAATTATTTCCTGTCAGTTAAAGCACAAGTATGCAACTCTACCCTTACTAATAAAGCTAAATTAGAGAACCTGCCAGTCGGCAGCCAAGGAATATATATGTTCAAAATTTGAAAGAAGAAGACTAACAGAAGATATGATACTACTGGTAGTTTATATAAATATCTAAAGAATGTAAAAAACCCTGAGCTTTTTAAAGTGTATATGCAGCAGAAGTACAAATGTATATACAAGAAATAAATAAAACAAAACAAAACAAACATCTAAGGAATTGTTGAGGGAAAACAGATGTAGTATTGAAACTGAGTATTGGGAAAAATGTTTAGATAATAAAAATAGTTAATCAATGGGTATACTCTGCCCCAAACAGCAACAGATACCCTCTTGTTGAGTTTTTCAATGACCACCTGCTCAGGGTGATTAAGTGGATTTGTGTCTGTCTAGTAATTAGGACCAAACAATCTAGGATAAGGATTAGGGTATAATCAGACAATCACATTAAAATGCAACCCACCAGTTTGAGTTGACAGAAGAGCAGAAGCTGTCTCACCCCAATGGAACTAGCCTGCCTTTGGAAGATGCCTGCTACGAATCCTTTCTGCTGAAGAATTCAGGCCAATGGGGACTAGGAGAAGACCTTTTTTTTGCTATAGCTTGTCCCTGTGGAACACTATCACCAAAGATGAAGACTGATCCCAATCTTTTAGCCTTCTGGAAGGATATTAAAACTTGGCTTTGCCAGTTGGCTTGGGACCCCAAGGGGAGTGCTCATTGCTGGAGATGGTGGATGGGGTAAGAATATTTTATACCCATGCCATCATCTCTCAGTTTTGATTTCTTCTATAGTTTTATATTTTTAATTTGCATTATTTTTCTACTTGTCTTTTTATAATCTATAAGCTACCCAGAGTCAACTTATAGGGGAGATGGGTGGGATAAAAATTTAATAAATAAATAATAAAATATGCTGTCATAGTATTCATTGCTCAACTAGTAAGCTTCATTTTGTTTCTGTAACAAAAGGTGCTGTCATTGTCATTTTAATCTAGAATAATGTACAGAAAGCAACTGGTAGATTCTCCTGATGTTGTTCCCCTTCCACCTAGCATCATTGGACAATGAGAAAAACAATAACTGGAATAGGATCTGAGGTGCAGGCCACTCCCAAGTCGCAGATCAGGCATTGCAGTTGATTCATGGGGAAACCAAAGCTGCCTGGCCAAGAGGAAAGTCTCTCTGTTTCTCCTCCTGATGCATGCACAGTCATGGAAGGCAGAGGCTCCATCAAGAGGAAATGGGTCCTCATCTGCCAGGCTCCTAACCCCACAAATTGAAGATCTGGAAGAAAAAGAATGATCTCTCCCTACTTCACTGTCAAGGCTGAGAAGGATGGTAAGAGCAACGCCTGTAAGGCAGCCTGAAAATGTGACAGGTGCAGTAAGAAGAGGGTAATGAAATGGGAAAGAATGAAAGGGAGCAGCTTTTTACCCACCAGATTTCCAATCCATATAACCAGAAGGAAGATCTGATGGGGAAATATCCTGTCTTCAAATTTTCTGGCAACTGGAGGTCTAGCATTAAATATTAATTGAAGGGGGATACAGTAGTGAGCATTAGCTGTGAAACAGCAAAGAGAAATGTTCCTTTCTTTCTCTCTTATCTGCTGTCATCTCTAATTAGCTGCTGTTTGGACTGATCCAAGTCTCTGAGACTGACATCATTTGAAGATAGATACACACAGAAAATACAATTAGGGGGGGGGGAAAGGACCCTATCAAAAGCAGAGTGGTGCCAGAAAACAGTGCTCTGGTATAAGAAAGAAGGAGACATGGGCTACAAACATTAAGCAGATCCCAACCCCTGACCTAATAGTCTACCATGTAAGTAATGAAGCATTCTAGAGCTGAAATTGTACCACAGGAAAAGGAAAAACAATACTTTAGAACAACTAAAATGTATTTAATGTGCTTCAGTTGAAGGCTATATATAAGATAAAGAACAGGTCATCTAAACATGCTATGTCAGGATTAAGGGCTGCTCATGAAGATAGGCCTGTATCTGGACCTTGAGAAAATGTTTATTTTAAAAAAACATGTCATGGTAACAAGGTTTTCATACAGGCACTTGCCTTTTAGTTTATATGTACGGCATATGTATTTTGCTGAGGATTCTCAAATAATATTCTGAGAACATCTTTTGTTTCTTAGAAAGATAGCCCATTAAGACTTTTTAAAAAAGTGAAAATTAACTCATTGGTATTCTGGCCTTCATGTTGCATACAGCTTCAGAAGAACTTTATGTTACAGTATTTCAAAATGCCCTTACATTTAATATCATATATATAAACCATATGGAGTATTGGACATTCTTAATTGCCCTGTTTTATGGGAATTAAAGGCAGGCATCCCATTCTTGGAAAAGAGAAGAAACCATACAAGGGCATTCACTTTGACACACCCTATATATGTTATTATGTGAAAGAATACATTTGCGAATACACACAACATTCCTTCTCCACAGTATTTACATATATGCCCATAACATTGTTTAATAATTCTATACTATGTGTGACTACAATACTGGCAAATAATCTATAGGGAAGAAGTTATAATAATCAATGCAGGGGTTCTCAAACTGTGGGCTGCATCTCCCTGAAAGGTCATGAGGAAAATCTGAGGATAGTGCATATTAGGTGGGGCTTACGCATGCAAAGAATTCAATCTTGTTTGCATGCACAAGGTGACTGTCACCTTATCCAAGAAAAGTGGAGAGGAAAACCCTAATAGCTGTCCAATGGTTTATATGAATAAAGTTGATTTACTCCTACTCTGCCCAAATAAGCCAGTAGCCAGTTTGTTCAAGCAAAGCTTGAATGAATCAACCCCTTAGTGTGCATCAACAAAGCTGGATTGCTATCACAACTCTTTTCTGCTATGTTTGAAAAAAGAGGGCTCCAAAATCAGGATTTTCTGTAGCTGCTTCTTTGAATACTGAATTTGAACCCCAAACAAAAGTTGAATGAGAAATTTGAGTAGTTACCACAAAAAGATTATCTAAATTTCAGGAATTATGCAAAATTAAGGAAGCACATCCTTCCTATTAAAAATATGGTTTTACTTAATGCCTCAAAGATTTCATTTTGCAGGAATCTATCATTTCATTTGATGTATAGATTAAATTATACTTATAAATTTATAGATTACATTAAATTATTAAGTGTATGTTTATTTCTTGCCAAACCCTAACCTCATTGAGATAATTACAGTACTTTGGTTTAGGTGAAGTAACACAATGTCAGAATCCAATTATATTTCATCTCTAGTTATCGACTATGGAAAAACCCCATTTCTGCCCCCTCTGGATTCTGCCATATTACAAAGGGGAAGGGGGATGAGCAAAGGGGTTTTATGGCTCTCACTTCTTTCATTACAACTTCAAAGGGACTGAATGTGGATATCACCAAAAGGACTAACCATAACAATAGGGCCCATCACCTTTCAGGTACTCCTCTCTGAAGTCTCCCTTCTGCCGGCCGTGAGGAAAAAGGGGGTGGAAATGTAATGCCTGGGATTGTCGCTGGAAGGACGGTGGGGTGGGGGGGCTGCTTGGGACCACTTAAAACCTTGAATGGGAGGACTTGGGCCCCAGGTCCTGTCTAGAATGCCTGCAACCATTTTCTCTTAATAAAGATGCCTGTTGGAAGACGTATTCCAGAAGTTCTGTCTTAAGATGCAAAGTGGGGTGGGTCCTTACATTAGACAGGACCTGCAGAATTAGTCCACTTGGAAGGGAGAACCTTGCTGGGGGACTTTGCAAAAATTACCATGTCAGACAACAGAGCAGGGAAGGGAGAAAACTCCCCGGAAAGGGAACTGCTGCCCTGACTGAAACCCTGCCAGATGTCGGGATCTGAGAGGTCAGATTCCTCAGGAGAAGAGGTGGTGGAGACATAGGACCACAAACTTTGGGCGTTGGAAAGAAAGGCGAGTGGGAAAACAAATCAAGAAAGGTGACCCTGAGACGGGGGGCCAACCAACCAGAATGGAAGCAGGAGATGAAGAAATCCCTGCACGCAAGTGAAGAGGAGGGGAGCTGGATCCTAGAGAAAGCTATCGACCTGATGAAGAGAACCCTCAGCTCCCTAGGAGAGGAGAATTCTGACCCTATGGCCGCCCCCAGCTCCTGGAGCCGCAAAGGGAGAGACACCGAGGGGGAAGTGGAACCTGCAGCCCCGGGGACATCTGCTGATCCAGTAGTTTCCCACTCCCCACCGACCCGCAGACAGCGATCTGGATGGAAGAAACTACCACTGACAATGAAGGCACCGATCCATTCAAAGACTCCCGCCACTGGAGGAGCTGACACGCTTGGGGTTTTTCCTAACCCAAGTCCTCAGCTACATGGAGGAATACGGGCGGCATATCCCCAGCGACAAAGCCCGTATCTGGATCGTGCAATCTGCCCTGGATGGGCCGGCCACAGATTGGGTGGTGAACTTGCATGACTCCAATGCCCCAGAGCTCAATGACTTCAACTGTTTCATGTCCTCTCTGAGAAGGTGATTTGAGGACCCCCTGGCTGATCGAAAGCCCACAAAAGGATAAAAACGATGAGGCAAGGCAAACGCCCAGTAGCCGAATATACGCAAGAATTCCGGGCCATTGCCAGCAAACTCAACTGGCTAGAAGACATCCTCCTTAGCCATTTCAAAGACAGACTAAATTATGACCTATATGACGGTTGCCTGCCCCGAGGGGACCCACACCAACTTGATGAATGGTACATCTTGGCAGAGGAAGCAGAAATCGACATACTGAAGAGGCACTGCCAAGGAAAACAATGGAGCCGCTCACCGCCTGAGTTGACACGTGAACCAGTGAAACCATCGGCTATGGCCAAGAAGCAAATGGGGTGTTTCAAGTGCGGGAGAGAAGGGCATCGGGCTGTAGAATGCCGCTCAAAGCCCCCCAGCACAACCCAGCCAGCAAATCCGGAAAGTCTCCAGCTAAGCCAAAAGAACCTGTCATGAGAATGATGGATGCTGTGGAATTCCCCACCTCTGCTCATCAGGAGGAAAGAACTCCAGCCTATACCGCAGGGCCGGTAGACGCCTCAGATGACAGCTCGGAGGGTGAACCCCTGGTAAGTGGACGCATCACACCCATCCTCAAGACAGTGACTATATTAATTCCCCCCATGCCCGAAGCGATGAAGGTGAAAGCCTTAATAGACTCTGACTGCACCCACTGCCTCATTAGCCCGATGCTAGTGGGGAATCTGGGCATTCCATCAAGGAGACTGGAACAACCAATCTCATTTGGCCAGTTAGATGGGTCCATAGCAGGGGGGTGCCAGCTACTCTAGACACCTTACCAATACACCTCTCCCTGGGCAAACATGAAGAAGACATAACGTTTGTAGTGACCCCAGACATGGAATGCCCGATGATCCTAGGGATGGAATGGTTAAAAAATGGAACCCCTGGGTGAATTGGAGGACGGCAGAAATCAAATTCCCAAAAGGGGACCCTATGGACTTAAAATCCCAAGGGGGGCTACCAAAATCAAGAACAGAAAAAGCATCCTTGGGAGAGGAAAAGAAATACCAGAGGAATACAGAGATCTTGCTGAAGTTTTCAGTCAGGAGAGGTTGGATGAGCTCCCCCCCCCAACTCATGGACTGTGCCATTGAATTCAAGCGTGGGGAAAAACTCCCAAAGTCCAGATTATACTCCATGAGCCCAAAGGAGAAGGAGGAAATGGAAAGATTCATAAAGAAAAACCTAGAAAGGGGGTTCATTGAGCCAGCCAAGCCTAAAGTGGCTGCCCTGGTCCTCTTTAGAAGGATTATTTATTATTATTATTTATTTAATTTCTATGCCGCCCTATTCCAAAGAACTCAGGGCGGCTCACAGCATGATAGAAATTACAATAAACACATATCTATAAAAAACCCTTAAGCTAAAAGAAACCAATCACTCCACAAACATACACAGAAACATACACTGGCTAGGGGCAAGGTGTTAGCTGCCCCAGGCCTGCCGGCAAAAGTATGTTTTAAGCAATATACGAAAGGTGAAGAGGGTGGGGGCGACACGGATCTCCGGGGGAAGTTGGTTCCAGAGGGCCGGGGCCGCAACAGAGAAGGCCCTTCCCCTAGGCCCTGCCAGGCGACACTGTCTGGCTGACGGGACCTGGAGAAGGCCCACTCTGTGGGCCCTAACCGGCCGCTGGGATTCATGGGGCAGCAGACGGTCCCGTAAATAACCTGGTCCAATGCCATGTAGGGCTTTATAGGTCATAACCAACACTTTGAATTGGGTTCGGAGACCAATTGGCAGCCAATGCAGCTCGCGGAGTGATGCTGAAATGTGGGCATTTCTAGGCAAGCCCAACACTGCTCGCGCGGCTGCATTCTGCATTACCTGAAGTCTCCGAACATTTTTCAAAGGTAGCCCCATGTAGAGAGCATTGCAGTAGTCGAACCTCGAGGTGATAAGGGCATGAGTGACTGTGAGAAGAGACTCCCGGTCCAAATAGGGCCGCAACTGGTGCACCAGGCGAACCTGGGCAAATGTCCTCCTCGCCACAGCCGAAAGATGATGTTCCAAATTTAGCTGTGGATCGAGGAGGACGCCCAAGTTGCGGACCTTCTCCGAGGGGGTCAAAAGCTCCCCCCCCAGGCTAATGGATGGATAGATTGAAATATCCTTGGGAGGCAGAACCCATAGCCACTCCGTCTTGTCGGGGTTGAGTTTGAGCCTGTTGGCACCCATCCAAACCCTAACAGCCTCCAGACATCGGCACATCACTTCCGCTGCTTCACTGAAGTGACAAGGGGTGGAGATGTAAAGCTGGGTATCATCAGCATACTGATGATATCTCACCCCGTGTTGTCGGATGATCTCGCCCAGTGGTTTCATGTAGATATTAAACAGCAGAGGGGAGAGGACCGATCCCTGAGGGACCCCACAAGGGAGGAACCTAGGGGTTGACCTCTGACCCCCTGCCAACACCGACTGCGACCGACCAGTGAGGTAGGAGGTGAACCACCGCAAAACAGTGCCTCCAACCCCCAACCCCTCCAGTCGGTGCAGAAGGATACCATGGTCAATGGTATTGAAAGCCGCTGAGAGGTCAAGTAGCACCAGGATAGTGGATAATCCCCTATCCCGGGCCCGCCAGAGATCATCCGTCAGCGCGACCAAAGCAGTTTCCGTGGAGTAGCCGAGCCTGAATCCTGACTGTTGAGGGCCCAGATAATCGGCCTCATCCAAGGACCGTTGGAGCTGGAGTGACACCACCTTCTCAACAACCTTCCCTATAAAGGGAAGATTGGAGACAGGACGGTAGTTGTTTAAAACAGCTGGGTCCAGGGAAGGCTTCTTGAGGAGGGGGCGCACAATTGCCTCCTTGCAGGGAGCCAGAAAGGACCCCTCCCTCAAAGAAGCGTTGACAATCTCCTGAACCCAGCCCCGCGTCACCTCCCTGCTGGCCGAAACCAGCCAGGAGGGGCACGGGTCCAATAAACAGGTGGCGGAGCTCACAGCTCCAATGGCCTTGTCGACTTCATCAGGTGCCACCGGGTCAAACTCCTCCCACACAACAGGATCAAGACGAGTCCCTGTCATCTCGACTGAATCATTATCAGCCGATGGCTCTTTACGCTTATGCATGGATTATAGGTCCCTGAATACAATCAGTGAAAGCAACCTATACCCTCTGCCCCTCATGAAGGACATGTTGTCACACCTCTCGAAAGGGAAATTTTTTTCTAAACTAGATCTAAGGGAAGCTTACTATTGTGTGAGAATTAAGGAAGGGGATGAATGGAAAACAGCATTTAACTGCCCCATGGGGTGCTACCAATTCAAAGTCTTGCCATTTGGATTACAAGGGCCCCCCGCAGTATTTATGCAATTAATGATGTTCTAAGGGAGCACCTATTTAAGGGGGTCCTGGTTTACTTAGATGACATTCTTATCTTCACCAAATCAAAAGAGGAACACGTCAACCTAGTCAGAGCAGTTTTAAAGAAACTGTGAGCCACCCACCTATACGCCAAACTCTCAAAATGCAAATTCCACCAGGAAAGGATAGACTACCTAGGTTACCACATATCCCCACAGGGCATTGAAATGGACCCAGAGAAGGTCAGAGCAGTATTAGAATGGGCACCACCCCGCACAAGAAAGCAACTGCAAAGTTTCCTGGACTTAGCAAACTTTTACCGCCAATTCATCCCCTCATTTGCCCAAATAGCCCTGCCCCTCACGAACTTACTAAAAATGAAGGTAGCATCCTCAGTAAAACCTAGCCAGCTACTAACATGGACAATGTAGTGCCAAGCAGCGTTTGAGAGATTAAAGAGACTTTTTTCTGCAGAAGCAGTACTGAGACATCCAGACATGGATAAACCCTTTGTTATACAGGCGGATGCAAGTGATGTGGCAGTGGGGGCTGTACTATTACAAGAAAACGATGAAGGGGTATTGCAACCCTGTGCATATACATCCAAGAAACTCATGGAAACGGAACAGCATTTGCCCGTGTGGGAGAAAAAGGCATACGGGATACATTGGTCATTACTCACGTGGCACCAGTTCCTTGAAGGCAACAAAATCCCTTTCCAGGTGTGGGCAGACCACAAAAATTTGGAAGCCCTGAAAACACCCAGGAAACTCAACCCCAAGCAAGCCTGCTGGTCCCAGCATTTTCACGTTCCAATTTACACTCAAGCATTATAACAGCACGCGAGCCATCAACTCTAAACCGATGATGGTAGAATCACAACTGGCAGTGCCAGCAACCATCAGAGCCCAAGCTAAATTAAAATAACAGCTGGGCAAAGAGCACAGGAAAAAATGTAATTAAATTAAATATAAAGAAGAACAAATTAATGACAACAGGTAGAACAATTAGAATTAACAATGGAGATATCAAAGATAACTTTTGCCTTTTAGAATCAACCATCAACAGTAAAGGAATAAGCATTTAAAAATTGTGCCACAGGCTAGCATTTGGTAGAGCAGCTATAAATTCAAATTTGAGATATTTGACAAAATGCAGGTATTCAAATGTTGTAACATGTCTATACTTACAAAAATTAAAATTGTACACAGTATTCTCTATGACACTTTAGGGAAGCAAAAGTTGGATTTTAAAGAAGCTGGATAGAAAGAGTATTGAGACTTTTGAACTTTGGTGTTGGAGAAGACTCCTGAGAAAATCATGGACAATCAAGAAAATAAGCCTATAGATCACTGAACAAATCAATCTAAAGTTCTTACTTGAGGCACAAATGATCAGGCTCAAATTATCCTACTTTAAACACATTATGCGAAGACCCAACTCTCTAAAAAGAATTCTAATGCTGGGAAAAGTGAAAGTAGGAGTTAAAAGAAGAGGACGACCAGCAGCAAGGTGGATACTCAGTTTCAGAGCTGATGAGTACACCATTGGTACACATAAAAGAACAGGTTGGGGATAGATTGCGTTGGAGAAAATCTATGTGATTGTTAGGAATCAAAAAGTACTTGAAGGCAAATAATTAATCAATCCAATACCATTTTTGCTTATTTGTAACAATAACTATTCACATAATCATAATTATTATAATTTAATCAAAAGAAAAAAATAAGTTTAATCATTCTTAAATAAAATAAACATTTTCATCAACAACTTGATTTTCAATTTCCATGAAAAAATCAAATGGGCAGAAAAGCATCAATTCACCTCTGTATTTATTTGGGATGGAGGTTGTCGGGTATGAAACAGCAGGTCCACATGTGAAGGTCCAATTAAATTGATTTATTGCTACTCATGCCTATGCATAGAAATCTTCTCAACTAACAGCACCTGCTTGAAGTTAAATAAGGGTCAACAGAATTCAAGAGAAGTTGGACTTAGTTTGCTTTCTAAAATAAGGATTCTAGGCTGATCCCTCTTTTAACTTTATCTCCAGGTTCTGCCACTCCTTCGCCTACATAATTGCTGTCTACAATTCAGTTAGACTTCCATTTTAAATATGTTCAAGACAAAAAAAAGTGCTTGATTTTTGTTAGAAACTACTCGGTTCCTTTATGGTATTTAGTTACTGCATTCATGACATACAGTGGTTGCCTTAGTAATAACCTTGTAGTTTAATCTGTATTCTTAATAAATGTTGGAAAAACAGCAACACTGGGTCTAGAAATGCATAGTGGTTCCTACATCCAAATGTAGACAGACTAAAATATTTAAGCATAACCTTAGTTTTATAAATTGTATTGCACTGTGGTTAAATATCTGCCATCCTATCATGTGATTTCCAGATATAAAATGTGCCTGGAAATGATAATCTGGGGCTGGGAAAATAATGGGGAGAAAACAGTCATATTTTCTCCTACACAATGAATTTTTTTCACCAGGAGAAAGGAAAATGAAATGAGCTAAGGAGCTGTAACAAGGTAATACAATTGAAGAAAAGAAGACGATAATGCTTGACTAGATAGTGCTTGACTAATCAACTGAGATTCAAGCAGTTTTGGCTGATGAAAAAATGGCATAGCTAGGATAGGTGGAAAGTTACTTTAAATCTATACATTCCTGGATAATGGGAAGATCAACAAAAATGAAGACAGTGTGCTGTGAAATCATGCCTATCTAGTGTAACAATCCCAAAATAGAGAAGGGGATCTGAAGAGCAATGTTCCACTAGCTTCAAGAGATTGCCAGCTAAATTTATCTGGACTTTGATTAATTCTCAGAAAAATCTATTATCACTACATTTCATAATAGCTTAGCTACCGGTATATGATTTCAGAAGAAATATTGCTTTGCAAACAGTAACTGCTGAACAGTAGAAGAATTAGAGTCACAAAGTCATTTTATTTTATAAATTTATTTTAATAGTAATCACACTAGCAAATGAAAGGAATGAGAAAAACTAAAGCCCTGACACTTGTCAGAATATAATTGGCAATAAAGGCAGGATCCAGTGACAATGTCCATCTGAAGAAAAAAAAATCTGTTAAGCAAGGCAACAGTGCCAGAATTATATCCCTGGTGGCCTAGCACAAATATTAAACTGGGTGATCTCACCAAAAAATCATGCGAGTACAAGTTGGCACAATTTGGAGACAGAACTCCCAATATAGTGCTTAAATGCATAGTTATTGGGAATGGGAGAGAAGGGGCAGAAGACAATTGGACTGGGATGGTGTTTTTCATAGAGCTCCCTACTGTCTAGGTGCAATTTGAAGCTACTCAAAGAAAAATGCAGCAACAAATGGAAGAAGTCACTGCTTTTAAAAATGAGCTTGCTCTTTTGGATGAGATGGATGGGGCTTAGGAATACAACCTTGGGCTGACTATTCATGTTTTACTGCAGTTCAGCTGTGGACTGGCTTAAGCAGTTAGAAACGTCTAGGGATGGGGGGAGGAGGCACTTCCAATTTCCTGATGGAGAATAGGCAGTGCTTGGAGATTGTATACAGCAGCGGTTCTCAACCTTGGGGTCGCGACCCCATTTGGGGTCGCACGACGATTTCGCGGGGGTCGCCGGACACCGCAGGCCGCTATTTTTTAATTTTTTTTAATTTTTTTAATTTTTTTAAATTTTTTGGCGCACGCGCCGCGCATGCGCAGATCTGCCCGTCGCACCAGAAAAAAAAATAAAAATAATTTTTTTTAAAAAAAATTAAAAAAAACAAAAACAAAATGGCGGCCGCGACGGGTGGATCCGCGCATGCGCGGTGCATGCGACGGGCCGATCCACGCATGTGCAGATCCGCCTGTCACGCCGAAAAAAAATAAATAAAAATAAAAAAATTTTAAAAAATTAAAAAAAACAAAAACAAAATGGCGGCTGCGACGGGCGGATCCGCGCATGCGCGGCGCGTGCGACGGGCTGATCCGCGCATGCATAGATCCGCCTGTCGCGGACGCCATTTTGTTGTTGTTTTTTTTATTTTTTTTAAAAAAAATTTTTTAAAAAAATTTCGGCGCGTGCCCGGGTCAAGGTCGCGGCGCGCATGGGCGGGGCAAGTGGGGTCTGAACCTGAGAAAGGTTGACAACCACTGGTATACAGTGTGTAAAAAACTGGTTGATCATTGTATTTTTTTTGTCTTTAGTAAAGCACTTGAGGGCATTTTAGACAAAGGAATAAAAGAGATGAGGTTTGATATGCTCTTGCTCTGTGAGCTTTAAGATATAATTCAGTGGGCATTTGAAACTCCTTGCCATTGCAAAAGGAGTTTGTTGTCAAATATATGGACTTTTCTCTTTCTTTCTTTTGAAGCCAAGAAGGGCTAACATTTTTTATAGACAGTCTGTTTGGTGTAGTAATTAAAGGCACTAGGCTAGAAACTCAGAGTTCTGGTTTTATTTTCAATAAAATTTTATTTTATTTTATTTATTTTTTATTTATTTTCAATAATATTTTAATATCAGGCTCATTTACAAAAGGAGAGAGGCTGAGACTAGAGAAAAGTTCAAGCTGCTGTCATAGTTTTTGGCTGTAGAATCAGTTCACATATTGAACATGCATAGGGTCCCCCCCCCAGCTTTTATTTTGAGAAGTTATTGGGGAATTAAATAATATTAAAGTTCTTTGTAGTTGAATTGTTTAATGCCTTTAGCTAAACAGGAAATGCAATGAACTGTTCCAAGTTTCATCTCAAGGTTACATTCAATAATACCCTTGCATTGCATTGTTGTTATTATGTTAATCTTTGATGATTTATCTTTACTGAGAAGTATTTAATTGACCTGTAAACACATGAATCCAAGAACTGGATACAGGTAAAAAACCCAATAATTTTAGAGTCCTACGGTCAGGACACCTTCACACCATGGTTGGCAATGGTATAGCTGAAAAGAAAATTCTTTCAGTAAGGTAAAAGTTTTAGTTCAATAAGCTAGTTCTTTTCAAGTTCCAAGTCAAGGAAATCTTTTAGAACTAGCAGTCTGAGTCATACATGATGAATGTACGTAGGATCTATGATAAATTGACTTTATATAAAAAAGTGATCTATAGAAAGGTGCAGAAGTGTAATGTTCTCTACTGGAAAAACAATTGTTGGTAGTTTACTATAAACAGGTAGACCTTGACTTGCAACCATTCATTTAGTAACAAGAGCACTAAAAAAAAGAGACTTATTACCATTTTTCACTCTTACAACTGTTGCAGTATCTCCATGATCATGTGATCAAAATTTGGATACTTGGCAACTGGCAACTGTCCTGGGGTAATGTGATCACTTCTTGCAACCTTTGCACAAGCAAAGTCAATGGAGAAGCCAGATTCATTTCACAAAGGTGTTACTAACTTAACAATTGTAGTGGTTTACTTAATTACTGCAAGAAAAAATCACAAAATGGGGCAAACCTCATTTAATAACTGTCTACTTAGTAACAGAAATTTTGGATTAAATTGTGGTTGTAAGTCAAGGATCACCTATACCAGCGGTTCTCAACCTTTTCTGGGGCTCGACCCCGGCCTGCATCGCGCATGCGCGGCGCGACGGGGCACATCGCGCATGCGCGGCACGACAGGGCGCATCACGCATGCGTGGCGTGACGGGGCACATCGCGCATGTGCGGCGCGACGGCCCACATCGCGATAGGGGAAAAAATGGCCAACCAAAAAAAAATGGCTGACCCAAAAAAATGGCGGGCCCACACCGCACATGCGCGGCGCAACGGCCCGCATCGCGATAGGGGAAAAAATGGCTGACCAAAAAAAAAATTGGCCGACCCCAAAAAAATGGCGGGCGCGCACCGTGCATGCGCGGCGCGACGGGGCGCATCGCGCATGCACGGCGCGACGGGGCGCATTGCGCATGCACAGCGCGACGGCCTGCATCGCAATAGGGAAAAAATGGCCGACCAAAAAAAATGGCGGACTGCGGTGCTTGGCGACCCCCGTGAAATGGTCGTTCGACCCCAAATGGGATCGCGACCCACAGGTTGAGAACCGCTGACTTATACCTAAGAGGTTAAGGGAAGCAATTCAGTTAGGATTCAGTGATGATAAACTATGTTTGCCTCCCCTTTACAAATAAATTTGCCCCCTCCATTTTGGCTTTAATATACACATGCCATTAAAGGCATTCAAAAAAGCAATCTGGCTAAATCTCTGAACCTCTAGATCTGTGGCAAAGCTGCATCATGTGTGGACTGTTCTCGGGTCGTTTGGTTGTAAAGAGAATTCAGATATTAAACAGTATACTAGGCCCAGATTGCAGAAGAAAACTTTAGGCTATCTTATATAATAGAACAATAATAATGTGTCTATTGAGAGAGGGAATCAGATTTCCCAGCTAATTTTAGAAAAAATTATGATTTGCCCAATAAAAGATAATGGGCCAGAAAATAATACTTGAAATATCAGGGAAGATTTACACCTACAGAAAAGAAAGTCTGGTCCCAAAACATCAGATGGTAAACTAACAAAGAAGTGCTACCGGTATTACTTTTTTAAAAACTACTTTCTATCTCCTAGATGAACATCTTTTTTGAGCCTGCCATGTATTTTTGGTTTGCAGATAATTGAGGTCACAAAGACATCTATGCCTCATAAAATAATCATTATAATTGTTAGTCTATTTTACCAATACATGGATATTAGTCCTTGAACACAATTGCTGATGTCCTCATGATAGTAAATCAGGGCTCTCCATCGGCTTACGCCTGCTCAAGGAGTAATGTGTGCTATGAAGTAAAAATGCTGTTTTACCATGCATCCAGTTTAAGAAAACAAAGCAAGACCATCATACACTCAGAAGTTGCTAAAAAGAGTTTTATAAAGTGTGGTCAGAATGCAGCCAGTTATGACCAATAGTTTAAAACATAACATCCAATAATTAGTTTTCTGGTGGCTATTACATAGATGTATTTTGTATATTAAAGTTAAATGTATAATTTATTACTGGGAGATTTGGAATTCATACAAAGTAAAAATATGAAAGAAAATTAAAATAAGTGAGGAGTTGAATGTAGTGGCAATGCAGAAGAACATTGTTATTTTAAGTTTAGTGACATGTTTTGATTTCTCCTTCATATTAAGAGAAGTCTAGAAGTTTAGAGGTCATTCTGAGCTAATTAGCTTGTTTTTCACTCTTGCTTGCTGTACCAAGAGGGAATCTTCAGTTTCAGAGCTTTTCCCCTTAATGAAATCTCACACTTTTGATTCAAATCCTCAGTATCATATGCTAGCCAGTCAAGGTGAGATCTTGCAGTCCTGACCAATACAAGGCCATGGTGTCCTGACCTTGGTTTTGATAGAAATTGCAGGGTACTTAATTGTTGGAAGCTTTTGCACATAACCTACAGCTGGAAACTGTGAAAACGGGCTTCTCTTAGAGTACCTCTGGTGTTGTTATTAAGGAGCTCCTGGCAGCTTGTAAGAGAGTGAAATTCTACCTTGTTTGGTATGTACGCTTTTCATGTTATGCTTTTAAATTTGTATACTTATTTTTAGAATAAGAAAACTAGGTAACATTATCATAAGGTTTGAATGTCTTACTATCACTGTCACTTTTTCTGGCTTTTGAAAAAGTTTTTGCCCACCAATTGATTACATCAGCTATATTGTATTTCCCCCCCCACTAAATAGTTCAGGATTATTACTTGATGATTGACAGCTACTATTGGGAATTTGCTATGGCACAATCACAAGAATATTGCACCAATTGATTTCCCTCTGCAGGGAACAGAAATTTGTGAATTTGGGATTTTAATACTGAGCTTTTGGGGAATGTAGTCCTATCCTTTGTAGTTTGACTCACATTCTGAGTATTTCAGTCATTTTTGTGATTAAAATCTGTCTCCAAAATATCAGGTGACGCTAGACCAGTGGTTCTCAACCTGTGGGTCGCGACCCCTTTGGGGGTCGAACGACACTTTCACAGGGGTCGCCTAAGACCATCGGAAAACACATATTTCCGATGGTCTTAGGAACCGAGACACCGCTCCTTTATCCGGCCACTGCCCTCCTCCTCTTCCTCCACCGGCTCCTCCATCTCCAGAGCGCCCTTCTCCAACAGCTCCTGCTCCTGTCACCGCAGCACCATTGTGCGCACCCCCGACACCGCCCTGGGTCGGTTCAGCTGCGTGGGCAGCTGGGCCAAGCCGAGCCAGGTCTGGGCCACTGTTGGCGCTGCTGCTGGGCTGCTCTGCCGCTGCCGCCACTGCTGGCTGAGCTGCGGCACCGATCTGATCCCCACGCCTCCTGGTTGCCTGGCCACACTCTGCCCCCAGCTACCCTCTGCGCTGTGCCGGAGCCTCCCCCATGCCGCCCGGCCCGCCTCCCTTGCCATTGGAGGCCACTTCGGCTCTCTGATGCCTGGCATGGCCCTGGGACTGGCAGGCAGGAGCGGCTCCTTCCTGGCTCGCCGGGCTCTGGGCCTTGGAAGCAGCCAAGCGACGGCGATGCCCATATGTGCGCCCAGCCGGCCAAGCCAGGAGGGGAGAAGTGGCAGCTTCCGAGCGGGAACTGGGGCTCCGGCCGCACCCCTCTCACGTGCGATGAGTCGGGGAAGGATCGTGGTGGTAAAGGGCTGCACGCCATGGAAAGGGGCTCCCACGACCCCACCGCTGTGATGGCGCTCAGGAGGCTGGAGAGGCGGGCAGGTCCCAGGGGCAGCTGGGAGAGGGCAAGAGGTGCTGGGATGGGGATGCTGCAGAGAGGACGGCCAGAAGCTCCGAGGCACACGGATCCTCCGCGCGGCTTCCGAGGCCCCGGAGTTGACGCTGCTTGGCTCTCTGCCAGGCTTTCCGCCAGAGCTGCCCCCTCCCCGGGCAATTGTGCAGAGCTGCTTGTGCGTCCTTGCCTGCGGGCAAGGCTGTGTGCCCAGGCTGAAACGCAGCGCTTTTCCTACCACTTCTCCTCCCGTTGGTCAAAGAGGCAGATGCGATTTCCCTTTCCCTGGTTCTTTTCATCTGCGCTGGAAAGGACAATTTGGGCTATTTTATTCCTTTTGCCTCCTGGCTTTCTATCAATTGAGGCAGATTACAGAGCTGTGATCCACTCCTGCGAACCGGCAACGGGGCACCAAAATCAAATCGTTTTGGAGCTGTAAGAAAGGATCCCAACAGGCTCAGACTCAATTCCGACAAGACGGAGTGGTTATGGGTTCTGCCTCCCAAGGACAATTCCAACTGTCCATCCATTACCCTGGGGGGAAAAGTTTTGTCCCCCTCGGAGAGGGTTCGCAACTTGGGTGTCCTCCTCAATCCACAGCTAAGTCTAGAACATCATTTTTCGGCTGTGGCGAGGGGGGCATTCGCCCAGATTCGCCTGGTGCACCAGTTGCGGCCCTATTTGGACCGGGAGTCACTCCTCACAGTCACCCATGCCCTTGTCACCTCAAGATTCGACTACTGTAATGCTCTCTAAATGGGGCAACCTTTGAAGAATGTCCGGAGACTGCAAGTAGTCCAGAATACGGCCGTGCAAGCCGTCTTGGGTCTCCCAAGACATGCTCATATCACTCCAGCTCTCCGTGAGCTGCACTGGCTACCAACTGGTCTCCGAACACAATTCAAAGTGTTGGTTATGACCTATAAAGCCCTTTATGGCAATGGACCAGGATACTTGCGGGACCGTCTTCTGCCTCATGAATCCCAGCGACCGGTTAGGGCACATAGGGTTGGCCTCCTACAGGTCCCGTCTGTTAGGCAATGTCATCTGGCGGGGCCTAGGGCTAGGGCCTTCTCCATTGCTGCCCAAGCCCTCTGGAACCAGCTTCCCTCAGAGGTTCGTACTGCTTCCTCCCTCCTAGCTTTCCGGAAATTGTTAAAGACCCATTTATGCCAACAGGCTTGGGGCATATGAGCTGTGCTCTGCCCCGGGCCTAGGAATGTCCATCCATCAGCAAATGTGAGCTGACTGTGCTTGTATGTTGTATGAATGTGATTAATTTTACTGTTATAATTTTATTATATTGTCTGTAAGCCGCCCTGGGTCCTAGGAGAAGGGCGGCATATAAGTTCAAGTAATAAAATAAATAAATAAATAAATCCCTCTCCCCCACCACAAGCAGTGTCAGTTTGGAAAGGCGCTGGTCCAGGACCCTTGGCTATGGGGACAGGCCGCCGGCAGCTCTGCTCAGATATGGGGGACAAAAAAAATGGCTGGAAGGGAAGAGAAATCATTTGAGCAGATTCTGTTTGGATAAGGCTTTGCGGCTCAAAGCGTTGGCATCAGTTTTAATCTGGATGTTTGTTTTCTTACCCCTGCGTGTGCGCGCCTGTGCATTTTCCCCGGCAGTAGCAAAAAAGGGAGGGGAAGGGGCAACGGGAAGCGTCCTTTGATACATTATTTGCACTCCCACCTCCCCAATCAGGCTTATTTGGAAACCTGGCTTCCTCAATCAGTCACCGGGGGCTAAAATATCTTTCCCCGTCGGGCATTATAAAGCACCTTTTCCTTCCTTCCTTCCTTCCATCTCCTTCCCTTCCCCTTCAATCTCTCCTTCCTTCCTTCTGTCCTTCATTCCTTCCTTCCCCCTTCAATCTCCTTACTCCTCCATCTCCTTCCTTTTCCCTTCAATCTCCTTCCTTCTCCATCTCCTTCCTTTCCCCTTCAATCTTCCTTCCTTCCATCTCCATCTCTTCCCCTTCAATCTGTCTCCTTCCTTCCTTCCATCTCCATCCCTTCCCCTTCAATCTCTCTCCTTCCTTCCCCCTTCCATCTCCTTTCTTTCCCCTTCAATCTTCCTTCCTTCCTTCCATCTCCATCCCTTCCCCTTCAATTTGTCTCCTTCCTTCCTTCTCCATCCCTTCCCTTTCAATCTCTCTCCTTCCTTCCCCCTTCAATCTCCTTCCTTCCATCTCCATCCCTTCCCCTTCAATTTCTTTCTCCTTCCTTCCTTCCTTCCTTCCTTCCTTCCTTCCCCCTTCAATCTTCTTCCTTCTCCATCTCCTTCCTTTCCCCTCCAATCTTCCTTCCTTCCCTCCGTCCCAACATTTTTGAGCAAGGAAGAGTAAGCTTCACCAGTGAGCACTGCTATATTGTTTTTGTAATTAATCACTATTCTTTAATTATGTTCAATTCGTAACAATGAAAATACACCCTGCATATCAGATATTTACATTACGATTCAAAACAGTAGCAAAATTACAGTTATGAAGTAGCAACGAAAATAATTTTATGGTTGGTGGGTCACCACAACATGAGGAACTGTATTAAGGGATCGCGGCATTAGAAAGGTTGAGAACCACTGCGCTAGACACTAACATCCATAGCCTTCTCTACGCTTAACATTTCTAAAATCAGCGAGGGTATGTCCCATGGTAACCCACCCTGCGAATGAATCAACCACCGGATAACACACATCAGCATAAACGAGGGCATCGCTTAGACGTTCCAGAGAACGCTGGTGTCTTCTGATCTGCTTTGCGCACGCGCTAACTATGCTGAGAACTACAAATCCCGGTATGGATTGTGCACCTTTACAGCCAATCACAAACCTTTTAAAAAAATAAAAAGCTAAAACGCAGCCTTGTATTCGGACGGCAAGGTATAGCACTTTCCCCCCTTTTTTTTAATTCCACAAGGGCTGCAGCACACAAGTAACCTAAATTGGCACAAGGAAGATATGGTTCCGTCACGACCAATAATTAAGAGGGTTCAAGACCTTTGGTAAAAAGGCAGAACAGAGTCCGGCGGCGCTTTTTTCCCGCGCTTTAAAGAACAGAAGTTGACTCGCGCCTTCTTTCGGTTTCCTATTTCATTCGTTCTCCGACTTCGCCGAAGCATGTCAATCAGCAACAAATTCGCTTGGGAGATAGGGGCGGGCTGAGAAGCCAAGCCCTTCGGTGTCGCCCCACCCTTAATCCCGCCTCCCCTTTCCTTTTTGCTATGGGGAGAACGCGGCCGAGAGAGAAGGGCAAAAACGGGCCCCTTCGCCTGGTTTCTTACCCCTAGCGCCTGCTGGGGGGCCCTCAGACTAGCCGTTTTCGGCCTTTGCCTACAAGCTGACCTGCTTTCAAGTCTGGATCCGGCTCCAGCCTAGCACCGCCCTCGCTCCTCCCCTCGCCTTCCCTCCCTCCCCCCCGCCCCTTCTTCTCCTTCAGGCCAGCTGCCGCTTGCTTCCCTTGGATCCTCAGTAGGGGGTCAGCCTAGGCATCCCCGGGCCCCGCCCTCCTGCCTCCTCTGCTCCCTCCCCCCCTTCGTCCGGCTCTAAGTTGTCAATCAGGCGCCAGGGCTGAGATAGGCGACGGCAGCGGGCGGAGACGGGCAGCTACGCCACAGCCCAGCGGCGGCCATTCGTGGAAAAATAGGCCGACCTGCTCCTCCCAGCTCCGGCAGCGACCGGCCTTCTCTCGCCGCTACTCCCAGCACCCCGCCCTCCGTCCCTCCCCTCCCTCCTCCTCGAGCCGCGCCTCAGCGGGCGTTAATGCGGGATGAGCGGTACGTAGCCCCCCTCCTTCCCTCCCGCCTCCGCTGCCTTCCCGCGCCATCCCACCCAGCCGCCTCGTTCCTCCCAAGCCCCTTTCTCTGCCCTCCCTCCTTTTTCTCTCTTCCATTCCCTTTTTCTTTCCTAACCCTCCTCTTGTGTACATCCATCCATCCATCCCTCCTTCGCTTCTGTTTCCTCCCATTTTCTCCTCCCCTGCACCTCCCTTCTCCTGCCCCTAAAGCATCCTGGGCCACTCAGTAGCCGTGGATGCTTTAGGGGCAGGAGGAGGGGGAGGGCTGTGGGTGGTTTTTTTCCCCTCTGCCTTACAGTCTCCGATAGCAGAAACCAATCAAAACTCCCCTTTCTGGGCGTTCATCGCCAGCCCCTGTAGGCCGGGTTTAAAACCACGTTTCTTAAGTGCCTGTTTTCCACTAGAGAAGTGGACAGTAGCTTTCAACTAGCAAAAAGCATGGAGGACCAGGGACCGGTGAGAATGTTCTGATTATTTTCTGTGCAAAAATAGGCGTGCAGGATGATGCTTAATAAATGTTTCTTTTTTTATTTTTTTGAAGATCAAAAGAAGGAGGAAACTATGCCTTCCGAGGGAGAGAAATCTCCTGAGAACAAAAAAACTGGAGCTTCTCAGGTAAAATGTCTAAAAGAGTGGAGGAAAACAAGAGAGAGGGAGGGAGATGGCAAACATTACTTACATGTATTTCCAGATGGGATAGATTTTTATCAAAATTTAGAGGTTCTTGAAAGACTTCAGAAGAAGAAGAAATTATTAGCTGAGTAGGTAATTTCCTAGTTAACACCTTTCTATAACTTTATGGTTAGGTAATTTTTTTAATAATATGTAGAATGCTGTTACTGCTACTCTTTTATAGTTTAGGTTCTAATACACATAATATTTTTGTTAGGATTCTCAGCCCTCCCCTCTGGCTCTGTTGGCAGCAACCTGCAGTAAAATAGGAACTCCTGGTGAGAATCAATCAACTGGACAACAGATTATTATAGATCCGAGTCAGGGTTTGGTTCAGCTTCAGAGTCAACCACAGCAGTTGGAATTAGTGACAACTCAACTTGCTGGAAATGGTTGGCAACTTGTTGCAGCTCCTCCTGCTTCAAAAGAAAACAACAATCAGCAAACATCTGTCATTTCAACTATAGCAAGTCCCTCCAATAGTAACAATGGAAATGTATCTCCCTCAAAAACTAAATCAAGTAATTCTTCTGGAGTAACTCCAGGACAATTTCAAGTCATCCAACTTCAGAATTCAGGTGGTAGCGTTCAGTACCAAGTGATTCCACAAATTCAGACAACAGAAGGTCAACAAATTCAGATAAATCCTGGTAATGCCACAGCTCTGCAAGATATACAGGGTCAGATTCAGCTTATTCCTGCAGGGAATAATCAAGCTATCATTGCAACTGCAAATAGGACAGCTTCTGGAAATTTTATTGCTCAGAATTTGGCAAATCAAACAGTGCCTGTCCAGATTAGGCCTGGTGTTTCTATTCCATTGCAGCTACCTATTGCTGGTACTCAGGCTCAAGTTGTAACTTCATTGCCTATAAATATTGGGGGAGTGACTCTAGCATTACCTGTAATAAATGTTGCAACAGGTAGTAGTTCTGGACAAGTTGTCCAATCCACTGATAGTGGGCTATCCAATGGAAACCAGCTGTTGTCCACACCTGTCACAACAACTTCTGTTAGTGGTATGCCTGAATCTCCTACTTCCACTTGCACAACCACAGCCTCCACAGCATTAACAGGCAATGAAACATTAGTTAATACTGGAGAAACAGGCCAGTATGCAAGCACAGCAAATAGTTCTGAAACTAGTACTGAAGAAGCTCAAACTACCACATCTGAAACAGAGGCACAAAATTCTAGTCAGCTTCAATCCAATGGATTGCAAAACGTACAGGATCAGTCAAATTCACTACAACAGGTTCAAATAGTAGGTCAGCCTATTCTCCAGCAGATCCAGATCCAACAGCCTCAGCAGCAGATCATTCAAGCAATTTCTCCACAATCTTTCCAGCTTCAGTCAGGACAAACTATTCAGGCTATTCAGCAACAGTCATTGCAAAATGTTCAGCTCCAAGCAATGAGTCCAACACAAGTACTCATTAGAGCACCAACTTTAACCCCATCAGGACAAATCAGCTGGCAGACAGTACAAGTCCAAAATCTTCAAAGTCTTTCAAATCTCCAAGTTCAAAATGCTGGGCTACCCCAGCAATTAACTATTACCCCTGTGTCTTCAAGTGGTGGTACAATTGCGCAAATAGCACCAGTAGCTGTTGCTGGCACACCAATAACACTTAATGCTGCTCAGATTGCTTCAGTGCCTAATCTTCAAACCGTAAGTGTGGCCAACTTGGGTGCTGCAGGTGTTCAAGTGCAAGGAGTGCCAGTCACTATTACAAGTGTTGCAGGTAAGTCCTATCCTTTTGCAAGCATTACAGTACAGTAGTCTTAACAGTTCATTTAGTGATTGTTCAAAGTTACAACCAATTGTTTTTCCAGGAAGAACTATTCATTATGAATAAATAATCCTAGAAAAACAATCCTGCTTATGAATGAGAAATGAATTAATGAGTTCCATTTTGAGTTGAGTTAGTAATACTATAAATAGTATAAGAGTCAGTCACCATTTCTTAATTAAGAAAGTGATCTACAAAGTATGGAAGAGATGCATTTTCTTTACCTGCATTGTAGATAATAGCTATGCATTTATATAAACATGGTCTTCTCTCTTTTGGTAAGAAAAATATTTGACTCAAAAGTTGACATTTTTTTAAGAGAATCAGATGAATTCTCTCTAAAAGAATTTATAAGAATTATTTTGTCATTTCTCCTATAGATGCAGTGATTAAAAACTTTATTACTTAATGTAAGTGATAGTTTTTTTAAAAATCCACTGCCAAAATATGGTTATTTATTATTACTTTGAGGAAAAAATAGTGGAAGAAAAGCATACATAATTTCAAGCACAAGTCATATTTGACTATTACATTTTAACTACATACATTCTTTCACTTTTTACATAAAGACATTATGTAAAAAGTTTATTTAGTTTTAGACTACAATACAGTACATTTTGATCTAGTAAGTAGTTTTGAATTTTATTACATTTCAAAAGATTGCTGATACTGTGAATTTATTATATAATGTGAATAATGATTGCTAAAATCCTCATCTATTCCTTTTTATTCTTAACATAGGAAGATAATTTTGGATTGAATGCAAAACAGAGATTTAATATCTATATTATATGTACCCATTCATGTTTTATAAGAATGTGACTAACCATGATTTTGCTTCTGCCTTGCCTCACTCCACAATTATTAAACATCTTTCAGAACTGTCTTTTCCATCAGTATATTGGTGAGATGTCTTATCAGTACAACACTGTCGTTTTTGCACATGAGATCCAGAAATTCATATGGCTCCCAGCCTTAAATTGTTCAGGAAACTATTAATAACTTGGTTGTTCTCCCAGGCTTTGGGTGACAGTGATTGGGAGGGCTTCTACATTTTCCCTGTTTTGTTTTGATTTGTTTTGAGTATTTTGCTCTTACACTCATTTGTATCATATGTTTTTTTCTCTTTTGTAACATTTATATACTTTCATATATATAGTGTTAACTGTAAGCTATCCTGAATAAATGAATGAATTAATGTCTTTCAAGCACAGTTTGAGTTAATCCTTTTTGGACCTTCATCTGTTATAATTGTACATAACAATAGTAAGCAAAAGCAACAGTGTTCTCTTACTGTATGAAGTAAGAACAACTTGAATAAAATTATGTACTTTTTAAAAACTATGTTAATGAACTTCAATAAAATATAACACTGTCTACAATATGGAATAACAATATGGAAAATAAGCTGTGTAGTCTCTCCTAACATAAAATGTGCTCTCAAACGTAATATAGATTTGAAACCATGTATGTGAAGTGAATACAGTAGAACTTTGAAGTTTTGCTCATAAGTGATAAGATAATAAAAAGGTAGACAGTTTGGCTTATTCCTTATAGGCCAGTGGTGGCGAACCTATGGCATACATACCACAGGCGGCATGCAGAGCCGTCCCTGTGGGCACGCATGCCATTTTTGGGTTCCTCCCCCTCTCCACACATGGGCAGTCCGGGAACAGCTGCAAGAGCTGGGTGGGGTGAGGGAACGTATAAAAGGAGCAGTTTTGGCAGGAGAGTGAGTGAAATCAGAGCCGCCATCTCCCTTCCGCAGTGCAGCCCCATCGGCGTGAGCGGAGACGGCCTCGGGACGGCCGGAAAGGAGCCCTCACCTGGTGCGGGTTCTGTCTACAGGGTGGCTCTGATGGGGCGGTGACAGCTGCTCTGAGCCCCTTGACTAGCCAATCACACAGAAAAGCAGGAGATGGCGGTGGTGATCCCTGCATCGCCAAGCCCGTGCAGCCGCAAATCTGCAAGCAAAGCTGTGCCGACCATCCTCGCGCTGGTGGGAGCAGTGGCGGGGGAAGGTGAGCTGTGGCAGACGCCCTCCCCTCCCCGCCCGGAGGTGCACATGGGACAATGCGGCAGCAGCGGCAAAGGGTGCCTGCATGCCAGATCCTGTGTTCCCCCGCTGCCACCAGCGCGAGGATGGTCGGTAGAGCTTCGCTTTCGGATCTGCTGCTGGCACCATCGCCCCCCCCACACGCAAAGGCCAGCTAGCGAATGGAGGCCGACGGTGTCCGTCAGCAGCGACATCATGCTGGCTGTCCTGCATAATGGCGGACTGGCCACAGCCCCATCGGCACGGGCGGAAATCGCTCTGGCTGCCCCTCCACCTCCTGCTTCCCTGCATGGCTGGCCGGTCAGAGCAGCAGCAGAAGCCTACCCCATCAAATCCGTCGAGTGGATGCGCCCAGGCTGGGCAAGGGCTTCCTCCCCCCCCATAAATAGGAGAGAAGTAAAACCTCTCTTATTATGGCTTAGTTCACAACCATAATAAGTTGCTCCTCGCACATGAGCTGGGTTTGTACCTCGACCTAGATTTTTGGGTGGAGGGGGGGGAAATAGCAAGCCCCTGGGTACCAATGCAGCAAAAAGATTAATGGGCTGCTGCGACTCGCCTCTTGTTCCGGCCGCTGCAGATGATGGAGCTGCCAGCACCAGGCAGAAGAGCGGGGCCCTGAGACGGGGGGGGGGTGAATCTCACTCCCTGGGCTGCGAAGTGTAGAGCAATTGGGGTGGGGTGCAGACAACATGCGGGCAAGAGAATTGAGAATGAGAAAGACGCGAGCGGAAATGGCTCCAGGACACTTACCTCAGGGCTTAGCTCTCCTGCCTGGCTGCTAGGAAAAAAATTCTCGGGAACAAAGGTTTTTTTTATTATGATTGTGAACTAAGCTGTAATAAAAGAGGTTTTACTTCTCGCAGATTTATGGGGGGGGGGAGGAAGCCCTTGCCCAGCCTGGATGCATCCACTTGATGGATCTGATGGGTTGGCTTCTGCTGCTGCTCTGACTGGCCAGCCATGCAGGGAAGCAGAAGGAGGTGGAGGGGCAGCCGGGGGTCTGGAGCTGCCTCGGCTGCTCACTAGCAGCCCGACACAGCAGATTCGTGCACCAGCTGCCCCTTCTGCTTCTCTGCAGGGCTGACCAGTCAGAGCAGCAGCAGAAGCCACCCTCGTCAGATCCGTCAAGTGGATGCGCCCAGGCCGGGCAAAGGCTTTCTTCAGGCTATCCCAGAGCAATTTCACCTGCGCCAATGGGGCTCTGTGGTCAATCCGCCATTATTCAGGACAGCCAGCATGCTGTAGCTGCTGACGGACACCGTCAGCCTCCAGGCGCTCGCTGGCCTCTGTGTGTGGGGGGGCTGATGGTGTCAGGCAGCAGCTGCTCCAGCCCCTGCCTTGCTTTGCCCCGCGGCAATTGGCACACTTGCCCTGCCTATTCTCGCCTCACCCCACAGGACGAGCCTTTGGTCCACCGCCCCACCTGCCAGAGACCCTCTGGATTTCCCCTAACCCTGCCCGTCCCCTACAAATGTCCCTCCCCAGAAACACCATCGAGGTGGTCACACCCACCGTGGCCACGCCCACCCAGTCGGTTTTGACCACTGAGGTCACGCCCATCTAGCACGCAGCGATAAATAAATGGGTTTTGGGTTGCAGTTTGGGCACTCAATCTCTGAAAGGTTCACCACTACTGTTATAGGCCTTTAATGGTGGTATATTGTTTTTGTCCTTTTGATTTTTAATGACGTTGTGCTTCATTACTTTTTAAAAGTTGAATGCTATATTGGAAGTTCTTAATATCAAACAGCAAAGAGGAGTAATTATTGAGAGGGTAGGAATCTTTAATAATGCAGGATTTCATAAATATAGCTAGAACATATAAATTAATAGATAAACATTAGCTACAGCCACAGTGTTTTTATAATTTCAGGCACTGACTTGCAGCAAAGTTCTTTAAAAATACTATGTATATCTTTTAATATAGACAGATTTCACAATCTGAGAAATCTAAAGATTTGAAATAGAGAAATGATTACTTACCAAGAATAACAATAACAACATTAAGATCATGCAGTATATTTTATGAATCTAGGTCTTTAAATATATTCTGGTTAGTCTGATTACTATAAATTTGCTGGTTTTAAATACTTTATACAAAGATCATGTATTCATTTTCCTAGAGTTCCATTAATTGGCTAAACAAAAAGTATAAATGGTCTTTGATAATAATGCTAAGCATTCTATCTAATTAGGTATAAACTTCTAATATTTTACTCCACATGAATAAAGAGAATCATTTCTCAGACAATTCCAGTAAATACAGTAACACAAGTCTCTAAAAAAATGATATTTTAAATTGCTAAGAGTACATTTTTCACTACTCATCTACTTAAAAAAAGCAATGCAATAATGAGAAGGCTTACTTGAAGTTTTTCAAATTAGTTTTAAATTTGATATTTAGCAGTCTGAAATTATAATCTATCATTACCCCATAGCCAATCATTTACTATTCTCAGTATTTTCCATGTGTAAACAAATTACTTGATTTCTTAATGTGCTTTGGTGTTTGTTGCTTATGTTGATTTGTAGTATATTATTTTCTCTCTTCAGATTTCAGTGCAACATTATAGTTTTAACCAAACTAATTGTGATGTTGAGTGGTGTCTTAAATGTTCAAATTAAATCAATTGGAGAAAAATTCAAAATTATCATAAGAACATATTGGAAATTATTGGAAATGGAAAAAGATTAGTGTCCATCCTTGTTCAATATAAGCATATAGTTGGAGCACTCTGTTTTCCATCTTTTATTCTACATAAGAATGTTGGTAGCGCTTCTTATTTCATAAATTATTATATGCAAATAGTCTTTGACTTATGATCAAAATTGAGTCCCAAATTTTCGTTACTAAACAAGACAGTTTTTAAGTGAGTTTTGCCCCATTTTATATCTGTCTTGCCACAGTTGTTCAGTGAATCACTGAGGTTCTTAAATTGGGAACATGATTGTTAAGTAAATTTGGTTTCCCCATTGACTTTGCTTGTCAGAAGGTCACAAAAGTTGATCACATGCCCCCAGAACACTGCAACCATCATAAATACATGGCAGTTGCCAAGTATCGAAAGTTTGTTCACATGACCCTGGGGATGCTGCAATAGTCGTAAGTATGAAAAATGGTCATAAGTCACTTTTCAGTGCCTTTGTAACTTTGAACGGTCACGAAATGAATGACTCAAGGGCTACCTTGCTATAGCATCTGTCTAATTTTTGCCTCTCTTCCCATATAACTAATATTTGAAGTGTGAAACCTCATGGAAAAAGAATTGTTCCTGGGAACATGGTTTAGGTTTAAACCATGTCTACTAAAAGATTATATAATAACAATATATGTCATTATTATATATTATTTTTCCAACTTTCCAAATACTGTTCACGCATGTAAGACCAACCTTACAAAAGATACCAGGTTGAGAAAGTATGATCTGTGACAAAGTGACATTATATTTTAAGGGAAGCTTGTTCCATTTATATTAAATCACCTTGGAATACACTGACAGAAATATATTTAAATTAAGTACACTAAGATTCTATGTGTAAAAAAAATTCTGAGTGGTGATTTTGGAAAGGTGAATTTTTTTTTTTTGCAAAAGATATTTTATCTTTTGTTATGGCAAACAGATTTTTAATTTGGGGTATAATTTAGAAAGAAATGCAGTATGATACAGTTAAGCTCATTACTTTTAAAAATGTACTGTGCAACTGTCATGTGCAGTTAAAGGCCTTTGTATCAATTGGTGTTAAAAAAAAGTTATGAAATAGAATTAGGGACTAGGTGATCAATTTTGTCACTGAAATTCAAGAAGTGTCTACATTATTTATATTTTACTATGGGTACTTTACTATACATTACTTTACTATGGTTGGTTTTTAGTTTAATATTGAGCATGAGATTGAAAACCATTTTCATCCTGAAGGTTGAACTAGCTATTATCCATGATGTTAGACAACACAGATGGCATATATCTCACTGTCATACATATATCTTTCTCAGTGCTGCTTCTTTTGCTGATACATAGAGATACTTACTTTATTGGTGCTGGAATATAGAACAGCATACAGGTTTAATCTGTGTCAGGTCCTTCTTAATCCACTGAGTTATATTTGGGCTGTAGCTCAGAGAAGAAACTGCTTAGTGCTTTTAGAGATTGAACAATTTTGTTTGGTGAAAGCTGGATCTACTATTTCTAAGGAATATATTATAGCCTTCTTAATTCCATTTTTTCTGGTTAAAAATCTATTCATACATTATGAAAGTATAATTAGAGAATCATTTTGTAAAAAAAATCTTTAAAACTAATTCAAAGTAAATTTTAAACCATCAGTCCATACATTCTTCCATTTATTTATGTTATATACATTTTTTCATTCATTATACCATAGAACAGGGGTTCTCAACCTTGGCAACTTTAAGACTTGTGGACTTCAACTTCCAGAATTCATCAGCCAGCTTTGCTGGCTGAGGAATTCTGGGAGTTGAAGTCCACAAGTCTTAAAGTTGCCAAGGTTGAGAACCCCTGCCATAGCCAGCTACCTGGCTCCTCTGCCTGAGTACACATGCAGGGAGAGGCACTGCCCACCTTGGTAAGCCGCGGTCCACCCACAGAAGGAGGATGGAGGAGGAGGGCTGGCCGGGACAGATGCAATGCTGTCCACGGGAGGAATCTGACCAGCCCAACCTGGAGGGGGGAGAGGCCGAGGAAGCCCGAAGAGAAGCAGGCGTGGTGCTCGGGGGTAGTCGCTTTCCCCCCTGTGCTCTGCAGAAGGGCTGGCTGGCTTCGGCATCACCTGGGCAAGTCTGGCTGCACATCTGCCTAGCAGCGCTGGCGAGCCTGGCCTTTCTTCCTTCTCCCTCTCTCTCTCTCTCCCTCTCCCTCTCTCTCCCTCCCTCCCTCCCTCTCTCTCTCTCTCTCTCTCTCTCTCTTTCTCTCTAGGTCTCTACACCCCTCCAGAGATGCAGGACCTTTTAAGTTGATTTGCCCCTGGCAACTAATAAACCCAAATGGATTTCAGAAGGAAGGGGGGTTATAACTGTAGATCTGCATATTCCTCCCAAGCTCCTTGTCATCGCTTGGAATAGGAAGGTGTCTGAGGGTCAGAATAGGATAACTCCCGTGCAACCTCCTAATCTGTAGATTTCTTCACATTTCATGATATACAAAGATATTGAGAGGGATGAAACAGATGAAGAGATGTCTAGAGCGCTGCTAGCAGAAGACAGGATAAACTCAAATATTGATAAAAGCTGCTATTAAAGCTTACGTCATGGCGATTTGGAAGTACTTCTTCACACTAATTGCATCTGCATATAATTGCCCCATAGCCCTCTTTAAGGTGAACCATCTCCTAAGGAAGGAGGATACAGAAGTCTACCTGAGGGGAAATGCTGAGGAATTCGCTGTTTTTTCTGGAAGACAAAATTGCTGAGATTCACTCCCAGTTAGATGCCAGTATAATTGCTGGTCTGGTGCAGGTACCCAGGGTGGGGTTTTGTACAGCTATCTGGGAATAGTTTGGGTCATATCTTGAATTATAACTTTGTTTCATTATATAGATCAGTGGTTCTCAACCTTCCTAATGCCGTGACCCTTTAATACAGTTCCTCATGTGGTGACCCCCAACCATAAAATTATTCATGTGATTACCTTTTGCAACCTTGTGACAAGCAAAGTTAGTGGGGAAACCAGATTCACTGAACAACCATATTACTAATTTAATCTCTCTCCCTCTTTCTTTCTTTCTCTCTCTCCCTCTCTTTCTCTTTCTCTGTCTCTCCCTTTCTCTTTCCCTCTCTCCCTTTCTTTCTCTATCTCTCCCTTTCTCTTTCCCTCTCTCCCTTTCTCTCTCCCTGTCTCTCTTCTCCCTCTTTCTCCCTTTCTTTCTCTCTCTCTGTCTCCCTTTCTTCTCTCTCCCTCTTCTCTCTCCCTCTTTCTAGTTCTCTTTCCCTCTTTCTCTCCCTCTATTTCTCTCTCCCTCTCAAAGATCCTTAAAATCCTTAAAAGTTATGCGTGGGTGGAAGACTTTTTCTTTTACAGATGGGGCGGGTGGGCATGCAAGCCCTGGCAACTGCTCCAGCGAATGTCGGGCCCACCCGCCCCCACCTGCCCCATCTGTAAAAGAAAAAAATCTTCCACCCAAGCATAACGCCAGCAGTTCTGTGCCATGGAGGCTTGAGACATGGAGGCGCAGTGCCATGGGAGGCGGCAGGACAGGGGGGAGGGGTTACCTGCATCCTGCCATCCTGCCTGAGTGAAGAACTTTAGGGGGTGTTGAAAGGGAGACAGACTGAGGGCTGTATTAAGACCATAGATGGGAGAGTGGAAGGGAGGCGAATTTGGGGTGGATCAGAAAACACGGGGGTGGGGAAGGTGTTAGGAAATAAGCACCAAGGTACATGGCACCTTGCAAGGGATTCCCAAGTGTTCTGCAATTGTTTTTCCTCTCTGTGCGAGAAAAACTTTTGCGGTGTAAATCTGAAACCAGGTGTTCCTGTAAGGTGGCGCAGGAGGTTCTTGGGAGAGGCGAGGACAAGCTTGGCGTTTCCTCTCTCCCAATCCCCTTCCTCTTTACCCCCTTCCCCAGCCTGCCTGCGATCTTAGCTCATGGCTCAGTGGCTTTTCTTTGCCTAGCCTAGCCAAGCTTTCTTCCGCCCGCCCCGTTCCTGGGAGCGCCGAGGAGGTACGGCAGAAACACAGGAATTGGGATTGCCCCTGGGAAGTTGATCCTGCTTTGAACCTTAGGAGAGGAGGAGGAATCCCTTCCTCCTTCCCTCCCTCTCTCCCTGTCAAGCCCCCGTGGGCTCCACATGAACGGGCAGGGGAGGGGTCTAGGACAACGTGCTGGTCGGCTCCGTGGGCGTCCCGACCAACAGCTGAGCGTCTCCAACTTCCGGCTGCCAAACAGCTGAGTCCTCCGGGAGGCAACGTGAGGCCCTGAGGGGTATTGCAAGCTCGCAGGGGGGTGGGAAGGAAAAGAAGATGGAAGAGAGTGAGGCTGCAACAGAGAGAGCAGTGTCTTGGTTCCTAAGACCATCGGAAATATGTGTTTTCCGATGGTCTTAGGCGACCCCTGTGAAAGAGTCATTTGACCCCCAAAAGGGTCGTGACCCACAGGTTGAGAACTGCTGATATAGATAGTCCTCGACTTACAACAGGTCACACGGGTAATTGTTCAAAGTTCCAACGGAACTGAAAAAGATGACTTATCACCATTTTTCACATTTATGACCATTGCAGCATCCACATGATTACATAATTTATATTTGAATGTTTGACAACTGACTCACATTTATGATGATTGCAGTGTCCTGGAGTCATGTGATCACCTTTTGCAACCTTCTGACAAGCAAAGTCAGTGGTTCATTTAACATTTAACATGTTATTAATTTAACAACTACAGTGATTCACTTAACAAATGTGGCAAGAAAAGTCATAAAATGGGGCAAAATTCACTAAACAAATTTCTCAACAGCATAATTTTTGGGCTCAGTTGTGGTCATAAGTTGAGATCTATCTATAATATGTGCATTTGACTTCACCCAGACACCCCCACACATACAAATTCTATGGTTGTACGAGAACAATTTTATAATACCTATAAGGGGCAAGCTTTTGTTCATGGACAGTCATTCACTTTTCTTAGTATCCCTGAAAGGGTTTATCAATAGCCAACGTCTTATTTTTGGGAGGATGTCTTTTTCATGGTCTCACTTCGTGACAATCCCGCCCAGCCGGCCCACTTCTTCTGCGGCCAAAGGAAATGCCTCTACAGCTGAGAATGGAGCTCTGGATTGACGCACATAGCACACCTTGGCCTGCATTTCGCTATCAGAGGCCTTCCGGAAAGGCCTCTGCAACAGAGAACCGAGCTATGGATTGAATTTGTAGCTTGGTTCTCAGCTTCCAGAAGGTGTCTGATGGCGAAATACAAGCTGGGGGGCACTACAGAAGAGGTGGGCCAGCGAGGCGAGCCAAGTATTGATTTATGGGAGGCCTGGCTGCAACAGTAAGTAGATAAGCGAGTATGCATGGGGCAGCTCTACCCCCCACCCTTGCCATAGCTTGATTTTTAGGCGTGCCAAAACTAGAAGTGTGCCCAAAAACTGGAGCTTATTTTGGGGGTAGAGTTTATATTAGGCCCATCCCCAAAAATCAAACTAGGACTTATTTTGGGGGGAGGTCTTTTGGGGAAATATGATACCAGGTACTCAGTACTTATTTTTTTAAAAAAACAAAGGAAACGATGATTAACTGGCTTTTACCTTGGCTAAGAAAAAAAACCTCAGTAAGATCTAAAGCAGCGGTTCTCAACCTATGGGTCGTGACCCCATTTGGGGTCAAACGACCGTTTCGCGGGGGTCGCCGGACACCGCGGTCCGCCATTTTGTTTTTGGTTTGTTTTTTTTTCGTCGCGTGCGCGCCGCACATGCACAGATCGGGCTGTTGCGCGCGCCGTGCATGCGGATTAGGCCGTCGCGGTCCGCCATTTTTTTTGTTTTGTTTTTTTCCCCGTCGCGCGCGTGCCACGCATGCGCGGATCAGCCCGATGCGCGCGCATGTGTGTGCGCGCCGGGGACGCGCCGCGCATGGGTGGGGCAAGTGGGGTCTCAACCTGAAAAAGGTTGAGAACCACTGATCTCTAAAGCCTGTTTAGATTTTGCTCACCATTGAGAATTGGATCTGTTTAGTGATCCATTATCTATACTTCAATATGTGGGACATTATATTTATGTTTATTTCTTTTCATCCTTGGAATAGTTATAGTCAGACTCTTGAGAACTATCCTACTACTAATTATTTCACCAATTCATTCCAATATGATTTTTTAGTTATTTATTTAAATAGTTCTTTTATATGACTCAGCTTGTGTATAATATTGTCCCCAAAATCCTTACCATATTTTATTTTCTAATATGAAGATAAAGTGCCTCTCCTAAATAAATATTCAAACATAACTATTGGAACACCCACATACCCTGGAAGATTGGTAGTGACTTGGGAAAAGACTTTAAAAAAACGGAATAGATAAAGTAGGTTTGCTTTTATTATCTCATCTAATTACTATCCATTCTCATCACCTCACCTCCATCTCTTCTTCCTGTGAAGCAAATCTTTTCTCCTCATGTCCTCATGATTTTTCCCTCTTTTGTTGTTTTGCACTGATACAACTATATGTACTTCTTAATGTTGCACCTGTGGTATGACTGTGTAAGATCTTTGGCCAAGTGGAGCACTCTAGTCCCTTCCTTTACCTGGTTACTGGCATCATTAAATCAGTGTATTCTGATCAGTTGCTCTTTGATGCACATTTTTCTTGTAAATATACTTTAAAGAAGGAGATGAATACTGTAACTTTTTCTTCATTTTCATATATCACTTTTTGCTCTTTAAAGTATTATTCTTCCTATTGTCTCTTAGTATTTTTATTGCGTCTACAACTCACTGTTGTATGCATTTCTTTGAAACTGAGCATTGATTTCAGAATCTTTTAGCTTTTCATTTAAGAAGCTTCATCACCCGGAAGACAACTATGACTAGAATGGTTGAGAATCTCCACAGACATTTTTGCAATGGTTTTATTTTGCAGTGTGGAAATTACTGCACCCATGATAGAAATGTACCATCTCAAATGAGGAATTCAGTAATTCTGTCATTGCATAGTTACTGAATATTTATAGTTAGCAGAGATTATGTTTGTATTAATAATGTCATATTTAATTTAAAAATGTTGGGTTTAATAAAATTGGAATACCTCTGTTTGAAATATGCATACAAGAAGTATTTATATGGATTGCTTTTATATACCTGTAGAACTGATTTTTATGTAGTAAACAAGATACAAGAATATGTTACGATCTCACCATATTAATTAAGAAATTTAAGATTTTTTCTTATTTTCTAGGTCAACAACAAGGACAAGATGGAGGAGTGAAAGTACAGCAAGCAACAATAGCTCCTGTAACTGTAGCGGTTGGAGGTATAGCTAATGCAGCAATGGGTGCTGTTAGTCCTGATCAAATAACTCAAGTGCAGCTGCAACAAGCTCAGCAAGCATCTGATCAAGAAGTGCAGCCTGGCAAAAGATTAAGAAGAGTTGCTTGTTCATGCCCTAATTGTAGAGAAGGGGATGGAAGGTATTTGCCATAATTACTATTTAATATCAAATTTCTTAGGATCAAAGCTTTTATTCAGCTTACATATTTGTTACATCTTTAATGACATTATTTTTATTAACATAGCCTTTATTTGAAATGGTTTCTGACTTTTACTAATAGTGATTTGTATTCGATAGAAGCAGCAATGAACCAGGAAAAAAGAAACAACATATCTGCCATATTGAAGGCTGTGGTAAAGTATATGGGAAAACATCTCATCTCCGGGCACATCTTCGCTGGCATACAGGGGAAAGGCCATTTGTGTGCAATTGGATCTTCTGTGGGAAAAGATTTACAAGAAGTGATGAATTGCAGAGACATAGACGAACCCATACAGGTGAGTGAAGAGTTTAGATAAATATTTAAAAAATAAAATTTGTTTACATTTTAATGTTCTGGCATTTAAACTTATATAACATTTAAATATGTTTCCTTCAGTCAGAACTTACTGATTAATACTTCAGTGTCCTTATTGAGCTTAATTTTTTAGATTATTGGAAATGAAAGCTCATTTGAAATTGTATGAAGAGTACTCTTTGACTAGATCAGTGGTTCTCAACCTTTTTAATGCCGTGACCCCCCAACTGGTTGTAAGTCGAGGACTACCTGTATTTCCCTGCCAGGGAGCGCTGCGCATGCGTGGTGCTGCCCCCTGCGCCGGCCGAGGCGTAGCTGGCAAGGGGCAGCGACGGAGCAGGGCGACCACCAGCTGGGCTGCCAGCTGGCCCAGCCCAAGGGAGGTAAGGCACCTGCCAGACCCCATGCATGCCAGCAACCCTCCCTGCGCCCGCCACTGCCCTGCTAGCCTTACTTTGGCCACCGCCTGTTCAGGGCGGTGGCAGGTAGGCCCAGGCATTCCTGGGCAGCAGCGACGGCGCAGGGCAACCACCGGCTGGGCCACCAGCTGGCCCAGCCCAAGGGAGGTAAGACACCCACTGGGCCCCACATGCAGCAACCCTCCCTGCGCCCGCCGCTGCCCCGTTAGCCTTACCTTGGCCACCGCCCGTTCGGGGCAGCGGCAGGCAGGCCCAGGTGCTCCTGGGCAGCCACGGCAAGCGGCAGCAATGGTGCAGGGCAACCACCAGCTGGGCCACTGGCTGGCCCAGCCCAAGGGAGGTAAGGCACCCGCTGGGCCCCACGCGCACCAGCAATCCTCCCTGCGCCCGCCAGCCTCCCACCTCCCACCCTTGGCCCTCTTTTACTTACATTTTTAGTAGTTGCTCAGCAGGGAGGGGTGGAAACTTCCAGACAGCTCGCCTTCACTGTAGACAACTTGCAGCACCGTTTGCAGACTGGGACTTTTGGCGGGCTCAGCAGGGCAGAGACAGCCTGGACAATTCCTATTGGCTTTTAAAAGCCAATAGAATTAGACTCTATTCAAGAGAGTCTATTCTATTGGCTTTCAAAAGCCAATAGAATAAGAGGGAATAGCACAGCTAAGGAAAAGGGGAAAAAAATGGCGGACTGCGTTGTTTGGCGACCCCTGTGAAATGGTCGTTCGACCCCAAATGGGGTCGCGACCCACAGGTTGAGAACCGCTGGACTAGATGTACAAGATGAAAATTGGAAGCTAACTGAAAGAATACATATCTTAACCATTTAAAAAGTCACACTGAATCATGATTGCTTAATCATTGCATTTCTGTTTGAGAAGATGCTCAAAAAATGGTGGTGGACTAGCTGAAATAATCTTGTAGAAAACCAGTATTTTAGAACACACTTCAGTTAGACTCAAGATCTTATTTTGGGATTGAATTGGCTATGGTGAGTATCCTGTCCTAAGGAATAGAAATATTATAATTGCTTGATTTCTTGGTAATCTTTAACAATAATTATAACTGCTTTTAGTGCTATTGACTGATCATCCTTGTGAATGAGAAAAAAAATGGTTTCACTCCTATTTGATTGTTGGTCACAGAGTAAAAAGTTTTGGCTTCTGGTAGTTGTATTGCATTGAAAATCATCATCTTATTTCTGATGCTCCTCAGATTATTTCTTAGGCAATTTGAAGAATAACGTCATCAGAATCCTCCTGAAATACTGCTTAGTTTGTAAGACTTATCTGAATCAGAACATAGCGACAAGCTCAGTAAAATCTAATTAGCATAAATAGATGCTGGTAACAGAGAATTTCTGTGCCTGGCAGTTCTAGATAAAGGATAGAGATAATTTCCTGTTCTGGATATTGAACTTTCTAGACATACAGGAATGGAACTGATGCTCATAGAATAAACATTTTACTGGAGGCCCAAGTTGCTCTGAGGGCAAGCAGTATATTTTATGACTTTTAACAATGTTAGGAGCTGTGGTGATACATTTGTTAGAATGCAGTATTGCAGGCTAATTCTGCCCACAGCCTGGAGTTTGATCCTGACCGGCTCAAGGTTGACTCAGCCTTCCATCCTTCCAAGGTCAGTAAAATGAGAACCCAGATTGTGGGAGCAATATGCTGAAATTTGTAAACCGCTTAGAGAGTACTATAAAGCATTATGGAGTGGTATATAAGTCTAAGTACTTGCTATTAATAGTCTCATTTCTGTGTAACTATAATTACTCATTGAGCGATATCCTTGTGCACTGCATAGATGCTATTGTTAGTGAACAATGCAACAAAAAGATTACTATGCAGCACATATAGCTACAGTGAGGGAAAAATTATTTGATCCCTTGCTGATTTTGCATGTTTGTCAATTGACAAAGAAATGATCAGTCTATAATTTTAATGGTAGGTTTATTTTAACAGTGAGAGATAGAATAACAGCAAAAAACTACAGAAAAACACATTTCAAAACAATTATAAATTGATTTGCATTTTAATGAAGTATTTGATCCCTTTGCAAAGCATGATTTAGTACTTGGTGGCAAAACCCTTGTTGTCAATCACAGAGGTCAGACGTTTCTTCTAGTTGGCCACCAGATTTGCACACATCTTAGGAGGGATTTGTCCCACACCTCTTTGCAGATCCTCTCCAAATTATTAAGGTTTCGAGGCTGACATTTGGCAGTTTGAACCTTCAGCTCCCTCCACAGATTTTCTATGGGATTAAGGTCTGGAGACTAGGCCACTTCAGGACCTTAATGTGCTTCTTCTTGAGCCACTCCTTTGTTGCCTTGGCCATGTATTTTGGATCATTGTTATGCTGGAATACCCATCAACAACCCATTTTCAATGCCTTGGCTGAGGGAAGGAGGTTCTCACCCAAGATTTTGAGAGTACATGGCCCTGTCCATCATCCCTTTGATGCGGTGAAGTTGTCCTGTCCCCTTAGCAGAAAAACATTCCCAAAACATAATGTTTCCACCTCCATGTTTGATGATGGGGATGGTGTTCTTGGGTCATAGGCAGCATTCCTCCTCTTCCAAACACGGTGAGTTTAGTTGATGCCAAAGAGCTCAATTTTGGTCTCATTTGACCACAACACTATCACCCAGATCTCCTCTGAATCATTCAGATGTTCATTGGCAAACTTCAGACAGGCCTGTAACATGCTTTCTTGAGCAGGGGGACCTTGCAGGCACTGCAGGATTTCAGTCTTCACAGCGTAGTGTGTTATCAATTGTTTTCTTGGCAATTATGGTCCCAGCTGCCTTAAGATCATTGACAAGATCCTCCAGTGTAGTTCTGGGCTGATTCCTCACTGTTCTCATGATCATTGAAACTTCACGAGGTGAGATGTTGCATGGAGCCCCAGACCGAGGGAGATTGACAGTTATTTTCTGTTTCTTCCATTTGTGAATAATCGCACCAGTTGTTATCAACTTCTCATCAAGCTGCTTGGCGATAGTCTTGTAGCCCATTCCAGCCTTGTGTAGGTCTACAATCTTGTCCCTGACATCCTTGGGTAGCTCTTTGGTCTTGGCCATGGTGGAGAATGTAGAATCTGATTGATTTCTTCTATGGACAGGTGTCTTTTTATACAGGTAACAAGCTGAGAATAGGAGCACTCCCTTTAAGAGACTGCTCCTAATCTCAGTTCATTACCTGTATAAAAGACACCTGGGAGCGAGAAATCTTGCTGATTGATAGGGGATCAAATACTTTTTCACTCATTAAATGCAAATCAATGTATAACTTTTTTGAAATGTGTTTTTCTGGATTTTTTATTGTTATTCTATATTTTACTATTAAAATAAACCTACCATTAAAATTATAGACTGATCATTTCTTTATCAGTGGGCAAACATAGAAAATCAACAAGGGATCAAATAATTTTTTCCCTCACTGTACATTGTACATTGCACTGGCTACTGATTATTAAAAGGCTTGATTCAGATTTGAAATATACTGCTCAAAAAAATAAAGGGAACACAAACTTATAGGATGCCATATTTTTGTGTTCCCTTTATTTTTGTGAGCAGTCATTAACCTAGAAGTGTTTAAAAGAGCTGGAGCCAGGATCCGCTTGAATTGTCTTCTTATACATCTACTCAACTATTGGAATTATTGTTAGAGGCTTTCATGATTACACTATAAGATCTCTGTATTTCCTAAAGATGTAAACTGTACAACAATCAGGAATAATCTTTTTGTTGTATTAGTTGTGGGGCCTATATTTTAAAATGCTTTCACTCCATAAAAGAAACATTCAGTGCCTTTCATTTCAGTTAAGTGCATGTAGAAGACATTTTATGTTTTGGTGTTGATATAGAGGATATTCTTAATTTATGGTTACTTGGGTTCATTTTTGTATACGACAAACACTTTAGAAATACATAAATATAGAGTTACTTAGGATGTTTTGAATTGGTCATAACTGTAAAGAAAAGGAAGAAAGGACCCAAAAAGGTCTAGCAAATTCTTCTGTTAAATGTATGCATATACATGTATACAAGTATTTCAATTACTTAAATTCTTCTGTGTATTTCACTTTAAATATCAATACAAATATTTTCCATTGAGAATCTTTTGAATATATGTCTTAATACAGTAAACCTTCAATTTAATAAAACTATTTGGCAGACTTTATTATCTAAACTGAAAATCTTTGCAACAGACAACACCTACTAATCCTTTATCCCCATCATTGCCAGCAATCATATCCCGGCAGCCCACAGATGTTTTCTGTTTTCTCCAGCATTTTCCTTTCCTCCCATCAAAAGCTCTAATTGGCTCCAAGCAGCACTTGGTTTTAACAGATACTTCTTTCTCCCATCAGATTGTTACATTGAAGGTATACTTACAGGAAAAATTGTTAGTCATGGCACTGTACTACATTATGCATAGATGATTGCCCATGATGTTAACTTGAACATTTCTTGACAGGGGAGAAAAGATTTGAATGTCCAGAATGTTCTAAAAGATTTATGCGAAGTGATCATCTCTCCAAGCATGTTAAAACACATCAGAACAAGAAGGGTGGAGGAACAGCCCTTGCTATTGTTACCTCAGGTGAATTGGACCCTTCAGTTACTGAGGTTCTTGGATCTCCAAGGATTGTTGCAGTAGCAGCCATTTCTCAAGATTCAAATCCAGCAACCCCAAATGTTTCAGCAAACATGGAGGAATTCTGAAATAATATTACATAGATGCCTAGAACTGCAATTAAGTTTACATACTTTTCAAGATACAGAAGTGGGCTGATAAAAGTGTATAACAGAGCAGAATATCATGTATTCAGTCTTGATTACTATAAGTATTCCAAGCTGGAAAATTAGCATAGAAAGTGTACTTCGTACAATAAGACAACATTAAAAAAAAACAGAATCAATTCATAGAGATAAATTATGGATAAAACAGATTAGGAAAATATTATTCTCACACAGCACTGATTTCTGCAGCTCTGTATCATATAAACAATTTTTAATTGGATTTATCAGATGTAAATGTTTGTTGTAACAACAAACTATAAGAATATGCAACAGAATTGCTGCTGACTAAAGTTTTCCTTAAAAATATATATATAGTATTTTCATGGGAATTTACTTTGTCCAAAAGACACAAAAATGTGAAGTACTCTAGTGAAGATGAAAACTTTCTTCTTTGGGCCATCTTTATTAATTTGTTAAAAATCAGATGGCAGCATATGAAATGGATCTGAGGTACATCTCAGATAATTTTGGCCACTACATTATAGTAGTGTATATAATGACAATCAGTAAACACAGATTATCCTCTTTCTAGGAGAGATGAGAGATCTACAGAGCCAGTTTATTCTGCAGTAAATACTGAATTTTAGAAATATATTAACATAAAACTTTAATTAATTTCTATATAAAAATTAAATGTGATAATATGTGTTAAAAATCTCGTATTTTAATTCATCCCATTTCATAACACAGGATCTATTGTTAAAAAGTACTTAATCTCTGTTTTGAAGCCAGTAATTTAAATATTTAAATTTTATTCAACACTTGTTGATAATGGGAAGTAGAATGTTATAAGAATGTAGCATTTATGCACCATTTATAACATTTTTTTCAATAGCAAACATTATGATAAATATACTGAAAAATTTAGAATTAATCAAACTAACCAAAGAAAAAATAAGCAACCAAAAGTCTGACTCTGAAGTAATGATCTGTTACCTTTACTCCTTTTGAAAAATATTGGCTGGGATCCAAAGAGCTAATTTTGGTTTGCTCAGAAGTTTCCAGCAAGTAAGAAGATTTCAACCTTTCCTTTGAAAAAAATCTTGTGCCACTTAACAAATTGTGGTGCCCTCGGTGCTTGGTTATTTGCTAATATACTAGGTAACATCTTCAATAATAGAAGGAGTGGTTTTGTTCTCTGTTTATATAATGTAACTTGCCCTCTTAGTATGGTTGAGTTGTGGTTTTCTCGTGGGTAGTCCCTTGATTAGCCTTTTGTATACTGCTTGATTGTTTGTCTGAGTTGGTACTCCCAATTAAGGTCTATAATAACTATTATGTAAGACAGAAGGCTAGCAGAATGCAATTAATGATAGTTAGTTAGAAGGCAAGATGAAAATTGCTTCATTTCATAATACATGGAGAGATTTAATCATGGTTTCAATGGGAAACTCTCATCATTCTAGATCAAACCAAATAAAAAAATGCTAGGGAATTTCTGGAAGTAAAGTAGGTACATAAGATAAACAGGTAGGATGTTTAGATGCATAAAGATAAACAACATTTACTTATCATTCAAAAAATAATAAAAAAACTAAAAAGAAAACAAAAAAATCAAAACATCTCTTCTCCAACAATCAATACCCAGGAAAACAGGGATTAATACCAGACAATCAAGCAGTAAATAACAGTGTAGTCAAAGAACTACCAAGAAAAAAATGTCGTCCCCATCTATTTTAACAGGGCAAGTTGCTGCACAACTCACTCACTCCCACAACTGAGATGTTACCTAGTCCGGTAGAGAAATGTCTGCTTAAGCAAACAATCAAGAGAGTACCAAGGACTCCACAATTCCAATGCTGAGTTATATGTATTCTTTTCTATTGATTTAACAGTTTGGATGCACAGAGTATTTTGCAAAAGTTTTTTGGAGTCTAGCAAATTTTTACATGTTTCCCTTTCTATATCACAGAAACTAAACAAACCAGTGAATAGTGAAAAAAAAATTTCATTTTTCAGAAACGAAATGTATTCTGAACATGTATGGAGGTGATGTGTCTCTAATGTGGACTTCTTTAATAACAGTTCACTGAAAAGTAGTAAAACCAAATGAAAATTGTTACAGATCCAGTTCTTTTTACTGATTGCTATTCATACAATTTGGTTCCTTGGGAAGGAATACATATTTTCTCTATATATCGATTGTTAGCATCTAGATGAGCATATTGGTTTATGGACAGGAATCTCCATCTATCTTAATTGCATTGTGAATTTTTTTTCCTGTGCAACTATCTTTTGCTGCATTGTGACAATCTGAATGCAGAAAAAAAATAATATGCTAAAAATACTTCGGGTTTTTAAACAATTTTGACATAAAATTATGTTTTGCAATCTACCCTGTTGAAAATTTCTCAAGAACACTTTTTACATTTTTACAATAAAATATTTGGGTGATATAACTTAAAAATACAATGCAGACAATTAAAACTTCCCTTTACCAATATACTTTGTGTTGGGAGCTGCTTGAAACTTGAAACAAACAACTTTTATAAACATATACAAGTTCCAGTTTTGTGACATTGCATGTGTTTTTTAAAGACAAAGATCTACTGATAGTTGTTTGTACTATGTACACTTTAGGAATGCCCTGTGTAGTGACATATAAAGCTGAAAGTCTTTCATACTTTGAGCTCGCATATATAACAAAGAAACAATTTTACACTGTGGTGATAAATTTTAAATTGCTTATACCTTTTTCTAAAGATTGAACACAGTTTAAATATTAGTTGGGATTTTTTTCTATCATTTTGTATATCTTATTTAAAGTATTCTCAACTGATATATCTGGCTTTAAAACATCAAATTGACAATATATTGAAAATATAGATGGCCATTAGATAATACTAATTAATGTCTGCTGTAGATGAATTTCAACATCAAATGAATATTTAACATTATGCTTTACAATCAGTGCTAAAAATAGTTAGCAAATGACATTTCCTAATAGAATTATGTTAATAGATCTTTAAAAAAACTTTATAAATTAAAAGATTGAGTACTCTGCACAATTGTTAAATATTCCTTTTGCATATTTAAGTATGCAGATACAAACTTAAAATTATTGTAATCTGTGGCAAGTATATCAAAATTTGTTTGGTGTCACAAAATCTAATATAAATTTGTTTTAGCAGGTGCACTTATTACTCCTGGAATTAAAAACATTTTGATAGTCTGTTCTGCATACTGTTCTGAGTCCACTTTTCACTCTTAGAAGAATCGTAAATTTCAATGTCTTTTATTTGACTCAGTGAGATGTGACTGTTGTATGTGATAGGGCACAGATGTGCAGTAGTAGCTTGTTTAATGACATTTCACTGTACATCCCTAGGCCACCATTATGAAATTTTGCTTTATTGTGTTTACAAGTGGAAAGTATATTTATCATGATAGAATTCCATTGTTGGAATAGTTTTTTTCCTTTTTAATATGCTTTATTGGGATAAGGTTGTGTACGTATTTTCTGATTACATTATAAATCGGTGTTACATCATTATTTATCACGTTTCATGAGAAAAGTAATAAAATACATAAATTAGAAGAAAAAGTTTTTGTTAGGTAAGCATGATGTTTGAATCCTGTTTTTCAATTTTATAAATGTTTATTGCAGCAAAATTTGTATTTAAGTCTCCATTTTTGAAAACTTGTGATTTTTGTTAATGCATGTCACAATTGTCATCTCACAAAAATTGATGTGCAGCATAAGGTGTTAAATCTACATAATTATCTTGAAACAGAAATAGTTGATGGTCAAATTGTAAATGTTTTGCAAAAGAAAACCTCTTATAAAAATTTTGTAGTAATATTTCACTTGTAAATCTTTTGTAAGAAAAGAAGAAAAATAGAAGGAAAACCCATTCTAGAATCTACAAATTAATTCTGCCAACAAAGTCTTTAAGGCATTAATTTTTACTCTGCTGATTTGTATAAATTTTGTGTGTTTTTGTGGATTTGGAACTAAAACTGTGTAACTTATTAAATTCTTTTCGATTTACATGTATTTTATTTTAAAACTTCTATTATTTTCAATGTTTATATTTTACACATTAAGCCAAATTCATCATTTTGACGCACCTTTGGGATCAACTAATATATGTAATAAAACGAAAAGCATGGAAATAAGAAAAGGATACATTGTACCTGGAACACTAAAAACAGTAGACAATGTCATCAGACAATGGTATATTTATTTGTAGATACACATACAGAAAACTATAAAGCATAAAGCAATGTAACAGTGGCAAAGTAGAACCAATAGAAAATATATTGCTCTTTTCAGTATTTGCATTTGTCCTGCGAGGGATTAAGGCACCAAACTAGAAACCAGGAGATCACGAGTTTTAGTCCTGCTTTAGGCCCAAGGGAAACTGGGTGACCTTTGGCCAATCACTTTCTCTCGACTTAAGAAGAAGGCAATTGAAAACCATTTGAAAACTCTTGACAAGAAAATTGCAGGAACTAGCACGTGTATGAGTGTGTATTACTTAAACATAATTCGTTAATATATTTTGAAATATGACAGGTAATATGAGTGAAAATGTATGTAAATGGCTGTCTGTTCACAGGAGGCTGGCTCCATTCCAGCCAGCCAATCACAGATAACGAAATCTTAAGAAAATGTACTTTCCACCTGTAAGAAAAGCCCATCTGTCAAAACCACATACATTAAAACCTTCATCATAGGGACCAACATCTGGACTCTGTTTATAAAATACAGATATATATAAAATTAATGAATTTTCAAATAATAACAGCCTCTTTTTCCATATCTGTTTCTTGAATCTATGGACTACGATAGATCCCAGAAGATAAATCTATTTTTGTCAGTTCTTCATAGACGGGTTTTCTTAGCAAGATTTCTGCTGTTTATTTTTGTTTTTAACCTGTTACGACAGACTCAAGAGACGACAGCAAAATATGGGGTTCTTTTCAGAACCACTGAGCCAGAATCAGCCTTCATAGGATTGGTAATCCTGCACTGAAAAGGGCTGCTGTGCAGTGTCAGGCAATTCTCTCCCTAGGGTAGGACTTCATTATCTGGGCTTTGTCTTTTGTTCTTGCAACCCCAATTCCTGGTTTCTATATCCCTTGAGTGGACACTCTAAATGCCCATTATTATAAAAAACATAACTTCTCAACTTCACAAATGCTTGGCACAACACAGGAGAACAAACCTATTAGGACAGGATTCAGCATCTGCATTTGAAAGACAAAGGTCACTCTTTTCAAGACAGCAAAGTTCACATTCTTGACAGAACCATAGATTTGAAAGGGGTCAAACAGGCCATCTATGTTAAAATTAAACCAGCCCCTTTTCAACAGAAGGGGAAGGATATGACACCACTTCCTATTTATAACAGTCCTATCAACAGTATCAAGAATGTTCCAAATCTGTTTGCACTCTGATTCAGGTAATTTTGAGGCTACAGATAAGTCCCCAGGTTACCTCAACTACCCTCAGCTAACAACCAACCCTCAAGAGTACTAATGACCAGATGTTATTTTGTTATAATTTTTAGATATTACTTCAATGGTCATAAATGTGAAAATGGTCATGTTACTTTTTTAGTGCTGTTGCAACTTCGGCAGTCACTAAATAAACTGTTGTAAGTTAAGGACTATCCGTATTCCATTTATTCATACCCATACTTTATTTCCATCATGTAAGATTCATATTACATTCAGCAGCCAACTTTCAAGCCCATGATCATACAAAGTAATTCATAATTCAAGCTTATATCGCCTCCCTGAATCACAGTCACTAGGGCCTGAGCATTTTCAGGCTATGATAGCTCAGGCCTTCGCCCAGTTCATGGCCTCCTCTGTCTCCCAACATCCTCCTCAAGTTCCCACAGCACCTCGGTCCTTTCTTCGCCCTGAATCACCAGATCTAACAGAGGACGTTTCCTTGGAATCAGAATCTGCAGACTTCGACCCTTCAGGCCTGATCCTATCAGATGATGAAGGTACCTCAACGTCAGATCCAGCTCCACGCACTGGTATTTTTGACCATTCCCTTTTCAACTCTTTACTTCTCAAGGCCTGCACCACAGCCAACATCACTCCGGAACAGGAGACCCCAGCTCCATCTACATCAAAGAGCCCCAATCCACTGTACGCTGAACCGGTGGTACTGCAGAAGCATGTCCCTTGCCCCCCCTTCTTCCGCAACACAGTGCAGAAGCAGTGGGATAACCTGGGTTCTATCCTCAATCTGGGATCTGCAGAGAAAAATTTGTTCAATGTGGCTCCTTCTTTCGCCTCTTTGTTGGAGGTTCCTCAAATTGACGAGCCTCTGAATTCTCTGTTTTCCAACACAAATATCCCAGGGGACATAACCGAGGCGCTTAAGGCAAAGGACAAAAAAATTGAAGCTGCCTTGCGCAGATCGCATGAGGCATCGGCCTGAGCAATCAAGGCCTCCACATCCATGGCCTTCTTTGCTCAGGCTTCAGTACTGTGGCTGCGTGAACTCCAGGACATGATTCCCCCTGACCAGGTTCGAGTTCACCAAAACCTGGGTAAGTTGGTGGCCACATCCCAGTACATGTCTGACGCCTCCCTAAATGCCATCAGATACTCTTCACGGGCCATAGCGGCAGACATTTCAGCCCCCAGACTTCTGTGGCTTAAGAACTGACGGGCAGACCTCAAAGCAAAGTGGCACCTCATTACCAAACCTTATGCAGAGGGGCATCTTTTTGGTGCGGCCCTGGATCCTTACCTGGTAGGACAAGCGCAAGACTCTCATTAACACCACTAAGAAGGGAGATAAGTGCTCAGGGGCTGGGTCATCATAGAACATGTCCGGTACGCTCCCACAGAGTGGGTCTCCTCAGGGTGCCGTCGGCCAGACAATGTCGGCTGGCGACCCCCAGGGGGAGGGCCTTCTCTGTGGGAGCTCCAACGCTTTGGAACGAGCTCCCCCCGAACTCCGTACGATGACAGAATTGCGTTCCTTCCGTCGAGAATTAAAAACACATCTATTTCGACAAGCCGGCCTGGGATAGTAGCTCCGGTACCAAAAAGGCCATAATTGTTTTTAGGGGATTGAATTTTTAAGATTATGTACTGGGTTTTTAAATGATTGGGCCAAATTATTTAATCTATTTTTAATAATTTTACTTTTTGTATGTTGATATTTTTAATTGGGCTGTACACCGCCCCGAGTCCTTCGGGAGGGGGGCGGTATAAAAATTGTAAAAATAAATAAAAAAATAAAAACTACTATCATAGGCAGTCCTTTCGGCTGGCCACAAACTGGGACTGGGGCCAGGCATCTCATCCTTTCTACTAGAGGCCGGAGTGCCAGCAGGACTGTTCTGCATCCAGATCCCATCCACAAGTCCAGGCCAAGCAGCCCTTTTGAGGCTCGGAAGGACGGTCCTTCAAACGAGGCAAGTGACTCCACGGGCACACCTCCCATAGGAGGCTGGCTGTCCCTTTATTCTGACATATGGGCAGCCACCACCACAGACTCATGGATCTTAAACACCATATCTCAGGGTTTGATGCTGGAGTTTTGGTCCAGTCCACCGGATCGATTCCAGACTTGCCCCATCCCCATGAACAAGAACAGGGTGGCACTCATGTCAGAGGCCATATCTCACCTGTTACAGATACAGGCCATAGAACCAGTGCTGCAGGACCAGGAAAGACGGGGGTTCTACTCAACTCTATTCGTCGTTCCCAAGTCTTCGGGGGGCTGGAGGGCAATCCTTGACTTGAAAGGTCTAAATTACTATCTGATGTACAGGAAGTTCAAGATGCAGTCACTACAATCGATCTTGGCCAGCATCAGAAGAGGGGACTTCCTGACATCAATAGACTTGACATAGGCATATTTACATATTCCTATTCTCCCTGGGCATCACAAATTTCTCAGGTTTTGTTATGCCCACCAGCACTACCAGTACAGGGCCTTACCATTTGGCCTCTCTGCACCACCCAGGGTATTTACGAGGATACTGGCAGTGCTGGCCGCCCACCTGAGACAGACCCCAATCAGAGTTCAGTGTTATCTGGACGATATACTAATACAGTCCTCCTCCTTCCAGAGGGCTTGATCAGACCTCATCCTCGCTATCAGAACCTTTCAAGAGCACGGGTTTTCTGTCAATTTTCAGGAAAGCCATACCGTGCCCTCAACCTGGCTCCTGCACTTAGGGGCAATCATAGACACAAGCAATTGCACGGTTTATTTGTCACAGGACCGACGGGACAGCATTTGGGCCCTTGTCCATCAAATATGGAGAGACAAGGTGGTCACCTTAGCCTTGTTGTCGCAACTCCTGGGGAAGATGGTATCCTGTGTACAGATCATTCCGTGGGCATGCCTTAACGCCCGGGAACTGCAGTGGCTTCTTCCATTTCAGAGTCTACGCATCAGCATTTCCAATCAGAAGGTTCAAGTTCCGCAGTCGGCGTTGAACTCCCTTCGATGGTGGGCTTCCCCAGCACTGTCACGGGGCACAGAGTTCAGAGAACCAGCCTGAATCACCCTCACCACGGACACCAGCCTATTCGGCTGGGGAGCACACCTTCAGTCACACTGGGCTCAGGGTTGGTGGTCCCAGGAGGATTTGAAAAACAATATAAACTGGCTGGAACTCAAGGCCATACATCTGGCTCTACAACATTTCAGCAGCATAGTAGTGGGACAGTATGTCCTGGTACTTACCAACAACATTGCTGCCAAGGCCCATGTCAACAGACAGGGGGGACAAGGTCCAGGCCTCTTATGCAGGAGGCCCAGTTGTTGGGGTTTTGGGCGGAATTGAATCTTGCTTCCATCAGGGTGGAGCATATATCTGGAGTGACCAATCAACAGGTGGACTCATTAAGCAGAGCCACTGTGGACCATGCCAAATGGCAACTGGACCCGGGAGTATTCAGGGAGATTGTGGACAGGTTTGGTTCCCCAACCTTAGACCTTTTTGCTTTCACAATCAACTCCCAATTCCTGAGATTCTTTTCCAGGTTCCCGTCTCCGACAGCAGAAGGGACAGATGCCCTCCACAGTCCTGGCCCAGGGAACTGCTTTACGCCTTTCCTCCTTTGCCACTCCTTCCCGCCGCCATCCACAAGACCTTACATGAACGGACGGAGATCCTCCTGATTGCACCACATTGGCCGAGACATCTGTGGTTTGCTGACCTGATGGAGTTCTCTGTCTCCCCTCCGTGGAGGATCCCAGCAGGTCCCCTCACTCAGGGGAAACTCCAGCACCCGGACCCGCAGTGGCTCCAGCTAACCATTTGGCACTTGAGAGGCGGGCCTTGAGCCGAGACTCATATTCGTTGAGGGTGATAGCCATGATACAATAATCCAGACGCCCCTTGACGAATAGAATATATGATGCAGCATGGAGGAGTTTCTGCGCTTGGTGCTCAGGTCATAAGGTGGAGCTCTCAGGTATCTCTGTTCTGATTGTGTTGGAATTTCTGATGGATGGGTTGGACAAGGGACTATCCCCGAACACCATCCATAGACAGGTCGCAGCTCTTGCTACGGTACTCATGTGTGACAATGCCGCTCCCCTGACACACCATCCTATGGTTCGTTCCTTTTTAAAGGGAGCGACCAATGCCAAGCCACTGGCGGTACACCATTACCCTTCGTGGGACCTTCACCAGGTCTTACAGGCACTCATTTCACCACCCTTTGAGCCTATTGCCACATGTTCGCTTAAACTATTATCTATGAAAGTGGCATTCCTTGTGGCAGTCACGTCGGCCAGGTGAATTTTGGAACTGGCCGCTCTTTCCGTCCAAGAGGACCTGTGCATTTTCCATGCAGAAAGGGTAACCCTCAGACTAGACCCTTCCTTTATTCCCAAAGTAAATTCCTTGTACCATAGATCCCAGGAGGTGGTATTACTAGATTTCTGTCCTAACCCGGCCCATGACCTTGAGAAGCAGTGGAACACACTTGACGTTCGCAGGGCTCTGTAACATTACATCAAACAGACTTCGGCCTTCCGTAGATCCGAGACATTGTTTGTATCCTTTCAGCCTTCATTCATGGGCCAGAAGGTCTCTTCCTCGACAATAAGGAGATGGATTAGGGCCTGCATCGCCCTAGCATACAAAACACAATCACTGACAGTTCCTAGACATATCATGGCCCATTCCACCCGGGGCGCCGCTATTTGGGGCATGGGCGATCCAGGCATCTATAGGGGAGATTTGCAGAGTGGCTACATGGTCCTCGCCCTCGTCCTTTGTACGTCACTATAAGATTGACAAATATGCCTCTTCAGATGCCTCCTTTGGTCGCAGGGTTTTACAATACGTGCTGTCATCTAGTGGCACCCAGGCCCAAACTTATTCCCCCCTTAGGGACACAGGGCTTGGTATGTCCCATTTGTGGATTCTCCATCCAATCATGCTGGAGAAGGGGCGTTGTCTTATCTGAACGCTTTTTCTCAGCATTCTGATGGAGAATCCACTCCTTCCCATCTAGAGTCAGTTTGTCCCTGGTTCCGATGATAGGAAAGCACACACGTCAGATTAACGTCTGTGTATCGCCTTAGTCTCAAACTGGGGTGCTCTGGCACAGCAAAGACATGTCTACACTTCAGACTTAGTCTTATTGGAGCAGGAAGATTAAGACAACCCATTTGTGGATTCTCCACCATCATGCTGAGAAAAGGCGTTCAGGTAAGACAACGCCCCTTCTAACCTTAATTCTATAGAAATGTTGTTGAAAGACCTGAAGTCGGCAGTTCATGTGAGGAAGTCCATTAACATCCTTAGTTGAAACTGTTCTGTAAGGAGGAATGGGGCTAAAGTCACTCCAAACTGATGTGCAGGAGTGATCAAGAGTTATCAGAAATGTTTAGTTGCAGTTACTGCTGCCCAAGTGGCTTATACTAATTACTGAAAGCCAAAGTTCACTTTTGCCAAATATAGCTTTGGATTACTTTCTTCAAAAAATAAATGAACAAATACTTTTGAATCATTTGTTTAATTGAGTTAGTTTTAGAAATACAGTGGTACTTTGGTAGTCAACTGCTTTGAAATTCATCAAACTTGGTATTCAATGCATTTTGACATGAATTTTTTTTCCTGGTATTCATTGTTTGTTTGATAGTCAACACACAAGCTAGAACTTGTCAGTGTTTGCTGCTTTGTGACTCACTATATTATTCCTTATGGGAAAAATTTATTTAGTATTCATCATTTTTGGTACTCATCACACCTCCGAGAACCAATTAACAATGAATACTGAGGTACCACTATAAATAGGTGGAAACAAATCACATTTTAAATTATACCGTATTTATGCAGAAATATTAAAAATTCAAAAGGGTCCACACATTTTTAAACACTACTATATTCTGCAACAGATCACTATCCTTCTCATACAAAACTTTAAAATATTTCAGCATGTCTTCACTTCAGTTTTATCTCAAATCATTATATTGCTTTTGTTTTTAATTCCATTCAACCCATTGGACCTCTTCTTTCAATTCTTTTCAATCATTTCCATTACATTTTTAAAATATCTATCACTATCAGTGAACCTTTTTTCTATTTCTTTTAATCTTAAATGTTTTTCTCTGTTTGATTGCCTTACTTCCAAATGTTTCTATACATATTAATACAATATATTTTTCTCCTTGCTGCAGTTTTACAATGCATTTTGTTGTAAAAATCTAACACACACACACACACACACACAAGGGAGGAGCGGAGAGGAGAGGAGAAAGGCAAGGCACCAGGGCAACTCTCTTGGCTTCTGGAAACAGATCTATCTCAGATAGAATAGGGTAGCCCATAGGAAGCTGCTCCACCATGCAATTCCAGTGGAAGTTCTTTGTAGCTGCTCTTAGAATATAACCCTGAAAGGGGATCCCAAGTTAGTTAATTTATATAACAAATTGGCTTGAATTGCCAAAGTGATGTGAAGTCACATGGCAGTTGGTTGAGTCAGCTGAGGACAACCATAGAATTCATGGTATCCACTATCAATGGAAGTGACATAAAACTATCAGTTTTCGTGGGGAATACATTCTTAATTCAGTTTCAGTCTGTTTGTGGAATTCTTAATAGCATCTACTGTATTTATTTTTTAATACAGATTCAGAATGTTTTATTTTCACGACCATTCCACATTAATGGCCAGATGCTTATAGAAGTTGATAGATAGCTCTCTCCTTCCTTCCCAAACCTCACAACCTGATTTTAAATTATTGGTTAATTACTTTTTCACTTCATGCCCAGGATTCAAATCTTAGAAAGTACTCTTACTTTTAGAAGTAAAGAACTCAGAGGGCAAACAAGATGCACTATCATTCATCATTAACTTCATCCACGAGGAAAGTGTGCTAACAAAACTCTGATGCTCTTTCTTTTTCTTCCAAACTTTTGTAGCTGCTCACAATCAAAACATCTACTAAAAATATTAAAACCATAAGAATCAAAACCAAACTAAGTAAAGCAGCACGTATACTTCCATGTCCATTCGTTCAGAGGTTGAGATAGTATTGGCAGGAGGCTGCAATATGTTATAGTGACCAGCTCTGAGTTGAGAGGGAGAAAGCCTTTGGCCTCCATTGACTCAAGAGTAAAGCCCATTGAAGTTAAAGGGAGCTGGCATTAGAGTTTACCAGCATAGGACTGCATTGTGCATTTCACCACTCTCCATCAAAACCTTAGCTGCATCCTCCCCCGGCTTTTTTGCAGCTGGTGGTTCCTTCCTCAAAAAAGAGTGGCCCTAATTGGCTAAAGCTGTGATTTGTTTCCCTTCAGCCGCAACTGCGGGTGGCCTGAGTGTGACTTAGTTGGTCCCCAGGGCAACAGGACGCTGCTGTCGCCGCGGTAGTGAAGGAGAGTTGAGCGACGCTCCTGCGCTGGTCTTGGGGAAAGAAGACTCGCGTGGGAGGGCGCAGCAAGGGTAGGTGAGCCGTCCGGGCTCAGACAGGAGAGAAAACGAAGGCTTAGTTTAGCCATCAAATCGTCGGGAAGCGATCCCAAGGATAGCATACGAAAAGTAGTAGAAGATACCAGAAGTGCCCCGGCGACAAGCTTTGTTGGAAAGGGTTTCACTCGACTCTCCCGCTTGTACTACTCCGAGTGACTATGGAGGACGAGGAAGACGAGACAGTGCAGGAAAAAAGTTTCGCTGAGGACGAGCGGGTGCAATTCTTGGGCCGCTGCCTGGCACATTTGTTAAGGCTCAAAGAAGACAAATGGTGCAAGTTTCTAGAAGAGGAACAGAACCAAAAGCTCGTGGCGGACTTTTTAGAGAGTAACCGCCCTGCTTTCTTGGCCTTCTACCTCTCTGTGGCCGGAGGACTGGCTATGGAGACAAAGGTAAAAGGAGGGAATATGGTTTCCTACATAGTTACTGTTTAAAACTAGTTTCCTCATTTTCTGTTTGGGGGCTCTTTGGGCATTCTGTTTCATGGATTCAAAGGCACGGAGGGAATGGGGAACTTAATAAATAAGCAAATGCAGGCTCATATTCTCTATGACCTGGCGTGTTTGGAGGAGACATCAAAACCTTTTGCTGTCTCTAGGAACTTCAGCATTCATTTTTTTCTGCAACATTTCTCCCGCATGTTGTACAAAGATGTGCATTCTGTACAAAATACCAACAGATGCATACTGATTCTCTTTCTTTTCTTATGATCATGCCAATGTATAAATCCATTTGCAGGGACTATCTACTGACTAATGGAATATAACTTTCCCACAGTTAGGAAGGCAATTATTTCTCCATATAAAACACAAACTATCACTGATGGAACTATGGATGCTGCTATCACTGTGGATGTGGGCTTGTCCCCCACTTGTAGTCTTTCTTTCACAATACCAATAGATAATAAGTACAAATTCTTTGGTGAGAATTCCTCTAAAAAGATTATCTATTACTTGTTTGATGTATTTAACTTTAATATCTTGAATTGTACTGCAAATCAAAAATACACAATATTTTTTTGTTATTTTGTTAGAATTTTTAGATATTAAAAACAATCCCAACTTTCCCTATCTGATCATAATACAATCAAGCCTTTAGTCCTGTTAACTTTCTCAAATTTTCCCACAGATATGCAAAAAGCTCACATCAAAAAATTTTTTTTTTGGTGGGGGGAGATTCTATAGGACTGCTTGCTATGCTTTTGATCTAACCCATAATTCAGGGTAAGATTTTAAACAATTTGTTTAGGTTTGAATTGGTGTTAAGTTACATTGATTATATATAAAAATCAGAGTTGTACGACATGCAGAAATTCAAAGAACTGGAATAACTTTGATATTTGCTACATGAGTGATTAAATACAATCAGTGTGCAGTAAAAATGCTAATCCGGTTTGTGTTGCAATCCCAAAAAGTTTAATAACAACAACAACAACAACAACAACAACAACAACAACAACAACAACAACAACAACAACAATAATAATAATAATAATAATAATAATAATAATAATAATAATAATAATAATAATAATAATAAAGTTGGAAGGGACCTTGGAGGTCATCGAGTCCAACCCTCTGCTCAGGCAGAAAACCCTATACCATTTCGGACAAATGGCTGTCCAGTCTCTTCTTAAAAACTTCCAGTGTTGGAACATTCACCACTTCTGGAGGCAGGTTGTTCCATTGATTAATTGTTCTAATTGTCAGGAAGTTTCTCCTTAGTTCTAGGTTGCTTCTCTCCTTAATTAGTTTCCATCCGTTGTTTCTTGTCCTGCCTTCAGGCGCCTTGGAAAATAGCTTGACTCCCTCTTCTTTGTGGCAGCCCCTGAGATATTGGAACACTGCTATCATGTCCCCCCTCGTCCTTCTCTTCGTTAAACTAGACCAGGGGTAGTCAACCCAAAACACTCAAAGAGCCACTTGGACCCGTTTCCCACAGAAAACAAAACACATACACATACACACACACACACATACATACATACATATATACATACACACACACATACATATACATACATATACATACATACACACATACATACATATATATATACACATACACACACATACATATATACATGCACACATACATACATACATATACATACATATACATACATACACACACATACATACATACATACATATATATATATATATATAATCTCATAAAGGTAAAAAGGGGTATATGCAGTGTTATCTTCATTTTAGATGTCAAAAGGGTCTCTCTCTCTCTCTGTCTCCCCCCCTCTCTCTTTTTCTGCCCTTGGTCTGTCAGTCCTCTTCCCCCACCTCTCTCCCTCTCTCCAATCTTCTGCTCACCTGGCAAGCTGGCTTCAAGCTGTTCTCCAACAAGCTCAGGGGTAGGCAACCCTGGCTCTTTTATGACTCATGGACTTCAACTCCCAGAATTCCTGAGCCAGCATAGCTGGGCTAGCTAGCTCTCTCCTGCCCTTCCTGCTTCCTCCAGAGACGCAGCAAAGGGAGGAGCTCCGCCCAGTAAGCTTTTCAGCTCTTGGAGAACGCAGTGAGTCCACTCTCTTTTTTTTACACACACACACACACACACACACACAAACACACACACACACACACAGAGAGAGAGAGAGAGAGAGAGAGAGAGAGAGAGAGAAGCGCAAGTGCCTCTCTCTGTCTCTGTCTCTGCAAATGGCAGAGGAGGCTGGGACCCGCAGGGGAAGGCTCAAAGAGCCACATGCGGCTCCGGAGCCGCAGGCTGCCGACCTGTGAACTAGACATACCCAATTCCAGCAACCGTTTCTCATAATCTGTAAGCACTGTTTACACTAGAAGTTGTGGTTCATTAGAAAGTTATTATTGTCCAGTGTTAGTTTACAAAATAAAATTACTTAAATAATTTAAATGAGAAATAACCCAATTTGCTCTCCAAAGAGATTAGAAGGCATTGCTACCGGTAGTTTCTTGCAACTATATCGCAGACAGAAAGTTTATAGTCACATGTTATTCATGTTATGATTAAATCCCATGTTAAAACAAAGCCAAGAGAATTTGTGGCTGCCCCACAACCAATTGCTTAGTTCAACTTTAAAGTTTAAAATTCCTGATTATTTATTTTACAAATCTAGCATATTAAATCTTTCTCTTCTTTAGAACAGACAATTTCCATCCATTTTCCCAATTGGTGGTGGAAAAAGGGGTTATATTGCAGCACCAGAGTGTCCTGAATGAAATAGATTATTTGAACCTCTTTCAGTCAGATTTCAAGCCTGATTATGGGACAAATAGAGTGTTGGTCATGCTTATGGATGATCTTTGGCAAGAGCAGGATAGGGATAATGAATCCATCCTTGCTTTCCTTGACTTTTTGGCAGCTTTGGGGGAGATCGACCATGGTATCCTTTTGGATGACAGAGTATTGCACAGCATTGCATGGCCACTCCCTTATGGGGTGCCACGGGCTTCAGTATTCTCTTTGCTCTTTTTTAACATCTACATGAAATCACTGGGTCAGATCATCCAACACCTTGGGGTGCAGTATCATCACTATGTGGATGATATTCAGGATTATATCTCCATTCCTGATGATCCAAAAGATACTTTCACAGTGCCTAGAGGCTGAAGGGATTTGGATGGAGGTCATAGGCTTTACCTAAACCCTGGTAAGATGGAGCAACTGTGGATGTAAGAATCCTGTTGTTCATCACTCTTAGTTCTGGATGGGTTGCACTATCCCAGACAGACTTGGTGTACAATCTGTGGATTCTCCCAGACTCCTGCTCGAAAAGCAATGTATTCTGCATGAGGCTACCTTAAAAACTCAGCTGGTGCTAATGTAGTGGCATGGATAGCTCTGGAGACCACTAGGATGGTGCATATAATACCACTGTTGCATGAGCTGCATTGGTTACCATTGGCTTCCAGGTCCAATTCAAGCTGTTGATCATTGGCATCTAAGCCATTTATATATATGAGGAACCTTCTTGCCTCAATGCGATTAGCCTGTCCCATTCACTCCAGTGAAAGTGGCTTACTGCAGACCCCATCCGCTAAAGAATTTCAGGTTGTGGGGTTGAGGAGAAGAGCCTTTTCTGCTGCAGCCCTTGCCTTGTGGAACATTCTGCCATCAGAGGTAAGATCTGCTCCCATCTTCTGACCTTCAGAAGGGCCCAAAAACTGTTAAATGGCTTTACAATTAGAAAACAAAACTTAGGAAGGACATGTCCTAACAGGTTAAGCAGTTTAAAGTGGTGGTGGGGAGTTTTTATCTCCAATATTCTGTTAAATAATTCTGCTAATTCTATAATAAAGTGAAATTAATTCATCTACTGTGGTTTCCTGTCTGGTTTACCTGAGAGAGCTGATATCAATCTTTCAATTCTGAAAGTACCAGAGTTTCTTTCTCTGACCTTAAGCCACTTTGGGTTCTCCCTCTCTTAATCTGATTGTTTCCTAGGCAGCATCTCTTCCCCTCATTCTTCAAGGTCATTCAGACATTTCATTACACACCTTGATCTCAGTGAATGAGATCTGTAGCTCCTGGACCATAAATCAGCCATTGTCTGAAAAAAGTTTTCCCACCCCCAACTTATGAAAATATAAAATTCTACAGTCTCTCATATAGCATGAATCCTTTACTTTCTACAGTTAATCCTAAATAGTTGCAGGATGTTGGCCAGAACAACAACAATAATAATAATAATAATAACAACAACAATAAAGTTGGAAGGGACCTTGGAGGTCATATTATACTACAGTGGGATAAATCATGGATTTATTTTCATTATTATTAGTAGTATGTCTCTTTCTGATTTAGATACCAAGTGTTATAAATCATAAACTTGTATGGGTTATGAAGTCTGAAAATTGCATTGGAACAGAAAACTACAAGGAAGACCTCAGATTGTCAGAATTGTCTGGGATACCCTTGGAGCATGTAATAGTGTTCTTAGAGAAGGTACTCTTTGTTTGTTCATTTGTTTTGTTTTATTTACATATAACATTTACAGATCATGTTTTCTCTGGAAGCTCAAGACAGTACACATAAAGATCTCCCTTCATTTTATTCTGTGAAATAGATTGTTGGGAGTTGATTGTTGGCTCAACACCAAGTAGTGAATTTCAGAATTTTTAGCAAGGACTGGAATCTAGATTCCCTATTTTAACATTATGTCAAAGGACTTCTATTTTTTTAAACTCTTGGTTCTTAAATTCTATATATTCAATGCTAGACAAATAACTTTTAGTAAAAGTTAGTTTAAAGGAACTTAAAAAAGAACATAATTGTTTTGCAATATGTTATCCTTACATCTGTTTTAGTAGAAAAGTTGCCAAAAAGTGTTTTCTTTTTGGAGACTACTAGATTTCTATCTTCTGAATATTTTCATTTTTTAAAAATAAAGTCTATGAAAGCTTTTGTTTAGCAACATTATAAAGACAGAATTTATATTGAACGGAATTATGTGGGAGAGGTTTTTAATATTTTAAATTATGTAGACAGGTGAGAGATGTGAGGGTGAAATCAGCAAGAATAATCTTGTAATATTTTTCATACAGTGTTATGGAGAATATTTGAAATCTCAAATGCAATCTGTTCCAAATGATGAAATAAGAAGCTGCTAATAAGATTCATGTTTTGAAACTTATTTGGAAGTATCACTTCTCAATTAGAGAATGATCAGTGTTCCTTCACTAATACTGTGAAGAGCATTTGTTTCTTTGTCAAACAGAAGAACTTCCCATTTGAAATGTAAAATTGGTTTGAAAATACAGCCTACAGAGCAGGTCTGTTAATGGGCAAATTTATTTTTATGCTAGTTTAATCTTTAAAGCCCATTGTCAGACTGCCAGAATGTCAATATCTTTTACTGCTTGAGTGTTTTTTTTATCATATAAAGTGCAATATATGAATGCTGAAAAAAGTAATGTGGAGTAAATCATTGCTTAGTCATGGAAAGTGCTTAGTGCTAGTCATGGTTGACCTAATAAGATAGTCCAGCCTACCTTACAAGGATGATGGAGGAAAAATGGAAGAATGCCATATACATGGCTTTGAGTTTCTGCAGGAAATAAATGCTTTTCTCTTATAGGTTCACAGGTCAATAGGAAATATAGGCAATAAATGAAAGAAGTATAGGATTATAGTACTGTGCTGTGACTAGACAATATGCTTTGAAAGTATTGATTACTATCAGACCTAAGGATAAAATACAAATTCACATAATTAATAAAAGCTTTTTTGAAGCTTCTATTAACAGAATCTAAAGCATTCCAGAAATTACAGTCTTTAATTGCTATCTTTAATGTACATTTTTTTGTATTTTGTATATAGGTGTGTATGTATGGACAAAGACCATAATAAAAGTTTACCTACCCAGCTACCTAATATAACATTAATATTGCATACTAATCAGAGCCAGGAAATTCCTCCCCCCCCCAAAAGAAGCATTGTCTTCATTTCCCCCCTTATTTTGTTGTCTTAAGAATTACATATTTCAAAATATCCTTTAGTTGAGCAGTGTGTTGAGTACTAGTCTACCTTTTTATTTTATTTTTCTTAATTGACATAATATTTTTTAAAAATAAAATCACATGAGACACCAAGTTAATAATATGAAGAGTAAAGTCTGCAAGCACATAGGTAGGATGGCACCCATCTCATAGTGCTCGAGATTTCTGTTCTTACTGTTGTTGAGTGCTCCTTTGGTCTTACATTATTTCTAAATTGCATGTTTATTTAGAGTACAATTTGTTCCACAGAGGGTGACGTAAGTTTGCATTTATCACTATGGAAAATGTATTGCAACAAACAAACTTTTGGAATGTTATAGTTACAGATCATGGTCTTACTGGAACTATTTGATTGGTATATGACACAGAGATCAAACATTTCACAATGTCAAAAGTGCTTGATCAAATATTTAACATCTTTGATTAATAAACATTGAAGAACAATCCTGTATTAGAGATCAAATAATTAAAAAAAACACTTTGAAAGTCTTGCAGAATGAATAGGAGATAGAACTTAATTTCATAATCAGTAAAATATAAAGTTTTTACCACTAAAAACAAAATTCAATTTGTACTAGTATTGGGCTTAATATTTAAAGTTCTTAGAATATATTCAGCACTCATAGTAATTTATCTCATTAATTTTTTTTTACAATGGCAGTTATCAGAATCAGACACCAAAACCAATAATAAGGAAGTTGTTGAATTAACTGGAAAGATGTTCATTTAGAATCTATTGCTTCATAAACTCATTCAAATTTCATTTGAAATTTAGACTTCACTACATAGTAAATAAAGTTTAATGATTGTTCATATAATTAATCTGAATCTTGGGTTGCTTTCCATAAATTGAAGGGACTTCAATCCAGTATCATGAAAGTTGCATAGCAAAGAAAATACAATTTATTCCTCTAGTTTAAATCCTAAATGTACAGTCTGAAATTCAGTTCAAGAGATTCTTTCCTGAAGTGAACAAGAACCAGAAAATGTATCTCTATTTTCTCCTGGGAATCCTGTCTCATGTTATGCTAGAGATAATCCCCACAGCATGCATTTACAGAATGAAATGAGAATTAGAAAATAATGTTAGTAAGATGTCTATGGAGATTCTCAATCATCCAGGTCATAGTTATCCCAAAAATGCTTTTTCATGAGGCAACTGGACTTTCTTGTTTTCCATAATGTTTCATTTTAAAAGTTAACATTATTGTTTGAGAGTGTTTTTGAAAGAAAAATCTAGTTTATGTGAAATATAACAGCAACAAAAAATAAATAGGACTTCAAAAAGAATGTAAGTTTTATTCTATATTCCACTGACATCTTGTTCCGTCTGCTACCAGGTTGTAGTTCCTGTTCTTTCCAGTAAGAAAAATAATGGATCTTGGCCGCATGTTATTTCCCAGGATATGGCGCAGCATATAGAAATAATGAAAAATAAGACCTATGTTATGAATGGAATTGTGACTGGGAAAATTCTTCTTCCTCTTCCAACAATTGCAACAAAGACTGATTTTCAAGATATGTGCACTGAAAATAAGTAAGGAGTGTACATATATATATATATAATGGAATGTGTGGATGACTTTGGGAATGGGGAAAAGATGCTACCGGTATATAGGAAACAATCAGACAAAAGAGGCAAGAGCCCCACCAATGGGTTAATAGAGAAAGTGACTTGGGAAGGATCTGGCCTAATGGATCAAGCAGTTAAAAGTGTAAGCAGGAAACTTGTGCGTTCAGATTTGCAAGATTCTATTAATATAGCACTGCAAAAAATAGAAATAATTCATCTAAAAACACAGAATTATAGGGCTGGAAGGAACCTTGAAGGTACTGTAGTCTAACTCCATGTTTGAAGTAGGAGCCTTAATTGAATCCCAGTCAAATAGTTCAGTCTACTTTTGAAAGCCTCAATGCATCCACTACTCTGGGATACAAGCTATTCTACTGACTAATTGTTCTGACTGTCAGAAAATTTCTCCTTCCTTCTATATTGGATCTCTCTTTAACGAGCTTCCACCCATTATTTCTTGTGCTGCACTCTGGTGCCTTAGAGAATAAGTCAATCTCCTCTTCTTTGTGACAGCTCCTCAAGTACTAGAAGACATTTATCATGTCCCCACTAATCCTTCTCTTTGATAGGCTAGACATACATTGTTCTCTGTCTCTCTGTCTTTCTCTCCCTACCTATCTATCTACATAGGGTTAAGTTACCAGTCAGTGTTAATATCAGACAAAAGGATATTTACATGATTCCTTGGGGAAGAGTCAACCACTACTTCCATGGCCTTCCTATATATAGACACCAGGATGGGGAACCGATTCTCTTCTTTTTCCATTCAGTCATTGAAAAGAACAGTTTTGGATCAATTCTGTGGTATAGGGAAACAAGATGAATTTGTGTTCTGGGAATTACCTACTGGCCCCAGCTGTTTCAGGATGCTTTGTCTTGTCCCTCGAGGAGAGATTTCTGGGGATATTCAGGCAACATCTGGCAGTCTGAAGTATTTAGTACATAAACCTCCTCCTCCATTAGCTGAGTGGTACTTTTGCAGCCTTTAACCACTTTCATCATAATTGAATTCTGTACTAATTAACTTTTTTTAAGGCTATGCTTAAACTTAAATCTAGCATATTATAATTTTAACTGGGTATAGCAGTTGGGTTGTTCACAAAGTCCTAGCTGATTGGAGCAGTTCATAAATATCACAAGTAAATAAGCAAATACATCTATACTAATCTTCCAATGAATGCAACTTATTAATAGTGCTTCATTTTAAAGGTTAGGTTATTAAAAATTAGAACACTTTATAGACTATGAGACAATTAGTGACTACTGAACATGATAGGTGTATATTTTAGTATCCGAGGTGATTTGCTTCTCAGTGTCAGTTTCTGGATACGTGAATAGGAATGTGCAATTGCTCTTGCTGTTTGCTTAACCACTGTGGCAGAATTCCTGACTAGATTATTCTTTGATGAAAACCAGCACATTTCTTGATATACTCTTATAAGAATAAAGACAATAGGGTTTTATTAAGTATAAACAAAGGGAAGCATTTGTATTGTAAAAGAATGGCCTGACTGTAGAGTTTTTATATCCACATCACAAATCCAATTGACAGAAGAACTTGACTTTAAGCTTGACTTTCAAAATGCCCTTCTAATGCTAATATCATCTCTGAACATATACTTTATTTATCACTGCAAGCAAAAATTCTCTTTATTTAGTGATTTTTTTAAAATGAAACATTGAAAATTGCTTAATTTGTTAATTAAACATGTAATTTGTCAAATCATGTTAAGCACTACCATCTGTTATTAGATCAGAACCAAATAATAAAAGCACAGACAGAATATAGTGCAGTTAATTTCAGTGTCATTTTAAGCATCTCTAAGCATGGACATTTATTCTTTATTCTCTCTACTTTTTAGGCAGAATTCCCAGATAAGGTCAGTACTTCATGAAATAGAATCAATGGTTATCAAGTGGTCATATCAGATAAAGGACATTTTGGAATGGAATATAGCCCAACCACCTTTTAACCAGATTTACCCAGATCCTCAGAGCGAGCTTAAATTTTGGAAAAAAAAAAAAGACAACCTCTTGTGTATATATGATCAGGTAGGTAGCTGCTACTCCAATGATAGTTTTGATTGTTGTTCAATAATATGTACTAGAAGAGAAAGTGAATATGTTAATTTCTAACAAAAAGATGAAGCATCAGGTACAAATTAGTCTATAATGGTTGAGAACATTCTACAAATTAATTTTCTGTTTTTATTGCAGCTTGCTTAGATTTGTAGATAGCTTCACAATGTATTTATAAATAAATTATACATACATTTAAAAACTGCTTCAGTCAGGGTGATTCAACACTATAATTATGATTAAAAATATTACATTCTTGGTACCAGGAGTTAGTTCTACAGCATAAAATTTGGGTAGTCTTCCAGAGCAGCACAGTTTTGATCATTTTTTAGTAGGTCACAAAAATAAGATCTATTCACTCATTTTATAGTTTAGGAAAAGAATAAGATTTCCTGGTAGTTTCAAAAGTGGTTCCACTAACACCAGCATTTACAAATATCCTTTTCTATACATTAAAAAAACATAGCAATAGCACTAGCCATAGCTTATATATCGCTTCATAGTGCTTTATAACCCTCTCTGAGTGGTTTACAAATGTCAGCCTATTGCCTCCAACAATCTGGTCATCATTTTACTGACCTCAGAAGGATGGAAGAATGAGTCAACCTTGAGCCACTCAGAATCGAACTGGTAGTGAGCAGTGAGTTAGCCTGCAATACCGCATCCTAACCACTGAGCCACCACGGCTCTTAACATTTATTAAAGTACAATAAATCCCATTTTTTTTGTTATTGAAGACGTTTATTAGATACCCTTTGAGCACTATGTACACAAAAAGGAAGAAATTATTTCTTAGTTTCTTCTTCCTTAGGGTTTTGATAATTTCCTCCTTTTTTGCTTGGAGACGCTCTTCCTGGCGCTTACGGGCCTCCTTGGTCTTAGACCTGCGGGCTTCAGCCTGGTCAGCCAGAAGCTTCTTGCGAGCCTTATCTGCCTTCAGTTTATGGATATGCTCCATAAGAATCCGCTTGTTCTTGAACACATTACCTTTTACCTTCAAATACAAGCTATGGTACATATGCCTGTCAATTTTTTTGGACTCCCTGTATCTGCGTAGAAGACGCCTCAAAATTCTCATCCTTCTCATCCATGTTACTTTTTCGGGCATACGAGCATTAGCTGTACCCTTTCTCTTTCCAATGCCTGCCCTTTCGACGAGCCAAGGTGTTTTTCCTGCATCGAGCTCTTGAGTGAACAGTCACAGGTTTACGGATTATTAGGCCATCTTTTATTAGTTTTCTGATCTGCTGACGAGAGTTGGCATTAGCAATTTCATTGGTTTCATTAGGATCCAACCATACTTTTTTCTTTCCACATCGCAAAACGCTGGAGGCCAGCCTCTTCTGCAGCCTTAACATACTCATGGCAGCAAGGCTGACAGCACTCAAAAGAAAGAAAGGGATAAATCCCATTTTTTATCATGTTGAATAAATGGATGACCAGTACAGTTTTCTGTATTAATGATGATAGATTTGAAATAACAGATTATGAGGTTGCTAGAAATCAAAAACAACTTGATGGCACATTATCACTTAACTATTATTCCCGGTTGTATTCTGGAATTGGCTAGAAATCTTAGCAGACATTCCTAAACATGTAACTTGGCCCTTTGTAGCCATTTATCTTTTCAATTATTTCTGCTTGAGAATAATTGAAGACTTCAGCATGCTAGAATGACTGGGATTTCATTTTCATATTTGTGTAGGGCCGTTTATGAAACTTGATCGTTTTCAGAGTCTTTTTTTAATTCACACTGTCATGTGGCAAATATAAATATATTTATTAAAGATCTTTTTAAATTTCAGCTTAAGAGCCCTATTATACAAAACCTGATTGGAATCTTAAAAAGGAAGAAGAGTAGTTATTATCCAACTTTTCAGGATATTTATAAAGATGTAGAAAACGGTAAGGCTTCTTTGAAATAAATTTATATTTTTATATAAATGGACACAATATATCAAATCCATATTTTTTGCTATATCATAATTTTGCATTAAGCTATTGCTTTGTGAGATATTCTCATTAAGTCAGTCTTATGCAATATATCGTAACTCAACCATGTTACATTTAGATATTTCCCTATATATATAAAATTAAATTAACATATGGTGTTTCTTGTAAACATTATTTTGAAGCTGTTACTTGCAGACAATCCATTTTTAACATAAAATGGTTTTAAAATGTTTTTCTCATTTTTACATATTGATTAAATGAAATGTCAATGGAAAATCATTAAAATACACCTTATTTTTATAAGGTGCTATGCTCCAAAAGAACTAAGCAGATGATTCATTTTCATTTTGCTCTTACTAGGCACAACACTATATCACTATCTTTTTTTTTTTTTTTGCAATTTGAAAAAAAGATGTACACTAATTTGTAGCTGCAAGTTAACCTTTCATCAGGAAAAGTGCATACAGAATTCTGAATACATTGTCAGAAAATGTTTGCTGAGCAGTTGGGCCAACTACCAAACTTGCTTATATCAGAAGGCAGAATACTGTAGTTGTTCTGTGGTTGTTCCAGGATGGTCTTTATGATGCCAACTTAGTAGGATGCAGATAATTTTAGTTTCCAGTCTCCTTGTGTTACTGGAGGCAGGTGGAACAGAGAACCTAGTGGTCTCTGAGTACCATCTATGACCAAATTGGTTATTATCCTTAGAAGATTATCATTTTCTTTTAAAAGTGAGTATGCCTAACTACACTACATATTAGGCACATATACTACAAAATAGTGTTAATACTTTCTTTATTCTACAGCACTTATTGAAACCCAAGATATTGAATTATACCTTAAACCTCTAGAAAGACATATTCAGTATTTTCAAGAGACCGAATTTCCAGGAATATGTATTCTGATTCCTCCTCTGTTTCACACCATCTGCCTGATCTGGAGTCATTCCAAATTTTACAACGTGCCAATACGGATCATATCTCTACTGCAGGAATTCTGCAATCTGTTCATTCATCAGGTAGTAATATTTTAAATACTAGAATAAATTGAATGCAATGCACCCTGTTTTTATATGAAATTGCCCAAGGATTAAAGCCAGGGAAGGAGGTTTACTTAAATATATCCTTGCTTTTAGGGACCCATCCATACAGCCCGCAGAAAAGGGCTTTTCCCAACATTATTGCCAGTATATCAAATCTACTTGTTTAAGACTTGTATCTAGTCTCCACTCCATAGACCTCTGCAAGGTTGGGGATGTGAAGAAATTTGCATTATGGAACAAACCCTGTAATTTAGGAACTTGCTCCAATGATGAGAAACATAAGGATGGCAAGCATGAAAGACTAAGACTGGCAAGATGAAACTGAAATCTATTTTCATCATTTTTGTGTGTGTGATAGATGTCTAAACACCATTCTTACCCATTTTAGAAAGAATTTAGAACCTTCCTTTATAACCAGGCATTTTAAGAAGTACGTGAATAATAGTGAATTGTTGTATTAGCCATTTATATTTTATATTTTAAAATGTCTGATCTCATTATTCTTCACCTCAGGCTACATTGTATCTTTCACCAGAAGATATAATGAAAAGGGAAGCAGAAGAAACTTTGGAACAATTACAAAGTGCTCTTAATACTTTAAGAAGTTTTAAGGATGCCTTTTTTAATGAAAGAACACAAGTGGCAACTTATTTCACTAGCAGTCAAGAAGTTAGATTTTGGGATTTTCAACCACAGATGGTATTTTCCAGATTTGATATGTTTTTAAATCGCCTGGAGAAAATAGAGGTATTATTTACCATTCTATCCACTAAAATTGGGGTATATTTCTGGAAAAATTATGTAGAATTTCTGTAATGATAACTTAGTTTCTTTTACACAACAGCAAAGAAGGAACAGAGAAAGAGAAGAAAGATTATTTACAATCACAACTCACAAATTTATAGTTAATTATCTGTATGTATGTGCATAACAAAATCATATCCATATGTTTTTTTTAATATTAAGAGTCAGGGCTTTTTTGAAAAAGTCCATCTAGTATTACATAGGGTGCAGCTTTCTTTAATTAAATGTGACTTTTATGATATCTTTACTGCCTTGAGTTATTTGTAAAAGTAATAAAGGCTGGATCCAAATAAAATAAATAAATAAATAAATAAATAAATGAATAAATAAATAAATATAAAAAATAAATTGATACTTAAATAAATAGTTTTGACTATATGATCTAGAGTTAATAGATATGCACCAATGTAGGGAAAAATAAGAACCAGGGAGCAAATAATTGATTTGTGACATATTCTATTCCTCTCTCTGTCTCTCTCTGTCTCTCTCTCTCACACACACACAAACACACACACAAACACACACACAAACATAAAGTTCATATAAGCCTGATGGCTTACAGGGTAAAAGGAAGGACCTTCCTCTGCCTAGTTTCATTTCCCATATTATCTATATATTAAGGAACATATCTTATCATGACAAAATGATAGAAAGTACATCATGCACATATACACCTTGCATGTTGTATCCTGTTTTATAGGAGAAATTATGTCAGTGACAGACCTGATCCCAAAAAAGCCAGCATTACAGAACAATTTCTTAAAGCCAAAGTAAAGGCAGTTATATTCTGTCCAGCCCTGCACAGCAAGTATCTAGCCACAGATGCCAGGATGGTCCTATTCTTTGCCGGGAGGTCTCACAGGTATAATCCCATGGTCCTGGTCAAAAACCAATTGAAAAAAATATGATGATAGTCCCATTCAAAAAGGTTCAAAACAAAGGCTCAAAGCATTTTCGGCAGGTGTCAAAGACATTGTTTCATAACATAACTATCAGGTGCTTGGCTTCTCGGAAATCTGTTCCCAATAAAATAATTTGGCACTCTGCCATTTAACTCTACATAGTTTTAGGATATCCATGCATATTTTCAAGTCTGAATATTGCTTTGTCAGGATATAAGATTGTAAAATTTGGACTGGAGAAAATTTGTTCTTCTAAGGCAGAGGTTCTCAACCTGTGGGTCGCGACCCTTTTGGAGGTCGAACGACACTTTCACAGGGGTTGCCTAAGATCATCGGAAAACACATATTTCCAATGGTCTTAGGAACCGAGACACTAGTGAGAATTTCTGCTCAAAGCTAGCTCCACCAGCCAGCTGAGGCAGACAGGAAAGCAGCCGCCTCAGCAGCATGGCGGGGCTGCGCTACCCATCGCAGAGCAGCTACTGCCGCGTCGTCATGGCTATGAACCTCCTGCTCGGCGTCTTTTAGGTCCTCTTGCCTGGCTTCCATCTGGGAGAAGCGCAGGGCCAAGGTAAAAAAAAAAAAAAGGCTGGCGAAATACTCCCAAGGGGTAGCATCGATCTGTAGTGGGAGGTGAAGGGAACCGGGTCTGATAAGGGCAAAAGTTGAGTGAGGTTTTCCCCCTTGCCCCTCTCTCCGCCTCCCTTTGTACAGCGGCGTCTCTGGCTGCTGCCTTCCCAGTCGCTGAGAAAGGAGAAAAAAAGAGCCGTGAGCGAGTTCCTCTTTCTGCCTCATTGCTGAAAGTCTTTTTTTTTTTAAAAAAACGACTGCTCGTTCAGAACTCCTCGGGGCTTGTTTGCACGAGCTTGTGGCAGATCAGTAAATAAAGGGGTGGGGGAGCCAAACCGTCCAAGGCATTTGCACCCTGAACATGTGGACACTGCTTTCATGACTTGCCACCACTGCCCCTTCTCTTCCCACCCTGCTCTAGCAACGCGCTGCTGCTGCTGGCTGAGCTGAGCTGAGCTGCGGCGCCGAGCCAGTCCCCACGCCTCCTGGTTGCCTGGCCGCGCTCTGCCCCGGCCGCCTTCCGCGCCACGCCGGAGCCTCCTCCGTGCCGCCCGGCCGGCCTCCCTTGCCGTCGGAGGGCATCTCTGTGTTTCTCCAGACCTTACTGGACTACCATCCCCAACAGCCCTAAAAAGCACTGTGGAAGATTGGGGAATGCTGGGAGTTGCAGTTCATCACCATCTGGAAAAACATGACTCTCCAAAGATCAATCCTTCCTTCCTTCCTTCCTTCCTTCCTTCCTTCCTTCCTTCCTTCCTTCCTTCCTTTCCCCCTCAATCTCCTTCCTTCTCCATCTCCTTCCTTTCCCCTTCAATCTTCCTTCCTTCCATCTCATCTCCATCCCTTCCCCTTCAATCTCTCTCTCCTTCCTTCCTTCCTTCCTTCCTTCCTTCCTTCCTTCCTTCCTTCCTTCCTTCCTTCCTTCCTTCCTTCTTTCCTTCCTTCCCCCTTCAATCTCCTTCCTTTTCCATCTCCTTCCTTTCCCCTTCAATCTTCCTTCCTTCCTTCCTTCCTTCCTTCCATCTCCATCTCCATCCCTTCCATCTCCATCTCCATCCCTTCCTTCCTTCCATCTCCATCTCCATCCCTTCCATCTCCATCTCCATCCCTTCAATCTCTTTCTCCCTCCTTCCTTCCTTTCCCCTTCAATCTTCCTTCCTTCCTTCCTTCCCCTTCCCTCCCTCCCAACTTTTTTGAGCAAGGAAGAGTAAGCTTCTACAGTGAGCATTGCTATATTGTTTTTGTGATTAATCACTATGCTTTAATTATGTTCAATTCGTAACAATGAAAATACACCCTGCATATCAGATATTTACATTACTATTCATAACAATAGCAAAATTACAGTTATGAAGTAGCAACAAAAATAATTTTATTGTTGGGGGTCACCACAACATGAGGAACTGTATTAAAGGGTCGCGGCATTAGGAAGGTTGAGAACCACTGTTCTAAGTCTGAGAATTAGAACCTCACTTGTTCTTTTGCTCATTCTTTGGTTTTGTTCAAAAGAATGCTTCCTTTTTGCTGATTTGTTCTGTAATTTCCTTCTTCCCTATACACAAAGATAAGCTGTGATAAACAAGTTCAGAGATCAGAAAACAACAATTTGCTAGTTGTCATCTAAATGACACTGTATGCTACGTTTAGGAGCATCCAATCAATATGGGTCAAAAATATTGCCTACTGTATCAGGAGATACATTCATGAGACAGAAGCATTGTAAATGATTATTTTTATCTTTTCAGAATATTTTTGTTATTATGCTTGAGTTTGAAAAGTTGGAGAAACTGGAATTTGGTGAAATCAAAGGAAAATGTTTAAATGCTCAAATATGCAAATTGAACGAAGAATTTATCGAGTCTTGTAACACTTTTAAAGAGAAAACATATGACCCCTTAGACTACAACAATACGGTAATCTTTCATATAACATATTGTTTGTGCCATTTAAAAAAAATTAAGAAAGGCAGGTTATGAGGTATATTGTAAAAATAAAGTTGATTATATTTAAAAACAGATCCATGCATAAGAAAAAGTGTGGAAAGTTTGAACTTGGAAATTCCTACCAAGCTGAGCTTGAATTTCTTAACTATCAGTATTTCTGCTTCCTCTGAAGAACAGCTTTTCTCTATTTAATGCTTTTATTGTAGTCCAGTATTTTTCAAACAATGGAAGATTACTTAATCTTTTAATAGCAGTAGCATTTTCTGTTAATAACAGAGGCATTTTCCATGAGCACGTATTTATTTCATAATCCATATACCACAACCCCAGTTCCTATTATACATAAACTTACAAATAGCATTCTGCCCATCACAATCACTAGGTAAAAAGTACCTGCTAGTGCCAAACATCACACCTTGAATCCAGAGATAGGGGTTTCAGTCATAGTCAAGCTGCACTGGGCTGCCAACCTTACTGCATCCAGTTGATGGGGCAAAACAATTTAAGTGAGCCATGTTTAGTAGAATTTATTAATTTGATATAATATAGCACAATTACTCCTCTGCTTACTTGTTTGATTTAAAAGCTAATACAACTGAACATAAGAATGGTTGCTGTAACTTAAAATTAGAAGATTAAAAATAAAGCTTGATAAAACTTGCTGGAAAAAATAACTTGATACAGAAAGATAAGCAAAGTTTATCACTGGTTGGCTAGTTCAGGTTATTTCTCCAAGAAGAACTGCTCAGATGTAATTCAGGTATACAGTATATCAAGAATACTGCTAAGTTATTTTTACTTGGAGAGTTGATGTTAAGGAGCCCATTTTCAGATGTTGATGTACTTTGTTTTATTTAACATGAGATAAGCCTGGCCTGTTGAATTTAGTGATCCTTCTGTTTCTTTTAAGAGAAACTGAAGACACGGTGTTCCAAAATACTATAGCTATGGTTAATTACCTGATTGCCAAGAGCAGTTTTTTCCTCTATGTGAAACGATCAGGGTAGCACAAATATTTTAAGGCCTTCGTCAAGCCTGGCTTTTTGGAGTCCTGGATACTGTTGTCATTGTCTCCTGAAAATGTTCAGTGAGCATTACAAACAACTTTATTCTCCCTTTGTTTGCCAATTCTTCTCTATTCTTGTCTGGTAGGAAACTAAAGGAAACAGAATTCTTAGCATATAACACTAATTTTCTGATTTAATATCTGTTATTTCTTTACATATTTTGTTGATTCAATTCAGTGCAATTCATTAAAAAAATGATTTTGCCTTCTACAGGAATTTGAAGAAGACTACGCTGATTTTAAACACAAAAATTTGGAATTTGAAAGGCGTCTTGGAGCAATTTTTTGTGTGGGATTTCTTGATTGTTCAGGCTTGGAGTCAGCATTTAAGGTAGTTACATAAAGTATAATAAGTGAATGTCATAGTTTTGACTGTCAGATTTGTATTAGATTAGATTAGATTATTATTTTACACACCCATACACATACTAGTAAGAATACAGATAATACGCTCTGAAACATTTATAACCATGGAAATGGTCTATTGGGTGCATTTTTTGAATAATTAATTAGTATGGTAACAACATTTAAACAAGGAAATGTCAAGAATAATCCAAGAAAGTATTAACTCAGGTAAGTGATAAAATGCTTCTTCCTTGGTTTAACATGTAGACTTAATTGAATCTTTAGCATTGAAGGTACTAGGAAGCAGAAACTAATTTAATGGCTGAGGATTCTTCTATATATCATCCATCTTCCCTAAAATCATCGCCTTACTCTGCTTCAAGATATAGCTGGGCATGAAAACTATGCTATACATATCTAAGTGAACATTTCCCATTTGTTGTATTGATATGTATAGAGAAAAAGTTCTCAATCATTTGCTGCATTGTTTACTCTTTGACTTAAAGGGATGAACAACCGAAGGAGGGGAGGACCATACTTTTAATTTGTTTGACATCTAAGAACTGCAGAGGGATAATGATGTTGTTGTTGTTGTTGTTGTTGTTGTTGTTGTTGTTGTTGTTGTTGTAAGAGATGTTGGAGGTCAGCTAGTCCAAAACTCTGCTCAGGCAGGAAATCCTATACCATTTCAGACAAATGGCTCTCCAGTCTCTTCTTAAAAACTTCCAGTGTTGGAGCATTCACTGCTTCTGAAGGCAGGTTGTTCTAACTGTCAGGAAATTTCTTCTTAGTTCTAGGTTACTTCTCTCTTTGGTTAGTTTCCATACATTGCTTCTTGTCTTTCCTTCAGGTGCTTTGGAGAATAGCTTGACTCCCTCTTCTTTGTGGCAACCCATGAGATATTGGAACATTGCTATCATGTGACCCCTAAACTAGACATACTCAATTCCAGCAACCGTTCCTTATATGTTTTAACCTCCAGTCCCCTAAACATCTTTGTTGCTCTTCTCTGTACTCTTTCTAGAGTCTCAACATCTTTTTTACATTGTGGTGACCAAAACTGGATGTAGTATTCCAAGTGTGGCCTTACCAAGGCATTGTAAAGTTATATTAATACTTCACATGATCTTGATTCTATCCCTCTGTTAATGCACCCTAGCACTGTTTTGGCTTTTTTGGCAGCTGCAGCACACTGCTGGCTTATATTTAAGGACTCTGAGATCCCTCTTACAGTTACTACTATTGAGCAAGGTACTACCTATACTATACTTGTACATTTGTTTTTGTTTTTTTGCCTAAATGCAGAACCTTACTTTTTTCATCATTGAATTTCATTTTGTTAGCGCCCAATGTTCAAATCTGTCAAGATCTTCCTTTATCTTAAGCCTATCTTCTGGAGTGTTGGCTATTCCTGTCAGCTTGTGTCATCTGCAAATTTGATGAGTTCCCCATCGATCCCTTCATCCAAATCATTAATGAAGATGTTGAAGAGCACTGGGCCCAGAACAGAGCCCTTGGGCACCCCACTACACATTTCCCTCCATGTAGATGCAGTTCCATTGAGGACCATTTGCTGAGTATGGCCAGCCAGCCAGCTATGAATCCATCTGGTGGTAATGTGTCTAACCCACATTTTTCTATCTTATCAAATAGTAGGTTGTGGTCTACTTTATCAAATGCCTTACTGAAGTCCAAGTAAATTATATCCACAGCATGCCTCTGATCCACTAATTTTGTCACCTAGTTAAAGAATGCAATAAGATTTTCTGGCATGATCTGTTTTTGACAAACCCATATTGGCTTTTGATAATGACTTTGTTTGCCCCTAGGTCACCATCAGGGTGAATTCCAATATAGATGTAGGCTATATGATGTACAAAATTCCAGGAAATTACAATATAATTAACTACACTGGCCCCTTTAGGATGCCAGAATGTATTAATTGTATTTTTCACATATTAAAATTTTTAATATTTACCATATTAAAAATTAAAATTGACACATTGACTTCCATTACCACTTCTTACAATTGATGGGATTTTAATATTGTGTTATTTTTTGAGATTAGCTGGCAAATAATTTTGATTTCAGATAACCCTGAGAGAATCTCGGGGTATCCTTAGGAATCCTCAGAAATTCTTAGGAATTCTCAGATCAAACATTTAGACTAATGAATTGTGATGAGTTTTGTTATGGACATAGCTTAAAATAGATACCCTAAGGATGTATTTTGATTTTTTAAAAATATCAATGTTTATTATGGTCACAGACCAGCACAAAAATTAAACATTAAAATGAATACTTTCCCTAAAAATTATTGGAAAATAACTAAGCAAATTTTAGGATCTTTAGTTCTTTAGGTGTTTTTTCCGTATTGTCATTGCAGCAGCATTGGAATATAAGGGTTCCTCTAATACATTCTCCTCATAATGGATTTTAAATTGGTTAAAGAGTATATGATCATTTATACCCACCCTAGCATTTAAATCCCTGCTTATAATTATTGCATCTGTGGGATATTTGTCCAAACAACTAGAGATAAAATTTTCTATGTGCTCCCAAATATTGTTATTAAGAGGGGAGTATAAATATTTAAAAGCAAAATCTCCACCTATTTGGATGACTGCAAGGTAGTCACAACCCAGGGCTATAAAGAAGGCAATGGGACGCAGAGCTGTGCTAACTAGGGCCACTATACCACCTGCCTTGCTTGGGGCAGCTGGGATAGAGTTAACCCAGTAGCCATCTAACTCTACCTCTGAAGAGACCCAGGTTTCCTGTAGGAAAAGAACATCAAATTGTGATATATGTAGTCAAAAAAGTTGGTATTTTGATGAGACTGACCAGCCAGCAATATTTCAAGTTAGAAGGAAAAGAAGATAGTCATTTGAGGTCCATCGTAAATTGCTTAAAACACACTTTTGCCGGCAGGCCTGGGGCAGCTAACATCTTGCCCCTAGCCAGTGTATGTTTGTGGAATGATTGGTTTTTTGTTTTTTGTTTTTTTTTAACTTAAGGGTTTTTTATATGTATGTAATTTCTATTATGCTGTGAGCCGCCCTGAGTCCTCCGGAATAGGGCGGCATAGAAATTAAATTAATAATAATAATAATAATAATGGTTTTGGCAAGAAGAAGCTGTGAGATTATTATATTGGGCTGAGATGTCAGCAGCAGCCATTGTGGCCTCCTCCAAAGGATGACTTGCCTTATATACATCCTGCATCAGCTCTTGGGGGTCTTCTTCAGAGTGGATGACATTGACACCATTTAACAATGCTTGCCCTGTGAGGGGCTTCTGCAGAGGTGTTGGGCAAAGAGATATTAAATTATGCTGCATCTGGCTCTGTGTCATTGAGGTTGTCAAGGATCCCCTGACCATCCCCTGATTTGTTGCTGAAGTCCCCATGGAATATCTCAATGAAAGTAATCTCCTCCTCCTTAACTGCATGATCCTCTACTGGCCCAAGAGGATTCAGATTTGTATTTTTTATGGGACCATTTTCAGGTAATCCATTATTTGCTAAGGGGAAAATAAGAGGCTCAATGTTTGGAGATACAAGATCTATAAGTGGCTCAGCTGTGGCAATTGTGACTGACAAGGTTTTCTTCAGATTTTCTAGTTTACACAGTATATTGTCTTGTTCACTTCATGGTAAGGAGCCTAAAGCATTAATAAGGCCAACTTCTGTGCTGAGAATATCTTCATCAAGTAAGGCTGCCTGACTCCCACATTCTTGCTCTCTCAAGGTTGGGAATGAAGAAGCAGTGACTTTGGGAGCTAGCATATTAGCTTTTGAAGGTTTAACCTTTTCATCACAAAAGTCTCTGGTAGGAAGACATTGAAAGGAAACTAGATATGCTACCATCAAAGGGATGGTAGACTGGTTAAAAGACAGAAGTATCTGCTTCCAATTTGGGGCATATAGGAGCCATTCAACAGCACACAGATCGATCTGCCCACCTTGGCAGTGAAGACGCTGACCTAAGGAAGTTAGGATTGCTCTCCTCCTACTCCAACATCCAACATTAAGTCTGTTCATGCAAATTCTGAGAGCGATCAGTTGTGTTTGCAATGAACAATTTAATTTGGTGAAGGATACTTTGCTGGCTTCAAAAAAATCTTTAACATTTGTAAGTTCCCCTCTCTTTGCTTTATCAGAAGATAGTGAATTATTCTTAGAGAGCTGCGGCTTTTTCACAAATTCTTTTAACTATTACAGTACTTTTGCTCTTTGCTTCTTATTAGCGCACTTGCCCAGAGTAGGAGATTTGACTGTGTCTGTTACAAAGGCTTTTATGGGAGCAGAAGGTCCTTGCTTTTGAAGAAAAACAGCTATATCTCTTTTCAGTGTCTCCAATTTATGTTTTATGGCTGCAAGCTGCTCAAATATTGAGATAAAAGTGAGTGCCGTGAGGAGGCATTGTTTTGAATTTTTGCATGGTAGCCTCTCTATGTTCTGATCGTTCTTATTATTTTTGGGCTTCATTTCAACTTCCCTGGAACAGGTACCCAGTTTAGTTACCTGTAATGGTGACTGGCTATCATTTTGCTCTTCCCCAAGAAATAAGGAAACATCTAATTGTTGTTATTTTGCCAGCTCTCTTTGGAGGTCCCCCTCTAGTGTTTCAAATTTGTTAGATGGGAGATTTTGTTTTACTTACTCTCTTTCTTGCCAAGTGTTCATCAATTCTTGATTGTTTTGCAGAGTTCAAAGGAGGGAAATGTCCTGGGTGTTTCTTTTCCCCATAACTAAATCTGTTATCTGTGTATTTATCTTCACTATCGTCTCATCCAAACAAAGTTAGTTAAGTAAAAATAAGCCCAGTAAAAGTAGTAAAAAACTAATTATATAATAAAACTGAGTGGAGCTGCTGTAAATGTGTGTTGCTGGGCTGACAGCTCTTCCTCCAGAACAAATTATTTGAATACATGTAGTCATCGACTTACAACCATTTGTTTAGTGACTGTTTGAAGTTACAATAGCATAGAAAAAAGTGACTTATAATTGTTTTTTACACTTATGATCATTGCAGCATCCCCATGGTTGAACACTTGCCAACTGATTCATGTTTAAGATGGTTGCACTGTCCCAGGATCACTGTGATCCCTTTTTGCAATCTTCAGACAAGCAAAGTCAATGAGGAAGCCAGATCCATTTAATAACCTTGTTACTAACTTAACAACTGCTATGATTCACTTAACAATTGTGACAAGAAAGACCATAAAATTGTGTAAAACTCATTTAACAACTATCTTAGCAACATATATGTTGGGCTTAACTGTGGTCATGAGGACTACCTGTCTAGTCCTCATGACCACAGTTAAGCCCAACATATATGTTGCTAAGATAGTTGTTAAATGAGTTTTACACAATTTTATACTCTTTAGTCCCTCAAAATATCTTGGGCATGTATTGTCATTCAGTACTGTATTTTAAAACCTATACATAATAATACATTACAAGCTTGTGAGTTTAGAGAGAATTACGTTTAGCAGTTCCAGTCTGAGGTTTGACATCTTGCATAATTTCATCATCTTGACAGCCACTAAAAGTAACCTTTTCTGCTATTGATTTTGTACATGAGAATATTTTAAAACCAGCAGTTTCTATGTTTAACTTAGTAAGCCTATTTTTATGAGAAAATATTTGTAAATAACTTCATTAATGTTAGCTATACACTTTAAAAGTACTATGAATGTTCTGGATCATATAACCCTGACTAGAACATGTAGTTCTGTATGTTAGAATGTTTGACATTTATTGGGTTAAGTGCTGTCTCCTTAAGAGATGGCTTATGGGTAATGTAGTTTTAGCTAGTCAGCTATATCATGTTAGCAGATCAGTGGGAGGAGTTACTATAGTCAGCTATATCATGTTAGCAGGTCAGTGGGCAAAGTTACTAAAGTTCATTACAGGATACATGGCTACGTGCCAGTTTGGAATGCTTTTGTCTGAGATAAGTATGGGGCCACGGCAGGACTCACATGGTCCCATTCCATGCTACAAGCTGGTATGGAGGAAGCATTAATTTCTTACCTATGAGAATGAACAGATGTGTATTATCCAGAAGCAACCACAACAACTGCAAGTATCTCTGAATAAAATGTCTGTTTTGGAATCATTCTTATTGAGTTATCTGTAAGATTTGGATTTATAAAGCAACTTAACACTGGATCTGAACAATGAAGCAGTCAGAATGTATTGCTTCTATTGACATAAAGCACATGAAAGAAAATCTTGGTATTTTATGTCCTTGTCCTTAAAATGATTCCAGTTCTGGAATACCTTTAATTGTTAGTTTTTATGATGTGTTTTTATTGTATGCTATGTGGAGTCACATTCTGTGAGATATGATAAATATATAAATAAATTTTCAGGAAGTTAAAAATATCAATTTTGAAGAATAATTTTTGTTCTTTTAAGTTACTAATGTTTTAGATAAAAATGTAATTTAGGTGGAAAATGTAATAATTTTATATTGGCTATCTAGCAGTTAAACTGAAAGCACAGGCAACAATTCTAGTCCCACCTTAAGCTCAAAGCCCTGGATCAGTCACTCTCAGCTAGCTCTAGAAAGCAGACAATAGAAAATCACTTTCAAAATCTTGCCAGGAAAATTGCAAGTACTAGTCCCAACAGTTCCCAGGAGCCAAGACTGACTCAAAGATGGGGACAGCATTCCTAGTTTAATTAAACACAGTTCCTTAGGCAGAGACATATGTGGAATGCAAACAATATCCTCTTGTGTTCCATCTTCTTTGTATGGTATTTTGGTACCATTCTCCAAGATGGGAAAAAGAAGGTTGACATAATCATGTCCTTTATTTATACAGCTTATAACCATTCTTGGACCTTTTCTGGAGAAACCAATTATTACAGAAATGTTTAGCACAAATTATAAGATCTTGCTACAGATGTTTGATGAAGAGTTGAGAAATTGTAAATACTTGTATGATGAACACATTAAACAGGTATGTGGCAATGTAAGAGCAATTTAGTCCATTTGCATTTCTCAAAATATATCTTTTTTAGGAATTATCCACCTGTCCTTTAATAATTACAGAAGGAAGAAGGGAATGAAGTCATAAACAAAAACATGTCATCTACTTCAGGAAACCTTAAATGGTCTCAAGAAATTAAATCCCGCATATTGTCATTTTGGTCAAGCTTTTCATTTGTTCCCCATCAGTAAGTAAATCTCTTCAGCAATAGGAATTATTCAGGCTGGTTTGGGAACTCTGGGAGTTCACACATCATAAAGTTGCCAAGGTTGAGAAACACTGTGATAGAGGACATTGTGTTGAAGTAAGACAATTGAAATTCAGATAGGAAAAAAGGTGAGAAGATGGTATAATTCTTACTTTTTCAAGATGTTTTCAAATATCTTGAGCCAGACTTGAGTGGCATAGCTAAATACTTATGGCAAACTATTCATGGGGTTATATTTACATTCATATTTACATTAAACAGCATATTTTTTGCTGTTGAATAAGTTTATTTGACATGACCATTTTACTAGTGTGATATGTTTTCTTTCTAGAATCCTGGAAAATGTTGAAGCTACTTTAATTTATCAGAAATATATAGAAATATTGAGATTACTTGACCAATATGAAGATCAGATCTATTTTAAATGGAAATCCCAGGTGGATGATATTTGTCTGTTTAATTTAGATCAACCTTTGATCAAGCAAAATGATAAAGATGGTCTCCTTAGTGTGAATTTTGATCCTAAGGTATGGTATGATATGCTATGGCATGAACATTTTAATTTTCTAAATATGCTAACCTGATGAATAATACTGTAAATAAATAGTAAAGTCTATTGAATTCCATGGGACTAATGTTATAGAATTGCAATCTGTGTTTTTTTTTTTAAAAAATATGCATGTTTCATGTTAAAAAAATAAAGGAAATCTATTTGCTAAAATTATTTATTCAACTGTTACAGGAAGAAAAAAATATTTATATCCTGAGAATGTATTCAGAAAGAGTACTAAATGCATTTAATAGTATTGACACTTTTATTTTCTAGATAAATTAGCCTTTGCAATAATAAACAAAAGGAAGTAAATTCTATTTGATTCAAAAGAATTACAGGACTCTCATCAAAGCCTGTTGGCCTTTGGAAAAAGAAGCAGGATGTAAATACATTAAATTATTTTCAAATGTGGCAATACTATAAAGCTTGCTAAGGGATCTCTATCACATTTATCCTTAGTTTTTGTTATTAAAATTCCTTCTATGGAGCCTCTCCAGTCAAATAGAATAGTGCACATCAGAATATCAGTGCTGGGAGCACTAGAAAATATTTATGCTCTGATTGTAAGCTCCTTTCCACTATAGCATTCACATGAGCTTTTGAGGCATCCAGTTAATTTGCCGTTTGTTGGTAAGTGGGAACATGACCTCTAGCTGACATGTTTCCTGATCATCATTCAAGAGAATGGATTCATTTCTGCCTGTCTTCAGTGGACAACTAGATAGTCTACGGCAGGGGTAGGCAACTTTGGCTCTTTTATGACTCGTGGACTTCAACTCCCAGAATTCCTGAGTTGAAGTCCACGAGTCATAAAAGAGCCAAGATTGCCTACCCCTGGTCTAGGGAAACCTACAGCCAAGAGATGAACAATATTAACTTTTTTTTTAGAATCCAAGACATCATAATTCTAATCCAGATGTGGCAAATAATCATCAACTAATAGTAACTTCCATTCACTTAACCAGTCCTCCAAAACCATCCAATAGCCATAATGATAATGATTTGATGATAGTGAGTTCCATTGTTTAAAATGCCCTTCCAAAATTAAAAAAAATTCCACCTTTCTCTGGAAATATAGACTGAATTAATACTTAACAATAAATAATATTTAGATCTAACATGAAATACATTTTGTTTCAGCTGATAGCTATTTTAAGAGATGTGAAATATTTCTTGCTTATGGATCAGCCTAATATTCCAATTTCAGCATTAGAGTTATACAAGAAAAAAGGAACATTTGCTAAGGTATGAACTTTAGCCTACATTACTTAAGTTTTTTTCCTTTCTTTTTTACCAGAACAAATGAAATGGAAATGTTTATATTAATCTTTCTCAATCTTGGTGTCCTCCAAATTAGGGGACTTAATCTCCCAGAATAGGCTGAAAATGTTGATTAGGAAATTCTGGAATCTTAAATTTACATAGAATCTAAAGAATAGAGAAATTGGTCTACATAATGATTAATGTATTCAAATGCCTTACTTTGGGCTGAAGACTTTCCTTCACTATTATGGCATAGCCAGGGATGGAGAACATCTGGCACAGAGATCTACTCTAGTCCAAGGCTGGCTGGGACAAACCATGTCCATGTCTATGTCCAACTTCTGGGAAGTTTATCCCTATAATACTGGTCATAAGCTATTCCTGCAGCATTTCTGAAACACCACAAAAAGGATTGGATCTTTTCCAACTACATCATGGGAAAAGCTGACTGTTGAAACAATTCTGGTCGATTGGAATATGTGAAACTTTTTCATTTCTTTTGGCATGGGAAAAATAACTAATACTATATTGATAAAATGTCCCTCTGACACCAACTGAATTCTGGGTGAAATCAGGGATTGTTTCAGTTCCCAAACTGAACCTAGGTCTGTCATGAATGTGTAATTTTCCATAATATATTGTTACTAAACAAGAGATATGCAAATATTAAAATCCATACTGTTTTTCTTATCTCTGTTTTCCTCTTTCCATCAATATGTCTTTCTTTGTCTTCTGTTTTTGTTAATGACTGTAAATAATTTTATTTAATAGGCAATTGTTTGAAAAATATTGGGTAATTATTGTTATGCATATAATGATACTAATTTTAATTATATATATAATAATTATAGATGAAATTGTTAAAGATTAGAAACAAACTTAGGGAGGAAGTACTGGAAAAATGAAGTAATTCAATAGTGTGAGTGACACCTCCTTCAAAAACCTATTATTAGACAGAAATTAGTATAGCTTTTATGGGAGACATTTAAAATTTATGTGTTTTCTCTTTCTGTATAAACAGTACACAGGAAATCTTGAACTTGTAGTCCAATGGTACAACAAAATTAAACAGACTGTTTTGGAGGTAGAATATCCTCTGATTGAAAAAGAGCTGATAGCTGTTGATAATCAGCTAAAAGAAGCAGAAGAAAAGCTCACCTGGCAGAAAGAAAATTGCTGGGAATATATTGAGTTTATAAAAGCCAAAGTTCATGACTTGGAACAGAGACTTCAAAAGTCAAAAGACAATATTAAGACTATCCAACAAATTATGAAGTCTTGGATGGAGCAACCTTTCTTTTCTAGAAAAGATAATAGAAAAGAAGCTTTGTTAAATCTAGACGACAAAGAAAACAAAGTTGCTAAAAAATTCATGTTGTACCAAGAAGATGGTTGCAAGATGCATAAACTTGTAGAGGTAATATCTAATACAAATTTTTATGAGAAGAGAATAATTTATTTGTAGATCTATTCAAATATGTGTCAATTCAGAATGAAAAAAGTTATTTCAACTTTTCATGTTATTTAATACATAAACAATTATCAATGGGATTTACTTGTAACTGATTGAGAATTAATTATTTTTTTACAATGGAAATTGTGACAATGGTAGACTTAAACTACCTATTTTTGGGTGTGTATTTTTAGGAAAATCTAAAGCTCTTTAAAGCAGATCCAGATTCATATTCTTGGAAGATTTACCTGGAGTTTGTTGATGACACTATTGCTGATGGCTTTTTTAATGCCATAATGTATAATTTAAACTTCTTCTTGGAAAACACAGAGAAAGCTCTAAAACCAGCACCATTATTTCAAGTTCAGATGATCTTAAATGCTGTGGAAATTGAATTCAAACCTTCACTGGACAAAGAAGCTGGTGACAGCTTTTATGATTTAATTGATGAACTTTTAAGCAATATTTTCAAAACATCTGCTAAGGTGAAAAGAATGGCATCACACCTTGAATTACAGCATTACCAGGTAATATATTTTATTAAAATAAAAATAAAGTCCAAGATTGTATGCATTACACATGTAGTTCAAGAAAGGAGTAATCATATTAAGTATGGGTTATAATTTTTCTTTCCTTTTTTTTGTTAAGAATGACATGGATGATATATCTGAGCTATCCAATACCAGGGAAAAGATTATGAATAGAGTGGCAGATGTTATTACTGAAGCCATGAACTTCAAAAACTCTCTCGACTGTTATGCATATCTCTGGGTAGATGACAGATCAGAATTTATGAAACAATTTCTCTTCTATGGTCGTGTATTGACTTCTGAAGAAACAGAGATAACTACAGATATTGGCACATCTGATCAACACCCAACTGCTGAACAATTTAAAGAACAGGCAAGAAGTGGACACTTCTGTTTCAATTGATATTTGGAATCTTTACTCTTTCCTCTCCAGTATGAAATTAAGCTCTTACTTATTTCTAATACTTATATATTGTAGATTGACATATATGAGAATCTTTACATTCAGATGAGCAAATTTGAAGATTTCAGAATTTATGAAGGCTGGCTTAAAGTGGACTTGAAACCTTTCAGACATAGTTTGCTAAATGTTATTAAGAAATGGAGCTGGATGTTCAAAGAATACCTTGTGAAATTTGTCACTGATAGGTAAAATATGTTTTGATAAAAATATTCTATTTTACAGCTGTGTATGGGGCAAGTGCAGGGGATGTGCAAGTGAAAAATTAACTTGTTAAATTCAAGGGAAAATAGAAATGCAAACCCCAATTCTAATCTCATCCTTGTGAATATTTTAAGTTTGGGCTGCTTAACAGCATTGTGCAAAGCCTTATATAGAACTCCTTGTTTAGTAACTGCCTCATTTACTAACTGTTCACATGATGAAAAAGTAACTTTAAGAACAATCCTCTGTAGGTCTGTAAAGCAAACAAAAGCTGAACTATGATTATAATCTCAGTCCCTTAGTGACCACTTCACTTAACAACTAAGTGTTGCGTCAGCAAATGAAGATTATCTGTTTCTAAATCCCTCCAGAATTTGCCGTTGTATGATAATGTTAATATAGTAGGAGAAAATATGAAATAAAAATTAGTAAAATTTATTTAAAAAATTAAATAAAAGGGAAGCAATTTGGCTAACTATTCAGAATGACTTACATTTTCTGAATCCCATATATTTCTTCTCCCACACAAGCCATTTTAAGTATAGAAGATGAGCTTATATAGTAGGAAGTATACCAGTGAGAAATTAATTTCAAAGGTTGCACATACATATATAAGTATATTCTCCAACCTCTAAATCCATTCCTCCACCCTGATTCTTGTGCTATAATAGGGTATATCCCAAGGTAATAACCTTTATAGCCTAAAGTATTCTGTGCAAGTGCAACTTACTCTTGAATGTTCAAAGCCAACTGAGTAAGTTTGGATTAGCCCCTTTCTCTCCAGCCTAGAACGAAATGGTAATGTCAAATTACATACAAATATGCTGCCAAGGAAAGTATAAAGGATTTATCCAGGCAGTCTTGATTCTTTGAGACAAAACTGATTCAAAGGCACCTCCCTTTTGTTTACATGCAATCAACAAAAATAGTTGAAAGGACATTCACATATGAAAAAAATTACTACAGCAAATTTATCTCTTTCTTTTCTTCTTATAGCCTAGCTGACCTAGAAGAGTTCATTAAAATGACAAATCTTGGACTCCAAAAACAGTTATCAGAAATAGATTATAATGGGCTCATAGACATTATGCTTCATCTCTTGGCTGTCAGGGATAGGCAATCAACTACTGATGACCTTTTTGAACCTCTAAAGGATACCATTGTACTCTTGGAAAACTATGGGCAGAAGATGCCAGATCATATTTACATTCAAGTAGAGGTATCCTGAAATTTCTACTCTTGATTCCATATAGAAGCTTTATATTTCTTTGAACCTAACATTCAGTCTTCCAAAATATTGCTGAGGTAGATGCAGAATAAACAGAAAAAAGATCTTATGAATTGTTCTTTTAATATTATTTGATGGCCAAGATGGTCGTGTAGAAATATCACATACCAGTAGATGAAGGGTTTTTTGTCATTTCTAAAGAATTTGTTTGTATTTTAAAATAGCAGCCTTATTACCTTTTCAAAATTTTCCATTTTCTTCTCCTGAAAATTGTATCAATTTTTACTTCTGCTTATTGATTTATTTCCATTCAAATTCAGTGGTATCATCTGGGAGCTTCAAAAGAAAAGGTTCAGGAAAAATATGCAGGCCACAACCTGTGATCGCATCCCTATTTTCCATCATTTTATTTCTAAGATCTTGTTATGGTCTCTTTTTCTTTCAGTATGACTGAGGGGGAGATTAGCATTATTTGTCAGATATTCCATCTCCCTATATTGAAGGTGTTGTGACTTGTTTTTAAATGAGTTTTCAAAACAAGTGAAGAATTAACATTAATTGTAGTTGAGTTTGAGTCAGGCATTTTATATGCTTTATGTACCTGTCATTTTGATATTTATGGCAAAGTATCCCAGCTTGTGGGAACAGCCTATGAGCACTCGCCATGCAGTTGGCAGAATGTGAAAAGGGAATCTAGTTAAACTGGTCTTTATGTGGTTTGTTCTTTGATCTTTTAGGAATTGCCTGAAAAATGGAACGCCACCAAAAAACTTGCTGTGTCCGTAAAGCATGAAGTGGCTCCTTTCTTGACTTCTGAAGTCACTATTCTCAGAAAAAAATGTACTGCTTTTGATGTAAGCTGAAATTATTTTTATAGCAATACCCACAGACATACTTTTATGAGGATGAGATTGTTGACATAAATTTATTGTCTACTTTCTTTCAACAGGGAAAGCAGATAGGATTCAGAGAAAGATTTAGAGCAGATGCTCCCTTTCGTTTTGATGCCCAAAACCCATATGCACTTCTTGATAAGGTAATGGAGAAATATTAAAGGTGCATGTGATGCTGATAATCTCTCATTACAAAGTGGAGATTTCTATTTACATATTGTGCCATTTGTACAGAGCATTAATTTTTTTTCTGTTGAGCTTGATAAGTGCTATATTATGTAAACTGGGCAGCTTAAAATGTGTGTCATTGTTTCCTTGAAGGTACTCTAAAAAGAGGGCAATATGTCTGCTTTTTTTAAAAAAAATCATCCTTTTCTGAATACATTTGTGATTTCTGTATGGTTTTTCAGGTGTTCGCTGAAAATTATGTTAAATTGAACATAATTTTCTGTCTGACTTCAATTGGATCTTCAATTTTTTATCATAAATCAGAGCAGCCTCCCTTAATCTAGTCCACTTGAAATACACCTACCAGAAGTCTTAAAGTTGTGTTGCAACAAACCTGGATGGCATCAGTAGGCAAAAGATGCTTAGGCAGTCTTCTGTAAGATAATAATAATTTGTCCATTCCATTTTTATTCACAGTTAAATGAACAACCTAATGAAAAATAAAAGTAGTGATTTTAACACTGATTTAAATGTATATCTTTAACTACATTATATGCACAAATTCTAGGGTGTGTATGTGCATTGATTTATGGCTACATCTATTTAATTCTAAAGAAGTAAACTTTTAAATGAAGGAAATTTGGTGTTTCTGTGAATTTTGATTCATGTAGCTGAAGAATTTGCGTATAAATGAATCTCGTTTGTCTTTTGGAACTAAAATAAAATGAAATATGGACTATTTAAAAGTAATACCCATAGGCTGTAGAATATTTATATACTGCTTTGAAGTACAAATGAAATTTTCTAATACTTTCTCTTTTGTAGGCAAATCAGGAACTAGAAAGAATGGAAGAAGAAATGTTGCACCTACAGGAATCTGCCAACCTTTTTGAAGTGACTATTCCAGAGTACAAACAAATAAAACAATGTCGCAAAGAAATAAAGTTGCTAAAGGGAATGTGGGATATTAATATTTGTGTCACAGTAAGAATACTTTAAGAATATTATTTAATTCTCCAAAAGCAGTGTAAACTAGCTATTATTATTATGTTATTAATATAATGCTTTGAAATACTTTGACATTTTAAAGGCCAGTATTAATAATGAAGAATAAATATCAAACTGTCATTTTAGAATCAGAATTTATGGTTGTTTTTTAAACAATCTGATCTTAGACTGAATTAATAAACTGAAAAATGTACTTTAAAAAAATAATTTAATTTCAAAGTAAAAAAAAACAACCCATGAATGTAATGCCTATATTATAAAAAGAGTTGAAAAATGAAATTAAAAATTAGTGAAAAAGACCAGTAGCAAAGTTCGCCTACCTGGAAAGAAATAATAATAATAATTATTACTATTTAAGATTTAATCTTCAGTCCAATTCACAGTCTGGGACTGGTAAAAATTGTTATTCTTGTTGTACAGTGAATTTGAAAGGACTGTTTTGTAATCTAGGTCAAAGATGCATCTAGTTCAACATTTTGTGTCATTCCAATCAGATGCATTAAAAAAGCAGAATGATAATCCTCTTCCAGTGTGGCTTCCTAGAAACTGATATTAGATATTTGTGTTCCATGACCCTGAGGGTAGCATGTGGTATGATTAATAGCCACTGATAGTCCTTTTCTCGGTAAATTATCTAAATGAGTAACCAACATCACAGGTGATTGTAGCAACCTCTGTAGTTTAAGAATTGCATTAAAAGTTTTATTAGTCCTAAACTTTTCCGTATTCTGGTTTTAGTGGATGATATTAATTCTGTGAGAAGAAAAAAAAGGGTCTTCCCTCTATTTTCCCTATTGTTCTTTACCATGTATAATACTTCCATCATATTTTCTTTTACTTGTCTTTATTCTGAGTTCAGAATTCTGAAATGTTGTTAGAAAAATTCTGGCTCTCCCCCTGATTATTTGTTTGCCTTTTTTGCCTTTTTTTCTAATTTGATAATATTGTCTAGTGTATTATTAGATTTTTTTTCCAAAATGTAACTATATCATAGATTTTTGGATCGGGTATTTACAAAAAGGAATATCTAGCAACTCAGTCAGCCTTTTCACTGAATTAGAGAAAATATACCTCCAAATCATTTTGGAGCTACTCACTTCCAGTTTAGACCTGATTAATAAACAACCATCACCACCACCCTTCTTCTCCTCTATCTCTTTTTCCTCCTTCCTTTTCCTTTTTACTGCTCCAAATAATTAGGCATTAATCCTTCTCAATACTCATTCCTAACTTCATGGATAAGCAAGTTAAAAACATTGTTCCAATACAAGTCAGTGAAGTAGTCCATTTTTATAATGTCCTTGTGTCCCTTGTTCTTTAGCTCAGTTATCAATACCTGAGAGGAGAGATCTTCTTTTTTGACCCTTACAAGAGTCATTGAATACTAAGCTTGTTCAAGGCCTGGCATGTTGGTTGTAGAATACTCAGTATTAATACTACTTAGCTTTGGAGGAGAGCTGCAGATGCAAAGAGATCAAGGAATCTATACCAGCAATTTGCCACCATGGAAGCACATAAGACCATTTAACACTGCTATTCTTCAAGCCCCTGCAACAGAGCCAACTGCATGGCTATGAATGTATTTTAATCTTTGTCAAATGTCACTGACATTTCAATGTTTCTCTTGTTTCAGAGCAGCATTGACGACTGGACCAAAAGGCATTGGAGAGAGATTAGTATGGAACAGATGGAGACTGAACTCAGAAGATTTGCAAAGGCAAGTACTACAACTATCACTTATCCTTCCTCCATTTATTCTGCTGCTTTACCTACTGTTCTCATATGTGGTTTCTCTTAAGAACAAATTTTGTTTTTTTCTCCACTCTAGCCAAATTTTCATGCAAGATTACTAAATCTGTGCAAAAGTTTAGCATTCTTCATGAGGCATTTGCAGGATTTTATTCTGAAAAATGGGAAAACTTGGTTAGTACTTTTTAAATGCAGGCACTATGATGCCAAACATTTGCAACATTTGCTTACAGGTAGTCATTGGTTATCATTCACTCATTCAGCAATCATTTGAACTTTCAAGGCAACTGAATGAGTGATATTTATAACCAATTCCCCAAGTTCTGGCTGTTGTAATGCCTCTGTGGCCATGTGATGGTGATCTGGGTGCTGGGCAACTAGCCTGAATTTCTGACAATTGCTGTACCTTGTGGTCATGTGATTAGGATTTGTGACCTACTCTCCAAGCAAAGTCGATGATCATATGAGGTCCTCACTTAACAACCCATGCTGATTTGCTTAAGTATGGTAACTGGGGATTGACAGAAATTCCATCACTAAGAGGTAGGGCCACATGAATGTTACACTTTCCAACCACTTCATTTCGTAGTGGAAATTTTAGTCCTAATACTGATGGAAACTTTAGTCCAATTATCATTAAATGAGACGACAATATAATTAGATTAGCAGGTGCTAAATGACACAAAGTATTTTATGATGCTTTCTCTTAGGAGATATGGTCATTGGATAAAGAGGTTCGTTCTTGGAATATATATGCAAGCCTGGAATTAACTATTAAGAACCTTTTGACATCATTGAGAGTTGTAATAGAGTTGCAGAATCCAGCAATTCGAGATCGGCACTGGTATCAGCTCATGGAGGCAATAGGCGTAAGGAATTTTTCTAATTTTGTTGTAAATGTATTTCTAGATCTTTGATCATGTCTTTCATACAAATAAATTGAAAAAATCATTTTTTATTTCTTGGAACTTGATTTTTTAAAAAAAATATTTCCTTTAATATTATAATTTATGTTAATAATTTTGAGCCTTTCTTCTCATAGCAGGTACCCTCTAGGTTGAGTTTCTTCCCAGGATCTGGATTAGACCTGGACATTTTATGACCCCTGGGTGCCCCTGTCCAGCCCGTGTGAGGTCAAAAGGAAATTAGAAATCAAATGTAAATAAGTGGACACCATACACACAATACAACTGCATTTTATTTTAAAGGTGTCTATTTTTTTCCTTCAATTTACATATGTGCATGTGTGCATGCCTATGTACCTTCACAGCCCTATTGGTTCAGTCTTCCACAACATTCCAGTTTCTCATGTGATTCCTTGGGAGAATTAATTGTCTACCCTAATCTGAGTGGTTTCCATCCTACTTATGTTTCAGAAGGCCTTGCTCTTTGTATAGGGTATACGTAAACTTTCCAAACAGTGGATATATATTGTGTTTTTGCCCAGTTTTGGCATTTTTGCTTTCCAGAATATCTTCTTTTACGCTGGCATTATTGTTTTATAGTTCTCTTGTTTTCTTGCAAAGATTCCAGAATTGTTTGGAGTTGGGTTTGGAGTTGGGTAATGTACAGTTAAAATAAAAAATAAATAAAATACCGCTGCTTAGGAAAGGATATTTATAATTCAACCTGGAATGCTGTTACTAGTTGCTCCTTTGCAAATACTACAGAAACAATGAAAGAGCAGCATGTTATGTTTCTGACTGATTTATTGTAATGATTTTACTATCTTTTTGTGTTTGTTTTGCTTTTTCAATGCTAATATATTTATGAGGTGGTTTCAGTGTTCTCTGAGCTAGTTGTTTTCTTGCCATTGCTTCATTGCCCAAACTAGGTAATGTTTTCAGTGCTCATCAGTGCACTGATGATGTTACCTAGTTTGGGTAATTAATACAACCAAGCTCTGAGGGCACTAAGGACCTCATTTCATCCTTGAGCTACAAATATTCTCCTTCATTGGTGATATATTTATTTTAGACTTTTGATTCTTTTGCTTCAACAGGATGAAAATTGCATCACCAATTAATTTTCCAGCATTATTGTAGGAATATTGGTGGTCCTGTTTTTTTCTTTATTTATATATGAATGGACAGTATTTTGTTGTTTTTCAGGTTCAGTTTTCCATAACTGAAGATACAACTTTAGCAAATCTGCTGGCACTGAATCTGCATAACGTGGAAGATGATGTCCGGAACATTGTTGACAAAGCAGTAAAAGAACTTGGAATTGAGAAGGTTAATCCTATTTCTTTCCAAAATTTTATTCTGTATATCTTCTTCGATTTTAGAATTCCTCGATTCTTATTTTTAAATAGAATTGAAGACAACATTGTTGATAGACAATATTGTTCATTGTGACTTTATTTCCATTTCCATTTATGTCTCCTCTGCATTTTCATTTGTACAATTTTACTGATAAGCAGTCAAGTACATTCTTAAATGGACTTGGTGAAATTTTAGATTTTAGGTATTATTATATTAAAATTTCTTTCCAAATGGTGATATCTATTATGAAAGAAAATTCATAGGTGTGTTGCAGTATTGCTAAAATGAACTCTGATGTGATCAAACGTATGATCAGATTAATGCAATTTTGCAATTTTATTAATGCATACTCACATAATAATAATATAAGATGCATGAAAGATGAAATTGAGTAAAATTAACTGAACATGAATGGAAATTGCATGTTTTAGAAGTATTCCTATTTAAATCGAAATTTAGGAGGAGTAGAACAGAAGACAGTGTGAAACAAAGGTGACCTATAAGAAAACCCTCTCACATTTATTTTTCCTAAATTTTGGGCCATTTGATAGTTGTTTATAAATTGATCTCTATAAAATATTTTGAATCTGAATTATTTTGAATTTTAAACATTCCCTTCAAGTTCATAACATCTCATTCCCAATGTAAAATGGTTGCTTTGAGTGCAAATCGTTTTCTTTCGAAATATTTTGTAAATTTGCAATGATTTTATCAAATGTGAATCACTTGAATAGTACACAAAATCTATGATAGCAATAGTGTATAAATTTGATAAATTATGGTAATACCTCTCAGGTATAAATATTGATTTAAACATTGCTTTGGTCAAAATGTTTTTAATCAGTTTTTCATTATGTTAACTAGATTCTGATAGAAATTAGTCAAACGTGGGCTGCTATGGAGTTTTCTTATGAAGAACATTTCAGGACCAGTATTTCCTTGCTGAAAATAGACGAACAGCTTTTTGAGACTTTAGATAATAATCAAGTAAGATGTGATTTACTAATGAATAAATGTGCTTGTTGCTGAATTACTAATGTGCTTTTTAAAAAAAAATGGATTAACTCACATCTCTGTTTTCACAATTTTATTTACAGTGAATCTTAGCTGTCCTAGATGTTAGTCTGTAAAATTATATGTGTTCTTGACTGTATATGGTTTAACAAGAATTCCTGTCTGTGTAGGAGTTTGTGAAATTACAGGTCCTTGGTGTCTTTCCTTTTCCCTTAGATAATATGGAATCATTTAATAATATGCTGTCCATTTGCAAGGTTTGAAAATGTCTTTTGCTGTGATTTACTGTAATAATAGCTTGCAGGAGATTTTTGTAAAACTTTTGTAGCTATGATTCCTCTGTCTCTTTGAGTAATTTTCTATATCCTTTAATTTCATTTCGTTCTCCTCTTTTTCTCAAGGTTCAATTGCAAACAGTTCTGCAAAGTAAATATGTTGAATATTTCATTGAACAAGTGTTAACTTGGCAAAAAAAGCTCAATGTGGCAGACTCTGTCATTTATATATGGATGGAAGTTCAGCGTACATGGTCTCATCTCGAAAGTATTTTTATTGGTTCAGATGACATCAGAGAACAGCTTCCTGAAGATTCAAAGAGATTTGATTGCATTGATGTGGATTTTAAGGTTAATGAGAAATAAGTCACCTAAGTAAATCATAATCAAAATTTCTGTTTCATTTTTTATATGCAGATTGTACCAAAATTCCCATGGAAGTATTTATATACTTATATATATACAAAATAATGTATACTGTTTTAAATAATTAACCATATTAATCTGTCCCAAGGATATCAATCCAAACAAATAAAAAATAAAATGATGCCCAAATCACATATATAAAAATATTTTGTGAACTATTTATTATTTTTTTCAAACTGAATAGTATAGCTATAGTAAGTAAAATTTAAAATGTATTTGTTCTGCCTTCCACGTCTTCAAAATGGTTATGGCATATTTCATACATAAGTAAAATTTCAGATCAATAGATCTTTAATGAATATAGCATTTGAAGCCTTACTTCAATTTCTGAATTATTATGAAATGCAAGTTTGGGTGATTTTTCTTGGCCTTAAGTAAGAGTACTTCAGCATTGCTGGTTCACTGCATTGCCATGAAGTTTCAATGCATTCTGACATTGTCAAAGAGATAAAGATGTAATCAATAAGTCTATGGATTCCATTCAAATCTTAATAAATCTATTCCTTGCAACTTGAAATGTAGAAAAGGGCAAACTATTGTAAAGTGGTATTATTGAATTTTCAGCTTTAAAAAAAGGGGGGTGATTTTTTTTTAAAAAAATAAGGAAGCAGTAAGAAAAGAAACTATCTAAGCAGCACTATTTATTACTATTACCTTCAGAAAAAAGGAAAAAAAGTATATTTCCTGCAGGAAAATATGACCTTAGCTGGTATTGGAAAGAAGGCAGGCAGAATCAAATTATGATAGGATATCCCAAAACATAAAGCTAGAGTGGAAGATTGAGAAAAATGTCCTAGAAGAAAGCAATAGAAACTATTTCCATAAAATTATCTGGATATGTACAAGTTGAAATTGACTCAAAAATGTTTTTATTATGCAGATAGTCCTCGATTTACAACAGTTCATTTAGTTACAATGGCACAGAAAAAAAGTGATTTATGATTGTTTTTGACACTTATAACTATTGCAGCATCGAATCTCCATGGTCACGTCATCAAAATTTGGATATTTGGCAAGTGACTCATATTTATGAGGGTTGCAGTGTCCTGGGATCAAAGTCAATGGGGAAGCCAGATTCACTTAGCAACCATGTTACTACCTCAACAGCTGCAGTGATTCACTTAACAACTATAGCAAGAAAGGTCATATAATGGGGTAACTGTCTCACTTAGGAAGAGAATTTTGGGCTCAATTGTCATAATTCGAGGACTACCTATACAGAAAAACTAATTAGCAAGAGTAGTACAAGTAGGAAAATATTTCTCTAGAACTTCAAGCATCTTTTGGAAGAAATGAAAAAGCACATAACGAAAGTGGCCTTATAGAACAATTTTTTAAAAAATACTTCTGTACCTCTCTTACTATATGTAATCCTGTATTATCTGGACATTGATGAAAACACAAATATGTAAATGAGGGTAGTCCTCAACCAACAACCACAACTGGGCCCAAAATTTCTGTTGCTAAATAAGACAATTGTTAGGTGAATTTTACTCCATTTTATGATCTTTCTTGCCACAGTTGTTAAGTGAATCATTGAGGTTCTTAAATTAGTAACATGGTTGTTCAGTGAATCTGGCTTCCCCATTGACTTTCCTTGTCAGAAGGTCACAAAAAATGATCACATGACTCTGGGACTTTGCAACCGTCATAAATATGAGTCACTTGCCAAAGATCTGAATTTTGATCACATGACCATAGGGATGTTACAAAAGTTGTATGTCATACAAATGGTAATGCCACTTTTTTCAGTGCAGTTTAACTTCAAATGGTCACTAAATGAACTGTTGTAAGTTGAGGACTACCTGTACCTTGCTACCATTTTTGAGGGATATGGAATTTTATTCCTTGCTACCCAAAGTATAGCCCTTTAAAATAAATACACGGTTTCCTAAACATCATTTTCAATAAATTATTAATGCTACTTTCTTTAGGAAGATAGGAAAAACATCAACATATGTCTGAAATCAGTATTTACTATATGAAATTGTCATAGTTATTTGACTTGATTTATGTAACAGTGCTATTCCTTTGAAATGTAGAAAACTGCATTATGTGTGAGTAGGTATTGTTTTCCAGCAACAGTTGTTTTTAAAACCAGTACCACTGAGCCAGGATTTTTTCACGCAGATTTGAGAATAATTTATACTAATACAAATATTACGCTTAACATTCTGGAGATAAGGAAAATATTTTCTTTTCCTCAAAAATGAGGAATCATATAAATATTTTTTCACAAATTAAAAGAATTTTTTTTTGCTCCTGAATCTAGGGATTAATGAATGATTCAGCAAATACTAGAAATGTATTGGAAGCAGCAACCAAGCCTAATTTGTATGAAAAACTTCAAGATCTGCAGAATAGGTATTGTTGAGCCAGTTGTTTTCATATAATATAATTAAATATATAATATTTAGCAGTAATTATATATCATGCTTTGATAATTGTTTAAAGTCTTATTTAAAATAGTATTGATTTTTTAATCATAAATTTGCAGGGCTTAATAATAGCAATAGCAACAGTTACTTAGACTTATATACCACTTCACAGTGTTTTATAGCCCTCCCTAAGCGGTTTACAGAGTCAGCTCATTGCTCCCCAAAATCTGGTTTCTTATTTTGCCGACCTCGGAAGAGTGGAAGGCTGAGTCAATCTTGAGCTGGTGAGAATCAAACTGACAAACTGCAGACAGCCAGCAGTCAGCAGAAGTAGCCTGCAGTACTGGATTCTAACCTCTGCACCACTACGGCTCCTAAATACTTCTACCACATGAAAAATGCCACACATTCACATTACCTAAATACAGTCATTTAAATAGCATGTAATGCTTCTTCACATGTATGGACTTCTTAAGTTGCTCATTAAACAGTTTTATTCATAACTGTCTCATCATCGAAACTGAACAGATAACTCTATTTCATGCAAAAATGCAGTAGATTTGAATTGTTCAAATTACTTTGGAATATTGTCCTTCTGATTCAACTACCAACTCATATACAGTTGCCATGGTAATTCACAGTTTACTGATATTCAGGAGATAATAATAGTCAAAACGTGAAAATCACTTGACTGATTGATTCCGAGCATGCAGAAGATGGCCCAAAATAAGTCCAAGGTTCCAAGAGCCAAGTCAGGATTGTCAGCTAATCAGGATGTTTATGCAAATAGAATTCACGGGAACATCGTGCAAGATGTCAGACAGTGACATGGGTCAAGCCTGCTTCTTAAACCAGGCTGCAGCCAATATTCACTAATCAAAAGATTTACTCCCTTGCAGGCAAGAAGTCTCAGAGAACTACTCTGCTCCTAATGTACTGTAACTGATGTGAGAGGTTGAAAGGCCTTAGGTCAGGGGTCTTCAGGCTTGGCTCTTTTATGACTTGTGGACTTCAATTCCCAGAATTCCTCAACCAGCCACTTGAAGTCCACAAGTCATAAAAGGGCCAAGTTTGAAGACCCCTGCCTTAGGTCATCCTCCATCTGACTGCTTTAGCTATCCAAGTGGTACCTGTTTTTGATTAGCCTCAGGTGACTTTTGGCTTGGCTGAAATTCTACAGGTTCAGCTAAAGCAGCCTTTTCAGATTCAGAATCTGTGTTCTGAGCCTGAGTCATGACATTGTATGTATTAATTATTCTTATGAAGGACAGTTAAACTCTTATATTCATACTGAAGAAAGTCTTGAACTATTAATTTCCCATAATGAGCTATTAAAACTGTTGTTGAAAAAAAACATACATTCTTAAACAGAAATGTTTTCTTCCTCAATTTTCAGACTCTCATTTTGTGAAAAGGCTCTTGCTGAATACTTAGAGACTAAACGTTTAGCTTTTCCCCGATTCTATTTTGTTTCATCTGCTGACCTGCTAGACATTCTTTCAAAAGGAGCACAACCTAAACAGGTAAATTTTCTTGCCATTATATCTAAAGCATTAACTGCAAATAAATACCATACAACAAAGAGAAATAAAGGAATGATTAAAACCTGAGTAAACCTAGAGTTTTTTTTAATTGTATACTGTTTTGTAAATGCAGGTGACTTGCCATCTTATTAAACTTTTTGACAATACTGCTGATCTTAAATTTCAAGAAAATGGAGATCAACACAGCAATATTGTACTAGGGATGTACAGCAAAGAAACGGAATATGTCCCATTCAGTGGACAACTAGAATGTGGTGGTCAGGTATGTGATGCACTGAAGTGTGATATTTTTCTTTGTGCTCTAAAGTTAGAAAATAATAAGCAGCACTTAACAGTAGTCTTTTTGACTACGTATAAAATACACATAAACACACACACATATTAATGATAAGTCTGTAATTATGCATATGTAAACAAAAACAAAAATATTTCAGATTCTATTTTCTTTTTTAAAAAAATGAAATATGCATTCTTAAAGGTCAATGCATTTCTGTTTTATCTAACTATTCAAATAAAATGGTCCTTAAAATAAATGTGTTAAGATAATTACATTTTGATGTTAACATGCTTAGCAAAATAATTATATTGGTTTACAATGACAATTCATAATAAAATCCCAGATAGCTTCATATTCATGTGTGTTTTTAAAACTTCTTTTTAAAATTGTCCCCTAGACTCATCTGGAATGTCTACTTTATAGCAGACAAATTTCTACTTTGAGTCATCTATATAAATTTCAAAATTTTCTTATTCACCTCTTGTTTTACTGTAGTCCTTCATTTTGGGAATGATCAATGGATATTCATGTTATTGAACACATTTAATGATGAGAGAATTGGAAGACAAGCTATGTTTAAACACTTTGGGCAATGGATAAGGCAATTTAGGCTGCCTTTTGTTCTGAAATTAAATTTCATAGTATGAGCTGTCAAAATAAATATATTATATATTTATGAAAGGCTTCATGAGCAACTAATACCATTATAGCAATCAAGGCTTAAATTCCAAAGGCAATAAGAAAATGTTGATTATGCTTCCGTAGGGATGATGTTTTGGATCAAGTTAATGTAGCACAGTGTGTTGGAAGACATAGCAAATCTCAAGCATATTAAATTACGATCATAAAATTATGTAGGTTCTTCCTTCCAAAAAGAAATCTTGAACACATTTTTATTAGGTCATGCAAAAGATTCTTAGAATTATTATTCTCTATGCTCTTTCAACAAATGCAGTGATATAAAATGTTTCTTACTTTTTTCATGCAGTTACGTTAAATATTCTATGGCAAGTTGTCTTGATTGAATACTTTTTTTGTATGGTTGTTTGCTTATTCATTTGTTCTTTTAAATGTTATGTTCTTTACCACTCTGTGATTTGCAGACATGGGCTGTTTTTCCTATGTAGCTCTTCATTCTAGAATTTACAAAAGTGTTTGCTGAGTGTCTCATTCATACAAACAAGCCCTTCAGTTTGTTTTTACTATCACTGTCTAGTTTATTGAAACATGTAATTTAACACAGAAGTTAAAAAATATATTATACTGCATCCACTAAAAAATTCTCAACTCATTCCTGTATAGTGGAGATACATCTAGGGAAACAGGTCCAGAATCTAAAAATTGTCATAGAGTTGGTACAAACATTGGCTACAATTCTTGAGACTTCCCAATCCTGATCATTTAGTTGGTGGCACACAATCATCATATAGAATAATCTGAATAGTTTGTAATTAGAGGGAGATTAACTCTGCAAGCCAAAAGAGAGATTGAATATTTCAGAAGCACATGCATTACTATTTCAATTTCAAAGTCTGAGCTGATACACAAAAACTCTTGGCAAGAGTTACCATTGTTTCTGAGGTGACAGGGTTACCATTGTCACACTGAGGTGACAGTGTACATCCCAACTACCATCAGCAGATGCTAATATATGAAAGAGGCAATTATTCTATTGTCATAATGAAATTTGGTTGTAAAAAGGGGTTTTATAAGTGCTTGAACAATATTGTTGATGTACATATTAAATTATTGAATGGTCTTAGAAATTGGAATAGTTCTGAAGTATTTGAATATTGGACTTGAACTGTAATCTCTTCATGCAATGTCATAATTGAATACAAGAGCCAGTGACTGACAGAAAAAACTGCTGTTTGATGCCACAGTCTCTCATGACAGAATATTAGTATACTATACAGAGATGATGTATAGAGTAATATGTTGATCAGCAATAGAAAAATCTGATTTAAAATGGGCTTGCTCCATGGTTAAGATTCTTTCTTGGATAATCCAATCAACACATTTGCAAAAAAATTAGCTTATAATTTGCTAATTATACATACAGTAGTAAGATAATAATACACTAGTTAGTCAGACTGAATTTGTCATCTTTCAGATCACCAAAGAATTACACCTTCATCCTTGAACTATTTATTCTGCCTCACTTGGGAGTTGTTTGCTTTCTTCTTAATGGTTTCCATTACCATTCCTGGGGCACAGTTACTTTTTCTAACTCTAAGAACTTATCTTTTGCTCTGGGTATTCTTTAAGATAAATCTTACATTTAAATTCCAGCACAGCATAACTTCTGATGCAAAGATCACCATTGCCATTCCAATTATTTCTGTCAAAACTATCCATTTTCAGGTTTTGTTGATTAATATAGCCTCATAAGCCCCACACTCACCCTATTTTCTGAGTTAGATTATTATACTTCTAAAACTATTTCCTTCTACATGATCATCCAATGTACAAGTGGACAAAGCACACAGTTCCTTAGAAGATCTCTATGCTAGAGCCAACAAACTATAGGATGGCAAATGCTCTTGGCCTTGAATTTCAGCTGTCTTCTCACATGCTGGAGCAAGGCTTTTCAACCTTTTCACAGATTGTATCTCTTTTAGGACATGACAATATTTGAGTACCACCAGTGCTTAGCAAGGTGTCAAAAATTTGATGATTAAAAAAAAAAGGGGGGGGGAATTTGGGTTTTACTGATTAAATTCATTTGTTTTTATAGAAATGGCTAGTTTATAATATTATGGAAAAGTAAAAAGTTGAGGTTCAGTGTTAATGCTTCCTTCTACTGCAACAGAGGAAGTCTGTTCTTTTTCCCTTCTCCCCCTCACTTTCCCCCCCTTTTTCCTCCTCACTGTGTCCTACTATTTGCTTTTGTATTTTTGTATTTTATTCTATAATTTAATAAAATGTTACAAACTATAAAAAAGGGGGAAAAGTACCAGTTTTAATTTCTTTGGTGGCTGTTCCTTTGCTGAATCACTTTCCCTTTGCACTGACAAATGCATAATGAATTTATCCATGTTTATTTATATGCACCACTATCAGCTAGGTCAGGGGTCTTCAAACTTGGCACTTTTTAGACTTGCGGAGTTCAACTCCCAGAATTCCTCATGGCTGGTTGAGGAATTCTGAGAGTTGAAGTCCACAGGTTTAAGCTGTCTCAGGCATGTCATGTGTCACAATGTTGCAATCCGAGACTGAAAGGCTCTGGCAATTGCAAAAAGTTTTAGCTTTAAATTAAGCCTGTTTACCTTCAAAGAAAACTTTCTGAAAGCCATAGACAGATTCAAGATAAGGGGATAAAATTAATTACATTTGTTTAAAGGGATTAAACCTTTCCCTGTTGTCTTCTTTTTCTCTTTCCTGCCCAAACCACCTCCTTTTACAGCCTCTCCTCTCCTCCCCCACTTTTTCTTCAGTTCAACTCCATCTCCATGCTGCTTCTGGAAGTGCCAATCATCTGGAGCCAATCATCTGGAGCCCTGCCGGCTCCTGGGGCTTCTGCCGAGCCCAGATAGTCCTGCAGCTGCAGCTGCCTCTGCCTCAGGCTTGGGTCACTTCAGCTCATTTCCCTCCCCCTCTACACTTCTCTAGGACAGTTGCATACCACCTGCCACATGCCAAAGTACCACAGGTGGTACGTGTACCACCGGTTGAAAAGCCCTGTACTAGAGGACCTAATATATAAATTGGTTCAAGAAGCTGTTGCCTCATTCTGCATCAAAGAATCTCAATACTAACTAAATTTGGACAATCTCACCAGGATGTTCCCTTTGCAGTTCCCTCCCCAATTTATCTTCTTACCATCAGTGTGCTTCAATACATTATTAACAAGCTCAAATGTTTCATAGTTTGGAAGGTTCTTCAATTGTCCTAGAGTTGTCTTCAGAACCAAATACTATAGTTCATCTTGTATTAGACAAATTTGCAGCAGTCTGGGATATAAACGAGGGTGGCACAAGATTTGCCCATATTCTGCATCTTATATTACTGATATGGCATGGATTAGTCTGTTGATCATCTTCATTTAAGTGATCCATGTGCCTGGAATTGATTACATGCTTTCTGAATTAAAAAGAAAAAAAAACAGACACTCGTGAATAAAAACTACATCCATCAGAACAATGATAATTGGACACAAAAGTCCAGTTGGTGCAATCCCAAGGTCAACAATACAGCACTATAAGCAATGTCTGGTCTTTTGCTTCAGAGGTAGGTGTAGTGAAGTGAAAAGACAAGCTGGCAAGCTGGATATATTGTATGAGCAAGAAACTATTCAATAGGGATAATTCATTTGTTGGTGTTGTTTCTAAGATAACCTACTGAACTGAATCTTATGTAAGTTCATTGAAGTAGGATTTCACTGAAATAAAGGTGACAAGTTAATTATAAGTGCAACTAACTTTCTGTGAATTGAATCCAATGTGCCTAATTGTTACCTGAAAAGGTAGAAACCTGGTTAAAACGTCTGGAAGATACGATGCACGAATCAGTGCGTTATCACATCACAGAAGCTATCGCTGTTTATGAAGAAAAACCCAGAGAGCAGTGGATCTTTGATTATCCTGCACAAGTAGCACTTATTGGTTCTCAAATCTGGTGGACTACAGATGTGGGAATAGCATTCAGCAGACTTGAAGAAGGGTTTGAAACTGCTTTGAAGGATTATCATAAGAAACAGGTATTGATGTTACCCTTTTTTTAAGAGCTACCAGACCATATCTAAATAGAGTTTACAATTATACGTAAAATGGGGAAAAAAGCTGTTTGCCATGCAGCAAAACTGTAAAGCAATTTCATTTTTACTTATTTATATCCTGCCTTTATTATTTTTGCAAATAATTCAAGGCAGCAAACTTCCTATTTTCACCATAACAACAACCCTGTGAGGTGAGTTGGACTGAGAGTGACTGGGCCAAGATCACCCAACTGACTTTAATGGCTAAGGTGGGACTTTTACTCATGGTCTCTTACTTTCTAGCCTGATGCCTTAAACATTAGAACAAATGGGCTCATTGGGTGAGATAGATGGCTATATAAACCAATGTAATAAATAAACTGATCAATCAATCAATCAATAAACAAATTATATAACAGATGAATGTCAATGATTTGGTATATAAAATAAAATATGAAATTATTTATGTGTGTCTTTCTCAGATTGCTCAGCTAAATGCTCTTATTGCTCTACTGTTGGGTGATCTGACACCCGGTGATAGACAGAAGATCATGACTATTTGTACAGTAGATGTGCATGCAAGGGATGTGGTGGCAAAGCTTCTATCTCAGAAGGTAAACCCACTAGTCATTGTTTTAGATTTTGGCCACTATTATGAATCTATCCTGAATCTAGTATAAACATATTTCCTTAGACTTAAGTACTTTGGCTGATGTGCTGTTCTATATCTGCTGCAATCTGCCTCAAGGGAGAATATTTAGCATCCATTTAATTTAAACGAGAGATTGCTATTACTTCTGGGCTCTAGCTGAGAGCCCCATTTGCTTCATGGATTAGTATTTCCTAAAAATTCACTTTCTCTGTTTCTCTGTCATATCTGTCTGAATGTGGAATGCAGATTGAAAATAAGTGCTTTAGATCAAGCAAGTCAGAGCTAAAAAAAACTCACAAAAATAAATTTTACAAACTGAGACTAGAAAAATATCAGCGAAAAACCAATTCATTATGTTTTATACCTTCATCTTCCTTTACATGAACCTTCTGCAGTGGATTATTAGTGGAAATAAAATAAGGGATGGTGTATATATACAGTATATTGTTATATTAACATTTCTTCTGATAAGACTTCAAAAGGATTGCATTGATTTCCTTAGAAGGTGTTAAAGACACAAGTTTCTGTAACTTTAGTTTCTTAGTTTCTATTGACATCATTGACATTTTAAAGACAATCTAGGCAATGTATGATGTTGCAAATGCTAGACAAGGAACAAATGAGATATCGAAGAAATAATTGTTTGATGGAATCCAAAAAGTGTTAATAAAATCTGATCTGAGGAATAAAATGATATGAATGATGATGAAAGGCACATACAAATTTGACTCATGTCAAATACCTGCAGTTTGTTTCTTGTAAATGTGAGAATGGAAGAGAAAATTACCTTGGCAGAAATTATAATATCTGTAGCAATTAAAGCCTCCATTAAAAAGGCAAGATTATATTGCATTTTATTTGCTATGGTGTAAGAATTCCTAGGAATGAATCTAAACTTTTATAATTGCGGACACTGAAGTTACATATGAATGACTGTGAGTAAGGCTGGTGAAGTTAGCATAGGCATTTTGGCATCAACTGGATTCTTTATTCTATAATAGCATCTCCATAAGTAACAGTTTTACAATATGGTATTTTTATAGGTTGCTAATTCCCAAGCTTTCTCTTGGCTGTCGCAACTACGCCATAGATGGGATTGGACCCTGAAACACTGCTTTGCCAACATTTGTGATGCTCAGTTTCAATATTATTATGAGTATTTAGGAAATACCCCTCGGCTAGTTATTACACCTTTGACTGACAGGTAATATTTGTCTAATAGTGGCCCCTCCCTGACTTGTCTTACAGAATTTAGTATTATACACAAAATCTCCAGTGAAAAAATATTATTATTATTATTATTTATTTTACGTACACTTACAAGTTAGTATAATTGCATTAGGTTACAAAAAATCCTATCTAATCTCGTCAGTTTATATGGGAAGGCTTGGGTTGGCTTTTTAAGGTGCATATAGCTCTGTTTGGAAAATTAAAGCAGAAAGATTTTCGAAAACTTCCCAGGGGTTTTCCAGACTGCACAAAATTGCATACACAGCCACTTCACCACCTGCAAACGTTTGCACAGTTCTATTAGGTTTATTTTCAAGAAATTAATTGAAATAAAAGTTTGGAATAGAAGAAATGAGCAAACTGCATACCCAAGAAAGGGAATGTCAGATTTAATAGTATTTTATTTTTTGTATGCCATAACTGCTGAACTGAAGAAACATGTAAGTATTAATGCAAGCTAGATTCCTACATTTTAATCCATAAAGAAATATGTATGTTACAATTCTGCACATGGTAACTTAAATGTGTTCAATAAACTCATAATTTAAGCAGCTATACGTGCATCTGGAAATAAGCCTGTACATACATTTACATATGTGTAAATCTGTAAATGGTACTGAAACAAAATCTGCATAGCTGTAACAATGCGGAAGGATGAAACAAATTTCCAAAACATACCGGTACTTTTTTCTTCCCAATATGCTATCCCCAATGCCTATTTTACTGTATGCTCATATTCCTCTGAGTCATTTATTTGCCATACTATGCATTGGTTTGTAGTCTTTAAGCAAAAATAATAACATTATCAAATTTATTTATGGGGGAAATGTTTCTTTCAAAAAAAAGTAACAAACTCTTAAGTTCACATTGCTCTTGTAGCTTGTGGTTTTGCACTGTCCATAATTTAAAAAGTTTATGTTATTGTCATTGTGCTTTTATTGTTAAAGGTGTTACATTACTCTTACCCAATCTCTACACCTAACAATGAGTGGAGCTCCTGCGGGTCCTGCTGGAACAGGGAAAACAGAAACCACAAAGGATCTTGGACATGCACTTGGAATGATGGTCTATGTTTTCAACTGTTCTGAGCAGATGGATTACAAGGTGCTTTGGTTATTTTCAACCATTTATCTTCAAAGAAAGATGATAGGAATGATTTTCTCTCTTTTAGGTCAGGATGATCCATTGTTAAAGGAGACTGAATCATATACTATCAAAGTAGGCAGACATTATTTCAAAGGAATATTTTCATTATTGGATGGATAATAAAATAAAAACAATGAAACAGAAACCGAGGCAGAAAATGACTTAGTAGTCCATTTAATCTTCCCTTTGACAGTTTTTTAAAAAAATTTTTTTAGAATTTTTGTTGGATAATGGACTTGTATTTATCCCAAGCATGTTTCAACTCAGTTACTGATGACTGAGCCACTAACTCAGCTGGAAGTTGGTTCCAAGCTTCCGTTACTTTTTCTGTGATATTTAACTAGATTTTGTTTGGCATTTTCTCCTTTTATGCTTATATGTAATGTATTTTTAAAATGGAAAAAATGAGACATTGTTTAGTATTCCTAAAAATAATCAATTCAATTATATATATTTAAGAATATAAAATACTATCAATGGTATGGGACTAAACCATGTTTAGAGTGTCTTCTTTTGTCCCATATGCAAGCTTTGTACTGTAGTTTATTTCACTGAACTCAATGACACTTTTTGATACCAGTATTTATTATTTATTAAGCAAAGTTATATTTGCAAATATATCAATCCATATCTAGTAGCTATATGATATCTTGAGCTTAGTAGACCAAGAAACTCTAATGAATTCATGACTGAGTATAATAATGCAAAGTTTGTGCTTGTTGTTTATAGGAAACTATTAATTTTTTATTTCTCACATAGTCCATAGGAAATATCTATAAAGGTTTGATTCAAACAGGTGCTTGGGGATGTTTTGATGAATTCAACCGAATTTCAGTAGAAGTTCTTTCAGTGGTGGCAGTACAAGTAAAAACTATCCATGATGCCATTAGAAATAACAAAAAACAGTAAGTATTAGCTGTTTCCTTAAATACTTTAAGGGATTAAACATATTAGGAAGAGATTAACCAATTATCTACCTGAATGGAAAATAACTAGACTTTTTATTACATATTTAAAAGATCCCCAAAGAGATTTCTACTGAAAATTAGATAATTGTACAGCTTGAGGTGTATTAGAAGTAGTCATGTATATTTTCATATCCCAGCTATAGACTTTCTTTGTGTTTTGAGTGCAATTTGCAAGGAAACTGAAACCAGAGACAAATTACTTCACTTGTAACAAAGTTTGCTGATTTATTTCTTTAATAATGCAGATTCATATTCCTTGGAGAAAACATCACATTGAAAGCATCAGTGGGAATATTTATTACAATGAATCCAGGCTATGCTGGCCGAACAGAATTACCTGAAAATCTTAAAACTCTATTCAGGTAAGCATGAAGGACAAGACATTTATGCTCCCTAATGTCAATTCTTTAATTTCCAATAGTTTACAACTAGAGCTTTTTAATATATTGATTTAATGAAAGAGTTCTTCAATGTTGCAGGTTTGATACCCAATAGAAAGATATGGGAGATGAAATGGGTTTTTTTAAACTTTTTTGCTAAATGCAAAAGAGAATTGTACTATTGGAAATAAAATCATAGCAAAGTTAAAATATAACTTTAAAATAGCTTCAATTATTTTAATTGAAGCACTAAGCCGTATTCCCATATTCATTTCTATTTTAAAAAACCTCTATCATATACTTTAATGAAGAGCAGTTTTTGACTACATAAACACATTAAATATATTAACGTATAAATGGAGAACAGTCAGTACCTTTTCCACTAAATATGAGAAAGGAGTCATTCCCTTTAGCAAACTTTTAGCTTTTTGTAAAGCAAATAAGTTACTTATATGGTTAAAGAAAGTAACGCAACATCTTATTTTTACCTGTATTTCAGAAAAAAGATCACCTTGGAGATTATCCATTAAGTGTCATCTTATATTTATTTTCTGTAACAAAAGTGATCATATATAAAGTATTCTAAAAACTAACTTGAAAAAATTAACATTTTCAGCTTTGTTTGAGATCGCGATAGACTATGCCACAGGTCGGCAATCTGCGGGCTCCAGAGCCGCATGCGACTCTTTGAGCCTTCCCCTGTGGCTCCCAGCCTCCTCTGCCATTTGCAGAGAGAGACAGAGACAGAGAGAGGCATTTGCGCTTCCCTGCTTCTTTCTCTGTCTCTCTCTCTCTCTCTCTCTCTCCCCCCCCCTCTCTCTCTCTCTCTGTGTCTGTAAAAGAGAGTGCACTCACAGTGTTCTCCGAGGAGCTGAAAAGCTTATTGGGCGGAGCTCCTCCCTTTGCTGCGTCTCTGCAGGAAGCAGGAAGGGCAGGAGAGAGCTAGCTAGCCCAGCTGTGCTGACTCAGGAATTCTGGGAGTTGAAGTCCATGAGTCATAAAACAGCCAAGGTTGCCTACCCCTGAGCTTGTTGGAGAACAGCTTGAAGCCAGCTTGCCAGGTGAGCAGCAGAGAGGGAGAGAGGGGGAGAGAAAGAGAGAGAGAGAGAGAGAAAGAGAGAGAGAGAGGGAGGGAGAGAGAGAGGGAGAGGAAAGAGAGGGAGAGAAAGAAATAGAGTGGGAGAAGAGGACTGGCAGACCAAGGGCAGATAGAGAGAGAGGGAGGGAGAGAGAGAGACCCTTTTGACATCTAAAATGAAGATAACACTGCATATATCCTTTTTTACCTGTGTGTGTATTTATACACACACACACACACACACACACACACACACACACACACACACCTATACTAAAGGTAAAAAAGGATATATGCAGTGTTATCTTCATTTTAGATATCAAAAGAGTTTTGCGGCTCCCGGTGTTTTGTTTTCAGTGGGAAACGGGTCCAAGTGGCTCTTTGAGTGTTTTGGATTGCCTACCTCTGGACTATGCTAATAATCAGCAAGCAGCCATTGCCCATATATTGAAAGTTAGTATATACCGGTAATTATTTGTTGTCAGCTCAGCAACTACATTTGTAAAAATCACCACCTTGAAGTTATCTATCTATCTATCTATCTATCTATCTATCTATCTATCTATCTATCTATCTATCTATCTATCTATCTATCTATCTATCTATCACATTTATATGCTGCTCATCTCAGAGAAGGTGACTCTGGGCAGCAGACAACAGTACAACAAAAGAACAAATATACAGCAACTATTTCCTAAAAGTGCATATAATAGTTGTTTAAAATATAAAAAGTATAAAAGTGAAACTAAATAAAAAATGTAATAATAGGCAAAGGGGTATCAAAAATAGTGGAGCATTATCACAAGTTCAGCCATCACTGGGATTCCCAGTTCTGCTACAAAATCAGGTTTTGACAGAGACAAATTATTCAAAAGTTTAGGAGTGATGAGGCTGATCTCATCTCTGGGAGAAAGGCCCCACTGTAGTTCCCTAGATGATGGAATCCATAACACGCCTATTCTACTGGATCTAGTAGGACAGGCAGTTGGAGCAGTTAGTTTTTTTATTCTCATTATATAGTCTCATTTTGGTTTAGTGTGTGTTTTTTATTTTATTTTTGTTTTGTTTTTAGGCCTTGTGCAATGGTAGTCCCTGACATTGAACTAATCTGTGAAATAATGCTGATTGCTGAAGGGTTTATTGATGCACGATCGTTAGCCAGAAAGTTTGTTACCCTGTATACTCTTTGTAGAGAGCTTCTCTCTAAGCAGGTAAATGATATCACTTTGACTTTGTGCTTCAACAAAGCTAATTAATATTTTTGAAAGCAAAGAATTTCTTATCTTTATATATCCAATTCATTATGTACAATGAATATATATTATATATAAGAGAGTCCTATAAAATAATTCTGGTTAAAGCTATTTGGATTTGTTACTTAAGCGTTAATATAGTTTTCAATGGCATAGCATGAAGAAAGTGACTAGAGATAGGTTTTTCTCTTACTTTCATATATAATACTGGAACACAATATTAACTAATGTTAACTGTAGCCAATTTAGTATAAAGGGAAAAATTTCTTCACAACTCTGTTTGGTATCTTCTGAACTTCACCACCACAAAATATAATGATGGCAATCATACCTGGCTCAAAAACAGTAACTGTGAGAGGGACCTTTGAGTCCCAGTGGACAATCACTTGACTATAAGCCAGCAGTGTGCAGCAGCAGCCAAAAAAGCTAATACAATCCTGGGTTGCATAAACAGAGCATAGAATCAAGATCACACAAAGTATTAAGTACCGCTTTATAAATCCCTAGTGAGACCACACCTGGACTATTGCAACCAATTTTGGTCACCATATTAAAAAAAAGATGTTGATACCTTGGAAAAAGTTCAGAGAAGAGCAACTAAGATGATCCAAGGCTTGGGGACTAAAACATATAAAGAATGGATGCAGGACTTGGGTTTGGCTAGTCTAAAGAAAAGAAGAAATAGGGGTGACATGAGAGCAGTTTTCCAGTATTTGAGAGGCTGCCACAAAGAAGAGGGGATCAAATTATTCTCCAAAGCACCAGAGGGCAGGACAAGAAACAATGGTTGGAAACTGATCAGAGAGAAGCAACCTGGAATTAAGGAGAAAGTTCCTAACAGTGAGGACAATTAACCAGTGGAACAGCTTGCCTTCAGAAATCGTAGGTGCTCCATCACTGGAGATTTTTAAGAAGGGACTGGACAGTCACTTGTCTGAGATGGTATAGAGTCTCCTGCTTGAGCAGGGGGTTGGACTAGAAGACCTCCAAGATCCCTTCCATGTCTATTCTATTCTGTTGTGTTCTGTTCTGTTCCATTCTATTCTGTATAGCGTCTCCTGCTTGAGCAGGAGCTGGACTAGAAGACCTCCAAGATCCCTTCCAGCTCTATTCTGATTGATTGATGGATGGAATGAATTTCCTAGAGCATTTATATCCTGTTCTAAACTTCTATATTTGGTTGTCCAAATGGGATATTTTATTAAATTAGCTTTTAGTGTGATACAGTATGGTTCCCCCCTCCTTTTTTTCTTTTTCTTCTATTTTTGTTTTTGATTCTTGGACAAGTCCTTGCAGTTTTCTTGAAAAGGTTTTTCAAAAATGGTTTGCCATGGCCTTCTTCCTAAGGCCAAGAGGGTATGACAAGCCCAAAGTCATCCTGCTCGCTCTAAGTCTAAGGCAGGACTATCTCTGGATTTCTAGCCTGATGCCTTAACCATTGCACCAAACTGCTTTCATGGCTCCTCTATACTTAAAAAAACCTTTGCAAAGAATAGTTTGCAAAAAAAAAAATCTTCCTGTTTTTATAACCAACAAATAAAACTTTAATTTAGAAAAGGACATGAATCTATGGTAACATAAGTAGAGTGTAGTCCAAAATTACTTAATCTTCCATGCCATTTTTTTTATTATACATAAACCTTTTTTGTTGTATTTGTCTCCTTCACTCTTTTCTATGTGTAGAAATATGGTGTGCATACATTGTGTTTTTTGGAATGGAAAATAATTAGCTTACTAATAATTTTATTATATCTTATTCAAAATCAAGCTTAATAGAGTAGGGAAGTATTACCTTATCAATCAGATGCTATTAGAGCATCTTCATTTACTACTACAACTATTTTAAGTATTTTATTATACTTGATTAATTTATTGATTAATCTGATTTAATTTAGATCTAAATTACTAAATATTTCATTTTAAAATTTCATCCTGTCATAGACCACTGGTATAGAAATATATAATATCAAAAATACAACTTAGTTTCCAGATTTTAAAAGATAATGTGGATAAGTTAGTAGATTTGGAAAATGATTTTTTGAACTTTCTTAAATATATCTCATCACAGGATCATTATGATTGGGGTCTTCGGGCTATTAAATCTGTCTTGGTAGTTGCTGGCTCTCTGAAGCGAGGAGATAAGACTAGACCTGAAGACCAGGTATGTAACATAATGCAAAGATATACTTCATAAATCTGTTTCCCAAGACCCCTGAAGCTTTGAAAATTCCCACACAGGCATTTTGCCATGGCTATTTAAGGGGAATGCTCTCCCCTGCACATGTAGACAACACCACCAGATTAGAAAAGCTACAATTCTTCCAGTTTGTCTTTGATAATAACATATCTGTGGCACCTAAGTCCAAAGGACAACACAGTGAAATCCAGTCTAGTCCAATGCTGTATTTGTTACATCTAACAGACAGAATCTCATTCAACTAAAGTTATAACTTTCTACCTAATAGATGCACCTCTAGGGTGTGACTACCCTGCGTATTTTCCTCCCTCCCCCGTACTATTCAGGATTGTGCAGTCTCTTGTCTTTAGCCCCTCTCTGGAATGTGCTGCTTCCTCCCTAGGAAGCTGCAGTATAACTGCTGAGATTCTCACACATGAATACCCATAGTTTTTTTCCCCACTGCACATTGCATCACAATTTCCTTTTAACTGGATTTTAATTAGGCTTTTTTTTTCAAAGTATATTTTGACCATGAAATTGATCAGAATCTTTCTAAGTACAATAATGTGTGGTTTACTGCCTTTCCAGATACTTATGCGAGCCTTGAGGGACTTCAATTTGCCTAAGATAGTGACAGATGATATCCCCATTTTCATGGGTTTAATTAGTGACCTCTTTCCAGCTCTGGATGTTCCAAGGAAGAGAGACTTGCAATTTGAACAGATGGTTAAACAATCTACCCTGGAGCTTCACTTACAGCCTGAGGAGACTTTCATTCTGAAAGTAAAAAAAAAATAATCCATTGCTTTTAATTACACTCTGTAAAAAAATTAAATCAAAATAATTGCAGACAGGTTGTGCTGGGTATGAAGTTATCCTTATTGACCTTACTGTGTTCTCATAGTGTCCTTAAAATGTTAGTCTTTCAGTTGCAGTACTGTCTGTTAGTAATTCAGTGTTAATTGGAATATAAGCATATTATCATAAAATGTCTCACATGCACTAATTTGTCATAGGAATACAATTCCTGCCCCTATTCTGTTTTTACTTAAATAATTTAGTACTGCTGGTACTTAACTATCAGTGTTAAACAATTCTGCAGTTGCTGGCCCTGGTTGCTCAGCCAACAGTCCTGAGTCCTGTAGCGCATTTTTCACCAGATATCCAGGAACTCCAACATCTAGTACAGACCTTGTTAACCCAGGCAACATCCGAGCCAATAGGGCTTTCTGAAATTTACGTTTCACTATATTTTTTATGGGAGAGACAGTCTTTGTCTGACTCCTCTGATGAGACCTGTCCAGTATGGTTGAGTATGTCCTCAGAGCACACAAACCCCACAACCACATCAAGGTAGTGTCTCACTGGGGGATTATTACTATTACTATTATTATTGTTACTATTGGCAGGTTGTTCAGCTTGAGGAATTGCTGGCTGTGCGTCATTCTGTCTTTGTAATGGGAAATGCAGGAACAGGAAAAAGCAAGGTACAAGTATATCCTTCCTAATTTCAACTATTATTTTGTTGAAAATATTATTTCCCAGGCAAAGTGGCAAAATATTACTTGCTTTTACTTCATTAAGGCCATCAATATTTTTGCATTAATGTGAAATTCCAGTAGTTAAAAATTATTAGGATCAAGCTAATCATGATAAGGAAGTGATTCTTTTTTCCTTTGGGAATTAAGACTATCTAGGGAATAATCAAATCAAAAAACAGTTTGTGTTGGGGAAAAAAATCCTTCTAACATTTTGGATGCAAGAGCATCTTATGAACTATCTTTTATAAGGCACTGAAAATCTAGCTGTTGCCCAGGCATTGAACCAGAAGGTTAGATAAGCTAGTTTTACATAGTTTATATAATTATTTGAGCATAGACGTTATTAATTACAAATACTAAAATATTAGCATATTTTAATGGCCATTTTAATTGCCATATTGATTTCTAGATTTTTAGATTTACTTGAACTTCAATAAGGCATTTGATAAAGTAGACCACAACCTACTACTTGATAAGATAGAAAAATGTAGGTTAGACAGCATCATCACCAGATGGATTTATAGTTGGCTGATCAACCACACTCAATGTGAAGTCCTCAATGGAACTGCATCTACATGGAGGGAAATGTGGTGGGGTGCCCCAGGGCTCTATTCTGGCCCCAATGCTCTTCAACATCTTCATCAATGCTTTGGATGAGTGGATAGATTTGCAAATGACACCAAACTGGCAGGAATAGCCAACGCTTCAGAAGATAGGCTTAAGATACAGAAGGATCTTGACAGACTTGAACATTGGGCGCTATGTAACAAAATGAAATTCAATGGTGAAAAAAGTAAGGTTTTACATTTAGGCAAGCAAAACCAAATGCACAGGTATAGTATAGGGGTACCTTGCTCAATAGTAGTAACTGTGAGAGGGATCTCGGAGTCCTAGTGGACAATGATTTAAATATAGAGACTGGACAACCATTTGTCTGAAATGGTATAAGGTTTCCTGCCTGAGCAGGGGGTTGGACTAGAAGAACGCCAAGGTCCCTTCCAACATGATGATGATATCTTTATTCATTAAACATGAACCTCAGTCAATTGAACATTCAAATTGGTTGGCGCTGATGGTTGACACGGGTTGCTACCAGCATCCTAGGTGTCAACCAGGTACCTCCTTAAAATATAAGATGTTCCGAGTAGCGTAGTTTTTTGTAACATTGCTGGAGTTATTGCAGAAAGCTGCAGTTTTTTGATATATTTTGCAAAGTTTTTGGACATAGTTCCCAGTGCCCCAATGACAATGGGTATCACTGTTACACGTTTCATCCATAATCGCGCAGTTTTGATGACCAGGTCATGATATTTCATAATTTTTTCCAGTTCTTTTTCTTTCACTCTGGCTTCTCCTGGTACAGTGATATCAATCAGCTGTATGCTTCAATTCTCTACAAGTGCGATATCTGGCGTGTTGTGTTCCAAATGGCAATCTGTCTGTATTCGAAAGTCCCACAAGATCTTCACCCTCTCATTCTCAATAACCTTTTCCACCCTATGTTCCCACGACTTTTCAGACACATGCAAGTCGTATTTTCTACACAATGCCCAGTGAATTAATTTAGCAACTCGGTCATGTCTAGCTTTATAATCAGTTTGCGCAATTTTGCTGCACTCACAGATTTCAACTTTATCATTGCAAAATTGGCACTTTGGATTGTCAGTGGATTTTTGTATCTTCGCTTTCATGGCATTAGTTTATAGTGCTTGTTCTTGAGCAGCCAGTATTAAGCCTTCTATTTCTTTCTTGATGGTTCCCATCTTAAGCCATGCCCATGTCAAGTTGTTATCACATTTTCCTTCAATGTTTTTCAAATGCTGTCCATGCAAAGCTTTGGTTTTCCACCTATTTAATCTGTCATCCAGCCATTTTCCCTTATATTCTGCCTTATATTCTGTTATTTTTATAGTGCTGTCTGTTTTCACAGCCTGCAGCAGTTTTTCTGTACTTTGATTCCCATAATCATTCAAACTTCATTTTTCTTCTTCTACAGTTTGGTGGATTTGCAATAGTCCTCTGCCCCCTATTTTTCTTGGAAGGTACAACCTGTCGATGTCACTTCGTGGATGTGTAGAGAATGATGCATATTCAAAAGTTTACACATTTTCCGGTGTAGGTTTTCCAGTTCAGCCAAATTCCAGTTGATAATTCCAGCTGGGTAGCGTATCACTGTATTTTTTTTTAAGACATGCCCATGTATTAATGGCTTTAATTATGTTTCCAGCATTCAGCTTTGATTTTAATATTTTGCGGACTCTTCTGATGTATTCCTTTTGCATTGACTTTTTGACTTTTCCATTCAAGATGTTATCTGCTTCCAATATGCCTAGGTATTTGTAACCGTCATCCTTTGCTAGTGCTTTCACAATACTTCCATTTCCCAGTTCTATTTCTTCTATTTTTCCATTTTTCCTCATTGCATGGATAATACAGCACATTTTCCAAGTCCAAACTTATTATTATTATTATTATTATTGATTGATCATCACACAGTCAGCCAGATGTTCAGACTGGATTTGACATTTTTTCTACCTATCAAGTCCTTACCAAGGACCTGGGATAGGCAGATGTGGATGTTTGATGATATTACAGATATCGTCGCAGGATGGAAGCAGTTCCTAGTAAGGCCGCCTTTTGCAATTGACTAATGGTGAATTTGTCAATGCCGATGGTGTTCAAGTGGTGCTCCAGTTGTTTTGGGATTGCACACAAGGCGCTTATTATTATTATTATTATTATTATTATTATTATTATTATTATTATTATTATTATATGGTTGTTAGCTATCCACAATTGCATGGTCAATGAATGGCCAATGAATGAATTCATTAATGAAAAAGTAAGGGCAGATCACAGATAAAATTATTAACAATTCAGGGTTACTTTTTAGAGGAAGTGAAAGCTTACTGAATTCTAATTTATGGTTTCTCTTTGATTTTTTCTGAAGAACAATTTCTCTTTATGTTTATCATTTCTCCCTTATTCTTGTTTATTCTCAAAGTGAAACTAATATGCACAATCATTTTTGCCCCATTGTCATTTCTAAACTTGTAAATTATGGAACCACTGTTAAAATGTGAACAGAAATAATTTTGGCAGATGTGAATGAAAACCAATCATGAGAAAAACTAGAAGGTATAGAATTAATAATTATGTAATTCTAGATTTGTGGGGAAAGGTTTTAGATGATCCTTTCCCACGCTTAATGTCTCTTGAAGTCCTTAAAAACCAGCCTCTGAAATATAATCCAAAGATCAAGATTTTATAGAAATATTCATATTTACATTTAAAAAAACACTTTTCCTCAAAATTTAAAGTTCAGTTTTCTTTTTCTTTCTTTTCCTTCTTTTTCTATTTAACAGATTCTGAAAACCCTGAATAAGACTTATATAAACATGAAGCACAAGCCTGTTTGGAATGATTTAAATCCCAAGGCTGTGACTACTGATGAGCTCTTTGGATTCATACAACATGCTACAAGAGAATGGAAAGATGGCAAGTGAAATATATTATAATAGTTATTATTGTGACTTTTATACTAGCTCCTCCAATTTGATGTTTTTTAGTTGCATTGGATCCCAGCTACTCTTAATTGTTAGCTATATGATATGTTGGGTAAAAAATCACCCCAAAATTGTTATGTTCTGTAAGTATATACATGGTTAAACCATGCAGGATAAATATCAGAATATGGATTTTTAAATTTTCTATTTCCTATCACAGATCAATAGAGACTATGCTTATTTTTTTTCTCTGTACACATAAGGAGCACATTAAAAGACTTCATGACATGCTATTTTTTATTTGCCAGTTTTTAATTTTTATCTGTGTTTATCACTCAATCAGAAATAAAAATCAAGCAAAGTATTATTTAAAACAAACTAGAACCTTGATAACATCAGCATAGAGAAAACAGTTATTATATTCTATTTATAAATAATGCCATAAATGCTGCTATAGATAAAATCCTCTTTCAGATGGTACATCTCAACATTACATATTACTTAATACTTCATATAGGAAAAACATGAAATGTTTTTTTTTCATACATAGATTATAAGATTTCTTATCTGATACCTTCTGCATATTCCCCATATGTTGTTTCCTAGATGTCAGAGTTTTATATGGATGTATCCATGTGCTAATATAATCTCATTATATTGTGGTACACAACTAGACAGGCAATATAATTTTATTTCAGCCACTGTAGAATCACTTAACCTAGATGTACAGGATTACAATTTTTGATCTTACCCCAAATGAAGTATGCATTTGAAAGAAACCTTTAGTAAAACTCATGTGCATACATGTAAACAGTTGTGTCTATTTTCAGACTCTTTTGCATCTGAGAAAGAAACTTTTGCTTTTTGTCATTTAAATATTATTATCAAAATCTATTTATGTGCATTTCTCAGGACTCTTTTCCTCTCTTTTGAGAGAGCAAGCAAATATGAGCCATAATTGGCCAAAATGGATTGTCTTAGATGGGGACATAGATCCTTTGTGGATTGAATCACTCAATACTGTTATGGATGATAATAAGGTGAGCATAAGAAAATACATTTTCATTTTTTTCTTTAACATTCATTTTCTTTGTTGTCCCCCCCCCCCATGAAATGGTTTTTATATGTGACTAAGATTCAATGAAACATTCAGTTCTTTTCTGTGATGTATCAGAAAAGCCAGTTAGAAATATTTTTGGTAATGGTTTCTTATTACACTAAAAGTTGAGTAATTGCATTTTTTAAAACTACATTTTGTTTAATAAACTAGAAAGTTATGCTTTCTTATTCTGCATTGATGACTAAACTGAGATAAAACAAACCTGAGTTTTATGACCTTGGTGCTAGAAACTGAGCTTGTTAACTAAGCTTATTAACATTAATTTCTGCAATTAAATTATATCCTAGTACTGGTACTTTTCAGAAAAGAAAAGGAAATGGAGATGTATATATGTCCAAATCCTCTTGTAATTTGTTGAATTGGTAGGAATTCAAGATTTTCTATGACTTAGAAATTGATCCTTGTATTAAGTTTCCTCAAGAGGAACAACTGTCTAGAGCACCTTTGGGTAATCTCTCTTTGTCTGGAAAAGTTCAAAGAGGTGGTCTACTCACTGGTACCTCATTCTTTGCATTGGTTCTGCTTTTTGCAGAGCCACCATCAATCTGTCCTTTTTTTCCTCTAGAAGTTCTCTTGAAAATCAATCCTTCAGCACAGATCAAGAATCTGTGATCAGAAATACACCAGAGATTTAGTACTTTAGCTTCTACTGATTTTAACCAGTATAACAAAAAAACAAGAGACTGTAAGTGATCTGAAGAATATCTGAAGAACACTAGGTTGTCTATTGCTGGTGTAGATATATATGTGTAGAGACAATATATTTTATGTGAATTAGAATTATTTTCTATGTGCAGATTGACAATCTTTTAAATAGAGAGATTACAAACCATGTACAACTAATTCTGTTTTTTCAAATATTTAATCATAACCTTAAATATGAACTTCTGCTGTATTCTTCCTTTAGAATTTGATAGCATTCTTTGTAATTGATTGGGCCTTTGTTTATGAACTCAAAATGTATTGAATTTATTAATCAATCCTTAGACATGAAGTGAGCATTATAAAATAAAATCAGAAATATATTTTGAAATTACAATAAAAATGAATGCAGTGGGTTCTCTTGTGAGAGTAACATTACACTCTTCTGCTCATTTGTAGGTGCTGACACTTGCCAGCAATGAACGGGTCCCTCTGACTCCATCAATGCGACTGCTATTTGAGATACACCATTTGAAAACAGCCACCCCTGCTACAGTGTCAAGAGCAGGAATTCTGTATGTAAATCCACAGGATCTTGGTTGGAATCCGTACGTAATATTTATTAACTTATTCTTGCATAACAGCTTTTCAGTTTAATATGAAACATGCAATGTCACCAGATTACAAACCAAGGCAACCGTCATTCAAATTGCTTTAGGTTTTTTCTTTTTTATGGCCTATTTCTGCCTCTCTGATCAACATTATTGTTATTATGTATTATAATTGTTATTATTATATATTGTAAAATGTATAAAATATATTGTAATTATTATAAAATTATTCACATAAGTTTCTACTGTTGATAGTTACCTTAAAGCTTTTTATTTGAAAAAGAGATCATTAATATTTCAACTGATTAAATTATATGCATTCATTTAATTCAGCTACAATGTATTGTGCTGCCTACAATTCTCTTTAAAACATGCTCCAGTATTATTGAAAATCAGAAATTTATTCAATATTGTTTGATTGCCGAAATACTCAGTGGCAGACTGGAGACATCTGAAATTTTGAGACCACGTCAGAGATACTTAATAAAATTGTAGCCATAGAAAGGCTTATATATGTTAACAAAATTGTTCCTCTGCTGAATGTGAAGAAACTTGCAACTATTCTCTCTAATCTTCTCAGATGAACTTTGCCTTGTTTCTGGGCAAATGAACAAAGTACCCTTTGCAGCCATTGTTTTAGTTTCCTTAGGAATAATCAATAAGACCTATATGGAAGTATTCCTTTATACACATAATATTCTGGAGTACGGCACTTTCTTTTGCAGCATGCCAACTTTCCGTTAACTTTTTTTTCAATTAAAATCATTGTTTTAAAAATTAAATTAGAAAGGCACTGAACAACGCCCAAAAGACACCTATGAATACTTAATGCTAAGCCTTAAAGTATTCTGATAGGGTTACTGCTAGTACTTTAAGAACCAGGTAATATTCATTCGGTACAGACAGTATTAGTATTGAACAAGTGCCCTTTTGCCTTCCTAGTATGGAAAATTGTTGCTAGCCTCTGTGTTATGACATACAGATCTTGGGAGAAATCACTGGATTTTTCTTTTCCAGATATGTTGCAAGTTGGATAGAATCAAGGAGAGATCAATCTGAAAAAGCAAATTTGACTATTCTCTTTGATAAATATGTTCCTCCATGTTTGGATCAACTCAGAAAAAACTTTAAAACTATAATTCCCATCTCTGAGAATAGCATTGTGCAGGTATGACTTTCACTGTATCAGATTTAATTAATGAAGTGATGCATAGTCAAATAATAACATATACAAATAGGGAAGTATTTTTTATTGAGAACTATCCTATCCTAATGGCTATGGAAAATGTGCTGTAAAACACAACCATATTATATTTATGTGTAAAGTATCTTTTGATGGGAAATTATAAAAGTTTAGAATCAATACAAGCAGAAAATCAATAAAAAAATTCATTCTAAAAAAAATGTGTCCATCATGATACCCACCTGAAGAATTCAGGTGCCTTTTGGTTATAATGATTATATTCCTTCTTCATTACTACCTCTCCAAAATAACTATGAGATATTTCTCTTTGGCAATAGTCATATTAATACCCTTGTTGTGTGGTTCTACCAGGTTCTTGACTTGCTCTTCTGATGATCAATATTTACATAAAAGTCCTTGGAATGGTAATTCAGAAATTTAAGCTATGATGTCTTGAAACTGAGGAAATCCTGTAAATCATCAATAGCTCTCTTTAGGAAATAATGAATGGAATGAGGGCTAGAAAACTAAAATTGAATCCAGATAAGGTGGGGATATCATGAATAAATAATTCTCAAGCCCAGGAAAGCACTAGGAAAAGGGGTAATATAGGGTTTCTCTTTTATTCTAATGTGTCCTGAGATAATGTGTCCTGAGATGGTATTAAAGGCAAGTTTCTGTTGCTTCCTCTAGTCATTTCTACTCATAAGCTGTGAGATGCAGTTTATAGTGCAGTTTATAGTGTGGTAGTCTGCTCAGTGTCAGCACTACCAGTTATCATTCTGTCAAGGGTACTACATTTGATCCCCTTGCTATCTTATTTTTACAAAATATGTCTGTTCACTAGGCAATTTGAAAGACAAAAGGAGAGCATTTCAGAAGGATTCTCTGAAATGTAATTCATTTACTAACTTTCTAATCCTTTGGGATGGTTAGTTATACTTTTTGTCTGTTTGTTTAATAAAGCAATATTTTTATTGTCCTTTTGTTTAATGCTCTGGAAGTTCTCTGAAAGACAGAATGATATAAATCATGTTATCTATAATTTATAATAGCAACCATGTATACTTATTTCAGACTATATGGGGAAAAACCTCTTATTATGGTATACATAATATTACAATCAAGACGAACGATATAATTATACAGTTATGGAACCAACTGCCAGAGAACATGCTTTACATGACTATTTCAAAACAGCTCCTGTATTCGATCATGCAACCTGTTTCCTGTTGGTGAAATCAGCTGTAAAGATTCTTTTTTCTGTTTTGGGGATGTTTAAAGTTCTCTGGACATAAACCAGGACTTTTTTTTTAGACAGACTTCATTTTTATAAAAAGAGCTCTGAGAGCATCATTATCATTATGAAAGAGTGAATCATTAGAAAGTGGGGAACTATAATTCTGGATATAATTTTTTTATTTATTAAACAAATTTATGTAGATGCCCAGCTTACACAGTGACTTTGAGTACCTTGGGGTTTGGAATTTTAAACTCAGAATTATCTTACTTAAATTGTAAGATATTAAATTGTGTTGTGGAAAAAGAACTACTGCAGAAAACTTGCAAATTACTATTGAATTCAGTGATACAATCCTAGAAGGGTTCAAGGCTACAGGTTGCACACCAAAGTATAATGTCAGGATCATTATGCTGTTATTCTCACTATCTCTTTGCTTTTCTTTTGTTCATGCTGAGAGGAAAAGAAAAAGATTAATAGGTTTTGCATGAAATTAGTTTGAATATTCCATATAATTAAGTTCAATAATTACTTTGTTATGATATATTTTTATAGGCCATTTACTTGTGCTCACCTTATCATCTATAACAGTTCTGAGTGGCTCAATCTATATAAGATATATGTTTCCATCTAGATAACCCACTCAATGTTTTGCACTTTCCTCTGGTTTTTTTTTGTAGACTCTTTGTACTCTCCTTGACTGTTTATTGATCCCTGAAAATATGTCCACTGATGGACCTAGAGACCTATATGAAATATATTTTGCCTTTGCCTGTGTGTGGGCATTTGGTGGGGCTCTATTTCAAGACCAGGTACATCAAAATAAACCTATTTAAATAAGTTCTAATTAAATATCTAATCTAAATTTCAAATTTGGGGGGGGCTGTTCAGTGAAGCAAACTATTGTACATGGTCTTTCATCTGTGCAATAAAAATACAATCAACAGAGCCAGAAAAAGAAGATGAATTGAATTAAGGAATTAAATATCTTATTCATGTTAGAGCAGTGTTTCTCAGCCTTGACAATTTTAAGGCATGTGGACTTCAACTCCCAGAATTCCACAGCCAGCAATGTGTTAGAGGCAGTCTCTATGTCAGAGATAATATTACCAATTTCAGAGTGGATAATGAGCCTGTAAGAAATGCTAAAAAAGAATTGAATGGGCTTTTATATTCTTCATATATCTTGGCTGGATGTTGAAGAGAAATAAATTACACAATAGAGAGCCTTAAGTGGCACAAGATGTTTGTAGATTAGAATGAAGATAAACTGGCACCAGAGATATATCAGATATAAGAAATAACACAGATTAGGTCATTATATAGCATGTTAGCTTTGAAGGAAAAAAGGAGGGTGAATATAATATCTACAATTGTTTGAAGGAAATGCAAGCTAATACATTTGCAGGTCTACTGTATAAGGTCTAAAACATTTTGTTTCCTTTGGATATGAAGTATTGCATAGATCTAACATAGGTGTTTATGTAGAAAGTTGTGAGATGTGATACAGTAGTCTTGACTTATGACCATAACTGAGCCCAAAATTTCTGTTGGTAAGTAAAACAGTTGTTATGTGAGGTTTGCATGCTACGACTTTTTTTGCCCCAGTTAATAAGTAAACCACTCCAGTTCTTAAATTGGTAAAATACCTGTAAGTAAATCTGACTTTCTCATTGACTTTGTTTATAAGAAGTTTGCAAAAGGTGATCACATGACTCTGGGACATTGCAGCTGTCATAAATATAAAATAATTTTTACCATTACATAAATCAAAATAATTTTCAAAAATTATTAGGACAGCTATATTTAATGATTTTTTTTTCTTATTCTCTTGACAAATGTTCGTGATTAGTAAAGTAATGTGAAAAGGGAATTTAAGAAATCCCACATAACAGGTTTAGATTGTTTGGTAACTGGTTTAGATTTTAAGGATAAAATCATCTAAAGAAACATTCCCCAGTAGAAAGATTTTCCTATTTTGAAGCAATGAAATTGTTCAATAGAATGCAATTTAAATTATTTCACAATATTAATGTATGCTCCCAATATACATTTAATAGTTAAATAGTTGTACAGTATAATATATACAGTTAGATAACAATATCAATATTTTATAGCTTTACAGTTACCAAGCTGAATTCAGCCAATGGTGGCTTAAAGAGATGAAATCTGTGAAGTTTCCTTCTCATGGTACAATATTTGACTATTATCTTGACCCCAAAACGAAGAAATTTTTCCCTTGGAGTGATAAAATTAGCAGTTTTGTCATGGATCCAGAAATACCCTTGCAGGTATTTTAATTTGTTTTCTTGTCAATAGAAATAAGAGATGAATGTAGAGACTTTGACATTTTACTTTTGCTGTTTTCATTTTTCCCCCCTAAAAGCATGACTCTTAAAATCTGTATATAGTACACATAAGTGTTCCTTTTATACGTTTTGCATCTAATAACAGGAAGAAATTAATGGAAACCAATTAAATTGATATGGTGAGAACACTTAATAGTTTCATTTCTTTACAAAGGACATAGTGAAAGAAGCTCATGAAACTACATTTCAGAGAACTAAAGCAAAGTTTTTAATTTCTTTATGTGAGTGAAAATAGGACAGAGAAAACACATAAGGCCAAAGCTAATACATTTCTGCAATAATAAATTATTGTTTTTTGTTACATAAAAATGTAGCCAATGTGAATTATCATCAGCTTTTATTGTACAATTTTTTCAATGCACAATCTTATTATATTTTGTCAAAATCAATTTCAATGTAAGTTCATCTGATGAAAGGTTGGTGTTCTAATGAATTTTTTTTATTATTATGCTCTTTTGGAAACTTTATAAATGTTTTCCTTATAATAGCCATTGAAGTAAAAATGCCAGTTTTGGAATGGTCCAAAACTGTAAACTTTTATATACAGTTCAGCAAGAGACACTATACTGATGCTTAGAAGAAAGGATTACATAATTACTGACTCTGCACTCTCTAGTAAATGATATTTAAAAATTTTAAATAGATTTCAGTATGTTGACTACCTGCATTGGTTTGTGTATTTGTGTATGTGTGTTTTAGGCAGAGCTTGTTCACACGTCTGAGACTACATGTCTTAAATATTTTGTGGAACTGCTATTGGAAAAAAGCAAGCCAGTGATGCTGGTTGGAAATGCTGGAGTAGGGAAAACATTGCTTATTGGGAAATGCCTTGCTAGCCTTTCAAAAGATTTTCTGGTCTCAAAAGTCCCATTCAACTATTACACCACTTCAGCAACATTACAAAGTAAGCCTCCTCTATTGTTATTGTTCAGTCTCTCACTCTGACCATTAGTGTATAGTCATCTAAGCCCTTTATGATTGACCTTGCATTTGCTTCCTACTCTTTTGATCTGAGTGCCGCTTCCTTTTTACCATTTCTGTTTATCTTCCCTTTTTAATTTTTTTCCTGCATGTAAGAATTATTCAGCAGCAAAGGTATATCTTTTACCCCATCTCTTCCTACTCTTCCTACTCTTGCAGAATTATTGTTTATTGATGGTACCTTTCCACTCAGGGTGAAGATTCAAAGCAACTAATGAGCAATAATGAAAAATATTTGTTAAAAAAATCATACATAAAAGCAAAATCAAAGTTAGGGGTTATATTTTGGCTGTTCTAAAGAAGGAAGAATGGTGGCAAAAAGCTGAGAAACTACATTTCACAGTTTTGAAGCCAGTGGTGAGACGCCCTCTACAAAACTCTAGATGAGAAAGACAATGGAGACATCATCAGACATTCTAAATAATTTGAAGCTTAATACCAGGGCTTTAAATTTTGCCTGATAAATGGCTTCCACTCTTCCACCGGTTATCTTTTGTCCTATTTGCAACATCTAAACAGTTATAGTTTATTGTCATTCTATGCAGAGCTCAAGGATACAGTGATATGTCACCTGCTTATTATATAGGTCATAGTTGCTATCAGTAAAAGGACTGGCTGTAGGGAGCTGCTTTCAAAATGGACATGGAAGTGATCCTTCTCTCACACAAAATATTGGTGCTGGGTTGTAAACATACTTACTTTTTAAAAATTGGTCGTATTTGCAAAAATGAATAGGAAACAGATTTTTTAAAAAAATCTTTATTTTTCAAGTATCCTAATTTAGAATGATAGCAAAAGTTTTAAAATTCCCAGGAAGAGAATTAATGCACTTTGTTAATTTAAAATATTGTGCATGTCATACTCATACTTTTGTAAGTATATTTCTGAAATATGTTCTTGCTTAGATTACATATGAAGCACAACTAAAAAAAAGTTTCAGGAGAACAAAATTGGAAATAAATTAATACAGTTTGGAGAACTATAATTCAAGACTTAATAATTTAAAATCTAGCAGTAAAGTCACTGAATTCATTTGATGTGCCTGCTGCTTTAATAAGATTATTATATTACATTTAGCACAAACTACGTATATATAAACAGGTGTACCTGATTTTAGCATTAGGATAGTGAAACCCTGAATAAAGCCCATGAAAGAATTTTTTTTTAATAACTGAAGTAAGATATAACTTCTGTGAATTATTCTTTGGTACATGTGTATGTGTTATGTGATACATACGTCAGGTCAAGTGAGGGACAAAGAGAGAGAAAAAAAAACAAATTATGAATAAAGATACTAAATATGTTAAGGTTTACCTGTTCTTAAGGAAAATACTTCATGATATTTCTGCTCAAAGAGTCCAATAATCCAAATAAACAACTTATAATTCACATTACATTACAATTACAAATTATGATTATGCTTTAAAATAATTTGTTACTGGTAATAAAGTCAGTCATTATTTCTTCACAGTGAGATTCAAATAACTAGTAACTTTTGCTGCTAATAAAGTGCCTTTTAAATGGAAATGGACTTTTAAGTACGTTAACAACTACTATTGTACATAAGTCAGAAATGAGAACAACTTCCAATCAATTAGTAGTACAGTTTATGTTCAGTGCAAATTCTCTTTAAGTCAACATCTTACAGTGTTATAAAATAAGCAGAAACCATTTCCACTCTGGAAAAGATGAAGAAAGCCCTGTTGTTCTAAGAGCAACTTAATTCCAGCACAATGTACTCTTCTAGTTTGGTATTAAGTCTACTTGGTTATTTTGTAGCTTGAGCACTTTTTTGGTTATATGTCTTGAATGCCCTTGTTGGAAAGCTATTCTCTATATTTTTCAATAGAAAAGCAGGATATAAATGTATTAAATAATTGCATTTTAATTATAGGTCTATTTTATATTATTAAATAATTATACACCATACACATTTTAGGAATTCTTGAAAAATCCTTGGAGAAAAAAGCTGGTCGTAACTATGGCCCCGTGGGAAACAAAAAATTGATTTATTTTATTGATGATCTGAACATGCCAGAAGTGGATGTTTATGGGACAGTTCAGCCTCACACACTAATTCGGCAGCACATAGATTATAGACATTGGTAAGTCTTTATTATTACAGTTGGTTGCACACTCAGCCAGATGTTTAAACTGAATTTGGTATTTTTATCAACATACCACTCCTTCTCAAGGACCTGAGATAGCCAGATTTTGTTTCATGGTGTTAAAGTATCCTCGCAAGATGTAAGCTTTCCAAGTAAAGTTGCCTTTTGCAACTTTTGTAATTGAATGAGGTAGATATTATCAGTATTGATGGTGTTCAAGTAGATGTTGCTCCAGTTATTTTGGGTTTGCACACAAACACTTATTACTATTGATACTACCTTTGTTTTCTTTAGCTAGAGCTGTTTTATTTCTATTTGCAAATATTTGCATTTTGTTATCTTCTCCAGTTCTTTTTCTTCTACTCTGCTGCAATATTCACTACCCAGATTTAAGTGTGGGGTGTTATGTGGTAGGTGCTTGTCTATTTGAATTCTTAAGTCCCAGAGCACTTTAGATTTCTTCCAGATTTTTCAATGTACCACTTTTGTTACTTTGTTATAAGAAGTCAGTTTGTAGTCAGTTTACCTACTCTTCTTGCAATAGCTAACTAGGTGGTCCACTGTGTCTTCAGCTTCTTTGCAAAGGCAACATTTGTTGCTGTCTTCTCAATTCTGGTTTTATATGCATTTGTTTTTAAGGCTTGGTCTCAGCCAAAATTAGACCCTTTTCCCTTTCTTCAATTTTCCTGCTCTTAGCCATTGTCAGGTCTTCTTATGAAATTATTAATATTCTGAGCTCAAATATGTGTTCTTTATGTTGAAAATATCAGTACATGTTTCAAGTAACACATTTCATTTAAGCTTTGCCAAGTTTCTAGGCAATTTTAAATATGGCAGTATTTGTTTTTTAGAAATTTAAGTTTGATTAATTACTAATGGAAACTGATGGCCATATCTATTGTGTGAGACCATCGTGTTTATCATTTGGGAGGATATATTACTAGTCATTTTAAAATCAATCATTAATATTAAAACACTTTTTGTTTCCTTAGGTATGATAGACAGACATTAACTGTGAAAGAAATTAATCATTGTCAATATGTTGCCTGCATGAATCCCACTGTTGGCAGTTTTACCATCAACCCGCGACTTCAAGTAAGGTTATGAATGTCTCTTGTTTGAAGTATATTTGTTGTTGAGTCACCAACTTTTGTCCAACTCTTTGCAACTCCATGGATCATAGCTAACCATCTTATACCCTTCTCTTTTTGCCATCAATCTTTCCAAACATCATAGGCTTTCCTAATGACCCCTTTCTTCTCATCTGGTGGCCAAAATATTTGAGCTTCAGCTTCAGTCTCTGTCCTTCCAAAGAACAGTCAGAGTTGACTTCCTTTAGGATTGACTGATTTGATCTCTTTGCAGTCCAAGGGGTTCTCAAGAGTCTTCTCCAGCACCACAATTCGAAAGCATCAGTTCTTCAGCACTTAGCCTTCCTTATGGTCCAACTTTCACAGCTATATTTTACTACAGGAAAAATCATAGTTTGATTGTATGAATCTGTCATATAATAACACAACATAACATAGCACAGCACAGCACAACACAACACAACATAACATAATTTAATAACATGTATTTGAAGTATATACAGTTGTCTAAAATTTATTTTGGTTTGCAGGAGACTTGGCAGATGATTGCAGAAAGACTGAACATAGCAATCAATTCTTAATCATGAGGAGACCAAAATGAGAGAATGTGTATTACAAACTCTGCCCTCCCATTCTTGCATCACAATATCAGCCTAAGAATGTAAGGAGCAGTGGTGGGATTCAGCCAGTTTGCACCAGTTCGGCAGAACCAGTAGCTAATTTTTTGTTGCCCAGGCCCAGAACGGATTTCTGGAAGCGGCATCCACATAGAGAACTGGTTGTTCACATATTTGAATCCCACCACTGGTAAGGAGGCATACACAACATACATTTCATTCATACTTCCTTTGCCCATCCATACTAGCAGACCCTTATGCTGCTAGATACTTTGGAGTTTTGAAAGTATGTGGCCAGCGTTATGGCAGTTTTGCCCATTCAGAAAAAAGCAGTTGAAATGAATGTGGCCAAAGGCAAGAGGCCATTCAGTAGAAAGCAACTAAAATTGTTTTTCAGAATAATCTCCAAAGCTTTTTGTTTTGTTGTTGTTGCTACCTTTTGACTTTTCTTTTTAGGCAAGTAAATGCATTTTTAAACAATCAGGGAAATATTTTTTTCTTCAGGGCAACTATGAAAGGCATAATTAGAAATAAAGATAAATATTGAGCATATCATTTTCTACTCAGGTGCAAGCAGGAGACTGACAGATAGCAAAGGAAGGTCTGCGGTATGGTAGTATGCATAGCTTCCAACTCATTAAAACACATCACAATTTTGGCTCATTTCTCTGAAGACAGAGGTGTTTATAAACATGAGAGTTATCTGAGTGGAAGCATGTCTGAATAAAGAGCTTAAATAAATAGGGTAGTTATTCTATTTTCTACCACTTTAAAACATGAGATTCAGTATTGCAGTCAGGGATACCCACTAGAGGGAGGGTTAAAAAAAGTCAAGATGACAGCTAAAACCATGCAATTAAAGCACCACTTCTTTCTGGAATGCAGATTAGGTATTTGGAACATGAAAAGAGCTCAATTCTCTGGTCCATCATGTTTTCATAGATTTATTTTTCTTCTTCAAATAACACCATCCAATATAGCTATAATAGATCTAGTTGCTATTAAGCAGTTGTGGGTATTCCATATGCATTTGTATAAATAGGCAGGACTTTTTTTTTTTTTTTGTCATAGAATGCCCAGAACGGAGTTCCAGCACCTTTTTTGGATGGAACTTTGTAGGGTAGGCAAGGCGGGTTGTATGATGTGTGTGAGTTCCGGCACCTTTTTTTTTTTTTTTTTTTTTTTACAAAAAAAGCAGTGTAAATAGGGATGTATTTTTGTAGTGCAAAGTTCTGGAAAATAGTATTGTATAAGCAGTTCACCTTATGTCCTTAGATAATGGACTAGAACAGGGGTAGGCAACCTTGGCTCTTTTATGACTTGTGGACTTCAATTCCCACATGGCTGGCTCAGGAATTCTGGGAGTTGAAGTCCACGAGTCATAAAAGAGCCAAGATTGCCTATCCCTGGACTAGAACAACACAGTCTCCTTGAATTGGACATCCAAGCCTTGCACTAGGACAGAGGACCATTGAGGTCATATAAAAATTTATATACTTGGGCAGCAATACTTTGATTTCTTTCTCTTTTTTTTTACTGTTTATTAGAGCATCATATGAAATTATTCACGTAGAAATAATTTGCAGATTTAAAAGCAAAATTGCGTGAGTATTCTTATGCCAAATGTACATTATTAACTATTGCCTTTTGTTCACAAATGTGTTCTTATGAATATGCTATTCATATAACAATATCACAAACACTAAAATTTAATATCTTCTTTTTATTTTAGAGGCATTTTGCTGTGTTTGCTATGAATTTTCCCTCTACTGATGCTCTGAGCACCATCTATGGCAAGATTCTTGATTTCCACTTTCAGCTATATAATATTAACCCGTCTCTATTAAATCATGGAGCTTCCCTGATTCAAGCTGCAATATGGCTTCACCAGATAATGGTTCAGAGCTTTCTCCCCACAGCTATTAAATTCCATTACATTTTCAACCTTCGAGATCTTTCTAATATCTTCCAGGTCTGTAAGGAATAATACTCTTATTTTCATGCAAAAATTGAATTTATTTAATATAATAAGAATTTATAAGTGCTTTATAAAGCCATAGTAAGGACATACCTGGAATACTTCATCCACTTTTGCTCATCACATTACAAAAAAGATGTTGAGACTTTGGAAAAAGTGCAAAGAAGAACAACTAAGATGATTTAAAGCCTGAAGACTAAAACATATGAAACACAGTTGCAGGATTTGGGTTTGGCTAGTCTAGAGAAAAGAAGGACTAGGGGGGACATGATAGTGGTATCCCAGTATTTGAGAATCTGCCACAAAGAGGAGGGGGTCAATTTATTTTCCAAAGCGCCTGGAGGCAGGACAAGAAGCAATGGGTGGAAACTAATCAAGGAGAGAAGCAACCTGGAATTAAGGAGAAACTTCCTAACAGTGAGGACAATTAACCAGTGAAACAGCTTGCCATCAAAAGATGTGGGTGCTTCATCATTGGAAGAGAATGATTATGCCATATTATGTCTGAAATGGTATAGGGTCTCCTGCTTGAGAGAGGAGTTGGAGAGAGGAGTTGGTCCCTTCCAGTTCTATTTTGATTGATTGAAGAAATCAAATTATTGCATCTAAAACAAATATGATTCTATTTGAAGACAAGGAGAAAGAATGGGTTATAATAGAATTTAACATGGGCCTTCATTCATTTAAGAGTGTCCTAAGAATGTATGTATTGATCCCCACTCTTACCTTTATAGTATGGCGTAATTACAAAGAAATAATTATTTTGAATGTAAATAAGATTAAGAAAAAGCAGTTTCAAAAAAGCTTGGCATGTAATTGTTGGAAGGTATGGTTTACATGCAGTTCTCAGTTTAGAAATCAAGCTGTTGCTACCAGCTTTATGTGTTCTGCATATCTTGCTGATTGTGTATTATAATACTTTTAACATACCTTTGCTTTTCATTTAAAGGGGATTCGGTTTGCTAAACTGGAGTGTTTGAAGCATCCACATGATCTTATTCGTTTGTGGCTTCATGAGTCTTCACGTGTTTATGGAGATAAATTAATAGAAGAAAAAGATTGCAATTTGTTTCATAAAAAGTTGATAGATACTGCACATAAATATTTTGAGGTAAATAACTAGTATTTATCTACCACTAATTATTTGAAAATTCTTTTATTATTCAAAGATCCATGAAAGAGAAATGAAACACAAATAAATGCAAAGAAAACAATAATGTAACATACTACTTTCTTTTATAACCATAAGCTCCTAAAATACATATACATTAAATATTATAAAAGACATAGTGATTACTGTTTTGGTTTGAGAAAAGTTCATTATGGTCTTTTCAGAAAAAGACAACTAGTCAGTGAGATCTCTGGAGTGCTAAACAGTGTTTTATTTTGTTTATATCAACAATACTTTCTCTAACTAAAAGAAATTTTAATAATTTGTAAAGTTCCCAAATAGCATGTCTTTTTAACTTTGGTGATGTATGGTTCCCTTTAAAATTGTATCATAAAATACCATATTCTTTGATCATTATACAACTAATTCACCCTTATTCCACATATATTTATAGTAAGAAAAAAAGATTTTTTTATAGACAGTTCTGCAGATCTTCCTTGGCCTTCCATATTAGGATCTTATACACTCTGATCAATTCTTATAACATATACATAATTACAGCTATGATGGCCGAAACCTCTAATGCTAACTCAGTTATGCATGTGGATCCCAGCTGCTGCAATGCTAAAGCTGGCACTCTTCGCTGTCATGATCTTTTTAAAAAAATTAAATTATCTCTGAAGTTTTTTCCCTCCAAAATAGGTAAAAAAATAAAAATGAAGGAAAAGACAGGTAAACATCAATCATTGACAATAAAAAAACATGTACCATGTTTTTGATAAAATATATTATGATCAATTCTTAGACTGAGAATTAGATAAGATAAGATTAGATAAGATAAGATAAGATAAGATAACCTTTATTGTCATTTTTTTACTGTGGGCATAATGGCACACATCAAAAAGAAATTTAGTTGCCCGCTCTCAAAGTGAAACACATACATGACACACACCTAAACATACTATATACAACATATATAGACCCACACCCCTACATAAACATAACAAATAAATATTAAATACTGTCCATCTTGAATATATAAAGGAAGGAGAAAATTAGGAGACAGTTTTTGTAAACAGCCACCTGCAGATTGTTCTGCCATTAGTGAAATGAACTGCTTCCTTCTGAATTCACAGGAAAGCTATTAGAAAGAAACTAAGAAAATCTATATCATAATGTATTGGAAAATAAATTGTTTTTAAATGATAAATAGTTCAGTTATATAAATTCTTGTAACTTCATTCCTTTTATCTGAATAAATCTTGTTAAACAAGGTTACATGAGGTTAAGAATAAACACCTTTGGTTTGGGGCAACTGAGAAAAGTTTTGACATCGAAACATTTATGGGAAGATATTTGATGTGGCCTTATGGCTACTGAATAATAAATGATTGACTGGCAAAATACATTGCAATGCATTTCAGAATATTAAGCTTCTCTTTTTGTTACCATGTTGCCAACTTGCCAGGATGTGGAAGATCATGTTCTTCTTCAAAAACCTCTTATTTACTGTCATTTTGCAAACGGTGTGACAGACCGTAACTATATGCCTGTCAAAGGCTGGGAAATGCTGAGAAAGATACTCCTTGAGGCGCTAGAAAATTACAATGAAATAAATGCATCAATGAACTTGGTTTTATTTGAGGATGCTATTCAGCATGTGTAAGTAAACATTTACTTTTGGGTGTTTTAATTTGGATTTATTTATTTACATATAGAGAAACATGAACAAGGCATAAAAGTCTTCAGCTGCTGAATCCTGCCCATTCATTGGTATAACAAGGATATAAAAAGTGTGATCTGGGGCAACCTTTGAACATCTGCTTTGTTATTTTCCAAGCCCCATACTGGGTTCCTTTTTATATTCAAGGCATTTTAAAAAGCAAATTGGTTGGATTAAGCCAGGGATGTCAAGCTGCCGGCCTGTGGGCCAGATGCGTCATCTGGAAGCCGTCCCCACCCCATTGCCGGCAATGGCAATGGCAAAACCATCCTGATATGTTTGACATGTCTGGATAAAGCCTTACACTATAGAGCCTTTAGAAATCTGACCCTTAGTATTCCCTGTAGCCTCAAGTATAATGTCCTTATGGAAATAATATCTGAAGCTAGAAATACTTATTTATTGAGATGTTTGCTTATTATCTTTCATATAGTAGATACATATCCACACCTACTTGTTCATGTATTCTCCAGTAAGACTAAAAACAAATCCTGCTGATCATTTCACTATCAAGGGAAGTGTTAAAATTGGCAAGATGGTTGCTGGATGATTGATTCCTTTTGTACATGTGAAAGCATGCACATGTTAAAAGGGAGCAAAAATTGTTTCACAGTTTTCATCAACCATTGTGTTAATTTTGACACATAAGTACACACCCTTATGGATGTCATAGATTGATGATAAATTACTGAACTGTCTATGTCAGATATGGGTTGTTTGTTGTTGTTAACTTGATTACACAGTACACTGGATATTTCCCAGTCAGTCTATATTTTTCAGGTCAGTCTCCTTTATAGGACTACTGCTATAAGGGTAACATGAGCAGAAACATCTCTATGTGCCTCCTTGAGTTCCCAGAGGAAAACTAGGATATATTAATAAGAGAGTAATAATCATCATATGTCAAAATCTTTCATGATGTTTATCGAGAAAAATTGTTATTATATCTGAACTAAATGAAATGATTCTATTTTCCACAAGCCAGATGCAACATCCCCACATGAGAACTGCAACATTATGGTGCAGCTACTAATGTGCTGTTCTTTTTTCACTGTCAGATGTCGTATTAACAGAATCTTGCAATCCTCTTGTGGTTATGCACTTTTGATTGGAGTTGGTGGCAGCGGAAAACAAAGTTTATCAAGACTAGCAGCCTACCTTGGCTCTCTTGAAGTATTTCAAATTACACTGAGAAAAGACTACACAATAGAGGATCTCAAGGTATATGTTCAATCATCTAGAGCAAGGGTCCCCAACTCCCAGGCCATGGCCCACTACTGGTATGTGACCCATTCGGAACTGGGTTGCAGAAGTGGCGGGTGAGTGCATGCATGCAGCTCCATTTGTAGAAGCAGTGGGTGCATGTGCCTGCCCGTCACTCAAATGGACTTGTGCACACATGCACGTTCTCCCACCACTTGCACATAACCATTCCCTCCCCCCCTTAGATCTCTGATTTAGAGAATGATGTTATTTGAAACCTCAAGATTGGAAGTAGCTATCACATTTTTTATTTTTTCTTCTCTCTCTCTCTCTCTCTCTCTCTCTATATATATATATATATATATATATATATATACACACACACACACACACACACACACACACACACATATACACACACACACACACACACACATACACATATATGTCTTTGGTTCTTCGGGTTTTCTCCCACGTAGAATTTGAAGTGTCTTGGCGACGTTTCGACGAAGTCCCATTCGTCATCTTCAGGCTGGTGCTTTCGGCTTCGTGCTTCTAGGAGCAATGTATGACTGTAGCTGTTTCTTCCTTTTAACTGCCAATGGGGGTTTGAACTGATTGGCTGGGAGCTCAGCTGTGTTCTGATTGGGTGAAGGTGTGTTCTGATTGGTTAGGGGCTTGGCTGTGCTCTGATTGGATGGGGGGTTGGCTGTGCTCTGATTGGATGGGGGAGTGTTCTGTTTGGGTGGGGGCTTTGTTGTGCTCAAGTTAGTCTGAGTTACAGGGGGATTAGAGATGGTGAGCTGCATAGCTGTTTGGCTTCGCGTTCATGGTCGTGCCTCATCTTCATGGTGGGTGTCAGTTTGTTTCATGTATGGATTGGAGGGGTTTAAGGTGGCTAATGATGCAGCTGTGGTCTGGCTTCTGGTTTGTGGTCGTGCCTCATCATCGGTGTGGGTTTGGGTTTGCTTTTTGCCTGGATGTGTGGTGGTGACATCCTGTGTGGTTTTTGTGAGTGTAGGTCTGGTGTCATTCTTTGTGTTATGGACTCGTTTGTCAATAAGGGCGGGTTTCCAAATGGCTGGTAGGCGGGAGGTGTGTGTGTGTGTGTGTGTGTGTGTGTGTGTGTGTGTGTGTGTGTGTGTGTGTGTATATATATATATATATATATATATATATATATATATATATATATATATATATATATATATATATATATATATTCTGAGGTTTTCGCGGGTGTTTGTATGTAGGTCTTTGGTTCTTCGGGTTTTCTCCCACGTAGAATTTGAAGTGTCTTGGCGACGATTCGACGAAGTCCCATTCGTCGTATATCCCCTCTCTCTTTCTCTCTTATTATGAGCAGAAAATGAATGAATGGTTTCTTCTTGCTATTTTTCACCAGAATATTTGCTGTTAGATTTAGGAAAACAGGATGTAGAGAACTTTTAGATCTAACATTCCTGTTGTGATAGAGCAGGATTAAGAGATTGGCACCAACAATGGATTCATGCATTACACCAAGTCAAAATGTGATTTGTTAAGTATTGGCCTAGCATGTTGCTTGAAACTAATTACTTAATGTGTTGTTTGTCTTAAGGCCATTATGAATAAAAGAATGTCAGAGCTATCAAGGATGAATCAAAACACTCAAAATGACATAACACACTTCTAAAATGTTAGTGATAGAAAATCACTCTTGAACTAGTCTACAAATTATCATTAGCCAAAATTTTGACTTGTACATTTTTCTGGCTGCCATCAGATTTTCAAATATTTTGTTTTCTGTCACACTGCAATTCAATATTTTCTTTTATATAGCCCTCTACAGCCATGATTTCCTGACTCTATTTTTTCTAAGAATTACTTTTATTTATTTGATTGATTGAATGAATTCATTTGATTACTTTTATTTATGAAGATTGATTAAATGCATATATGCCATCAAGTCATTTGACTCCTAATGATCACCTAAGTAGATTTTCTCCATAATGATCAGTCCGTAACTTGATCTTTCATGTCTTTTATAGTGCATTCATCGCCATTGTAACTGAATCTATTCACCTTGCTCTTTGTCAGACTTTTTTCCTTCCATCTTTCGCAGTGTTAGAGCCTCATCCATAGAACTAATTGTACAATGTGTTCAAAGTAAAATTTAAGTCTGTTCATTTGTGTCTCAAGTGAGACCTCTAGATTGACTTGTTCAAATGATCAATGACTTGATCCATTTCTTTGTTTACTTGGCTAAACAGTATTCAGAGAAGACTTCTCCAGTTCCAAAGTTCAAAATCATGAGTACTGTTCTTGAAAATCCAGTTTTTGTTTCCGTGAAGAGTCACAGTGAATGCCATTGCATGCACATTTTTGACCTTTGTAGGCACAGAAAGACCACAGTATCTGAGTATCTTTTTTAAGGCCTTCATAGCTGCTTTGCCAAATGCTAGTTTGTGACATGTTCCTTGCTTGCTTGTTCCTTACTAGTTGATCCTAAGGGCAGAAGTTTTGGGGGTTTTTTTTTAGAAAAAAAAACCTTTAATATCTTCATTTTCAATTCTAAAGCTTCTTATTGCTTTTATTGTACTTGAATTTACTTAAACAGAAAACTCATTTTCTCAGGTTCACTGAAAAATATAGAAGTAGATTATTTGGATGGGAAGAGTCTAATTTTTTCAGTGGGAGGAGATTGTGTTAAATTTTTAGTCTTCCAGATAAACAAAGAGAGAGAACCAAATCTTCTAGATCAGTGATGGCGAACATTTTAGAGACCGAGTGCTCAAACTGCAACCCAAAACCTACTTATGCATCATAGAGTGCCGGGTGGATGTGGCCCATTGGGTGGGCGTGGCCCATTGGGTGGGCATGGCTGCAGTGGTAATGGCAGACTGGGTGGGACTAAAAAGTTCAATCAATCAATTCCAACTTTGCAAGACCTTTTTTTTTTCCTGCGAGAAGTTGAAATTGACTGATTGAACTTGGTTTTTTTTTTGCACATGGCAGTGGGGGCCTAAAGCAAAAAGGTTTTATAAAACCCAGCTGAAGGCCTAGGACTGGGGCGATGGCACATGTGCCCACAGATAGGGCTCTGAATGCCGCCTCTGGCACCCATGCCATAGATTTGCCACCACTAGACTGCCCTTCCATTAGAAAAAGTATGCAAGGATAAATATGTTCATTTACCTTCCCATTTAACTGAAGAATTGTTTACAAATTATTTCACTGTCAATTATCTGTAGGAATATTAAACATTTTGAAGCTACACTTAAGTTACCTACTTCTATGAACTTAATAATCACATGAATCTTTCTCATGGAATCAGTATATTCTAAGAAGATTTCTTGGGAAAATTTATAATCAGGACCCCCAAAATCAACTAAATATTTATAGAATAACATAGCCTTTTACAAACTTTAAAACATCTATTTTTTTGAAGTACATAAGACCTAATCATAGAACTATTGAGAGATCCTTTTACAAGCACCCTTCTTCTGAGTCTAAGTGATTTTTCAAAATAATTCAACTATATACTTAAACAATGCAAACATGATTAGTGTTGTTAACACAATGAACAGACACTTTGAGACAAGTGAAGGAATTATAATGAGGAGTTCCATGTTCATTCAGTAATCAGAACTGAATTCTCTATTTCCATTATATTGAAAGTAAATCAATAATAGATTAAAAAAACCACTGGAAAGGTGTGAGTCACATAAAGGGATATAAACAAAGTCATCAGCAAAAACCAACATGGCTTTGTCAAAAACAAATCATGCCAGACAAATCTTATTGCATTCAGGTGACAAAATTAGTGGACCAGAGGAATGCTGTGGATATAATTTACTTGGACTTCAGTAAGGCATTTGATAAAGTAGACCACAATCTACTACTTGATAAGATAGAAAAAATGTGGGTTAGACAGCATCACCACCAGTAAGTAGCTGGCTGATGGGCTATACTCAGCATATGGTCCTCAATGGAACCGCATCTACATGGAGGGAAGTGTGTAGTGGGGTGCCCCAGGGTTCTGTTCATGGCCCAGTGCTCTTCAACATCTTCATCAATGATTTGGATGAGGGGATAGATGGGGAACTCATCAAATTTGCAGACACCAAGCTGGCAGGAATAGCCAACACTCCAGAAGACAGGCTTAAGATACAGGAGGATCTTGAAAGACTTGAACATTGGGCATTATCTAACAAAATGAAATTCAATGGTGGAAAAAGTAAGGTTCTACATTTAGGCAAGAAAGACCAAATGCCCAGGTTTAGTATAGGGGATACCTTGCTCAACAGTAGTAACTGTGAGAGGGATCTCAGAGTCCTAATGGACAATCACTTAAATATGAGCCAGCAGTGTGCTGAATCTGCCAAAAAAGCCAACAGAGTGCTAGGCTGCATTAACAGAGGGATAGAATCAAGATCACGTGAAGTGTTAATAATACTTTATAATGCCTTGGTAAGGCCACACTTGGAATACTGCATCCAGTTTTGGTCACTACGATGTAAAAAAGATGTTGAGACTCTAAAAGGAGTACAGAGAAGAGCAACAAAGATGATTAGGGGACTGGAGGCTAAAACATATAAGGAACGGTTGCTGGGATTGTCTAGTTTAATGAAGAGAAGGACAAGGGGTGATATGATAGTAGTATTCCAATATCTCAGGGGTTGCCACAAAGAAGAGGAAGTCAAGCTATTCTCCAAAGCATCTGAAGGCAAGACAAGAAGCAACGGATGGAAACTAATCAAAGAGAGAAGCAACCTAGAACTAAGAAATTTCCTGACAGTTAGAACAATTAATCACTGGAACAACCTGCCTCTAGAAGCTGTGAATGCTCCAACACTGGAAGTTTTTAAAAAGAGACTGGACAGCTATTTGTCCGAAATGGTATAGGGTTTCCTGTCTGAGCAGGGAGTTAGACTAGATGACCTCCAAGGTCCCTTCCAACTATTATTATTATTCTTTATCTTTCTTTATCTTTATTTCGATTTATATGCCGCCCTTCTCCCCAAACTCAGGGTGGCTCACAACAGAAATATAAGTACAGAAATATATAAGTTACTTAAAATAATGGTACAATATAAAAACTATAAAACTGTAAAAACTATACTCACTTATACAGCATACACTCCCAATCAAAGGCCCAGGGGCAGAGCGCGGCTCACACGCTCCAAGCCTGTCTGCAAAGATGTGTTTTTAAAAGTTTACGGAAAGCTAGGAGGGAAGGAGCAGTACGAACCTCTGAGGGAAGTTGATTCCAGAAGGCTGGGGCAGCAACAGAGAAGGCCCTAACCCTGGGTCCCATCAGACGGCACTGTCTAACAGACGGGACCCGTAGGAGGCCAACCCTATGTGCCCTAACCGGTCGCTGGGATTCATGAGGTAGAAGACGGTCCCGCAAGTATCCTGGCCCATTGCCATATAGGGCATTATTATTATTATTATTATTATTATTATTATTATTAGTAGTAGTAGTAGTAGTAGTAGTAGTAGTAGTAGTAGTAGTAGTAATAGTAGTATTGTTGTTATTAGTATTAGTGTTGTTGTTGTTATGAGATGCAAAAAACAGCATTCAAATTATTTGCATTTTCCCATTGCTTCCCTCTTCCTTGTTTCTGTATTTTAAGTTAACATGAGTAATTACCTCCTTCCCTTACAGGTAGATCTTGCCAGTTTGTATATCAAGACAGGTGCCAAGAACATTCCCACTGTGTTTTTGCTGACAGATGCTCAAGTTCCAGATGAACACTTTCTTGTGCTGATTAATGACTTGTTGGCATCAGGTGATTATACCTACACATTTCTTGAGAGATTCTCTCAGTGACAAATTATCAGGTGTTTCAATGAACTTTAAAAACAGGTTATTTGTCTTTGAGATGTTTTCCAATGTGGGTGGGGTATCCTTTGACAAAATATCTATTAACCCTAGTAAGTTCAATATTGTGTATTGTTTTCTTGAAAACTAGCCATATTATTTCTTGAGAACCAATATTAAGGTTATATAGCCCATAGCTATACATTCCTACTGGTTCACTTTGACCATTTTAAATGGTTGGTAGATTCAACACTGCAACTCTATTGGGGTGAAAAAAAGCATAGTTTATGTGATTGGTTTAGATTAATAGTGGAATAACTGTGACAGTTTAAATACTAGCTTTTAACCAGGAAATTAAGCATATATAACACTATTTGTATTAATTGGCTACACAGAGAAACGAATCCTTGTAGTGATATTAGCCTTTAAGGACAGATGCAAGAGACCATATTTAATGTGTGTGTGTGTGTGTGTGTGTGTGTGTGTGTGTGTGTGTGTGTGTGTATGTGTGTGTGTATATAGTGGAGTCAAAGACAGTTTGCCTGATGCGGAACAACGACATGGTAGACCATCTACAAATTCTACAACCAAATTCTACAGTCAAAATCCACAGTCAAAGTTGAAAGTGCACCAGAAAATTACATATAAAGGTCTGTACACAAATGCTAGAAGCATTCGAGCAAAAATAGGGGAATTGGAATGCTTGGTGAAGGAAAATAATATTGATATTATCGGCATAACAGAAACCTGGTGGACAGATGAAAACCAATGGGACACAAGGATTCCAGGTTACAAATTGTTTAGGATGGACAGGAGAGGGAGAAATGGTGGTGGCGTGGCCTTGTACATAAATGAGGAGTTAGAATCTCATGAACTCGAAATTCAAGAAAATTCAAACTCACCCACAGAAACATTGTGGATAAAAATCCCAGGACAGGAAACTAATCTGACGTTAGGGATCTGCTATCGCCCTCCCAACCAAACTCCAGAGGGAGATTGCTATTTGGAAAATGAATTTAAGGAGGCCTCAAAAAGAAATAGGGTAGTCATAATGGGGGACTTCAACTATCCCCAAATAGATTGGGTAAATTCTTGTTCTACACATGAAAGAGAGACAAGGTTCCTCGACATGTTAGCTGATTATTCCCTTGAGCAGATGGTCATGGAACCTACCAGGGGAAAGGGGATCCTGGACTTGGCTCTAACTAACGCACAGGATTTGGTTCATGATGTCCTTGTAACCGAGCCCATAGGAACCAGCGATCACAACACAATAACCTTCAACTTAACCATGGATAGTAAATTGTCAGTGAAAACTAACACAGAGACCTTAAACTTTCACAGAGGGAATTTTGACAAAATGAGGAAAATAGTAAAGAAGAAACTAAAAGGAACAGTAAAAAAAGTCAAATCCCTCCAAAATGCTTGGAAACTGTTTAAAAATACGTTACAGCAGGCTCAAATAAAATGCATTCCTAAAAGAAGAAAGAGGATTGGAAAGGAGGAAAATAACCTCCTTTACCTCATTCGTAAGCCATACTGGTATCCTCTTGACCAGTATGGCTTACGAATGAGGTAAAGGAGGTTATTGGAAAGAAGAAAAACTCATTTAAGAAATGGAAGGCTCTTCCTACCGAGGAGAACAGGAGGGATCACAAACTCTGGCAGACCAAATGCAAGGCGATAGTCATGAAAGCCAAGAGAGACTTTGAGGAGCATATAGCCAAGAATATTAAAAATAATAACAAAACCTTTTTTAAGTACATCAGAAGCAGGAACCCAACCAGAAAATCAGTTGGGCCACTTGATAACAATGGTCAGAAGGGGATACTCAGAGAAGACAAGGAGATTGCTGAGAGGCTAAATGACTTCTTTGCCTCCGTTTTCACCGAGGAGGATAGAGAACATTTGCCTGCCACTGAATTATTTTTCCCAGGGAGGGAAATAGAAGAATTAAACCTGATGGAGATAAACAAGGAAGATGTTCTTGCATGCCTTTCTAAACTAAACGTCAACAAATCGCCGGGTCCAGATGGCATCCACCCTAGAATTCTCAAGGAACTCAAGTGTGAAATTGCTGAACTTCTAGCTAAAATATACAATCTTTCTCTAAGATCAGGCACTGTACCGGAGGATTGGAGGGAAGCAAATATAACCCCGATCTTCAAGAAAGGATCCAGAGGTGATCCTGGAAACTATAGACCAGTCAGTCTAACCTCAGTTCCAGGCAAACTGATGGAAACCATTATTAAAGATAAAATTACAGGGCACATAGAAAAACAGGCATTGCTGAAAGAAAATCAACATGGTTTCTGCAAAGGCAAATCATGTCTTACTAACTTGTTAGAATTCTTTGAGGGTGTAAATAAATACATAGATAAAGGGGCCCCAGTTGATATTGTATATCTTGACTTTCAAAAGGCTTTTGACAAAGTCCCTCACCAAAGGCTCCTAAAAAAGCTCTCCAGCCACGGAATTAGAGGACAGGTCTTGTCCTGGATTGGTAACTGGCTAAATTGTAGGAAGCAAAGGGTGGCAATAAATGGACAATTCTCCGGATGGAAAGAAGTGAGAAGTGGTGTACCCCAAGGTTCAGTTTTGGGGCCTTTACTTTTTAATTTATTCATCAATGATCTGGATGTAGAAGTTAATAGTGAGGTAGCCAAGTTTGCTGATGACACTAAATTGTTCCGGGTTGTGAAAAGTGAAACTGATTGTCGGGAGCTCCAGAAGGATCTCTCGAAATTGTGTGAGTGGGCAACAAAGTGGCAAATGCATTTTAACCTAAACAAGTGCAAAGTTATGCACATCGGGGCAAAGAACCCCAATTATACTTACCAACTGATGGGGACCAAACTTTCTGAGACAACCCAAGAAACGGATCTTGGGGTTTTGGTGGACAGCTCGATGAAGATGTCAACCCAATGCGCAGCAGCAGTAAAAAAAGCAAATTCCATGCTTGGCATGATTAGGAAGGGAATCGAAAATAAGTCAGCAAGTGTTGTATTGCCTCTGTACAAATCGATGGTGAGACCACACTTGGAGTACTGTGTACAGTTCTGGTCACCGCACCTCAAGAAGGATATAATGGAACTGGAAAAGGTGCAAAAAAGGGCAACAAGAATGATCAAGGAAATGGAGCGCCTCCCTTATGAAACCAGATTGCAACGCCTTGGTCTCTTCAGCCTTGAAAGACGGCGTTTAAGGGGTGACTTGATCGAAGTGTATAAAATCATGCATGGGATAGAAAATGTGGATAGAGAAAAATTCTTTTCTCTATCACACAATACCAGGACAAGGGGGCACTCCCTAAAGCTTATAGCTAAGAAAGTGAGGACAAATAAAGGGAAATATTTCTTCACCCAGAGGGTCGTTGATTTATGGAATTCACTTCCTGAAGGGGTTGTGACAGCTGTCAGCCTTGACAGCTTCAAGGCAGGGCTAGATAGATTCATGGATGCAAAGTGTATTGGTGGTTATTAAAACAGATGTCCATGTGCCGCCTCTATGTTGGTTGAGGCAGGCAGAATTCCCTTGAGTACAATTTGTTTGGGGGTCAAGGGAAAGGGAGGGTTTTGCCTTCTCTTTCTGCTCAAGATCCCCATGTACAATTGGTGGGCCACTGTGTGACACAGAATGCTGGACTCGATGGGCTTTGGCCTGATTCAGCATGGCTCTTCTTATGTTCTTATGTTCTTAACTCTATGCGATACGGATTAACACAATCAACGGGTGATGATGTGCTCAAGGAGCCGGGCGCAGAGGCAGGAGGCTATATGAGCTGCCTTCCCGATCTCCTGCTATTCTAATTCTGATGACGCCAGCAGTTTTTTGGCTGGACGAAAGCTTAGTGACTCTTCTTAACCACAGGCTTGTTTATATTAAACAGGCTGGTTTATTACATCCTGGTGTTCGTTTTTTCTTTTATTTGTTAGCATAATGCCCAGGATTCACATTTTTAGTATTTTATCGCTCCAATCTAGGAACATGTTTTGCAGGCAGATCTCACATACTGTGAACATTATAAATTCAAAATTTTGTGGCTGACAAAGAGTTAGTGGGAGATTAGCATAGCTATTTCAGGCTCATTAGCCTTCATCAGCTAGTCACACCCTTCAGGGATTCAAACCTGGGCAGCTGTATTACCCTTTTGAGCCACAGGTTCCCCCTTACTCCAGGTTCAAATTCATGAAGGGTGTGACTAGGTGATGAGGGCTAATGAGCCTGAAATAGCTATACTAGTCTTCCACTAACTCTTTGTCAGCCACAAAAATTTGAATTTATAGTCCCAACAGATAAGATACATATCCTCCCTGGTTTCTGTTGACAGGAGTAAGGGAGAACCTGTGGCTCAAAATTGTAATACAGCTGCCCAGGTTCGAATCCCTGAAGAGTGTGACTAGCTGATGAGGGCTAATGAGCCTGAAATAGCTATACTAGTCTCTCACTAACTCTTTGTCAGCCACACAATGTTGAATATAAATGTGTGTGTGTGTATACATACACACACAAATTTTGTGGTTGACAAAGAGTTAAATGGGAGACTAGTATAGCTATTTCAAGCATAGTCCCCCACTTAACTCTTTGTCAGCCACAAAATTTTGAATTTACAGTATTCGCAGTAGTGACGTCTGCCTGCAAAAGATGCTCCTAGACTGGAGTAAAACGCAGAACAGATTGCTTTACATTTGGTAGACCTGGTGTTCCACCCAACACATAGTTATACATACACACACACACACATATATACATATATACATATACATACACACACACATATATATACATACACCCACACCTATATATATATACATACATACAGTACATATACATACACCCACACATACATATATATTTGGAAGGCATATTTCCAAAATAAGTTTCTCAAATAAAGAAGGAAAAGAAAGAAATTTATTCATGTTTAGATTAAGTGAATGATTCTTTGCAATAAGTAAATATTTATATTTAATCATTTATTTTGAATCAATGCATATTTTGTACATATAATTATAATATTTTAAAACAAAACTAATAGCCCTCATAATTGTAAGGAACATTATAGCAGAAATAAGAAATTCTTATTAGATATATATGAACAATTACATGTACACTGTGTGTACCATTATTAGGCAACATTATTTTCATGCATATTTTCCACTTCCAAGCTATAGAAACCTGAATGCTTAGTAGATATAACCATATCAGGTGATGTATATTTGTCTAATCAGGGAGGGTGTCGCCTAAGGAGATCAACACCCTATATCAAGGTGTGCATAATTATTAGGGAGCTTCTTTTCCTCAAAATCTCAAAAAAGAGATTTAACTGACTCTGAAAAATCAAAAACATGTTGAGAAAAAAAGACGCACATTAACTGCCAAAGATTTGAGAAGAATCAAATATGAAGCTACCAGGAACACATTGTCCTCCAGTTCTGTCATTTTCCAGAACTGCAACTTACCTGGAGTGCCCAGAAGTACAAGGTGTTCAGTGCTCAAACACATGGCCAAGGTAAGGAAGGCTGAAACATGACCACTACTGAACAAGACACATAAATTGAAATGGCAAGACTGGGCTAAGAACTATCTGAAGACAGATTTTTCAAAGATTTTATGGACTGATGAGATGAGAAGTGACTCTTGACGGACCAGATGGATGGGCCTATGGCTAGATCAATAACAGGCACAGAGCTCCAGTTCAACTCAGATGCCAGCAAAGAGGAGGTGGGCTACTGATATGGGCTTGTATCATTAAAGATGAACTAGTTGGACCTTTTCGGGTTAAAGATGGACTTAAAATCAACTCCCAAACCTACTGCCAGTTTTAAAAAGACATTTTCTTCAAGCAGTGGTATAGGAAAAAGTCTGCATCTTTCAAGATTTTTATGTAGGATAATGCTCCATCGCATGTACAGTATTGAAGTACTTCACTGTGTGGCTAGCTGTTAAAGGACTTAAAGATAAATGAATAATGACATGGCCCCTTTCCTCACCTAACCTAAACCCTATTGAGAACTTGTGGACCCTTCTTAAACAGGAAATTTACGGTGAAGGAAAATAGTACACCTCTCTGAACAGGGTCTGGTAGGCTGTGATTGCCGTTGCATAAAACATTGATCATCAACAGATCAAGAAACTGACAGACTCCATGAATGGCTTATGACTAATATTGAAAAGAAGGGTGGCTATATAGGTCACTGATTATTATTATTTTTAAATGTTAGACATGTTTATTTATACATTTTGAGTTGTTTGTTTATTATTCTCACTTTAACAGATGCAAATAAATGAATGAGATGGGACATTTTTGTTTTTCATTTACTTGCATACTAATTCTGCACACTAATAGTTGTCCAATAATTGTGCACATGTAGATATTCTCCTAAGAATGTCAAAACCTCACTTTCACTTTCTTAAATATTCAGGTTTGAGGTTTATTAACATTTTGGATTGACCAAAAGCACTGTAATTGTTCAATAAGAAAATTAATCCTCCACAATACAACTTGCCTAATAATTGTGCCCACAGTGTATATGCTTTTTTATTATATCAGTTTCTTGCAGCTCTTCTTATCTGTTTTAATCAAGGAGAAATTCCAGATCTGTTCAGTGATGAAGATACAGATAGTATTATTGCAGGAATGAGGAATGAAATACATGAACTTGGTCTTACTGGCACGAGAGAAAACTGTTGGAACTTCTTTTTAGATAGAGTACGACTGCAACTCAAAGTAAGAATTAAATTTTCCAATGTTACAAGGAGAGCATATGTTTACTTGCATCTCTTTCAGTAATTCCTTAAGAATTTGTTGCTGTTATTTCTGATTTAGAGATAACTGTAAGCTAAGCTAACCCTGTGGTTTACTGCATGTATTGAACTTAAAGGGTTATCATTTCTCAGCCAACTTGCCAATTACAGTCTTCCACCCTATGATGCCTTCCAAGTTTAATTTTCTTTTTTAAAATTTCCATAGAAAGAATTATGAATCAAGGTGCTGAGAGGGAAGGAAGGATAACCCTTTCACCGTCCATTTGCCTCCATATACTTTCCTATGTAGAAAATGCAGTTGCAAACTTTACCAATAATCTGATATGAAAATTAATCAGAATTCAATATTCCCTAATCACTCTAATGCAATGGCAAAATGGTTTCTATGCATATTGGGATGTTTCTAATCCCCAAAAGGAGATAACATAAAATTAATTTTAAAAAAATTATTAAAATGTTTGTTGGTTGCTGAATCTTTTATGGTTTAAGTGAGCTTACAGGAAGAATCTGTAAGCTGACATTGATCCCATACAAAATTTTAGGAATCTCAATATGAGAAGGAAACCTCATAACTATTAACATCTTGTAAATGTGGCAGTAATATTTCCAATAGATGATCCTGAACCTTTCTCAAAATAGTGATATGGTACCAAGAATTTGAAAAGGTTTCATTAAGTATTCCATCATAGGATAAGTCCTTATTTGGTTTTCAAATGTTCTAATATTTCATAATTCCAATGTAAAACATTATTTTTTACAGTTTTTTTAAAAAAAACTTTTGAAACATACTTGCCTTGGTGTTACTTCTCAGATGTCCTACTGTGCAAAGTTAGATTTCCAACAGGTCATAGGTCATAGGTAAAGACCATGGACTGGAGAAGATATATCAGTTAATTTATTCAAAAACATTTGTAAGATTTTGTAGAAAGGAAAAGGAAAAATAAAATGAGATAGTAGCATAGGAAGATTTTTTCAAAGCATTATTGGATAATAGCCTCCTTTAAAATGTATTTCTCTTTCAAATATAGGACTGGAATATGTGGATAGATAAATATAATTTAAGTTTTGTTATTTCGAAATAGCTAGGCAATTATTCTACTGTGCAAAATTTTCTAATATCACTAGGAAGCTTTGAAGAATGGCAATATCGGCATTAAAAACAAAAATGTAGCGAAACAGGAATGGACATATTGCATCAATAACTTTAATCACGTGGAACCATCACTGAATCAGAAGTATAGAAGTGGTTTATGTCAGATGGGTTGTTCCGATGACTGAATGCTACAATTAAGTTTTAGCATCACTGATTAACACAAATGAGCCTTATTAACTGGTACTGGATTGAATCAGGGAGCAACCCACAAATGCATCAAATCCAGGGTTTGTACAAAACTCAGTGCAAGTGAATAAAGCACCATTTTCTGAAGTTAAAATCCTAATTTGCCTAAATTCATTAGCTGCTAGGTAAATTGAATTCTTGTTTGTGAGTCTCATGGCAATGGCTCATTGCCACCACAGTTGACTGCATTATTCTCTTTGATTACCATGTTATGCTTCAGTCTCTTTCTTTCTCCCTCTCTTTTTTGCTTCTCTTCATCTGTACAGATCATTTTGTGTTTCTCTCCTGTCGGTTCCACATTGCGAGTTAGAGCTCGGAAGTTCCCAGCCATAGTTAACTGCACAGCCATTGACTGGTTTCATGAGTGGCCGCAGGAGGCCCTGGAATCCGTCAGCAGGAGGTTCATTGAGGATATGCCTGGGATCAAGGTACAGAATTTCAAGCTCGTCAATCATATGCAAAAAGCAACACAGCTCTCTGTGAGATCAATAATGGGACAAGCTAGGAGAGAAAAAAAACCTTATTGTTTCCTCACATATTTGCCTTCATTTAAAGCTGCAGTGTTCTGTATTACAATGCAGCCAATTTCTTCAACATAGCTTTGAAAGTGTGAAAGAAAAAGAAAAGGAAATGAAAAGGAAGCAAATGTGCAAGATCCTAATAGACTTTTTGAGCTTTTACAGTATCATCTGAAATTAAAAAGTTTATGAGTTTCAACTGAAGCATTTCTCTAAAATTACATAAGTTTGGTTCTGCCTATGAATATAGAAGAAACAAGACATTGTCACATAATTGGAATTTCCCACTCCCAACTTTTAAAAGAGTAGAAAATTGTGCCCAAAATTCACCTAACAGAACATTTTTATCATTTTTTAAGTAAGCACTTGATATCAGAACATTTTCAATCCCTTTTCCCATCAAGTGAGAGAGTAGTAGATGTGCTTTTAACTTTTTATCATATGGTAGTAAAATTAATTAGAAAATAATCAAAATGCATTAATGTTAACCTGTAATATTAAAAAAATAGGAAGTGAGAATTTAACTTTGATGATTAAAATGAACACTTACAATTGAGCTTGTTTTTTACGATAATATCCTGTATAGTTTCTTAAAAATAATTATGATCCAGCTGGAAAAATGTTCCTAAATTCTATTTGCTACTATGCAAGATTTTTAGTTAGATTCAATATCTGATTTCTTCCTGGACCAAATGGAATAAGAAAGTACTTTAATTAATAACAAGTTGATTAAACATTAAAGAAAAAATAAATATGACTTGATGTAAGTGCTGATGACAGAATAATATAAGAATAGAAGATTCATTGTTAATACAGAAGAGATTCTTCTACTGTAAAGCCAACAATCGTAAAATAACAAAATGATGCTTTCTTTCTTTATGATAAACAAATCAAATGAGAATCTAATTAGAAACATAGTTAATGTTTCAACTTGATAGAGGAATGACACAACTGGTTGCATATAAGATCTATTCTGAAGCAAAACAGAAGAGAATTGGCTAAGGAGAATGATGCTAAATTCTGTGTTACTATTTTTTAAAAAGTGACAAACATAGTCAATGGGTAGAATTCATATCAAACCCAATAGCAAACCCCACAATGGAAAATATGTTACTTATTGTTCTTTCTCCCTTTGCTAAGTATCAGTTACAACCAATATAATTCCTTCTTTTGACAAATGCCAATAGATCTCAATACTTTTCATTCCATGTAAAAGTGAAAGCACAGAAAAAAATAGAAATAGTTTAGTAGTTAGATCTTTTTCTTTTTTCTTTTCTTTCAGTCCTATACTTCTGCCAATGCTGAGCAACAAAAAGATTCTGTAAGATTAAAAAGAGTGACCAATGACATCTACTGGCCATAGAGAGACTTGTCTTTATTTTCCTATACCACACTATGCAAATAACATTTCAAAGTTTCAGAGACAGTATTGTAGTCCTATCACTTCTGGGTCTATTCTGCTCTATTTGGTTCAAATTATATCCATCCAAAATCAATTAGTTAGTGTGTGTGTGTGTGTATGTGTGTGTCCATAAAATTAATTTTGTAGAAATGTAATTAGAATTATATATTGTAACATCTTTTTCATAAAATGGATACAATGAGGATCGATGTAATTAACTGGTTATTCTATATAAAATGATAGAAAATATTATTTAAAATTATCACACATATAGAACAAATTTAGTTGAAATATAAACAGGATTTCTAAAAACACACTTTTTGACTCTCTAGTTTTTAAAAGTTGTTTGAGTTAGACATGAAAAATAAAGCCATTGCATGAGCTGTTAAAACTAAATTTCTAAAAAAAAGATCAGCATTAGTCTTAAAATGGTAAATGCATGCATACTATTGCATTCTTTGTCATGCTATACCCCTATACTTGTGGCAGTTAACCAAGGAGAACCTTCAGTTGTAGGAAATGTAATACCCTAAAATTTTGGCCAAGAATGCAGCTAATGCAGAGAAGCTGAATTTCACAGAAACAATACAATATCCATAAATGTGCAAAAGAACCATCTTCAGAATATTTCTGTTCACAGCATCTTTAAATGGTATTTCAGAACCATGGGAATGCAGATAATGGCAATTTCAATATTTGACAACCTAAAGCAGCTCTGAGAATTTTATTATTATTTGTGAAAAATTGGCCTTCCCAGTTATAAAAATCAGGCAATAATAGTAAGAACTATATAAATGTATGCATACCATGAACCATATGAATAATAGGGCATTTTCTCCATCCTCCATCCTTATAATACAAAGTTTATAATAAATAAGAGATAATATTTTTTAAAAAAACTTATTCACATAGCACATAGTGAAATTATGGATATGTACTACAAGGTATTATAAATGATATTAGTGATAACTAAAAATGGATTATACAAATTCACAAAAAAAGTCTATCAAAATGAAATTTTGCTTCAGATTTAAGTGAGGAAAAGATGCTTTGGAGAAGGTGGGATTGCTAATATAAGACTTGTTTACAACGGCTTAAAGCAGTTCTTCCTGGATTTGTGTTTTCATGCTCAGACCTTTTTCTTGTATTGTTTTTTTGCAGGAGGAGGGAAAGTCCATGTGTATGCATGTGTGCCTATGTTTGTGTGGAAGTAATTTTTCTATGAAGGGGAGCATGGTTAATAAATACAGGTGGAGGAATCAGTTAAATTTTATAAATGGGAACTTTACAGACAACTAATTTTAATCCACGTCTATTAATCCAAATAATACATTATTTCTTAGAATATGGCTTCTGCTGGATATACACAGAGACCTTATATATGTGTATGTATGTATATTCATATGTATGCATGCAGTGCATGTATATACAGTGTGTATATGTGTATGTGTATATCATGTGTGTGTGTGTATCATAGTATATATGAATTCAGCTTTATTTAGTCAGCAGTAATGTAACTTGTTCTAAACATATTTCGGAGATAAATAAATACAGTTAAAAATCCAATCCTAATATGTTAGGCTTAAGAGTTCTGATTATTTAGGCTTTCTCTTTTCTATATGATTTTAATTGGGGGAGGGGGAAGAACACAGCTCATTATACAGAGATCCATCCATTATGTCAAATTACAATTTAACAATAGTATTACATGAACAATTAATATGTAAATAATCTCAGTTTAGAAACAGAATTTTTTAACAAAATCTTTCCTGAGTGCATTAACTTGGTACATAGGTTTTGATAATCTGATGCGACATTTTTCATAGACACAAACACACACTGCTGCATATTATGTTATTTTTCTCATGGTTAATATTTTGAAGAATTAAGATTAAGTTGTACAAAAGTAGTACCAGAAGAGACAATGTAAACTTGCTAAAGTCCAAGCTATATCTTCAAGAATTGTAATAAGATTGTGAAATACAATAACTATTTTATTACTTCTTGAGTTGGATACCATCTGTTAAAAATTATATTCAGTAGTATTACTAGTTAGTTATTAAATTATCATTACCCCATTTTTATTATTGCTATTTTTTGAATTCCCAAAGTGGAGATTATAATTTCTTCATTAATTTTTTTTCAATGGTGTAAGAAAGAAGCCATACACTGAATTAGAAGATGAAGCAGCACTGCCTGCTATATACAAGCCAACAGCATTTTCCCTGTTGTTCTTAATCTCAAATTAATTTCACCATTTGAATTTTACAAGTAGAAACTGAACAGAAAGTAGCAACAGGTTCAAGTAGGTCAAATGGTGGGAGAGAGAAGAAGCAAGTTTGCTTTGGATAACCTAGAAAAATAAAGGAATTCATTTCTAGAAAGTATCCACAAGAGAGTGTGGCTTAGTGAACATTGTATTGCGTGTAAGGATTTTTACTAGCCTATCCGAAAAATGGGATTTAACTATTGTAAGGAAAAAAATAATGTCTCCTCTGTGTAGTTTTCTGTCAGTTGAGGACTCATTGATGTGATCTGGCTTTCTCTCTTAATTTATACAATTTATCTATTGTACACTGATTTTAAATATCTAGGGGAAACCATTTATTTCCATTTGTTAAGGACAGTTGACCACATATAATGGTCATTAGCGTGCATAAGCTACATTATCCAGTAAACTTGAGACAACAGATTCAAGATCTATAATTACATTCATTAGTAGAACCTTCATTCAACTTCTAATTGGTCCAACCCCATGATTTAAAAGCCATAGAAACTGCATGTATTGAGAGGCTATAAAAGCCAAACAATGGTGGGACATTTAGGTGGATTAAATTGTACATAAAAATCAAAAAAGTTGCTGCCAACTTTGTATCTTATCCTCAAATCAAAGAGGAAAAATGTGCCCATAGGCTTTTCATCTGAGTGTTTGGGCCTATCAGTTTATGACATTGCTGGCAGAAGCCCCACATATGCAGCAGTGATACATGGATGGAAGTTATTTCAATTTCAAAGCAAAAGAGAAGTTTCTGGTCTCAGTCCACAAATTTTTGCCAGAGTAGCAATTTTTCATGCATATTATTGGATGCAATGAATTTCTTTCTTTCTTTCTTTCTTTCTTTCTTTCTTTCTTTCTTTCTTTCTTTCTTTCTTTCTTTCTTTCTTTCTTTCTTTCTTCCTTCCTTCCTTCCTTCCTTCCTTCCTTCCTTCCTTCCTTCTTCCTTCCTTCCTTCCAAATTAGCTAGATTATTTGTTCACCTTATTAACAATTTGTTAACAATGGTGCTCAGGATGCAGAATTGTATGCCATACACAGCTGTTGATGTTGGATCAATTTTTTTCTTAAAAAAATACATATACTGCACCATTAACATGCAGGAGGACATATATGAAAGATCACCAATAACTCTGTTAGAATCTTTTATTCAAATTTCATACAAGAGAGATAGAGCCATGCAGACTGTTTCCATTCTTAAGTTTGTATCTGTGTTACATTAAATTTAAAGGATGGTTTTGCTTGTGTTCAGCTTAATACAAATGATCAATCGTCCCTCAAACTATTCTAACTACTACAGAATATGACAGAATGAGACACTGAAGATGCATGGTGGGTCTGCGCAAGATAATTTGATCAGGTGTCCATGACCATCTTACTTATAATTAAATACTTTGTTTAGATACTTGAATATAAAATGGATGGAAAATTATTCCTAAATATTGATTATCATTGCTGGATGTGTTCATGCCACATGGAGATGCTTGAAAAATGTTTCATTTAAAATATGTATATTTCCTATTATACCGATCCTTTTAAAAAGAATAATAGAAATACAAGCATTATTGATTATAAGTTTATCCACTGATATTTAATATTTCTAAATTAAATAAAAAGGAAGAATACAAGATTTTACTTCTAAAGAAGGTCAAATTAGCCATAATATTATTTGCCTTTTGGTTTGATAGAGCTGATCCTGAAAAAAATAAGGTGCAATATTGAACAAAACACCACCAAAACCTTGGAGATAACTGAATAGTGGAATAAATAATTTATGCTAATGAAATTACTGCAATTAGTAGTTCCACAATGACCCTTTTAGAAGACACAGCTGTTAATGTCAGGAAGTGTTGTCACTGCTGACCTTATCATAAGAGAAAGTGACAAATTGAAAATGCAAGGAAGACCAATCATCAAAGAGGTCTGCTCAGAACGATTAGAGTTTTGTGAAAAACAGTGTGAATTACAACCAGCTGCTCTTGGGCTCAGCAGCTCAGCATGCACCCCATGCTGTGCCATTTTGTTAAGCTTGATAACAATAGTTATTTTGCCCCATTGGAACAACTTGTCTCAGGCCACTTCCAGCTCTACCGGAACCCACCTCTTTCCTGGCTGATTTACAAATAAAAGTGTTACCAAAAGCTTTTCAAAACTGCTACGTAAATGTCTCTCATAAGGATCATGGCTGGGCAGAGGCCAGCAATTCTGGAAGAAAGTTCTCCTTGTTAATACATGTCTATATAGAGAGACAGTGTGTGCAAAATAGAAAGTGATAGGAGGAGTAATTTAACTACTTAAGGTCTAGCAAACTTTGCTTTCTGTCATTTTTTTTTCTAACGTGCATGAAACATTTCCATTCAGAAGTGAGTGTTTAGTCACTTTGCATCCAAGTCATGTAATCCTTATTTCAGTTTCAGTGCCATTATTCTAGTTTAAAGGCAGTTCTTATTAAAGAAACCATGTTCAAAAATAAGTTTTGTTCCAAAGATAAATTACAAGTTGTCTAAATGAGCTTCTTTGTAATATTAATTATGTTGGCTTGAAACGTTTAGCTATATCAACAATCACTCATGAATAATTTTCCAAAAGATCTCTAAGCATTATTGACAAAGCTTTGGTAAATTATGTGTGACTTTCCTAAGAGTTGCTGTAGCTCATTTAATTCATATTAATTGATTTTTAAGTTTCCCTTGATTAATTGAACTGCATACATCTTGAACTGAGTGCAATAAATAATCATTAAAATGAGGGAGATGTGATTTCACAAATTAGAAAGTTAACTACGGTAGAAGTCATAGAGGACAAAATGGAAATTGCTTACATGTATACCGCAGCATTTTAATGCGTTACTATACAATAAAATGAACATTTTGGAACAAATAGGTCAAATTTTCAAGATTTTCAAATATTTCTTAAATAAATGTACATGATGAATGAATTGTGCTATCTAAATGAATTGTGCTATCCTTCTTTCATATAGATGTATACTGTGTAAAATGTAGTTTTAGATTAAAGAATCAATAGTATTGTTTTTTATTGTCTTAGTATATGTGTTTTTCTACTTGGGCTATTTTAATATGTAAAATAAAGCTATATAATTGTTTGAATTAATCAGCAGAATGAGGCAGAATAACAATCTGACTAATAACTCTATCAGTCCCTTATGAATTGACTAGTCAAAGGATCTATGTTCTGGTGATGGAATTAAGCAGCAGCCTTTGATTGTTTTTTTTCTGCTGACTTCTACTGGACATTAGCATGTTCTATTGGTCTACAGAGGCTTTCATGCTTTCTCAGCATTTGGAAACACTGGGTTTTATTTATTTATTTTATTCAAATTACATAATTTATGGGGAGGGGGGGATGTTGCTAAGTGGAATCAGAGCAAGCAAATAGAGTGGAAACAACCATTTTCTTCCTTGTCAATGCTTGAAGAACATCTAGAAAATAATGAATTTTTCCCCTCTCTATGCTTGCTCAGATCCCATTAACATCTCCCCATTGAGTGTTGTAATTTGCATTCTAAAGCAGATGCATATGTTTAATCCATGTATTTTGGCCCTAGCTCTGACCTCACTCCAATTAATGGGGTTACAACTCCCATCAATTATGCATTGTTTGGGAATTCCAAATGTAGCATGGCTTTTACAGCTGAACTGATGAGAAATTCTTTTTTAAAAAAAAGTTTCTGCGAGATCTTGTGACTAAACATTTGAGGTTGATGCCAATGTCATCTGTTGACCGTTGATTAAACATATTATTTATCAATGTCAATATGGCCCTCATTGCTTTCCACAACTAATTTTCTTTGGAGTTTATATTTGGGGGAAGATGGCTTAGAGATGCTGGATAGATAGATAGATAGGTAGGTAGGTAGGCAGGTAGGTAGGCAGGCAGGCAGGCAGGCAGGCAGGCAGGCAGGCAGGCAGACAGGCAGACAGACAGAGTAAGATAAGGTGACATTTGAATCCCATAATTCTCAGAAGAATGGCTAATGATTATATAGATTATATATGATAGTCTACTGGTCTAATGGGAGTATCAAATTGAGAACCTTGCCTGATTTCCAAAATGGTACCTATGAACCAAGGTCTGAATGATAATAACTGCCACAATATCTTGGCCCTGGATATGAACACAGAGGGGTATCTATTGTGTCTAGTTTTGTACTTAGTCAATTCAATATTTTTACCTCCAATTTAAAATGTATTTTATATTTTTACTTTCAGCCACAGTTATATGACTCCATTTGCTATTTTATGGCATATGCCCATGCTAGTGTGAATGAGATAAGTGCAAAATTTCAATTAAATGAGAAGAGATACAATTATACAACTCCTAAGAGCTTTCTAGAGCAAATAATGCTCTTCAAGAATCTTCTAAAGAAGAAAATTCAGAAAATTTTTCAACATAAGGAACACCTTATAAATGGCATTCAGAAGCTGAAAACAACTGCTTTTGAGGTATGTCTATGGATAATAAATAGTATTTTTGCTGTTTATTTGGAGTTATAGTTTTATAATTATTCAGAAGTATTTAAAACCAGAATTATCTTTAGATCCAATGTTAAAAAACTCTTTCAGAAATGAAAATGTTTTTTTGCTTAATGTAATGTATAGGCCATCTGACTCCATCCCAGCTCTGGCCAACATGCAAAATAAATAATTAACAATAGATACAGAGATTGTACAAAATGAATATCCAGAGACAGAATTACCATACTGCCAAACAAATAACCCAAAAAATCTATCAAGTGCTTAGTCTGGAAAAAGATTCAGGTTTTAAGTGTCATTTACATATGATCAAAGGCATAGACATGGGGGGGCATCATTCCAGAAGGCAAAAATTAGGATAGAGAAGACCTGTTTCTTGTGTCCCAACTATTTAATCAATACAAGGATGGGAGTAGAGTAGAGTAGAGTAGAGTAGAATAGAATAGAATAGAATAGAATAGAATAGAATAGAATAGAATAGAATAGAATAGAATAGAATAGAATAGAATAGAATAGAATAGAATAGAATAGAATAGAATAGAATAGAATAGAAACTTTATTGTCACTTTAAATTTACATAATCAGCATACATTAAAATGAAATTTCATTGCATTCATCTCTCAAAAATACCATTATGCATACATATACATATATGACATAGAGAAACAACACAGTCTAGTTTGAATGTACATATACTATGAATTTACAAAACAGATGGCATAAGAAACAAAACTGTTACAGAATCTACTAGTTCTGCTATAAATACTTTGAAAACCCCTCCCATAAGGGAGCAATAGAAATAGACCATGAACTGGGTGTGTGGGGTCTCTAACAATGCTTTGAGCTCTAAGCACATAGCACTTATAAACAGTATAATGGGAATAATGGGAAGCAAGCTTCCTATAATCTCAGCTGCCCTTACCACTCTCTGTGGACTTTCTATCTGAGGCACTGCTACCACCAGACCAAACAGTGATGCAATTTGTTAAAACACTCTCAATCGTGCCTCTGTAAAAAGTGGCCAGGACAGAAGGACAAAGATGTGCTGTCCTCATCTGACACAAGAAATGAAAATGCTGGTTTGCACGCTTCACTAAAGATAATGTATGAAGAGACCAAGTCAGATTGTTAGTTATTTGCACCCGCAGGTACTTCATACTACTGACCACCCCCACTGCTGCAGCCTTGATACAAAATAGAGTATGACTATGCCAACTCTTTGTAAAATCAGCAATGATCTCCTTTGTTTACTAAACTGATAGTCTAAATCAGTGGTGGCGAACCTATGGCACACGTGCCAGAGGCAGCATGCAGAGCCTTCTCTATGGGCACGCATGCACGCATACTGTTGCCCTAGCCCCACCTCCCCCCGTGACCCCATTCTCACCATCAGCCCCTCTGGAGGAGAGTCACCCCAGGAGCGGCCCACATGGAGCAGCGCAGCCAAGAACATGGCAGCTGGGCAGCAGGGACAAGACTCCGCCCTCGTGCCCCATTGCATGCAGATGATGCTGTGGGTCTCGGGTGGAGGGCATGGCCACCATGGTACTGCAGGGCTGCCTGGGCAATCTGCTACAGCAGGCTGTGGAGGCAGTAGGTGACCCTGTGGGTGGGCAGGGTGGGGGAATGGGGGGTAGGGGCGGTTTTGGGGCACTCAATGTCTAAAAGGTTTGCCATCACTGGGCTAAATAATGTTTAGATTATAACTTTCACAAATAATTGTGCATACCTGGTTAAAGCTGATTAGGTTTGCTTCAGTAATATTTGCAGAATATCAACTGCTTTTAGAATATACAATGAAGATATTGAAGTTGAGTATATCTCCGTCTCTTACCATTGATTATCAACCATAAAGGAACTAGCAGTTAAGAATGTGCTGAAGACTAGCATATATGATACTTGATAAAATAGCAATGAAATCTTGGAAAAGTTATTCAAATGCTGTAATGTGACTATATCTACAAAGATCGGAATCATGCAAGCAATTTTTTCACTATGACTTTATATGAGAATGAAAGTTGGACTTTGAAGAAGCTGTATTGATATTTTTGAACTTTGATACTGAAGAAGCCTCTTAAGATATTGTAGGTTGCCAAGAAAATAAATTAATGGATCATTGAATAAATCAACCGAGAGTGCTCATTAGAGGCACAAATAACAGACTCAAATTATCTCACTTTGAATATACTATGTACATCATGCATGCCTAGCTCTCTAGAGAAAGTTGTATAATGCTGGGAAAGGTAGAAGGAAACAGAAGAAGAAAATGATCAACACCAAGATGGGTGGATACCATTTCAACAGCAGTTAGGTGCCAAGATAAAAAAATCTGGTAATATCAGGTTGGAGGCAGATCATCCTGGAGAAAATGTATATGGTCACTAAGAGTCAACACCAGGGTAAATAGCATACAACCATTATCAGTGTTTGGAGAACCTCAGATTTCTTATATTTGATCTAGTGCAGGGGTAGGCAACCTTGGCTCTTTTATGACTCGTGGACTTCAACTCCCAGAATTCCTGAGCCAGCCATGCTGAAGTTGAAGTCCATGGGTGGACTTTCCCTTCAGCATAGCTGGCTCAGGAATTCTGGGAGTTGAAGTCCACGAGTCATAAAAGAGCCAAGGTTGCCTACCCCTGATCTAGTTCTATGTGAAAAACAACAGCCTTTCTTGTCTGAAAGGTGCTTTTTTCTTCAAAAGGCAAGTGGGCTGTTTTTTTTCCTTGAGGAAGAACAAGAAAATGTTTCACTTCTCATCCAAGAAACTTCATCAGTTGTGACGGAGGGTGGAGCTGGGGGAAATGGAAGGATAGGTACAGACAATTGAGATTGGATGGTGGGAGGAAGCGAAACATTTTCTTCTTCCTCAAGGGAAAAAAACTCCAGTTGCCTTTTAAAGAAAAAAGCACCTTTGAGACAACTATGACCTGGATGAGGGAGAATCTTCACAGGCAAAGAGCCTTTCTTTTTAATATATCAAGATAGTAACTAGTTTTCAATGAACATGAATAAGAATTTATTTTGCTCATAATTTAATGTGAAAACCCCAATCTCTAGCCTATTTGCAAATGTGTTAATGTGCACAGTTACTTAAATGTAATCTAGATTCTACTAGTAAAAATGCACATGTAATAAGAAATATGTATATATTAGTAACTACCAAAATAAAATCAATATATACATGTTAATAAAAATTGCATGCAGAAATATCTATTAAGGAAAATTGCTTCCAAAATTAAAATATTAATGAAAATATTAGAAACTTTAGTAATTAGTAATTTAATAAAAATGCAGATGTAACTTTCTGCAATATTCCAGACTTTCACTACCTCTGAACATAGAATATCAACAGCATTTGTTGTACCTGTTTTCCAAGAGATACTGATAAAGTTGTGTTAGACCAGTGGTTCTCAACCTTTTTCAGGTTGAGACCCCACTTGCCCCGCCCATGCGCGGCACGACCCTGGCGCACATGCGCACGCGCGCGCACACCAGGCCAATCGGCGCATGCGCGCCGCGCGCGCAACAAAAAAACCAAACCCAAAACAAAACGGCAGACCGCGACGGGCCGATCTGCGCATGCGCGGCATGCGCGCGACGGCCTGAACCATGCATGCGCAGCGCGCGCACGTCGAAAAAAAAATGGCGGACCGTGACGGGCCGATCTGTGCATACGCGGCGCGCGCGCGACAGCCCAAACCACGCATGCGTGGCACACGCGCGACGAAAAAACAAAAAAAAACAAAAAACAAAATGGCGGACTGCGACGGGCCGATCCGCGCATGCGTGGTGCATGCGCGATGGTCCAAACTGCGCATGCTGCGGCGCGCGCGTGACAAAAAAACACAAAAAAAACAAAAGAAAAAACAAAATGGCGGACCGCGACAGGCCGATCCGCGCATGCACGGCGCGCGCGCGATGGCCTGAACTGCGCATGCGCGGCGCGCGTGTGACGAAAAAAACAAAAAAAACAAAATGGCGGACCGCGTTGTCTGGCGACCCCCGCAAAACGGTTGTTCGACCCCAAATGGGGTCACGACCCATAGGTTGAGAACCGCTGTGTTAGACTGTTGCTTGTGTAGGAGATAGTGGGGGGCAAGTGGGTATATATACCCATGTGTACTATTTGTTCTTCACTGGATTCATAATTTCAAGCTAGTAATTATACGAACAGGAATCTATGGAATATAACAAAATATAAAAAAGAAATATTTATTTTCAATTTCTAAAACAGCAGACAAACACATTTATGCTTCTTAGACAGCGGTGGGAATCAAATATGTGAACAACTGGTTCTCTGTGTGGGTGCCTCTTCCAGAAGTCCATTCTGGGCCTGAGCAACAAAAAATTAGCTACCGGTTCTGCTGAACTGGTGCGAACTGGCTCAATCCCATCACTGTGCTTAGATATATGTACAAGTAGTCCTCAACTTACAACAGTTTGTTTAGTGACCATTCAAAGTTATAATGGCATTGAAAAAAGTTGACTTATGACCATTTTTCACACTTAGGGCTGTTGCAGCATCCCCAGGGTCGCATGATTTACATTCGGATGCCTGCCAACTGGTTCATATTTATGATGGTTGCAGGGTCCCAGGTCATATGACCATTTTTTGTGAGCTCCTGACAAGCAAAATCAATGAGGAAGCCAGATTCACTTAACAATCATATTACTAACTTAACAACTGCAAGTAATTTGCTTAACAAATGTGGTAAGAAAAATCATAAAATGTGGCAAAACTCACAAATTTCTCACTTAGCAATATAAATTTGGGGCTCTGTTGTGATTGTAAGTTGAGGACTACTTCTATAGGTAACATGAACAGGAAAAAAAAACAGGTGTCCTATAATAGCCATTTTCAAACCAGCTAAGGAGGAGAGTTCAGATTTGATTCCTGCTCTAAATGCAGCCCTTCAGGAAGCAATCAATAGTTCTTAGCCTGCTGCTTCAAGAATGAGCATTTCAATGTCTTATCTACACTGTCTGAGCCTTGAATAGTGAATTCATAGGCATGCTTGGGTTGCTTCCTGAAGTTCTTATCTGGATGGTCTAATGTGTTTGGGTGTGTTATCTGAAGCCTAATGTTTGGTAACCACATTTTAAAAAACTGCCTATGCTGAATTTTTTTCCTTCAAACAAATGCCTTTGCTTTTCTGCCTTAGGTAGAAGACTTAAAATACAAACTTGCTTCTCAAGAAGCAGAACTGCAACTGAGAAATCAAGATGCTGAAGCTTTGATTACTAAGATAGGGCTTCAGACTGAGAAAGTGAGCAAGGAAAAGGCCACTGCTGATGCAGAGGAGCAAAAGGTCAGTATAATTCCACAATTTAGTCATGTTGAGATATATTTAGCACAGAATAAACCTTTGTAGGTGAACAATTTTGAACACCTATCTCTCCAGGGAGCATAAAATCTAAAGAATTATTATACTTACTCATGTTTCAGCATTTCACACCATGATTACCACTTGACCTTTCTTTACATTATGCATTTTTCCAACCTTTTAGTTCTTTTAATGATATGAAAGAACAATAAGTATGAAGCTCATTTAAGCATATAATGGATGGGGATCTTCAGAATCAGACTAGTATGCAATACATGAAAGGTCAGAGAATCACCTCTGAGCACTTCAGGTTTTTTTTTATTTTTTTAGTTCAATTGAACAGTTCAATTGTTCTTGAAGTTCATTCCGTTGACTTGCATCTTCATTTTCAGATTTTGCATTTCATGATGTATTTGCCGAGGTTCCAAATTCATTGTTCAGATCCTTCATCCTTCTGCATATTCAATTCATCTTGCTTAAAAAAAGTTATTTTTAGCTTTATTAATCAATTCTATTTTAACCCCAAAACTGTATATAAATTGAAAGCACATTTACAAGCTAACCTATTTTTTTAGGTGTACTACTGTTTGCGAACAAATAGCTATTTTTACACAGGATGCCAGAAATTTTTGGATCATTGTGAATGAAAGAGCATGAAGCTTGTTAATTCTTGCTTTAATCTGTTCTACTATTTCAGTCACTAATAAATTATAAATGATTTCTTTACAACAGATGGGTTAAAATGTTTAGGAAGGCAAGGATTGCAGTAGCCAGGGTCACAGGCATATTCATATTAATGCACTCATTAATATACATATTCCTCCATATTTTAGAATAATAATAACTTTATTGTCATTTTGAATGTACATTAAAATGAAATTTCATTGCATTCAACTTTCAAAGGGTTACCACCTCCGATATACACTACATAAATATGACAAAAATAAATAAATAAATACATTTATGCATATATCCACATATATTATGTGACACAGAGAAACAACAATCTAGTTTGGGTTATGTATACATGTGCATGGCAAAAAAAATGAATCTTGCAAGTTTACTAGATAGATGGCATAGGGAACAAAACTATTACAGAATCAAGTAGTCCTATTGCTATAAATACTTTGAAACCTCCTCCCAGAGGGGAGCAACAGAAACAGACCGTCAAGTGAATGTGTGGAGTCTCTAACAATGCTTTGAGCTCTAAGCATATAGCGCTTATAAGCAGCATCCTGAATACCAGGGAGCAAACTTCCTATGATCTTCTCAGCTGTCCTTACCATTCTCTGTATGGATTTTCTATCTGAGGCTCTGCTGCCACCAAACCAGACAGTGATGCAGTTTGTTAAAATGCTTTCAGTTGTGTCTCTGTAAAAAGTGCCCAGGACAGAATGAGAAAGATGTGCTCTCCTCATCCAATGCAGAAAATGCAGATGCTGGTTTGCATGCTTCACTGAGGATGACATGTGAAGAGACTAACTCAGATTGTTAGTTATCTGCACCCCCAGGTACTTAATACTGTTGACCACCTCCTTGGTGCATCCTTGGTACTGAGTGGAGTATGCCTATGCCAGCTTGTTCTGAAATCTACAATGATTTCCTTTGTTTTATCAACATTTAGAACCAGGTTATTTTTATTGCACCAGTCCATCAGAGCCTTCACCTCTTCCCTATAAGCATCTTTACTGTCATCCTGGATAAATCCCACCACTGCCATGTCATCGGCATACTTCACAATATGTTTCTGGCAGATTTGGCACAGCAGTCATGGGTCATCAAAGTAAATAGTAGCAGACTCAGGACACAGCCCTGTGGAGAACCCGTACTCAAGGAGATGGAATTGGAAACTTTCTTTCCAGCTTGCATAACCTGGGGCCTATCAATAAAGAAATCAAGTATCCAATTACATAAAGGAGTCATTAAAACCTAATAGGACCAGTTTGTTCACCAGATGCTGAGGGATGCTTGTGTTGAATATTCAACTAAAATCCACAAACAGCATTCGTACATGAGTATTCTTCCCCTCCAGGTGTGCCAAGCTAAGATGAAGCACACAGGAAAGTGCATCTTCTATAGAGCAGTTCTTCTGATAGGTAAACTGTAATCAGAACTGTAATTTTTGTTCATATACTAGGGTTGTTTTCTGTTCCTTGACGGCCAATTGCCAATATTTTCTGAAAAGGACTGTGGCTTGGTGAATTGTGGATTGAGTTAAGTAGCATGCAAAGAAGGGCAAATGGGAACTGGCTTAATGTCAGATCTTTGGTAACTGCTTAAATCAAAAGCCCCCCTCCCCCATGCCTGAATTTCCCAGAATTCTTTTTACAGAGATGAATGATTTACAGTACAAAACTGACAGCAAGTAAATTATTTTTCAGTTTAGTTCCAACATTAAGCTTATATTTTCTGAGTCTTTATGGTATATCAGACTGAAATAGGCTCTCCCTACTATATTTATAATAGGGAAATCTATAGTTGGTTGTTTTGAATTTTTGTCAGTATGAATACCAACTCTAAGATCTAAGATATTGTTCTTGCCATATTTCTGTCCTTTTTGTATCCTATCCTATTAATTCTTCTCCATTCTTCTTTTCTATTTGCCAGTGATTCAATTCAGATTAGAAGTTTGAGGCTGCCAAACTAGATGATAGGGGCAGTTTAGTTAGTTTCTTGTTCTTAATGAGAACAAGAAACTTAATGAGAACAAGAAATTTTGAGGTAGATAATGTTCCCCATGGGCTAAACTCTAAGCCAGTAGTACTAAAACTAGACAACTGTGGAAAACTCTGTTACTTTACAACACCAGGTCCCCTATCACCAGATTGTTCTGATGTTATATAATTTAGTAGCACTGGGTATTTATTTATTTTTATTTTATTCGGATTTGTATGCCGCTCCTCTCCGAGGACTCGGAGCGGCTCACAACATATATATAAAACAATTTTGACTAAATCCGAACAAAAAACATTAAAAATAAAACCCCATACATACTCATCAGTCACACCACAATCAACAATCATCCCCTGGCCTGCCGGTAGGTTTTTAAATTCTTTCGGAAGGCCGGGAGAGTCGGGGAAACGCGGACTTCAGGAGGCAGTTGGTTCCAGAGGGCGGGCGCCACAACAGAGAAGGCCCTCCCCCTAGGGCCCGCCAGACGACATTGTTTCACTGACGGGACCCGGAGGAGTATGTTTTCTCTTCATTTTATAAAATATGCCTAGGCATCTTTAGACTGTCCATAGGTATTATGTGGCCCTTAACTGACAGAAGTCAGTCCTTTCTTCCTTGGTTAATTCAATAATTTCTTGCTACTGTGCTAAGAAAGTGAAAACTGGTATATTTTCAACTCTCAGTATCAAGGGCAAATCATATTTGCTTCAGTATCAAGGGCAAATCATATGATGTAATTGCTCTTCAGTTGCTTTGTGCCATAACTATTTTTTCAGCCAATCACACTAAGGCACACCATGTAGATACACCAGGGATTATACACTGAATGGAGACAAGTGTGGGAATCTGGATCCAGGAGCAACTGCTTTCAAGTAGAACTCTTCCTGCATTTATCATATTTTGAAAAGTATATTTGAAGATGGGCAGCTTCAAGATATAGGTAGTCCTTGACTTACAACCACAACTGACCCTAAAATCTCTGTTGCTAAGTGAGACATTTGTTAAGTGAATTTTGCCCCATTTTATGCCCTTTCTTGCCACAGTTGTTAAATGACTCACTGCAGTTGTTTCGTTAGTAACACAGTTGTTAAATGAATATGGCTTCCCCATTGACTTTGCTTGACAAAAGGTTGCAAAAAAAGGATCACATGACCCCGGAACACGTCATCATAAATATGAGGTGTTTGAATTTGGATCACATGACCATGGGGATGTTGCAATAGTCTTAAGTGTGAAAAATGGTCATAAGTCACTTTTTTCAGTGCCATTGTAACTTTGAATGGTCACTAAATGAACTGTTGTAAGTCAAGGACTACCTGTACAGTATTTTCATTTAAAATAGCATTCCAGCTTGATTCCTTCCAGATGAATGGAATACAAATTCATGAATTCCCAGAACTTCACACTCACATAAGCATTGAGTATCTTAACTGGAAATCCTACATATATAGTCCTACTATTTAAGAGAGCATTAGTTTGGAAAAGTCTTCTTTAAATATTCCAAAGACAATTTATAGTGTTTTAGATAAAATTTGAACAAAAAAATGTAGAATTTCTTAATCCAAACTTTCAGTAATGCATATCATTTTTGCATTGCCTAACCACTTAATGAAAGAGTCATCATGGTCAAAGACGAGATCTCAGTTTGTATTCCTTCTACAAATAAATTAATTTTGAACCTCCATCAGAAAAATAAAACAGTTATTTACAGTCAAAAATCATTACTAGTTCTAATTAATAACTACCATATTAACGCAACTCTCAGTTTATAATTCAATATCATGTTGATATTTTCTTTCTCAAAAATCATTAATAATTTTAAGCTATACTGAGAGGGACTTAGTGCAATATATAAATGAGAAAATTTAAGGATAATATTGAAACTCTTTAAGGAATTTCATTTTTTCTTCATCCCATTTTCCTTTCCTAAAATAAGAGTTTGCAATCTACAGCTTCCAAGCCATATGCAATCCACAACCTGAATTTTGATGGTGTAGTCCCAAATTTGGCCTGTAGTTCCAAAAAAAGAAATATAGTGTTCAACCAACCCTCAGTCACTGAGGTCTTTTGCCTCGTGATTCTGCAGAGTATACTCTTGTTTTCCCTAAGAAAGAAATGCATCTTGGTGATTCACCCAAAATAATTTTCTGTAATAGTGGTGTATTTGCCCAACAGAGAGAGAAAGAGCAACTCAGCATCCATTCTCAGACAGGGCCTTTGGCCCTTATGCAGAAGAAAGTTGTGAATCTCTCTTCTGAAGAAGAAAATGTATGTCAACTTCTCTTTGATAACCATTCAGATATTATAGGATTAGCAAATTGTTTTTTTCTTCTCCACAATATGCGGAACATTCACATTCACAGTCATAAATAATAATGCTATTCTCCACACAACATACACACAACTCACATTTAAATGTAGTAGCTTAATCAATTCCAGCCACAGTGTTACAAGTTCTGTTAAAACAAAATTTTGCTTACTATTTCAGACTAGTATGAATCATATTTACTCAGCATAAGTTTTATTGGCATTTACTGTATTTTCAAGTTATGAAGTCTTACAGAATATTCAGTTAAAACTAAGCATCTGTGTTGCTATAGGTGGCTGCAATTCAAGCAGAGGTATCTCGGAGGCAGAAGGAATGTGAAGATGATTTGGTAAAAGCCGAACCTGCTCTGGTAGATGCTACTGCAGCTTTAAATACCCTTAATAAGGTAAATATCAAAGCATTCCATGATTATTTTTGCTGAGTGATAAATTGGTGATTTGTTTTAACAAAACTCTTTTAATTTTGGGAATTATCATATAAAACATTATTATTCACATCATCATCATGACACCTTTCTTATAGGAGATCAAGATAGTAAATACAGGCTGTCCCCTTTGTTAACTCTGGTGCTCGGTGAGGCATGGATGAGGCAGCAGGTGAATAAACAACTCTTTATAAACAGAAGCCTGGATAACTGCCACTCCACTCCTATTTATACACTCAGCAACTAGGTGGCGGTTGTTGGGACTGACTCACCAGACGCTTGAGTCTCGTCCCTTAGTCAGAGAGCTCCGCCATCGCTGGCATAATCTGATGCAGTACTGCAATCGTGCTGCTCCCAAGTTTGACTGTCACTAGAGTCATGAGTTATTGGCTGGGTTGCTAACCTCTGCAGCAGTCTGTCAATGTGCCTGTGTAGCATGCGACTGTCTCCTAGGACCATTTTGTACGAAAGTGGCCCAGTCACCATACAAACCACAGATACCACCCACAATGCCCCTTGCCCATAGTTTCTCGCCCAGACCGGATCACCAACCTGCAAGTGCCATGGTGCCTTTCGCTGTGTTGCTTGTGAGGCAACTCTGTCTGGATGTAAGCGATCCAGCTTTGTGATCAAGCACCGGCCCCATCTTAATTCTGCTGGGCTTCTGCCCGTGGAAGTGCATGGGGTTGTGCGTTGGCAGAGTAGGAAATCTGCCAGTCTGTGTTGCCAGTTACCAGTTACCATCCTGTGAGTACCCAGTTCAGCACATGGCTCAGCGTTGTGTCTGAAGCTGCCTCGGCAGCCACATTCCTTGCATTAAGGGGAGACTCAGGCAGGTCCTGAATAGTCAGAATGCGTGTGGCTGGAGCGGGGTCGGGGTCTAACTGTGGCAGGGGCAGTCTGCTAAGGCTGTCTGCATGGCCCATTTCCCTACCTGGTTTATGAATCAAACTGAAATTATATGCTGACAGGAATATTGATCACCTCAACCTCCTAGGAGATATGATCTGGGTGTTTGCTTGTTCGTTGTGAACAACCCCAGGAATGGCCTACCATACAAATAGTCATGGAACTTAAAGGGCCTACCATACAAATAGTCATGAAACTTCTTGATCCCTGCCATTATGGTCAAGGCCTCTTTATCTATTTGAACGTAATTACGCTCTGCAGAGGACAAGGTCTTTGAGTAATAGGCTATTGGAATTTGCTTTCCGTCAGCCATTAAATAGCACAGCCTCAACCTCATATGGTGATGCATCACAAGCGATCAGACAGGCAGCTTTTCGTTAAAATGCATCAAAACTGAGTTTGAAGACAGCAGTGATTTGACTGCTGCAAAACTCCTTTCATGGACATTCGTCCATTTCCACTGTGCATGTTTGTCCAAGAGCCTGTGTAATGGATCTGCCACTGCGGCCTTGTGGGGTAGGAAGGCGTGATAAAAATTGAGCAGTCCTAAAAAAACACTTGGAGCTCCCCCTTTGATTTTGGACTGGGGGCCTGCTGAATTGCTTTGAGCTTGGATTCAGCAGGATGAATGCCTTGGGCATCTATACAGAAACCAAGGAATTCAGTTGAAGCTACCCCAATCTTACATTTCTTCCACTTCAGCTTCATCCCCGCTTTGCGGAAGCGCTGAAGGACGGCCTTGAGCCATTCTGCCAATTTTTCAACTGATTCCCCAGCTATGAGGATATCATCGAAATATGGGTACACACCTGGAATACCCTTGAGCGTGCGCTCCATCACTCTCTGGTAAAGGCCCGGGGCAACACTGACCCCGAATTGTAGGTGCTTAACCTTGAAATCTCCTCTGTGAGTAACTATGGTTTAAGCTTCTGCCGTGGCATCATCCACCGGCAGTTGCTGATAGGCTTGAGCCAAATCTAACTTGGCAAAGATGCGACCTCCCTGTAGTGCACCAAAATGTGGCTGACTACAGGCACCGGATATGCATGTTGTTGGAGTGCTCTATTGATAGTGCATTTATAATCTGCACATATTCGTACCTCTCCATTGGCCTTAAGTCACATAACTGTGGGGGTTTCCCATTGACTGTTATCAACTGGCCACAGGATACCTTGCTGCACCATCTTGTCCAGCTCTGCATTGATCTTCTGCTTAAAGGCAAAGGGCACTCTACGTGGCTTGATTCTTATTGGAGTTATGGCAGGATCAAGCCGAAGGGCTATGGAAGGACCTTTATATTTCCCTAAGTGAGGGCTAAAACATCAGCAAACTCCCAGCTAACTGCTGCTAAGTCCACTGCTTGAGTGTTGTTTATTCCAGTTACATTGATTCCCAATGCATCAAACCAATCAAGCCCAATAAGGCTTGTGTGGTTGACCTCAACTACTACGACTTCCAGGGGGCCCTCAAATCCCTTGAATTGCACCCTGTGTATAGCTTCTCCCTTGACTGTTACCCGAGAGTTTTGGAGATCTGTTAAGATGAGGTTCGATGGCTTGAGCTTTTGCTGCTTTTGCCGCTGCGACTGCAAATGTGTTTGAAAGTCCCCTGGGAAATTATAGATAATGCAGACCCCGTGTCTAATTCCATGTTGCATGGAACTCCCTGCAGCTTGACTTTGAGCTGCAGTTTTTCCTTAAAAGGGCGATGGACACCTGTTCTAACTACGCTCTTCCTAGTGGCACAATAGCCCACCCTGTGTTGTCATGGGGCCCTGCTACCTTTCCGGGGAAATTCTTCTGGTGGACTCTGTCTCCGATGACCCTGACAGACTGCAGTGATGTGGCCTTGTTTGCCACATGCCCGGCATGTTGCTGTGCAGAACCAGCAGTCTGTGCATTTATGTCGGCCTCCACACCCCACACATTGAGAAAAGGGCACTACCTTGTCAACTGGGCATTGTGGCCTTCTTTCTGGTGGCTGCTATAACCGATCGATCTCTTAATCTGATTTGGAGTCTTCGGCCCTCTCAGCGCCTTCCTGGTGGATGGCCTCTGTGCAGGGAAGGTTCTTGGAGAGCCATAAGGCCTTGACGCCCCCCCCCCAGTCCCCCCCAGCAACTTCTTTGGCTGTGATTTCTCTTAGGGCATTTTGAAATGAGATAGTCTCTCTAGCGAACAATTTCTGTTGAAGATCCCTGCTTCTTAACCCGCACACTAAGCAGTCTTGCAGCCTCTCTTCAAGATCTTTGAACTTGCACAGTCAGGCCGCTTGACAAAGGACAGCAATGAATTCAGCAGCCGATTCGCTCGGTCGTTGGTCTCTTCTTTTGAAGGCGTGCCTTCAGGCAATGACTGATAGCTTCAGCTCAAAGTGTTCTTTGAGCATTTTCTTAAGTTCTTAAGTTTGGAATAAACAACAGATTCAAGAGGCGCTGGAGCTATTAAATTTTCGGCAATCTCAAACATCACCTGGCCACAAACACACAGCAGCGTTACAGCCTTCAAGCCGTCCTCACGAACTTGGTTGACTCTTAAGTAATTCTCAACTCTCACGACATACGAGCTCCATCTCTCTGGATGTGTGACGTCAAATTCTGAGAGTTTCCTGAGTTTGGCCATGGTGAGTTGTTTTTGTTTTCAGCCTTGCAATGCCTTGTGCTGCCAAGGCTTCTTCTAATCTCCCAGGAACGGTTCCTTGGGAGCGCTCTTCCTCCAGCATTTTCATACTGGCAGGAATGAGAGGGGGGACGTGGCCCCAACCAAGGCGTCAGCTCTTCAAGTTTGGCAGCACATCCCACCTTTGATGCCAATGTTAAGTTTGGTGCTCGGTGAGACATCGACGAGGCAGCAAGTGAACAAACATCTCTTTATTAAAGGTTTAAACAGAAGCCTGGATAACTGCTGCTACACCCCTGTTTATACACTCAGCAACTAGGGGGCGGCCAATAGGATTCAAGTATTAGTTCCCGCTTTAACACAAGATAATTAGCATATAGACAGCAAGTCTAGCTCTTAACTGACAGAGTCTTATGACCGTTTTTTCAACATCTCCAAGTAATTCACAGCAATATATTACACCCTTATTCTGTCCTAAAACTACAAACCTGTAACAGAGATTAAGCTGATATTGGTCCAAAGAGCACGGAGTGTACTTAATGGTTAGATAGAGACTTGAAGCTGGTTATCCCAATTATACTATAATTTTAATAAAAGTTTTCTGTTCAGGTATGGTGAATAGGTATCTTTTTTATGGTTTCACTTTACTTACCTAAATTCCCCTTACTACTGGAAGAAGTTAGTTCACCATATTACTTAAAAGTTGCATTGACTTTTGAAATAATTATGTCTGGTCTTTTGTTTTCAGGTGAACCTTTCTGAACTGAAAGCTTTCCCTAATCCACCAGTTGCAGTGACCAATGTCATAGCTGCAGTTATGGTCCTTTTGGCAAATAAAGGAAAACTACCAAGAGATCGAACTTGGAAAGCTGCTAAACTTTTCATGGGAAAGGTATTTGCAATATTGGCATTTGCTAAAATATATTTTTCATATTTTTTTCAGGGATGGAACTTGTTCATTAAAAACAAAAATTCCAAGAGACTCTAATAAAAAGAGATGAGACCTTTGAAAGGCAGCTTAAAAGCCTTCTCCTTTCCACTCTAGCAAAAATTGCTATCAATATCCTGAAGAACAGTACTGATGTATGAATAGATGACTAAGTCTCTTTGAGGTTTCCAATGCACCACCATCATTGTAGTTCATTGTGAAGATCCTTTTCCTTTTAGTCGCAGAAGATTGCTTGCAGAATCTAGTTTTGAAAAACCCTGAACTAGTTATTTGACATTATTTTAAAATAAAATATTTAATACTTTAAATGATATTCTATATATCATTTCTTATTTAAATATTCTGTGATCCTCAGTCATCTTTTATAGCAGACCTGCAGAGCCTGAAAATGGGAACTGATTAATTAAAAATCATTGCAGGTTACAAAAAAATCATAAGCACACTGCCCAGCTGTTGATGCTAGTGTGTGGTAGGACAACAAGAGCCAAATGGCCACTGTGAGGCTTGGAGGTGTTTAGCAATGTTTCCTTTGGAACATTATTTACTATTTTAAAAATATAGAAAGTTTGCTAATAATAATAATAATAATAATAATAATAATAATAATAATAATAATAATAATAATAATAATAATAATTTATTTTGCGGTCACAGACCAAAATGCAAGTACAACAAAAGAAAACACAAGAAAAATATAATCACAAACAATTAACACCAGAAGCCTTGGCTAAAGGAATTACAACATTATCCTCTAATAGTTACACCTCTTAAAAGAAATTTAGAAACCTGAGAAGTAATATAGGAGGAGCCATCCCCTATACAATATAAGACCAAATTACTAACATTAGAACCAGAGGGATCAATTCCAAGGAGAGACAATAATTTAATTCTGGCTGTGTTATACATAGGGCAGTATGATAAGACATGCTCCACAGTTTCAACTTTAGCCCTATCACAGGGGCATAGTCGCTCACTAAACAGGAGCCTCTTGAATCGCCCTTCGAGTAGTGCTGAGGGCAAGACATTGAAACAGGCTAGGGAAAAGACTCTTCTATAGTTGGGAATTGTTAGAGTATAGAAATATGAAGCCATCCTCAATCCATAATTAATAGAATGGCTGAAGATCAAAGGGGAGCAGGTTTTGTTGGCTCTGGCTCTTAAGTATTGCAAATCTATGTCCACAAGCCGTTGGACTACGCTAAACTGGGCGTCCGTGAGACCATAATCTCCCAGAGCATCCCCCGTAAAACCTAGCAAGTGGATTTTCTTCGTCAGCTCTCTCCCCCAACGAGAAGTATGAGAGTCAGCAAACACCAGGGAGAGGTAGCTACCAGGGACTGCCAAAAAGAGCACCTGAAACCACCATTTAAAGGTGTTAATCCATGCCATGCATTCAACTGAACAAATGCCCAGTTCCAAGTACATCGAAACAAATCCAATACAGGGAGGAAGACCCAGAAGTTTCCTAAGAAAAACAGCCTGGGTTCTTTCAATACAATCCTTGAAGCCTCGTATCCATATGGGAATTCCATAAAGAGTTTGGGCCAGGGTTTTGGCTTTATATATAAGCAGAGCAGAAGGAATAAACTGGCCTCCTTGGGTAAAAAAGAATCTTATAATCTGCTGATGGCTACAGGAGGCCAAATTCAGCACCTGGGTTCGATGTTTAGTCCAAGCACCAGTATTCTGAAATTGAATACCTAAATACTTAAAATGTAAAGTTTGCACATAGGTTATGCACACTCATTCTATATCTGTCTTCTGATAGTATTTGGTTTAATGACAAATAACAATAGTAGGATGAAGATTTTTGTCAGCAGTTATTGGTAATTTCCCAAGTAGATCAGGAGTATTTTTTTAAAAAAGCATTTTTGAACTAGTTTAAGCAAAGCATATGTAAAAAAAAATAGCAATTTCTGTTTTCTTTTTTTTAAAAAAATCTAAAAATCTTTCCACATAAGAAACATGAAGCAAAAAAGATTTATATTAGTATTGGGGGAAAGGCTTAACTCAGTTATTTTTTCCCACTATTAGGAACTACTTCTAGATTGAAGATAGATATGTTTCAAATATGCTATATAATCCAATGTTTCATATATATTTATTTTGTTATTTTCTAGGCACTCTTATTTGTTTGGATTTAAAAAAAATTAAACTGTGGAATCAGCTTTTGAAGTTGCAGTGTTGTTTAATGATAACAAGTTAGGTGCCTTAATTGCTACCTTCCAGGTTGATGAATTCTTACAAGCCTTAATTAACTACGATAAAGAACATATCCCAGAGAATTGTTTGAAAGTGTTGAAGGAACATTATTTGAAAGATTCTGAATTCAGTCCAAATCTCGTTCGTACCAAATCATTTGCAGCGGCTGGTCTTTGTGCCTGGGTTATCAACATAGTAAAATTCTATGAGGTATACCTTTTGATTTAACTGGGCCTACAGTATAATGTTTAAATGTGCTATAATTTATAGTAGAAATATTGCCAGCAGAGATAAAATAATATATTGTATACACTTTATTAAAGATGCATACTGAATTTATTATTATTATTAGTCAATATTGTTATAACATAGATACTTATTTGCCTGAAAAGAATATACTTCCAAATTAAGAAAAAATAAAAGTGGACAGAAAACAAAAAATACATAACAGTGCAGTACCCAATGTTTTCCATATTGTCAACCTTATGATGACCCATGAATAAATGTTTGTGTGTGGTATGTGTGTGATATATATTTGTATATGTGAATACAAGTGATTAATCTTCAAAAGCATCTGACATTTCAGATCTTCTTCCCATTCTTGGTTTTTAGGGGCAGTTTGACTATCAAGTGAAGATGGTATCCATTTTAAATTACAATGTAGTAGAAGCATCCTGAAATGCATAGCTTCAGATCTTTTGATTTAAAGCTCCATCATCCTAAGGCTGTTGAATTTAGTAAAGTAGTGGTCTTCTTCCATTAATGGATGCTTCTTTTCAGCAAACTAAAATGATTACTCCTTCTCTTCCGTACAACATCCTATTCTTCCATCAGAATGGGTCTGAATTATTATTTCCTCCTGACAGGAGGAAGAAGAATTGTTACCTTTCACTTTGATGATGGGAAAATATGATCTAGCTTCATCTGATGGTTAAAGTAGTTAGGATGGTGTCACTGAAGAAACCATAGAAGCTCAGTATCTTTTGGATCTCTGTTTCCAGAAAGATTTCTAGTTGACTTATCAGCAATGGGAGGAAGATTTGCAGGGGATTATTGGGGGGGAGCATAGATGGGTGGTAGAGTGAAGGATAGCCAAAAGGACTGAGATGGAGGAAGATTAGAGGAGCTGAAATACATGCTGCTGTCATAAATACAAACAAGCTGCCAAGCACCTGAATTTGTAAACAGAAAAATATAATTTGATTCTTGAGCATGAATGTAGGTATCAGACCATAGAGTCATCTGTGTTAGTTTTAGGGTTTCTTGACTAGAAGCAGTGTTTCAGACTTCATATATATTCTCCAGTGGCATTTGAAGATTCTGGGAGGGGGGTGTATCTGAGGCTTCCTGCGTATAAATTCTCTGAATTTTAATGATGGAGGGCGTGCTGCAGTGGCTGTAACTTTAAGGACCAGACACAAATATCATTTGTTCTGCGTGTTGTAATATCAAACAGTCGCTGAACTAATGGTCATTAAGCAAGGACTATTTGTACTTGCTAAACAGGCTGCTTAAACCTGAAGTAATACCATGCTTCTCTCTCACTATTGCTATTAATAAAAATGATTACTGATTTTACATGTGTAGATGTTGTTGTCTGCACTCATTGTTCATGCTTGTAATGTGTGAGCAAACTATTTCCAGTTACACTGAAATTTAAATCTCCGTGATTGAACTTTTAATCTTAAATAAACAAATAAGAACACTACCTGAGTTTAACTACCTGATGCTCCATAAAAAAATCTCTATACTACACTAGTGGTTTAGAAACCAGCTCTAACACTGTATGGGAAAACACAAGAAGTTAAAAAGCATTATTGTAATCCACTGAAATTGATCATCTTCCAGTGAATTACAAAATTTTAAACAGCAGTTTAAAAACTCTACAAATAAACCCCCACAAATGCGACATCAAAAAATTACTTGAAAAGTATTAGATTATCTACCATATAGTTGTATGCTATTTTCTGAATTTATTTTTCTGAATGTATATTTTATGCTATTTTTTCTGAATATATATCAGTAACCGAGATTTATGTATTCTGAGAGTTCTTTCTTATGATTGAAGGGCATCCAGAAAAAAATCTTGAAAAGAAGCAATCCATTTCATTTGAAATATTGTCTAATGAATTATGTAAATACAGAATATATTCTCTTAAAACAGTATTATAGTTCTGTTTTATAAATCATTTGGTACAGACATTGTGGACTGCTTGTTTCCTAGGTATACTGTGATGTGGAGCCAAAACGTCAAGCATTGATCCAAGCAAATGTTGAACTTGCAGCAGCTACTGAAAAGCTGGAAGCTATCAGAAAAAAACTTGCTGTAAATATAATTCCAGTCCTAGCATAATTCCATTCCTAAGAAAACATAATATTTTTATTTCTTCTTGTAATAATGCTAAGTGATATATGTAAATAGAAAAGATCTTATTGCCTTATACTTTTAGAATACCAATTGTTATTATGATGTCAAAGACAAGAGGTGGTTGAATTTAGCATTTTCATGGCTTTTCCCATGGACCAGCTAAGTATGATCCATCCCTTTGTAAAATAAATGCAAGCTATTTTGATTAATTCCTAGTTATAATTAAAGTTCTCAGTTATGCTGAAATGTATTAATATAACAGTAAAAGAGTTTCCAACTCTAGGGAGTGGTGCTCATTTCCATTTCTTAGCTGAGGGAGCCAGAGTTTCCATTTCCATGGTCATGTGGCCAGCATGACTATACACTGAACGACATGGAATGTTGTTATCTTCCCACCAAAGTGGTACTTATTTATCCACTTGCACTTGCAAGCTTTTGAGCTGCTGGGTGTGCAGGAGCTGAGGCAAGGAATGGGCGTTCACTCCATCGTGCAGCATCAGGTCTCGAACCCAGGCTGTCAGCTGGAAAGCTGACAAGCTCAGCATCTTTAATTACTGAGCCATCACACCTCCCAGGTATAACTTGGGCTTAATCTGATTTAAATTATTTAATTGTGTTTATGACAAAATTCAATACCATTCTAATAGAACAACAGAGTTGGAAAGGATCTTGGAGGTATTCTAGTTCAGCCCCCTGCTCAAGCAGGAAACCCTATAACAGTGATGGCGAACCTTTTAGAGTCCGAGTGCCCCAAAACTGCCCCGCCCCCACTCTGCCCCCACCCTGCCACTCCACCCCCTGCCCCACCTGCCCCTGCCCCACCCCCGCTCTGCCCCACCTGCCTACAGGGCCACCCACCGCCTCTACAGCCCACCGCAGCAGATCGCCCAGGCAGTCCTGCAGCACCATGGTGGCCACATCCTTCACCCACGACCCACAGCATCATCTGGGACATGAGGGTGGAGTCTTGTCCCTGCTGCCCAGCTGCTATGTGCTTGGCTGCGCTGCTCCACACGGGCCACGCTCAGGGGTGACTCTCCTCTGGTTCCCTCCTTGATTAGTTTATATCCATTGCTTCTTGTTCTGCCTTCAGTGCTTTGGAAAATAGCTTAACTCCCTCTTCTTTGTGGCAACCCCTGAGATATTGGAACACTGCTATCATATCAATCCCATAGTCCTTCTTTTCATTAAACTAGACATGCCCAATTCCTGTAATCATTCTTCATATATTTTAGCCTCAGTTCCTTAATCATCTTTGTTGCTCTTCTCTGCACTCTTTCTAGAGTCTCAACATCTTTTTTGTATCATGGAGACCAAAACTGGATGTAATATTCCAAGTGTGATCTTATCAGGGCATTATAAAGCATTAACACTTCCCATGATCTTGATTTTATCCCTCTGAATAGTAATTCAGAATTATTAGAATTACATTTTTGTTAGTTTTAATGAACTTCCCAGGCACAATAGGATTAGCAAAAGCATATGACACTTCACATAATCTTGATCCCTCTGTTAATGCAGCCTATGACTGCATTGGCTTTTTTTGGCAACTGCAGGACACTGCTGGCTCATATTTAATTATCCATTAGGATGCCAAGATCCCTCTATTGAACCAGATTCCACCAATTCTGTACCTGTGCATTTAGTTTTTCTTACCTAAATGTAGAATTTTACTTTTGTCACCACTGAATTTCATTTTGTTAGATAGGGCCCAGTGTTCTGTATTTTGAGTGTATCTTCTGCAGTGCTGACTATTCCTACTAACTTGGTGTGATCTGCAAATTTGATGAGTTCCCATTCCATCCCCTCGTCTAAATCATTGCTGATGATATTGAAGAGTATTAGGTCTAAGACAGAGATTTGGGGTACCGTGCTGCATATTTCCCTCCAGGTAGATGCAGTTCCATTAAGGATTATATATTGAGTGTGGTTGGTCAGCCAGTTTTGAATCCATCTAATGGTAATCCTGTCTAATCCACATTTTTCTATCCTATCAAGTAGTAAATTGTGGTCTACTTCATCAAATGCTTTACCTGTAGTAAATTATATTCACGGCATTTCTCTGGTCCACTAATTTTATCATAATCTCAAAGAATGCAATAAGATTTGTCTGATATGATATGTTTTTGACAAACCCACATTGCCTTCTGGTTATGACTTTATTTGTTTCTAGATGTTCACAGATTTGTTGCTTGATTATCTTTTCCAGAATCTTCTCAGGTATTGAGGTCAAGCTGATAGGTTTGTAGTTTCCTGAATCCATTTCTTCTTCCTTTTTTGAAGATGATAAATACATTAGACCTTTTCCAATCATCTAGTAGTTCCCCAGTGCACCAGGATCTTTTAATAATAATAATAATAATAATAATAATAATAATAATAATAATAATAATAACAACAACAACAACAACAACAACAGCAACAACAGCAACAACAAAATGTTGGAAGGGAGTTTGAGGGCTTCTAGTCCAACCCCTGCTCAGGCAGGAAACCCTATACCATTTCAGACAAATGGCTGTCCAGTCTCTTCTTTAAAACTTCCAGTATTGGAGCATTCACAACTTCTGGAGGCAGGTTGTTCACTTCTGGAGACAGGCTGTTCAGTGGTTCTGAGATTACAGCAGCCAATTCCTTCACAACCTTGGGATGTAAACCATCCTGGTGATTTGAACTCATCTAGAGCAGGGGTGTCAAACTGTCGGCCCATGGACCCGATGTGTCACTGGGAAACTGTGCCCATCCCATTGCCGGCAATGGGAAAAAGCTCCAATATGTTGCGCAACATCACATGATGTCGCGAGTTTGACATGTCTGATCTAGAGTGTATAGGTGTTCTCTTATCATTTTCTAGCATATTTTGACTGTTTTTTTCCTTTTGTATAAAGACAAATGCAAAAAATGAGTAAAGCAGTTCTGCTTTCTCCTTGCTATTCATCACCTTATTGCCATTTTTTCCCATTAATGGATTAATAATTTCCTTCACTTTTTTCTTGTTATTTACATGTTGAAAGAAGCTTTTTTGTTATTTTTTACTTTAACACAAACCTTAGTTCATTTTGAGCCTTAGCTTTCTTGACTTCATCTTTGCTATTGGCTATTTTTGGCTATTTTTTTGATATTCTTCCTTTGCTATGTGCTCCCCTTTCCCTTTTTATACTTCTTGTCTTTCAGTTTATCATCACTTTGTGGAGTCATGCTTGTTTCTTTTGAGATGTCTTATTTTTCTTCATCACTGGAACTGGAACACTTTTCAAATGTCCCAAATTTCTTTGCATGTTTTCCCCTTGAGGATTCTCATCCATAGAATCCTTCCTAAGCTGTCTCTAAGTTTATTGAAATCAGCTGTCTTAAAGTCTAAGACTCCAGTTTCACTTTGTTCTATAGTTCCATTTTCTACTTTTTGGGAGATAAAGTTGTCTGCTAGATTTGTCAGGAATCTGTTTGATTTTCCATTAAGTGCAGTGTTTGTCTTCAGCTGATGTCAGGGTAGTTAATTCCCCATTACTATTGTGATGTGCTTCCTACATGCCTTAACTAACTGTCTAGCAAAAAGTTCATCTATTTCTTCAGTTTGGATGGCCTGTGGTATACACCTATGACAATGTCATCCTTTTTAATTCTTATGCATTCAAGACGGTTTTCATTATTATTCTTCTATATTTCTATAGAGATGTAGTTATTTCTTATATATAGCGCAACTCCATCTACTTTTTTTATTAGGGATGTTTCTTTTAAACAATTTAAATCCCTTTAGCTTTATATTCCATTCAAGGGTTTCATCCCATCAAGTTTCTGTATGGTAACAATATCATATTTACCTGAATTTCTAGTTCTGTTTATTCTTCATACTTTGGGCATTGGTGTATAGGCATTTCAGTCCTTTTTGACTGACCCTGTGCTGTTTTCTATATAACCTGTTTTGCTCCCCTTCCTTGCCACCTATTTGATTAGTGCCCTTGGTATGGCACACACTATCAAAAGCTTGATTTTTCTTAACAGCAACCTTAATAATCTTAACCGCACAAATAACTGTGTTAAAAACACTAACAACCCTATGCAATTATTTTCCCTTTGGACAGCACATTTATGTATACTTTGATCCACTGGGATTTTGTTATCAGTATGCCTACATTATGCACATATTCTGAATCTTGAATTTCTTTAAAAATAATAAAATTATTGATAGTCAACCCCATCTCATGGATTTCCAATGGAATGTTTTCCTGTAATCCAATCCTTTCCTTAGGGAAAATGTTGTACTAATTTTTCATGCAGAAGTATTTTTTCTGGCTGGTAATTTTCTGTAATGATTAATAAATGTTGCAGCTATTACTTGGCAATCAATAATACATCATCAGTTTAGAGGTACTGTGCTAACAACCTATCATTTTTAATGCCCACTAAAATACACTTCAAAATGACTAATTTAATTCTTGTCAGTACAAAATGAACATTATAAAACATTTTAAAATACTTTTTCTATGTTTATCCATGAAAACCTTTTGCATTGTTAAAAATCTGGGAAATATTTCAATTTTAAATCTTAGTTTTTAATATATAAACAAGATTTCTTTTGATGTAATCAAAAGACTTGCATTTGCTTAAAAATAGGCAGATAAACTATGTTTTCTAAGTAGTGGCTGAGGAGAATTTCCCTTGCAACTACCTTTCTGACATGATTCATGTTCTTCTTTAAAAAGAACAATATAAAAATATATTTGATAATTCTAGTCTTAAATATATGTATTATAATAGCCTTAAAATCATACTCTTAAAAAATCACAATTCCTCTACTTGTATAATTCTATTTCACTAGGATAAAATGAGATAAAAGTCATATTAAACTTTTTTTCAGGGGACCAGATGGAAAACGACAAATAAAGAAATATAAGGGGAACTTCATCTATAATCCTGTAGCCACATTGAGTAAAACAGGCTAAATCTGTGAAAAATATCATAAAAAATCATTTTGGATATGCTCATGGAGACGGTTTTAATAATTTTTTTCATATAGTTGAAATAAATAGCAACATGGCCCTTTGAATAATTTCTTAGCCTATTATCTTATAAAAATAAACATTTATGCAGTAACATAAATTAACAATAAAGTTGTAACTTCACGAATAAATTTTTTTTGAGTCACCTCAGGGTGTTAAGAAAATTTTGCGATAAGAAGTAAAGTTTTTTTTTTAAAGTACCTTATTAATGGACCACATCAGCAGCCACCCCAACTAGAGAGAGAAAAAATAAAGCAGGAGAAAACATAAGATTGGGAGAAAGGGTATTCAAGTTCAAGTTCAGAAACTCTAGAAAAAAGAAGCAGCAGTGGTGAAATGGGCCTTGAAATACCTGAAGGAGGTGGGTGATAGCAGCTGAAGACAACTTAAAGAAAAATAAGAAGCATGTTAAGAGTACTAGCCATTATCCTCTGTTACAACATCACAACATGCAAGCAAGAATCAATCAGAACTGATCAGAAAGGGCCATGCCAGAGTGACCAAACCAAACAGTGATGAGTGAGAGTGGGTTAAAGAAAAGATCAAGCTTGAGCAGGCCAAGGTCAGATGCAATAAGTGATCAAAAGAGGCAAACCAGAACAGTCAGTGCCAAAGGACTATCACCACAAAGCTAAAGCCAGGAGAACCAGAGCTTCATGTAATAAAAGCAAGAACAGATTAATCCTCGACTTATAATAGTTCATTTAGTGACTGAAGTTACAATAGCACTGAAAAAGTGATTTATGACATTTTTCACACTAATGATTGTTGCAGCATCCCCATGGTCACATGATTTACTTTTACAAGCTTGACAACTGACTCACATTTAGGACGGTTGCATTATCCTGAAGTCATGCGATCCCTTTTGCAACCTTCTGACAAGCAAAGTCAATGGGGAAGCCAGACTCACTTAGCAACCGTGTTACTAATTTAAGAACTGCAGTGATTCACTTAACAAATATGGCAAGAAAAGTCATAAAATGGGGCAAAACTCACTTAACAAATTTCTCACTTAACAACATAAATTTTGGGTTCAATTGTGGTCATAAATTGAGGATTACCTGAACTAGAAGATGTGGCATTGGGGATGATATCAGACAATACACCAATCAATCTCAGCACTGCAGTAGTCATATCTAACTCAAACAGTAGGCAGTAGAGCTCAACTTGGCAATAAAGATAGCCAAGAGATGGTTGGTGTGTCTGGACTTGGGCTGGGATCACAATACATAGAATTAAGATAGAAGTTAAAATTGGAAGAGAATATTGAGGAGAGATTAAGAATGAAAATCTAAAAATATAAAAGAATTACAGAGAGAAAGTAGAAAATATTATGCTTCAATTAGGAAACGGAAGGGAAGAAATATCTCCATGTTAGTTTCCTTACCATTCATTGCATTCAAGATTTATTCATAGTTCCACATTGTTCCATTCTCCAATTAAAAGCTTTCAGAGGAGCTGGTGCAATTTTACTATGCAGACTGGTTCATACAATCAATACTATAAACAAATTTGGACCAGATGCTTCATTACCCAGAAGAGTTTCAATTATATTTGTGCATCTAGCTTGCAAGGCTTTATAGCAGTTTCGCTAATAATAATAATAATAATAATAATAATAATAATAATAATAATAATAATAATAATAATAATAATAATAATAGTAGTAGTAGTAATAGTAGTAGTAGTAATAATAATAATAATAATAATAATAATAATAATAATAATAATATAAAGTTGGAAGGGACCTTGGAGGTCATCTAATCCAACCCCCTGCTCAGGCAGGAAACCCTATACCGTTTCAGACAAATGGCTGTCCAGTCTCTTCTTAAAAATTTCCAGTGTTGGAGCATTCACCACTTCTGGAAGCAGGTTGTTCCACTGGTTAATTGTTCTAACTGTCAGGAAGGTTCTCCTTAATTCTAGGTTGCTTCTCTCTTTTGTTAGTTTCCACCCATTGCTTCTTGTCCTGCCTTCAGGCGCTTTGGAAAAATAGCTTGACTCCCTCCTCTTTTTTCTGGCAGCCCCTGAGATATTGGAACACTGCTATCATATCCCCCCCTCGCCCTTCTCTTCATTAAACTAGACTATACCCAATTCCAGAAACCATTCCTTATATGTTTTATCCTCCAGTCCCCTAATCATCTTTGTTACTCTTCTCTGTACTCTCTCTGGAGTCTCAACATCTTTTTTACATCGTGGTGACCAAAACTGGATGCAGTATTCGAAGTATGGCCTTACCACTTAAATATGAGCCAGCAGTGTGCTGCAGCTGCCAAAAAAGCCAATACAGTGCTAGGCTGCATTAACAGAGGGATAGAATCAAGATCACATGAAGTATTAGTACCACTTTACAATGCCTTGGTAAGGCCATACTTAGTTATGAAAGCCAAGAGAGACTTTGAGGAGCATATAGTGAAGAATATTAAAAATAATAACAAAACCTTTTTTAAGTACATCAGAAGCAGGAACCCAACCAGAAAATCAGTTGGGCCACTTGATAACAATGGTCAGAAGGGGATAATCAGAGAAGACAAGGAGATTGCTGAGAGGCTAAATGACTTCTTTGCCTCCGTTTTCACCGAGGAGGATAGAGAACATCTGCCTGCCACTGAATTAGTTTTCCCAGGGAGGGAAATAGAAGAATTAAACCTGATAGAGATAAACAAGGAAGATGTTCTTGCATGCCTTTCTAAACTAAACGTCAACAAATCGCAGGGTCCAGATGGCATCCACCCTAGAATTCTCAAGGAACTCAAGTGTGAAATTGCTGAACTTCTAGCTAAAATATACAATCTTTCTCTAAGATCAGGCACTGTACCGGAGGATTGGAGGGAAGCAAATATAACCCCGATCTTCAAGAAAGGATCCAGAGGTGATCCAGGAAACTATAGACCAGTCAGTCTAACCTCAGTTCCAGGCAAACTGATGGAAACCATTATTAAAGATAAAATTACAGGGCACATAGAAAAACAAGCATTGCTGAATGAAAATCAACATGGTTTCTGCAAAGGCAAATCATGTCTTACTAACTTGTTAGAATTCTTTGAGGGTGTAAATAAATACATAGATAAAGGGGCCCCAGTTGATATTGTATATCTTGACTTTCAAAAGGCTTTTGACAAAGTTCCTCACCAAAGGCTCCTAAAAAAGCTCTCCAGCCACGGAATTAGAGGACAGGTCTTGTCCTGGATTGGTAACTGGCTAAATTGTAGGAAGCAAAGGGTGGCAATAAATGGACAATTCTCCGGATGGAAAGAAGTGAGAAGTGGTGTACCCCAAGGTTCAGTTTTGGGACCTTTACGTTTTAATTTATTCATCAATGATCTGGATGTAGAAGTTAATAGTGAGGTAGCCAAGTTTGCTGATGACACTAAATTGTTCCGGGTTGTGAAAAGTGAAACTGATTGTCGGGAGCTCCAGAAGGATCTCTCGAAATTGTGTGAGTGGGCAACAAAGTGGCAAATGCATTTTAACCTAAACAAGTGCAAAGTTATGCACATCGGGGCAAAGAACCCCAATTATACTTACCAACTGATGGGGACCAAACTTTCTGAGACAACCCAAGAAAGGGATCTTGGGGTTTTGGTGGACAGCTCGATGAAGATGTCAACCCAATGCGCAGCAGCAGTAAAAAAAGCAAATTCCATGCTTGGCATGATTAGGAAGGGAATCGAAAATAAGTCAGCAAGTGTTGTATTGCCTCTGTACAAATCGATGGTGAGACCACACTTGGAGTACTGTGTACAGTTCTGGTCACCGCACCTCAAGAAGGATATAATGGAACTGGAAAAGGTGCAAAAAAGGGCAACAAGAATGATCAAGGAAATGGAGCGCCTCCCTTATGAAACCAGATTGCAACGCCTTGGTCTCTTCAGCCTTGAAAGACGGCGTTTAAGGGGTGACTTGATCGAAGTGTATAAAATCATGCATGGGATAGAAAATGTGGATAGAGAAAAATTCTTTTCTCTATCACACAATACCAGGACAAGGGGGCACTCCCTAAAGCTCATAGCTAAGAAAGTGAGGACAAATAAAGGGAAATATTTCTTCACCCAGAGGGTCGTTGATTTATGGAATTCACTTCCTGAAGGGGTCGTGACAGCTATCAGCCTTGACAGCTTCAAGGCAGGGCTAGATAGATTCATGGATGCAAAGTGTATCGATGGTTATTAAAACGGATGTCCATGTGCCGCCTCTATGTTGGTTGAGGCAGGCAGGATTCCCTTGGGTACCATTTGTTGGGAGTCAAGGGAAAGGGAGGGTTTTGCCTTCTCTTTATGCTCAAGATCCCCATATACAATTGGTGGGCCACTGTGTGACACAGAATGCTGGACTCGATGGGCTTTGGCCTGATTCAGCATGGCTCTTCTTATGTTTTTATGTTCTTATGTCCGTAATTTCCTGGATTCATTTTTTTCCTTTTTTGAAGATGGGAACTACATCAGCTCTTTTCCAGTCCTCTGGTAGTTTCCCAGTGCTCCAGGATCTTTGAAAAATATAATTCAGTGATTCTGAGATCACATCTGCCAGTTCCTTCAGAACATTGGTGTGTAATCCATCTGGTCCTGGTGATTTGAACTCATCTAGGCTGGACAGGTGCTCACTTACCATTTTGTTGCCTATCTTAACTTGTCTTTCTGTTCTGTTTTTTATGGCACTATTTTTGATAGGTTGGTCTGTTTTTTCCCTTTGTGTAAAGACTGATGCAAAAAATGAGTTAAATAATTCTGCTTTCTCCCTATTGCTTGTCACCTTCTTGCCACTTTCACCCACTAATGGACCAATCATTTCCTTCACTTTTTTCTTGTTTTTTACATGTTGAAAGAAGCTTTTTTTGTTATTTTTGACTTTGGTCGAAAGCCTTAGTTCATTTTGAGCCTTAGCTTTCCTCACTTCATCTTTGCAGGCTCGGGCTATTTGCTGATATTCTGACTTAGTTATGTGCCGCTCTTTCCACTTTCTATACTTGTCCTTTTTATGTTTCAATTTATCAGAGAGTTCTTTCTGCAGCCATGCTGGTTTCTTTTGAGAGCTGTTATTTTTCCTCTTTGTTGGTATTGTGCTAGACTGGGCTTTTATTATCTCACTTTTCAAAATTTCCCAAGCTTCTTGAGTTGTTTTCCCCTTGAGAATTCTCATCAATGGAATCCTTTCCAAGCCCTCTCTAAGTTTATTGAAATTAGCTCTCTTGAAGTCCAAAACTCTAGTTTGACTGTGTTCAATTGCTTATGCTTCCATAATGTTGAATTCCAATATTGCATAATCACTACCTTCTAGCACCTTCTATCATTTCATCATTTCAACACCTTCTATCATTTCATCTCTGTTAGTGAGAATTAGATCCAAAATGGCTAATCTCCTAGTTCGCTTCTCCACTTTTCGGGAGACAAAGTTGTCTGCTAGGTGTTTCAGGAATCTGTCTGATCTTCCACTTGGTGCAAAGTTTGTCTCCCAGTTGATGTCAGGGTACTTAAAGTCCCCCATTACTATAGTGATTTGCTTCCTACATACCTTAGTTAGCAAAAAGTTCATCTATTTCCTCTGTTTGGTTGGGTGGCCTATAGTATACACCTATGGCAATGTCATTTTTTCATCCTTTATTAACCCAAATGCATTAAGGACAGTTTTCATCATTGTTGTGCTCTATTTCTGTAGAGATGTAGTTATTTCTTTTATAGAGAGCAACTCTACCTCCTCTTTTATTTGGTCTGTTTCTTTTAAATAATTTAAATTCCTCTAGCTGTATATTCCACTTGTGGGTTTCATCCCACCATGTTTCCATAATGCCAACAATATCATATCTGCCTTCATTAACCTGAATTTCTAGTTCACCCTGTTTGCTGTTCATACTCTGTGCATTGGTGTATAGACATTTGAGTCCTTTATGACTGATCCTGTGTTTATTTTCTACATAACCTGTGTGGTGCCTGAGTACCCCTATTATCTTACCACCTATTTGGTTAGTGCACTTTGTGTGGCACTCGCTATTAAAAGCTTGATTTTGCTTGACAGCAAGGTTGATATTCTTGTCCACACACGCATCTATGTTACATGCACTGATAGCCCTATAATTTTTAGATTGCCGGGGACAGGAATGTTCTGTATCAATTAACTCACTGTCCCCGCTGTTTAGTTTAAATATTCCTCCAGAAAATCTGTGAATTTATAGCGAGTAACTCAGTCCCTTTCTTTGATGGATGCAAACCATCTCTTTTGTACATTTTTTCATTGGACTAGCTACTGACATCATGACTAATATATCCAAAGCCTTCCCCTTTACACCACTCCTTTAGCCACATATTGAATTGTGCTATATGCTGTCCTTTTCCATTTTGCTCCTTATACACTGGTAAAATCTCTGAAAAAGTAAGCCTACAGCCAATTCTGCTAAGTTCCTGCCCCAAGCTCTGGAAATCATTCTACTCAGAGAGTACATCTTTTTGGGACAGATCGTTAGTGCCAAGATGTACAATAACCTCCACATCACAGTCCCCAATATTTTCCCCAGTATTATAATATTGCTTTTTCCTCCAATTGTTTTCTGAACTATTATTTACTAATGTCTTTCTCCAGAACCTTTTTGAGATCCTGACATTGGGTCAGCTCTCTATCTATGTTACTTACAATAGAGCAAAATGCAACTAATGCCTGGCTCAGATAGAATGATTTGAAAAAAATATAGTTTTCAATAATTTTACATTCTTGGCAAGTACAAGGTCTGTATATTTTATACAAAGATTCTTTCTTTTTCTGCAAAAGAGTTAGAGTCTTAAATGAATGGTTTGAAAATCCTAGATAAGATTTTTGTAAAACAATTCTTGTGAGTGAAAATTTCAGGGTAATACAACATTTTTTTTAAAACAAGTTTGTCTTTTAGATTAATCTCTTTTAGGAAACGACCTTAATTTTCCATATCTATTCTCTTTCCTGAATGTGCCATAAAGCCAACAGAAAAGGATCAATTGTTCTGCTTGGGCCTGCAGTAGGCTACTTTATTGCATCTCTAACCATCAAGTTAAAACTGATGTCTCAGTCATTTATGATCAAGAACTTTAGGGCAAGGCATGTAGTTGCTTTGAAGCAATGGAAAAACTGTGAATTTACACTCCAAACTCTATTAACAATTTTTGTAAAATTGATGTTTTATGTAAACAGCCATTTGTATAAAATAATCCACAAATATTTTTCCCCCATTGGTTGAATTTTATGGATTTCAAGAATGAAAGAATGAGATTATAAAGATAGGCCAGAAATGAGCAACGATCAGAAAGAAGGAACCAATAACAAATTCAGAGGTTTAGAAGATTTGAGGGCAGTTGTGTTGTGTGGTACTAATGAGCCTATAAGTTATCATATATGAAAATACAAAATGAACCACAATTAACCTATTCCTGATTTTAAAGGAACTGGACCACAATCTGTGCAAGCTCACATCATCATTTGAGAAAGCAACAGCAGAAAAAGTCAGATGCCAAGAAGAAGTTGGCCAAACCAATAAGACTATAGAGCTAGCCAACAGACTTGTTAAAGGACTTCAGGCAAGTCAATATTTCATTCATTCTTGTGTGTGTATGCGTGCGCGCACATGCGCGCATGCATTGGAATCCACCTTGCTTAATCATGCTTATCTGTTTAGCTTCTAAAGACGTAGTAGTGTTCCTTTTGACAGTTTCCTAAGACTTTCTAAGCATTTTGAAATGGGTTAAATATAGTGATAGCATCCACTATATGTTGTTTTATGTGTTTTATTCACCTAAGGATAGCATTATTCTCCACACAGTCACTTAGGAACATATGTCTAAACCAATCTTCAAACTTCTGATGCATCTACAGGACAAAACCTTATTCGGTGCTAGTCTATTAATTTAATTAGCTTCGTTACTTTTAATGTTGTGGTTTGAAAACCTAGCAGTCATCAGCTATAATTATTTTGGAGGGGCTATTGGTTGTGCCATTTCAAAGTAACTTGCCATCAATGCTGGGAAATTCTGTTGTCCATTTGCAGTTTAAAAATATCCAAGACTAAATACAGTTCTTTAGAACCAAGCCTTACCCAATATTTGATGACTTTTACCTTACAGTCAATATCAGCAATCAGTGCAGTCTGAAATACAGAAGAGTAAATCAACTCTATGGCCTTAATTATATGTGCAGAATATTTCCATTTCACATGCATATCTCTATAGAAGAAGCCTTTTTTTATGCCAGAAGATATTTAATCATATTCACAATAACTGTTTTGCTATGTGAAAGTTGGGGTTAGATATACGTACATCACAGTAAAGCATATATAGGTGATTCCAAATTTTTGATTCATTTATAATTAACTATGTTTGCCTACTTGCCAAATCAGTTTTTCGGTTAGCTATAATACTTGGAAGTTCCTATCTCCGTTCTGCTTGCTACATTAAAAAGATAAGAAAAAACATCCAGGATTTGAAAGGAAAATTATATGTATTTTTCAATAGGCACCTCTGAATTAATTGGTAGTGGACGCTCTCCTAATGAAATAAAATATATTCATACTGTTCTGTACAATATGTAATGCATATGGGATAGTCTGAAGATTTTGCATTGCTTTTTTTTTAAATGTAGGTTGAATTCAAACTCTTACTTATTCACCAGATCTGTATATAGATCTGAACACTTTCTGACAGCGTAGTCAGACTCCGGGTAATAAACACCGAGGCTAAACAAGCATCAGTTCAGTACTATTCACACACAATATACTTAACCTTTGGAGTTGCATAAAAGCTATTAATTTTCTACTAAGAACCAAATGCATATCTAACCAAAATATTGATATGATATTTAGTGTTTCAATTACTTCTGTTGTAGAAAAGCAATGTTATATCAAATAGATGATTATTTAATACCCAATTTGTAGGTAACAGACCACATAGTGCATATTAAATAAATACAAATCCATTAAAAAATGAAGCTTTCTATTTTGTATATAATATGTATTCAGAATATGATGAAAATGGAAATGTGGTTTGTGGTTGGGCATGACAATTGGTCCATGTATTTCTCTGGAGTCCAGTCAGTGGTTATCATTTATTATATATTGATTCAGAATGAATGAATAATAATGCTGCATGCAATGATACAATACTAGTGAAAGATGGGTGTGTAATTGATATAACTTTTGTTTACAATTTTAAGAAAGTAATCTTTACAAAAGCTCTATGGTATTTTGTAAAAAAATAGTTAATATTGAAAATCATATAGCAAATTAAAACAAACTTAGTTAGAAAAGCCAATATGAGTTTAAATTAAAAATAACACTACATTTGTGATGATCTGTTAATTACAGATCATATCCTCTAGATAATGTATTTAAATGACAAAATTGTAAAATTTATCAATAGCATGTAGCCTGTGTTTGAAAAGTTCTAGCCAAATAAAAGCTAGTTTTATGTCTTTCATTAGGTCCTGCAATGTCTTAAGGTATCTTATGTGCTACTTTTTCTGAGCGTCCCCTTTTTATTTCAGCTGATAAAAACATTTATTACACAATAATGGGGTTTGTTTTCTCTGTAGAGTATTGTTCAGTAAGCAAAGAAAAAGAGAAATTAATTGAGAGCACCAACTCCTTTCCTTGGAGAATTTTTTTTTTTACTTAAACAGGAGATAGTTAACTTCTAACAAGCATCAAGACTGATGATTTTGTCTGTATAGAATTGACCTGGAAGCTCAACCATTCAGCCTAATAAATCAAGCAATTTATATTTAATCATTAACTAACTCCCGAGCTGAACAGCTGTTCAAAATTAGAAATGGGTCACCCCGGCCAGGATGATATTACAGGCAATCTATAATGCATTATAATAAAATTATAGTGATTTTTAACTGTCTGGAAATTTATTACACTGCATGTTCCAATTCTTAAACTCTTGTTAGCCAATGTCACTTGTGATTTATGATACTGGAATAGAACTGTAAAATTACTGAAGATTTTAATAGACAATAATTCTATGTTTAGTAAATCTTCAAATTTCAAAGCTAGTTTGAGAATGAGGTGGGGGGCACTTTATTGTTTATGTATTACCAGCCAATGACAACCAGGGGAGAGATGGATAAATCAAAAGTTCCTTACAAAATAATGAGTTTGTTGCTTGATTTGGTTCAGTTAGTGATTTAAAGAAGAAACTGTTGTATTCTGCGGAGAATAAGAATGCTTCAAAATTAAATAATATAAAATTTCAAAAAGTAATCTATTTGTTTTTTTAACTTTTGCTTATTCCTAGTACACAACAGTTCTACTTAATTAGATGCTGAATTTTAGCAATTTCTTCAGGAAAGCATTAAATAAGTAGTTACTATATCATTCAGTTAAACACTGTTATCAATTTCTGCATTCAAATTCCCAATCATTGCTGGTCTTGAAAATATCTTTGTCTTTTAGCCTATCTGTCTCACAGTACAAAAACAAAATTAAGAAATTGTGATCATGCTTTTTTTTTTTTACATTCCCCTCCTCCAAGAAACTTAAGGCATGCCTGTTGAAGAAGTTTAAGGCATGTGTGCTGTGCTCTTCACTGTAAAAGTAGGCTGAGAAGAATTAATTAGGAATGTGACTTTTCTGATCCATCATATGGACCACAACTTCAGATTAGTAACTTTAGGACAGATTAACTATTCTATCAAATATATTGTTACCAACGCAATGAAGTAATATTGAGCAGATAGATATAATTCAGATAAACTTTTATTGTTGTATCTTTTGTTGTTATACCATGTGATTATTTATAGCAAGACCTTTTCTCTCTAACGTTAACATTTATCACCATTGAAATGAAGAAATTCCTGCTTACTGTCTGCTGTTGTTCAGAAATCAGGCTTTCCCATCCTTAAAGTATCATAAATATCTAGTACAGTACTCATAGAAAGTAAAATGGTAGAATGATCAGCATTCTTCACCCGGAACTTGTCTCAGTAGAAGAAACAACTATCACCTAATTGGAGCCAATAGTCCATCTCATTTGGGGAAGCTACAAGCTGTTTTCTTGGGGGGGGGGTGAATGAGATATGCACCTCATTTGTATATTCCCACATAGAAGATGACCCCATCCTATTGTTTGTCTTTCAGTCTGAAAATATTCGTTGGAGCCACTCAATTAAATCCTTTGAAGAACAAGAAATAACTGCATGTGGTGACATTTTGTTGACAGCTGCTTTTGTTTCTTATATTGGTCCCTTTACTAAACTTTATCGTCAAGAGCTAGTAGAACATATGTGGCTTCCATTTCTGAAATTGCAAAAAGTAAGTCTTTCCAATTTTTCTGCTTCCATATCTTGCTGGCATGTTTTTTGATGAAAATATATACAAATAATACATGGATATATTACTGTCAGCTGTTTTATTTCTGATACTCTGATTCATGTTTTCTTGTGGCATTAGTAAACATTATGCAACAGATTGTGAAAAATTTGAGAAAGAAACAGCAAGATCTTTAAAGAAAAACAACAGATGGAAGAGCTTGTTAGTTAAACAACAGTTCAATCTGTGTGCAGAAAGCTCAGGAAGAAAAATTTCAAAACTTGAAATAGACCCCATTTTAACAAACTTACTCATAAATTAGGACTGAAACTTCCTATTATAGATTGCAGAATTCTGTGTCTTGTATCTAATTCTCACATTAAAATTCTTTACTGAAATCTTTGTGGTTCTTGCTTCCTTGATTATACAAGATTTGTCGTTATAGAAAAATATTTTTTTTAATTCAAGATTCCTATTCCAACAAGTACAGAGTTAGATCTGGTTGCCATGTTGACTGATGATGCAATGATAGCAACATGGAATAATGAAGGATTACCCAGTGATAAGATGTCAATAGAAAATGCTGCTATTCTAACAAACTGTGAACGCTGGCCACTTCTCATAGATCCTCAACTACAAGCAATTAAATGGATAAAGAATAAATATGGAACTGATCTTAAAATCATGACTCTAGGAGAGAAGGGGTAAGTACAGATTGTATAACAGCATGACATATTTCCCGCCCACCCAAAGTCATTTACCACATGTAAAATAAAGTATATGTTGGGTGGATGTTTCAGAGAGATTAATCTGAACTTATCAAATATGCCAATATTTTAATTATTTTCCAATGTGTTTGGTGTTATATTATACTGTTATACTGGATATCTAACTTGAGCATGGTTTTAGAGCAAGTTATTTGTTTTCTGTGTTGGAAGTAAAATCTGGTTCAGTTCTTATTCCAAGCCAGGAGAAAAACACAGGAGAAATGAATTGGAGGCAGGCTGCAGTTGGAAAGGAAGTCTCTGTTTACTTGGTAGCCAGAAACAACAGTGACAGCAGCATGTTTCTGGGGTGGCTGAAAAATTGGGGTTGAGAGTAGAGGGGGTGTTATACAATTTTTTGGGGGGCTTATGATTAAAATGTCTATAGAGTGGCCTGGCTTTATGAATGAATATAAAATATCCATTCATAAAGCCTAGCATCTTCAGGCTTCTGCTTGAGATTGTTTTCCTATAGCAGAAAGACGGGATGCTTTCTGCCTTTCTTAAGAAGATTTTTCTCCTCTTCTATTCTGCCTCTTTTAATATCAACAATTCAATAAGAATTTTCTAAATTTGCTATAGGGATTTTCTTCAACTAAACTTTGCAGTTGTTGAAAATGCTCCGGGTATGTTTCATATAAAAGTGTATGGTCTGATTGTTTTCAATGTTATATTCAGCTTGAGGAGCAAAATATAGAAAATTAAGCCAAAGAATTTGACTTCCTAACAAATTTGACAAGTGAGACCATGGGAAATGAAAGCATTGTGCAATTACTTCCACTTGTACTGATAATGGACATATAGAGTGGAAAAATTATCTATTATTGAGTAACAAATTGCTCAATTTATTTCATCTTGAATCACTCAAAATATCTGGTGGGAAGGAGATTAGCAATGCTTGATTTTTTGCTAGCGCTGTTTTTAGAAGTCCTATGGAGAGAATAAATAATCACATTCAATTAACGCTTTTCATAGATTGTCTTGGACAAATTCCTGTTTTATTATTTTATTAAAGATTTTTGAAAACTATGGAAAGAACATTGGCTTGTGGAGATGTTGTCCTGATTGAAAATTTGAATGAGAAAATAGACCCTGTGCTTGATCCTTTGCTTGGAAGAAACACCATTAAAAAGGGAAAGTAAGTACTTTTTGAAGAACAGGAAAGTACAGAAGTGGTAATTGTGATTGTCTTTTTTTTTGTTAAGTACTGTTTTAAGAACAATGTTATTTTTTCTCATACATTGTATTTTACAATCTAAGTTAAGATGTCATTATAAGATATTTATATTAAAGAAAGTATATGTTTAAATGAAAACATTGAAAAATATCTAGGTATAGTGCAGGAAGAGGAGGTGCTATGAAAAAAGTGAGAAATTAGGATTTATCTATAAGGCAGACCTGGACATTTTATGGCCCCAAACCATAGGGCTGTCTCTGACTGGTCCATGTGAGGTCAATTGGAAATTAGAAAACAAATGTAAATAAGTGTATACCATACATGGAATACTAGGGTATTGCTCTTTTTTTAAGGTGACTGCTATTTTTTCAATTTACATATGTGCACATGTGCCTATGAACCTTCACAGTAATGTGTTAGAAAATAGGTGCTGACCTAGCTGTTAGCCCTCTAAGACCGTTACTTACGGTTAGGACCGTTAGCCCTCTAAGACCGTTAATTACGGTCCCGTAAGTAACCAGGTTACTTACAGGACTGTCTGCTGCCCCATGAAACCCAGCGACCGGTTAGGGCCCACAGAGTTGGCCTTCTCCAGGTCCCGTCAGCCAGACAGTGTCGCCTGGCGGGGCCTAGGGGAAGAGCCTTCTCTGTTGCGGCCCCGGCCCTCTGGAATCAACTCCCCCCGGAGATCCGTATTGCCCCCACCCTCTCTGCCTTTCGCAAATTACTTAAGACTCATCTTTGCTGACAGGCCTGGGGCAGTTAACACCTGGCCCCAGCCAGTGTATGTATGTTTGTATGTTTGTTTGGATGATTGGTCTTTTAATTGACGGGTTTTACAAATGTTTTATATATTAGATTTCTACATGTAGTATTTATGTTGTGAGCCGCCCTGAGTTCTTGAAATAGGGCGGCATAGAAATCTAAGTAATAAATAAATAAATAAATAAATAAATAAAAATAAATGCCAGCTCACATTAAAAAAAGAAAGATTGAAACAGAATGTAGAGTTTTTTGAGACATGGGTTTAATAAGTTTTTATTTACTGAAGTCAGAGGTAAAGTTATGTATTTAGTTTATGGATTGCCATGTAAGGATTACAATTTGAATTGCCACCATGCGATTAAACATGCAGGGAAATAATACAGAGTGGGCATGGACATCTGATGCTTGCTAGCTAAGTTGCAAAACCAACAAGTACTTTTTAACCAAGTTTTGTGCGTCCAGAGATGGAGCAGTCAAGACCAGTCATGTGATATCTTGCAAAATTGCAAAAAACAATAAGCCATTTTCTGATGGAGAGTTTATCAAAGAGAGTTTGGTGGACTCTGAAGTGCTAATATGCCTTGAGAAAAAAAGTGGCATTTGAGACAAATCATAACGAGAAAGATTGAGGTCATCACAGGAAATCTGGGACTTCAGCTGCAAAACAAGCAGACAATTTTTACTCTTTCTCCTTGGCTTTGGATGAGAACTGCAATGTTTGTGACACAGCTAGTTACTCATCTTTGTGGGATGATGAAGAACTTTAAGATTATGGAGGAATCTTAAATGCCATCAATGAAAAGGATGATAACAGGAAGTGATTTGTTCACAGAAGTAAATGCATTCTTGGACAAGCTGGGATTGAAATGGGACAAACTGACAGTGTTTACTACGGATGATGGTCCAAATCTGATGAGGAAAAATGCCAGACTTTTGAAGCGGATGTAGAATACAATGACTGAAATAAACCCTGAACAGAAATTGTTATTTTCATATTGTATTATACATTAAGAGATGTTGTGTAAAATTAACCTTGTTACTGTTGTTGCAACTAAAATGGTTAACTTTATCAGGGCAAGAACATAGAATCAGAGACAGTTTTTTGTACTTAGGAGCATGAGACTGGCTCAGTCTTGGCAAAATGCTTAAAAGATTACAGGATATGAGAGTAGAGATTCAAAAGTTCTGTGAGAAGAAAGGGAAGAAATGGAATGATATATCAAAACTCTTAGATGCAAACCGGAAAGCAGATTTTGGATTTCTTATTGATGGTACTGCACTAATGAAGGAACTAAATACCAAACTGCAATGCAAGGAATATTATTTTTTTTGTACATGAAATGTACAGCTTGGTGAAGGCTTCCATGAGAAAGTTGTAGTTTCTTTCAAATCAAATGAAGGACAGCATTCCATTTACCAATGCTAAAGGAAGCCATACCATCAGCTGACCACTTCTGCAAGTTCTTATCCATGTTAGATGCGTTGCATGGTAAGTTTTCAAGGCAATTTCAAGACTTCAAAACAATTGAGAATGAAATGCACATGATTTTTTTTCTCCCTTTACCTGCAGTATGGATAATACTCCCATTGATGTTCAGCTAGAACTCATTGACCTGCAGTCTGATACACTATTGGCAAGAATACTTTAAGTTAGTATCACTGCTGGATTTTTACTCTCCTCTAGAGATGAGAACTGAGCATGCTTTGTGTGTGAAAATCAGTTACTTTTCAATCCACTTACATATGTGAACAAACATTCTCAGCGGTAAAGTTCAACAAAGTCAGTTTCAGATCCTCTCTTACTGATGATCACCTATTAACTGTCCTTTGTATATTCAACTCAGACATTCAACCAAACTTGTTCAAGCCCAAGGCAGACTGGATTTTTCTCAATGAATAAAAAAAAAAGAACTGAAAAACATGCATACATGCACAAAAGCACTTACTGCTTTTTGCATGGTTAATTAATTGCTGATCTTTAACATATTGCAAAACATACACATTTTCAATAATGTTTTTCTGAAAGTTAAAAGTATATTAAACTAAAATGAAATAGTGATATAATGATTGGTATTTTTTACTATTTTTTTACTGCTGTATTTGATGTACTCCACATTTTCATAGCCTTATCAAATATGCATTCTTATGAGTAGCCACTAATCAAAGCAATATAATTTACTGGTTAACTTACCAAGGATAAAGAATTCTTATAGCATCTTCAGATGCTGAAACATGGAGTTCTTTGCCCATAAGACATAATCAATGTCATTGAGATATCACCCACACCATCATTTAGTACGGTACTATTGCTGTTATCAACTTCAAATAATAAATTATAGTGCAATACTACTATATTGCATAATCCTAGGATGTGTTTATTACATGAATTATGCTTATGGCCAATGTTAAATTAAGGTTTTCTAAGTGTATTGACTGCACCTTGATAACTTAACGGTACAGTAGCGAGTATAACTTTTAGAGATGTGTATTATGATACAGTTTAGTTAAGCAATTTATTACTATTCCAAAGAGCTCAAAACTTTCTTCAATATATCTCGCTGAGGTCATTAAGACTCATGAGTAGTGAGGTAAACTTAGTAAACTTAATAACTGAGCAGGATTTTTTGTTGTACTCATTCATCTCTGACTCTTCAGTTGGGAAAATAAACCCTTTTCCAAGAAAATAGGTAAAAATTGCAGTTTCAAACAACATAGCGTATAAGCATGCGAAGCATATGTATGTCCATTAAGTTGCATATTCAAAGATTGTGTGACATTAAAGCTACCAGATTTATTATATGTACTTTTCTGAAGTAGGATTAATTCTTTAAGGTTTATGTATTATATTCCCAGTTTGGCTGTGATAGATAGATGCATGCCTATATTTTATACAGGTATAGAAAGTGTTAAATTGTCACACCGAAAAGGTATTAAATTGTTCAAAATACATCTGAGAATTTGTATGAAAAACTCAAACATATACAGAGTAAATATAATTATATTTATAGTGCAATCCAAGCCCATGATGTACAAGAAATATAATTTATTGTCATTTCGTGCAAAGCTTAAGTGTAGATAAGATAATAATTATTTAGTGGAGCACTAGTTGACAGTAAATGATTAATGTTGCAAATAGAAATAGTATCTGTAGGTTTGTCTTTTGCAATCTGGCACAAAAAAGCTATATTTCAATAATCTGAAGCAAGTATCACAATAAATACAAACATATCTTAAATGCTGTTTTGCTGCAACAAAGCTCATTCTGTCTGTGGAACCAAACAATCTTCAATGGTTCTATACGGAAACTCCTTTCATCTGTTCTTTTCAATCTAGTCCATGACTAGTTCACCAGTTTTTGTATTGACCCTAAGTTCTATGGCTACAGAGAGCAAAAACATGTAAACCATACTTACAGCATTTTCAGCAGGTTGTACTTTTTGTTTATTTCAGTAATTTTGTTAGTATTTCTTCTACTCACACTCACACTCTCCAATCCCCTTGTAATAAAGAAAGATGCTTATGATAGATTTGATGCAGATCAACAGTTTAAAGTTCATTAATAATTGGAATGTTGCAGAGTATGAAGTAATGAATACTAATTACTCTTTTCATGTCTGACAGCACCCTATGGACCAATACATCAGCTCAGACTTTAATTTGGTTCTAGTAATGGTTTTATCAATAGTACATTAATCCTACGTTTGAAAAGATATACAGATGAACCTGACCTACTACAGCTACTGCTGTCATAAAAGGGCCACATACTGACAACAACTAAGTAATTACAAATAATTAGATCTACTGAGCTTCAGACAATCCTAATTTTAAATAAAATATATCTTGTGATATCAATCGACAGAAAGTATTACTGGAAAGATTTATCAGCGAATGCACCTTCCAAAGCAAATTTACTGGCTTTTCTTATTAGCAAACCTCATGATCTGTGAAGCAACTTCTTAAAATTATATCCTGCCTTTAGTTTTTGGAAGTTGTTGTCAACATAAAAAATTATGAAGGAAGATCCTGAAAATTACAATGTTTTCAGCATCCAGATTGGCATTAGTACTAATTAAAGTCTGAAAATATGGAAGCCTCTCCAAGCACCTTAACTCAAAGGTGAAGAACTATTATGTTTATGTATGGATAATATGCATCCTTCAGCATATTGGTTTTGTGACCAGGTTGCTACTGTTGTGCTGTTGTGGTTGTGGGGAGGAGAAGCTCAAATGTGACTTTGGAATGCAGTTGTACTTTTATGAGGGCAGATGAACAGCTTTGAATGCCAGCCAGGACTATTGAGGGAGGGTGGGGTCTAGCATACAGTATAAATCTTGGGATTTAAAGCCTGGAGGAGAGTTGCACTACCTCAGCTTTTGGAGTTCATGCTCCAATACGAACTGTAAAAGGAATGAGAAAGAGGAAAAGATTGCTACATTTGAGTCTGTACACTTTGAAGTATCAAGGCATAAAATGCCTTTGAAACAACTGTTCAGAAAGTTGGAGGCTGGAGAGAGATAGCATGAGCTTCTGTAGTTGCCACTTTCTTGTTCCAGAGGGAGAAGAGGATAAAAATGTCAGCTGGAGCCTTTCCTCCAGAAAATAAGTAAAAATCCAGATAGATATGCATCACCCCAAAATTAAGGCAGATGGGGACAGAGAGAACAAGATCAATCAATCTTGATTGCTTGTTTGATCAATCAAGTCAATTATTTTGGATCAGTTGTTTGATCAAAACAAATCAATTCTTTGATTAATCAAACACAATCAAGCTCAATCAAGAGGGAACAAAATCAATCAAGGAGAGAAGCAACCTAAATTTAAGGAGAAACTTCCTAATGGTGAGAACAATTAATCAGTGGAACAGCTTTGCCTTCAGAAGTTGTGGGTGCTTCATCACTGGAGACTTTTAAGAAGAGACTGGACAACCATTTGTCTGAAATGGTACAAGATCTCTTTTTTGAGCAAGAGGTTGGGCTAGAAAATTCCAAGGTCCCTTCCAGCTCTATTCTGTATTGTATATTGAGATGTCTGCAAACTCCAGACTAGGAAAGACTAGACACAAAACCCAGTTAGATGCATCACACAAAATCTATGTAGAAGGAAGGTCTGAAAAAGCAGGATGAAAGCTTTAAGCAAGCCCAAAGTGACTCAGTCAATTCCCTCCCTGTCTCTCTTTCGTAGTGAAACGTGAGAGGGATGGAGGAAGAGAAAGGGGGAAATTGGTAACTAAGCAACAGAGCTGGTGATTGCCAGCAAATAGCCCTGGGAGATAGGTAGACAAAGTTAGACTAAGAAAGTTTGGACAATGCTATAAATAGTGGGGTTTTTTTCACTATTCCTCTAAATCGGCTTATATGTAATCAAAGAAATAAAGGAGGCTCTATTGTCTCTGTGAAGCAATTGTCATCCTTAAATACACTATTATAACTCTAAAAGAATCTCAGTCATGCTGTGGCAACACTAAATTGCCAGATAGAAAAATGCATTCTCACTCTCAAGACTGCTTTATCTTTGTATTTGCTGAAGCTTTACTGACAAATACTTAGCAGTCTTTTTTAACTATCGTGTAAGTCCGCCAGATCTCAGGTATGTTGTCATATGATGGAGCCAACCAGAATACATTATATTATGATTTATATCAAATATAGAGCCAGTTCTGCTCATCTCTTCACAACATGTCTATAAACTATAAAGTGCCCAATCCACTTTTAGGAACATTAAGCTAATTTTATTTGCAGTATATACAAATAATTCTTGCTTGAATGTTAAAAGTAAGTTTCAACCTTCTACCTATGCTTTGGTGAAACAAATCATTACATGCAGTGATCAGGAGAACTCTTCAAACCAAATTGGTGTGCAGATTGCCATACCAAAGGGCATGAAACATGCCTTATATGCCAAATAAACAATAATGAAAACTGTTTATTCTGTTAAATGTCATTAAATACCAGGTTTTTTCCTAGCTGAGATAGCTTTTTCTTTGGGGTCATTTCATGCAACAGCAAGACAATGCAGTTGCTCTACATAAAATGTTACGATTTACCTTGAACCTGGTGCAAATGTGTTCATCTTTTAGTTTAACATTTTGCTTTTAACTTCATTGGTTTAATAAACTTATAAAGTTTGTCTGCTGTGATCGCAAGTAACAGATTTACACCTGATCCATTACAATTCACTCTCTTCATTAGCAAAGGACGTATAGTTGATGAAGTTTGTTTAGTATGTTTTCTGTTTTTTCATATCTCAGTAAATCTTTGGATTCTCGTAAGTATTCTCTGATAATCTTTTGTAAGTGGAGAAACTCAGTTCATTAGGATACAATGATTTCTGAGAGCAAATAATTGTTTACATTAATTATTTACTCTTTCTATTCATGTATGCGTTAAAGAGTCATATAAGAGCAAAGACCAAGAAATCTTATTTGTTCATACAATTTAGCTTTGCATTTTTCTTTCTGCAGATGAATATTCCTGTGTTTAAAATATTTGATACAAGGTTATAATGAAAATATACAGGGCTTTTTTTGTCATAGAACCTCCAGAACGGAGTTCCGGCACCTTTTTTGGATGGAACCTTGTAGGGTAGGCAAGGCGGGTTGTATGACGTGTGTGAATTCCGGCACCTTTTTTTTTTTTTTTAGAAAAAAAGCACTGGAAATATATATGGTATAAGTAGATATAGTTGAAGAGAGATATTCCTCCATTGTGTTACAAAGATCCTAGAGTAGCCAATATAAATTTCACTATGTGAAGGTGAAGGAACTGCTCTATCACACTTCTCTAAGGATTCCGTTCACATCAGTTGTGTTGAATATTGGGGGGGAAAAATCCATGATTATCATATCTTGAATTCCAGAGTTAACCTCTACATAAATGTCTTTTATTGAATTGGATGAATTAATTCTGTCATCCTTTTCCCCTCTACTTCTTTGGCTGCTATCGTAGCTGAACCATAAGAGAGCAATAGCACAAACATTTATTTTCCCCAAATCTGCAATTAAATAAAAACCCCAACATAGCTATAGTGATAAAACTCACTGAATCATTGTGCATGCTTGCCTTTCATAGCTGATAACCACAAAAACTGGTAATAATTTATTACTTCTGAGGGTTGAGCACATATAAAATGTAATTTTAGTACAAGACTCCAGATCTCATTTTAAAATGAGCCATTTTAGCATCGCAATAGCATGAAATTGTTCCCCAGGTAAGTTTCTCTGTAAATAAAGGAAAACAGTGAGTTACAAAATTGCCCTCTTTGTTCTACTGCCAATTTCTGAAATCAGTCTTCCATTTTCCCTTGCAGCAGAGCGCTTATTGAAGTTCAGCATATGTTCGGTGAATAGACATTTTATGACATATTCAAACTGTACAGCAAATTTTAAATTATTATGAAAAAAAATCTGACTATAGAAAGAGAAAAATGTTTCAATATATAGTTTGGTACCCAGATCTTAGGATTGGCTTTAGCACATTACTTTATATTTATGAAACCACTTTTCTTAGGTTCTGTCTGTTTAGATGGGCATGCTCTGAGGTGCCAAAGATTAAACAGTGCCATCTAGTGTGATACTGCAGTTATGCCTTCTTTATAGCGGCTCCCACCTACTAGATTACCATCCTTAACAGACATGCTTGGTCTCAACTATGTTGTTTTTTGATTCTGTCCTTCAAAAAAGATATAAAAACCTAGCTTTTTAAACAGGCTGAAAACTAGGATGATTGGTGAATGACAGGTGGCTAGAATTTTATTTGTATTTTCCCCCAATGCATTATATTTGTGTATTTGTTTTCCCTTCTCCCACACTTTAAATAAGCCATGTACTTTTAAAACTGGTATAACATACACCTTTTTAAACAGGGAATGCATATATCCCCATGTGAATTTAATATTTCTTAACTTGTATGTTTTTTTTTTAAAAAAAAACAAACAAACACAAATCTTATGAAAAGCTACATGTTGAAAACTAAAGCACGGCGTCAGCTTTATTTATAAATAATGTGAGTCATGCTTAGCCTCCTTTGACATGCTTTCTGCATTTTTTGAGGACTCAACATTGTAATGATTTTCATTTTAATCAATCTCAGGTATATCAAAATTGAGGACAGAGAATGTGAATTCAACAAAAATTTCCGTCTCATTCTTCACACTAAACTGGCCAACCCCCACTATAAACCAGAGCTGCAGGCTCAGACCACTTTAATTAATTTTACAGTCACAAAGGATGGATTGGAAGACCAGTTGTTGGCTGAGGCTGTGAGAATTGAACAACCACAGCTTGAGACAGTCAAGGTGAGCCCACATGATGCTATGGTATCACAAAGTCAATTAGATTTAAGTTACTTATATATTAAATTTTTCATAAGATGGTAATCACCATGTAAGCCATGCAACCATATAATGTAAAAGATACAAACTCAAATTAGTGATAAAATAGATGTTAAAATAATATAGCAATTAAAGAGCTGGCAGAAGAGTGGAAGCAAATCCTTAGGGAATGAATTCCATTGCTGTTTTTCCCTATTGACATAGCCTGTTAGAAGCTGGATGGGAAGGTCACAAATGGTGATCACATGAACCTGAAACACTGCAACTGTGGTAAATATATGCCCATTACAAACTACTCAAATGTTGATAATGTAACTGCAGAATGCTGCAATAGTCATAGGGTCAAGGACTTGGTCATAAGTTACTTTTTTCAGCCCTATCATAATTTTGAACATTTGTTATACAAAAGATTGTAGGCTGAGAATTACCTATTCTTCTTGAATGCAGCCTTTATGTATGACACTGGTATACTCATCATACATCATCAAACATCACTGATGCTGCTCATTTATCATATTCTAGGCAAGGTAGGCTGCTCTGTTACTGTTGAATTTCAATTCCTGTCAGTTCTTGCATATAGAGACATCATCATGATTGTCATCATCATCATCGACAATAACAACAGCAAATCTTTATTTAGTCATAGACCACCATTAGAATACAGAAATTGCAGTTAATTAGAATAAAATACAAAATAAAAGAAATGTGTGTATAAATTTAACTAAATGTAACTAAAATATCTAAGAGAGGTTAGAATCAATCCTAAGGCATAAAGTGTAGATTACTGAGCAGCACTTGGCTATGGACAGAGAGATGGAGTCAGATTGTTCTGATAATAGACCAGTGGAAAGTGCTAATAATAACATAGAGGGGACAATAGGGCATAATGTGTTCAAAACAATTATTCTGCAACTGCATAGACATAGTCTTTCTTTGAATGGGATTTTTTGTATCTTCCTTCAGTAACAGCTGTTGGAAGGGTATTGAGTCTGGCTAAAGAAAGTGCCCTTCTAAATTCTGGGATTGTTATGTGACTGAGATATCTGACTGGTTGGAATGGGTGTGTAGAATGGCTCAAGAAGGTGTTTCTGGGTACAGCTGAGAAGTCAGCTTGAGCCCTAAATCAATAGTCCATTGTCTAAGATCAGTTAGAACATATTTGTAGCCCATTGAATTGATAGTTGGCCATGAAGAATCATAGAGTTGTAATTTGGCTTGTATTGCCTGGCTCCAAGAGCACTGGAGGAGTTATTAGAGGAGTCAAACTGACTGGAAAGAAGAAAATTTTAAACAAATATAGATAATAACTAAGAATTATGTAGCTTCAGCCTGAATATCTGAAGGCCTCAATTACTCTTCCCATGAATAATCCCTATTTTCCAAACTTTTCATTATGTTTCCTAGTCTCTTCTGACAAAGCAACAGAATGATTTCAAAATTGAACTGAAAATCTTAGAAGATAATCTACTTTTTCACCTTTCTGCTTGTAAAGGCAGCTTCTTAGGAGATACTGAACTTGTGGAGAAACTTGAAACTACAAAATCAATGGCGGCAGAGATAGAACTCAAGGTACTGCGGCTTTAGGGTTTGTTAACTGCAAGTACATTTTTTTATCAGAGGAAAAATCCAGATTTACTATGTGGATCTCCTTCCTTCCTATGACATAAATGTTAGCAGTTTGATCTTCCCAATATAGTAAATAAATTCTGGCTTCTTGGAATACCATGGGCTCACTATGATGGCTAATGACAAAGCATATTTCCATTTTTAAATGCTCAGTGCTTGCAATCATGATATTAAAACCACTTGGCCAGTGACATTTAAAAGTTGATTAAGGGAGAAGGGTGGAATCACAACATTATAGAAGTATTTTAGGGATCAGTTTATGATCCTAGAAATCTGCATCAGTTCTATACATATGAAATAATTATTCACATAATTTATTCAAAATTATTAGAAACTTGACTTTAGAAAAAGATATAGACATGCCATATTTTATATTATATTCAATTATATTAATTACTTATAATGAATGAAATACAATGAGATTTATTAATGAGATTAATAAATGGAAAATGGAAAAAAATAAATTTTCAGAAGTTAAAAATTGTATTTTCCAGAGGTTTTTTTAATAGTTTTACCTAATGATGCCAATTTTAATTTCCTTAGGTTATCAGTAAAATAGGTAGAGATATTATAGATAAGTACAATAATTCTATAAAAGTAAAATCACGTTATTCAGATAGCAACAGCTATAGCACTTAGATTTAGAGCAATCTCTGGGTGGCTTACAACAACGGTCCCCAACCTTTCCAGTTTGGAGGCCTGGCCCGGCCTGGCATATCTGAATAGCAGGCATGATGGAGCTTCACACACAAGTGGAAGGTGCTTGTGTTTGTGCTCAGCTACACTTGCACAAGCGGTAGGTACTTGCACTTGTGGGAAAAACCCCACTCACAGAAGTGGAGAGCATTTAAGTGGAGGGCGGTTGTGCTTGCGAGCAGAGGACATTCAATGAAGTTCCATTTGCGCAAATGGAGCTTTGCACTCAGAGGAGCTTTGCGTACATGCACAAGCTTGCCTGCTGCTCCACAAGTGGAGCTTCATGCACACTCACTCATTTCTCCTGTGGCCTGGTTTCAACAGGCTGTGTCAGGTAGTGGGCCGCAGCCCAGGGGTTGAGGACCCCTGGTTTACAATGTCAACATATTGACCCCTACAATCTGGCTCCTCATTTTACTAACCTTGGAAGGATGGAAAGCTGAGTGAATCTTGAACCCCATCAGGATCAAACTCCAAGCTGTGGGCAGCATTTGCCTGTAACTCTGCATTCGAACCACTGCGCCAACCAGGGTATATTATATTAATTATATTATAATACTTTTGAATGGTGGTGCTGGAGGTGACTATTATGCATCCCATGGACTGCAAAAATAACAAAGAGTCCAAGTCAGAACACCTGGACACTATAAAAGATGACACCGGGATGACCAATACAATACAATTTAATTTAATATTATAACATGCACTATTATTGTATGTTGTGAGCCGCTCCGAGTCTGCGGAGAGGAGTGGCATACAAATCCGAAAAATAAATAAAAAATTAATAAATTATCACCATCAATATTTACAGATTTATGAAAAATGAAAAAACCATGAATTTAACTTCTATCGTTATTTCAGAAACTGAACTGTATAGTCCTGCAAGTGCTTATTTACAGTTTTCATCTAATCATTCTTATCTTCCACATCTGAAATAGCTATGCAGCTTCTTATAGGCTAGATGTTACCATTTTTGACTTTTGTATCATTCATAAGTAATATTATTAAAACAATCTATCAACAGTCCTGGACAGTGATATGGATTCATTATAGATGCTAGTATTTTAGTTCCCATTTTAAAGCATCTTTAAAAAAGTGATAAAGTTTTAGCAACTCAATAGTTAACCAGTGTAAACTATATGCTAGTACATCTCTACAGTTCTCATTCTTAACTCAAAGGGGATTTTGCCTAAATAATTCTGTGTAAGATTGCAGCTTAAATATTGCTGTGAATTTGCTCTAATTATGTTACCTCCTTTGTTGTTATCTCACAGGCTGCAGAAGCCAGAGAAAATGAAGTTAATATTAATGAAGCCAGAGAGCATTATAGACCAACAGCTGCAAGAGCTTCTCTTCTTTATTTTGTCATTCAGGATCTAAGCAAAATCAATCCCATCTATCAGTTTTCACTGAAGGTACCTTAACTTTTTCTTGCTTTGTTTCTGAAACTAAAAATAAATGCAAAGCTGAGTACCAGCAATTGTATCCCCAGAAAGTAGGAAAGTGATAAGATAATTTTTAAATAACTTAAACTCATTTATTATGCCCTCCTGTTATTATAGTTAAATCATAGTAGTTTATATTATATTGAAAACGTGCAGACAATTTCTAGCTAGAGAATTGTGAAATGGAAAAATATGATTGTATAGCACAACAAATGCAATATCTTCTCAGAATATACTGCTGTTTTTCGGTGTCAGTGGCAGAATATTAATGAAATATTAAACAGAATAGTAGCAACCTGGAACAGCAGAGAATCGCAACAGAATATTAGAATTATTCAGAGCAGCTGCAAGCAACACTGTCCACAACCTTCTTGTTTTATGTTCCAGGCTTCAGCCCATTATAGTGTCTTCTAATACTTCGTCCATGCCATCTTTTCCCCACTTATTCCCTTTTTTTTGTTTGTTTGTTTGAGGAGAAAAACAGTCAACATTTGAGGACTTGATTATTTCACATTAGACTTGATTATTTTCCCTCCCTTCATCCAAGTTTTGTAAATGGGTTTTAAGTAAATTAAAAATAATCTGGTAATTTATGAACATCATGATATAGGTCCTCTCAGTTCTTCAAATACAGTAGTATTTTAAGGCATTTGCCTCTGAATGAATCTTTCTTCCTTATACATAATTCAAGAATCAATTGATTTTTTTTCTCCCTGCTAAAGGAAAATATGTTTTGATTTATTATTCTTTTATCCTTCATTCTTGTTTAAGCTAAACCTCTGTCTTGCAATGTGTGTGTGTATTTGTGTGTTTGTGTGTTTGTATTTGTGATATGTCTCTGTCTTTCTCTGTATGTTTGTGTCTATCTATCTATAATATATCTATCACAACCCCATTTTTTTCTAACACAAATTAGTTACCCACAGGGCTTTTTTTCTCATAGAATGCCCAGAACAGAGTTCTGGCATCTTTTCTGTATTGAACCTTGTAGGGTAGGCAAGGCGGATTGTATGACATGTGTGAGTTCCGGCATCTTTTGTTTTTTACAAAAAAAAGCACTGGTTACCCACTAATGTAAAACTCTTTCCAGCATATTGCCTCCAAGTGCATCCATTTCTAAAATCTTGTAGCTCAACCAGAGTCTGAGAAATGCATTTATAACCAAAATCTGAGAAAAAGCTATAAATGGTGCTTCTCTTTCTCAATTCAAGACTTTTCTGGCACCAGAAAAATCAAATCAAGTTTCTTCCATTCCTGGCAACAGAAATGTAATAATAGCAAATTAAAGAATCAAATTCTTTTACATGTCTGAAGCTCCAATTCCTTCTTCCTAATAATTGAATCATTCAGATTCATAAAATACTTCAAGTTAAATACATGTATTTTCCCAGAACAATATTAAGTGAGTGTTATTAAACCTACCATTTTATAACAAAATCCTCCCATATCATATCTAGACATCACATTGCCTTTTATATACTCCCTGTTTCTTGGTCAACTAAAAAAGCTAGATGACATTCTGGAACTTGGAAAACATATTTCTAAGGAGTTTTTTTTAATTTCATTCACAAAAAGAGGTATTACTATAATTACTATTGTTACTATAATATCGTTAAATTGTGTAATAATATCCCTAATGTTTATGCCTATGATAACAGTATTAGTAAGTTGCCACATTCCCTACCAAAAGAAATTTTGAGAGCATGTTTTCTTGTTTTGTTTTGTTAGGCTTTCAAGAATGTATTTCATAAAGCTATTGATCGAGCGGAGGCATCAGATGACATCCAGGAACGTATCTCTAACTTGACAGAAGCCATAACATATTTCACCTTCATTTATATTAGTCAGGGACTTTTTGAGAGGGACAAACTCATTTTTCTTGGCCAGGCAATATTTCAGGTTACAAAAGTTTACTTGTTCTTATTATTAGCATTGGCATTTTAAAGTTGAGGATGCATTTATTGATGTAAATCAGCATTTTGCAAATGTTATTATACGAGTTGAGGTTAATAATAAATATAATGTTGCAGGATAGATTTGGCAATCAAATAATTAATTGCTATTTGGTTAAATATATAAAATGGAGCACCATGAACTTGGAACAAAACAGTTGCACTCAGAACATGTCATTAGATGTTTCAAGTGGTTTGTATTCTGATGGAATAAAACTTGTAATGGCTTGAATGTTCCAGATTTCAATAGAAAAATCTTGAAAAGTTTCCACCATTTTTGTCATAGGAAATAAAGGGGATTTAGAATTAAATATGAATTGGGCTATGGTCAGTTTAATGCTCTGTACCACATATTTTTTTATGAAGAAATTTTATTGTTTTTTCCATTTTTACATAAAAGTGCTTGAGAAACAATGTGGTGATTGGGCTATCAATTATCCTAAAACAAAAACAAAATATATCACACAAATTAATTCCTTGGAAGTCCACTCTCTGTTTCCCACATATTATTTTACCAATTAAAATTATTACATTTGTAAAAAAAAGCTCAATCAATCCAATCGATCATCAATCACATTTCAATTATAAGAATCCAAATCCTGTTTTTAAGCTTTACTATTTTGAAAATTACCATATTCTAATTAAGCTTATATTAGCACTTCGGGCATCCCTCATTTCTCTTTTCCCTATCATAATGATTCTATCTAAAGTAAATATATTATCCCAAACAAAAATATCCTTACATTTTTTATATATAACCTATTGCTTAAACTAATACATCATTTATTAATACTATTACTTCTCTTATCACAAATATCTCCTCTTCTCCCTCTATTACAAAATAGTTATCTTGGTTAAAATGAAGATATCAGTCCAAAAGAACACATTTCTGTCTATTTTAAATATATGTTCTATCAATCAAGTAACATTTGCCCCTCCAACTACGTATCATCTCTAATACCCAATATTGTTACAAAAATATTCTTTTAGAAAATCACCTATTTAATTTGTTATTAAAATAATCCAAACATCAACAATCTTTTTAACCCATTCAGTGGATTTTAAGCCACATTTTTAAACCTAACTCTAGCTTTCTTTCTATACCAAGCTGGTTTCCATAATAAAGCCTCTGCATCATCAAATCTCAACATTTGATAGAGCTATTTCTCAATATATCAAAATAGTCAAAGTTCTTTTTCTTCCAATATCATCTGAATAGCATAGTCAATTTTATTCCTTATTGTAGTTGCTAGTTGATTGTCCACATTATCACAATTTTCAATGACTTGTAGCTGAATGTCAAGCTCTGTTATTTTTGGGAGATCAAATAGCTCAGTTAATGTTATTCTTTGATCATCAATGTTCTCCATAGGTTGTGAGTAGGACTATATAGAATTAATTTGCTCAGTAGTTTCAACAATTCTTCCTGATGTAAATTCATGATTAAATTGTAAATACAGTTCCTCTGTCTCATTCAGTTGTGTATTTTGTTGAGTAGGAACCTCTCTAGGGTTACTCTGTTCTTCCTCCATTATTCTTTGGTCTATAGTTTGAGCCGATGGTTGATAGTCAATTTGTAGTTCCCTGATTTTTCTTCAAGATTTAATATAAGTTTTCATATAATTTGTAGTTTCCAAAATCTTTTCCAGTATAAGTTCATAATCGAGCTGTGGATAAGATTCCTCCATTTCAAGGGGAAGTACAGTTGTAGTGACATGTTTCGCCACAAGATGTCCTCAGTGGACAGTAAACTCTTTCTTCCAGATAGATAAAAAATTATCTCTTTCAGGAAATAGAAAGAGAAAAAGTAGTTATCTCTAGAATAATAGATGAGGTAAAAAGAAATATAACGTTTCTTTTTTTATTTTTTTCAGAGCCCCTAAGTATCCCCCAAAAAATCAAGTAGTCAATAAAGCTTTAACTATTTTAGTTCTTTTAAAGCTTTCTTTCCCAAATAGACAAAAGCTGCTCTCTTAAGCCAGGGAAGTGATCAAAAAACTTTTTACAGGCAAATAGTCAGGACAGAGAGAGGGAGGAAAGGTCTCACCCGGATTCACCCTGGTGGTTCTTTATGCTTAGATGATTTTCTGACTTCAGCTGGCACAGCAAACTGATCGGCCATTTTACTGGCCGATCTTCTCTGTCGGCCCTATGGAGTTGCTCAGCCTGCAGGGGGAGCCACCGCTGCACCACAGCTGAGCAAAAGCCTCCTCAACGGTGGTCGCCCCTCCAGGACAATTTAAGACCTGCATAAGGGTCTACAGGCGGAGAGAAAACAGCCAACAAAGAGTGACAGTTCTTCGTGTGGCTGAGCCTGCCGTGAGCCGGAAGCTTAAGTCCTGTACCACATATTTTTTGTCTGTGATTCTTCCTGGTCAAATTATATCCCATTATCATTAGAGCATGATAGCCATAATGGGAAAATAAAGTGGTAGGATTCAGCCGGTTCGCACCACTTCGGCAGAACCGGTAGCTAATTTTTTGTTGCCCAGGCCCAGAACGGACTTCCGGAAGTGGCATCTATCCAGAGAACCAGTTATTTACATATATGAATCCCACCACTGTCAATCCATGGGCTTCATTAAGCTTTAAATAGTCCTGTTTTCATATAAGAATGGCACTAGACACACACTAAGGAACTTGATAAATATATATCTTAAGAATTTAAACCAAACAGACTTAACTTTTGAAAAATAAATAGCAATCTCAGCACAAGCAACTGGGCAATTTATCCAACATCAGTAGCATTCGAAACATGTACAAAGTACAGTAATGTCTATATGAACACATTTTTGCTTTATCTATCTGCAAAATAAAGCATAGGAAAAACAAGGTCTGTATAATCTATCAATCCATGTTAGTTATAATTTCTCTATAGCAAAAGGTTTTATTTTTCTTTTAATTACTGTACCTTACTCTCTTATATATTCTCTTTGAGTATATATGTGTTTTGTTGCCACATCTTCTTTTCCAGTCTAACCAATAGCATTACAGTCCCAGTGCTAAATTAGTTAGGCTGACAGATCTTGGGGGGAAATTGTCCAATGAGAAGCTGTTTAACAAAAAATAAACCATAGAACCTGAAACAGGATACTCAGAAATAGACCACCTGTTTGTTTGTTTGTTTGTTTTTCATCTTTGAAGCAAAATGGTGTTCTTTATTCCACCTTAGAACATTTTGTGGTTAAAATATTTCAGGATGTTTTAACACTTTATCACTAATTTCTCCGAAGACCAGTTCCACATACATGGAGTAAAATAGCATTCAGTTAATTTGATTATTAACTAAAACTAATTGTACAGATCTGTTTACAGATATCACTATGTTGAAAATAAGAAATGGCATTGGCACTACAAAAGAAGAGCAAGAATAATAGAATAACAGAGTTATGGAAGGGATTTTGGAGGTCTTATAGTCCACCCCCTGCTCAAGCAGGAGACCCTACATCATTCCAGACAAATAGTCTGAAAGAGTTGAGACAGTTCTTTTGAGAAGAAGCAATTAGAGCATATGACAGGCATAGGATGGAGGAACATTTTATTTTGATGCTCTATTCTTATATCAGAGCAGAAATAAATGTCTGCCTAAGGAATCAGCTATATGCAAAAGTTAAAGATCTTATAATAAAAATGGTAATTTTACCTATACCTATTTTGCCTATAATAAAAACAAATGCCTCTTAGCTACCTGCAGTTATAACAGATTAGGGTAATCTATACATTTCATAAAATAAATAAATGGATAAATAATATGTATTAACAAACCAAATCTAAACGTTAGTTTTATATTTTTGTTCACTCTTTGCTTCCTAGATTTTGTTGGGGAATAAAGAGATAGAGCCTACCATGCTGAATTTCTTGCTACGGTTTAAAGTTGAACACACTTACAAAAGTCCAGTTGACTTTCTAGCAACTCAGCCATGGAGTTCTATTAAGGTAAGTATAGAAGCACTTTTTCTGAGATACTATTTTTTATCTTTGGATACTATAAAATGCACTGGCTCTTATGTTTGAGTGATTTTTAACTTAATTATGTGCATCTTTATTTCAGAGTCCTAATTTCCCAACATTTAAATATAGTGTGTATTCTAAACACTGATCTAAAGTTGCTTTACTTTGAAGTAAATCCAATTTTCAATTTATTACTACATTTTATATTTAATTTATCTATCTTGATTTTAAATAATTACTGTTTTAAAAATATTAAATAAGAAGTCTATTCAAGCATGACTTAGTATTTTCTCTATTAACTGGGTCTTTAGCTGTGGGAGCATTTACCTAATATTAGTATATAGGTTGAAAATCAGACTTTATATAGTAACTTGCAGTAAGATTATTGACACATATGATAGTTTTTTTTTCTAATGATTCCTAATAATCATCTGAAAGCCAACCATTCATGCATTCCATTAATGTATTACAGGCCATTGCCTTAATGGATGAATTCCGAGGATTAGATAAAGACATTGAAGGTTCTGCTAAGAGATGGAAAAAATGGGTGGATTCAGAATGTCCAGAAAAAGAAAAACTACCCCAGGAATGGAAAAATAAAACTTCTTTTGAGAAACTAATTATACTACGGGCATTGCGCCCAGATCGGATAACTTATGCTCTGAGGTATAATATCTAATTTGGGGGAAGAGGAGCAAAATGTCTATGGGTATTTGAATATGTTCTCTACATATTTGGACATCCTCATTATATGCTATGTAGCATTCCAACTGATCTACAGTAGCAGTCCTCAACCTTTCTGGTTCCGTGGGCTGGCAGTGGCAGGTGGTGGCAGCAGGAGGGAGGAGATGGTTTTGCGTGTGCAACCTAATCCCACACATGTGCAAATGAAGCTTCGCTCACTTGCCCGCTGCTTGCAGGGCCTGGCTCCCAATGGCCCATGGACTGGTAGTGGTCTGTAGACCAGGAGTTGGGAACTCCTGATCTAAAGTGAAAACAAAGGCCTCAGGTGTAGTGAATCTGATTTAGAATGTTTTATATAAGGTAAACACACATCCAGACAGCACAACTTTAAAACCATATTTGAAAGTTGATGATCTATTCATGTCTAGATGCTTTTCTTGCTGATCTGTCTGTCCCATCACATCCTTTTTTTTCAGGCTTTCTTATTGTGAATAGAACGGGTGTTATGCAAAATGGCAAATGATTCACATGAAGGAAACTTTATATAGGAGCAGTCTTCATAATTATGGATTTAAAATTTCAGTTCAGCCAGCTCTTTATTGTTGTGAATTAGGACTTAGGTTAATGGCTTCTAATTCTGACTTTTATGTATATATGTATTACTGCAGAGATTTTGTAGAAGAAAAGCTAGGTTCGAAGTATGTGGATGGCACAAGAATAGACTTGGCCAAGTCCTATGAAGAAAGTAGTCCAGCTACTCCTGTGTTTTTCATTCTTTCTCCTGGAGTGGACCCTCTGAAAGACATGGAAACACTTGGTAAGCCTTATTTTACTGTATGAATATTGTTTTAGTTTAAAATTACACACATTTCGAAATCCAGCAATGTAAATTGTCCTTTCACTCAGTTTCAAAAAATCAACAGAATGCAAATAAATAAATAAATACACGTAAGTTGAATACATGGAATGCAATACATGACGTTCATGTTTTAGTAAAGTATATACATTTCTTACATTTCCTTTTATGATTGGAGATTTTTTTGTTGTCGTAATTACTGGACATGAACATGTGAATATTATCAGCTAAAAACTAGTTGATTTAAATTGGGAGAATAAGGAAAATTTATGCTAAAAAGAGTCAGAAAAAAGAAAATCATTTTAATGGGAAGCATGCAACATGTATTGAAATAATTTCCCATAGCCTCATTTATAGAGAAATATGTCTAAAATATATGTGGTTATGTCTTTAAAATAACAGAAAGGTCAATATTTTGAATTCAAGACACAAAGTCCATATGTTAAAATATAATCCTGATATTTATCTATGTGTTCAAATTAATCCTCTTTATTTAAGTCCATTGACTTAAATAGGCAAAAATCAATAGGAATTTGGGGACCAAGACATGAAGAAGCATTTTGGCTCAGTATCTCAGAGTCTTAAACCATGATTTTGCCAATCTGTATTATAGATGTTTGTTATAGATATTTTGCTCTGGCTGGTAACAAAACATTTCTCCAAATATTGTTGGGCTGCAAAGTCCACAGAATTTCCCTTAATTTATGATTGGTAATAATGGCAGCTCTTACTCTGACTTAGAACAGGATTTAGTCTTTAATTAATACATGTTAAGCTCACCACCACCACCCCAAAAAAATCCAACAAACAAGCATTATCCCAATATAAAGCAGATTTAAATTTTCAATTGTTTTCTTCAACAAGAGTTAAGTTTTTAAAGACTTCCTCCTCTCTGTCTTAAACCACCATTCACCGTGAAAGTGGATAAAAAGTGTGCAGCTATTAACGCTGCAGTATGAAGAAATTTTTAGAATTGAACATTCCTCTGCTTGGCATAATGCAAGCTCTTTTGTGCCATTTCTTACCTTTTGACTAGATGAGGGCCAGAGGGCAATTTTCTCTATGCTCATGTAATCTTGCACCCCCTGTGACTAAATAATGCTCATTATACAAACTATATTCACTGTGTAAGAAACTGTCGCATTGTACTTAGGATTACTATTCCCCACTGACTCTGCTGAGAATACCAGGTTAATACAGCTGTGACCTGACTGTGCTCAATTTAGACCCTGGCCTCACAAGGTGAGAATCTAACACATTTTCCTCCTGAACCAATCAGTTAAAAAACTGATGTGATAGCTACCACATGTTGCTCCCCTTTTTTATAAGGGAAATTATTTGCACCCCCTGTATGATTTTATAAAGCTTGGTAACAATACCTAGCATCTATCAAAATGTCAAAAGGTTCATTATCTTAAAACCAAGGGAGCAGATTTCTGCAGCTTTCCTTCTCTAATATTAGCCATAAGGCTGCTCTTGAGAGCTCACAATTTTGCTTGTTGAAATGGGGCTGACTGAAGTACTTCACAAAAAAAGCCCATATGTGCATTGTTCCAGTGATAAATTATTGGTGCATTATCCTCTTTTCTCCTCCAACCCTCTCTCTCTTTCTACTTTTATTTATTTTCCCACCCCTGTTGCCCCACTTGCAGGCAAGAAACTTGGCTTCACAATTGACTGTGGGAAACTTCATAATATTTCTTTAGGACAAGGGCAAGAGATTGTGGCGGAGAAGGCAATAGAAAAAGCTGCCAAACATGGTCACTGGGTTATTCTCCAGGTAAGTGTAAAACAATACAATTGATGTACCTTCTCTGCTTCATTTCATAGCAATAATGGTAGTGATAAAAAGGGGGATTGCTTTCTGAGAAATTCTGAGAGGACAATTTTGGAATGTTTAAAATAGATATTTCTTTTCATCCTTAATTATTGCAGAATAAAATGGAATCTTTCTTGTTTTTTGTTTGTTCGTTTGCTTTTTGCCTTATAACTGAAATAAGCTCTTAGCCATAGCAAACTGCTGATTAGGAAAGGAAACATCAGGGGAAATTATTGAATGTCATAAAATTTGGGATAGTATTGTTCTGGAGAAAGTGGTTTAATACAACTTCTTGTGTTTTTGTTCATGTCTTCTATCATTGGATGGAAATCCTTAGTTAACCAACATATAAATGTGTCTGCATATATTCAAACATGCATTGAGGATGCCTATGTCCTTAAAAACATTGTTGTGAGGGCTAATGAAAAATCAAGGATGACATATGAGATTCGCAAGATGTTGAAAGCGCAGAATGTGGCTTTTAAATCCAGCAATATGCTGGCCCTCAGAACAGCCAGGGCCAATTTGAAAAGCACCATAAAAAGAGCACAGCAAGCCCATTGTCAGAAAGTTCAGAACTTTTTTCAGGATCCAATGAACACTAGGAGTCTAGGCCGTTACAGATTATAACGTGGCTCCATCGTGTGGTAAGGGCGACATAGACTTTTTAAATGAGCAGAACACATTTTTTGGTAGATTTGAGGCATCAAATAGTACCCCTGCGAGGAAAGCTAGGTGCCATTCTGACAAGCAAGTGCTCAGCTTTGATGTTACCACTGTCCGGAGAACATTGGGGAAAGTTAACATTTGGAAAGGAGCAAGCCCAAATAATATCACTGGGCATGTTCTTAGGGAATATGCAGACGTGTTGGCTTGTGTTCTTACAGATATTTTCAATCTTTCACTGCAGCAGGCAGTGGTTCCATAGTGTTTTAAGATGGCCATTATTTTGGCAGTGCTAAAAAAGTCTACAATTATGGATCTCAAATGATTACTGTCCAGTTGCATTTACATCCATCATGATGAAATGTTTTGAGACGCTGATAAAGGACATTATTTTACCCAGCCTCCCTCCAGCATTTGACCCAGTTCAGTTTGCTTACCGTCCTATAGAGGATGCTATTTCTTCTGATTTCTATCTGAACTTGGCGCACTCAGAGGAAAGAAACACTCATGTGCAAATGCTGTTTGTCAACTTCAGTTTGGTATTTAATACAATCATTCTTGAGCATCTAGTAGACAAACTGGGCATTTTAGGCTTTATTACTCCTTTGTGCAACTGGATTCTTGATTTTCTTATTGATAGGTCCCAGTATGTGCGAGCTGGAACTAATATTTCTAACACCATTTTCTTAGCACAGGTTCTCCTCAGGGCTGTTGTTCACCCTATTGACCCATGACTGTTGTGCTAGGTTTGCCACCAACCATATTGTATGTAGATGATACAACAGTAGTGGGCCTTATTCAAGATGACAGTGAGGGTGCTTACTGCAAGGAAGTAGAGATTTTGGTGAACTGATGTAACAAAAACAGCCTCATTTTAAACATAGGAAGAAATAAAGAGATCATTGTTTATTTCAGTAAAGACAGGCTTAGCCACACACCTCTGTGTACTAATGATTCACCTGTGGAGGTAGTTAGCAGCATCAAGTTTCTGGGTGTGCAGCTAACGAGTAGGCTAGCTTGGTCGTTCAACAGTGAGATACTTGTGAAGCGGGCACAGCAGCACCTGCGTTTTCTGCATTGTATGAGAAAAGTACATCTTCCTTCCCCTGTCCTTACCACTTTCTATGATCATATTGCATTACAGCCTGGTTTGGAAGCATCACTGCTTCAAACAGGAAGGTGGTGCAGAGAGTGGTGAAAAAGTTTATTGGTATCCAAGATATAACATATAAGCAATGCTTGAGCAAGGTCCACAGGATTGTCTGGGATGCTACACATCCTCTTCATGACCTGTTTTCCTTGTTACCTTCTGGGAAGAGGCTTGGTGGTATCCAAAGCAGAACATTCAGATTCAGTCACAGTCTTGTTCCATATAGCATCAACCTTGTGAACTCTCACATTTCCTCTTTCTGTTATGTATTCAAAATGGACAGTAATTAATATTTGTGTTTGTGTGTGTGTGTTTGTGTGTGTGTGTGTGTGTGTGTGTATCCTGGACTTAGGCTGTACTTTTAAAACATTTAGTCAAGAAATAAATTAGTTAACAAAATATAGTACAAATCAAATGCCCTGCATAAGATAACAATTTCAGCTTAGGAAAGGTCAGGATAGGCAATTTGCAACCACTACCTAATGAATTCCACAATCTGTATAGCAATGCTGAACATATTTCAATTTAATGCCATACCCCAACCAGCAACCCCAATGTGTCCAAATTTACTTCATGGATTCTTAAGACAGTGTGGAATTGAGAATGAACATACTCCACAATGGTTGGATTCAAGATGAAATTGTTGAATTGCTGAAAAGAAGAGAGAGGGAGGGAGGGAGACTTCCAATATTCCCTGCCAGCTTCCACATGGAAAATCAATGCTCACTCCCGCTGCTTTTTTGACCACCCATGGTCATTTTGTTTCTTTATTTAGGTAAAGATGGACCATGGATTGTCTAATAAAATATAAAGTAATTGTGCCAGCCGTATTCTAATTCTATTTTCCTTTAATTCTATAATTCAACACTGACTGAATTTGAAAATAGAGAATGTAAGAATATAGAAATAGTCCTTAACTTATGACCATAGTGGGACAGATAATTCCATCACTAAGTGAAGTATACCTGATGTGTGTCATGCCTGATTTTATGACCTTTTTTGCTTTGGCCATTAAGTGAATCACTACAGTCATTAAAGTGGATTGTGTAGTTGTTAAGCAAATCTGGCTTCCCCTATTGATTTTTTTGCTTGTTAGAAGCTGGGTGTTAGGTTTCAAATGATCGTAGTATGAACTGAAGGCACTGCAACCCATTGTAAATACATGCCTGGTTGCCAAACACCTAAACTTTGATTATGTGCCCATGGGGGAATGATGCAAGTGACACAAGATTAGCCCTAAGTCACTTTTTTCAATACCATTGTAACTTTGAATCATAAATTGAGATCTACCTGTATTCTATAGAAACGGAGTATTTCATTTTCCAAAATATATAATAAATATATTGGGGAACAAATAATGTAAAAGAAAATGCCTTTTAATAAATATTCATTACTAGATAGGTTAAATCATTTTTAAAAAAAATAAACAGAAATTAAATAAAATGCCAATAATGGAATTGATAATATCAGAGAATTACTGTCTTGGCCCCCAATTTAATATATGATTTGTTTCTGCAATAGGAATATGAGAGGGCAGAGTTATTTATGTAGTGCCATTTTGTCTGGCAAAATCCCAGTTACAATGACCTACTATTATCATGTTAGTTGTCACCACAAATGGAATGAACTTATGAGGGTGGTTCTGCAATCTCTGTTGTCAAAGAATCTGTGAATGTTTTATATACCATTTTGTGGCCAGTCTTGGCAAAATGATTTCCAAGGCTGAGTTAAAACATGTCCAAATAGCTTGGGACACTCTGGTAAATGCAGAACAGACCCAGGCCCTCCACAGCACAGATGCATTACCTATGTAGGCAAACAGGTTTGTTTTACAAGCAAAGGCTGTAAAATTTATTCTCAGGATTTCAGGTTCAATGGCAAGGCTTGATTACAAAACCTCTTTAGTCCCCACCTCTGTTTTCTCACCCACCGTGTCTCAGATATTGTTTGACTTCACATTAATGATATGTAACAGTTGACACAAGAAGCTACTGTTATTTGTAATAATCATGGTCTCTTGAAATTCCTCTGAATTCTCAGAACTTTGTAGAAAGGCATATCTCTCTTTTCCCTTCATCCTTTGCAAAATTTTGGCTTAGTGCATATTTGGAGATAATGAAGTCCTTGTTAATATGCAGTGCTTTTTTTTTAGATAAAAACAAAAGGTGCCAGAACTCACACATGTCATACAACCCGCCTTGCCTACCCTACAAGGTTTACCTTTGTAGTTGAAAAAAAAACCCCTTCAGTTTTTAGTGTATCTAAAAGACTAGGATTTTGTTCAAGGCAACTCTGGAAAATCCGTCAAAAAAAGGTGCCGGAACTCCATTCCGGTGCATTCTATGTCAAAAACAGTCCTGCATATTTTTAAACATTTTTGCTAATCTCACTGGTGTTAAATGCCATCTATATAACATTTTGTATAAGTTGCCATTTTTGTTATTTTAGAGTTTCTTTCCCATAAGCTTTGCCACTTTTCTACTTCTATATTATATCCAAAGTTCTTTGCCCATATTATCATTGTTTCTTTTACTCGTTCCTCTTCCATCTTTAAGTATTTGTAGTTTTTTTATCAGTTCTTCATCTGTTTTCAGCAATATCTGGTCAAATTCTGTCTGTTTTTTGTAAAATCCCATTGTTTTAACATCTTTTTCGTATCTCGTTTGAATTTGCAAATATGACCACCATGATAAATCAATATCCTGCTCTTCCAAATCTTATCTATACTTCAATTTCCCTTCATTATCCAGAATATCTTTATAGGTCACAACTTTCTCGTAATTAATCAAGTTTGAGTAAGCAAATGCTTCCTTTGTTGAAAGCCATCCAGGTATTTTAATATAAAGTTTTGCTTTTATTTTTTCCCATTTTAAGAAAAGTGCATTTCTTATATAACAATTTTGAAAATATCTATGTATTTTATTCTTCTCATACCACAGAAAGGCATGCCATCCCAGTTGTAGGTCATCCCCCTCTAGGTATAGTAATCTTTTGTCTCTAAGCATTGTCCACTCTTTTATCCATGTTAATATAGTTGCTTGGCAATATAGCGTCCAGTCCGGCAGTCCAAGTCCTCCATTTTCTTTTGCTTCTTGTAACATTTTCAGTCTAATTCTGGCTTTTTTCCCTTGCCAAATAAATTTCAATATTACTGTATTTAGTTCATCAAAAAAGGGTTTTTCCCAATCTTATAGGTATTGTTTGAAATAAAAAAAAGTATTTTTGGTAAAATATTCATTTTCACTGTTGCTATTCTCCCCAGCATCGAAAGTTGTAGATTTTTCCATTTTTCAAGATCTAGTTTTATTTGTTTTAATAATCTTACATAGTTGTCTTCTTTAATTGTTGTACAGCTTGCTGTTAGATGGATTCCCAAATATTTAGCTTTTTTAATTATTTGGAGATTTGTTGGGTTGTTTTTTTGCTAGTTGATTTTTTTGTTTTTCTGTAAGATTTTTAGTTAACACTTTAGTCTTTTTTCTATTTATTTTCAACCCTGCCATTTCTCTAAATTCTTTTGTTTTCTCCATAAGCTTGATGCTTGTTTCAAGCAGCTCTTCTAATATAAAAACCAAGTCATCTGCAAATGCTTGTAGTTTATTTTTTTCGTCTTTTATTTCCAATCCTTTAATTTCTATATCTTACCTGCTGTTTCTATTCAATACCTCCATATAATATAAATAGTAATGGGGATAGTGGGCATCCCTGCCTTGTGTCTTTTTTAATATTAAAATTTTCTGTAAAATCTCCATTTACAATTACTTTAGCTGTTTGTCTATTATAAATTGTTTTGATTATATTTATAAAAAATTTTCAAAAGTCCATTTCTTCTAGTTGCTAGAACATGAATTGCCAATTTACGTTATCAAATGCCTTCTGTGCATCTAGAAATATTAATGCCATCTGTTTCCCTGGGTGGGTTTCATAGTACTCCAAAACATCTAGAATCATTCTTAAGTTATTTTTTTATTTGTCTTTTAGGTAAAAAATCATTTTGGTCTGTATGTATAAATTCAGTCAGAAATTTCTTTAATCTTTCTGCTACTATTGAGGCAAAAAAATTATAATCTATGTTTAATAATGATATTGGTCCATAATTTTTCATTTGTGACAAGTCAGAATGTTCTTTAGGTATTAAAGTAATATTAGCTTCTGTCCATGTATTTTAGCCTCCAACAGTATTTCATTATACAGTTCTTTCATTGTTGGGCTTAATATATCTTACAAGGATTTGTAAGGTTCTGCAGGTAGTCCATCTGGGCCCAGGGTCTTGTCATTATTTTTTTTTGCCTTTTTATGGCCACTGTTATCTCCATCATTGATATTTTTCCATTTAACATGTTTTGAATATTCTCTGGAATTTTTGGTAGATCTGCTTTTTTTAAGTACTGCTGTATTTTTTCTTTTGAAGTTTCCTCTGTATCATAAAGTGTCTCATAAAAATCTTTGATGAATTTTTATTGTATTATGAAACCTTTTGAATCTTGTGACTTGTTTATCAATTTTTCTCTTTTTCTTTTTTCAGTTTATGTACTAACCATCTCCTCAGTTTGTTAGCATTTTCAAAGAAGTTCTGTTTAGCCCTTTTAATTTGTTAAGCCATTGTTTCCGCCTCTACAAGGTTTAATTTATGTTTTATTATTACCATTTGCTTTTTAAGTGTTTTCTTTTGTGGCTCTATTTGTAATTCTAATTCTAATTTTCTAAATTCTTCCTTCAGCTTTAACTGTTGTCGTTTTCTTTCTTTGTTCTTTTTAGCAGTATAAGTTATAGCCAACCCTCTAAAATATGCTTTAGCTGTATCCCACACATTTTGAAGTGATGTCTTTTCTTTCTTTCTTTATTTTTTAAAGTCCATTTCCTTTGTCGCTAGTTGTATAAATTCTTTTTCTTTCAATATAGATTGTTCAGGGACCATCTTAATTTTTTCTTGGTTTCTCTCCAAGTCATCTTTCTTGGATTAAGATTTGCCCAGATATTAGTTTCTATTTCTATTTCTTGTATCATAGTGCTAAGTTCAGAGGATAGCCATATCAGATTGATTCTAGACCATGATTTGTGTCTATTTGAATAAAATGTATATTGCAATTTTTTTGGATTTTTTTCTCTCCATATGTCTTGAATACAAATTTCTTCTGCCATTTTAGATAATCCTTTTTTCCCTATTTTAGTGCTTTTAGAGACCAAAGTTCCATCAGCTATTTCATTAAAGTCTCCCATTATACAAAGATTTTGATATTCCAATTCTAATATTTTAATGTAATTTTTGATAAAATTCTTCTTGTTTATCATTTGGTGCATATATTGCTACCATCAGTATCTGTTTTTGTTCCATCATTATTTCCACCATTAATATTCTCCCCTCTTCATCCGCATAAATTTGTTTAGGATTCATTGTTTCTTTAATATACTGTATAAAGCTATTCCTCTTTTCTTTTGTTGTGCTAATGCAAAATTGAATTTGCCAATTTTTGGTTGCTCTAACAATTTATAGTGTTGTCTCTTGATATGTGTTTCTTGAAAGTAAATTATATCTATTTTTAATTTTTGTAGTTGTGTAAAAAAGTTTCCTTTTTGAGGGGGAATTCAATCCATTTATATTCATTGAAAGGATCCCATTTTCTTTCTCCATCTCTTTCAATTATATCTAGGTTTTAATTGTCTAGTCAATCTTATTTGTCTCTGTTCTCTTGGTCTTGTCCCTTCTTCTGTATATGTATTTTTAGTTTCTCCTTCTTCTCTAGTCTGCTGTTTCTAGTACTGCCCAGTCCACTGTCTAGACTTTTTTTGTCTTTCTTATCGACAGTTGGCTTGTTATATGGCAGGTGCCTGTCTTTTTGGATTCTAAACTCCCAGAACACTTTAGCTTCTTCATTTTCTATATTTTATGGTCCCACCAGTTCTTGCTTGCAGGCAAATGGTATTTCTTGTGGATCTTGCAATGCACCCATGTGGCTACTTTGTCGTGCCATTCTTTGTAGTCGGTTTGTGTGACCTTCTTTGGTTGGGCTCTTTACTGTTAGCTTGTTTGGCAGTTTCTTGTTGGTTTGATGTTAATCTTGTTCATGTGAATGTTGATTGTTGGTAGGGAGATCATTCTGTTGCCTTCTTGGATTCTTAATTGAATTCTCAGAAAAAAGAAAACTGGAAAAAATCAGAAAAAAAAATTTTTTTTTTTTGCATGACTCCTATGTAAATTTCCTATGAAACAACAGCCTGTCATTATGATTATTTCACTTTTGTTGAATAAACATGGCATCTCATCTTTGTCTATGTTGGTCGAACATTTGTGAATACCTGGGAGCTCATCTCTTCTTCCTTCTCCATTGCCTCCATCTCCCATTCCCTCAGCCATCTATTAATGTTGCGCTGTCAGGGGTCAGCTGGGCAAGCGCTGGGGAAAAAATAATAAAATAACTTGTACTCGTGAACTTGTTAAACTTTACATAAAGCCAATCACTCTCATTTTAAAAATGAAGATGAAAATTAATTAAAATAATTAAAATAATACTCACTCTCTTCAGCTTTTTGGAGTTTCTTTTTAATCTCGTTGTTTTCCTCCACAATACATGCTAAATTGCTGGCAAGTGCTTTATTTTCTTCTTCCAACTAAGACATAAAAATGACCAGAAGCATACATCAGTCATAGAGTAGGCAGACCAAAAGAGAAGCTTAAGACAGGCTTGTAAGGGAAACAACTGACTCACAGCGGTTATTCTGGCCTTCTTTTCCGCCAGCTCCTCTTGATGCCATGCTGTTATTTCATGGAGGTGCTCCCTCTGCTTTCTTCGTTGCTCTTGGTATTTCCAGAAACACACCTGCCAAAAGAAGACATTTTGAACCTTTTGAACAGAGGAGGCAAATTTACTAAGCAAATCATAGTGTGGTACTGTCTCAAGACTCTATTACTATTAAAGAAAAAACTACAAGACCCAGAAAGCTGTCCTGTCTTCCCTAAATCCTTCTCACTAACCACTGTTAACCATTATTAAGCAACAAACCTCATGACATCACCTGAATTTTTGCCTCTAGCCAGCTGCAGGGACAGCTGAAGTTGCCTTTAGCTGCTCTGCTGTTAAAGTGATGTTATAATAGCCCTTTTGTTCCAATTTAAAGTTTGCTGTATGAACAATTGACACTGCCTCTGAGATAGTGTTGATGACAACATGGTCAGAGGCTAGGATCCTCCCATCTCTAGTTTAGAGTAAGGTGACTCTGAGCCTCCTGACTTAATTAGGAATTAGGGATTTGAGGGCTCTAGCCAGCCCCACAACTGTGCTTTTCTCTGCACCCCAAGCAAAACCACAGAGCCATGATTCCCAGCCTTTCTGGAAGGTTGTTCTGTGGATGCATTTAAACTGAAGATATTAACACAGTTCACGAAGAAAGTGCCTGAAAGAAGATGTGCAATGTAACACTAGAAATGTTACATTAATGTCAGGCGCATCATACATCTTGCAAATCAATTTAATGTCAGTTTTTAATGCAAGGATATTATATATTCTTATTGGAAAGTTTATTTGATTTTCACCTTGGAAAAATGGTTAAGCAAGCTGGGGAAGTTTGTTTTGATGTACAGAATAATTTTCTACCTTACAAGTAAATCTGATGTAGAATTCAGTTCTCACTGGAAACCATCCTTGGAGTATACTATAACTGAATACATGGATTTATGCCTCACCCAAAATTTAACAGAATAACAGAATTGGAAGGGACCTTGCTCAAGCAGGAAACTCTATGCTATTTCAGACAGATGGTTGTCCAATCTCTTCTTAAAAACTTCCGGTGTTGGAGCATTCACAACTTCTGAAGGCAAGTTGTTCCACTGATTGTTCTAAGTGACAGGAAATTTCTCCTTAGTTCTAGGTTGCTTCTCTCTTTGGTTAGTTTCCATCTGTTGCTTCTTGTCCTGCCTTCAGGCACTTTGGAGAATAGCTTGACTCCCTCTTCTTTGTGGCAGCCCCTGATATATTGGAACACTGTTATTATGTTCCCCCTCGTCCTTCTCTTCATTAAACTAGACATACCCAATTCCAGCAACCTTTCTTTATACGTTTTAGCCTCCAATCCCGTAAAATTTTCCAAGGATAGAGTTTCCAAGGATAAAGGCCACAGTAATTCTGCACATAAATGCAACTCTCTACTATTCTTTGCTGAAGCATGGTATGTGACATAAAGTTTATCAATAAATGATTTGAATCTATTTATTTCTGAAGTTTCCTTGATAGCATCACCTACTGATAATTCCAGTCTGTGATTAACACAATGCCAAACTATAAGAGAAGGAAAACATTCTGACAGCAATTTTTCACTCCACTTTTATACCCTAACATCACAGCAGTGCCATCGCATGCCAGAGAAACCAAATATTTTTTTAAATAATCTTCTGTCATCCCATAAGAGTGAAGACATTGGAATAAGGAATCAAATACTACTTCTGCTGTTATTTTTTCAAGTTCTGCCAAATCCGAAACCAAATTTAATTGGTGAATTCATTCCAACACCTTTGATACAGCATTGAACATATACTATTAGGTAGGGTTTTTTTGCTTATTGTGGTTGATTCATCAATTATCAATAAAATTTTATTATTGGATTGAACAATTTCTTTAACCACAGTTTTCCTCATTTCTTCACTTATATGATTAACAGTGTTAATACACGCATTTGTAGAATGAAGAATACGACCCATTTCAACTCCGTTCAGTTCTTGAAGATCAATTTCAGTTTCAAAATGATGGAATGATTGATTTTCCTTTGCAGTTATTATTTTTTCATGAGATAATGAGATTAAAAAAACATTCCCAAGAATCATTTTTTTGCTTTCAGCAACTATTTTTAATGCTGCTTTATGTGGAGCAGATTCTCCGTGATCAAAATTTTTTTTTGAAATGAGCTCAACTATTGTTTCCTATCTTTACCAGAATAGGTTATCTTATTGTTGGTCCATTCTTTGGAAAGTTTCATTCCCATTTTATTTCAATTCCAAGAGTTCCAACTTTTCTATAAGGTGTACAGCCAACTTTCATTTTGTAAACACAGAGCCATTCATTTTTCAAGAAAAAATCATTTTTTGATCATAGGTCCAGCAATCCGGTGAGTCATTTGTAGTTTGGCATTGCTTCTCAAGATCAGATTCAGAAATATCAACAAGGGTCGTTATTTTCATGTGTTCTGTCATTGTGTCTGTTAATATTCTGGCCTTTTTATTATTTGAATTTATTTGAATTTCTATGCCGCCCTTCTCCTGGGACCCAGGGCGGCTTACAACAATAATGCAATAAAAAATTAAATTACAATAACAATCAACCATCCTATCCAACACATTCATTTAATCCAAAACACATTCATACAACATACAATCACAATCGGTACACAGTCACTGATGGAGGCACCTTCCTAGGCCCAGGGGCAAAGTATAGTTCATACACCCCAAGCCTGTCGACATAAATCGGTCTTCAATAATTTCCGGAAAACTAGGAGGGAGGAAGCAGTGCGAACCTCTGTGGGAAGCTGGTTCCAGAGGACTGGGGCAGCAACGGAGAAGGCCCTTGCCCTAGGCCCCGCCAGATGGCATTGCCTGATAAACGGGACTCGTAGGAGGCCAACCCTATGTGCCCTAACCAGTCGCTGGGATTCATGAGGCAGAAGACGATCTCGCAAGTAATCTGGCCCATTGCCATAAAGGGCTTTATAGGTCATAACCAACATTTTGAATTGTGTTCGGAGACCAATTGGTAGCCAGTGCAGCTCACGGAGAGCTGGAGTGATATGAGCATGTCTTGCGAGACCCAAGACGGCTCGCGCGGCCACATTCTGGACTACCTGCAGTCTCCGGACATTCTTCAAAGGTTGCCCCATGTAGAGAGCATTACAGTAGTCGAATCTCGAGGTGACAAGGTCATGGGTGACTGTGAGGAGTGACTCCCGGTCCAAATAGGCCGCAACTGGCGCACCAGGCGAACCTGGGCGAATGCCACAGCTGAAAAATGATGTTCTAGACTTAGCTGTGGATCGAGGAGGACACCCAAGTTGCGAATCCTTTCCGAGGGGGACAAAACTTCTCCCCCCAGGGTAATGGACAGACAGTTGGAATTTTCCTTGGGAGGCAGAGCCCATAGCCACTCCGACTTGTCGGGATTGAGTCTGAGCCTGTTGGCACCCATCCAGACCTCAACAGCCTCCAGGCACCGGTTCATCACTTCCACTGCTTTGCTGTAATGACACGGGGTAGAGATATAAAGCTGAGTATCATCAGCATATTAGCAGGACTGGTGGTTGAGAAGTAATTTTTTTCATTTTTAAATTTGGGGTCACAGTTTTAAAATAAAAAAAATTAAAAAATAAATTCACCAATGATTTTTTAAAATAAAGAAATTATTTACCTTTTGCACGTAGTCAATCACTATGTACATACCAACACACGTCAGTTGTATAGCGAAACAACAGTTGACACCCTCAGTAAGCACTCAGCGTGCGACCACATGACCAATCACAAACTCAGCAGTGACCACCTCCCAACAAATCCTTGAAAAGGCGGTGTAAACATTAAACACAACCCTTAAGCCCTTTGTCTTGGAACTGGCTTTGTCTGAAACCAATAAGAATCCATGTTTTGCCCACAAATGCAGTAGATGCCACCTCAGGGTTCCCCTTGCAGTTATTTCTAGACCCAGAACTACACAGAATTAAGCACTGCTCCTCTCATCTCCCACCCCTGGTCCTCTCTTACTCACAAGAAGATGGTGCAGTTGGGCAGCAGGGAGGGGTGCAAAGATTCTGCCAACTCGCCTTCGCTGCAGACAACTTTGATGCACAGCGTTTGCAGGCCGGATCCCTTGGGGTGCTTGGAGATGCAAACACAGCTGTCAATGACCAGGTCTGGGCAATTCCTGTTGGCTTTTCAAAGCCAACAGAGGGAGTAGCACAGCCTGTGCATGGCAAGGGGGTAGTGCCTTGGTTCTCCTGCATTTTGGCGGGTCTAAGTAAAAGATGGTGGCGGTGCCACTAATGGCATAGTCGGCATGTATGCCAGCCCTCTGGCAGTGGAAGGGAGTTGCTGTCCACTCTCATACCTCTCCTCCTCCTCCTCCTCCTCCTCCTCCTCCTCCTCCTCCTCCTCCTCCTCTGCAGTGGGCCAGAGACGGGAGGTGCTCCCTCACCCTTACACCACAGAGAGTGCTTTCGCGCTGCCTCCCACCTTTCGGCCGTTGGAGGAATTATTTTTTTTAATTATTTTGTCTTCAAGTGTTTCTCGGGGGGGCAGCATGTGCTGCCTCCGAGGGAAACTCCCTCTCCCCTCAGGAGACAGCATCCGAGTCTGGTGGTGCAAGTACATGAGTCGTGCCCTGGGACTAACCATGCGCCAAAGAGCGTGAGCTGAGTGAAGAGCCACCTTCACTAGTGTTTCTGTGGAAGTTGAAAATTCGTTGAAAAAAGGTGCCGGAACGCCATTCCATGCGTTCTATGAGAAAAAAAGCCCTGTTAATATGAAAGATATTAAAGTACAGTGTAGTAAAAAAAACTACATTGTACTCATATTTATAATTTAAAATGAAATTAAGTTATGAACTTACCAAAGGCAATTTGTTCTGGGTTTTGTTTTGTTTTTGTAATTGCTACCTAGCTTTGCCAAGAGTTGATAATATTATTAGCTGGGGCCAATGGTGGGATTCAGCTGATTCGCACCAGTTCGGCAGAATCAGTAGCTAATTTTTTTGTTGCCCAGGCCCAGAATGGACTTCCGGAAGCGGCATCCACACAGAAAACCAGTTGTTCACATGTTTGAATCCCACCACTGGCTGGGGCCATTTCTAAATGATAACAATGTATTTATAATGAATGTTTTGCATTTTCTTAAACAGAATATACATCTTGTTGTGAAATGGCTGGGGACCTTAGAGATACTGGTGGACAAGTACAGTAAAGGAAGTCACTCTGACTATCGTCTTTTTATCAGTGCTGAGCCTGCTCCAACTCCTGAAGAGCATGTTATTCCTCAAAGAATTTTAGAAAACTCTATTAAACTTATTAATGAACCTCCTACAGGAATGTTGGCTAATCTTCATGCTGTTCTCTACAATTTTGACCAGGTAATAATAATACCCCCCCTCTCTCTGTGTGTGTATCCTAAAGTCAATCCATAGTCAACCATACCAAAGGATGATCTATTCTGGAATTAAGGAATTTAAGGAATTACATAAATGAAGAACTTTATAATTCAAAAGGGAAACAGGCATCTTGTTACACAAATTCATTTACAATATCGAGAATAACATTACTTGGAGAGGAAGCATGTAGACCTGTTTTTTTAGTTTTATAGTTTTATATATATAGTTTTAGGAAGCTACTTTCTATATATAGTGTCCTGCTAAATGCTTTCAATCGGTCTGTTTTTGCAGTCAGATGGGCAGTAAACAGAATAGGTTTGTGGGGCCCAGCTGGAATAAACAGACTATCCATCAAATTACACCTGATCTATAGCTATATTCTTAAATAGATGATACGGAAGAATGCAGTGTAAAAGGTTGTCCTAAGCTGCATGCAATTTTGAGTAATGTCTAATCTGCCAAATAATAGTGCAGTGAATAGTGCCTATATTAAAAAACAGGAATATAACACCTACATGTTACTAATGCATAGGTTGCTGTGGTAACAATTCTATTGTTTTTTAAAAATTTTTGCTAAACTGAATATACTCAGATTTTGCATGCTTTTGCTCATAGATTCTGCATAGTTTTTTTTTTGCCACTTTGTGAAAATGTAATTACTGCTTATACAGAAAACACAGTTGTAAACTGTAAAGCCTCTTGCTGATATGTGTTTTGATACAAATATTCTGTTTTCATGTTTCTTTGTTATCAGGATACACTTGAATTGTGTACACGAGAACAGGAGTTTAAAAGTATTTTCTTTTCTCTGTGCTATTTTCATACTTGTGTTTCTGGGAGACTCAAATTTGGACCTCAAGGATGGAATCGAAGATACCCCTTTAATATGGGAGACCTCACCATCTGTGTCAATGTGCTCTATAATTATTTAGAGGCGAACACTAAAGTAAGAACTAAGAGATTAAGCAATTTCTTGACAAAAAGAATTGGGAATTTAGAAATGAGTAAACAATGTAATCATTTTTCCTTTAAAAGCAATAGCTGGAACTTTGCCTATTGTTGATCAGGCAGTTCAAAAATTCTCACAGAGGATATGTAAACTTTCTAACATAGGTTGTAGTGGTTCAATGATACTGGCTTAGCTAAAGTAAACAAAAAAGCAAATAAATAAATAAAATTGTCCTTCATTATATTAGCAAAAACAGTGGTTTATACATGCATATGTGCCAGATTCATTAGGCAGGTAATGAAGCATTTGTACAACTATAATTACATACAGCAGACCTGACAGTTCATAACACTGCATTAATAATCACTACAATTAATTCTGATCATAGAAACAATTTAGAACACATTATATATATATATAAATAATGGTGCATTTCTTTCGTGTGTCATTATTATGTATTAAGAAGGCCACCTTGTTGTGACTTTCTTAGGCATGTTCCTACTGAATTTGGGTTTAAAATTAGATGACTGATTCAGCTTATGATTACTTGTCTGTCGGAGAAACCATGCAGATGATATAGTCTGCTGAGCCTTTTATACATATGTGTAAGAATATCTGTAGAGCTACAGCCTTACTGGAACAAATTTTGTAGAACTTGTGGAACAAATTTTATGGAACATGCACTTTGCTACTATATATTATATATATATATATTATAAATTTAATATCTATATTGGGTAGCTGATAATAAAATAATGACAAATGAAGCCAGTTTTATGTTAAAGCATGGTTGCCAGGTGTAAATTCTGTCTTGAAGGCACACTCACAATAAGATGTTAAGCTCAAATATTTTTCTTGTGCTTCAGGAAAAAGAAATGTGTTTGAGGGGTCCTTGGTGCTCTCTGAGCTTGGTTGTTTTCTTGAAGACATTACATTATCCAAACTAGGTAGCATCATTCAGTTCGACAAAGTCCCATTCGTCATCATCAGACAAGACAGAGAACAAGAAAACGGCAAAGCCCTCCTTCCATACATAAAAGGCACCACAGATAGAACCAGCAAGATCCTCCACAAACACAACATCAAGACAGCATTCTGCACCAACAGAAAAATATCCACCATCCTAAGAAACCCCAAAGACATAATTGAGTTGAAAATCAAGGAGTATATGAAATCCCATGCACCGCTTCCTCCACCACATACATTGGACAAACCAACAGAAGAATAAGTGCATGCATTGAAGAACACAAGAACTCAGTCAAAAAAGAGGAACCAACTTCTTCCCTGGTCCAACACCTTAAAGCCACAGGACATGAAATTGACTTTAAAAAGACCAGAACTATCACCAAAACTGAACACTTTAATAACAGAATAATCAGAAAAGCCATCGAGATAGAAAAATGCCCACACAGCATGAATAAATGAGATGATACCTCCCACCTATCAGCCATTTGGAAACCCGCCCTTATTGACAAATGAGTCCCTAACACAAAGAATGACACCAGACACACACTCAGGAAAACCACACAGGATGTCACCACCACACATCCACGCAAAAAGCAAACCCAAACCCACACCGATGATGAGGCATGACCACAAACCAGAAGCCAGACCACAGCTGCATCATTAGCCACTTTAAACCCCTCCAATCCATATATGAAGCAAACTGAAACCCACCATGAAGATGAGGCACGACCACAAACGCGAAGCCAAAGAACAGCAACACAGCTCACCATCTCAAATCTCCCTGCAACTCAGACTAACCTGAGCACAACAAAGCCCCCCACCCAAACAGAACACTCCCCCAGCCAACCAGAGCACAGCCAACCCCCATCCAATCAGAGTACAGCCAAGCCCCTAACCAATCAGAACACACCTCCACCCAATCAGAACACAGCCAAGCTCCCACCCAATCAGTTCATACCCCCACTGGCAGTTAAAAGGAAGAAACAGCTACAATCACACATTTATTTATTTATTTATTTATTTATTTATTTATTTATTTTACGATTTTTATACCGCCCCCCTCCCGAAGGACTCGGGGCGGTGTACAGCCCAATTAAAAACGTCAACATACAAAAAGTAAAATTATTAAAAAATAAATTAAATAATTTGGCCCAATCATTTAAAAACCCAATATATAATCTAAAAACTCAATCTCCTAAAAACAATTATGGCCTTGTTGGAACCGGAGCTACTATCCCAGGCCAGCTTGTCGGAATAAATATGTTTTTAATTCTCGACGGAAGGAACGCAATTCCATCATCGTACGGAGTTCGGGGGGAGCTCGTTCCAAAGCGTTGGAGCTCCCACAGAGAAGGCCCTCCCCCTGGGGGTTGCCAGCCGACATTGTCTGGCCGACGGCACCCTGAGGAGACCCACTCTGTGGGAGCATACCGGACAGCGGGAGGTATTTGCTGGCAGAAGGCGGTCCTGTAAATATCCGGGTCCGATGCCATGGAGCGTTTTAAAGATGGTTACTAACACCTTGAAATGCACCCAGAAGGCCACCGGCAACCAGTGCAGCTTGCGCAGGAGCGATGTTACATGGGAGCGCCATGACGCTCTGGTCATTACCCGCGCGGCCGCATTCTGGGCCAGCTGAAGCCTCCGGGTGCACCTCAAGGGGAGCCCCATGTAGAGAGCATTACAGTAGTCCAGCCTGGAAGTGACGAAGGCATGAGTAACTGTGCATAGCGAGTCCCGGTCTAGGAAGGGACGCAACTGGCGTACCAGGCGAACCTGATAGAACATCCTCCCGGCCACGGCCGTCAAATGGTCCTCTAAAAACAGCCGTGAATCCAGGAGGACTCCCAAATTGCGAACCCTTTCTGCGGGGGCCACTGTTTCGCCCCCAACGGACAACGAAGAAATCAATTGACTAAACTGGGACGACGGTAGCCACAGCCACTCGGTCTTGGAAGGGTTGAGCTTGAGTCCGTTCTTCCCCATCCAGACCCGCACGGCCTCCAGGCACTGGGTCAGCACGGCAAGAGCATCGTTGGGGTGGTTCGGCGTGGAAATGTACAGCTGAGTATCATCAGCGTACAGATGGTATTCCACACCAAAACCATGGATGTCGAATCAGAGGCCGCAAAGGCATGACCCGATCTAGAGCACCGGCCGCAGCCCTATCCCAGGCTGCCGCCAACTCTTCGACCGAGTCGTGTATCCGAACCTCAGAAATTGGCCCAAGCTCCATCTGGAACCGCTCGGGTTCCATCAGTCGCCTGGGGTGGTACCATCTCACTGGTTCCGCCTCCCTGCGGTGGGGTGCAGCGGTCAGAAAGTCCAAGCGAAGGAGAGAGTGGTCTGACCATGACAGGGGCTCAATAACTATATCCCCTATATTCTGACCACTCAGCCACTGTCCAGAGACAAAAACCAGGTCAAGCATGTTCCCCCCTGTATGTGTGGGACCTTGAATTACACATTGCTCCTAGAAGCACGAAGCCAAAAACACCAGCCTGAAGATGACGAATGGGACTTCATCGAAATGTCGCTTCCTTGCTGAAAACATTTTGTATTCTATATTTTGTAGAAATTGGCAGGATAGAATATAAGCAATTTATCCTTTGAAACAAAATGCCAATGAATTGGTTTCTTTTAACTATGTTTTCAAAAGTATTTTTTATTAAATATAGAAATGTTAATAAATTATCCTGACTTAATTATTGGAACACCTACATGTCTGGCTTTTGCTGAAACAGCACATTACATATCATGTCTTGCTCATTATTCTCCAGAAATGAAAATATTTCAATTCATGTTAAGGAAATAATAAAAAATTATTAGGACACTTTAAAAATGTGCAACTATTTGGTTCATATGGTCATTGCTTTTTCTTCATACTATTATGTTTTGTGTGCTGAGTCACAATAATAACTGAAGAAGATAATCCATTACTATATAACATGTTGCCAGAGCAGGTTATTCCCATACTCCAATTATAAATCCAGTTTTATGAAAACCAGCAGTAGAGTACAATAATAATCGCAATCTTAAAGGCTTAGACTTTTGTTATTGTGCTGATGAAGTGACCAATTTTGTTGCAACACTATGATCACAAATAACATTATTTTCTCCTTTAGAAAACAAGTTTATGATTACTGATTTAATTATGTCCATAGGTTCCATGGGAAGATTTGCATTATCTCTTTGGTGAGATTATGTATGGTGGACATATCACTGATGACTGGGATCGCAGACTGTGCCACACATATTTGGAAGTATTGATGAGCCCTTTACTGGTAATAATCTATAGCAATGGGAGATTTCATTGGCTTCATTTTCTTGCTAATGTTATTGTGTAACACTCTTATATATGAAGAGAAAGAAAGAGATACATACACATACATGCACACAGATTAGGTGTATATGATGATGGATTGTTTCTTCCTTTTATTTGTTTGGAGATTTCAGAACAGAACTATTGCTTGTTAAACATAAGAGACACCAGCAACAATCCATCATATATTTCTCATTTGAATGGTCCTTCAAATATGCAGAGATTTTGGCCATTTCTGCCATATTTGTTACTTTCAAAATCCATTCTTCAATAGATGGTAATTCTGGCTTCTTCCAATATTGTCCCACCAACAATCTTGCTGCTGTAATCAAATTCAAGATTAAGTTTGTCTCTCTGGTGGTACAGTCTTTTATAATACCAAGCAAAAACATCTGTGGTAAAAATTCAATACGTTTTTTCAAGATATTTTGAAGAATCCACCATATTTTTATCCAAAAAGCCTTAATTTTTTTACAAGTCCACCATACATGAAAATAAGTAGCGTCCGTACTATCACACCTCCAACACTTAGCTTGTAAATTAGGATACATACATGATAATTTTTTTGGATCCAGATGCCACCTGTAGAACATTTTATAAAAATTTTCTCTTAAATGAGTCGCTCGTGTAAATTTTACATTTTTCACCCAGATCCTTTCCCAAGTATCCATCATGATTGGTTGTCCAAAATTTTGTCCCCATTTTATCATACAATCCTTAACCAACTCAGTTTCAGAATCAATTTCTATAAATACATTATACAATCTTTTAATATGCATGGACCTTTGATCTATAATTTGTTTAATTAAATTTTCATCTGTAGAAGATAGGCCCATCTTAAAGTCTTTTTTCCATCTAGACTCCAATTGTGCATATGGAAACCAAGTATAAACAATTCCTTTGTCCCTTAACATATTCAAAGACTTCAGTACTACCGTAGCAAATTCCCTTCTTTAATTAGGAGTTTCTCATAAGGCACCACATCTAAAACTTGTGATCTATTTATATTCTCTACTGCGTGTCTGGGAACTGTCCAAAAAGGAATCTTTGCATTTAATTTATACTGATACTTTTTCCAGACACGCAGCAGAGCGCTTCTCAATATGTGCTCTTTGAAGCTCCTATCCACCTTTTTATCATAAACCAAATATGCATGCCAACCATATAATAAACCGTACCCTTCAATATTCAATATTCTGTCATTGGTTAAATTAATCCAATCACTTATCGCTACTAAAGCAGCAGCATGATAGTACAACTTAAAATTGGGCATTTTCAAACCACCTCTTTCCCTTATATCCTGAATAATTTTTAATTTAATCCTCGGTTTCTTTCCATTCCAGACAAATCTATTAATGCCCTTCTGCCACTCCTCCAAATTCACATCTTTTTTAAATATAGGTAGCATTTGAAAAAGAAATAAAAATTTTGGCAATACATTCATTTTAACTGCTGCTATCCTACCCAACAAAGATAATTGTAATTTAGCCCATTTATCCAATTCTATTTGTATCTTATTCCACAAAACTTGGTAATTGTTTTTATATAACTTCCCATTAGAAGCTTCAATATCAATCCCTAAATATTTAACTTTCTTAACTATTTCACAACCCGCTATTCTTTCCAAATCTTGTTTTAAGTTACCATCCAAATTTTTTGCTAACATCTTTGTCTTAGATATGTTTAGTTTAAAACCCGATACCCTACCATAATTTTTAATTAACTCCATCAAAATCTGTACTGACTGCTTTGGTTGAGACAATGTCACAAGCAGGTCATCAGCAAAAGCACATAATTTATAATCATGTTGTCTAATCTGTATACCTTTTAAATCATCTACTGCTCTTATCTTATTCAATAAGACCTCTAGCGTTAAAATAAACAACAATGGAGATAAAGGACATCCCTGTCTAGTACCTTTCTCTATCTTAAATGAATCTGTTAAATGCCCATTCACAATAATCTGACCTGTTTGTTTCTGATAAACAGCCAATATGAAATTAATAAACTGATCCCCCATTCCCATCCTAACTATTAACTTTTTCAAAAACAGCCAGTTCAGTCTATCAAAAGCTTTTTCCGCGTCCAAAAACATAAGAACTGCAGGTACCTGGATATGCTTGTCCAAATATTCTAATATATTAATAAGTTGTCTAACATTAGTTTTCATCTGTCTCCCTTGCAAAAAGCCAGTTTGATCTGAATGAATTATTGTTTGTAGAACTTTCATTAGTCTGTTAGCCAAAATTTTAGCAAAAATCTTATAATCCGTATTCAACAATGAAATAGGTCTAAAGTTTTCTGGTTTAGCATTATCTCTTCCCTCTTTGGGAATTAAAGAAACATAAGCCATTTTCCACAAAGGTGGAACCTGACCACCCTCTTGTATATTGACAAACAACTCTCTAAGAGGTTCCACCATTTCCATTTGAAGATGCTTATAATAAACTGCCGTTAAACCATCCGTCCCAGGAGATTTTCCCATTTTCAATTGTTTAATCACCGAAATTATTTCATCTGATGTAATTAATCTATTTAGTCTATCTCTTTGTTCACTAGTAATTGTCAATACATTCTCATTTTGCAAAGATGGATAGACTATATACAAGGGAGATATCATTTTAAGAAATTGTATTTAGCATATAATTAAATATTTATCTGTTAGGTTGTAAAACATAGTATTTTTAATAGGTTTTAAATAATATTTTGGGGTAATTTAGTGGGTTTTCTTGTGTTCTTACCCTGTATTCACTCTGGGAAGTCGGGGGGGAGGGTGGTTGGGGGGGATTCATAATTTTATTATTTGGAATATCTAATATTTAATTGTGTTATATAAGTTTAGATATGGATTGTTTTAGCAGCACCTCAGAACCACATTTGAGGAGGAGGAGGAGTTTGAGGAGTGAAGGAGAAGGGAAGTAGGGAGTTGTAGGAGGAATGAGGAGAGTGAGGGAGGTAGAGAAAGTGGGGGGATAGAAGTTGAAAGGGAGGAGGTAGAGGGGGATGTGGTTGGTGAGGTGCCTTATGATATATGTATACTATACACAATTATATTGTAGTAATTATTTTTTGTTCTATTATAACTATAAAACTAATAAAAATATTATTTTAAAAAAGAGACACCAGCAACTTAGCCATTCCATTTTGAAAATAATTTTTCCACTTGTATTATAATGTGCTGCAGCTTCCAAAAAAGCCAATACAGTCCTAGGCTATATTAACAGCGGGATAGAATCAAGGTTGTACATTTAAGCAAGAAAAACCAAATGTACAGGTATAGTATAGGGGGTACCTTGATCAATAGTAGTAACTGTGAGAGGGACCTCGTAGTCCTAGTGGACAATCACTTAAATATGAGCTAGCAGTGTGCTGCAGCTGCCTAAAAGGCCAACACAGTGCTAGGCTGCATTAACAGAGGGATAGAATCAAGATCATGTGAAGTGTTAATACCACTTTACAACACTTGGAATACTGCATCCAGTTTTGGTCACCGCGATGTAAAAAAGATGTTGAGACTTTAGAGAGAGTACAGAGAAGAGCAACAGAGATGATTAGGGGACTGGAGGCTAAAGCATATAAGGAACAGTTGCTGGAATTGGGCATGTCTAGTTTAATGAAGAGAAGGACGAGGAGGGACATGATAGCAGTGTTCCAATATCTCAGGAGCTGCCACACAGAAGAGGGAGTCAAGCTATTTTCCAAAGTGCCTGAAGGCAGGACAAGAAGCAACAGATGGAAACTAATCAAGGAGAGAAGCAACCTAGAACTAACAAGAAAGTTCCTGACAGTTAGAACAATTAACCAGTGGAACAACCTGCCTCCGAAGCGGTGAATGCTCCAACAGTGGACATTTTTAAGAATAGACTGGACAGCCATTTGTCCGAAATGGTATAGGGTTTCCTGCCTGAGCAGGGAGTTGGACTAGATGACCTCCAAGGTCCCTTCCAACTTTATTATTATTATTGTTATTATTATTATTAAGATCACATGAAGTGCTGATACCACTTCATAATGCCTTGGTAAGACATTACACCCTTAGAATATTGCGTCCACTTTTGGTTGCCACAATATAAAAAAAGATGTTGAGACACTAGAAAGAGTGCAGCGAAGAGTAACAAAGATGATTAATGGACTGGAGGCTAAAACATATGAAGAACGGTTACATGAAGTGGATATGTCTACTTTAATCAAAGAAGGACAAGGGATGAGAAGATTGCAGTGTTCCAATATTTGAGGGGCTGACACAGAGAAGAGGGAGTCAAGCTATTCTCCAAAGCAAAGAGAAGCAACCTAGAACTAAGGAGAAACTTCCTGACAGCAAGAACAATTAACCAGTGGAACAACCTGCCTCCAGAAGTGGCGAATGCTCCAACACTGGAGGTTTTTAAGAAGAGACTGGACAGGGTTTCCTGCCTGAGCAGGGGGTTGGACTAGATGATCTCCAAGGTCCCTTCCAACTTTACTATTGTTGTTGTTGTTATTATTATTATAAAATGCTGGTTTTTCACCTACTCTGGACAGACTTCAAAGAATATAAAGAAACTAAAGTGGAATAAGTTTATATCGGGATCTATTAGTGATTAAAATAATATCTAATATTCACAAAGTGAATATATTTCTAACTACCACTTGTTGGAGAAAGTTGTTATGTTCCTTAGCCCTTGGCTGGTAAAGAAACATGATAATGAATTAAACCACCTTTGATCTATCCTAAAAATATTCTTACAATTTCACCCCTAAGACAGAATAATGTCTAGTAAAGCTCCAGTGATACTAAGGGGATAAACAATGCCAAATTGGTATATACTGCAGCCTTAGCACACTGTTTTTCCCAAGTATTAGGCGTATAGTTAGAGGTGACCATGAAGGGCAAGTCTAGCACCAAAAGTTCATCTGTGATATGGAATACAGAGAGCCTTGCGGCCACTCCATCTTCGCCACCTCATGTTGGAAGTGTCTCCTGTGATGAAAGCAGAGTGAGTTTGCTTGCATTTATTCCCTCCTTAATGAGTAGGTTTTCATATGTCAGAAAGCCACATTCAGTTTAACACAATTGGAAGTCAATTGGAAAGCCTAGGAGTGAGTTACCATGGAGATGGGGAAAGATAAACACTACTGTACTTCTGACCTCCACCAAAGCTGATTTCTCTACATGACAGCTGAGGTCAAGGGGGCAGCGTGGGAATCTCATTCCATCGGTACCTCGTCTATATCTAGCCCAAGGGTAGGAATTGCTATTTCTAGATGAGGCAGTCCATTAACCTTCATAGCCTGTTCTTTCTTTCAAATAGGTTTCAAATATAGGGATGAACCTGAAAGAAATGGTGGAAATTAGATGCCTTTGGTTAACCAAGCTTAAATGTAGGTCTACTTAAATATTACAAAACAGAATAATATCTTTTGATTTAATTGGACAATGGTCTCTCCCCACATAAACCATGAAACAAAAATTCCTTCAATGACAGGCAAACATAAAGAAAGGTCTAGAACTACAGCATTTCCTATACATTTTTTGTTCTCATGTTAACATTTCACATAACTGAGATGATCAGTAAAATGGGTGGGATGTGGAAGCATATTTTTATCAGGTTCTACATGGAATATTAGGCATATTTTGGGGGCAAAAGCTTCTCTATTTTAGGATTATGAGTAAATTATGGCATATGTATACCTATAGAAAATTTATGTACAAACAATATCCTGACTGAAATAAATGCTGAGCATTTAGACAAACAGTGAAATGATCTGTAAGGAAAATATTCAGTAGGACTAATGTAAAATTTATGTTCTACTTTTCAGTTGGGAGCTGAAAGCTGCGTACATAGTGCTCTGCTTCCATTTTTCCTCGTAACAATTATGTATGTTAGGCTGATAAGAGAATGAGTTGCCTAAAGTCCCCCAGAGAGCTGGGCATCTCTATTCATAACCTAAGAAAAGTAACAGAAACATTTGCTTAACTTTTTAATCAATGTTTAAAACTTTCCTCCTTTCAACAGTTCAAGTTGTTCCATTTATTGTGGTCTTGTATTTCCAAATAGCCTTTAATTAATTAATTAATTAATTTGCAGGATATGGCTGCCTGTCTCATATAATGTTTCTAGGCAGCTCACAACAAACCATACAAACATGGTTAAAAACAAAAGTACCTTTTCCTCTGATGCCTGGACAACATTCTTGCCATTCATCTCCTATGTCTGGGAGATAGCCAGGTCATGCTAGTCCTCTGGAAGGCTAAAAGGGTAGAACCCCTTAGATCTCAGCTGCAAGACGGTTCCAAAGGGCCAGGGTAGCCACTGAGGTGTGACTCTGAGGTCCCATCAGGTGGCAATATTTAAGGGGGAGAATCTGGAGTGTGCCCACCTGTGAATGTTGAAGATGGAAATAAGCTAGAATACCACAACGAAATAAGTTTCCTGTAGCTGTTACATGAGGCTGTTCTGCCTGTACTGTAAACTAGTCTTCATTGGTAAATTCAAATGATTGAATACCAGGATTGGATCCAAACAGGTCAGTGAGCAGCATTACACCAGAAGGGAATAACCTTATTCCCTCAATGACATATCCATTTCTCCAGGAACCATGAGAATTGGGTTAGAAAGGTGTAAGGTAGCTTTCCTATCTCAGAAATTATTTGATGTGTGGGCATCAAGTGTCAAAATTTTCAGCAATACCAATGCTGGCTGGATTAATCTACATATTGGCTACATGTCCAAAGGAACTCAGATTAGGACTGGCTGGTGTAAAGGAATATTTGAGCTCCTTGCAAGTTACAGTGGTGGGTGGATAAAGAGCTAGAACCATGGGCAATTAACTGGAAGGGAAGCATAAAAGGATCTCATTTTGTTCATCTTTGCTACTTCAAAAATCTAATATTCTTCAGTGCATCTTGAAATTTTTTTTTAAAAAAGTAAAATATAGATCAGTGGTTCTCAACTTTTTTTTCACCATGGACCCCCTTTAAATATCTTTGAGGCCACTGACCATGGCCATAGACCACCAAGACTTAAGATTTAAATCATAATATTTCTTCAAACCTTTGTGGACTCTCAGTGATGATATCATGGTCCCCTAGGAGTCCGTGGACCACAGGTTGAGAATTGCTGGTATAGATTGTTATGGATCTAATTAGTCCTGTGGTCATAAACTGAGGAGAAATAGATAACCACATGTATATTGATGAGATAGTTTTAAAAGCTTTTGCTTACTCAAGATGTCTCACTGAAAGTCTATATGCAGGTGGAGGCAGCTTGCCTTAAAATACCATTTACAATAAATAGTAAAGCAGAGAATGAGCTGTTCTTATGCTTGAAGGAAAGAAAATTATTTCTTTTTTTCATTATATAGGGGTAATTAATTAATTAATAGATCAACAAGGATATAGAAGAAAACCATCAGATAACTTTTATTGTGTTTTTATAAAGTGGGGAATTTGTGATATAGTCAGTCTTCTGCATTTGTTGCTGAAAATTAGATAAACTCATAAATCTAAATTTTATTTTACTATTTTACTAAATACTGTTTTAAAATAGTAGAAATAATTTGCATTTAAACAAGGTATATAAGCTATGTAGATAAAATGTGTCCTAGGGCAGCTCTATAGAAAAAAAATGTAGTATAATCATAAGTTATGTCAAAGACTGAGAAATGTGGAAAAAATCTCATTAAAATCTGCTAATGCCTAATGATTTCCCTGTGACAGAATATTATTTGGCTCGATTTTATCTAAGAGTATAAAATTATTGTGGCTTTTTACTGTTTAAAGGCAACTTATTTAACCAGACTGCATCCAGAATTGTTTGTGTTGGATAAGAGAGAGGGCTTCCTACTTGAAAAATACTCTATTAAAACTACTACAATAAGAAATAAGAATTTTACACTTTCACAGGCAGTGTGCCAAAGCATTGAATAGATTTTGCCTGAAGTTGAAAAATGCTCTTTTTCTAATCCCAGATTGAAGGTGATTTTGCTTTGGCTCCTGGTTTCCCATCTCCTCCCAATCTGGATTATATTGGCTACCACAAGTATATTGATGAAATGTTGCCCCCTGAAAATCCTGCGTTGTATGGTCTCCATCCTAATGCTGAGATAGATTTCTTAACAGTTCTGTCTGATAATCTGTTCAAAACCCTGCTGGAAATGCAACCCAGACATCTGCTTGCTGGAGAAATTATAGGACAGTCATTAGAAGAAAAGGTGAGACTGTGATTTCCTGCTAGTGTTTATTCCATAACATCTTCACAGAACCAGAGTAATTCATAATTTTACTTAAATCAGAATTAAAACTTTGTTCCTTCCGAACATAAATGTTTGACAAGTAAGGATGTGAACATTGCATTAACTGTTCCAAATATGGAAGAATTAGTTTTAGTCCATTGAAACATTTATTTCAATTATTTTTATCCATATGGAGTGAAGCAGAAGGGGGGACGGCATGGAGACAAGGAAAAAAAGTCATGGAAATTGATGATGGCTCAGGTAGAAAAGGGAAGATTTTGAGAGATCAGGTAGACTGCGCCAGGAACTGCTGAGGGAAGAAAGAGTGACAAAGCAGTTCACACAACTAACCCTCATAGCCCCATAAAACCCACTCACGAATTTTGTTTCATTTGAACAACTAAAATATGTTGGTTTTTCTTTATGCTGAATTACAGTTAATTCCAAACAGTTCGGCAGAACTTCTGGATTGTGATATTCTGATCTGAGATTGAAACAAAATGCATTTTCTGTTTCATCTTATCCCAGATGACAAGCAGTGTCTATATCCCTGTGGAGGTTTTTTTATGCACTCTCCTGCATATTCAACACTTATTCCAACCAGAGTTTGCTTTATAGAGCATGATTAAATGTAAACAAATTGCATACCTGGGTTATTTTACTTTTCTTTATAAGGTGAAAAATGTACTGGATGAAATTTTGGAAAAGCTGCCTGAAGAATTTAATTTAGCTGAGATAATGCAAAAGTCTGCTGTACGAAGCCCATATATTCTTGTGTGTTTTCAAGAATGTGAGAGAATAAATATTCTCATTAGAGAAATACGGAGATCATTAAAACAATTAGACCTTGGATTAAAAGTAAGGAATATATTACTTTATTGTTATTAAATTTATTGTCACCTATCTTATCATGGGCTACTCTCTATATACATGTACTATTAGGAAAAATTTGATCCTAAACTGGTATTGTAAATTTAAATGTTTGTGTTGGTTCAAATTTCTAGGGTGAGCTAACATTTTCATCTAGTATGGAAACTTTACAATCATCATTGTTCTATGACGAGGTACCAGATGCATGGACCAGTCTGGCTTACCCATCTACTTACAGTCTTGCACAATGGTAAATGCATTTCTTTAACCAATGGATCTCTTTAGTTACCTTATAACTCTTAAATTGTATTTTTGAAAGCAAAAACATTACATTTCAAAAATCTTTTTGAACTTTAAAATGAGCATAATTACATTAGTATGATTTTGCATGTCCTATAATATTTTGATGTCTCAAAATTTAAAAGATGAAGTTTCTAAAATGTCTCCTAGATCATGTATTAATCTGTTCTGAATTTAACATATATTTTCTTTTTTATTAGAAGGTAATATAATTCATATACAACAGGCTGCTCCATACAACTTGTATGATCTATTACCAAGAATATAGATGTCAAAGTGATATAAATTATATAAGGCAAACTATTCCCAAAATTAATTTCTTATATTTACCATTACTATATTTTTAATTCAGGTTTAATGACCTTCTTTTGAGATGCCGAGAACTTGATACCTGGACACAAGATCTTGTGCTTCCTGCAGTAGTGTGGCTTTCAGGTTTCTTTAATCCTCAATCTTTTTTGACTGGTATGTTAATATTGATTCGTTATATTTAAATGTCAAGCAAAACATGCTGCATAATAAGGCTACAGTTTTAAAATAATTTCAAAGATTTTTTTTAATATCTAGTTTCCTTAAAGTGTCACAAAGTTCAAACATCACAAATTATGTCAAGTAGTGAGTAGGCAGCCATATGGATCAGTTGACTGAGTGAGTGACCAAATGTATGAATGAATACATCATTAAGAAACTTATCAAGGGGTAAGGTGATGGAAATCCAATTGACAGACGATATAAGGCATTGATATGCTGAACAGATTTGTACTCACTTTTCTTATGAGTGGAAACTAGAATGATTTCTAATTATGAAAAGTGACATAAGTACAAGTAGGGCATGGATAGACATTTGATGCTAAGCCATATTACCGGTATGTCTCAGGTGTCATACAAATTGCATCTATAGAATCAGCGAATTTTTTTTAGAAGAAAAGGGAAACAGCAAAGTATCAGAAGCTGTTTCAGTCTTAAAAATATATTTTATTGAAATTGACTTTTTGTTAATAACTAATATAGATTTATTGCTACAAAGTTGGATTAAATAATTTTTACTCAAGAACAAAATTCCTCAGTTCTCATCTTTACATGACCTTATATATAGCTATTGAAAGTAAGTTTGGTGCAGTATTAAGGCCACAGGCTAGAAATTGGGAGATCATGAATTCTTTTTTCCACCTTAGGCATGCAGCTAGTTACCTTGAACCAGTAGTTTTCAACCCTAGGAAGGAAGTAAAAAAATACCCTGCCAAAAAAGAGAGATTTGTCTAGGTAGTTTTCAAGAATTGGACACAATGGGAAAGAAACGAATCCATAGAAATAAGTATGCAACCCATAAAATAATTTGTATTAATCATATCTTCTTGAAAGCCATTATGCAAACTACAGCACGAAAAAACAATTGGTCTCTGGATAAGATGTGCTTGACTACTGATGTTACCAAAAAGAGTAGAGAAGATTATGGTCATCCACCAAGAGAAGGTGCATATATTTTTGGACTTTACATGGAAGGTAAGTTTATTAAAATTCTGTATTAACTATGATCTAGAGGACCCACCTGTAAAAAAATGATCAGTGTCAGACATATCAAAAAGAAGTATATTTTATAGAATCAGTGAAAAGTGTAGCAAGTTTTCTGACTACAAGCAGTCCTGGACATAGAATCACAGTAAAGGCCAGAACTTCCAAATTTAAGTGATGCAATAATTAACTAAGCCAACCTGATTCTTTATGAACTTTTTTGCTGCATCATTAAGTAACTTGCTGTGGTCATTAAGCGAATCACAATGCTGTTAAGCAAATCCAGCTTCCCCCATTAACTTTGCTTGTTGGAAGTCCCCTGGGAAGGTTATAAATGATAATGTGACTCTGGGACAAGGCAACAACTGTAAATACATGCCAGTTTGCCAAGCACTTTAATTTTGATCATGTGACTTGCAAGGAAGTCTTAAGTGTGAGGATCATAATGTCACTTTTTTCAGCACCATCCTTATTTTGCATTGTTGTTAAACAAATTGTCATCAATCAAAGACTATCTGCAGTTTTTTTTTAAAAAAATGGTGTTCACTATTTAATAATACTGTGAAATGAAGCACAGTAAAGTAAGAGGGTATTCTATCCTTGCTGCTCAAATTTTGAAATGTATGTTATTTTTTCAATAGCAAGCCTCATTATTAATAAAAAGAATACAGAATATCAATGGGATTTCAGGCACAACGAAGCACACAAATTGTAATTAATATTCTACCTAGCTAATTACATACTTCTGTCCTGCAAAAGTTAAAATGTGTATTTCTTGGTTTCAGGAGCAAGATGGGACATTCAAGCAGGAGTCGTAGCTGAAGCTCCTTTGAAGAACCTGACTCCCATGCTGCCCGTCATCTTTGCCAGAGCAATTCCGGTAGAGAGGCAAGAAACCAAGCACATTTACAAATGTCCAGTTTATAAAACTAAACTTAGAGGGCCCACCTACACATGGACTTTTAACTTAAAAACCAAAGAAAAGCCATCCAAGTGGGTGCTTGCAGGAGTAGCCTTGCTTCTGGAAGCTTAGCAATATACTTGCAGACACTTGTATTATTTACAGCAAGGTAGCATAGTTCACGCATTAAATCATGTATATTTCTGTTTGAAATGACCACAAACAACCTTCAAAATAATGCTTTTATTGAATTCTTGTTTTATGCAACAGCTATAGTTACATCACTGCACATAGAAACAGTACATATGTACAAGTGAACATACAAAAGATTAAGTCACTGAGTCATACATGTTACATATGTAATGTGCAGATGAACCTTTGGTTTACACCCCTTTCACCTGATGGAATAACATTTCAAGTTTCTATAAATGGCACATATGGCCCCAGACAGAATGTATGCTGTAAGACCAATGCAAGTTATTTTCAAACAGTTACTTGTATGCTTTGCATAACAAAAGCAAAAAATAAATATATAATATAGCTGTATGCAAAAACTTAAAATCTTAATTATAATCAGAGAGTAAAATATGTTAACTATGGTAACTACTTTAACTGGGATTGCAAAAATACAGAACACTACAATTTTGTAGCAAAAGCATATAGGACTCTTAATTCTGCTGCCACCTAGTGACCTTCTGTATTTTTGCAAACTATAATTATCCTAAAAAAACGACACTATTAAGTGATGTGCAGTTTTCTTTCAATTAACATTAACAAAAAAATGAAAATAAACTTGGCTTAAATTTTAGCCTAAATTAGTCATTTATTGTCCTGATTAATTTGCTAAGAGAAGCACACTGAATATGAAAATAGTCAACACCACCTCTGATGTGCAAAGACTGATATAATTTTCTTCTTGCTCTTTATCCTGTGAAGCTCCTGGTCATAAATCAACTTTAAATCCAACAGAACTGAATGACAAATTTCAACAAATATATGTTAGGACCAGGCTAGTCCTTGAAAAACAAAATGGCCATTTAAGAAGCACCTTTTTTTATCATTAGAGCGGCAATGTCTTTTCCTGGACTTTTGTAACCGCTTCAGAACTTTGCTGCTCATTTTCAGTTGGTAAAAATTAAACTGGGCTGAATTATGCCCTTACTAATTTTAAACAATATTGACCTTTATAGCATTTTTCTGCATGTAAAGTAGAACAAACAGTGATTTGGATTGCTTGTCTTCAGAAGTTTAAAGATCTGACTTAAATTACAAAGGTCAATTTACTATTTATAAATTTTCTATTACTATTACTAAATATTTTACTATTACTATTTCTGAATATTTTAGAATTATATTTCTAAACTAAGTCTCTAAAGAAAAATATTTTTAAACAGTAGATCATTTATTATGTGCAGGAAAATATTGCTGTTCCCAATATTAACAGCCTTTTCCCATAGAAATATTTAATAAATCAAAAGTGGTTATTCTATATTTCTGAAATTATTTAAACATAATGATTATAAATGAAAGTTCAAGATTTAAATTTTTAAGTAAATATAGTATATGCATAAATCACCAAGATCAGAATTCACCCAGGTGCTTGGATATTTTCACTGATTTCCATTAACATGATGCATTGGCAAACTGCATAAAGAAAAAAAAACCAAAATGTTTAAAGTTTAAGAAAGCAAATGTAACTATTATAAACTCTATTTCAAAGATCTATAATGCCACCAATTGTATTGTTCCAGCGTCTAATATAAATAGTAAGTCATGGTCTTTATAAGAAAAAAGCAAAATCATTAAATGCACTCATAAAATTATTTTTCAAAATTAAAAGTCTCTTAATTTTTACAAAAATATTGGACAGGGTGTTAGAATATTTAGAAGGAATATTTTATTTTAGCATTTACACTCTTACTAAGACTCAGAGACCATATCTCGCTTTAAGGTTTATTGAATGTCTTACTCTTCACTGTTCATAGACTTTAAAAATAACTTATCCAGGCAAATAAGTCTTATTAGACAAATATATTCTCAGAAAATTTAAGAGACCCTGGCATGGGAAGAAAAAACTTTCTTATAGGGAATGATGTGAAATTGGAATTGGGTGAATGGGTAAGGGGGTGGGATATTGTAAAGGAGAAGATGATTGTACCTATGCTAGAAGAAGGTGGTCTTTGCCACCACCCACCTAACCGCTTGCTATCATTGCTCTTGGATAAAGATTAGCACCAAGGACCCCTCATAAAAAACTTAATTTCATGCAGCTGCCTGGTGGGTTTTTTTCATCTCAGCTCAGAATGGAGCAAGTAAGGAATATAAATATTCCAACAAGCACATAAAGTAATTATAAGCTTAAATAAATAAAATAAATACTTGTGGAACAGCATGTCTGCAGGTTTTGTGAAAAATCTATATCAACACAAACTCAAATTCACTCTCTGAGTCAACCTACCCCAAAAGATAGGAAAAACAAGAGGAGCAATAGATATGCCACCCTGAAAAAAAGATATAATATAAATCTGAATAAATAAAAGTAAAATAAACATACCAAATTAGACTATTACATACAGTGATTTCTTAAAACTGACAATATTGGAAATACTTCTTATACAAATTACCCTACAAAAGTTTAAGCTTACCTTTCAAGGTACTCCCTTACATTGCTATAACCATAAAGCTTTGCCAAGTGGATAAGTGTTCCAGTGGCACAGTAACCATCACGTTTCCGACAGTAGCTGCAGTTGCATACTCCACGGCAAGGAGGGCACAACCACTCCTTAAAAATTGGAGAAGAGTATTAGTTCACCTTATATGTTGTATTATCACATAAGCATAGAAATCACAAAGCTAGTGCCTGCATAGACACAGTGTTGCATGCTTCTGAAGAAATGTATAATAAAAATAAAGCAATCAGATCACCAATAATTTCACTATAACTCCCATTTCATTATATATCCCACAATTCAAGCAACTAGAGAATTACTGGATTCAGAAGTGCCACTTTCACATCTTCTCCATAGCGATTACGGAGACATGGCCCACAGAACTGTCCCCGCACACCGACACAGTCTTCATTATGACAAATTGTTTTTGTATCCATTGTCTTTTGGCGACACTGATGGCATGTGGTTCCCTAATATTGGAACAAATGATAATAGTTTTAGAAAGCCACATCCAATACATATGAAGATAAACATGGTGCTTTTCATAAACCTATTCCTATTATTCTGATAAAAATTTTTACAAATTATCCAAGAACACAGATACTTACACATTTTTGTCACTGGAATATTTAAAAGCTTTTTTTCACAACTCCCAATACAAATGCATGTTTCAAATAAGGCAAGATGAATTAGATAATACATTGAACTGGAATGGGAAACCAATTTATAAATGGAATTTTAAAAGCCTGTTCACTGTATTCGTTCTACAAGACAGCAAGACTAACACTAACCCAAGCTTAATATAATGCTCACAGTCACTTCATTCTGCAGAGATAACAATTATGCTAAAATTAACATTATAAGCAATTCCAAAATTCTATTTTTTTATTTTGCTTAAATTCCTGATAAGTATTTACTTCTTTTTTTGGGCAAGCACTTCTGCTAATACCTTGACAAGATAAATAACTTATTGGTAGTTATTTTACTGTCTGTGTTCTAGGAAATGTCAGTATAATTATAGACTGTAATTAAAATATTAAATACTTCACAGTACACTATGACAGTAGGGAAGATTATCCCTGTTCATGGGAAGGTGAAAAATAAAGTAATTCAACCAGTGTAAATAATACTGTGGCAGCTGGATCATTATATAAATGTAAAGATATGTCAAGAACATTGTGTATATAAAGATGGTAAAAAACTGATTAGATCTAAAATATTGCATTCATTCAATATATGTCAATATATAAAGAAAACAACCTACCAAAATCTTATGGTGGATTTTATCTTTATTGGTAAATGCAATACTTGCCAAGTCTTCATTTGTTATAACAATTGATCGAAGTGCTGCAATTCTTGATAATTTTCTTTTTTTCGGCATTCCTAAAGTATGCTATAAAAAAAAACACCGTCTCTAAATCAAATGCAGCTACAAACTCCGTATTCAAGTGGACTTGCAGCCTAAATAGGTGTATAAGGTTGCCCACTAAAATATTTATATTTTTGAAAATGTAATGTTTATGAGTAAGAGTAAGACAATTTAAAAAAAATTATCTAGTGCAATAAATTATACATTATGTTTAATTATAAATTGTTTCTTGAACTATAGAGTAAGTTTAGATTTTATTAATTTACTATACATTTATTCTTTTTTATATTCTCCCTGTTTTCTTCCTTGACTTATTTTTCTGAAAATGTAATTCTCCCCCACTAATTGACTGTATACTACCACTTAATGATAGCACAAAAGATGAGAAAATATTGCAAATTTTTTTTTTTATTTTATATCCCACTTTATTATTTTTAAAAATAGCTCAAGGCAGCTAACATTCCTAATTTTCCTTGTCCTATTTTCCCAACAATAACCCTTTGAGGTGGGTGGAATCACTGGCCCAAAGTCATCCAACTTGCTTTCATGACTAAGGAAGGATGAAATGGTAAATGGAAGAGTTAAGTGCAATTCGTTTGTAGTTCATGCTTTTTATGGATTGTTCTCCAACCAAATCTAAAACTTCATTCTGTTTCCTTTTATACCATTATACCATTTAAATCCTGACATGGTTAGCATTTTTTAATGTAGAAAAATCTGGAAGTAGCATATTCAATTTTCCAGAGGCAATTTAGTGAAATTGCTCCTGGATCAGAATAGACGAAGTGTCTTCCCCAGTATATTTTGGACTATCCTTAACCTTCAAATGGTTCGTCCAGCTTATCAATTTAATCCAAAGTCTATTATAGTCAAAAAATATTGTGATTGGAACAGCTTGTAAACCCAGCAATCAATCGACTATAAACCACAAGACTGGCTATTCATTACCAGGACCATGATAGACCCTACACTATTCACTTAAATGTTGAGCTCATGCTTGATAAGTTCTCTCCTTGCTACCTGCAAATTACCCTTTGTTAAAATAAATCCAAAACATAATTTTGGCATGTACCCCATTTAATTTTCTCTTCAACAGGTTGTGGTAGGTTTCGTTATCAAGGTATTCCGCAGATGGCCTTCTCTCCACACCAAAGTTTTCTGGGGGACGAGCACTCCTGGTTGGGTTAGTTCGACGCTGTATTGGGGCTCCTGAAGATATTTTCCTTGGTTTTTTCTTTCGTTTCTAAAACAAGAGAGAGATTTTCTTTATGAACACATAGCCTGAAGCAATAGCTGACCATAGCCACCTTGTTCAATCCACTTCAAATTCTTTTTTTAAATTTGCCTTTTATAGCACACTGCCAATTGCTATACATTTTAGGAGAGTATGTAACAAGAACAGATATATATATATGGACAATATTAGAAAAAAGGTTGGAGACAAAAATTTCTACCAATATTTATTTCAGAATTCTTTGTTCTAAGAGAGAAAATATCTGAAGGAACATGAAAAAGAGACCTACCATTTTCTTTGTTTTGCTGTATTTAGGTTAACTATTGTTACTATTATGCAACTACAACATTCTATAAATTACTTATCTATGTGTATTGGGTCTACAGTTCATAGGTTACAATATATACACATCAAAAGAATACTGTCTAAGGCAGGAGTGTCAAACTCAATTGCATTGAGGGCCGCATCAGCATTGCGGTTGCCTTCAGAGGTCTGGGTGGGTGTGGCCAGGATGGGTGCAGCCTACTGGGTGGGTGTGGATGGAGTGGATGTGGCCTACTGAGTGGGTGTGGCCAGCTCTATATCATTCGCGTCAAGGGTACCTGTGGGGGCCTGGGCAGGAGTGGGATAGATCTGAGGGTCTCTGGCAGAAGGGGGTGGGACCGGGGCAAGTGCCAAGGCATGGTCCACTGGAAGAGCCTCACTGTTCGTTCCTCTCAGGCCATGCGGGGGGGGCGGCTTATGGAGCTAAGACTGAATGCGTTTCAGCATAGATGGCCACCACAAAATTATACATTGGCTCCCAGCCGTTCCCTCACTGTTTCCAGGATGGCTTCGTGGGCCGCATCCGGCCCCCGGGCCTTGTGTTTGACATATCTGGTCTAAGGGATACAGTGTTAGGTAAATAGTTACTGAATTGGTGAAAGAGGTGCACAAAATTGTGAAAAACTAATCTTGGTTCCTTCAGTTAGTCTGTTATCTTCCTAAATAGAGTATACATAAATTATGAAAACTTTTGAGTCTGAAAAAAATACACATATGTATAAATAAACATACTAGAAAAAAAATTCTGCAAATGCAAGTGTAGACAGCTGATCCTTTCTGAGTCATGTGTGACTGAAAGGAAGTCATAATTTTATGACTTTATTGTATTTATGCTTGGTCCAAATAAAAAATATATTTTTTAAAAAGCCTGCAAAAATTAGTGATATAATAGTCAGTTTTAGAAATGCAAAAGAAAATTTTGAAAAAGAAAATATATTCATAATTACCGGAGCTGAAGAAGTCTTCATTTGGATTGAGGGAGGTATAGAATCTAGTTCTGCTAGTAACTGAGCAAGCTGAAATGGGAAATGACATTGATTTGCTCTATAAATCAAGTACTTCTTAATGGCAATCTTATCTATATACTATTTCATGATGCATTTTTAAAAATATAAATCCTTACATTTTTAGAATAATTTTAGTCATGTATCACATAGTTTAAAATTGCACTATTAGTTTCACTGTTCAAAATATTACAGTGAAAGTTTGGAGTGAATAATAAACATATTCATATTTCCAAAGTTATGGAAACAATTACTTTATGTATTTATGCCATGCTAGCAAGCTTTGTCATTCATTTCAAAGGGAAGGACAACAAATTCAAAGCATACTATGCTTTTCACACTGGCACAATGGTTTAAAATGTACTAAGTAGCAATATATGATTATATGCCATTATAAACATGAGCAAACATAACTATTTCAGTCCTTCTTCACCCAGTGAGTGAGAGGAAAGGCAATATGAAGGTAGATGGCCCAATAAATCTTGGCATCAGCCTTATCTACTGCAAGTATGAAATTCAAGGAAAATACCTGGAACCTATAAGCAGAACTTCATTGAAAAACTTTAGGCATCATTTTTTTTAGTCATATTAACCTTCCAGCATTCAGAGGAATACTATGTGATATAGTGTTGAGTGCAACCATAAGAACAAATCTATAGGTAATATGGAATTCAAACCCAAACAAATAGTGAGTCTGAACTATAGTAATATGTGTTAGGTTTGAAAATGGTTTGCTCCTACTAATACAGTAATGGGTAGTCCATCCTTGAATCCCTTACTAAAAATCCAATTAATTTACCTGAGTTAAATACAAAAAATATGTTTGATAAAACAAAAAGGCAATTAGAATTACATGTGTCATAACTTCTCACTTCTTTGTGTTTTTTTATTATTAATGCTACCTAAAAATGCTGAATTAGTTCTTACCACAGCTTTATTTTCTTTTATATTCTGATCTCTTTTCAAAAGTACATTAGAATTTTCATCTGGTGCCTCATCTATCTCAGAGTCAGAAGAAGTATCTTGATCTTCATTTCTCCCATTTATATTTTTTGTTTGATTACTGATTGATGAACAGAACTTGGGGGAAGTCTTTTTAGCTGATTTGTTAGGAAGCTGCAATGCCCCCCGAATTTTGAAGCTTTTTTTCTTAGGAGATGATTCAATTTCCATTTCTTCTTCCTTTTCTTTATCTTCCTCCATTAAAGATGGGTTGTTGTCTGGTTCTAATTCCATTGCCTAAAAAAAAGATGAATAAATAAACCTATGTTATAGTTGCTCTTCCATTATGAAAAAAGCTAATATTTTATTTCCCTTAGCTACACCAATCGTATTAAAAGATATCTTTTAAAAATATCTTATTTTTACTTAAATATTCATAATTATCTGATTTTTAATCAATAATTTCATATGAATTGTTCAGGTTGGCTTGGTACACAGAAAAGGAGCAAAAGACAGATGGCCAGAATCTACATTAGACAGCAGAAAATATTGTAGTAAAAATATTTTCATTTATAGATCCAAACAAGAACCAGCTTACTGTTACATCTAACTAATCAATTAATTCAAACATTCATTTGTTTGAAATACTTTAACAAAAAATGCACTACAGAAATCACAACAGTTATCTTTAAATCCATAATCATACACAACACTAAGCCCCATTAAACACTATTAGTAACAAGTATTGGATGACACAATAAAATGCAACTGCATATTCATTGGAAGAACACTCCATAGAGAAATAGAAATAGAACCTACAGCTACAAAAAGAAGAAAAATTTATTATGTCAGGTTTTTTCATTTGATTCTACTGCATTTTAGAAAGCAATTCTACAAGAAAAATCAAGTTGCAATTTAGGTCATGAGGGTTACAAGGAATTTTATTTACTGGATGAAAACTCTGCATAATTTGATACAAATTTTTCCCCTACCATTCCTGATGTTCCAGGCAAATCAACATTCTCATTCCTGTCTTCCAACGACAATGTTTCAATGGGAATGTCAAGTTCAAAACCAAGAAAATCTTCTTCATCACTTGGGGCATTAAATATGTCAGCCAAATCCATCATCTGTCCAGTTCATTAAAAAATATAAAATAGTCAGCTTGCAAAAAATAATCATTTTGTACTATGAATGTTACTATATTGTTAATTTTCTACTCAGTTCTACTCCTTAAGTTACACCCAGAAAAACTAATAAATCAGTGGAGATGCTAGGCAGGTTGATTCAGGTTGCAAAGTAAACTAAGTAATAAAGAAACAGAATTCAAAAATAACAGATATGGAAACTGCACATATAAGCAGCAAATATTTATTAATTGTCTGAAGATAGGGAAATAAATATAAAAGACAAATGAGAGTCAATTGTAATCTAGCACATATTCTTACATTTAAAACCAACATACATTATTGTTAAACCCAAATCTACCCAAAAATGGACAATCCCTTCAGCCAAAATAGAATTTATTATAAGACAATTAAGGAACAACACTACATAGTAAGGTATCTTAGTGAAATAAATATACCAGTTGTTGCACAGAGCTGTAAGGACAAGTTGACAAGCATTGTTGGACTGAGCAACAATTTAGTGGCATTCCAGTCCAGGTCATCATTATCTATCTGCTGTGACAGCCATTTCATTTTCTCCAGGACTAACAGGTACATAGCCAAAGCAATGAACATAATTATCAAAACATATGACATTATCAGAATAGTTTGAAGATATAATTCCTAAAAAAAATAAACCCATAGAATTCAGCATGCTCAGTCACAAAAGTGCTGTTTGGTGGAATACATTGAACAGAAGTATCCCATGGAAGAAACTTCTTTTGACAGAATCAGTGTAATGATCCTCTGAACTTAATATTGTCCACACTGGCCACAGCTCTCTGGAATTTCAGATCACAAACTTTCTCTGCCTAACTAAAAATAGCAGGAATTGAATCATGTGCTCTATTAGTGAAAAAGAGCTTTTCTCTAATATATAAGCCAAGATTGTTCGATACCAGGGGTAAGCAACCTTGCTCTTTTATGACTTGTGGACTTCAACTCCCAGAATTCCTAAGCCAGCATAGTTGGCTCAGGAATTCTGGGAGTTGAAATCCACGAGTCATAAAAGAACCAAGGTTGCCTACACCTGTTCTATATTATTCTCAGTCCTCTTTCAATATTGTTAGAAGTTTTTCTCTATGAAGCCTTATAGGTTTTAACAATTTAACAGAAAGTGTACATGAAGAGCTATGAAATCTAGCTGCAATGAATAATTGGCTTCTAAGAACAAGCCTATTAATTTTTACCTTATTGTATAGTTGAGCTAGCAACTGCTATGATCATTATATGTTGAACTAATTTTGTCTTTGCATTTGCACTAGAAAACTCATTACAGAGTTGTAATTATTAAAGGAAGGTGCATTCTCCAGGCAAGTACATTTTCACCTTCTGTGTAATGGATAGTAAGGGTGATAGTGAAGTTCCCAAACATATTGCAGTCCAGCCTCCCTATTTTGTTCTGATTTTAAGAATCATATTCAGGAGTTTCAGTACAGCCAAATACTTCAATTTAAATATGAACTATTCAATACATACCAGGTGTATAGTTAACAACTTTTATAGATAACATAATAATGGTGCATTATGTTCTCCATAAAAGAAAGTGTTCTTACTACAAGCACTCTTTTCTTCCATCTGCTTACTAAAGTTTATTTTTTCCATTCCATTTTAGCAATTTGGGCACAATGGCTAATTGACTGACTACAGACTTTTAAACCAACAGTTGAACCCCCTCTCTTCTCCCCATGAGTGTTTTAAACTAACTATAGTTTAAGATAAGAATCTATCCATTTGACACACTTGTCCAAGTCACAGTCTTTCAATTATTAGGTTGGACATCTGTCTTAATTTAGGGCATGAGATCAGTGGCATCACATCCAGAGAACTAAGGTCTATTCACCATCCTTCTCTGCCCAGCCTTCCATTAAGTAGAAGATCCTTGCAAGGCCATGTGAAATCCCCATCTGTATCATACAGTCAATCCATGAAGCTCTATCTTAGAAACCCCTAAGGACATGATGGCAATAATCCTCTTCTACTGTTGTTCTCTAGTAACTGCATTAAGTAGCATTCAGCTATCAAGAACAGCAGCCACACAAAAGGAATCCCAATTTTCTTTCCAGATAAATTAGGGAAATGAATAAAATTACCCTTTTCATCAGTTTGGCCAAGAGCCGAATGCAATCCCAGGTTTTTCTTTTCAGAAGGAAAAGCTGGGTCCTAAGCAGGCAAAAAAAAAAAAAAATAGAAGGGAGAAGAAACAGCAAACTTCAGTAAGCACGGCCAAGTTGCCCAAACTTGCAGGTTCCTCTCAATAGTTTTTGTTCAAATATTCAGAATTTCTTAATAAGGCCAGAAGATATTCAATAAACTTTATTATTCAGCCACTAATAGGCAACCTGATATCCTTTTGATATGTTTCATTAATAGCTCCCTCAATACCTGCTAATGCTTACAGTAATGTTTCTCAGCTAATGTGCCGTCTAATTTTTAGCTTGAATTTTAATGATAGCTTAACTTTAGCTGGTTACTTGGAGCATTCAAACACCTGAAGAGTTCCCCCGATTAGAAACGATTGAGTTAAAGACTGGCGTATCTAAGAACGCAACTTTTTGCATAGTCAAGATACTGTTTCTTTAAGCTAAAAAGAATGGAGCCACAGCTTTATCTGACCACCTTTGCAGTTACAGTATCTGTAATGCGAAAATGCTTGATAGGCACCAGGTTGCCTATCCCAGTTTTACAGCTGTACAGATCTAGCAAGTATGTAATTACTGTTTCTTTATGCAAGGATACAAATTCTCTACAAGAAGACCCCCCCCTCCTGCGTTATGAAACGCAGTTTATTCCGTGGACGCGAATTTGCGATCCTGAACAAACTTTCTCTAAAGTACTATTTCTTCTCAGAAGACGACCCGAGGAAGGGTGATGGGTGAGCAACCATTCCCCTACTCTTGAGAAAATTGAAACGGGCTAACTTTTCTGGGTTCAGATAGAAGCTTCGCGAGAGCTAGGCGCTCCAATCGCAGCCGATTGAAAAGCGCGCTCTCTGGCGTGTTCTCCTCCTACTCTCGCTGAGGGAGTTGAAACAAGAAAGACCAATTCTTTGCCGCGTCGCTTCCAGGATCCCTCCCCCCACTTCCCCAAATACAGCTGCAATATCGATCTACCTACCGCCGGGCGCAAGCTTGAAACGAAGACGGTGGATAAGGGGGCGGTGCCAGCCGGGTGGGCTGCGGAGAGCGCCTGGTTCCACCGGGGCACGAACACACGTGACGGGGCTCAAGGCGGAGACTGCCGAGCCCGTGGAACATCCAAGCGGCTTCAGCCACGGGGGGGGGGGGTGAGCGCTGGCGAGAAGTCCCTTTTAGGTCCACCCGGTCTACCATTGGCTTAGGTCTTAAATAACGCGTCTTCCTTTAAACTTCATCAACACCACCCGACAGGGGAGTTGTTAAAAAGAAATTCTTAAGTTACGCCAAGTCCTCCAAAGGGACTTTATTGCTGTGGGATGCGTATATAAATGCAGGTACTTCTCGGAAAGAGATGCTAATAATTTAAAGATAGCTCTCTAAAATTCAATGAATGAAAACAATCTCAAATACCAAACTAGGTATAACAATTAAGTATACCTTATAGTAATTCTTACAAGACATCATTGCCCAAAATTTTAGTCAGATGAGTGACTATATATAAACTATTCTTACCTGGATTGCTGTTGCTGGAATATTTTATTCCTTACCCGCTTGTCCTGAGCTGAGTTAAGAAAAAAAGACAGCTGCATGAAATTAAAAATTAAGTTCTTGCAATTGATCCCAAGCCAATAAACCCTTCCCCGAAGGGAAAGTTGGAAGGACCTTAATTCCCTATCTTAATTCTGTCTTGAATTCACTAGGTTTTGAGTCCACCTGAAGACTTCCTAACCAATTACTGGCCCTCCATGAGAGTCCATTTTTCTGGGCTCTCTCCTTAAGCATGTAGAGAAGTAATCTGCCCAGTTATGGTTCAGTCACACAACCTTTCACTGCCCTATTGAAGCACGCGGATCTCACTGGCTTCCCTTGCTATTCAGGGCACTCTGGTCATCACCAACAAGGTTCGCGGAGGCCTGAGGGCGGCTGAAACCAGCAGACACACAGCTTTGGTCAATAGGCGGGTGTTATCAACAAAGGGTATCACACACACACACATTCACTGGGCATTAAAAAAAAAATCAGATACTTACCAACCATGAAATGACTTAATTTGGGCAACTACCTTAAATTCATAAATTCCCTTTACTACCTTCCAGGTCAAGTTACCAGAAAGACACCCTTTGAGCAAATGGCAGGGTGTAGCTATCCTGGAAGTCAGCCTTCCAAGTGAGCTCTGGTTGCTAGCTGGCTCACCAATAATGCTGAAATAGTTTTTTCCTTACCCAGCTTGTCCTCAGCCAGATTGACTTTTTAAGAAGAAGAAGAAAAAAAAAGGCAGGCAGCTATCTGAAGTTAAGTTCTTGGTCTTCTCCAAGAGCACCGACAGCAAACTGTTGGGAGAGCAGCTGCAAAGATGTCTTCCTACGGCACAGGTTTTATACATTGCAATCAGTCCCTCCTTCTCAATACCACCCTCTTACCCATTCACCCAATTCCATCACTGCATATCCCATATAAGGAACTTTGGTCCTCCCATAACAGGGTCGCTTTAAGTTTTTACAGAATACATTTGTCTAATGAAAAGCAATCCTTGAGAAGTACACCTTATCTCAAATGCCTGGGGTCAGCTACTTTCAAGGTCTATGAACAGTGAAGAGTAAGAAGGCCAACAATTCTTAAAGGAAACAAAACAAGACATGGTTTCTGAGCCTTAATAAGAATCTAAGTGCTCAAATAAAATATTCTTTCAAAATATTTTCCTGCACAAGTGAGGAAAAGAAAGACAATAGATAGTTGGGATTTGGCAGGTGGGCTTGTTGAAGGCAGTTGAAGGCATTTTTGTGTGTTTTTTTTTAATTTGGTTTTTTTTGGAAGGCTTTAAGCAAGGATTGTTAAGGAAAGAGCTAAGAGAAATCATTGAAGACCATGGAATGGAAAAATATAGCCCAGAGATTTTATGTGGCCAACAAGTATGCCTATTGTTGCTTCCAGATTGACTATAATCAAAATATTAAGGTGCTGTTTCTACAGTTTTTGGAAATTAAGGAAAGCTCATGCTTTGGAGGTTCCTGAAATTTTCCCCACCACCACCATTTTCCATATATGTATCCTGTTCTTGGTTATTTTGGGATGAAACAGTTTTGTGCTTAATAGCTGCATGTTTGTTTTGATCATTTAATCAATTTATATGGCTACTCATGTCAAATATATGACTCTGGGCAACTAACTAGATTAAAACAAATAAATTAAACATAGCAGCTGAGAAAAATCACCAAGCAGCCATTAAAAGAGCCAAGAAATGGCTTGAGCAAGTCCTTAGGATCTTATGAGAGACCAGCAAGTTGAGGCCAGTTTGAAATGTGCCAAAGGTGCTTTTCCCAAAAGACACCTTTGAGACAACCATGACCTGGATGATTGAGCATCTCCCTACATGCCTCCAGAGAGATGGTGTTCCAGGGCAGGGTGCCATGCAATAAAGGCCATATATGGTTTTTCTCTTGTTTGCATACATTTTCTATTAATTTTTTTTAAGAACTCTTATTTAGGGTGGATCTGTAAACAGCATTGCATCCAGCAAGGTGCATAGTTCAATACTGAGAGTTAACTATAAAAGATAAAAGAGCTGCTTTTTTTTTTTTAACTCAGAGCAATGATTTCTCAAGAGGAAGCTTATTTGTGAAGTAGGAAGCCATGATTAGGGTAAAAATTGAAGTGATTGGCCCAATATCACCCAGTTGGCTTCATGCCTAAGGTAGGTCTAGAACTCAGTCTCCTGGTTTCTAGCCTTGTATCTTAACCACCACTAAACTATTTTCTCTGGATCACCTATCGTAGCTTAATTCACAATCATTTGAAAAATGTGAAGCCTGTGTCATTTTTGTGCATTTTTGCTTCAGTTTTTATTTTTCTGGTGAACTGATCAAGTTTGGGATTTCAGTCCACAGAGTGGGAACTATTGAACTGGATGTTTCTGGTAGTGGTCCAGAATAGTAGACCTATTTACTAACAAACTTTTGTTTTCATTTTTATTTTATTTATTTTATGAACTTAAATCCTATCTCATGTCAAATGTTGGGAAAGGAAACTATCCTTGCCCTTGTTGGTAAATCTGGTCAGATGGCCTTAATAAAACCATGGTTCATTACTGATAGTCCTTAACTTTCATTGAACATTCGATTAGCAAATGTTTAAAGTTACAGTGACACTGAAAAAATGGACAAATGATTGGTTCTCAAAGTTCCAGCCATCTCAGCAAGCAGTGTTCACATGATGATCATTTGCAACCTTCGCATTGGCTTCTCTAAGTCACAGGGAAGCCAGCAAGGGAGATCACAAATCACTTTGGTGGGTCACTCTGCTGCTCTTTCTCCCACCTTCAGCACCTTCCCCCACCTGCATGTGACATCTATTGATCCTTTCGAAGCCTCCCTTGGCTTCCCCAGGCCTGCATGTGACCTTCCCAGCTTCCTCACCTCTTATGGCACCTCTGCCTGCCTTACCTGATATTGCCCCCTCTACCTACTTAATGACCTTGCATCCTGGGGTTATGACAGCAATTAGGCATTTTGGGATTGTGATTGATAAGCAGTATGGACCTGTGATGTTGCATTTTATGGCTGTATCACTTAGTGACAGCAACCCTGGTCCCAATTGCCATTGTAACCCAATAATTACCTCTACACAAACCTACCCATCACATAATCATAATTCACAAATTGTATACTTCCTGAGCTAAAGTCACAGTACAGTCATAGGAAGCAGAGTATTGGCGGGAAGGTCAACAAAGTCTTTAACATATAATCAATGCCTTCTGCCATTTGTGTCACATAGTAAAATGAATCCTACTGAAATTTTCTTAAGAAATTAGACTTTTACAACTCTCAGTAAATTTGGTACGGGTGAATTTCTGTTCTTCCTTTAGAGTCAAAGGTGTATCTATCTTAAGAATTGTTAACTATCCTTTTAAGCACTATATGTAATCCCCAAGGCTATTTCATCCAATCTAACTCTTTCCACCTCTGTTTTCTTATTGTTAAGCTTTATAATGTTGTACAGTTTCATGGTTTTTATAATATAACTCTCATCCCTCAATATTTCCTTTTATCATGTCTCATGATTAAAATGCTTCTTTTTTAAATTTCATGAACAAGGCCCTATGGAAATCATTTGGTTCTAACCTTCCCAGCTGTATCCCATCCCCAGCTGTTCCCCAGCCATAGATTTTCTAGCCATGATTAACTTCTCCCTGCCCCATTTTTTTAAAAAAAAAACCTTTTAGATTACTTCAGAAGGTCCACTTTAAGACCTAGTCATCTTTGCTTTATTAGTTTTTCTAAAGAGTTTAATTTGTATCTTTGCTTTGGTACTCTGTTCTTCATCTGCCACATAATACATCATATTCAGTGCATTTCATAACTGTTGAATCTGAAGTAGCCTTTGACTTTGCTCATCACCCTATCAGAGTATTTCTGATGATTGCTCAGATAAGCCCTTTGAATTTAAATCATGCCATGAAATTCATAACCATAATTCTACTTGAGGCTTATGATACACCCTATAATTGGGCTGAAGCACTTTTGAACTGCTGCTTTCTGAGCAGAATAAATGTCTCCATGAAGATATTATTATCTCCTCTAAAACATATCAAAATCTGATCATTTCTACAGGTTCCTCTTTCTTGTACTATTATAGTGACATGAAATATAATTACACAATAAGGGCATCATCTCCACGTCATGCCCTTACAAATGGAATAAGTGTGCTCTTAATTGACTAAATACAACATTCAAATATTTTTATTGGCTACATTCTCAAAATAGATCAGTAATATTAAACTAAAACCCAGCTCATTTCTTTTGACATTTTTGCTTTCAGTAGTTGTTAATCTGAGTTCCCATTCTAGTAATGGCTAAGAACTCAACTTCCTTCCACGTTTCTCCTAGACACGTCAAGCCTCCACTTTCCCACAGTTCTCAATGAATACTGACATACCTAACTTAAAAGGATTATTTGCTGCTCTGTACACTATAATCCTTTCCTCCAGCCCTGAAAATCAGCTAGTAAGCAGAAAAGAATGGCTGGGACTTGTTTTGCAGTTCAAGGTAATCCTTGAACCTCTAAGATATAGTTGCATTCTTAAGATTGTCATGGAGCCACACAGTCTCCTGTTTTCTCTGCTTTTTATTATTTTTTTATAGGGTCACAAACTATTTTAATGTGCCTATTAGGTTTCTTCTTATTCTGTATGGGTTGTTCATAAACAGCCCCCTTATCATGTTATTTTCCCTGAAAGTTCATTTTCCAAGGATTCACGGGATTATTAAAATGAAAATGTCTCTGATTCTATGGAAAAACACATTCTACCTCACATTTTATTTAATTCTAAAATGGTCCTTGGATTGTAGTCAATAAATGTATTGCTGCTTCACAAAATTATATGGTCTGCCTATTTAAATTAAGACATGGATTGTTTCATAAACCACAGTTGGCTAGATTGAGATAATATAAGTAAACTATGAACTATGGTTTATAACTTGAACTATCTAGGCTCCACAAAATATTCAGAACCAAATCAACTCATTAGCAGGTACACTATAGACAAACCATATTATAAACAACCATTCATGCATATAAGAAGGCTTTCTCAGAACTATATGATTTTGTTATTTCATCTGATTCAGCAAATTTTCATTATTAAAGTCAATCAAAATTTTAGCCAACTGTTAATGTTAACTTTTTTATATCAAGGTCCATCCAAGAGTATGTGATTGAATGCCATAAATCTAGAGTAGAAGTACGTTGTGTCAGTTGTCTCTGGGATTTAGAAGTAGAATCACATCATATCTGCCGTCTGTGTGTGTGTGTGTGTGTGTGTGTGTGTGTGTGTGTGTAAAAAGCTAAGGTAGTAAGCCCATCTTTTCTATTGATCATGCTAGCACACAAGCTGGTTTACTCCTAGCATGGAAGTTATCTAGCATGCTGCCTAGCATATAAGCTAGTTTACTGATTTCATCTTTGAATTAACCATTAGTAAGGATGCAGATTACACAACACATTTAGCTATTATGAAAAATGAAAAGTTTTGCATTTAAAGATACCATGTCATTTTGTTGCCAATATCTTTTTGGTATTAATGTATGATTGCTTGCAAAACAGTGCAATTTTGATGAATTTCTGAAAGAGAAGTACTGCATTTTTTTTTGTTTTTTGACGTATTTGATTATACTCTTGGTTTTAATTAGTGTAGGAGGGCATGGTTATGATTTTGGAGAAGGCATCCATATGCCATTAGGACAATTAAAAAGTACAGAAACATGGGTTAAGCAAGGCAGGACAGAAAAATACTAGAAATACACAGACTGGCATACCCACGATTCTCTGGGATGTAAGAGAGAGGGAAGGGAAACAAGCAAACCAGCAAGATTCTTTTACTACAGTTTTCCTGATAAATCCAATTCTTATCATCCTTCAAATCTATTTTCTAGTGTGTCTACAGTGTAGAGCTGTAGACAATTAGTCTGTTCACTAGCTGTGCTTAAAGGATTCAAGTCTATCTGTGTAAAATGTATTAAGAAACAGGTTGATATTTCATTTCCAAGTTTAGAGACACTTTATTCTTTTCTTATTATTTTTCTCAGATATTTTCTTTCTATTGATTTTGTATTCTTATTTAAAAAGGGGAAAGGAGGAAAACCAATGGGGAGAGATCAGATTAAAACAGAGTAATCCATAGGAAAGAAAAAAGAAATAAATTGAGATGGTGAAATTTTGTAATAGATACAGTAGCACCTCTGTGTTTGTGTGTGTGTGTGTGTGTGTGTGTGTGTAGGGGAAATATTATAAACATTTTCTGTTATCTCTTGGGATTTAAACAATATATTTTTGATTGGTATCTGGACAGTGAAATAAATTTGGATTCTTTAAGATGGGTGGGGAACGATGGCCCTTTTATGACTTGTGGGCTTCAACTCCCAGAATTCCTGAGCCAGCCATGTTGGGAGTTGAAGTCCACAAGTCATAAAGGGGCCATTGTTCCCCACTTCTGCTTTAAGAAATAATCTTGTCCACTCTCCATAGCTGAAAGAAACAGAGGACTATTCTTTTTTTCTATGGGCAACCACTGGTTTCCATTTTTGGAATAGGAATAGGAATAGGAATAAGAATAGGCTAGGCTAGGCTGGAATGGAATGGAATGGAATAGAATAGAATAGAATAGAATAGAATAGAATAGAATAGAATAGAATAGAATAGAATAGAATAGAATAGAATAGAATAGAATAGAATAGAATAGAATAGAATAGAATAGAATAGAATAGAATAGAATAGAATAGAATAGAAGCTGGAAGGGACCTTGGAGGTCTTCTAGTCCAGCCGCCTGCTTGAGTAGGAGAACCTATACCATTTCAGACAAGTGACTGTCTTCTTAAAAACCTCCAGTGATGGAGTGCCCATGATTTCTGAAGGCAAGCTGTTCCACTGGTTAGTTGTCCTCACTGTTAGGAAATTTATCTTTAATTCCAGGTTGCTTCTCTCTTTGATCAGTTTCCAACTTTTGTTTCTTGTCCTGTCCTCTGGTGCTTTGAGAAAATAGTTTGACACCCTCTTCTTTGTAGCAGCCCCTCACATACTGGAATACTGCTATCATGTCTCCCTTGTTTCTTCTTTTCTTTAGACTAGCCAAACCCAAGTCTTGCAGCTATTCTTCATACATTTTAGTCTCCAGGCCTTTCATCGTTTTAGTTGCCCTTCTCCGAACTTTTTCTAAGGCAGGGGTGTCAAACTGCTGAACCGTGGGCCAGATGCATCATGTCAAAACTGCACCCACCCCAGCTCTGGCAATGGGGAAAAAGTTGCGATATGGCACGGCACAGCACGTGACATTGTGAGTTTGACACCCCTGTTCTAAGGTGTCAATATCTTTTTTGTAGTATAGTGACCAAAACTGGTTGCTGTATTCCAGGTGTAGTCTTACTAGGGTCTTATAAAGCAGTACTAATACTTCACGTGATCTTGATTCTATGCCTCTGTTTATACAACCCAGGATTGTATTAGCTTTTTTGGCTGTTGCTGCACACTGCTGGCTCATGGTTAAGTGATCGTCCACTAGGACTGCAAGGTCCCTCTCAAAGTTGCTATTTTTGAGCCAGGTCTCACTTAATCTGTACTTAAATCTTTCATTTTTCCTGCCTATATATAAAACTTTGCTTTTCTCCACATTAAAACTTATTTTGTTGGATAGGGCCCATTGTTCAAGTTTGTCAAGATCTTTTTGGATCCTGAGCGTGTCTTTTGGGGTGTTGGCTATTCCTGCCAGTTTAGTGTCATCTGCAAATTTGACGAGTTCCCCTTCTATTCCCTTAACTAAGTCATTGATGAAAATATTGAAGAGTACTGGGCCTAAGACGGAACCTTGTGGTACCCCACTGCTTACTTCTCTCCATGTGGATGTAGTACCATTGAGGACTACTCACTGAGTATGGTTTGTCAGCCAGCTACAGATCTGTCTGATGGTATTATTGTCTATTCCACCTTTTTCTAGCTTATTAAGTAGCAGGTTGTGATCTACTTTGTCGAATGTCTTACTGAAATCTAAGTATACTACCGTAGGTCCACAGTGTTTTGCTGGTCTAGTAATTTAGTCACTTTATCAAAGAATGAAATAAGATTGGTTTGGCATGGTCTGTTTTTGACAAACTTGTGCTGGCTGCTAGTTATAACTTTGTTTGCTTTTAGTTGTTCGCAGATCTGTTTCTTGATTATCTTTTCCAGGATCTTTCCAGGTATTGATGTTAGACTGATTGGTCTGTAGTTTCCTGGGTCTGTTTTTTTTCCCTTTCTTGTAGATGGGAACCACCACATCAGCCCTTTTCCAGTGCTCCAGGATTTTTGAAAGATATGGTGCAATGGTTCTGAGATAACATCTGCCACCTCCTTCAGAACTTTGATGAGGAGTGGCTAAAAAATGACATATGAGCCAAAGAGGCATCCTCACAGCCTCCTAAAATATTTTAACATTGGCCTTTATGTTGGTTAAAGAATGTAATATATAAATTAAAATATAAATACCTGCAATAACCTATTCAAAAATGTCAAACATGACTCAACATTTATTAGCAATATATTAAACTTTTCCTGATCATCCTTAAAGGCCTAGATATTCAACAATGTAATCAGGTGTTGCTACAAAATATTGCAAATATAATTTTTGTAGGCTTCCAGATGAATTAAGTATATTCGAGTTTTTGAAATGTGGCATCAAAAATAAAAGTGTTAGCTTAAAGAATTGACTTAAAGTGTTATTTTTTATGTTTCCTGAACTGAACCATAACCCCTTTTTTCTTATGTGTAAAGATCTCAGGTCTTAATAAGGATTGCTTATGGGATCATGCTGTAAATCCCTGAGCACTGTGATTATTCATTGATAGGAGCTTCTGAGAATAAACTAGATTAAGTGCATCCTGCAGTCCAGAAATGTTCTTGAGTGAAATCAAGGTGGTGTTAGGCACAGCACCAAATCTTCCTATGGAGGCATTTAAAAAACACATAATTACTAGATTCCTGGGTTCCTTTTTTCTCTTTGCCAAAAATGTGTGAATCCTACAAGGGGTAAAACAGCTTAACAGCCATATTTTTTTTATTTCCAAAAATGGAGATCCAACACTTTAGTGAAGTTTCTTCCCAGCAAGCTTTGAGAAGACCCCTGAACAATTCAACACCATCTACTATTAAGATCAGTTTCTTGCCTGGAGAGTTTCTGTCTCTCCATTAATTCGTTCTAGATCTCTAGACATCAACTATGTTCCCTCCTACCACTTTGTTTCTTTTGTTTTCTAAATATCTTTTGTGAATAAAGAATTTGAAAATTTAATTGCAATTATTATAAAAAAAAAATTGTTGGTCTAATTAGGTATGTATTTTATCAATAAATCGATAAGTGTCTCATTGGGTTGTCATTACTGTTTAGTTCATGCTGCATAAACAAGTGAATTATATTTTTTCTTGGACGTTTGTTTTATTTAAAGCTGATCATTTATTTATGTATTTGTAAATTATGCCTTAAGAAATTGCACAAATCTTACTATTTAAGGCTGGATCTCTCAGTAGGGACTTGTCATCATCCTATGCATACTGGCACATATTTGAAGGAGAGAAGAAAAGGAAGCCCTGGATGGCACTGAAATTCTACATAAAAATTCCTAAATGAATCTGAAGGACTGGAACAAATTGCTGGAGTCAGAGCTCATATGTCTGTCTACCTACATGAACTCTCCCAAAATCAAAAAGCAATTTAAGCTTATTTTATGAGGCAGCTATTTTAGGCCAAAGCCCCCTGAAACCAGTATGCAACTTATAAACACGAAACAGAAAAAGCTGTGTTATTTACAAGAAGTCCAGCAAAAATAACATAGTTTTCCCATGGTGTTATAAGAAATATTATGTGGGTGGGTAGGTGGGTGACAAAGGGCTACATATAAGAAAGACAGTTGACAGAAGACTTTAGAAAGTGAGAAAATGCTGTCTGCTGCTTCATTGGTTCTGACACACAGAAGACTTTGATGTTTAAGGAATACCATGAATGGCTTAAATTTTCTACTGGCTCATCTTCGCTTTTCGATTCATTCAGCTTAGAGTCTAAGCCAAAATGCAGTTTTCCGAGTGCATGTTTATGGGTTCAGAGAACAATGGATGGCTACACAGACCATCAGAGGACTATCTGAGCTAGATAGACTATAAACAAAAAGGGCTCTGAATGGTATTAAGAAAAGTCCTACAGAAATAAACTGGTGCCAGTACAGTCCAGATGACCTATGTTACTGAGCTTTAAAGAAATAGTGATGGAATAAATCTCTCTCTTTCATACACACACACATACACACACACAGAGAAAGAGAGCTTATATTTTTAAAAAGTTCAAGTACAGCATTTTGATTTGATCATTGTTTTTCTAGACAAGAATGAATTTATCTTCTCAGAAAGAAATGTTGATAATAGAAAGGCTCCATAAATATTTGTCAGGCTGCCCTAGGAATAAAATAATGACTAAGAAAGTCAAAACATGGTGCCAAGAAATTTAAACAATCAACACTAAAATCCAGTTCATAGGGTAATGGATTGTCAGGCCTTTGCTCTTATTTTATGATTATATTAGTCCTTTAAAAATCTAGTTCATTTCATGGGCATAACTGGCACTTAATCTGAAAGTATGCAAAGGTTCTTCTGACCTTCTAGTTCTTTTAATCAGACACTAGACTAGTCCTTTCTCCTTTTAGAAAATAACTTTATTTTCTGTTCACAGTACCTTTATTTAATATTACAAATACAACAGTAAAAACTAATATAAACTAACCTATAAAATAATAGAAAGGAATAGAGTAAGGAAAAAGAAAAGAAATATGTAGTTACTTCTCCCTTCATTGCAAAAAGTGTAAGCAATTTTAGTAACATCATTTTCTCTTATAGTAAAAGATCTCTTCTTTTATGTCCCATTTTTTATCTATAAACAAATCCACAAAGCTTTGTTATTTCATTCCTGGTGTCAGTAAATGTCCACTAAAAATTTTAATCTTGACCAAATAAGCCTTCCTTTTACTTCTAATACCCGTTATACACATCAAATATAATGTTATAAAACTTGATTTCTTTTCATTTATTTATTTATTTATCGTTGTCATTTGCTGCTGCATTCTGAACTAATCAAAGCTTCCAAATACTTTTCAAGGGCAGCCCTATGTAGAACACATTACAATAGTTGAAGCAGGAGGTGATGAGGGCATAGATAACTGTGAGACAGGCATATTGGTTCAGGAATGGGTGTAACTGGTACTCAGCCTGAAATTGTGTAAAGGCTCTCCTGGCCAAAATTGCACCTGCTACTTGAGCAAGAGTCATAAGTCTAGGACGGGTTGGCAACCTGCAGCTCCAGAGCCACAGGCAGTTCTTTCATCCCTCTACTGTAGATCCCAGTCCTCCGCCACCGTGTGCAGTCTCACAAACAAAAGAAGTGGGACTAAAAAAGTTCAATCAATCAATTCCATCTTCTCCAAAAATATTGCGAAGTTGGAATTGATTGTTTGAACTTTTTTAGTCCCACTTCTTTTGTTTGTGGGACTGCTCACAAACTTCTTTTGTTTGTGGGACTGCACGTGGCGGCAGAGGAAGTGACAGAGGACCATGGTGGAGCTGAAAAGAAGGTGCCACATGGGTCCGATCAGGGGTGCGGGATTTTTGCCAAGCAACTTGTATGAAGCTAGGGAAATGGGCCAGGTGGGGGTGGCTGCCAATGCCGCTGCGATGAGGCTTGACAGAGGTCACCCAAGCAGCCATGATTCCCCCCTCCCCAGCTTGCCAGCCACCATTGCCCGGTCTACTCACCTGGCCAGCCACCCTCATGCTCTCCTCGTCGTCCTCCCCACTCAATCGGCTGCCAGCGGCTTGGATGGGTCTGCTCCATCCGAGATGAAGAAAGCAAAGGTGCAGCAGCGGGATTGCTCTCAAACAATAAGAGCCGGTGCACTGCTCGCTCGTGTGCGCCCGACTTATTGAGAGCAATCCCACTGCTGCACTTCTGCTTTCTTAAACTTGGATGGAGCAGAGGCACCCAAGCCACTGGTGGCCACTTCAGTGTCAAGGACAAGCTTTGCTGCGGCTGCTGGGCCACACCTGCTGCTGCCTCCCAATCTCCACCTTTGCCACTTGGTGAAGCAGCAGCAAAGAGCTCTATCCTGGTAGGAAGCGGCGGTGGTAGAGTGCTTCATTGGTGGGATGATGGAAGCAGTGGTGGCAGGATACTTTGTGCAGGGGGGAAGCAGCAGCAGTCATAGAGTGCTCTGTTGGGGGATTGAGGGGAAGCAATGGCTGGCAGCGGGTGCTTCTTGCAGAGGGGAAGCAGCAGCAATGGAACGCTCCATCGGGGGTGAGTGGGGGGAAGTAATGTCTGGCAGCGGGCGCTTCGTGCAGAGGGGAAGCAGCAGCAGCGGTGGAATGCTCCATCAGTAGGGTGACAGAAGCAGTGGCGGCGGGACGCTTTGTGCGGGGGGAAGTAGCAGCGGTGGAGTGCTCCATCAGATGGTGGGTGGATGGAAGCAATGGTGGCGGGGTACCCCGTGTGGGAGGGAGGGGTAGCAGCAGGGTTTTGTGGCTCCCGTTTTTTATTTTCTATGGAAAATGAATCCAAATGGCTCTTTGAATCTTTAAGGTTGCCAACCCTTGGTCTAGGAGAACCCCCAGATTACACATTGGGTCAGTCTGGGGCATTGCAACCCTATCCATGACCAAATATGGTAATTCTCCCAGAGCCAAAGACCCCAAACTCAGACTCACTTTGTCTTTCCAGGATCCAGCTTTATTTGCTCTTTGTTGCTGTCTTCCCAATTCTGTCCTTGTATGCATTATTATTGGCAACATTTGCTAACTTAGTGTTTGCTATGATATTAAATACCAGCTTTGCCAAGGCTTTAATCCCTCCCAAGTATTCAAGGAATTATTAAAGGTGAGCCTGTCTTGTTTAATGCTGCATCTGTTCAATAAGGAATTTTTGAGAAAGTTTATCAAGGTTTAATGAATTTCTGTGTTTATATATAATAAAACAACAGTGCCATCTGCTGGCCGGAACATCTGTGTTATTGTTCATAAAGATAAGGAAATCGGGTTGAAATGTCTTCATATAGTCAAATAAGATTATGTCTTAGCCTTCTTCTCATTTCTGGACATATAAATATTTATTGATACAGAATCACAGTAACCAGTTTTGAGGTATAAGTTCAAACAAAGGTGTAAGAGTCATGTACACAGTTAATTTAATCAAGAACTTTCCATTCTTCTAGCTTCTGTTTAAGAAACAGTGATCCATACTTTAGTGAATGAAAGGTGTGTATGAGTAAACCTTAACAAATACTGAATGGAAGCAACTTTGATGATGATATCCATGATCATGAACTATCATGTCACATACCAATATGTGAGAAATTGCATTGAACTTGCATTACTAGCAGAACTTGTGTTTTATGGGCTTATTTGTATGAGATTTATTTGCTCTTTAAAAAAATATAAATTCTTCTTGCATGGAACTGTAATTATTGAGGTTTTCAAGATCAACTATGAAAGCCTTGGCATGGAACTATTGCTTGAATTATAGAGACCACTGAAACTATTGACCAAATTCCTTTAGCATAATGTATCTCAACCTTGGCAGTTTGAAGATGTATGAATTTCAGCTCCCAAAATTCCCCAGTTTACCATCATGGCTGGGAATTCTGGGACTTGAAGTTCACATATCTTCAAACAGCCATGTTTGGCTTTGTTAGCAACTGTTTATGGATTGTTATGCAGAAAAAAATAAAGGCATTAAGGTGTCCAGTTTAGAGATTTCATTCTTGGCATCTTCCCTGTATTTTTTTTTTTCTATAACTGAACACAGAATTATATTCTTTCAGAAAATACTGAACCATCTTAAGAGGAGCATGCCAAAGCTACAGTGAAAATTTTCCAGGTACAAAAATGAAAGGGATCTTTTTTTTTTTTGCAGTCATTAAGGGGAACATATGTAGGGGCAGGGGCACTTATAGCTATAAGTTGCATTTATGTTTTGCTTGGAACAAGTTTCTCCATTCAGAATTGGAAGACATTCTCTGAAAGCTTGGAAATCACCACCACTCAGAGCTAGTGAAGGTAAACTAGATGTGTCAATGGTCTGAGTCAGAATAAGGCTATTGTGTATTGTGTGGGTGTATAACTAAATTGACAAGAACCATTGACAAGCTTTCATAATAGTTGTTCAGTTTGAATGGCTCCATTCGTACCAATTTATATCTTATAAGAAAGCCTTTAAGAAAGATTCAGACTGGACTTTCCAGAGCTAGATAGTCAATTGATCGATGATTGATTGATTTTCCATAACATGCCCAATATTTCAGCCTGGTCATTTGTTCCATGAGTAAGAATTCAGGATTGATGTGTTCTATAATCCATTTCTTTGTTTTCTTTGCTATCCAAAAAAATCTCCAATACCAAAGTTCAAAAGATATCTTTCTGTCCTGCTATCAAAAAAACCAACTTTCATTTTCATGTTCTGTTATAGGGAAAATCATTGCTTACATAATTTTGATTTTGGAAGATAAAGATATATTACAGTATTTGAATATCTTTTCCAAGGGTTTCATCGTTGTTCTACAAACTGCTAGTCTGTGGTGTGTTTCTTGACTTCTGATTCCTTTACTTCAATACAACTTCATTGTCAATTCTAAAATTAGTTGTAGTACCTCTTGACATTACTTCTTTATATTTAATGTCGGGCCTATTTTTTCACTGACTTTCATTATTAGAGCAGTCAGTTTAGTTACATTTTCAGCTACCATCATCAGTATCATGATATCAGAACAATATTATCAACATAGCAATGGTTTTTGATATTTCTTTTTTCAATTTTAAAACCAGTCATCTTCTTTCAATCCAGCTTTCCTCAGTATATATAAAGTATATAGGTTGAATAAATCAAGAGAAGATACACCGATTTGTTTCATCTCGATCTTTACTAATCTGGAACCAGTCACCACGTTGCATCCAAACTGTGGCTTCCTCTCCCACATGACATGAAGACAATGTTATGTTTGGGATTCCTATTTTCTTGAAGACATTCCACACCTTAATATGACTGACACAGCTGAAGGTCTTTCTATAATCAATAAAGCATACACTATATTGACTTATTTTTGGTACTCTTTGGCTTTATCAGTAGTCCGCATATATCAGCAATAATGCGATATGCCTCTATCTAGTTGCTTTTTCACAATGCCTTGAAGGGGCGTTGTCTTACCTGAACGCCTTTTCTCAGCATGATGATGTAGAATCCACTGGTGGGTAATCTCAGCCTTCCTGCTCAGTTGAGAGTAAGTCAGAAATCTGCCACGCCTCCTTCTGGGCTGGACCATCCCAGTTTTTGACCAAGGCGAAGCAAAGCATGACGAAGTCCGACGCGTTGGCTCCTCCTACTCTGACAGCCTTTAAGGGTGGGTGTGGATTCTATATCATCATGCTGAGAAAAGGCGTTCAGGTAAGACAATGCCCCTTCTCCCGCATGATAAGTGTAGAATCCACCGGTGGAACATACCAAAGCCGCTCATGTCCCTATGGGGGGGGGGAAATAGTCTGGGCTTGTGTCTCACCAGAAGGAACTACTTGCTGTAACACTCTCCGGCCACACGAAGCATCCGCAGAGGCAAACTTGTCTAGCTTGTAATGTCTGATGAATGAAGAAGGAGAGGACCAAGTTGCAGACCTGCAGATTTCCGCAATGGATGCTTGGGTAGACCAGGCTGCTGACGTAGCCGCACTGCGAGTGGAGTGGGCAGTGATGTGTCTAGGGACCTTAATCCACCTTCCAATGGTCGAAGAGGAAACCTTCTGACCCATGGAAGAGGGTTGGAATGACACAAACGAGGCCTCTGATTTGTGAAAGGCAGAGGTTCATTTTACATAATAACGCAGAGTCCTGCGTACGTCCAGCTTATGCCACTGTCTTTCCAGCCTATGCGATGGATTGGGACAAAGTCCAGGAGAACTAGCTCTTGGGTCCTATGGAACCAGGTATTGACCTTCGGGATGAAGGATGGATCCAATCGAAGGACTACTCTATCCTCATAAAAAGTACACAGGTCACTCCTGACTGAAAAGGCAGCCAGCTCCGAAATACGTCTGGCTGACGTGATTGCAATCAGAAAGGCTACCTTCAGAGAAAGAACAAGAACTGATAGGCTCAAACGGTGGTGAAATTAGCACTTGCAGCACCCGTGGTAGATCCCAAGAGGGGTAGCAGTGAACCACCGGTGGCCTGGCATTGGTTGCCCCCTTGAGAAGAGTGCTTACTACTGGGTGCTGTGCTAACGGGATCAGATTGCCACAAGTAAGCACCATGGACAAGGCCACTACCTGTCTGCGAATAGTGCTAGGTGTCAACCCTTTATCCATACCCTCCAATAGATAGTCTAAAATATTGGGAATGATGACAGAAAGAGGCTAGAGTTGGTGCTTAGTGCACCACAGGCAGAAGTTCCTCCACGTGGCATCATATATCCTATTAGTCGAGGGGCACCTGGAGGCTTGGACCAGTAGCTTTCTCTACAGTATTCCTGCTGTCCAACATAGGTACCTCTTTACTTAGTTAGATAACTGGGGTGATCTTCATATTCTTCATTCCTATTTTCTGAGTCTTTTGTATATGCTGCCAATATACACTTGCTATTCGCTTTAGCACATCTACTGAATGGTTACAATGGGGAATATAAGATTAAATTCTGAAGGTCTACTTGTAATTAATTAAATAAATTAATTAAGATTAATTACAATAAGTGTTCCTTATTGTTAAAATGTTATCTTATTATTTTATATTATGCACTAAGCATTGGTTCATTTAAAGACTGTTTCATACCATCATCTTCCATGTCTTTTCAAGTACTACAATTCTAAAATATACTTTCCAGAATAATTTCAGTGTTTTATAGTACAATTTTTTATTTCACAATTTCTGTCGCTTTGTATTCTTTAAATATACATGAATATATATTCCAATTTGTCCATCTTCTTAAGACTTCTGATGTTCTGAATATGTTTAAAAATAAAATTCTTATTTAAATCTCTTAGAAGATATTTTAAGAAATTTGATTATTCTCCATTAAATCTGTGTTTTCAATGCTCTATTGTGTTTTTAATGCTCTATTAACATCTCTAGCCAGCAGAACACATTCAGGTTTTCAATATGACCAATTCTGCTGTTAAACAACAACAAACAAGTGTATGCTGAAAAATGTTAATTCATATATTGTTAAGTGGTGCTGATTTAACAAAATGCTAAATACTCCTTGTGTAAAAGTCTTTTAAATATCTTGCTGTGAAAGGGTGAACCTGAAACTGAATCCTACAATTTAAGCTAATGCAAAAATCACTGCAGGGGACATGAAATAGGAGGACACTGATGAAGAATCTTTCTCCCCTTACTTTTACCCCTACTTGAACTTAGCCCTTAAGTACAATACAGCATTTCTGTGAGCCTCCAAAGGACATTATTTCTTGGCCATTAGCAACTTAGGTTTCCAAATCTGGAAGACCTGGTAGCTTCATCTGAGCAACTAAGTACACCAGTTCCCATCCTCCAGAATAGTTTGAAATAATTCTGCTCCCATGGATTCAGGAAGCTACAGAGCTTGCTGGCCTGACACAGCAAAAAGCACCAGCAATCAGTTATTGATTGGTAGCTTTATTTTCACTCCTCACTTTCCCTGAAATGTTGGAAGCTATGCCAACAATCTTTGAGAACCAGGATTGGGTGACTAAAGGGTAAACAAGAGTGTCTTCTTTCTTCCATTCCTGACTAATCTGTTATCTGTCTTTTCACAGAATTATTAGGACTCTTTTCTTTTCTTTTCTTTTCTTTTCTTCCTTGTCCTTTCTCTTCATTCTCCCCTCTCCATGTCTCACACAGAGGCTGGATGTTCAGCTCATTTTTCATTCCCTCTCCTTTAGCTGAACTCTAACTTCTTAAAGCATATGTAAGAGGACCTTCCCTTTTGCTCAACGACAAAAAAAAAAAAAAACCCTGCTCATATAGAACATATTCTGGACTTGTTCTCTTTCTCCAAATCTGAACTGGACATGTTGTCTCATCACTAACACTACATAGTGTTCATTCTCAATATGGCTTATATGCTTTCTCCCCTTTATTGCCATTTTCATTGACTGTTTCATACTATCTTAAGTGCCTTGTGAATGTTCTTTATACTTTCATAGCCATTGCTTCCACACTGTTGTTTTAAAAAATATTTCTCTATTGAATGTTAATTCTCACTGATTGCTACTTTCTCCTTCATTGCCATTTCCCACTGATATACTTTTATTGTCTTGTTCCTTAATAAAATCCCAATATGTATGGTCACATTTCTAAGGTCCATGATGCAAAGGTTGTTTTGTTTTTTAAAATAATCTTTAGTTAAAAGATCTCAATTGTATTCTGACCCCTGCTGGACAGTCCCTGCATAGTACTAGATTTTATTCACAGATATAGTATTATGGAAGGTTTTCTTTGATTTTTTTGTTAATTTTTCTTATTATTTGAGAGGATTATTATCCTAAATTTTAGCCAGATGCCCTGCTGAAATTCCCTCATCTAACTAAGTTCTCCTTTCATTTTCCTTGTTTCTTTCAGTCAAATTTCTCTCATTACAGCTAATCCTTCGTTGCATTTTAATGGTCTTGGCTAAAGAACCTATTTTGCCATTACTACCTGTTGATTACAATTTCTCTTGATGTAATGTAGTGGTACTAATTGTTCACTAATGAAACCTTATTAGAATGAAGGTCTTTAACTGATGAAGAAAAAAAACCTGACTGTTTTCAACATAATATTTTAGACTTCTTTGTTGTTTTAACATCAGAATGTAAACTTAAGCTGCAAAAGGCACATGTTTAAGTAGTATGGGATTGCTCCTGAAGACTGAAAAGTAAGGATGAAGGTACAGGCAGTCCCCAAGTCATGTTAAATTTTCGATCCTAGAAATTACATTAAGTTTGTCACACCTTCCCCCCTCATAACCTACCACAACTAACGATTGAGCATTGCCATCAAATCAATGTCAGCTCTTAACAACTACATAAATATATTTTCTCCATGACACCCTAAACTATTCCTTTAGGTCTTCCAGCATACTATACCAGTATATAATAATTACTATACTTAAAATTGCTATTATCCTCCTTTAATTTCTCTTTTAAAATTACTAGAGCCTATAATTCAAAAGATGGAAGAAAATCAAGTCTTGTTCTCTCTTAAAATGTCTATATATTAACCATGAGATAGCTAAAGCAACTTAAAGTTTCTATACCTTCAGCAGATTTAAATGCTAATTGTTTTCACCATTACATATTGCTGTTTTAAACTGGGATAAAAAATCAAACACCACAGAATCATTTTTCTGCCTTCTGAGGAGATTTTGTGCGGTTATTTCACAGTGAGAAATTAGAAGAAAGCAACTATTTTAGTTTACTTTTTCTAAATGAGATACAACAGTTTTATAATGTTTTGTTTGTTTGCAAAGAACTACTGCAATTAGGCTGTAAGTGAAACATTGTCCATTCTCATGCTAGGATGCTGCCAACAAATGATAGCACATATCATAGATAGTGAGCATATCTCAATCCATAATGTTGTGGATTAAGAGATGGGATTATGATGTTGTCATTTTATATAGAGAGTTGATATATAAGTCCATGTCAAAATGCCTGTCTCCTTAGTTGTTGTGGTGTTCCTAAATATGGATTTTACATTGGGCTTCTGATTCTAAATATGTGCCCTGTGAAAAGAAAATATTCTCCTTAGTGGCTGTAGATGGATATCTGAGAGACTTTAACTGGGAGTTACCAATGATAAATGTTGTTTTATTGTTTTGTTTTTTCTGTCTTCTTATAAATACTCCTCACAATGGTTCAGCCTCTACCAATCTGTTATTATTTTCATACTATATTGAGCTTTTTAATTATAAAAGTAGCTGATTATTTAAATCCTTCAAAATGAATCACTATTCAAAAAACACATGCCAGGTTAAAATTTCTTAGCTCATTATTTTCTAAGTGAAGTGTTGAAATCTGCACTTTAATCACTGGATCCAATTCTTAATTTGCATATACCTAATGAAAATGTGCCACATTTCAAATGCACAAACAAGGGCTAGTTTGTGACATGCCTATAAAGCAGTAATAGGATCGCAATGCCAAATCTATTAATATTTTAGATTCATGCCCAGTGCTCTGCATTGAATTATAAAAATAAAGCCTAGATGTTTTTTATTTATTTTTTTCTTTTGCTTCAGACTTCTTTTCAGGAATATTTACAACTACCAGTATGTCACATTAAAATCAAATGGCAAGTTGGAGCATAAGGGGAATTATAAAACTACCTAAGGGATACGAAATTATAAATAAACAAACAAACAAATAAGAGTCACATGTATGCTTATTGGAACAATGACACCTTTACAAAGAAACCTGTAGCATGATAAATCTTACTGAACTACTGATTTCCCAACACCATATTTAGAAATATTGCTTTCCTATAAAGTAGAGATGCAGCCTCCAAGAACCTGCTTGGTATCTGTTGTATCTGGCCCTTCTCAGCTGAGTGAAATCCACATAAATATTTCTTTAAGAGTTTTATTTAACACATTTCAAAAGATTCACTTCAAAGCAAGCTGCTGGCAGTTTGTTGGCCGGCCAAGTCTGATTTATTTACATTTAGATTAAACATTCTCCCACCTTCCAATTAACTCACTCTTTATCTCTTACATTGTCCAAGACTTCATTAATCTTCCGTAGATTTCAAAAACACCAGAAAACTGAGTTTAAACGAACTCGGTGATGCATCAGACTGCCTCTTGATATTAACGTTGCTCGTGACAAAGAATTAGTTCCTTCTTCCTCTTCTAATATAGTTTTCAATACGTCACTTCCTTTTTCCACTTAACTGACTCCTCCGCCTATCAAACCTTCGGAATCTCGGATCAAGCCATCTAGCTTCCTGATCCGAATCTGACTCATCACTTTGAGAGTCTGACATACAAATCTCCTCATTGTCTAGCTCGGCTGCCGGGAGGGGAAAATACCCAGAGGGGCCTGGTTGTGCTTCGTCATCCTCTGATATGTACCCAGCCTGTCTAGAGACACTCACAACAGTATCCTGGGACAAAAATGATGCCCCAGAGATTCCTGAAGCTGCACGTTCCCCCTTTAAAGGAGGGAGGCTGAGTTTTTACTTGTTCTCAGGTGGGGATATGGATTTATAACTCTAGATATGATTGGGCTCTAATTCTCATCAGTCCTAACTGACACACAATCAATGCTATTGGGTGAACTGCGCTTCAGCAATCCCTTGCTTTCTGGAAGAACCGATTCATAACATTCTAATATTCCTCTGTGTTTTTCCTGTTTCCAAACGATCCTGCTCCAAGTTGTCTTCCAAAGATTTGTAGAAGGTGCCGGTGCTGCACCAACTGCATGAAGTAAGGTTGGTGGGACAAAGGCCACTTCTGGTCTTCTCACTGACAGACTCCCAAAAGACCTTCGGGGAACGGATTATTCACCATTGGTGAATAATTTTTGTTACACAATTGTAGTTGTTAGTTATTGGGTTTTTAAAATTTTTGTTGCGAATGTTTTCTGCATTGTGTTGTTTGGGGGTTTGGTTAATTTTATTATAGACATTTTATTATTTATATGCTAGTGATTGCAGCTGAGTCTGAAAGGATTCACTAGCACACACATTAAAATAACAATAAGACCGAGGAGCTTCCGGTTCCAGTCACGCGGACCGGAGCCATCCTTCGACAGCTCTGGAACGGCGCGCTTTTTAAAATTAAAGCAACGGGCCGCCGGGGGAGTGAATTACCGGAGGAGAAGAAAAAACTGAAGAGGACCCCCGGGCCGATCCGGCAAGGTAAAAATCGACACCGAGGGGTCCGGGAGAGCCATGGAAGGGGCCGAGGAAGCCGGCGGGTGTCAGATGGCCAGCCGGCAGGCCCGAAGACACCGCGCTGCCGCGCTGCCGGGGAGACCGGCGCGAGCGGGGACAAGAAGAAGGAGGAAGAAGCCGGAGAATACAGCAAAGGCCACCGGGAGGGTCTCCCGACCTAGAAACGACCCCCGGACGAGCAGAAGGAGGAAAAGAGCGCTGGAAGAACGGAAGAAGGAGCCAGGTCCAGAGAACAAAGGAGGAGGCAAGTAGAGCCGGCAGAGAGCAGTATTGAAAAGAAGGAGGCGACTAAAAAGCAGACAGCGGGGGAAGACTCAAGCAGAGGGACTGGTGAGTGTTACCCCATGCGCTGCGCCCCAGACCCACCAGAAAGGGAGCCCCAGGGACCCAGAAAAGGGCAGAACCTACCAGAGAAGAAGGTGGGAGGAAGAAGAAAGCTGGAAGGCAACCTGGAGCGCTACTAAGGAAAGGCAGAAGGGATCTGTAAACGCAGGCTACCAGAAGACAGGAGAAAGTGACTTGGGCAAGACAGCAGAGAAAGAGGGGCAAGAAAGAGCCAGAAAAAAACAAAGAGAAGGATCAGGCTGGCAGAGGGGAGTGAAGAGGAAGCCAAGGCAAAGGCACTGAATAGGCTCCCTGAACACAGAACTGCTCTTACCCCTACACTGCCTAAACCCTGAAGCCTCCCCTCTTGAAAGGCTAGACTACTGGATCATCATCAGATCACAACCTAGTGTCCAATTTGGTCCAAATTGGAAACCAAAACAGTGCCAGGACAACAGGAGGATAACCTCAAGATGGCCTCCAAACAGACCAAACTGACAGAAACGATGGGAGTTGTATCCTCCCTTGCCCAGCCTACTAAACCACCAGGAAGTACTTTACCCACCCCCACACCCTCCCATCCAACGGCAGATCCCCAGACCCATCAAGGCACACAAGCCAGCCCAACAGCACACATAATACAAGAATTAAAAGAAGTAATAGGGACGCTGGTAAAAAGGATGGATGGAATGGACAAAAAGATGGAGGAAAGTCGCAAAGACATAAAACAAATGCTGATAAACCAAGGTAGGGAGCTGGAGAGAAAATGGGAAGAGCAACGCAGGGCGATGGCTGCAGACCTGGACCAAATGAAGGAGGCGATGCAAGCACACTACAAGGGAATAAGGGAGGAAATGGAGAAAAACTTCCAGGAGATCAGGGAGAAGGTGGACAAGCGGATAGAAGAAGTGGAGAACCATGTAAAGGGACAGATAGCAGAAATGAAAGGGGTGGCTCAAGACCAGTCCACCCTGATGCAATACTGGCAGATGGCGTCTGCAATCAGGTTTAGAGGCTGGAAAGAGGAGCCAAACGAAGCCCAAGGAGGCCTGCTTGGAACCTTTACAGAAGCCCTGGCAACATTTCTGGGAAAGAGCACCACAGAGATCGTAGGGCAATTCGACAGAATATACAGAGTGGGCGCATGGAAGGCAACAGACAGGCCTCGACCAAGGGACGTGGTTATCCATTTTGTGACGCAGGGGTTCCGGAACCTCATCTCAGCCACATCTTACAACAAGAAATTATACATAGAGGGGCAGGAAGTGAAAGTACTGAAAGAGATCCCCCCAACGATGCTGCGAGACAGAAAGGACTACCAATTTTTGGTCGATGAACTGAGATTACGCGCCATGCGATTTCAATGGGAAGCCCCAACAGGGATGTCACTTCTCTATAAGAATAAAAGATGCTACCTGAACTCGGTCCAGAAAGTCAGAGAATTTCTTGCAAAGGAACTGACGTCAGGTGGGCCTCAGCACATCACGAGAGAAGAAGCAGAAGGGCCACTGGGACGCGGAAGGGACCGAGAACAACGAGCAAACCACCTAGAAATACAGACCGACGCAGCAGCAAGAGAAAGGAAAGGACCAACTCGAGACACGACGACACAGAGACCAGAAAGCAACAACAACAAGGAAACAGGACAGACTGCAGAGAGCAGAATACTAAGACCCACTACCAAATGCACGGAGCAGCAAGGCACGACCCCTCTACACAACATGAGCACCAACTTGGATACCATGGGAACGAGACCAAAGAAGAACACAAGAGATAGAACAGAAGCGGTCTTGCAAGAGTATTCTGAAACCGACAATGACAACTAAATACTTGACATGGAACGTTAACGGACTAAATTCCCCACAGAAAAGAAGAAAGATATTCTATTATCTGTTTCAAGGAAGAAACGACATAATTTGCCTACAAGAAACACACATCAGAGCAGCGGACCAGAAATACTTAATCAACAACAGACTAGGTACACATTTTGTCGCAGCGGCGCCACGAAAGAAGAACGGGATTGTTATATACGTGAAGAAACATGTAATAGCCAAGCTAATAGAGTCGGACTCCCAGGGTAGATACCTAGCAATCGAAGTGACACAGGACGACAAGAAAATTCTAGTGATGGGCATATATGCACCAAATCAACAACAAGGAAAATTCTACAAAAAGATACACAAGAAGTTAATACAACTTAACTACAGATCATGTATTATACTGGGAGATTGGAACGGGGTCATAGAGATTGCCTTGGACAAGAAGAAGACAAAACCTAAACCACAAAAGCACTCCAAGTTGCCTAAATCTTTCTATGACATGAAGGAAGACCTTGTACTGACAGACGTCTGGAGGGAACGGCACAGCAAAGAGCAAGAATTCACCTTTTTTCCCGACAGGCATCAGTTGTTCTCCAGAATTGATTTCATCCTGACATCTAGTGACTTGCTAGTTCGCCTAAACGCTGTCTCAATCCTACCCAAAGTACTAACAGACCACAACCCAGTAGGGATGGAATTAAGACAGGATCGGAAATCGAAGAGATCCTGGAGAATTAATGAAAACCTGTTTAGACACGAGAAAGGGGTGGCTGAATGCAAAAGTGCCATGAAGGAATTCTTCAGTATAAATATGAACAATGAAACACCCATTGAAATGATTTGGGACGCTAGCAAGGCATATATGCGCGGGATCCTCATGAACATGAACGCCAGGCACCGTCGTAAACAAGAACAAAAAAGAAAGGAGCTAGAGGAGGAGATAAGGAAACAGGAGCTATTATTAATAAAAAGACCGGAGGACAAAGCCACAAAAGAAGGAATTAAGATACTAAGAAAACAATTCGACCTGCTGATGGCGGATCAAGTAGCAAGGAATATACAATATGCAAAACATAAGACATTCTGCAGCGCAAACAAACCAGGGCGGTGGCTGGCGTATACCTTAAGAAAGAAACAGAAAGCCCGCATAATTGAAAAGATAGAGTACAAAGGCAAGGAAGAATTCAAACAGGAAATCATTAAGAAAGCTTTCACCGAGTTCTACTCAAAACTATACGCTGAGGAGAAGATACAGGACAAAGAGATAGAAAAGTTCCTACAAAACGAAAACTTAATGGTACTCACCGATACACAACGAGATGCCCTGAATGCCCCAAGCACAAAGGAGGAAATACACTCAGCAATCAAACAACTGAAAACAGGAAAGTCACCCGGGACGGATGGGATAACGGCTACCTATTACAAGCATCTCCAAGAGGAAATGATAGAACCCTTCAGAAAGCTATTTGTCAACATACAAGAAGGAGGCCAAGTTCCACCCTCCTGGAAAACAGCCTACATCTCTCTAATCCCCAAAGAGGGAAAAGATAATGCGCAACCGGCAAACTATAGGCCCATCTCACTATTGAATACAGACTACAAAATCTTTACAAAGGTTCTGGCCAACAGATTAATGACTGTACTACAAAAAATAATTCACCCAGATCAAACGGGGTTTATACAAGGACGTCAGATGAAAACCAACGTGAGACAGCTGCTCAACATAATAGAGTACTTGGAAAGGCACAACCAGGTACCTGCAACCCTCATGTTTGTGGACGTAGAAAAAGCCTTTGACAGACTGAATTGGCCATTCCTGACGAACCTAGCCCGGGGGATGAAAATGGGAAAGCAGTTCCTCAACTCCATGACAGCAATCTACCAGAAACAAACGGGCCAGATCATCGTGAACGGCAAACTAACAGACCCATTCAATATAGAAAGAGGCACGAGACAGGGTTGTCCGCTGTCACCACTGCTATTTGTCTTAACGATGGAGATTCTGCTGAATAAGATAAGAGCAGCAGAAGACGTAAAGGGCATACAGATTGGAAAACAGGACTACAGGCTGTGTGCCTTTGCAGACGACCTACTGGTGACAGTATCGCAACCAGTACAATCAACAAGGAGTTTGATGGAGATAATGAAAGACTATGGCAAGGTATCAGGTTTTAAAGTTAATATATCAAAAACGAAGATGCTAGTTAAAAATCTAGACAGCAAAGCAAAACAGGACTTGGAAAGAATAACGGGTTGTGAAATAGTTAAGAAAGTTAAATACCTGGGAGTGGAGATAGAAACAACGAATGCGAAATTATACAAAAATAACTACGAGGTGCTGTGGAGCAAGATACAAGCAGATCTGGAAAGGTGGAAAACACTACGACTATCCTTGCTGGGCAGGATAGCAGCAGTAAAGATGAACGTCCTGCCAAGATTTCTATTTCTCTTCCAAATGCTACCCATACTCAAAAAGGATGAGGACTTGGACAATTGGCAGAGGGGCATCACCAGATTTATTTGGGATGACAAGAGACCGAGGGTGAAACTAAAAATTATCCAGGACACAAGGAAGAGAGGGGGACTAAAAATGCCTAATCTAAAGCTATACTACTATGCAGCGACGTTGGTGGCGGTGAGTGACTGGATCAATATGACGAATGATAGAATACTGAATGTTGAAGGGCATGGTCTACTATTCGGCTGGCACGCATACTTAGTATACGACAAAAAGGCAGACAGGAACTTCAAGGAGAACCCACTACGAATCCCATTGTTATGGGTCTGGAAGAAATATAAACACCTCCTACACGACAAGATTCCCACCTGGACGATCCCCGGACACGCAATAGGGGATATAAACACATCCCACGGGCAAGAAGTGGTGCCCTATAGTAAACTTGTACTGGGAGAAGAAAATGGGTTCTCCTTGAAACCCCAAGCAACGCTAGCAAACAAAGGAATAGGAGGTACCTGGCTATCATATATACAACTGCAATCAAGGTGGCATAAAGATAAGAAGAAGGGATTCTCCCAGACCGACGAGAACCTAATTGAACAGATTAGAGAACAGGGGATCATGCACATCAAACGAGTGTACAGCATTCTGATAGAAATGTACTCTGAAACCGTGCTAGTCAAAAACTGTATGATAAAGTGGGGACAAGACTTTGGGCATTCTATCACCATGGACACGTGGGAGAAAATCTGGGTGAGAAACGTAGAATTTACGAAATCGCAACACTTAAGGGAAAACTTCTACAAGATGTTCTATAGGTGGCACCTCGACCCGAAAAAACTATCACTCATCTATCCAGACTCCCAGCCCAAATGCTGGAGGTGTGGTGACGGGGAGGCTACCTACTTTCATGTATGGTGGACATGCAGAAAAATCAAAGCCTTCTGGAGGAAGATATGGTGGATACTCCAAACCATTTTCAAAAAGCGTATTGAATTTCTACCTCAGGTGTTTTTGTTAGGGATAACAAAGGACTGCACTACCTCAGAGATGAGCTTATTTCTGAACTTGATCACAGCAGCCAGATTGTTGGTGGGACAATACTGGAAGAATCCAGAAATACCGCCTATAGAAGAATGGACTGTGAAAGTAACAAATCTGGCGGAGATGGCGAAAATATCGGCATACCTGAAAGATCGCTCAAATGAATAATATTTAGCAGACTGGAAACAGTGGATAGACTATATACAAGAGAAACACCAATCAAACAAAATGCACCTGGCGTTTAGTTGAGACTCGACGTAAAGAGGGAAGAATGTTTACCAAATCAAATGTTTACAAAGACTAACACCTAATGTTGTATGCCTATGTTATATGACGAAAGCATCTTAATATGATCTTATGCTTAATGTTGTTTGCTTTAATATTGATAAAGCGGAATGAATTTCTATCTCAGGTTATGAAACTTCTACCTCAGGATCTTTGGTTAGGGACTATAAAAGATTGCACTATTACTGAGACGAAGTTAATTCAGAAGCATGATTGAACAATATGTGATAGACTAGATATAGTAGATAAACCATATACAAGATTTACCTCAGGTTATTAAACTTTTACCTCAGGATTTTTGGTTAGGGACCATAAAAGATTGTACTAATACTGAGATGAATAATATGTGATAGACTAGGAACTGTGGATAGACTATAGAAAAGAAAAACACCAATCAAATAAATTGTAACAGGCGTCTAGTTGAGGCTTGATGTGAGGAGCGAAAAATGTTTACCAAACCAGACGTTTATAAAGATTAATACTTAGTGATGTATATCAGGTGCTATGATGATTGATGTATACTATGATTTTATGTTCAATGCTGATTGTATGAATGTAGATAGACCATATACAAGAGATGTATTTTCGGGTCTTATGAAGACAGCTTATTAATATGAACCCAGAATTAATGTTGATTGCTTTAATATTGGGAAAGCGTACTGAATTTCTACCTCAGGATACTGAATTTCTACCTCAGGATTATTGGTTAGGGATCATAAAAGATTGTACTAATACTGAGATGAATAATATGTGATAGACTAGGAACTGTAGATAGACTATAGAAAAGAGAAACACCAAGCAAATAAATTGTAACAGGCGTTTAGTTGAGGCTTGATGTGCGGAGTGAAAAATGTTTGCCAAACCAGACGATTATAAAGATTAATACTTAGTGATGTATATCAGGTGCTATGATGATTGATGCATACTATGATTTTATGTTCAATGCTGATTGTTTTAATAAAAGAATTTTTAATTAAAAAAAAATAACAATAAGACCAATGACACATCCAGTAAGTACTAGGCTGAATACTACATTAAAACATACTAGGGTATGTATGTTGTACATAGTATCCTTACAGCAAAACCCTGGCAATATCACAAAAGTAACACAGACAAAATCTATTCTGTGAGTTTAGGTTTATGCCAGATACAGCAATAAATTCCAGTTCCCTGAAAACCTCACCCTCTATTCATAGATACAACATGGCTAGATGTTTCATTCAGGCAAGACAGAAGCCATACTTGCTAAGAAAAACGTGCTTATTACTACAGGACACAGAAAGCAAAGCCGGGAAGAATATCTTCAGGTAGTCTCAACTTATGACCACTATTGAGCCCAAAATTTCTGTTGCTATGCAAGGGAGTTATTAAATGAGTTTTTGTCCCTGTCTTGCCACAGTTGTTAAGTGAATCACTGTGATGGTTGAATTAGTAACACAGTATTAAGTGAATTTTAAAAACATATATATATTTGTGCTTGCAGATGGCTCTGGGTTGAGCTGAAACAAGCAAAGGAAAGAATGATTTCTTCCTCCCATATTTGGGTTTACAGGGTGCAATCTAAAAAATAACCACTTGACACACATATTCACTCCCTGACTGTTAACAAAGCGGGACAGAGCCTGTGGCTTGAGGCTAAAGCTTCTGCCTAGCATGCAGATTGCCCAGGTTTGAATCCCGGAAAGGGTGAGTTCTGACTGAAGAGTCAGAATATATATATATATATATATATAGTAACTTTGGATCAATTGGTTGTTTTGCTGCCTTCTGGCTGTCATTTAAACAGTGCAGCCAAGAATCAGAGGCGGATCTGCTGTAGAAGAGGTGGAGTTTGAAAAATGGGTTCAGCTGTGCGGGATTGGTGTGGGAGCTAGAAACTATTAACTATATGTAAAGAGAAGAAGTGGAAGCAGTGGCACTGGTAGAAGAATTCTACAAATACAAGACATTACTCCTTTCACTTACACTTCCAATAATCTGTGATAAACTGGTAGGCTAGACACTTAAGAAAGGGAAGGGAAAGTGGCTGCACAAATCATACTTTTCTCCATTGCCACCAACTGCCAACCTCAGGGATCAATAGACGTCAGCTTCCCAGCAGACCTGCAGGACCATTCCTAACTGTGCTACATCAAGCTTCCTCCCCTATGCTCCACAGCTTGTCAGATGAAAGATCTTGAGGTAGGGGAGAGGCACAGCAGTACTTGTGGAGTGAGGGGATCAGAAGGCACCTGTTAGTCCATCAAGGTAGGCAACTTCAAGAAGGCCAGAGTAGGGGTTCCAGGGATTTCCTTTATTACTGTAGGATAGAATAAACAGTTAAAGCCTGTTAAAAGTTTCTCTCTGCCCCATCTTATGCCAAAGAAAATCAAGACAACTTTTATTTTGATCCTCTTTCTTGTATTTTCCTCTTTCTCACCATCATGTAACGTCTTCTGAAAGTTTTCCCTTAACAGTTTGCTCATCTCTTCACCATTTCCAAGACCAGGTCTGTATTCCTTCACAACATCTTTGGGGAGCCTTGATGCAGGTTGACTTTATATTATGGGAAGAGGTAGAGGACGCAAGCTCTGAAAACAATGGCTGGAGTGTTAGATAACATTTTCCAGGATGTTTTTCCTTATGTTCTTCTGTCTATATTTATGTAGAGATTGAGGGCGGGGTTATTGGCTGGGTTTATTTTATGAGCTTTGTAATGTATACTATGTTTTAATTTTTCCATGAAAAAATAAAGATAGAAATGATTGTAACCAAACAAAGATGATAAAAATTAAACACAACTTAATGTAAATAGAAAAATGAATACAACCAATTTCTTCCTCTATTAATTTTTCCAAAGATTACTATCCAAGGGCAGAAAGACTACTCCTGTATTAAAAACACTGATCTATCAAATTAGAGAAAGCTACTTCTAAATTAAGGTTCCTTACATGATTATAAATGATGGAAATGTGGGGAAGGTAGTGATGTAGAAAATACAATCTGGCTAATTTTGAAAATGTAATCACATTTCTGCCTTTCATACATTAAAGTGTCAAAGTAGAGAGTTTCCATTTTAGACAACAGTAATATTGTTGCTATTAAATCTTCTTTTTCTCAGTTTCTGTTCAGTTTTAAATGAGTGTTGGGAGAAACATGTCTGGCTTTGTGAATTTGAGTACTTAGCCGTACCAAGACCAGATGCCTGCTAAATAGAATGCCAAATAAATGTCCTGGCATTTTCTGTGTTTTGGAAGGATGCTTAGATGAAGATGATTCAATAGCGACCTGCTCTGCAGGGAATTTGGAAAGTAATGTTACAATCACAGCATACCTTACCCATACTCAACCCCCATCCCTATGAATTCCATACTGTACAGCTAAAGCAATATTACTTTCCTATATGTAGCAGCAGCAATCAAAAGAAGCAACCCAAAGTTGCTTCCTAAAATTTACATTCTGACTACTTTTAAAATCATGCAAACGCACACACAAGGTGTAACTGTATTTCTTTCACAAACACACACTTGTTAGTGACTTTAGATTACTTTAGACTACTCCTTGGCAGAAGAACATGGAAAGTATTCCACATTTCAGAAACTTCTTAGCAGATCATCTGTGTACCAAACTAAAGTCTTAAAGTGAGTATAGCCTTGTACAACACAATTAAACAAAAAAGAAATGAATTGATTTTTTATTGAAATCAAGAAACAATGTCATTTTATTCTTATAATGGCCTTTTTGCACATTGATATGAAACTTTGTGTATGTTTTCTCAAAAATAACTCTAACTTTATTTAATGGGATTTACTACTATATAAAAATAAAAGACTTTATTAGCATATACTATGGAATAAGCTTTCATGGGTTGAATGTAGTCTGTTATTTTCACTAGACATATTCTTGCCACCATTGAAAAAGACATGAAGGCTGTGAGGTCAGATGAAAAGAAAGTTTAAAAAATGCAAATAACATTTATCATAGCATGTAAAACAAAATAACTCTATTAGGTTGGTTAGTTTTTGTGAGTAAAGTCTCTAAATTAATTTATTGTTAATATTATCTGCTTATTTTTCCCATTACCTTCCTGAAAATGGCTAAGAATAGCTAGCTGAACTACACGGAGATAATATTCCATGCTAGAGAAGCAACCATATACAGCAAACAATGTAATGACATTGAAGAGAAAGGAGATTTCTCCTATGGCAATAATAATTTTGCATCTTGCTGTGCATTGACTTCTTAAGAAAGAATGGCCTGGTTAGCACTAACCATAATGTTGTGCTACTTCCACAATATTGAAACATTTCTCATCCTTCTACATGCTTACATATTCATATGCAGACTAAAGAAAATTTCTTGTTTATAAGGTCAGAGTGTGGAACTATAATATTCCAGACTATAAGAGTCCCAGCACTCTTTAACATTGCGTAATGCCTCCGAGGTACTTAAGAACTGTAGATCTGAAACAAGATCTGAAAATCCAGAAGTTTTCCAGTTCTAGTTTGAATTTGACCCAACCAGATGCCTTCTCTAGAATTCATTTCTGGGCCTTTAGCTTCCAGAAACCTGGGACAGGGACAATTATGGGAGTCGTAGTCCAAAACAGGTTCCAGTTGCCCAGCTTTGCCTTACAGGGTGAAACAAGGACTAACTGGCAAGGCTGACTTTCATTTAGTCACAGAAGCATTAAATTACATTCTTTACTTCAGTTTAATGCATTTTAATGTTTATTTCTATATATGCAAGACTCCTTAATTTAGCATAATTATTGAGATGAACTTCAGCTAACATTACAAGAAAATTGTAACTTGTCATAAAACAAGAGTCCCATATTGTAGCTGAGCTGTTAACACACTGAGATACCCTGTTGGAATATCTTAAT